>CM047002.1:72476743-73826743 GCA_025698465.1 Gossypium longicalyx | reverse complement strand
ATACTTTTTTTTTAGAACCAAGCCACATATAGTGAACTCTAAGAGCCTGCCCTAGATAGAGCTATGTTGAACCCTAGCATTTACCCATATAGGTGTTTGATTATTTTCTATTTGCTTTGATTTTCTATTATTCGATACTGACTTGTTGTGTTGTGGTTATGATTTCATGTCATTTCATATTAAAGAGGTGTCGATTCCTGTTCAGTTTCTAAATTAGAAATCTTATCATGGAGAGCGAGATCCTTGATAAAGTAGAGGATAATGTGGTTGTCCGTATGTGGTCAGAGAAGATGCAACTTGAGAAAGGGGATAGCCTAGCTGAGGGGTATACATCAGAGTTGTGGGACTTCACTCGTATCAGTGTGACACAAAATGAGTTCCGGGAGTCGAAGGATATATGGGTCCGTTGGAATGATGAGACTAAGCAACTGTTCTATCAAAATTTTGACGACCTACCCTACCAGCTCAATATCAAGATAGATAAGCACTTGTTCCGGGCTATGGCTCAGTTTTGGAACCCTGCATATAGTTGTTTCACTTTTGATAAGGTGGACTTGGTGCCTACTATGGAGGAGTATACAGCTTTGCTTTGTTGTCCAAAGATTCAAGTCAACAAAACTTATTCTAGGGCTACTAATGGTCCAACCTTTGTAAAAAAATTAATGAGTATCACCAAGATGAGTGACGAGTGGGTTACAGCCCGAATTCAACAAAAGGGTGATGGTAAATGCATTCATTGGGTGAGTTTAAGGGACCTCATCGTAGCACATCTAAATATAAAGAAGAAAGTTGACGTCTTCACCTTGAGTATCTATGGTTTGGTAGTTTTCCCAAAGCTCTAAGGGATATAGTTGAAGCAATTGCTGACTTATTTGATCGACTTGACAAATGGGTCACACCGGTGCCGGCCATTCTAGCCGAGACGTTCAGATCTTTGAGTGCATGTCAAAGGGCAGGTGAAGGTAGATTCATTAGATGCGCACAGTTATTGTTAGCTTGGTTCCATAGCCATTTTTGGAAGGTGGACAAAGTTTCCTATCGGGTTTTTTTCAAGAATTAATTCCTGTTAAAGGAGATAATAGCCACACTCAGGAGATATGACATATTAGAAGAGAATTGGATCGTGCTCCTTTGAAATCTCCAGGAAGAGGACGTCGAGTGGAGAGCTCCTTGGTTGGTTCCCAATGAGATCCTCTATCGGTGTGGGAGTTTTGATTGGGTACCTCTGCCTGGAATTTGGGGAGCCATTGGATATGCCCCTTTGCTTGTTTTAAGACAATACAGATTAAGGCAATTTATACCGATGACACATAGGCTAGCTCAATATGAGTTTTCATATAAGGGGGACAATTATAAGAAAAAGGTTTGACAGATTTCTGATGCTTGGAAATAGACACGCTGGATGAAGGGATTGGTTGTAGGTTCAATGACGACCCCTGAATACAATAGGTGGTTGAGTAAAAGGATCAACAATGTTTAGAGGGTGTTCGATCAATGGAAGAATACTTGCAAGTAATCCCTTCCGAGCTAGAAATCATAAAATAGGATTTTGAAAAGAGAAATTTAGAGTTAGGAAAAAACATAGAATAATTGGAGGAGGAAAAGATGTATTTGAGGTTAGATGCTGATGTTCAGAAACTCGAGGCTGAGAAGTTGAGAAAAGGGAAAAGAAAGGTTGAGGAAGACTTGGACAGTTTGAAGACTGATTATAAGAAGTTGCGTATGTCGATCAGAACTGTCGGATTGGGAAAGACGTCAGAGCAATGGTGATAAGAAATTCAAGAGGAAAAGGCTAGAGCTGATCAGTGGGAGAAGAGGTTCCATGATGCTTGAGCATGCGAAAACGCCTTAAAGAAGAGCTTGGTTGATGGCCAAGATGAGAAGGAGATATTAGTAGCTCGGGTAGCAAACTTGGAAAAGGCATTGCATCAGTATCGTGGTTGTAACTCCGACATTGAATTAAGAGCCAGCCTGAGCAAGATCGAGGATTTGAAAGGAAAGGTAGAAGAACTCGAGACTACGCTATAGAACTGTGAACTTGGAATTGAATTCCTTGAGTCGAATAATGAGCAGTGGAAGGAACAGCTTTGTCGATCGCAAGACTAGGTCAGGGATAGAGATTATGTCATGGGCGAAGTCGTGGTTCAGATTCAAGAAGTGGCCAATCATTTACAAACCTTAGCGGTTCAAGCTGATGTGCTAAGTGTGAAGTATAAGTTAAAGTCAGACCGGGGTCGTGAGCTGGCTTGCCTTCTTAAGGAAGTTAAAACTTTGAGCATTAAGTCAAAGCCGTATATATGATCTGTTTTATGCAAAGGATTTTGTTTTTTAATAAAGTTTCTAAACGGAATTGGATCAAAATCGACGTCTTTTTAGTTTTGCATTCATCTCATGCAGTTGCATTTCATCGCATCATATGCGTTAAATTTCACAAAAAGAGCCTTAGTTAATTGGAAATTGTATTATAGTTACCCTGGAACATCAATCTACACACGAAAAAAACCAAAGCTATGGATCAAAGGTTGGAAAAATTGGAGCAAATGTAGAAAGAAATGCAAGATCAACTACAAGTACAGATGCAAGAATAGTTGGCCAAAATTCAACAAGATATGAAGGATCATATGCTGGAATCTCAAAGGAATATGATGAACCAGTTGTCACAGCTTCTAGTTGGAAGGCCAAAAAAAGGGAAGAGTCCCATTATCAATACTGAGGATGACAGTGAGATCCTTGCTTACCCTCCAGGTATCACCCCAAAAAAATACCCCAGTACCAACATAAGGGGTGTCTGTTAATATCAAACCCCAATATCAAACTAGTACTTCGGCACCAGTAAATTTCCTAACGGGCTCATGTTCTAATCCCGAAGACAATCGGGCAAATCTTGTAGTACCTGACCTCGATGATATAGCAGAAATAGGAAGGGCAAGAGCAAAACTCTCAAAGCAACTGGAAGGCCGATACAAATGGTTGGAAGAGAAATTCAAGGCATTGGAAAGTGCTAATTATCATTGTGGAGTGAATGCTAAAGAGTTGAGTCTTGTCCCAGATTTGGTGCTCCTTCCGAAGTTTAAAATGCCAGAGTTTGAGAAATACAACGGAACCAGCTGCCCTGAGGCTCACATCACGATGTTTTGTCGAAGGATGACTGGTCATGTCAATAATGATCAGTTATTCATTCACTATTTCCAGGATAGTTTGACTGGGGCTACGGCCAAATAGTACAATCAGCTGAATCGTACCCAAGTTAAATCATGGAAAGACTTAGCACAGGCCTTCATGAAGCAATATGGCCATGTAAGGGACATAGCGCCTGACAGGATCATGTTACAGAACATGGAGAAAAAGTCAAATGAAAGTTTTAGGCAATATGCTCAGAGGTGAGGGAAGTTGCTACACAAGTCCAGGCCCCCACTATTGGAAAAAGAAACAACCATGCTTTTCATTAATACATTGAAGGCACCTTTTATTAATCACATGATGGGAAATGCAACTAAGAGTTTCGCGGACATAGTGATGTCCAGTGAAATGATAGAGAATGCGATAAGGTGCGGAAAGATAGAGGCTGGGGAAAGCACCAGGAGGTCAACCTCGGAGAAGAAAGAAAACGAGGTTAGCAATGTGAGCATGGGTTATACGAAACCAATCACGGTAAATCAACCGAGAACGATGGCCACGGGCCAGCAAGCTTTACCAAGGCAGGAGTCCAATACAAAGCAGAACACAAAGAAGCTTCATTTTACTCCCATTCCAATAACGTATTGGGATTTGTACAAAAGTCTATTTGATGCACAGGTTGTATCCCCGTTCTACTTAAAACCGTTGCAACCCCCATACCCCAAGTGGTACGATGCAAGTGCTCAATGTGAATATCATGCAGGGATCGTGGGACACTCGATAGAGAACTGCACCTCTTTCAAAAGATTAGTCGAAAGGCTCATCAAAATGGGTGTTGTGAAATTCGATGATGCACTTGGTGTAGGAAATCCATTACCCAATCATACTAATAATGGGGTGAATGCGATAATCGAGAATGCGGGGAAAACAATCAAGTTGAATGTTGCAGAAGTAAAAACCCCGTTGAGAGAAGTCTGGAAGAAAATGGTGGAAAGAGGGTTAATCACGCAGGGTATGGGGAACAAATTTTGAGAGGCGAGGAACTACTGTTAGTTTTACAATGAGGGAGATCACGAGATTGAGAGATGTAATGAATTCAGAGCCCTGGTATATGGTCTAATGGACAACAAAAAGCTGGAGTTCTTTGAATTTACTGAAGAAGAGGATGTATGCACCTCGGAGGAAGGGTCGATGGAGAAGGTCCCTAAGGTCAATCACCCAATGGTGATCATTTCACGACCGAGAATGAAGCCAGAGCAAAAATTGCACCAAGAGTTGTAATCCAGAAACCCGTGGCTTTTTCTTATAAGGATAACAGAAGGGTGCCTTGGAATTATAACTGCAATGTGACATCATCAAGATAGGGGAATCCGGTCAGCATGCCAAATACAAAAGTCGAGCCTATAAAAGGGAAATCTTTGGTGGTCGAACAAGGGAAAGAGAAGCCGAAATTATCTATTAATGAGCCTGTAACGGAGAAAGAAGCTAAGGAATTCTTGAAGTTCCTAAAGCACAACGAGTATAGTGTTGTGGAAAAATTACATAAGCAGTCGGCACGTATATCGGTACTGGCTTTACTTTTAAACTCGGAGGTACACTATAACTCACTGATGAAGGTGTTGAACGAGACCTATGTCACTGATGACATCTCAGTAAACAAGCTAGATTGTCTTGTCAGCAACATAAGCGCCAACAATTTCATCTCTTTCAGTGACGATGAAATACCGCCAGGGGGCATGGGATCCACCAAGGCTTTGCACATCACCACCTGCTGCAAAGGGTATACATTACCGGGGGTATTAATTGATAATGGATCGGCATTGAATGTCTTGCCCTTGTCCACATTGAATAGATTGCAAATAGACAACTCTCATATGAAGACATGCCAAAACATAGTGAGGGCATTTGATGGCACCGAAAGGAAAGTGATGGGAAGGATTAAAGTACCTCTTCTGATCAAACTAAACACATATGAGGTAGACTTCCTAGTGATGGACATCACGTCTTCTTATAATTGTTTATTAGGGAGGCCTTGGATTCACTCGGCGGGGGCAGTACCATTATCTTTGAACCAAAAGCTAAAGTTGGTGATAGAAGGTCGGCTGATAATGATAAATACGGAGGAGGACATTATCACATCCATTACTAGTGATGCACCGTATATAGAAAATGATAGTGAGGCAATAGAGTGTTCCTTTCGATCATTGGAATTTATAAATGCAACTTTCATCATCAAATGAGGTAGGGTCCCAATGCCAAAAATATCCGAGGCTATGAAGATGAGCTTGCAACTAATAGTTGGAAAAGGGGCATTTCTTGGAAGGGGACTCGGGAAATATCTTCATGGACGGGTTGAAGTGCCAATTTTGGCTGACAAGCAGAATCGCTTTGGCTTAAGGTATAGTTCAGACTTAAAGCAAAAAAGAAAGGAGATGGAAATGAGGCAAGAGAGACGAAGAGCACGATTAAGTGGGGTAGATGTCAAGTGGGAATCAATGACTTTTTCCTATATATTCAATATGTTCGTTTCAGGAGGAATTATCTATCCTGAACTGAAGTTGGCAAGAGAGGGAACAGCTGAGGATATGATGGAAAATTTGAGTATCAACGCATTGTTTGAAGAGAAAGTGATGGAAGGAGACTTAGCAAGCATTCGCACTTATGAGCTTGGAAGTGTTCTGAACAACTGGACTGTGGAAGAAATTCCTGTAGTTTTTAGAGCTAATACAGAGTAATGTTCAAAACACACTTGTTGTTTTAAGGCCTAGAAGCAATAAAAATCTTTTGTGAAATAGGCTCATGTTCAAAATGTCTTTATTTCAATATAAATACACCTTTATGTCTTATTCTGAGCAAATATTATTTTATCTTAAGCAAATATTCTTTTCTTGCATTTGATTTATAATCATGCCATACAAATAAAGTTATACTTGGATTCATTTGTTTTTTGGATATCCTTCCGTGCCTACAATAGGACTCTAGATGTCAATGACACGAGTGACACTGTTAAAGACCCAGAATTCCCTTTTGAGCGAGGCATGTGTCTGGAGGGATCTCAGGATTTTGAAGATGATGGTGACTGTAACTTACCTCTAGATTTTTTAAGGATGGTAGAGTAGGAAGAGAAATAGATTCTACTCCATAAAGAGACAATCGAGAATGTGACCTTGGAAGAAGGGAAGGAGGTGAACATTGGAACTTGCATAACCGACGAAACAAGACGGGACATCATTGAATTACTGCAAGAGTTCAAAGATATCTTCATGTGGTCATATCAAGACATGCCTGGGTTAAGCACTGATATTACGGTGCATCGTGTCCCCACAAAAGAAGAGTGCAAGCCTATTCAACAGAAGCTTCGAAGGATGAGACCCGATGTTGTAGTAAAAATAAGGGAAGAGGTCAGGAAGCAATTTGATGCTGGGTTCTTACAAGTAGTTAATTACTCAGAATGGGTAGCCAACGTTGTCCCCGTCCCTAAGAAAGATGGAAAAGTGCAGATGTGTGTAGATTATAGAGACTTAAACAAGGCCAGCCCAAAGGACAACTTCCCACTGCCTCACATTGATACTTTGGTGGATAACATGATAGGTTATTCATTGCTCTCCTTCATGGATGGTTTCTCCAGATACAATCAAATAAAGATGCATCATGAAGACATGGAAAATACCACATTCATAACCTTGTGGGGAACTTTTTGCTATAAGGTGATGCCATTCAGGTTAAAAAATGCGGGAGCAACGTGTCAAAGAGCCATGGTAACCTTGTTACATGACATAATGCACAAGGAAATTGAGGTTATGTCAATGATATGATCTCAAAATCCTGAACAGAAAAGGAGCATGTACAGGTTTTGAGAAAATTATTCTTGAGGCTGAGGAAGTTTCAGCTAAAGCTCAATCCAACAAAATGTACTTTTAGAGCTAGGTCAGGAAAATTGTTGGGTTTCATAGTCAGCGAAAAGGGAATTAAGGTCGACCCGGCAAAGTCAAGGCTATACAAAAATTGCCTCCGCTGCACACTTAGAAGAAAGTTTGAGATTTCCTGGAAAGACTAAATTTCATCGCCCGGTTCATTTCACAACTAACTGAGAAATGTGACCCCATATTTTGCCTTATCAAGAAACATAGCCCAGGTGTGTGGGATAATGAGTGCTAGAAAACCTTTGACAAGGTTAAACAATATTTGTCCAATCCCCCAGTGCTAATGCCACCTAGTCTTGGTAAGCCATTGATACTGTATTTGACAGTATTTGACAATTCAATAGGATGTGTGCTCAGCCAACATGATGAGACAGGAAGGAAAGAAAGAAAGGGCGATATATTACCTCAGTAAGAAATTCACTGAGTGTGAAATGAGATACTCGCCAATTGAGAAATTATGTTACGCCTTGGTTTGGACGACTCAAAGATTGAGGCAATACATGTTGTATCATACAACTTGGTTAATATCAAAATTGGACCCTTTAAAGTACATGATGGAGTCAACTGCTTTAAGTGGAAGGATGGCCCAATGGCAAATTTTGCTTTCCGAATTTGACATTGTCTATGTGAACCAGAAGGCTGTGAAAGGAAGTGCAATAGCAGATTTTCTAGCCAGTAGAGCTTTAGAAGATCACGAGCCTTTGAACTTTGATTTCCCTAATGAAGATCTAATGTATGTGGCAACTATCGAAGAAGACACTCTAGAGGATCATCCTTGGAAACTGAATTTTGACAGAGCATCAAACGCCATTGGTAATGGAATTGGGGCAGTCCTGATATCCCCAAGTGGAGATCATTATCCATTTACTTGTAAATTGGATTTTGATTGCACAAATAATATGGCAGAATACGAAGCATGTATCATGGGAATCCGTGCAGCCATGGATCGAAAAATCAAAGTACTGGAGGTGTATGGGGATTCTACGCTAGTAATCTATCAGCTTAAGGGTGAATGGGAAATAAAGGACCCCAAGCTGATTAGTTATCAGAAGCTGGTCCTGGAGTTAATTGAGGGGTTTGATGATATTGCTTTCTATTATCTCCCGCGAGATGAAAACCAGATGGTTGATGCCTTGGCTACATCAGCTTTTATAATCAGAGTAAATAAACGAGAGGATATGAAGTCGATCCAGATAAGTATTTGTAAGGCTCCAGCTCATTACTACAATATCGACGAAGAAGAGGAGAGAGATGATTATCCTTGGTATCATGATATTCTACGATATGTGAAGAACTGAGAATACCCTGATCAGGCAACTGAAAATGATAAGAGAACGTTGAGGAGGCTGGCCAGTGACTCCATCTTAGATGGAGAAATCCTATATAAAAGAAGGAAAGATGAGGTGCTGCTAAGATGTGTTGACGTTGTTGAAGCTAAGAAAATCCTGGAAGAAGTCCGTGAAGGTGTCTGCGGGACGCATGCCATTGGGTTCACGATGGCTAGGCAAATCATGAGAATCGGGCATTACTGGTCCACGATGGAAGGAGATTGCATCAGTTACGCCAAGAAGTGCCATAAATGCAAAATTTATGGAGACAAGATCCATGTGCCTCATTCACCTCTTCATGTCATGACTTCTCCGTGGCCTTTTTCAATGTGGGGCATGGACGTCATTGGGCTGATTTCGCCGAAGACTTTTAACAGACATCGGTTCATCTTTGTAGTCATTGATTGTAACGCCCCAAAAATTGGGCCGAGAAATATTGGGTTTGGAGTCCGAGTTCGGGTAGAATATGGCCCGAGATAGAATTATTGATGTTTTAACTTTTTACGGGAAATTATTATCAATACTGTTATTAATTATTTAGTGTAGGATCTAAGTGAATTACGATGGATTTATAGTGTGGGAAAAATTTAAATTTTATGCTACCTTAGGGAATCTGGGCAGTAGGCCTTATTAATAATTTGGGCTGAGTTTTAGCAAAAACAAGTGCCTGGCCCAGTGGCTAAGCATGCTAGGAGGGCGTGGGAGGTGCCTGGGTTCAAGGCACGCGCGCGCAAATGGTTCTTTTTTTAGTATTCAGGTTGCAGTTAAAATAGGGTTAAGAGGAGTTGCGAGCATAATCCAGCACAAAGAGCACCTTTGGTGCAGTGGCAACAGCGCGCTAAGGAGACCCAGTGGTCGCGAGTTCGAATGCAGGGGATAGCGAAACTTGTTGTTTTTTTTAAGTAGCCCGTGACTAAAGTGAATAAGGCTTATAGGTAAATGAGGTCGTATTATAACAAAAGAGAGGTTGTGTCGCAGCGGCAAGCAGTGTAGCTGGATGTTTTAGAGGTCGCAGGTTCGAGTGGCGTGGAAGGTGAAATTCTCCTTTATTTTTAAGTGGACCGGAGTTTCAGTAGGTAAGGCTTACAATTAATTGGGACCCTATATTAGTAAAGAGAGAAACGTGGTGCAGTGGCCAACAGCACGGGCAAAGGCGCAAGGGCAGACGGAGGTCTGGGGTTCGAGCCTCACCTCACGCACAGAAGGTTGGGTTTTTGCTGCACGTGTAGGGAAGGAGTTGGGGTTTGATCAGGACTCTCTTGGTAGCGTGCTGAAGCGATGCAAGTAGTGGATAAGGCTGCTGATCGGTTAAGAGTTTGAATGAAATCCAAACATTAAATTTGGCTAAGAATCAAGGAGCAATTCATGGAATTGGAATTTAGAAAGAATTTTTATGCTGAAATGCACTCATTCGACCATAGCAAATAAGTGCCGTTTATTTTTGGCCTTTATGATGCTTTTTTTTTCTTTTTGGGTTGGTTGGGGTATTTTAATTTGGCCGATCTTCCCTTTCAATCGGTTCTTGTTTTGTTTTATTTCAAATTTATATTTTTGTTCTTTTTGCTCATTTTCTCTTCTTTCATTCTCTTGCTCTCTTAGTTCTTCAAGCCGAGGCCATTAACCCATTCCTCTCCTTTCTTTTATCGTCATCTTCCCATCTTCTTTGCTTCACGAATCATGAAGAAAAAAAACCTCTCCCATTCAATCACCTTAGCCGATCACTCACAAAAGCCGAAACTCATCCTTTGCTCGTGTTAGGGGTAGGAAAGTATTGGAAATGATCTTCATCAAATAGATCTCGTGGTAAGTATTCGTTACCCTATTTCCATTCGTATCTTGTGTTTCTAGAAAAAAAAAGCCGAGTAATCCCTAATCGTGTAGCGAGGCTATCGTTTTGGACTAAAGGGTTTATTGGGTTTATTTATCGTTCTATTATGAGTAAGGTGGAATAAAGGTTGTCCATCAAAGAGTAGTGGGAAGCGAGGACATCGAAACGATTGGATCTAGACTTAGTCATTATTTGCGACAAAGGTAAGCAATCTAAGGCCATTAAGGCTGTTGGCCGGTTTTGGTAAGGAAGATATCATTAGTAATCGTATGGTTTTGGATCTAACTTTTTAAGTAATTTATTGTAGGATAGGTACATGGTAGATTTTGGCAAGCGATCGTCGTAAAACAGGTGTGTAAACGACACCCACTTATAGTCTAGATCAACAAAAGCTGAAAAGCCGAAACGCCGAAGAGCCGGTATTTTGTGAAATTGTGAGCGTGCGAGCGCTCGTGAGATAGTTTGTTTGTTAATCCTGGTAATCTCAAGCGGTAAGATTGCAAACTGTGCAATTTTGTGCACTTCGGTATATTTGGGCTTAATGGGCCGAAATCGAGTTAATGGGCCGAAATTAAGTTAATGGGCCAACGGGCCCAATTAAGAAAAATGCTCGATAAGTGTTTCTGTTAATATGTTAATGGCTGTAATATGCATGAAAACCCTAAAATAGTAAATTTACTAAATACCCCTACAGTATGAAAATTACCATTATACCCCAAGGTGTAAAATGACTGTTATACCCCTTGGGTTAATTCTGTTTGAAACGCATGATATTCTATTTTTGTATGCTATATGCCATGACATGCATATCTGTTGTATGCGATCTGGGATTTATTGATGGAGGAAGCGTTCTGGTGGCTATGCCACAAATATCTGTTTCTGGTGGCTATGCCACAAATATCTGTTCTGGTGGCTCTGCCACGATATCTGTATCTGGTGACTCTATCACAATATCTGTTCTAGCAGCCATACTGCAAATTCTGTGGTGTGTAGCGGATGGGTGGGTCGAGTTGTCTCCCCACATGGTGTAAGGTTGGTACGGGGGTGTATACGGATGGATATGGGTTGGGTTTTCTGCATACATGATATTTTTGTTCTGTATCTGTTATGGTCCTATGGGCTTCATTCTAAATTTTATATAGGGCTAAGGCCCAACTTAATCTGTTTCTGTGGTTTGAACTGATTTGGACTATGGTTGGGTTATTTTACACACTGAGTTTTCCAAACTCACTCCTTAATTTCATCCATGCAGGAAATCCCCAACCATAGTGGACTTGGAGCTGTGAGGAATTCGGAGTGGCCACATGTTCTGCAAATTCGCTTTTCTTCATGTGTTTGATCAGTACTTACTTACTTTAATTGTTTTGGGTTTTTAAGTTGTACAAGGCCACTTTATTTATTTTTTAAATTGTTCTTAGTATGGTTTGTGAGCTTAGATATGATATTATTTTGATTGTTTGAAATTGAATAGCTTTAGGGCACATTTTAAAAAGGTTACTTGATTTCAAAACATCGCGTTAACAAAGCAAAGCTTCCGCAATGAAAACGTTTCCAAAATTAATAACCTTTTCAAATGGTTTTAAACGAATTGGTTCTCCCGGAACAAGCACTCAGTTAAAGTGTGGCAATAGTTGTGTGCATGTCTAGGATTGGATCTGTGGAGAGCTGGGTACTTAAGCAGTTTAATTGACTCACCTCCTCTTTTTCGGCATCCTACCTAGTGCATAGCTTCCATTCACTTTAATCTATAACGAGGATATTCTTTGACCACTAAGAAAGACTTTAGATAAAACGTGACTTTTCTAGTAACGCTACAATGTGACGCGTTGGATTCGGTCATAACGTCTAGGCCAGGTTTGAGGTGTTCCATTTAGTGGTATCAGAACTCGGTTGCAACAACTAGGCTGTGGAATGGGTTTAAAAAAAATTTGAAAATTGCTTTGGGAATTTGTTTTTAAGATTTTTCTTCCTATAATAAATGATTTCAAAAATTGTACATCCAGTTTTCTAAATTTTCGATTTTGAGAAGGTGGCACACAGAATCTCCGGCCCAAGTCTGTAAGTATCATTCTAAATTTTTCTGAATGTTTCTGAATTATCAGCTATATGCCTGTACTGAAACCCTATTATGATACTCTAAGTTAAGGGGATATTGGAACTGTAGGAATTTTTTATAAGTAGACTAAGACTGTAGCTAGGCTAAGATTCCGCGAAAACCAAACTCTGAATTACTGTTTGTTCATAAAACATCTGTAATAAACACTGAAACATTTAATTGATGCATAAAATTTGTAATCAAATAATACGACATGAGTACGAGAGCAGCTCGGGGAAGAGGCCTTGGACGTGGTCGAGGTACTGCACGGGCTGGATCTTCGTCTTCACGACATATGCCGGCAGCAGGTGCACCGGTACCATCGGCAATAGAAGAGGATTCTCATGATCGAGGTGCCGAGGATGACGCTCTATCTCAGGCAATGCTTCGTGTTCTGGAAAGGCTTGCCGGGGCAAGTACGGGTAACGGAATTTGAGGATCTATTTTCGAGCGACTCCGGGATAATAGAGCGGAGATCTTTAAGGGCATATCTGGTGTAGCCCCGAATGTGGTTGAATACTGGTTAGAGGCTACGGAACGAATTATGGATGATTTGGACTGTTTCGTAGAGCAGAAGCTGAAGGGAGCCATATCATTGCTACAAGATGAGGCTTATCAGTTGTGGCTCACTGTGAGAGATGGGACCTCAGCTGATAGGGTGACTTGGGAGTTGTTTAAGATGGCCTTCAAGGGAAAATATGTTGGGGCAAGTTATGTGGATGCCCGTAGGAAAGAATTTCTGAATCTGGTTCAAGCGCGTAAGACAGTTGCTGAGTACGAGGCTGAGTTTCTAAGGCTGAGCCGGTATGCCGTTGGGATAGCCACTACAGAGTATGAATGTAATACCCCTAACCCGTACTCGTCGCCGGAGGGTTAAATAGTATTACCATATACAAAAGAGTCATATCAAGATAATTAGGTATAGTGATTCATTCTTAAGTTCAATTCACATCAAACATTGAAAACATTAATCAAATCTCAACCACATATTCACATTAACCATTTGGAACACATATAGTAACTTATCAAGCCATTTTCACATGACTATACATATATACATCATAAAAAAGATAATTATTTAACAATAAAAAGTCAAGCCTATACATGCCATTATTAAAATTTAACTACCAGGGTACCAAAAGGCTTAGATAGTGTGGACGACTTCGACTTTGAGATTCTCGAGACTATAGCTGACGAACAAGATCTATAAAACAGAGAATTAAGGCAACAAAGTAAGCATTAATAAGCTTAGTAAGTTTTAAGCATTTCAAACAATCAAAACGTATCATATAAACCGAACATTAAATATCACAAAACTCGTATTTTAATTACAATCACTCAGCCGAATATACATAAGTATACCACATATAAAGCCTATTGGCCGAATATAAATACACAAAGAAATTTTCAGCACATGCTTCACTTTACTCTATGGCTCATACAACTACTTTAATTCACATATTTTCATAGAATGGCAGACATCGACCGAATAGGTCATTTCTCTTATTCATAGATATATTAATCATCCACACAATTATATCGTTATTTGATACTAATGACTCACCTTGCAATCAATTCACATATAAGTACATAATACGTACCTAGTCATTACCATGTATCATACATAATCAATAATAGTTTGCTTTGAATATTTGAATTTGTAATCTCATTCGAATCACCGACGTTAAGCCTGCTAGGTTTCAAAACCCGAATCCAGTTACTAGCTCAAAGCCTGCGGAACTTTAAGCCCGGATATAGTACCAGCACTAAGCCTGCGGGATTTAACCCGGATATATATTACCAGCACGAAGCCTACGGGATTTAACCCGGATATATAATATATTGAGTGCTAAGCGTATTTACCCACATGATAACTCGACTCACATAACATATCACATTTGTACTTCAATTTCTTCATTCGAGTATAAGCACACAAAGAAAACACACTTTCAATATAACTTTTGGTTCAACACTTTTACGCAAGAACACATAACCATATCACTATCTCAGCTTAACTCCTAATATCGATTCGGTTACATGCCATATACTCAAGTTATTTATTAAACAACCTTATTCAAGTAGAGACAATAGGTCGCAATTCATTTATCATACTTATCTCATTACATCAATTATCTAATAACTGTAATTACTCAAAACTTACCTCGGATATTTTTGAACAGTGGCGGATAGGCTATTCGATTGCTTTCTCCTTTCCCTTATCTAATCTAGTTCCTCTTTGCTCTTGAGCTTGATTTAAACAATTGAATTTATTTAATTTCTTATCCAATATGCAATTTAATATAATACATGTATATTATAAGGTTAAGGTACATATGACTTAATAATTAAATATCAAACACCATATGCATATATATATTCCCTAGTGATGCACAACCATACACCTTACTAGGCATTAACAACTTTATAATTATATGCATATCTACGTTAAGACCAATTATGTATTTAATAAATTCTACAAGTATGGTTATTTATAGTGACTAAATACCATTTAATCTCAAGTTATACTTATAAGTACATCCACATAAATACATTCGCACTTAAACATCATCTTGACCGAAAAATCAAATACACTCATTGTCATATTTTCAATCAACTTACCAGCCACTTTGTTTTACCCATGCCGAATGCACATATATATATATATATATACATAATTGCATTTTTATTTACTAGACCGAATACTCACCTGACTATTTGAGTATATTAATATTCAACTTCTCAAAAACCATAATTTTGTTATAATCATGCTTGCATATACTTTTACACATAAGCTAAGAAATCACTACGTAGTATTGCGTATATATATACATACATGAATAGCCAGCAAGACCAATTTTATCGAAACATACATTGCATTTAATTATGAGTTATTTTCTCATACTACACTTATATAACTACAAGCCGAATATACATATACTTACATCACTTAAACATCCAACACCCAATTTCTTTAACAAAGCACATTTTCGGAAATGACAAGGCAATATAACAGCCTTTAATCCAACTTATAATTTATGCATAACACATTCCAAGCATTCACTTTATTCCATCATTTAAAATACAAACATTACTCAAAAATATCCCTAGTTCAAATTCGGTAATTACACCAATACACAAGATGATTTATTTTTATTTTTTTGTTCATTCATCTAAACTACTTACAAGCACCTTAAACTATCTCAAACATCATCCATTTGTAATTATTCATTAAACTTGAAGACAACCATGTATCCCTTTCATTTTCTACCATGGCTGAGAACTCAAATCCTCCCCAAAACCAAAATTTTATCATGGGTTAAATAAATAACTTGGTAACTAACTTAAAATTAACTACAATTTTAAGAATTAATATGAATTCTAACCTTGATTCAAGCCTAAGGTGACCGAATGGAGTTTTCTCCCCTTTCTTCTCTTTCGTTTCAGCCAAGAACAAAGATAAAGCTTTGTTTTCATCACCCATCTTTCCTTTATTTTTATTCATTAATAATATAAAATATAAAGCCATTGTAAGTGATAATTAATATATATATATTTTTATATAAAACATCATCATGGCCGGCCACTAATAACCAAAAGGGATATTTGACATGCAAGTCCCTACTTTTATAACATGCATTAATAGACCATTACACATTAAACTATCACATTTCAAAAATGTCTCATATAAGTCCTATTTAATAAATTTCACATACAAATGACAAAAATCAAAGCATAAAACTTTCACACATGCATTTACACATAGAATAAGTATATAATATAACAGTTAATTATTGTTGTGACTCAGTTTTGTGGTCCCGAAACCACTTTTCGACTAGGGTCAATTTAGGGTTGTCACAACTCTCCCCCACATAAAGAATTTTTGTCCCCGAAAATCTTACCGGTAAATAAGTTAGGATATCGATCCTTCATAGAGTCTTCCAGTTCCCAAGTAGCTTCTTCAACCCAATGCTTAAGCCACAGTACCTTCACTAATGAGATTTTCTTATTTTGTAATTCTTTTACCTCACGGGTCAAAATACGAACCGGTTCTTTTTTGAAACTCAAATCAGATTGAATCTCGACCTCTGATGGATTAATTATGTGCGATGGATCGGATCTATAACGTCGAAGCATCGAAACATGAAAAACGTTGTGAATCTTTTCAAGCTCGGGGGTAAAATCAATTTGTATGCGACCGGCCCAACTCGTTCGGATATTTCATACGGCCCGATGAACCTCGGACTCAATTTGCCTTTACGGACAAATCTGAGCACCTTTTTCCAAGGTGAAACTTTAAGAAACACTTTGTCTCCGACCTGATATTCAATGTCTTTTCGCTTTAAATCTGCATACGACTTCTGACGATCTGAAGCTGCTTTCAGACTTTCACGGATTACATTTACTTTCTGCTCAGTATCTTTAATAAAATCAACCCCGAAGATTTTATTTTCACTAAGCTCGGTCCAAAACAACGGTGTACGGCATTTACGACCGTACAAAGCCTCGTAAGGTGCCATCTTAATGCTTGATTGAAAACTATTGTTGTAAGCGAATTCAATCAAAGGCAAATACCGTTCCCATGAACCACTAAACTCAAGGATGCAACATCTCAACATATCCTCGAGTATCTGAATGATCCGCTCGGATTGACCATTAGTCTGGGGATGAAAAGCGGTGCTAAAATGCAACTTGGTACCCAAAGCTTCTTGCAATTTCTTCCAGAATCGCGATGTGAATCTCGGATCTCTGTCCGACACAATAGAAATAGGTACCCCGTGTAACCTCACAATCTGAGAAACATACAACTCGGCTAGCTTGTCAAGTGAATAATCCGTACGTACGGGAATAAAATGAGCCGACTTTGTCAATCTATCAACAACAACCTAGATCGCATCTTTCTTGCTTGACGATAATGGCAACCCAGATACAAAATCCATCGTGATTCGATCCCATTTTCATTCAGGTATCATGATCGGCTGAAGTAATCCTGAAGGCACTTGATGTTCCGCTTTCACTTGTTGACATACCAAACACTTTGAAACAAAGTCAGAAATGTCTCGTTTCATACTAGGCCACCAAAACTGACGTTTCAGATCGTTGTACATTTTCGTGCTACCAGGATGGACCGACATTCGGCTATTATGAGCTTCGTTCAAAATTATCAAAATAAGTTCTGAATTTCTTGGAACATACAATCAATTTCTGAACCTCAAACAATCGTTGTCGTCAATTTGAAACTCTGAATCCACATTCGAAACACATTCAGCTCGTTTAGTAACCAATTCATCATCGACTTTCTGAGTTTCCCATATTTAATGAATCAATAACGGTTTGGCTTTTAATTCTGCTACCAACACATTATCGGATGAAACGGACAAGTGAACATTCATCGCTCGCAAAGCAAACAGTGACTTACGACTTAAAGCATCGGCAACTACATTAGCCTTTCCCGGATGATAGTTAATAACAAGCTCATAATCTTTCAACAATTCAAGCCAACGTCTTTGTCGCAGATTCAAATCTCTTTGAGTCATCAAATATTTGAGGCTTTTATGATCCGAAAATACATGACATCTCTCTCCAAACAAGTAATGTCGCCATATTTTCAAAGCAAATATGATGGCAGCTAATTCGAGATCATGAGTCGGATAGTTTTTATCATGTGGCTTCAATTGCCTCGACGTGTAAGCCACAACTCGACCCTCCTGCATCAATACACAACCCAATCCATGTAATGATGCATCACTGTAAATAACAAACTCTTTACCAGATTCGGGCTGCACTAACACTAGTGCTTTCATCAAAAGCGTTTTTAGTTGGTCGAAACTTTTCTGGCACTTTTCTGACCATTCGAACTTAATATCTTTCTAAAGTAGCTTCATCATTGGTGTGGCTATCATCGAAAAACCCTTTACAAACCGTCTATAGTAACCGGTAAGTCCCAAAAAGCTCCGAACTTCAGTAATATTTCTTGGGGGCTTCCAATCAAGTATGGCTAAAATTTTGCTCGGATCAACTCGAATACCCAATGCGGATACTACATGTCCCAAAAAGCTAACTTCTCTCAACCAAAACTCACATTTACTGAACTTAGCATATAACTGCTTATCCGGTAAGATCTGCAACACTAATCTCAGGTGCTCGGCGTGTTCAGTTTCATCGCGTGAATAAATCAAGATGTCATCTATAAACACAACTACAAACTGGTCCAAATACTGTCTGAAAATTCGGTTCATCAAATCCATAAATACTGCAGGGGCATTAGTGAGCCCAAACGACTTCACTAAGAACTCATAGTGACCGTATCTCGTTCTGAAAGCAGTTTTAGGTATATTTGAGTCTCGAGCTCGCAACTGATAATAACCTGATCTCAAATCTATCTTTGAAAACACTGATGCTCCCTTCAGCTGATCAAACAAATCATCAAGACGCGGTAACGGATATTTGTTCTTTATTGTCACTTTATTTAATTGACGATAGTTGATACACATTCTCATGGTTTCGTCTTTCTTTTCTACAAACAATACTGGTGCACCCCAAGGTGAGAAACTCGGTCGAGTGAAACCTCTATCCGTCAACTCTTGCAACTGAGTTTTCAATTCCTTCAATTCCGTTGGTGCCATACGGTATGGAGCTATCGAAATTGGTGTAGTCCCAGGTACAAGTTCAATACCAAACTCTACCTCCCGAACAGGAGGTAATCCCGGTAATTCCTCGAGAAAAACATCTGGATACTCACAAACCACTGGTGCTGATTCAAGCTTCTTTTCTGATTCTTTACTATCAAGTACGTACACAAGATATGCTTCACACCCTTTTTTTATAAATTTCTGAGCCAACATCGAGGATATTACTACTGGTACCCCGTTCATATCGGTAGACTCAACTCGAATTATCTCATCATTTGGACATCTCAAATCAATAGTCTTTCTTTTGCAATTCACAACTGCATCATGGACAGTCAACCAATCTATACCGAGAATAACATCAAATTCATTAAACGGTAAAAGCATCAAATCGGCCAGAAAACAGGAACCTCGGATTATCAAGGGACATTTCCTGCACACTTTATCAACTAACACATATCGACCTAAGGGATTTGACACTCGAATCACGAACTCAGTAGACTCAACAGGTAGAGTTTTACTGGATGCTAAAGTCTCACATACATATGAATGAGTAGAACCAGGGTCAATCAAAGCAATCACATCAGTATCAAAGAGAGTGAATGTACCAGTAATAACATCAAGCGAAGAAGCATCCTCGCGTGCGCGTATAGCATAAGCTCTAGCAGGAGCACGAGCCTCAAATCTGGTTGTAGCATCTCTAGACCCCCTCTGACCGCCGTTAGCATTCCCCGTATTCTTAAGTGGTCTACCTCGTGCTGTAGTAGTATTCGATTTCCCACTCTGATTCATATTTTGCTCGGATAATCTCGGGCAGTCTTTAATAAAATGGTCGGCTGATCCACATTTATAACAGGAGCGGTCATGAAATCTACAGCTCCCCGAATGCTATTTTTCACAATACTTGCACTCGGTCCTATCCCGTCGATCATTTCCAACACTGGCAACTGAAGTGGCTTGTGTACTCACAGGGGGTCGATCGTGATCTCATCTGGAAAAACCCGAAGTGTTCTTTGATCGACCTGAATCATCTCAAAATTTCTTTGATGATTGCTGAAAAGACTTTCCTGAAGATCTTTTACGAAATTCTTTAACCGACGACATCGACTTTTCTTTTCTCTTTACTAAGTTCTTCGGCTTTGCAAGCTCGCTCGACAAGTACTACGAACTCTCGTATTTTAAGAATGCCAACAAATATTTTTATATCTTCATTCAAACTGTCTTCAAAATGTTTACACATAATAGCCTCAGACGGTACACATTCCCGAGCATATCTACTAAGTCTGACAAACTTCCGTTCATAATCAGTAACCGACATAGAGCCTTGTTTAAGCTCAAGAAATTCTTTTCGTTTCTGATCGATGAACCTCTGACTGATATACTTTTTTCAGAATTCAGTTTGGAAGAACTCCCACGTCACCCGCTCTCTGGGTACAACAGAAAGCAATGTATTCTACCAATAATAGGCAGAATCACGTAGCAAAGATATAGCACATTTTAGGCATTCATCGGGTGTGCAAGATAGTTCATCAAGTACCCGAATAGTGTTGTCCAACCAAAATTCAACTTGCTCGGCATCATCACTATCTATAGCTTTAAATTCAGTCGCCCCGTGCTTTCAAATTCTGCCAACCGGGGGTTTATTCAACCTCATCTGATCAAATACCGGAGGCATCGTAGGTGCAGGGGGCATATTATTCGGATGTGGGGGTTGTGGAGCAGCCGTATTAGTTCGAATGTATTGGTTGAACCAATCATTCATCACACTATAAAAAGCCTGTCTAGCCTCATCGTTTTGATTGCTCGCAATAGATTGAGAGTCCATCAGCGCTGTCCCATGCGCGGGAACATGCGCTACACTCTCAACATCATCAGCTACCGCTCGATTTGGATCGGGATCCATTACTATACGAAAACACATTTTTAACTGTCAGAAATCGTTACACTATCGTTTAACACTATATGGCATGTAAAGCTAGACTCATACACGCTACGTTAGTCCTAGAATCGACTAAACTGTAGCTCTGATACCAATAAAATGTAACACCCCTAACCCGTACCCGTTGCCGAAGGGTTAAATAGTATTACCATATACAAAAGAGTCATATCAAGATAATTAGGTATAGTGATTCATTCTTAAGTTCAATTCACATCAAACATTGAAAACGTTAATCAAATCTCAACCACATATTCACATTAACCATTTGGAACACATATAGTAACTTATCAAGCCATTTTCACATGACTATACATATATACATCATCAAAAAGATAATTATTTAACAACAAAAAGTCAAGCCTATACATGCCATTATTAAAATTTAACTACTAGAGTACCAAAAGGCTTAGATAGTGTGGACGACTTCGACTTTGAGATCCCCGAGATTGTAGCTGACGAACAAGATCTATGAAACAGAGAATTAAGGTGACAAAGTAAGCATTACTAAGCTTATTAAGTTTTAAGCATTTCAAACAATCAAAACGTATCATATAAAATGAACATTAAATATCACAAAACTCGTATTCTAATTACAATCACTCAGTCGAATATACACAAGTATACCACATATAAAGCCTATTGGCCGAATATAAATACACAAAGAAATTTTCAGCACATGCTTCACTTTACTCTATGGCTCATACAAATACTTTAATTCACATATTTTCATAGAATGGTAGACATCGACCGAATAGGTCATTTCTCTTATTCATAGATATATTAATCATCCACACAATTATATCGTTATTTGATACTAATGACTCACCTTGCAATCAATTCACATATAAGTACATAATACGTACCTGGTCATTACCATGTATCATACATAATCAATAATAGTTTGCTTTGAATATTTGAATTTGTAATCTCATTCGAATCACCGGCATTAAGCCTACGAGGTTTCAAAACCCGAATCCAGTTACTAGCTCAAAGCCTGCGAAACTTTAAGCCCGGATATAGTACCAGCACTAAGCTTGCGGGATTTAACCCGGATATATATTACCAGCACGAAGCCTGCAGGATTTAACCTGGATATATATTACCAGCACGAAGCCTGCAGGATTTAACCCGGATATATAATATACTGAATGCTAAGCATATTTACCCACATGATAACTCAGCTCACATAACATATCACATTTGTACTTCAATTTCTTCATTCGAGTATAAACACACAAAGAAAACACACTTTCAATATAACTCTCGGTTCAACACTTTTACGCAAGAACACATAACCATTTCACTATCTCAGCTTAACTCCTAATATCCATTCGGTTACATACCATATACTCAAGTTATTTATTAAACAACCTTATTCAAGTAGAGACAATAGGTTGCAATTCATTTATCATACTTATCTCATTACATCAATTATCTAATAACTGTAATTACTCAAAACTTACCTCGAATATTTTTGAACAGTGGCGAATAGGCTATTCGATTGCTTTCTCCTTTCCCTTATCTGATCTAGTTCCTCTTTGCTCTTGAGCTTCATTTAAACAATTGAATTTATTTAATTTCTTATCCAATAGGCAATTTAATATAATACATGTATATTATAAGGTTAAGGTACATATGACTTAATAATTAAATATCAAACACCATATGCATATATATATATATTCCCTAGTCATGCACAACCAAACACCTTACTAGGCATTAACAACTTTATAATTATATGCATATCTACGTTAAGACCAATTATGTATTTAATAAATTCTACAAGTATGGTTATTTATAGTGACTAAATTCCATTTAATCTCAAGTTATACTTATAAGTACATCCACATAAATACATTCGCACTTAAACATCATCTTGACCGAAAAATCAAATACACTCATTGTCATATTTTCAATCAACTTACCAGCCACTTTGTTTTACCCATGCCGAATGCACATATATATATATATATATATATACATAATTGCATTTTTATTTACTAGACCGAATACTCACCTGACTATTTGAGTATATTAATATTCAACTTCTCAAAAACCATAATTTTATTATAATCATGCTTGCATATACTTTTACACATAAGCTAAGAAATCACTACGTGGTATTGCGTATATATATACATACATGAATAGCCAACAAGACCAATTTTACCAAAACATACATTGCATTTAATTATGAGTTATTTTCTCATACTACACTTATATAACTACAAGCCGAATATACATATACTTACATCACTTAAACATCCAACACCCAATTTCTTTAACAAAGCACATTTTCGGAAATGACAAGGCAATATAACAGCCTTTAATCCAACTTATAATTTATGCATAACACATTCCAAGCATTCACTCTATTCCATCATTTAAAATACAAACATTACTCAAAAATATCCCTAGTTCAAATTCGGCAATTACACCAATACACAAGATGATTTATTTTTATTTTTTTGTCCATTCATCTAAACTACTTACAAGCACCTTAAACTATCTCAAACATCATCCATTTGTAATTATTCATTAAACTTGAAGACAACCATGTATCCCTTTCATTTTCTACCATGGCCGAGAACTCAAATCCTCCCCAAAACCAAAATTTTATCATGGGTTAAATAAAGAACTTGGTAACTAACTTAAAATTAACTACAATTTTAAGAATTAATATGAATTCTTACCTTGATTCAAGCCTAAGGTGACTGAATGGAGTTTTCTCCCCTTTCCTCTCTTTCGTTTCGGCCAAGAACAAAGATAAAGCTTTGTTTTCATCACCCATCTTTCCTTTATTTTTATTCATTAATAATATAAAATATAAAGCCATTTTAAGTGATAATTAATATATACTTTTTTATATAAAACATCATCATGGCCGGCCACTAATAACCAAAAGGGATATTTGACATGCAAGTCCCTACTTTTATAACATGCATTAATAGACCGTTACACATTAAACTATCACATTTCAAAAATGTCTCATATAAGTCCTATTTAATAAATTTCACATACAAATGACAAAAATCAAAGCATAAAACTTTCACACATGCATTTACACATAGAATAAGTATATAATATAACGGTTAATCATTTTTGTGACTCAGTTTTGTGGTCCCGAAACCACTTTTCGACTAGGGTCAAATTAGGGTTGTCATAATAAACGTAGTGTGCGCTTCGAGGATGGTCTTAGAGATGAACTTAGGGTGCTAATTGCTCCGCAGAGGGAGCGTGACTTTGTTGCTTTTGTGGAGAAAGCTAAGATAGCTAAGGAGGTGAAGCGTACTGAAAGACA
Organism: Gossypium longicalyx; assembly: GCA_025698465.1. Taxonomy (NCBI): domain Eukaryota; kingdom Viridiplantae; phylum Streptophyta; class Magnoliopsida; order Malvales; family Malvaceae; genus Gossypium; species Gossypium longicalyx. The sequence goes on along the minus strand of CM047002.1, from coordinate 73,802,586 downwards.
GAATCGTGAGAAGGATCGAAACCGTTTTTGGAGGGATTCAGGACCTTCGGGTGGTGCAAGAAGGAATCTTAAAAGAGCAAGTGTGGAAGAGCCAGTTCGAGCAGTTCCAATAAATTTGTTAGACCGCAAGTTTTTAGGGACTGTGGTAAGGTACATCTGGGCAAGTATAGGAGACTTTCTTGTGCTTGTTTCCGGTGTGGATCTATGGAGTATAAAGTCAAGGACTATCCTCAGAAAACAAATCAGGTTCAAGTTGTAGAATAGAGGATTGCTCAACCAATGAGAAGTGGACCATAACCACCGAGAGGACGTGGACAAGGTAAGGGCGGTAATGGAAATGGTCGGGGTCGAGGAGCACTTGGCAAGGGTACCGAAAATGCTAAGGCTCGTCAGCCAGCGTTGGTGTATGCAGCTCGTCGTTGAGAGGAGGGTGATGCACCCGACGTCATAACTAGTACGTTCTTGATTTCTAGCATGTCGTACACTACTTTGATCGATATTGGATCTACTCATTCGTATGTTACATGTGCCATATCTGGGTCGTTGGTTGTGCACTTTGAGGAGACTGTGAGTGGGGTATTGGTACTAAGTCCTTTGGGCCACTCGGTTAGGGTAGACAAACTGTATAGAGACGTGCCTTTAGAAACTCAATGTAAGATTTTCTCTAGAGACTTGATGGAGTTACTGTTCAGAGAATTCGACCTCATTCTTGGAATGGACTGACTTGTTAAGCATGGGGCAACTCTAGACTGTGCAGCTAAGCGAATGGTGTTAAAGACCGCGGAGGAGGAGGAGCTTATGGTGATAGGTGAGCAAAGGGATTATTTGTTCAATGTGGTGTCGGCGTTGAGAGCCGAGAAGTGGATTCATAAGGGTTGTGAGGCTTATTTGGCATTTGTAAGTCATTCGGAGACTAAGGATTTGACGGTGGATAAGGTTAGAACCGTTAAGGAATTCCAAGACGTTTTTTCAGAGGAGCTCCCGGGATTGCCTCCTAACCGAGAAGCCGAGTTTGGAATCGACTTGTTGCCTGGAACGGCACCAGTGTCCATCGTACCATACAGGATGGCACCGAGGGAGTTAGTGGAGCTGAAAGCACAAATTCAAGAGTTGTTGGATAGAGGCTTTATTAGGCCAAGTGTGTCTCTGTAGGGAGCACCAGTGTTGTTTGTGAAAAAGAAGGATGGGACGATGCAGATGTGCATCAATTATCGGCAGTTGAACAAACTGATGATTAAGAATAAGTACCCTCTGCCAAGAATCGAAGATCTTTTTGACCAACTTAGAGGAACTTCGGTATTCTCCAAGATCGATCTTTAATCTGGATACCATAGTTAAGGGTAAAGAAAGTAGATATTCATAAGACGGCATTCAGGACTCGGTATGGTCATTAAGAGTTTCTGGTTATGCCATTTGGACTGACGAACGCTCCTATAGCATTCATAGGTCTAATGAATCGTGTATTCCAACCATTTTTCGATCGATTCGTGGTCGTTTTTATTGACGATATTTTGGTATATTCTCAAACTGAGGAGAAGCATGATGAGCATCTCCGCATTGTGCTGCAAGTGTTGAGGGAGAAAGAACTTTATGCAAAATTCAGTAAGTGTGAATTCTGGTTGAGGGAGGTAACCTTCCTAGGTCATGTTGTCTCTGCTGAGGGGATCAAGGTGGACCCTCGAAAGATTGAAGCGATTCTGGAGTGGAAGCCACCTAGGTCGGTGTCAGAAATTTAGAGTTTCCTGGGTTTGGTAGGGTACTACAGAAGGTTTGTGGAAGGTTTTTCTGTGTTGGCAGCACCATTGACAAAGCTTATAAGGAAAGGAGCACCATTTGTTTGGACCGAGAAGCAGCAGGAAGCTTTTGAAAAATTGAAGGAAGTTTTGACCGAGGCACCTGTATTAATTCAGCCAGAGTCTGGGAAGGATTTTACCGTGTATAGTGACGCATCACATGTGGGTTTGGGCTATGTGTTGATGCAAGAGGGTAAGATGGTTGCTTATGCATCGCGACAGCTTAAGCCTCACGAAGTAAACTATCCTACTCACGATTTAGAATTGACAGCAGAAATCTTTGCACTTAAGATTTGGAGACACTATTTGTACGGGGAAATGTGTGTCATCTACACGGATCATAAGAGTCTTAAGTACTTGCTGACTCAGAAGGAGCTGAACCTTAGGCAACGAAGATGGATAGAGTTACTTAAGGATTATGACTGTTTAATTGAGTATCACCCAGGCAAGGCTAATATGGTAGCCGATGCCCTAAGCCGTAGAGTTGTATCTGATCTAAGAGCAATGTTTGCTCGTCTGAGTTTGTATGATGATGGTAGTTTGTTGGCCAAGTTACAGGTAAGGCCAACCTGGATGGATCAGATTGGGGAAAAGCAGTTGAAGGATGAGTCTTTAGTTTCTCGATTCCAACAAATTAAGAAAGGGGAAACTTCTGAGTTTGGGTTGAATAGTGAAGGACTTCTGTGTTTCTGAGGAAAAGTTTGCATTCTGAAGGACTCTGACTTAAGGCAGTCAATATTGAAAGAAGCTCATGAAGGACTTTGTGCTATGCATCCTGGAGGGAATAAGTTGTATCACGACTTGCGAGAATTGAATTGGTGGCCTTTGCTTAAACGAGAAGTAATGGAGTTTGTGGAGAAATGTCTGACATGCCAGCTAGTGAAAGCTGAGCATCAGCTACCTTCCGGACTTTTATAGCCAGTGAAGATACCACTTTGGAAGTGGGAGAGGGTAACCATGGACTTTGTGAGTAGGCTACCCTTGACACTGACGAAGGACTCGATTTGGGTACTTGTGGATAGGTTGACCAAATCTGCTCATTTCATACCTGTCTGCACTGATTATTCACTACAGAAGTTAGCCAAATTGTATGTGGTAGAGATTGTGCGACTTCATGGAGTGCCAGTATCGATTATTTCTGATCGGGATCCTAGGTTCACATCTCGGTTCTGGCAAAGGTTGCATGAGGCGCTGGGAACGTGATTGAACTTCAGCACGGCTTTTCATCCTCAGACTGATGGTCAGTCAGAAAGGGTTATTCAGATTTTGGAAGGCATGTTGAGGGGCTGCATTATTAACTTCTGAGGTAGTTAGGAAGATTACTTGCCGTTGGCAGAGTTTGCATATAACAACAGATATCAAGAGAGTATCCGAATGGCACCATATGAAGCGCTGTATGGATGTAGGTGTTGTACACCTAGTTGTTGGACTGAATTGGGAGAATGACAGGTTCTTGGACCTGAGTTGGTAGCAAATACTGAAGATAAGGTCAGAATAACCAGAGATCGGTTAAAGAAAGCATCTGATAGGAAAAAGTCGTATGCAGATTTGAAGCGTAAGAAAATTGAGTACTCAGTGGGTGATATGGTCTTCTTGAAGGTTTCTCTTTGGAAGAAGATATTAAGGTTTGGTAAGAAGGGCAAGTTGAGTCCGTGGGTCATCGGGCCTTATCGGGTTCTTAAGCGAGTAGGTCCAGTGGCTTACCAATTGGAATTACCTCCGGGATTAGACAGGATTCACGATGTTTTTCACGTCTCCATGTTAAGGCGATATCGTTTTGACCCTACTCATGTCGTGCCGGTTGCAGAGATTGAAGTGCAGCCTGATTTGACTTTCAAGGAAGAGCCTGTACAGATACTGGATTGAGATGTTAAGGTTCTAAGAAGGAAGTCAGTTCCATTGGTAAAGGTACTCTGGCGTAATCATGGCAGAGAGGAAGCTACTTGGGAACCAGAAGAGGCAATGTGGCAACAATACCCTCATCTGTTTAAATTAGGTAAATTTCGAGGACGAAATTTCTTTAAGGAGGGTAGAGTTGTAACGCCCCAAAAATTGGGTCGAGAAATATTGGGTTTGGAGTTCGAGTTCGGGTAAAATATGGCCCGAGATAGAATTATTGATGTTTTAACTTTTTACGGGAAATTATTATCAATATTGTTATTAATTATTTAGTGTAGGATCTAAGTGAATTACGATGGATTTATAGTGTGGGAAAAATTTTAATTTTATGCTACCTTAGGGAATCTGGGCAGTAGGCCTTATTAATAATTTGGGCTGAGTTTTAGCACAAACAAGCGCCTGGCCCAGTGGCTAAGCACGCTAGGAGGGTGTGGGAGGTGCCTGGGTTCAAGGCACGACGCGCGCAAATGGTTCTTTTTTTTAGTATTCAGGTTGCGATTAAACTAGGGGTTAAGAGGAGTTGCGAGCATAATCCAGCACAAAGAGCGCCCTTGGCGCAGTGGCAACAGCGCACTAAGGAGACCTAGTGGTCGCGAGTTCAAATGCAGGGGATAGCTAAACTTGTTTTTTTTTAAGTAGCCCGTGACTGAAGCGGATAAGGCTTATAGGTAAATGCAGTCGTTTTATAACAAAAGAGAGGTTGTGTCACAGCGGCAAGCAATGTAGCTGGGTGTTCTAGAGGTCACAGGTTCGAGTGGCGTGGAAGGTGAAATTCTCTTTTATTTTTAAGCGGACCGGAGCTTCAGCAGGTAAGGCTTATAATTAATTGGGACCCTATATTAGTAAAGAGAGAAGCGTGGTGCAGTGGCCAGCAGCACGGGCGAAGGCGCAAGGGCGGACAGAGGTCTGGGGTTCGAGCCTCACCTTACGCACGGAAGGTTGGGTTTTTGCTGTACGTGTGGGGAAGAAGTTGGGGTCTTATCAGGACTCTCTTGGCAGCATGCTAAAGCGGTGCAAGGAGTGGATAACGCTGCTGATCGATTAGGAGTTTGAATGAAATTTAAACATTGAATTTGGCCAAGAATCAAGGAGCAATTCATGGAATTGAAATTTAGGAAGAATTTTTATGCCGAAATGCACTCATTCGGCCATAGCAAATAAGTGTCATTTATTTTTGGCCTTTATGATTCATTTTTTTTCTTTTTGGGTTAGTTAGGGTATTTTAATTTGGCCGATCTTGCTTCGCTTTCAATCGGTTCTTGTTTTGTTTTATTTTAAATTTATATTTTTGTTCCTTTTGCTCATTTTCTCTTCTTTCATTCTCTTGCTCTCTTAGTTCTTCAAGCCGAGGCCATTAACCCATTCCTCTCCTATCTTTTATCGTCATCTTCCCATCTTCTTTGCTTCACCAATCATGAAGAAAAAAAACCTCTCCCATTCAATCACCTTAGCCGATCACTCACAAAAGCCGAAACTCATCTTTTGCTCATGTTAGGGGTAAGAAAGTATTGGAAATGATCTTCATCGAATAGATCTCGTGGTAATTATTCGTAACCCTCTTTCCATTCATATCTTGTGGTTCTAGAAAAAAATGCCGAGTAATCCCTAATCGCGTAGCGAGGCTATCATTTTGGACTAAAGGGTTTATTGGGTTTATTTATCGTTCTATTATGAGTAAGGTGGAATAAAGGCTATCCATCAAGGAGCAGTGGGAAGCGAGGGCATCGAAATGACTGGATCTAGACTTCGTCATTATTTGTGAACAAAGGTAAGCAATCTAAGGCCATTAAGGGTGTTGGCCGATTTTGGTAAGGAAGATATCATTAGTAATCGTATGGTTTTGGATCTAAATTTTTAAGTAATCTATTGTAGGATAGGTACATGGTAGATTTTGGCAAGGGATCGTCATAAAATAGGTGTGTAAACGACACCCACTTATAGTCTAGATCGGCAAAAGTCGAAAAGCCGAAATGTCGGAGAGCCGGTATTTTGTAAACTTGCGAGCGTGTGAGCGCTCGTGAGATAGTTTGTTTGTTAATCCTGGTAATCTCAAACGGTAAGATTGCAGAGTGCGCAATTTCGTGCACTTCGGTATATTTGGGCTTAATGGGTCAAAATCGGGTTAATGGGCCAAAAAGGCCCAATTCGGTAAAAATGCTCGGTAAGTGTTTCTGTTAATACGTTAATGGCTGTAATATGCATGAAACCCTGAAATAGTAAATTTACTAAAATACCCCTAAAGTATGAAAATTACCATTATACCCTTAGGTGCAAAATGATCGTTATACCCCTTGGGTTAATTCTGTTTGAAACGCATGATATTCTGTTTTTGTATGCTATATGCCATGACATGCATATCTGTTGTATGCGATCTGGGATTTATTGATGGAGGAAGCGTTCTGGTGGCTATGCCACAAATATCTATTTCTGGTGGCTATGCCACAAATATTTGTTCTGGTGGCTCTGCCACAATATCTGTATCTGCTGACTCTATCACAATATCTGTTCTGTCAGCTATGCTGCAAATTCTGTGGTGTGTAGTAGATGGGTGGGTCGAGTTGTCTCCCCACATGGTGTAAGGTTGGTACGGGGGTGTATACGGATGGATATGGGTTAGGTTTTCTACATACATGATATTTTTGTTCTGTATCTGTTATGGGCCTATGGGCTTCATTCTAAATTTTATATAGGGCTAAGGCCCAACTTAATCTGTTTCTATGGTTTGAACTGATTTGGACTATGGTTGGGTTATTTTACACACTGAGTTTTCCAAACTCACCCCTTAATTTCATCCATGCAGGAAATCCCCAACCATAGTGGACTTGGAGCTGTGAGGAATTCGGAGTAGCCACATGTTCTGCAAATTTGCTTTTCTTCATGTGTTTGATCAGCACTTACTTACTTTAATTGTTTTGGGTTTTTAAGTTGTACAAGGCCGCTTTATTTATTTTTTTAATTATTCTTAGTATGGTTTGTTAGCTTAGATATGATATTATTTTGATTGTTTGAAACTGAATAGCTGTAGGGCACGTATTAAAAAGGTTACTTGATTTCAAAACATCGCGTTAACAAAGCAAAGCTTCTGCAATGAAATTGTTTCCAAAATTAATAACCTTTTCAAATGGTTTTAAACGAATTGGTTCTCCCTGAACAAACACTCAGTTAAAGTGTGGCAATGGTTGTGTGCATGTCTAGGATTGGATCCGTGGAGAGCTGGGTACTTAAGCTGAGACCTACAAGGATTGGCATGAAAAGTTACCATTTTCTCTCTATGCCTATCGAACATCTGTCAGAACTTCTACTGGGGTAACACCTTACTCTTTGGTTTATGGGATAGAGGCAGTTTTACCCATTGAAGTCGAAATTCCTTCTCTTCGGTTTTATCAGAATTGAAGCTGGACGAAGCAAAATGGATCCAATCCCGGTATGATCAGCTGAACTTGATTGGAGAAAAGAGGCTGAAGGCTATCTGTCATGGTCAAATGTACCAGAAGTGAATGATGCGAGCTTACAACAAAAAAGTTTGCCCTAGAGTATTCCATGAGGGGGACTTGGTGTTGAAAAAGATCCTCCCTATGCGAAAGGATTTCAGAGGGAAATGGATGCCAAACTGGGAAGGACATTATGTGGTAAAGAAGGATTTTTCTGGAGGAGCACTGATATTAATTGAGATGGACGGTAAGAGTTTGCCTAACCCAGTAAATTCGGATTCAGTCAAGAAGTATTTCACTTAAAAGGAGAGGTTAAGGTGAAAACCCGTAAAGGGCACCTAAAAAAAAGGGAAAAAGGAGAGGCCAAGGTGAAAACCCGTAAAGGGCACTTTGAGACCAAAGGGGTTTTGAATTGAAAACCCGAAATGGGCAATTCAAATTTCGACCAAAGATGAGGCATGTGGTAGTCTTGTTATGCTGGAATTAACAAAGAGGAAGTACGCTACGATTTGGGGCATCAACAAAGTACTCTAGATCTCCTAGGCACATGATAAAGCTCAAAATAGTCCTCGTAGAGTTCGTACGGAGGAGCTCAAGCTATGATATCTGGGGCACTCATTTTTGTCCCCCTTTACCTATTTTTTGTACTCCAACAATATTTTCTTTCTTTGATTAATCCATTCTTTTTGAATTTTGTTCCTAATAAATCTCAGTTTTGTCTATCTTTATAATCTTTTTCAAGCGCTCGTATTGAAATAATGATTAATGGACTAATAATACTTTTACAAAGGAGGTTTTGCATATTACTCTGGAAGTTTCTAAATGGTACAAGAGCCTGAAACAAGATTCTTGTTTATAACTTACTAAACCTAAGGGTTGGGGATGTTTGAGAAGAAAGGGTCTAAGTTGAGACTATCTCTTAAGATTTTTTATCAAAAGTATCAGATACAAGATATTGCATCGATGATACAACCTCGATGAATAACGAGCAGTGTTCACCCAAGCATTAAAATAGGATCATGCTCGAAAAAGGAAAATTGATATTTTGCATATGCATTTGGTCATGTTACCCAAAAAGGGGTGTAACAGATCATTTAATTGAAGAAGATGGTACAAATCCTATACCCCTGAGTTGCAGTGGGATGGTTTGAAGAAGATAATTTTTTGTCGAAGATACTAGCTGAGTAAAGAAGGCAGCATAATACGACAGTGATAAAACTCTGACGAATAACGAGTGATGACACTTTAAGCATTTAAAAAAGGAATCATTCTCATGACATTTCTACATTCATTCATAGCGCATTTGGTTAGGAGCATCTGATTCATTTTGATCATAGCATCCTAATCATTTGGCATAAACATAGGCATATGAAACCGAGTTTACAATGCATGTTCCCTAGAGGACAGTGGAGCAGACTAAAAATTGCAGATCTTATCTCCCTAAGCAGTAGTGGAGCAGATCGAAGATGGCGAATCTTATCTCCATGTATTGGCAATGGAGAAAATTTAAGCCACCAGCCTTATCTCCCTGAAGTTGCAGTGGAGCAGGCTCAAGATACAAGTCTTGTCTCCCTGAAGTTGTAGTGGAGCAGACTGAAAGTTGCAGATCTTATCCCCCTAAGTAGTAGTAGAGCAGATCAAAGATGGTGAATCTTATCTCCACGTAGCGGCAATGGAGCAAATCCCCAAAATTACATCGGAGCAGGTCAAAGTACCAATTCCTACACCCCTGAAGATGCAGAGGATTAGGAACAAGGTTACTTAAAGAAGGTGAACACCAAGAGGTCAAAAAGACCAAGCAAAATTGGCCCTTTTAAAGTCTTTGTTCTATTCTCATTACACGATAATGAGCAAAGAGGGGCAGCTGTAAGGCCCAAAATTGCCCGGGCCGTATGGAAATTAAAATAAAAAATAAATTAAAATAATCCAATACAAATTTTGAAGCCCAAGTTTAGCTGCCAGCCCAAAATACAATTTTTGCCCAAATTAAACAGGTTCAATACATGGACCCAAAACCTAAACAATCAGACTAACCTAGAAAACCCTAGGCTACCCCTTGCGCCACAACTCCCACGAACGTTCAGTGCCACTCCACCATGCACGTCCGCCCCAGCTCACATGTTGCACACCCCACGTCGCCTTCCTCCATGTCTTCACGACCTGCAATTTGAACAAGAAAATAGTAAGAAACCACTTGTATTTGGCTATAAAGCCTCCAAATTTTCATTGTAAAGGGACATTTTTTTTTTCCAGAAAAAGAGAATACATATCTAAAAAATCAACAAATATACAAAAAAGAATTCAGAGAAATCAAAAGGTAAAGGTTGCGTTTATTTTTTTTAGATTCCTTTTGTTGTTATTGATGTTCTCTTTTCATGGGTTTATTTTGAGTTTCTCTAAAATAGACATAGTGTTTGAAGTTTTTTTAAAAAAAATATAAAAAAAGAAAGCGAAAAAGGGCTGAAGGTACCTGGTTGTAGCTCCTCCTGCTGGATCAAGGCGAATTTGCAGCAGGGGGCTTGATCCATTTGTGTCCTAGTAGAGTAGAAAGGGTAGCAGAGTAGAAAGGGAGAAAACCTTTTTTTTCCCTTTTGATTCGCGACAGATAACTTTGGGGAAGGGGGAGTTTTCTTTTATGCATAAACTAAAAAGGGAATTTATGCGTTAGGTCCCTCCCCATTTGCGCTGACTTTTGATTAAGCCTTGATTGCATCTTATTTATTTTTAAATCATCTCTGGAATTTATGCGCTACTTCATCTAAGTCCTCCTTTAAATACAGCGTCTCAAGACTTGGGATATTTGCGTTTTAAATCCTTGTTTATATGAGCATATCCTTTTTTAGCCTTTGACTTTGTTTTAGTAATTTTCTTAATTCGTAGATTGTCCTTTAAATTTTATTTTGGTTTCAATTGAGTTTTTTAGTTTATGCTTTATTCTTTGTAATTCTTTTTTTCCCTTTTAAAAAATTTGCTATATATATTATTATTATTCGTTTTTAATTTTTTTCTTTCTTCTTGATATAGTATTTTAAAACTATTTCATAGACCTTATGTTGTTTTAATTTGTTATTTTTTTTCATTTGTATAAACTTTTAAATTGTTCTATTATAAAATTTTATTTGTATTTTGAAGTTTTCTTTTATACATATCTCTTTATTTTGAAAGTTCATATGATATTTATTTTAAATAATTTTATGCATTAATATGTTATACATTTTTGGGTATATATCTTTGTTTTTGTATTCTTTTGTGTATATATATTTTCTTAAATAACTCTATTTGTGTTTCGTATTTTCTTTTTTTTAAATCTATATATATAATTTATCCATTTTTTAAAGACCCTATTTCATTATGTATTATTGTTTATTTTACACCTTTTATATTATTATTTCTGCATATACATATATTTTTACAATAAGCCTTTCTTCATTTTATGCAAATTATTTATTTAAGTTGGTATATTATATAGAATGTATTCTGGTTTCCCTTTTACTTAATATTCAATTTTAAAATTCATGCATGCATTACATTTTGATATATTATTCATTTTCTTTATTTTTTATCTATTTTTTTATACACTACTTGTTTTTAAATTATTTTTTTAAAAACAAAGGCAACGTTTGATGTTTGGAAATTCGAAAAATCATGCCCTAACGTGTTGGGCTTCGAATTTCCATTTAACCAAATAATCAAACATCCTTTTAAGATTGCGCTCGTGTTTTCTTAACTTCAAAACAAGGCAATATTCCATTTTTGGAAATCCTAGGAATTGTGCCCTAACGTGTTGGGTTTTAGTTTTTCGTTGGACCAAATAACCGAATATCCTTTGGTAATTTTCAAGTGTATGAATTTTTGAAGATCAAGAGTTGATTTTGGCTTCGAGGGTTTAAAAAGTCATGTCCTAACGTGCTGGATGTGATATTTTATTCCTTCGTAGTAAGGAAATTTTTACATCCAATTGGAGTTATTCAAATGTTAAAAGAAATTGTATTTCAAAATCTTTTTAAATTTTAGACATAAGGATATAACCTAATCAATTCGGTACCAATTTTGGGTGCTACAAGGGTGTTAATCCTTCCTTGTACGTAACTGACTCCCGAACCCGTTTTCTTGATTCTCGTAGGCTAAAATCAGTATTTTAATAAATCAAAATGTTTTAATAGGTGATCCGATCACACCTAAACAAAAAGGATTGATGGCGACTCCATTTTCGTTTTTAAAGTCGATCCCCATTTTTTCCAACTTAAAAATGGTTTCGACAATAGTAAATAGCCATTTATTTTTGTTAAGTGGACGGCATTAATGATGAATATATATTTATATTTGTTAAATTATTATATATATATATGTTATAATAAATAACATAAAATGTCTATATAATGAAATGAAAACAAATAAAAAGAAACGATAAGAAATGAAAGTGGAAAGTGAGATGAAACAATGCATGCAAATTAGAAAAGGAAAGAAAGAAAGAATAGAAGGGAGTCGACAGCACTAAGGGCTTCAAACATTCAAATTTCAATTAGTTAGTCAATTTAGTCCCCTTTTCTTGAAATTTTTACGTTTTTGGGATCCTAGTAGTTAGAACTACCTAATCCATGTTGTAATTTTTAGTATTGTTCAAGATTTTAGATGTTTCCATTGTTGAATAGTTTAAGTATTAGTGATTAAATAGATTGATTTTTAAGTTAGAAGTGGAAAAGGACTAAATTGTGGAATTAATTGTTGATTTTGAGCAATAGGGACTAAATTGTGAAAAATTCAAAATTAAAAGGTCGAAATGAAAATAGGGAGCTAAATTTAGCTTATATTGAAATTAGTATAAAATTTTGATATTAAATAAGATTAAAATTAGTCTCGATTTAGGGACTAAATTGAAGAATAAACAGAGTATAGTAGAAACATTAAAATTCTTGTGAATTGAGTGGTATGTGATAAATCTATTGTAATTATTTTATTCTGTAGCGAACGTCGTCCCAGAATCTTCGAGTAAGAAAAGGAAAGATAAGGTCGAAGTCGAGTAGATTAAAATATACGGTTTGTGTTTCTGTAATCCGAACTAAATTGTGAATTATTACATATTGAGTTATTTGTTTATGGTAAGTAATTGAGGTGAGAACTCTTGAATATTTGGGCTGAAATGAATCAAATGATGACTAAAATGACTCGATTATGAATATTGTGAAATGTGGTATTTTATGACTGTTGAATTGAATAGATGTGTATTAAGAAAATATGGTTATTATCAAATTGAATATATGCTTATATGTGATGATATACATTCATAAAATTGAGACATTGGTTGTATTGAAAGTAAAGTGAAACCCTATTAACTGTTTCAGGCTAAGTCAGATATAGATGGCATGCCATAGGATAAGAAGAGTTCAGGTATTTCTTCAACCTCGAATCGATGAGGCACTGCGTGCCAATTTGCTTCGATTAATCGATGAGACATTGAGTGTCAATTTATATAGCGCTAGGTGAAGTTATTACTTCAGATTTATTCAGTAACGCACTAGGTGCCAAAATGGTGTGTTGGTTGGATCCGTGTATTTTTTCGAGTCTGAGTCGTGTTAATAGGGGAAAATTAAATAGCAATTTATGTGATTAATATTGAACTGGAAAAGATGAGAAATGAATATGAGATGAGAAATGAAATATGAAATGATGAAATGAGATATGAAACTTGAAATGAACTCAAGTATTGATCAAAGAGATGAATCATGCCATTGCATGAGTTGAAATATGCAAATGCCATTGTCTTGTACGAAAACATGTGGAATCTAGTAGATGTGAATAAAGAATGAGCAAATTTATATTATTGATTTGAAAGATATGTTCATAACATTACTTGTTGCATTCTTACATTTTAATTACTTATATCAAGTCTAAACTGTTCGGATTATAAAAATACTATTGAGTTTTATTGAGCATGCGATTTTGTTTTCCGTGCGTAGGTTAGGTACTTTTAGCTTATCGTCAACTTAGCATCCAACAACAATCCTAAGCTCAAGTGTGGTGATGTTATATTTTGTAATGGCATGTACCTATGGGGTCCTTTGTTGATATGTTTATGATGTAATGATATTTTGGGTTCTTAGTGAAATGATGGATAATTGTATATATACCTGGTTATAGTTGAGGCAATGTTGGTATGATAGCTTAGTCTAATGTTTTGGTATGTTTTTTTAACTTAAAGCTTGACAGCTTAAGTATCTAAGTGTTAGTTCAATATTGGTAAGATTAGTATGGATGAAAGCTTTGAATGGTTGATGCCTTGCAAGTATGTTTAAATATATAAATTGTGGTACCAATGAGGGTACATTGGTTAGGCACTTAAGTTGGTTGTTTTGATATGAATTGAGCATGTTTTATTGTGTTTTGAATAGGTTAAGTGGCTAGTGAAATGGTTCCTTAGTGCCCATGTAATCACAATTTGGTAAAATTGAGTTTTAAGGTACACTTAGGTGCACACGACCTAAGACACGATCTGTCACACGGTCGTGTGTCACACACAGGTAACACATACAGGCGTGTGCCTTAAGCATGTTGAAATATAGTATAGGTGTAATGTCCACACGGGATGACACACAGCTGTGTGACCCAAATCAATGAGTTACGCGGGCTGAGACAGGGTTGTGTCTCTTAAGTCTGTGTGTTACACAAACAAGGACAGAGCTATGTGTCTCAACTTCGAAAGTCACACGGTCTGGGGCATTCCACACGGCCGTGTGTCCCCTATTTCTAGGTATTTTTGAAATTGCTCTAAAACTTTTATAATTGTTCCAAATTACTCCCTGTTTGTTCATAGGCTATTTTTAGGGATATATAAACTCGAATTAAGGCTTGTAAGAGTATTTATACTCTGATTTGGAGTGAATTAGCAAACTTGAAATAGGTGAAGTAGGTCATTCTACTAAAATCATTGAAGGTAGTAATAGTAGTAGTCGAAATATGGTTCAATACTCTGATGCTAATAATTGGAGTAGTCTTGTTTTGTATCCACTCTCTAGCTTCCAAGAGGGAATAAATAGTGATAAAAGTGTAGACAGTAGAAGATTAAGTTTAACATTGCATAGCATGATTCGCTATTTGATTTTATAAGACTCTAGTATGAAAGGATTAGATTGTCGTAACCTACCCTTGTATAATATAATGTCAATGGTTAGCTTACATTTTTAATTATGATTGATTATTTCTTTTGATTTGTTAATAATGCCGATGACCCTAATTCAACCATGGAGAGGGGTTATGGGTGTTACATACTATTTATTAGAAACGATGTAAGAGAATTGTCATCGGTTAAGCTGTGGTTAGCACAACAGTTTAGCATGAAGAACTAGGGTGAAGCTAGTTATATTCTTGGAATTCGAATCTTTAGGGATCGAAAGAATAAAATGATAGCTATATCTCAAGCTTCATACATCGATAATGTAACATGCCGTTTTCGGTGAAATCAAAATAGTGGTTTTGAGACCAAAAATTTGAAGTCAAAAAAATATTTTATTATTATTTTATGGTCTACTACATGATAGAAATACCATATAAAAATTTTGTTAAGAAATTTTACTGTTTACATGCTCAATTTGATAAAAAGGACTAAATCGCGTAAAACGCAAAAGTTGTGTTCTAATAGCTAAAGTATTAAATAGCTATAGGACTTTAAAGTGGAGGTCCTTATATGGTAATTCGACCATTAATATGTTAGTGGATGATAATGGCTTGGCAATTTTGTAATTTTTAAAGATTATAAAGGTTACTTAAGTAAATTAGGTAATTAAATGATATTAATAAAACAAAACAAATTTTTGTTGTGTTCATCTTCTCCAAAACTCCATAATTGATTCTGACTTGAAGAAAATAGAGCTAGGGTTTAGCCAAGCTTGAAAATCCAATTGGTAATTGATTTTTGTCCCGTTTTTGATGATTTTTATGTTTCTAGGATCGTTGTAACTTAATCTAGCTAGCTCGAGGACTAATTTGTGAAATTGTTAAAGTATTTAAGTTTTTCCATTGATGAGAATGTTAGGGTTTTGAATTTTAATGGTAAAAAATGGATGGTTGTTAGATAAACAACTTTTGTAAATAAATTTTTTATGAATTTATCAATTAGGGGTTAAATTGAAAAATGTGATAAATTGTGTGGTAAATTTGTGAATTTGTGGAATATATGGGCTGCTATAAACATGTTTATAATTCGGCCAGGCTTAGGTAGGGATAAAATTAAATGAATTTCATTTTCTGAGCCTAGGCACTAAATTGCAAAGAATTAAAAGTATAGGGGCAAAATGGTAATTTTTCCAAGAATGTGTGTTGGCCTAAATTGAATATGAATTATATTGAATTGAGTTAAATTCATTTGTATAGATCCGGTTAGACCCCGTACGGAGTAAGATCAAGGCAAAGAGAAAATTTCGCATTAGTCGCCTCTGTATCTTTGAACATTCGTTGAGGTAAGTTCGTGTAATTAAATTACGTATTTATATGCTTTAATTGAATTATATATATGTGGATTGTATAATTACTATGAATAATTACCGATCGCATATCTGATGACGTATGACGACTATTGAGCCCCGTTTGAACCATAAGAATTTCTAAGATACAAATGACATGCGATTAGGGTTACCGATTTCAGCTCGTATGTGCTTACCGTTACATAGCTCGCATGAGCTAACCATTATTCAGCTAGAAGGAGCTTACCGTTATTCAGCTCGGAGGAGCTTACCGTCGTAAGAGCATACTGATTCAGAGCTCGTATCAGCATACATGTACATGAATTGACGAATTATAGTTTAGTACACCTTGTGTGTACTACCCGCGTATCCAACGATATTCTAAATGGTTCAATGGGCATAGTTCTGTTTCGAGTTTATATGAGTTCAATATGAACTAGTACAGCTATTTACATGAATTACATGGAAATGGCTTGCATATGATATATGGATGCATGATATTGATGTTACATGTATATGGAGTTTTAATAGTTGTTGAACTCATACATGATTCTCTATTTTTATATGAATTATATGGCTAATATGGTTGATGAATATGTGTTAGGCTTTTGGCCAATGTTGGCATATAAGTGTTTTGTTGAGATTAGCCATTTAAATGGCTTGTGTTTGGTACATTTTGATGTGTATATATATGTGGCCTTATCATGTTTGATGTGTGTTTTATATGGTAGAATGATGGAAAGTAAAATGTGGTTTGAATATGCATATAAGATATGTTATGGTGTGATTTAGTGCTTTGTTATGGAAAACTTATAGGTATATTAATGTTGGTTGGAATGGTATATTTGGTACAATTTGGAAATATTGGTATGTTTTGGTAAGTGAGTTGAGTGACATGAAATGATGCAAAATGATTTACCTTGTGAATTGGTATTTTGAGTACCAAATGGGTGAACTTGATAAGTGACCTACATGATAGGTTTTGGTACAATTATGTATATATGTATTTAGTCACTTAGGTAAATTTAGATACATGGTTGACATGTTTTCATATTATTATTTGAGGTGCCTAAGGGCATATTGGTTGTATGTGATGATTTTCCATGTTTAAGGCGTGATTTTGGCTTATTTTGAATGCTTAATTATGACTTCTATTTCTACAAAATGTGGAGTGTAGGTGGATGCCAAATTGGGTGTGTGACTTGTAAAATGGTCTATTTTCATCCACACGGGCAAAGACATGGGCATGTGTATCAGCCGTGTATGACACACAGCCAAGTGACACGGCTATGTGTCCCCTGTATCTTTTAAAGAGTGCAAGTTAGTATGCTCACACAACCTAGCATACGGGCGTGTGGCTTGGCCATGTAGCACAAGTCAGTGAGTTACATGGGCACGGACACGGGTTGGGACACGATCGTGTGTCCCTATTTCGAATGCCCACATGGCCTAAGACATGGGCATGTATCTTGGCCGTGTGACTGGCAACACGATTGTGTGACCCCTGCAGTCTTAAAAATTTTATAAGTTTCTGAAAAATTCTTTGAATCTCTGATTTAGTCCCGATTTGCTTTTAAGGTGCATTTTGGGCCCCGAGGGCTCATAATAAGGACAACATGCTTATCTATGATTGGTTTCTAACATGAATGCTATATGTTATGAAATTTTTGAACTTTTCTATCTATTTAAATTGTAAACTTTGGTAATACTCTATAACCCTATTTCGGCGATGGATTCAGGCTAGGGGTGTTACAGATAAGGTACTGGAACATTTTACAATGACCGATGTGAAGCCAAGCATTAAACTAACTACATCAGGTTTTCATCTTTCTTTAGATAACTGTCCTAAGACAGCGGAAGAAAGAGAGTATATTAGTAAGGTTGTATATGCTTTAGAAGTTGGAAACCTTATGTATGCGATGCTTTGCACATGTCTAGATATCTATTTCATAGTAGGAATGGTTAGATGATATTAGAAGAATCCAGGTCTCAAGCATTGGCAAGTTGTAAAGCATATATTAAGGTATCTTAAAAGAACTAGGGATTATATGCTTGTATATTTTGGGGAGGACCTTACTCTTGTTTGATACACAAACTCAGACTTCTAAACCTGTAAAAATTTGAGGAAATCGATGTCGGGAAATGTATTTGTTCTAGGCCACGGAGCCATAGTATGAAGAAGTGTAAAACAAATTTACACTACTTACTTTACTATAAAGACGAAGTATGTGGCTGCTTCTAAGGCAACGAAAGAAGCAATACGGCTTCAAAAGTTCTTAACCGAGCTTGAAGTTATTCCTGGTATGGAAAAAGCTATAACACTGTATTGTAATAACAGTGCTGCAATAGCAAATACCAAGGAAATGAGAAGTCACAAGAGGACAAAACACATTGATTGGAAGTATCACTTGATACCAAAGGCAGTAGTCGAAGGAATTGTAGATCTGATGAAGTAGCTTCTGAAAGTAACCTTGTGGATCCATTTACTAAGACTCTTATAACTAGGAGTTTTAACAAACACGTTGAGGATATAAGAATGCGAAACATGACACATTTACTTCACTAGGGCAAGTGGAAGATTGTTGGGAAATGTTTCCATATTGTAGTAAACATGTAATTATTTTATATTTATTTGAACGATGAATAAATAAATAAAGTTAATTTCACATTTCACTATTTTGTCTTTTGTATTTATGTCTTTTATATTTTGCATGCATAGCAAAATTGTGACAAGCAAATATTAGCTCATTAATTATCTAAAGTTCAAACTGAAGATAAGTGGCATTGTAAAGAACGTTTACATTGCGAGAAAGACAACTTACTTTAGTAGATAATCTAAATGAGTATATAATCCCATAAAAGAATCAAAGTGAGTATTTGATTCAAATACTAAGAAGGATTATTATATCGTCTACAATTCCAACTGGGGAGATAGCTAGTCTTGGCTATTAGAGCAGTTGACTTCACGAGTAGAGATATAGATGTATTCATTGGTAGAATGATACATTGGACTAGACCCAAGATGAATTAATTCTGAATCTTTTTGTGAATTAATTCACTTGTGACATTACTGGTGTGATTTACCTAAATCTTGAGTTAGTCACTGACCATGCGCATGCAACTCATGTGCTTTGATATAAGTGGAGGCTTATGCTCTAAAGATAATCGAGCCCATAGCTGGTATGTTGGGTACATGACTTGTGTATGGCATGTCTTTACTAGCAATAGTGGAATTCATAGTTAAATTAAAGAGTTAATGATATCCTCTCATTGGCATAATATGGATTTATAAATATGGAACCTAGCCACAAGTCGCTCGTTCTCGAATGAGCAATTTATCATAGTCATTTGTTAACTGTGATCATATTAATCATTAAGAAGACACAATGGTGACAATGAGATAAAATAGGATATCATATAAGGGTAACACACACATGACAAAGTCATTGGACAAAGTAGTTGGATGAATTGCTTTCGTAAAGAGTATACAATAAAGAGTTTTCAATCTTGGTACTTCTTGTGGACTGACTCCATGATTAAGTAATTGTGAATTATCAAAACGATACTTCTGGATATAATTGCAGTCACTAAAGCCTAATTGTATATGTCTGATTGGTCCCTTCGCTAATTAAACAAAAGCTCGATCAGACTACATTTGAATTAGAAGAAAATTCTACGACTTTGGGAATAATTTAATTGAGTTGATTTATTCAATATGGAATTAAATTAGGTGGTCGTGAGAATTATTCAACTAGAGAATTTGATTAAAGAATTTTCTTGAAAATTTAATTTTGGAAAATCTAAGTTATTTTTGGAAATTTTAATTTTAATCAAGAAAAATTAAATTAATCAAATCAATTAAAATTAATATGATATTTTTGGAATTAATTTTTAAGTCAGAAAATTGTCCCAATGGGTAATTGAACTTAAAAATTGGACCTGAGATCGTAAATTAGGCCCAGGAGCCCAAAATCGAGACCAAGACCAAGACTCAAAAACTAGTCGAATCAGGCCTAGTATGTGAAACCCGGTCGACGATCTAACGGGTGGCTAGACTAAACCGGTCGGGTCATCATTGACCTAGACCAAACTGACAGCAGCCGAACCGGCTCGATGTGTCGTAAGGATGTCGCACCTGCATCACTAGAGATGGTGGTGTCGGTGGCTACGACGACGGCATCTTAGTGACCGGCGAAGGTTGGTCGCCGGTGGTTGAGCAGTGAAAGAGTTACACTCCTACTGGGACTCTATAAGAAAATTTGATTTCAGATTAATTATTCAAAAAATATTATTATTTTAGTAGTTTAATATTAAATTAAATTTAATGTTTATCTTGTAGATAAATATTCTATTATTTTAATAAAATTTAATATTAAATTTAATCTAATATTTATCTTAATAAATATTATATTATATTAATTTAATATTAAAGTGATTAAGTTTAATTATAGTTGAACTCTCTAAACTATCCCTATATAAAGAGAGCTTTGGGTAATTATTTAGACATACTTGAATTCAAGAGAAAGTTGCAGAGAGAAAAATCTCTAAAGAGATTATTCCAAAAAAATTCTAGAGATATTTTTCTTATTTATAACTTGACCCAAAAGTTTAGAGAAATTACAAAATTAACCCACTGGTAATTTTTTGTGAAAATTTTTCTTACTCGAAGCGAGCCCACACTCTACAAGCGTGAGCTTGAGGATAGTGGAGAAGACTACTTGGTCGAAGCACTCATCCTAGACGAATCAAAAAGGTATAATTTTGATTAAGTGTTTATTATTTTAATATCACAACCAAAATCTTGTATTGGAAAAAAAATTAAAACTCTGGTTTTTCCCTAAATTTATTTTTCATTGCATTTTCCAAACCCATTTTTCCAATAATAACGACACTATGTACAAGGCAAGACTAGTTGCAAAAGGCTACAGTCAAGTGGAGGGAGTTGATTTTCATGATTTTTTTCTCTCCCTTTGTGAAACATACATCCATTCAAGCACTTTTGGCCCTTGCTACATCAAATAATCTTAAGTTAGAGCAGTTAGATGTAAAGACTACTTTCCTTGACAGTGACCTTAAGGAGGACATCTACATGAAACAACTGGATGGCTTCAAATTTAAAGGTAAAGAAGGTTATGTTTGTCTCTTACAATAGTTTTTGTATGGTTTGAAGCAGTCTCCTCGGTAGTGGTATAAAAAGTTTTAGTCCTTCATGTTGAGGATTGGTTTTTCTCGAAGGAAGTATGACAGTTGTGTTATCTACAATGTCTTAATGATGATTTTTTTTTATATATTTGTTACTTTATGCTGATGATATGTTAATTGCGGTTAAGAATCCATCTGAAATTTATTGTATTAAAAACATGCTTAACTCTAAGTTTGAGATGAAGGATTTAGGTGCAGCAAAGAAAATTTTAGGGATGGAAATTTTGAGAGATAGACATTTCAAAAAATTATTTTTATCGCAAAAAAGGTACATCAAGAAGATCCTTGAGCAATTTGAGATGCAGGATGCAAAACCAGTAAGTACCCCTTTAGCTGCACACTTTAAACTCTCAATTTCTGATTCTCCATAGAATGAAAAGATGAAAGGCACATGTAAAAAGCACCTTATTCAAGCGTAGTTGGAAGCTTGATGTATGCAATGGTATGCACTCGTCTTGATATTTCACATGTTGTTAGTGTTGTTAGTCGATACATGGCAAATCATGGTAAGGTACAGTAGCATGTAATTAAGTGGATTTTTAAGTATTTACAATGTACTTCTAACATGTGCTTAGAGTTTGGAAAAACTCAAAAGGGCGTTGTCAGATATGTTGATTTTGATTATGCATGAGACTTAAATCAAAGAAGGTCTCTCATAGGTTACCTATTTGCTTTTGGGAATTGTGCCATTACTTGGAAAGAGACACTTCAAGCTATAGTGGCTTTGTCAACTACTGAAGCAGAATACATGACAATTACAAAAGTAGTAAAAGAATAAATTTGGTAAAGGGGCCTGTTCAGTGAACTGGTAAATGAAAAAGGGGAAACTATCGTATATTGTAATAGTTAAAGTGTCATATATCTCACCAAAGATCAAATGCATCTCAAGAGAAAAAAGTAGATAGACATTTGTTATCATTTTGCTCAAGAGGTGATCATTCAAGGGGATACTCAGATTCTTAAAATTGACACAGAACACAATCCGACCGACATGTTCACAAAAAGCCTTCCAGTTTCAAAGTTTGAGCATTGCTTGGACTTGGTAAGTATCCAACGAAGAATCAATTAAGCCCGCAATAGGGCTCGACAAGGGAGTTGGTCTAAATACGAGTCAAGGTGGAGATTTGTGGGAGAATGCCTCTTATTTTGACCAAAATTTATTTTGGCTTTTCTTCTCCTAGTTAAACTTTGTTTTTAGTTTCCTACTTAAACTCTAATTAACCTAGAGTTGTTGTAGTCATATATGCTATGAACTTCGACCTATAAATAGGCCTTAGTTACTCTAGGTTTTACACAACAAAAAAATTTAGGTTGAAAGAATTTTGTTCTTTGTTTCGAAGGGTTTTTCTTGTGGGGCTTCGGGTTTTCTTTTAATTCTCTCCATCTTTTGTACTCTCCTTTTTATAGTGAAATCTCCTTTTGCCTATGATTTTTTTATCTTCTTTTGATGAGTTTTTCCACATAAAATTTGTGTGTTCAATCTTTTCAATTATTATTTTCTTCTCTTTGTTTGTTGTTTAATCGAGTTTATCCCCTACATTATTATTTAATTATCCCTTGTTCAAGTAAAAATCTTGAACCATTTTTTTATAAATAGGAACTATGAGACGATCTAATTACACATGTTGTTGAGCATCGTTACCCTATCAGAAAATAGTGGTAATTTATTTGCAAGAAAATTTTCTACTTTTTGAAAAGCTTAAAGTTTTTTGGTTCCCATAGAGAGACATTAGCTTCACTACTGAAAGTTAATAAAAAAAACTCAGTCTATGCATTTGGTTCATTTTGTTTGAGCTCACACCCAAAGCAATTATGGGTTCAAGAATAGTGGAGAAGATAATTTGGTAGAAAGTTGAGAAACAACCTAAATTGTCTCGCACAAAGCACATGTAATAATTTAGTTAAGAGTTTATTACTATAAATATTGCATAAATCGATTTTAAGAAAAAAAATTAAAATTTTCACTGTGCTTAAAAAATTATTTTCTAAATTGATTTTTTTCAACAATTTTATCCTATTTTTTACATGAAAAAATAATTTAATACACGTAGTGTAAATTAAAATTAAATTGCAATTTTTAAAAAAATTATTTTACTATTAAAATTGATAATCCTTAAATGTATTGTTTTTCTTATACTTCAAATGAGTAAGAACTTGATATCTCTCAATAATAATTAATTCAGTTTTTGTAAGCTTGAGTTGAGCAAATCGAAGCTCAAAAAAGAATTTTTAATTTTTCAAGTCATTAGACTTACAATTAGATTGAATTAATGAAGCACATATTTTTTTTTTTTTTACTTCCAAGCGATTGAATTGGCTATGTTTTCAAATTTTAGCTTGTTTTGTTTCTTGTTATTTTTCAATTTCTTTTCAAGGACAATGTTGGAAAGGGTCACAAAGAACAACAAAAATGCAAAAGGATAAAATTATAAAATGTGTAAATGTTAGGGTTCAATTTTTTTTTAGAATCAAAAGTAAATTGGCATAATGTATATATGTTGAAGGTTAATGTTTTTATTATGCTAATTTTAAAAGCTACTACATCAACTTTCCGTTAGCCATCTAATGATTGGTGAATGAAAAAGAAAAAAATTGAATAGTTGGGGGGTAATCATTTCTTAACTTTTCTTAGTTAGGTGACAAGAAAAGAAACTTACTAATAGTTAGGTGGCTACTAGCGTAGTTTAACTAATAATTAATATAAGATAATATTTGTAATTATTTTAAAGCTAAAGATACTTATAAAAAAAACTCATAAGGGCTTTAGAATTTTCACTAAGAAATAGCATTGGGTCATTTTGTAACACCCCTAACTTGTATCCGTCGCCGGAATAGGGTTACAAAGCATTACCAGACTTATTTCATAAATAATCATACATTTCACATACATTTTTCCATTCCAAATAAAAATCGTTCACAATCATTCATATTGTCCCTAATACGAGCCTACAAAGCTCAAATCGTGCATTAGAAGTGGTTCGGGACTAAACTGATAACTCTAAAATTTTTTGAAAAACATAGAAAATTTTACAAAATATAGGGGACACACGCCTGTGTGGCCCGACCATGTGTTTCACACGGCCAAAGACATGCCTGTGTCACAGGCCATGTGGACATTCAAAATGGGATCACATGGTCGTGTCCTAGCCCATGTCTTACCCCGTGTAACTCTCTGACTTGGGTCACACGGCCAGTACACACGCCCATGTGACTAGCTCGTGTGCCCTTAGAAATGGCTATACACGCCCGTGTACCAGGCCGTGTGCTGGGCTGTATGGAGCATACTGACTTGGTTTCTAATTAAACACCAGGGGACACACGGCCGTGTTACCTGACCGTGTGTCGCACATGGTTGAGACACACACTCGTGTCTCTGTCCATGTGGACAAAAATAGGCTATTTACTAAGCCATCTTGCTCACCTAAATTTGCATTCATCTACACAAATCAAATGGCATACAACATGGCATAAATAGGCAATCAAACCAATCTCAACCAAGCCTAATTCATTCTAATTCCATACCAACAACCACAAGACACTTAAATATCACAATAAGCCATTCAATTTATACCAATCTCATATTCTCAAATCACCTAAATGGTCACTTCATAAATGCACTTTATTACCTAAAATACCATACATGCCATATCTCAAAATTCAACCATTTAATGCTCAACATACCAATTCACAACAATCATTTACCTAGCAATTACCAATCACATAACAAAGGTCATTTGCACATATATATATACCTCAACAAGCATACCAAAATAAGCCAAGTCACATGGCTATACACATAACCAAGCATTTAACATTTACAAGCAAAATCAAATGGCTAAATCCATTAACAAAATATAAACCATAATGACCATAACTCCTATACATGCCATATAACCAAATATATAAGTTCACAAGTACCAAAGTGATAGCTTGATAGTGTGATGAGATCTCCAACAACTCCCAAATCCGAGCAAGCTTCGATAATCACTATAAAACATGGAAAAGTAAACAAAGTAAGCTATAAATCTTAGTAAGTTCGTATAGTAATAACTCAACTTACCATACATGCACAATTTAAGTAATTAAACATATCATAATATAACTCATATTGATCCACATACCTATCACATATTCATTCACAAGGTTATATATGAAATTCTTAAGTTTCTTCGATTCAATGCTTGTACGGTTCATGTACATACATATATCAACTCGTATCAATCTCATACTCATCCATATCCTTGATATACCCGTTGAACCATTTGGAATAATATCAGATACTTAGGAATCCTGCACTCTAAGTGCCAAATACATAGCCGAAGCTATCTCAATTTCATATCATGCTTACTCTTGAGCTATCAACGGGTCTACTCACACAAACTGACGATCACGGCGTAGCTACACAGTGCTACTCACACAAGCTGACAAGAATCCGCAACACATGCCGAATAATTCAGCCACCGGTAGGACGTACGGACCAGCAACCAACACATCATTCATATCCTAATCTATTCCTAAGGTTCAACCGGGATTTCACATTGTCGAATCTTCGCCGAACGTATCTGTAAGGTTGTATTCACAATTAATTCAATAATAAAGCATTTAAAACACAATTATATTAATGTTTATCAACATACAAACTTACCTCAATTGCAAAAATGGCGAAATGGATCGACTAGTCCAATACTTTATTCTTTCCCCGATCTAGATCTAAACTTTGCTTTTCTTGATCTATATGATATCATTATTCAATTATTATTCTATTCAATTTAGCCCAAAAATCATATTGAGGAAAAATTACACTTTTGCCACTAATATTTCAACATCTTTACAATTTAGCCCTTAGCTCATAAAAATACAAATTCATGCAATTAGATCCCTACCCATGCTAGCTGAATTTCTCTTATTATCATAGCAGCTCATATTTTTCATTTATTTCACATTTCTACCACTAAATTTTCACATTTCTCAATTTAATCCCTAATTGAATTTTTTTTCAAAAATCTCTTAACAAATGTTGTTTATCTATCAACAACCACACATTTTCTATCATCAAACATCAAAATACATGTACATTCATCAATGGCAAAACTCTAAACCTTTAACAGTTTTGCAAATTAGTTCCTGGGCTAGCTAGATTAAGCTACAACGACTCCGAATACATAGAAATCATTAAAAACCGGGTCAAAAATCACTTACATGCGTAAAGGATAGTTGACCGAACCTTGAAGCTCCTTTAATGGTGTTTCAATTTCTTGTTTTCAATGGAAGAAGATAGCCTAAAAGATGGTATCTTTGGTTTTCTTTATTTTACTTAATTTATTTTACCAAATTACAATTTTAACCTTAGTTATATAACATTAAAATCACCTAATACATGTCCAAAAATGCCCACTAAATTTATAAATAGGCTCATTACCACATAAGGACCTCTTCTTTAAGGTTCTATAGCTATTAGACACTTTTAGCTAATAGAACTCAAGTTTTACACCTTACGCAATTTAGTCCTTTTTATCAAATTAAACATCCAAACGATAAAATTTCTGAATGAAATTTTCACACAATCATACTATCCAAATGATAAAATTTCTGAACAAAATTTTCACACAATCATACTATCATATTGTAGACCTCAATTTAATAATAAAATAAATATTTTGAGCTCGAATTTGTTGTTCCAAAACTACTGTTCTGATTTGACTAAAAATGGGTTGTTACAACTCTCCCCCCTAAGGAATTTTTGTCCCAAAAAATCTCACCAAAAAATAGATTAGGGTACTATTTTCTCATAGCTTCTTCAAGTTCCTGTGTAGCTTCTTCGACACCATGACGTTGCCACAAAACCTTCACCAAAGATATGCTTTTGTTTCTTAACTCTTTAATTTCTCGAGCCAGAATTCTGATCGATTCTTCGTTATACGTCATATCAGGCTGAATTTCAATCTCTGCCGAAGAAATTGCATGCGATGGATCTGATCGATACCATCGTAACATTGACACATGAAATACATGGTGGATCTTTTCTAACTCTAACAGTAAAGCTAGTTGATATGCCACTAGCCCTATTCTCTCGATAATCTCATATGGCCCAATAAATCGTGAACTCAGTTTTACTTTGTGACCAAAACAAAGAATCTTCTTCTATGGTGATACTTTGAAAAATACTCTATCGCCGATTTGAAACTCAATGTATTTACGTTTTAAATCCACATACGATTTCTATCGATCTGAAATTGCTTTCAAACTATCACGAATTACTTTCACTTTCTCTTCGATCTCTCTGATCAAATCAACCCCGTGAAACTTTTTCTCACTAAGTTTGATCCAATACAATGGAATTCGGCATTTACGACCATACAAAGCTTCATATAGTGCCATCTTTATACTCGATCCAAAACTGTTATTATACGCGATTTCAACCAATGGTAAATATTTTTCCTAGTTGCCTTCAAAGTCTAAAACACAACAACGAAGCATATCTTCGAGAATCTGAATAAATCTCTCTGACTGACCATCAATTTGTGGATAAAATGCAGTACTAAAATGCAATCGTGTACCCAAAGTTTCCCGCAATTTCTTCCAAAATCGCGACATAAACCTCGGATCTCTATCCAAAATAATAAAAACTAGCACCCCGAGTAATCTGACAATCTCAGAAATGTACAACTTAGCTAATCTATCGAGCGAAAATTCTGTACGTACCGAAATGAAATGTGCCAATTTTGTCAGTCTATCAACAACAAGATCTTTCCTTTTCGGAGATAGGGGTAATCCTGATACGAAATCCATCGTAACTCTATCCCATTTTCACTCCTGTATCATCACTGGCTGTAGTAATACCAAAGGCACTTGATGTTTGACTTTGACTTGTTGACAAACCAAGCATCTCG
Source organism: Gossypium longicalyx (assembly GCA_025698465.1). Lineage (NCBI taxonomy): Eukaryota > Viridiplantae > Streptophyta > Magnoliopsida > Malvales > Malvaceae > Gossypium > Gossypium longicalyx. Next base: position 73,774,915 of record CM047002.1, on the reverse strand, counting down.
ATACAAACTCTGAAATGTCTTGTTTCATGCCTGACCATCAATACAACTGTTTCAAATTATTGTACATCTTAGTACTCCCAGATGAACAGATAAACAACCACTATGTGCTTCGTGTAGAATTTTCTGAATAAGCTCGGAGTTTTTTGGTACACAAATTCTATCTCTAAACATCAAAAAATCATCAGATCTAATCTAATATTCTGAATCGGCAGTAGATTTGCATTGTACTCTTTTAGCTTGCAATTCATTATCACATTTTTTTAGCTTCACAAATTTACTGCAGAAATAACAGTTTAACTTTTAACTCAGCTAAAATTGAACCATCATCTGACAAGATTAATTGTGTATTCATCGCCCGTAAAGCAAACAAAGATTTTCTACTCAGAGCATCTGCGACTACATTCGCTTTCCCCGGATGATAATCAATCACTAACTCATAGTTTTTCAACAATTCGAGCCATCATTGTTGTCATAAATTCAAATCTTTTTGAGTCATTATATACTTCAAACTCTTATGGTCGGTAAATATATGGCACTTCTCACTGAATAAATGATGTCGCCAAATTTTCAATGCGAAAACAATAGTGGCCAACTCTAAATCGTGCGTCGAATAATTCTTTTCATGCAATTTTAACTATCTGGAAGCATAAGCTATCACTTTGCCTTCGTGCATCAAAACACATCCCAAACCATTCTTCGTGCATCAAAACACATCCCAAACCATTTAATGACGTGTCACTAAAAATCATAAATTCTTTACCCGACTCCAGTTGAACTAGAACTGGTGCTTCAGTTAACAGTGCTTTTAACTTTTCAAAACTCTGTTGACATTTCTCAAATCATTCGAATTTCATATATTTTTGTAACAATCGATTCATCGGTGTAGCAATCATCGAAAAACCTTTTACAAAATGCTGATAATAGCAAGGTAATCCCAGAAAGCTTCTGACTTTGGACACATTTCTTGGTAGTTTCCAGTCAACAACTGCTGAAATCTTACTCGGATCAACTCGTATGCCTTCCACTGAAACAGTACGTCCCAAAAATCCAACCTCTTAGAGCCAAAACTCACATTTTCTAAATTTAGCAAACAATTACTTATGTCTCAATGTTTGTAATACAATTCTTAAATGTCCAACATGCTCAGACTCATCTCAGGAATAAATTAGAATGTCATTAATGAGTACAACAATAAATCTGTCTAAATATGGTCTAAAGATTCGATTAATCAAATCCATAAAAACTGCAGAAGCATTAGTTAATTCGAAAGGCATAACAAGAAATTCATAATGCCCGTACCATGTTCTGAACGCAGTTTTTGGCACATCCGAATCTTTAACTCGAAACTGATAATAGCCAGATCTTAGATCAATCTTTGAAAATATTGTTGCTCCTTTCAATTGATCTAACAAATCATCAATTCTCAAAAAAGGATACTTATTCTTAATTGTAACCTTGTTGAGCTAACGATAGTCAATACACAATCTCATCGATCCATCTTTCTTCTTTACAAATAACACTGGTGCACCCCAGGGCAAAAAACTAGGTCGTACAAAACCTCTATCGATTAACTCTTGTAACTGAACTTTTAACTCTTTCAATTTTGTCGGAGTCATTCTATACAAAGCTATCGATATCGATGATGTTCCCGATACTAATTCAATAGCAAACTCAACTTCTCTGATCGGTGGTAACCCAAGTAACTCTTTTGGAAACACATCCGAATATTTACAAACTACTGGTACCGATTCAATCTTCGATTAAATAAAATTAAGCTGAAATTGTTGTAAACAAGAACAAAGAACACAGAGCAAACATTTTTAGATTAAATCAAAGAAAAGAAAGATTAAACCCAAATCAAAGTGACTGTCACCCAAGACTCTGACCGACAAGGCTCATTTGCTCCTTCACTTTTCTCCTTTGTTGATGGCTCTCCAAAGTGGTCGACCAAGGGCTCTTTAAGAGGCTTAATTGCTAAAATCTCCATGAAGAGATGGTGCTAGGCATGGGAAATGGAAAATGCTAAAGAGAATTAAGAGAGAAGAGAGAATGATGATGGATGAGGGATCAAATGACGTCTTATTTATAGGTGAAGAGAGGAGGGTAGTTTGCTAAAAATAGAGAGGTTTAGTCTCTTCAACCTTTTCCAATGAGTGGTCGGCCATGCTTAGTGGATTTTGATTTGAATTTTGCTTGATTTTTAAGCAATTTAAATGTCATAAAAACTTAGGACTGAGACTCGGTCAAATGTAAATATTCGGGCAAATCTCTAATTTCTTCAACATTGCAAGGACCTTGTGTAATTAAGCCAAAAAGTGGTTTATGTGGACAACCATGTGTAGCTGAATTGATCTTCAGTTCAGATGGTTTTTTTGTAATCCAGCAAAGCTATCAAACCTGTCCAAAATAAATAGATAAATTAAAGGACCAAAGAAAAAAATTTATTCAATTTAAATAATTAATTAAAACCCAAATTATTAATGAAATATTTTAAAATGATTTATCAAATATAATTTTATATTTTATTATGTAGTTTAATCATGTAACAGGTAGTTGGAACGGTGGTTTTGGGACCACGAATTCGAGTCAAAATAATATTTAAATATTATTTTCTATGCTTGAAATGTGTGAAGTTGCTTTTTTGAAAGTTTCGTTTAAAAATTTTATTGTTCAGATGCCCGATTTAATAAAAGGACTTAATCGCGTAAATTGAAAATTTGCTAATTTTAATTGGAAGGACTTAATTGTTGATGGCTTTTTAAATAGAAGCCTTAAAGTGGTTAATAAGCCATTTTGAAGGATGGTGGACGGCATTAGACATAGATTATATAGTTTATAAATTTTATTAGTAAGGGGAAACTAGTAAATTATCAAATAAGTTATATTATCATAAAAAAATAAAACATGAAAAACATTAGTTCATCTTTATTTCTCCACCACCGAAACTAAAACAAAGAAGAAAATGAAAATAAACTTAGGGTTCGTGACTTTCAAGCTTAATCCAAGGTAAGTTCTAGCTCGGTTTTCGATAATTTTTACGTTTTTGAGATCGTTGCTTCGGATACTACAAGACCTATGTTTGAATTTTTGAATTTGATGATGATTTCATGAATTGCCATTGTTGATAATTTGATGAATTTTATGTTTGATGATAGAAAATAAAATATATGTGTTAGATTAACATGTTTGGTATTGGGATTTTTGGTAATTTGCTCATTTATGTGTTTGGGTTTAAATTGAATGAAATTTTATTTTAATAAGCTTAATTTGGAACTTTATAGATCAAGAAATAAAAAGATCGGAAGTGGATCGGGGGAAAACGAAAATAGTTGAATAGTCAAACTTTATCGTCCGTCGATACCCGAGGTAAGTCATTAAGCAAATATTTATTGTTGGTTTAAATAAATATAATTTATATAAATATGTGTGAGCCGAGTTGAAATGTATAAAATCTTGATGTTGCTGAATGCAAATAGAAATAATAAATATGAATTGATATGCATTGAGTAATTAAATTTAGGCACTGAATGTGTGAATATAAATAGTTATGGACATGAAAATTTCACTAAGCGTGCGAGTTTGGTTAATGAGCACTAACTGTGCGATTTTGATTATCGAACACTAAGTGTGTGAAGGAAAATATTAAGCACTAAGTGTGCGATTTCATGGCTTTTCTACTTAAACAATAGCACTAAGTGTGCGAATACATCGGATGAATGAAAATGATCAGACGATCTAATTATCAAATGCAAGAGTAGTAGTGTAATATTTATGTTCGTAATAATGCAGGTACGTAATCAAACCTCTGTGGTTGATATTATTGAACTTGAAATTATGTGGTTGGTAGTAATAAATATAATATGTATGATAGATTTGGAAAAATGAAAGATGGATGAGTTGAAAAGGAAAAAAAATAAAATAAAATAAAATAAAATAAAAATAAAAATAAAAATATGATATGTTATATATATGTTATAATGTTTGATTATTTATTTTATATGTGAGTGAACATTTGGCTAGGTATTAAATGGTAAGATGGGAAGTGATAAGTAATTATTTTTAAAGAGTTTATGTACATTGGAACATGTTGGGGATTAAACTTGATTGATTGATAGATATATGGGTAGTCAAGTTTGGTTGAATATGTGATTATAGTAGCATGACTTGTTGCTCAAATTGAGCTATTAATGTCTTTTAAATTGTTTAAATTGTTTATAACTTACTAAACTAAGATAGCTTGCTTTGAGAGTGTGTTTACTTGTCTTAATTTTGGGGATCATCAGTGAAGCTCATCACACTATCGTTTATATTTTGGCACTCTTGAAAGCTTAAGTTTAAACTTATGGCATGTATAAGCTATTCTATCCTTTGAATCCATTATGAATGAGAAGTGTATGTAAGCCATGCGAAAATGGCTTAGTTATTATATGTTATGCTTGGTTTAAAATCTTCTTGGTTAGATGTTTCGATATGTTTGGTTTGATGGTTTAGCTGCGATTTAAATCCATTTGATAAGTATAGATTATAATTTGCATAATTGATATATATATATTAATTATCCATATTAATTAGTTTTGTTATGAATAACTTATGAATATTTCATATTAGTAGGTTTAAAGCCTATTATATATTCGACCAAGGTCTAAAATTATTTAAAGTTATGTTCGTGCTATAAATTAAATGAAGAATAGGTTTTGACGGTGGATTAATATTGGTTAAATTAAGATGTATGTCTGGTAGTAGGAGTTGGTATGAAAATGATAGATGATATATATATGTTCGGCTATAGGGTGTTAATTAACAGAACATATATACTTTTAAATTTACGCATATGTCATTGTTGTTATATGAATTGATTGAGTTATATCAAGTTATTACGATATTTGGATGTATTAATATACTATTATAGGATGTGAATTATTTTTAAAGTATAATTGGTGTTTTAATTATGCGGTTATACTCTAAAAATGATAGATGATATGGGAATTGAATACACTAGTGGTTGATATGTGTTCTTAAAATTGGTTATATTAAAATGGTCAAATGCGCATGGCTTTGTAATTAGCAAATAGGCATGTTTGGTCTTTAAATAAATTGCCAAGTATGTTTTATTTTTTTTATAATAGCCAATTTTAATGTTGCACATGATTTGAATAGTAAGCTATGTGAAATGTTTTATTTGGTTAAATAGTACTTGTAAATAATTATGAAGTCAAAGGTTTAATATTTGATTTGAATTCGTTTGAACTTGGGAATTATAATTCGTGCATACAATGTAATTAATAATTTAATATATTTATTTTACGAATAAGATCTATGGAATTATGTGATTGTACGAATACTATGTTTTTCTTTGGTAATACCTCATAACCTCGCTGGCGACAGACGCGAGTTAGGGGTGTTGCAAATCATGCGTGGCCCATTTTATTTCTTAAATATAATATGTTCAAACAAATCTAAAATAAGCCATTTTATGCATGAAAACTATATAATAAAGCATAAAATTAAATTTTAATAATTTCTATGTCCTAATTTCATATTTTCACATATTTCATTAATTTATTAAACAATTACTTAGTTTTAACAATGAATTTAAGTAAAAAGGTGATAAATTACATAGGAAAAATCCTATATATTTTTCAGTTTACACACCTCCAAACTTCAATCATTGCTCGTCCCGAGTAATGTTTATGCACAGCAAAAGGTCCTGCTAAGGCAAAATTGCTAATTGTGTAAGTAGCATCGATCTTTGTCCCATATCATACAGTAATAACTTCATGTTCATAGATCTTCTTTATTAACAAGTAATTCATATGCAAATATTTTTAAAGTTTTATACTAAGTTTCAAAATATACCAACATGAAACATAGTTTGTATTTATGTCACAGCCACAGATAACATTCTTCATTCAACATAATTTCTTATCAATCAAGCAAACAATCATAAGGCTTATTTATGATCTTCATATATTGAACTTAGTACTTCCTCTCCACTAATGTAGGTGACCTAATCATCAAATCAATAGGTCTTTTATAAGGTTGTAATGGGGCTTGGTTAAAGGTAGGGATTTTAAGAGATGAGACATTTTGGTTTCAAAATCTTAACCTTTAACTTTGTCATGGATTTCTCGAAATATAACATTTTCTTTAAGTGAACCTTTGGATCACCCCCAAACTTATTTTGAACTCAAGCTCATATATTTTTCTTTTTGGATACTGAGCAAACTTTTTTTTCGCTCTTCCTTCATCTCATTATTATGATTTTTTTAAAGCATGAGCACATACATCTTTTTGAAAATTTCCTTAAATGTTGATTACCAAGACAACTTTAGTTAAGATGAGTGCACAAAATTAGGATGACTTAAAAAGATGGTAATGTGGCTTATAATGTAGGTTCATTGCAATAAACAGGCCTTTAATCTCAATTTACAGTTTCGAGGGTCTAATATCATAGGGTTGGCATGAAAAGGCTCAAACGATCTAAAGAAATAGTGCCTATATCATTTTATATTTTTATGTCCCTAGGTTTTAGCCTCAAGAAAGTTACTAAGTCAATTCTAAAGATATAAACCTTCATGCATGTCTAATCTCAAGAGAAACTAAGTTTTCATGGCAAACATTACTAAGGCTAAGATCATACAAGCATTCCATTCTTCATGATAACATACTTTTACTCAGATAAAATCATCATTCATACTTGTATACAAACTATCTCATTAACAAAAAATGTCTCTAAACATTTATTTATTAAAACATACTTATGAAAGAAATGATTGAAACATACTTGAAAAAATTTAAAAATTTGAGCAATTTATTTGCCTTACCTCCTTTAAAAAGAAGCAATGTCCTCATTGCAAGAACAAAGTAATGAATGAAAACTGAACACCAGGTAAGGTTGTAAATAAAGAGAGGTGATTCATTAAGACTGCTTAAATACCAAGTCTATCCTAATAACCCAATCCTAGACATGTTCATTCCCATTACCACATTATTTAGTCTTTTTCTTTCTAAAGAAGTGTTAAGTTTATTCATACTTTTTTATGTTTTATTCTATAGAAATTAAATCCCAATTACGAAAGAAATAAATTCCTAAAGACCTAAAAATGATTAAATAAATAATAAGACAAGAATCCACTCTTTTATTTTTCTGACTCATTACCTTGTCTTCTTTAGCTTCATCTCCGCTTGCATAGTCAGTATCTTCCGTCCATGTCTCAAAGAAAGCATCTGGGAACTCAAGAACAAAAGTATTAGAGATATTCTTAAAAGTATTTTGAATTAATTCATCTCTAATTTTTGCATATTTCCAATAAGTTTGTTGTTGATTGTGCATGAACTTGCACATATCCATTATAATTGACAATTCTAATTTCTTTGAAGCACTTGCAGAAGTCAGCATTGGAGTTGTAGATTCAAATTCAACACTTAGCTTGACTGTTTCTTTTTCTGGCTCAACCTCTTTTTCAGAGGTTGCAGATCTTTCAACTTGTTTAGGACTGTTCGGTTCCTTGTTAGATTTTTCTTCTTCAGTGTTTGTAACTAAATTATCTTCAGTTTCAGTTTCCTTCGCTGACTCATCGGTATCTGGCTCAGTTGGCTCTTCTTGCTTGCATTGATTCAGCTCATGCACCTTCTCTACTAACCTTTCAAGATCATGATTTGTAATGCACCCTTGAACATATTGCCCCTTCATATTTGCTTGTGTTTTAACATGGGCCTTTAAGCAAAGTGAAGTGATTAATGATGAAAAATAAGCACTTCATGTCTTCTTTTTAACACAATCATGAATCTCCTTGAGAATAATTTTCCTAACATTAATGGACTTTTCTATCAAGATTGCATATAACAAGAGCATCCGTTCCATCGAGATGGTGAAACTATGTGAGATAGGCATAAAATTGTAGCGAACAAAATAAAACCATACCTTTGCTATTGGTTTTATGTATTCCCTTCGGAAAGAATGGCTCCTATACTTTCTTATAATCCATTGGGATCCCGAATTTGTCACAACATCAAGCACTTGTTGAAGAAAATCCCAATTGATATTGTTCATCATAGGGTAGTACTCATCTTCTTCAACATCAGGTAAGTTAAACAAATCATTGATGGACTTAGAAGTAAGATGTAACCTTTTCTTTCGAACGATGACCTCAGTAGCATCTTGCATAGTCGAACTAGCATAGAATTCTTGAACTAGTTCATCATCAGGAAGTGAACGAGCATCACAAAATCGTTCCCACTTGAGAGCATTGATTTTCTTTCTAGACGGTATAGGAACAACCATCAAATCATTACTCTTCAAGTTAAAACCTTTTTCTGGCATCATAGGTTGATGCTTGAAGATTGAATCAAATCTCTCTTTCACTTCTTCATCGATCAAAATTGTAACACTCCAAACCCAGCCTAGACGTTATGGCCACATCTGTGATGTTACATTGCAGTGACTTTTGAAAGATATAGTTCTATTAGAAAAGTTCGCTTGTGTTAAAACCTTGTTTGTGATCTTAATGAAAAACTATCTTATTTCATTTATTTGCTAAATTACAGGTTCGTTAAACAAAACATGTTTCATACTAAATCGTTATTACGCTTTAAAACATTGTTAGTTGCGAAAGCTTTTGAAACCAGTTACGTGGCATAGAAGTTGAAAATCATTTACCTTTTGAAAACCCGTATCCTACCACTAGCAGGTATAAATCATAATAAAATAATAAAAGCCTAAATTAAAGAATAAAACTTAAAGAGGCATTTTACATAAAAATACCCAAACAAAACTACTTATAAATTAAAATAAATAAATTCAGGAGCGTAAGCTGTTGTGTGTCCACCTCTGAGTCCCTCGCAGCACCGATCTGCCTAAGGATTACTTGTACAGTTAAAACAGTTGGGTGAGTTTACGAAAACTCAGTGTGTAATACCATATAAGCAAACAATCAGTCAAACAGTGAACAAAATAGTCTGGGCCTAAGCCCATATTAGTGATAGTAATGATGCGGGCCTAAGCCCCATAGTAGTGACGATGAGCGATGCTGGCCTTAGCCCATTTCGAGAATGAAACATTATAGTAACCATGATCAATGCAGTAATAGTAATCAGTGCAGTATGCAAACAGAAAATCCTACCCAATCCAGCCTCTACACACCATCTCCGTACCAACCCTACACACCATGTGGGAATAAAATCGACCCACCTAGCCTTACACACCAAAATAGCACCGGTTGCGGCACTAACAGTATTGCAGCAAAGCTACCAGTATAGTAGGCTTAAAGCCATTAGTAGGTCCACAGTCGTCTTGCGCGACCCGTGCGACCATATCAGTACAGTACACTTCCTCCAAAATCATATATCCCACCCCATGTAATGCAACATAATATCATACATGGATGCAACATACATACAACGTGGCTTGCTCAAATACAGTCATACACATCGTAGAACAAATCTGTCATTTTACCCTACAGAGGTAATACAGTCATCTTACCCTATAGGGGTAATACAATCATTTTACCCTACAGGGGTATTTCGATCACTTTATCACATAAGAGCAAAATCATCATTTTATCACATAAGGGCAAAACAGTCATTTAGCCACGGCAAAACAGTCATTTTGCAACATAAAGGTAAAACAGACATTCTATCTCATAAGGGTTCAGGTATGCTTACTAACCCAATAGAAGGTCACACTCGTCTCGGGTGACCCTTGCAACCTTAACAGTCAGACAGTGAAAAATGGGCCCAAAGCCCATAACACGGCCCATGTGGGCCCACATGCCTTTGTGGCCCACAAAGGCCAAAAATGGCCTTGACTGTGCGAACTACACAATCTAGCCCAAAAATTTCCACGCGTCAGTGCGATTTACCCGTGTGGGCCCACAAGCCCGTGGGGCACACACGGCCCGTTTCGGCCCAACATGGCCCAAAACGGCCTAAGTCCATGGTATCACCCATGGTGGCCTCTCGTAATTCAGTACCCACATTTATGTATTCGGGGTTACCACACAAGCGATCGCAAGCCCATGTGGCATCGACGGTCCTATTTTTCGGCTTTTGTCGATTTACGGTAATGGCAGTGTTTTACACACCTGTTTACAAAAACACGCACGTAGCCCCTTGAGAATTCCAAACCTTGATCCAAAGCACAACCATTCCATTAGTCTCAAGGTAAATAAATAAATACTACTCATTTCCATAATACTAATCCAAAAGATCAATTGTCACATACCTTGTTTCGAACCCCCAAGCCTCTACATACCTAAACCGTTGATTAAGAATGATCTTTCCCCCTTCTTCGATTATTATCTGCATATCAACCAAATCTATTAACCTTGACCATATTGTTCGCACAGCCGATTCAACCAAGTGTAAACCACTTACCAAAACGTAAAACCATCTCTAGAGAAGGGAAGTAGTTGTTCTATTTCCACAACGATCACCCCATGCGACAGAGGCAGAGGCTTAGCACAAACCACCCTAGCAAGCATCGGTAGCAAAGAATACATTAGATGGGGACTATTAACAAGGCAGAAAAACAAAAAGGAAAGAATAACGATATACACTTAAAATAAGAGCCACACTTACCCATGCAAAATCGGTGAAAAGAATGACCACAGAAACGGCGGATAGCAATGAAGGGAAAGTCGACACAGTGAGGGTAAGAGAGGTAGGAGTATTCAGCCATGTATTATGATTGAGAGAGAGAAGATAAGAAGAGAATCGGTCAAGCACTAGGAGTTAAAATCCGAAGAATATGAGAGAGGGGAGTAGAGGGAACATTCAACCAAAGAGAACAACAAACAATAGAAAAGTGTCTGAAAGGAGGGTAGGGGAAAAAAGCAAAAGTGCCAGAAGAAAAGAGAGAGGAGTAGAGAATAAGCAAAGACACAAAAGGAAATGCCTAAAAGCGTAAGATAGAGAGGGAGAGAAAAGCAATATTCGGCCATCCAAAACCCAGAGTGAAAGGAACCCCCAACAATTGATAGGAATTGAAAATGAGAAGAAGGAGTACCAAAACCGAATTCTTCTTGTGCCAACATTCAAATTGGCACCAACTCCCTTCCACTTCAAATCCCCTTGATTTCCTCCTAAAATCTCTCCTCATATCTCTCCTCAACTCCCTCCTACAATCCCTCCACGACTAATTCAAACTCCACTCCACTCTGCAGTGTTTCAGTCAAACTCTACTACCTCCCATAGCCAATAGTAAAAATAATCTCCATTTGCATAAGCAGGGATTTGAACCTTAGACCACAAACACACTCCACACACCACTATCAACTAGACCAATAAACTTTTTATGTCATACTTTACCAAAATAAACTTATAACCCTACTGGCCAAAGATAGGGGTTTTATCCTCAAAAACCAAAATTTTGTGGAAGCAGGGCTTTAACCCATGACTTTCAAGACACTTTCAGAGCACACAAGCACTAAGCCAAACACATAATTGTGTCACTTCCTTGCACAATTAAGTATTTATGAACAGCTTCCCAATTGCTTCCTCACTCATGACCTAATACTTCTAGGCCTAAATTTGGGGCATTACAAAAATTGAGTTTTCAGAAGTAGTCTTTGAAGATCTGGTTCTTTTGCGAGACATGGTATCTTTTCTTGAGAATTTGGCAAGGTTTCTGCACATGGGGGAAAAGAGAAATCAGCAAGGTGGGTAAGGACTTGCCTTGATGAAAATCTTGCGACGGTAATGATAGCGTGCGATAGCAACAGCTGTGTGTGGCAGCAACGTTGGTGCTTCGGCAATTTTCTTTCAGCAGAAATAGGTGAATTCAATAAAAAGGGAAGAAAGACTGGGGCTTCTTTCGGGATTTGAGGCTAGCAGCACAAGATGGAGATTTTAGGGATTTTTTAGGTTTAAGCCAATTGCTTTGAGGGATATTAAAAGTACTAGAATGAAGATGAGTTTATATAGGGAAGAATTAGGGCAACATGTAGCAAAAATTTAGCTACACTAGGGTTACTTGGGCGGCAAGAAATGTGAGTGGCGGCAAAGTATGGATTTTTCCCTCCTTTTTATTGTCTTAGGCCTCAAACTCAGACTATATTTATAAACATACTCAAGAAAAAAACTGATTAGTACTTGGGCCAATTTTGACCCCCTTTTTAACATAAAATTTTAAAATTTAAACAAAACAAATGAAACTTAAAAATTTTAAATCTTAATTAGAAAATTTCTTCTTAACAAATTACATTAAATTAATTCCCAAGAGTGGTTGGAGGGGTCACAGTGATCCCGTTTAAGTTCAAATCTCCTTAGACAGAATTAATTAAATGTAATAAGTTAAGAAAATAAGTTCTAATTATTTATTTACAAAACAAGTTCATGAAAACTCAAGGGTCTGTTAATTTGAACGAGGATTCAACTCGTTCAACTTCACCATCCCAGTAGTGTTTGAGACGTTGCCCATTAACTTTAAACGTACCTCCGTAATTTTCGTACAATTCAATAGCTCCATAAGGATAAACTCGGTAGATGGTATAGGGTCCTTTCCATCGGGATTTAAGCTTCTCAGGAAATAACTTCAACCTTTAATTAAAAAATAAAACCTTCTAACCTTCTTTAAACTCGTGAATATGACTATCATGTCATTTCTTTGATCTTTCTTTACACATTTTGGCATTCTCATAGGAAAACAACTTCAGCTCTTCCAACTCATCAAGTTGTAACATCCTTCTCTCACCGGTTTGATTAAGATCAAAATTCAACTGCTTCAGAGCCTAGTGAGCTCTATTCTCCAACTCTAATAGCAAATGGCATGCCTTTCTAAAGACTAACCGATAAGGAGTCATTCCTAATGGTATCTTAAATTTTGTTCGATTGGCCCATAATGCATCATCGAGCCTTAGAGACCAATCTTTTCTGCTAGGGCGTACTACCCTTTCAAGGATACCTTTGATTTCATGGTGCACTCTTTCAACTAGCCTATTAGACTGGGGGTGATAGGCAGTAGCAATCTTGTGCTTCACATCATATTTGTCAGGCAACCACTTAAGTCATTTGTTCACAAAGTGAGAACCTTCATCACTAATAATAGCTCTTGGTGTCCCAAATTGTGCAAACACATGCTTATGTAGGAATCGCATGACTACCTTAGCATCATTTGTAGGGTATGCTTCAGCTTCAACCCACTTAGATATATAGTCCACAGCAACTAAGATGTATTTGTTCCCATACAAAGAAGGAAACAGGCCTAAGAAGTCAATGCCACGTCGAATAATTCAATCTCCAAAATGTTTTTTAAGGGCATCTCATTCCTTCTTGATATATTTCCAGTCCTTTGGCATTTATCACAGTTCTTCACATAAGCATAAGCATCTTTAAATAGTGTAGGCCAAAAGAAACCTGCTTGCAAAATCTTTGCTATAGTATGTGAACCACCAAAGTGTCCCCCACTTGGAGATGAATGGCAATGATACAATATCTCATCAATCTCACTTTCAGCTATACACTTTCGGATTATATTATCTGCACACTGTTTAAACAAAAATGGATCCTCCCAAAAATAATACCGACTATCATGAAGGAATTTTTTCCTTTGTTGGTATTTCATTTCTCGAGGAATTATTGCACATGTAAGATAATTGGAAAAATTAGCAAACCAAGGTGTCTCATGAATTTGACTTACCTCAAATAAGTGTTCATCTAGGAAATTCTCATTGATAGGCACACATGATTGATTTACCTCATCTTGCTCCAACCTCAACAGATGATCAACTATTTGATTTTTGACACATTTTCTATCTTGGATCTCAAGGTTAAATTCTTGGAGTAAAAGTATCCAACGAATTAGCCTCAGTTTTGTATCTTTCTTTGTGAGCAAGTATTTAATGCCCGCATGGTCAGTAAATACTGTAACTTTGGTACTTATAAGATATGAGTGAAATCTGTCAAAAGAAAAAGCTATAGCAAAGAGTTCTTTTTTAGTTACCGTATAATTGAGTTGGGCTCCCGTCAAAGTTCTACTTGCATAGTAAATAGGGTGAAACACTTTGTTTCTTCTTTGACCCATCACAGCTCTAATGGCATAATCACTTGCATCGCACATCAACTCAAAAGGTGAGCTCTAATCAGGTGTAACTATTATTGGGGCTAAAATTAACCATTTTTTTAGATCTTCAAAAGCTTCCAAACGTGCTTTGTTGAAATCAAACACTGTATCTTTCTCTAACAACAAACACAATAGTTTAAAAATTTTCGAGAAATCTTTGTTAAACCTTCGGTAAAAACTGACATGGCCTAAGAAACTTCTGACTCCTTTCACATTAATTGAGGCCGATAATCTGTCAATTACATCCACCTTTGCTTTATCAACTTCAATTCCTCTCTTTGAGATTTTATGCCCTAAGACAATCCCTTCCTTAACCATAAATTGGCATTTTTCCCAGTTAAAGAGAAGATTCGTCTCTTCGTATCTCTTCAATACCATAGCCAAATTACTCTAACAAATATCATAAGTGTTACCAAAAACAGGAAAATCATCCATGAAAACCTCAACAAAATTTTCAATCATATCAGTGAATATTACCATCATGCATCGTTGAAATGTTTCAGGTGTATTGCATAAACCAAAAGGCATTCGCCTAAAAGCAAACGTACCGTATAGACAAGTAAAGGTTGTTTTATATTGGTCCTCCGAAGATACAACTATTTGGTTATATCCTGAATAACCATCTAAAAAACAATAAAATTCATTACCTGCTAGTCGATCTAACATCTGATCCATAAAAGGCAACGAAAAATGGTCCTTCCGAGTGGCTTTATTCAATTTTCTGTAATCAATACAGATTCTCCAACCGGTAATGGTTCTCGTCGGAATCAACTCATTACGCTCATTTTCAACAATCGTGATTCCACCTTTCTTCGGCACACACTGCACCAGACTTACCCATGAACTATTTGAAATAGGATATATGATTCATGCATCTAACCATTTAACCACTTCCTTTCTCACAACTTCTTTCATAATAGGATTGAGCCCCCTTTGCCGATCAATTCGAGCTCTTTCACCTTCTTCTAAAATAATTTTATGCATACAAAAAGAAGGGCTTATACCTTGAATATCAGATATGGTCCAACCAATTGCTTTCTTAAATTTCTTTAGAACAACAATTAGTTGCTCTTATTGATATTTCGTCAATTCTGCTGAAATAATCATAGGAAAAGTGGAACAATCACCTAAATAAATGTATTTAAAATGGGAAGGAAGTATTTTTAGTTTGAGTTTAGGTGGTTCTTCAATTAAAAACTTGGGTTGCACAAGTTCTCTGACTTTTAACTCCAATGGTTCAAACCATGTGGATTGAATAAAATTTCTTGGATTGGCTTCCATCAAAGCTATGATTTCTTCACCTTCTTCATCCTTCAAATGGTCAAGATCTAAGGCTTTCTCCAATGGACCTTCTTCAAAATTTCATTCCATAGAAACCAAGGTTTCTATCTCTTCCATAACTGAACACTCTTCTATCGGATTAGGAAATTTCATCACTTTAAGAATGTTAAAGGTCACCCAATCGTCTTGAACTTGCATGGTGAGTTCACCCTTCTGCATATCAATTAATGTTCTTCCCATGTGTAACGCCCCTAAAATGTAAGGTCTATAATTTTGCATGCTTTAACACAAATTTCATGTTTCTTTTGTTGGTTAAGTGAATTGGTTGTGTTTGGGGATGTCTGCAAAGTCTTGGGTTCAAGCTCTGGCTTTTACAGAATTTTTTATTTTACTCTTAAAAGAATCTAGAGGTTGGCACATGGGCTTTATAAATAGTTGTGGTTGTTTTGTGTCACAAAAAGCCTTGCGGCTTAGTGGCAAGTTACGTGTGGAGAAATTGAGAGGGCATGGGTTCGAATCCCAAGTGTTGCAAAGGGATTTTATTTTGTGCTTTGGTGGCGTGAGAGGTGGAGTTTGATACAAAATCTACAGAGGTGGTTGGAGACTTGGTCAAAAGGGATATGGATGAAGGTTGGTGAGGATTTGAAGGAGGAAAAAGTGGAAAGATAAGGGGAGAAAATCGTGGAAGGTTGGTGGCTAGGTGTTGGTCGAATTTGAGACTCTTTGAGAGTGTGTATTCAACACTTTCGGGAAACTCTTTGGGGGAATTTTTCTCTTCTCTTGGTTATGCCGATTAGGTATAGGGGCAGGAAGGCTTTTTCATTTTTGTGTTCAGTAACTTTTCTCTTGAGTCGTGTTGTGTTCTCTCTTGGGTTTTGGTACTTTTTCTGACCTTTCGGGACTTCTTTTTCCTGACTTTATTTTCCAATTATTTGTGTCGAACTCTTTTGAACCTCTTCTTTTTCATATTCCCTCTCTACCAAATTGACATTATTCTTCTTCTCTTTTGTTCTCTGAAGCCGAATATCCATACTCTCCTCTCTCAAATCTTGTTCCTTTCACTGTAGTCGAATCTTCTTTACTTTCTTCTCCCATTTCTTTCAAATGACTTTACCCTAACCGGTCGTATCATCTAGCCCCTTGTCTCTTGTGGTTTCGACTATAGTGAGTGTTTCATTCTTTTCTTTTTCCCCTCTCTACAGTGTAAGTTTAACCGTGTTGGTCATACAAGTACTCTAGCGTTAACCTTCTGTGAACCGATTCTACTATTGTGGTTCTTTGTCAAATTTAGGGGTAAGTGCTACTTTAGCGGTTGTGGTTTCTATTCACTCTTTTCTCTTTTACGGTATCTATGGCTCTCTTAACCTTTTTCTTTTCGATCAACATTTCTAGGGAATTGACAACGCTAGTTCAACTTGGTGAACCGATTGTGTATCTTTCTTAGGGAGCGGGTTCTCAACATTTGTGGTAAGTGCTGCTAAAGGGTTGGTTACCCATTGGTTAAGGACCGATTTTGGGGATGTAAAGCTTTTGAACTAGTAACAGTTGAAAGACTAACTGTAGGCAAGTTTGATTGTAGGTTTGGCGTTTGAAGATTTTGAAGCGGTCACGAGAAAGGTGTGTAATCGTACACCCAAACTTTTCTACTGCCAAAAAGATGGACAAAGGTGTGTATTCAGACCATTACGTTGTTGTGAATCGGTAAAAACCGAAAAGCCAAAAAGCTAAAACTTCAGCATTTGAGGCCTCATGAGCGTGGGAACACCTGGGTGGTAAACTGAGCCCACAAATCAGCGACAACAGACTGTAGAGGCCGCCACGAGCATTTTCGTGAGCTTGGGCCGTTAGGGGCCTTGATAGGACATGTGGGCCCAATGGCCCGTGGGCCCCATATAAATAAAGAATACAGTAAATGCAAAATAATGGAGTGGACTATGAGGTTCGCATAGTCGCAACTGAAATTGGGTTGTTTAGGCCACACGAGCGTGTGGGTCCACATGGGCCTAGTAATGGGCCTTAAGCCCATTTACACTGTTTTGACTATATGGGTTATCTGAGTCATTCGTGATGAATGTGGACCATTTAAAGGGTCATTATCTGTACTGAGACCTGAAATTAGTTAAATGACCAAAATACCCCTAAGGGGTAAAATTACTATTTACCCCTAATGGGTTGAAATGACCATTATACCATAGAGGTATGTTGATTGATGAGTGTATGATATATGCATGACTATATCTGAGTATGAAACCTTGCATACACGAAATATAATGACATGATATTTCACATTGGGGTTGGGATTCGAATTCGAAGGAAGTACTATGTTAGTGGTTTTGCCACGTTTTACCGTTTTAGTGGCCTTGCCACGTTTTTACTGCTTGAGTGGCTTTCCCATATATTCTAATATTAGTGGCTACGCCACATTTACTATTATCAGCAACATTGTTTCGTTTCTATTAGCAGCTTCACTGCGATATTGGTGTGCTGGCTGAGTGGGTCGATTTTATCCCCACATAGTGTGTTGGTTGGTATGGGTGGTGTGTTGGCTGGATTGGGATGGATTGCATTATTGTACTATTGCATTTATGTTACTAATACTGTCACTGTATTGGGCTTAGTCCCACATGTATTCTGTTTCTGATTCTGATACGGTATTGGGCTTAGGCCCACACTGACACTATATAGGGCTTAGGCCCAGACTCCATTATTACTGAGTAGGGCTCAGGCTTAGACTGATATTGTATGCTCTATTTACCGTTTGACTAGTAGGTGATTACACACTGAGTTTTTGTAAACTCACCCTTCCTTGTACTGTGCAGGTAATCCTCAGCCTTAGACGATTTGGAGCCGCAAGGGACTTAGAGGTGGCTACATGACCACAGACTATTTGATTATGACTTAATTTATTCAAAGATTTTATATCTAGGTTTTAATTATGTAATAAGGCCATTTAGGGGTTTTTTAACTTTTATTGGGCTTTTGATTTCGTATTTTAAACTGCTAGAGTAGGAACATCGAGTTTTCAAAATAATAACATTTTTAAATAAAAACCTACATTTTTAACCTTAAGGTTTTTAACTAGAGAAGCTTCTGCGGTTTTACTCGGGTTAGGTAATTAAAGATAACAAACATTTTGATAATTCAATTTCAGATGTAACACGGAATTTACCGAGTTTACTCAAGCAATAAAAACTAAATGGGTTTAACTTAAAAATGATTTTCACCAACAAGTATAAGATTTTGCAAAACACGATGATGTGACACACCAGATTAGACCATAATGTCTAGGCCAGATTTGGGGTGTTACATTTAGTGGTATCAGAGCCAGGTTACAAAACTCGGCTGTGGAATGGGTTTTTGTGGATTTGAATTTTAAATGTTGTGGTTGGAAATATGGCACACTGAGTCTCCGGTACCAAATCTGTAAGTTTTCTGACACTGTTTATTGTTATGAACTAAAATGTATTACTAAAGGACTACTATAGGTAGTAGAATTACACTGAAACTTTGTAGTTAGAGTAAACTCAGACTATAGAAGACTGAAAACTGTAGAAGATTTTGTTCTACGAAAACAAACTCTAATTACTATTGTTCATAACATATTGTTAATAATTATTGAAATTATAAACTGATTCTTAAGACTTTAAAACAGACAATTCGCTATCGTTACAAGCACAAGAGGTACTCGCAAAAGGGGTACACGAGGCTACGATAGAGGCTAAGGAAGTGCTAGAGCTGGGTCTTCAGCATCGGGTCACATGCCGACTAGGGAGACTCCAGCCTCGCCAGTAACTGAGAGCATGCTAGGCTGGAGATGATGCTTTATCTCAAGCAATGCTACGAGTTCTTGAAAGGGTTGCTGGAGCAAGTACGGGATCTATAGGCCAAGGGTCAATTTCTGAGTGACTTCGGTCTAATGGAGTGGAAATTTTTTGGGGTGTTTCTGGTGTAGCCCCAAATGTGGCGGAGTATTGGTTGGAGGCTTTCGACGGATAATGGATGACCTTGACTGTACTTTAGAGCAAAAATTAGAAAGAGCAGTGTCTTTACTGCGTGATGAGGCCTACCAATGGTGGCTCACTGTGAGAGAAGGTACACAAGCTGACCGTTTGACATGGGATTTCTTCAAAGCAGCCTTTTCAGGGAAGTATGAGGGCACAAGTTATGTAAACGCCCGAAGGAAGAAATTTTTAAATTTGAACCAGGGGAGTAAAACCGTGGCAGAGTACGAGGCAGAGTTTTTGTAGCTGAGTCGGTATGCTCGCGGGATAGTTGCAACTGAATATGAATGCTATATACAGTTTGAGAATGGCCTCTGAGATGAGTTACGTGTGCTGACAGCTCCACAGAGGGAGCAAGACTTTGCTGCCCTTATCGAGAAAGCAAAAATTGCTGAGGATGCGAAGCGCTCTGAGTGCCAGAACTGTGAGAAAGATAGGGGCAGAAATAAAAGGGATTTTGGACCCTCGGGTTCTTCTGAAAGGCCTATAAAGAGGGCCAGATTTGATGGGCCAATTCGGGCAGCTCCCGGTATTGCTGAAAGACCGCAACCTTGCATTGATTGTGGGAAAGCTCACCAGGGTGAGTGCTGGAAATGAACTGGGGCATGCTTTAGATGTGGGTCTATGGATCATCAAGTTAAGAACTGTACTTAGAGGCCTACCCAGATGCAAGCTGCAGGACAAGGTCATGTTCGACCTGTGAGAGGTGGTCAGTGGCCACTGAAAGGCCGTGGGCAGGCTAGAGGTGGAAATAGGTTTAGATAAGGTCGTAGAACACCAGGCAGAGGTGTTGGTAACACTGAGGCGAGACAGCCAGCCTTGGTCTATGCTGCTCATCACCGAGAGGAGAGTGACGCCCCTAACTTCATAACTGGTACATTCCTGATTTATAATTTACCATACACTGCTTTAATTGATATTAGGTCTACACACTCGTATGTTGTATACACTGTGTTTGACACACTAGGTATTCAGTTTGACAATACTGTTAGTAAAATGACTGTGTTGAGTCTACTGGGACAATTAGTTGGGGTGAATAAGTTGTTTAGAGATGTGCCTCTAGAGGTCCAAGGGGTGGTTTTTCTGTCGAACTTGGTGGAACTGCCATTTGGAGAATTTGATATTATATTGGGCATGGATTGGCTAGTGAAACACCGTGCGAAATTGGATTGTGATGCTAAGCGTATGGTGTTGAAGTTTATGGAGGATGAGAAGGTGACTGTGATAGGGAAACGAATAGATTATTTGTCTAATGTGATTTCTGTGTTAAGGGCCGAAAAGCTGGTTCGCAAAGGTTGTGAGACGTTCTTAGCTTATGTTAGTATTTCTTATTCTAAAGGTCTTTCTGTGAAAGATGTTAGAACTATTAAGGAGTTTTTGGATGTATTTCCTGAAGAGCTTTTGGGGTTGCCTCCAGACTGTGAGGTTCAATTCAGTATTGAGCTTCTACCGGGAACAACTCCAGTGTCCATTACCCCTTATAGGATGGCACAGAAAGAGCTGGTGGAGCTAAAGGCTCAAATTCAAGAGCTACTGGACTGAGGATTCATTCGATCGAGTGTGTCTCCATGGAAATCACTAGTGTTGTTTGTGAAGAAGAAGGATGGATCCATGTGCATGTGTATTGATTATCGTCAATTTAACAAATTGACTATCAAGAATAAATACCCTTTACCGAGGATATATGATCTATTTGACCAGCTACGATGAGCTACAGTATTCTCCAAGATTGATCTTCAGTCTGAGTATCATCAGCTGAAGGTTAAGGAGGTTGATATGTATAAGACCGCATTTAGAACTCGCTATGGTCATTACGAGTTCCTAGTGATGCCGTTTGGGTTGATGAATGCACCAGTGGCTTTCATGGATCTGATGAACCGAGTATTTTAGCCTTATTTGGATCGGTTCGTAGTTGTGTTTATAGATGACATCTTGGTGTATTCAAGAATTGAGGAGGATCATGATGCACATCTTTGAATTGTCTTACAAATTATGAGGGAAAAGCAGCTTTATGCAAAGTTCAACAAGTGTGAGTTCTGGCTGCGAGAAGTGACATTTTTGGGTTATGTAGTGTCGGTAGAGGGAGTTAGGGTGGGTCCTCAAAAAATTAAAGCTGTAGTGGATTGAAAACCACCAAATACAGTATCCGTGATTCGAAGCTTTCTAGATCTGGTTGGGTATTATAGACATTTTGTTGAAGGATTTTCACTGATTGCTGCACATCTGACTAAGCTACTGCGTAAAGGAGTACCGTTCAATTGGACTGATAAATAGCAAGAGAGTTTTGAGAAACTGAAGGATGTTTTGACTAAGGCTCCTGTTTTGATACAGCCAGAGCCTAGGAAGGAATTTACTGTTTACAGTGATGCGTCGCACATTGGAATGGGTTGTGTGTTGATGTAAGAGGGTAAGGTGGTTGCTTACGTGTCTCGTCCGCTCAAGCCTCACAGGCAAATTACCCCACTCATGACTTGGAATTAGCTGCAGTGGTATTCGCACTGAAGATTTGGAGACGTTACTTATACAGTGAAAGGACTATTATTTTCATAGATCATAAAAGCCTCAAGTATCTCCTTACTCAGAAGGAGTGAATCTTAGTCAACGAAGATGGATAGAGTTGCTTAAGGATTATGATTTTTCAATTGAGTACCACCCTGGTAAAGCTAATGTGTTAGCTGACGCACTGAGTCGTAGGGTTGTATCTGATTTGAGAGCAATGTTTGCTCGTCTCAGCCTGTTTGATGATGGTAGCTTATTAGCTAAACGGTAAGTGAGACCGACTTGGACTGATCAAATTAAGGAGAAACAACTGCTGGATGAGTCGCTAGCTCCTCATTTTTGACAAGTTGAGAATGGTGAGACTACGGATTTTGGGCTAAATGGGGAAGGAGTATTATGCTTCTGTGGAAGAGTATGTATACTACAAGTGCATAGTATTCCATATGCTATGCATCCTGGCAGAAACAAGTTATTCCGAGATCTTCGTGAGCTGTACTGGTGGCCAGGGTTGAAACGTAAAGTTACTGATTATGTGAGTAAGTGCCTAACATGTCAGCAGGTTAAAGCTGAGCATCAACTACCTTCTGGGTTACTACAACCAGTTAAAATTCCACTCTGGAAATGGGAGAGGGTAACCATGGATTTTGTGAGTAGGCTACCCTTAACACCTACTAAAAAGGATTCGATATGGGTAATTATAGACTGATTGACTAAATCTACCCATTTTATACCAGTTCGCACTGATTATTCGTTACAGAAGTTGGCCAGGTTGTAAGTGGCCGAGATTGTGAGACTGCATGGTGTACAAGTTTCTATCATATCTGACAGAGATCCTAGATTCACATCTCATTTCTAGAAGAAGTTACACAAGGCTTTGGGTACAAGGATGGATTTCAGCACTGCGTTCCACCCTCGACAGATGGGCAATCAGAGAGGGTGATTCAAATACTGGAAGACATGTTAAGAAGTTGCGTAATTGATTTCAGAGGCAGCTGGGAGGATTATTTGCCATTGGCAAAGTTTGCGTATAACAACAGCTACCAGTCAAGTACTCAAATGGTACCGTACGAGGAGTTATATGGTCGTAGGTGTCGTACTCCTACCTGTTGGACTGAGTTGGGTGAACGGCAGATTTTGGGGCCAGAATTAATTTCAGATACAGAAGACAAGGTAAAACTGATTCGAGACCGGTTAAAGGAAGCGTCTGATAGGTAGAAGTCCTATGCAGACTTAAAGCACAAAGAGATTGAGTACTCTGTGAGAGATTATGTCTTTCTTAAGGTATCACCATGGCAGAAAATTTTGAGGTTTGGGCGGAAAGGCAAGCTTAGCCCTAAGTTTATTGGACCTTACCGAATACTTAGGCGTGTGGGACCGGTCGCTTATCAACTTAAGTTGCCTCTAGAGTTGGATAGGATTCATGATGTGTTTCATGTTTTGATGTTGAGGCGGTACCATTCTGATCCCTCGTACATTGTATCAGTTGAGGATATCGAGGTTAGACCTGATTTAACTATCGAGGAAGAGCCGGTGCAGATATTGGATCGTGACGTTAAAGTTTTGAGAAAGAAATCTATTCCACTGGTCAAAATGCTTTGGCGTAACCACGGTTCAGAGAAGGCCACGTGGGAACCAGAGAAGGCAATGCAACAACAATACCCTCATTTATTCTAATCAGGTAAATTTTGAGGCCGAAATTTCTTAAAGGGGGTAGATTTGTAATGCCCCAAAAATGTAGGGTCTATAATTTTGCATGCTTTGACACAAATTTCATGTTTGCTTTGTTGGTTAAGCGAATTGGGTGTGTTTGGGGATGTCTGCGAAGTCTTGGGTTCAAGCTCTGGCTTTTGCAGAATTTTTTATTTTGCTCTTAAAAGAATCTAGTGGTTGGCACATGGGCTTTATAAATAGTTGTGGTTGTTTTAAGTCACAAAAATCCTTGTGCCTTAGTGTCAAGTTGCCTGTGGAGCAATTGAGAGGGCATGGGTTCGAATCCCAGGTGTTGCAAAGGGATTTTATTTTGTGCTTTGGTGGCGTGAGAGGTGGAGTTTGATACAAACTCACCATTCCTTGTACTGTGTAGGTAATCCTCAGCTTTAGACAATTTGGAGCCACGAGGGACTCAGAGGTGGCCACATGACCGCAGACTATTTGATTATGACTTAATTTTTTCAAAGATTTTATATTCGGATTTTAATTATGTAATAAGGCCATTTGGGGGTTTTTAACTTTTATTGGGTTTTTGATTTCGTATTTTAAACTGCTAGAGTAGGAACATCGAGTTTTCAAAATAATAACGTTTTCAAATAAAAACCTGCATTTTTAACCTTAAGGTTTTCAACTAGAGAAGCTTCTACGGTTTTACTCGAGTTAGGTAATCAAAGATAACAAACATTTTGATAAGTCAAATTTAGATGTAACACAGAATTTACCGAGTTTACTCAGGAAATAAAAACTAAATGGGTTTAACTTAAAAACGGTTTTCAGCAACAAGTACAAGATTTCACAAAACATGATGATGTGACACACCAGATTCGACTGTAACGTCTAAGCTGAGTTTGGGGTGTTACACCATGGCTAAGAAAGGTATCCCAAGGATGATTGACACTTCCTTATCTGTTTCAAAATCTAAGACAATGAAATCAGTTGGAAAAATAAATTTATCGACTCTTACCAAAACATCCTCGATCTTTCCTTCGGGATATGCTAAAGATCGATCTGCTAGTTGAATTGTCACAGTTGTAGGTCTTACTTCACCTATCCCTAGCATCTTCAAAATAAACTTAGGCATCAAATTGATACTCGCTCCTAAATCACACAAAGCTTTACCATAGTAAGATTCACCAATGTTACAAGGTATAGTAAAGCTTCTTGGGTCTTTCAATTTCGGTGGTAGTTTGTTCTGCAAGAATGTACTGCACTCCTTTGTCAAGGCAACAGTCTCATACTCACTCAGTCCTTTCTTCTTAGATAGTATATCCTTCATAAACTTCGCATAATTCAGCATTTTTTTAAAGCCTCCACCAACGGAATATTGATGTGTAACTGCTTCAAAATATCCAAAAACTTCTTGAATTGCACCTCTTGTTTCTGCTTGTGTTTCTACAATCACTGTGGATATAGAAGTGATGGAACTTTTGGTTGAATCGGATAACTCTTCTGAGTAGATAGATTTGCATCCAAAAAAGATGTTAAAGTATCTAAATTCACTAAGTTAGGATTTACCTTGTCAGTCTTTACAGATTCTGACTCTTTTGGTGTAGGAATTTCAACAACTGGTTGATTCTTCTCAACGGGCTTATCTTCAAAATCAATTAATTGGGGTTTCAAAATTTTACCACTTCGCAATGCCACTGCCTTGATATGTTCTTTACCCAAATTTTTTGGATTCTCAGTATCGCTCGACAAGGTTCCTTACGGTCTATTACGAAGCTCTGTAGCTAACTGACCCATTTGATTTTCCAAAATTTTCAATGTTGTTACTTGGCTTTGGATTAAAGCGTCATTCTTTTCCATGTACACTTTAAACAAGTTCTCCAAACTGTTTGATGCCTCAGCTTGAGGTGGTTTTGGAGCTTGCTTATTAAACCCTTGAGATAGGTTGGGTCTATGCTACAATAAGTTGTTATTCGGTCCATTTCTTTGGTTACTCCAAGTTAGGATGATTATGCCATAAAGGATTGTAGAAGTTGGACTGGGGTCCTTGTCCACTCCTATTTTGATATTGGTTCCCCACAGAGTACACTGACTCAGGATTTGATGGACAATTCTCAAAAGAATGACCTTTCCCATATTACATACAGGAAACTACTTCAAACGAACTTGGTGGTTGAGCTGCAAAATTATTACCACTATTAGCGGTAAACTATTTTAACATAGAGGAAATAGACGATACCTGAGCTGATAACGAAGTGAGGGCACCAACTTCATGAACTCTGGCTACACGTCTTCTTGAAGCTATTCGATTTGGTGGCCATTGATAATTATTACTCGCGATCCTCTCAATGATCTCATAAGCCTCATTATAAGACTTAGAAAAAATTGCGCCATTCGCAGAAGCATCAACCATCAATCTTGTATGTGCATTGAGACCATTATAGAATGTCTCTAACTCGTTATCCAATTGTTGGAAAGTTGTGATCTAGTTCTTCAATTTAGCGTTTTTGCTAGGCGGGAAATACTGAACCAAAAATCTCTTTTCTAATTCTTGCCATGTAGATATGGAACTTGGTGGCAATGAATTGAGCCATGCTCGTGCTCGATCTTACAACAAGTACGAAAACAACTTAAACCTCATTCCATTTTCAGTCACACCGGCTATCTTGAATGAATCACTCACCTCTATAAACAATCGAAGGTGGATATGTGTATCTTCCGTGGGCATACCATTGAATTGGCCCACCGTTTGGAGCATTTGAAACATCACTGGTTTCAAATTCAATTTAGGTTGGCTCAATATCTGGCCTTATAATTCTTGGATTTAACTCACTGAAAAGTGGCACAGCATATTGTTTGATGCATCAATCCCTATCATCGACAATGAGGATGGGATTTCGTACACGATCGGCCTCATTACCTTAGTCTTGATTCTGATTTCCAAGGTCCATCTCGACTTGTCTTTGAGCTGTTCGTGTAACAGCCCATTTTTAGTCAAATCAAAATAGTGGAATTCAAAATTGAAATAATTATTTTATTATTATTTTAATGTCTACAGCATGATAATATGTTTGTGTGAAAATTTCGTTAAGAAATTTTATTGTTTGATTAATTAATTTGAGAAAAAGGACTAAATCGCGTAAATTGTAAAAGTGGAGTTCCCTTAGCTAAAGGTATCTAATAGCTATGGAATCTTAATTTAGAGGTCCTTATGTGGTAAATAAACCATTTTTAGTGTTAATGGACAAAGAATGGACATGCATAAATGAATTTTAATGGTTTTTATTAAAGGTTAATATTGTAATTTAGTTATTAAAGTATAATAAATAAAACAAAATCAACATTTTAAAGGCTATCATCTTCCTAGCCAATTTTTAGCAAAGAAGAAAGCCATTTTTAGGGCTTGAAGCATTCGGTCATCTCCTAGCTCAATTATAAGCCCGTTTTTGTTCCATTTTTAATGATTTCTATGTTTTTTAGATCGTTGCAACTAGGTCTTGCTAGCCTAGGGACTATTTTGCAAAACTGTTAAAGATTTTAGAAGTTTCCATTGATGAATACATGAGTATTTTGATGTTTAATGATAGATTATGAATGTTTGATGATAGTTATACAAGTTTTGTTAAGTGATTTTTAGAGAAAATACAAATTAGGGATTAAATTGTAAAATGTGAAAATTTTGTGGTTAAAATGCAAAATAAATGAAAAATATGGGCTGCTAGGGACCTAATTGAAATTCGGCTAACATAGGTTGTATTTAAATTGCATGAATTTGTGTTTTAACGTAATAAGGACTAAATTGTAAAAGATGTGAAATATTAGGGGCAATTGTGTAAAAATGCCTTAAAGTGAATTTTGGATTAAATTGAATAGAATGATGATTAAATAAGTTGAATTTGATATAATATAGATCAACAAAAGTGAAACTCAGATCTAAATCGGGGGAAAAACAAAGTTAATGACTACATCACACTATCCAACTATCAATTTGGTACTTTTGAACTTATGTTTTGAGCATATGGCATGTATAGGGACTTGGTCATTTTGGTATAATTGGTAATGTGTTGTGCCATTTGAAATGGCTTGTAAATGTTTATATTTTGGTTTGTGTATATCGCCATGAGTGATGGCTCATTTTGAGTTATTTTGGTATGTTTGAAT
Organism: Gossypium longicalyx; assembly: GCA_025698465.1. Taxonomy (NCBI): domain Eukaryota; kingdom Viridiplantae; phylum Streptophyta; class Magnoliopsida; order Malvales; family Malvaceae; genus Gossypium; species Gossypium longicalyx. The sequence continues at coordinate 73,747,258 of CM047002.1, read as the reverse complement.
CATGTATATATATGTGTCTATGTCATGTGAAATGTGTTAAATGATGGTTGTGTGATGCTTAATGGTAATAGGCATTATGAGTATCAAATGGTTGATTTGTGGATATTGGTTTGCTTGTAAATTGAGCATGTTGATGTATGATTGAATGTGCATAATTGGTTAATTGTGTATGTGTGAATATGGTATAAATGGTGTGGCCTACTTCTGTGACTTGTGTGTATGGAAGATGGTGATATAGAATATGCATGATTTAGGCTTGAATTGGTTGATTTAAAATCTATTTTTATGCCATGAGTTGTGCAATTTGTTTTGGTATAGGTTTGTGCAAGTTTGGTAGCAAAATGGCTTGGTAAATAGCCTATTTTTGTCCATACGAGTAGAGGCACGGGCATGTGTCTCAGCCATATGTGACACATGATTGTGTTACATGGCCCTATGTCCCCTGGTGTTGAAATTGAAACCAAGTCAGGATGCTCCACATGGCCTCACACATGGGCGTGTAACTTGGCCATGTGGCATAAGTCAGTATACCCTACAGGTTTGGCACGGTCTAGCACAGGTCTGGCACACGAGTGTGTATGGCCATTTTTAGGGTACACGGGCATGTGTGTCGATCGTGTGACCCAAGTGAGAGAGTTACACGAGGTTGGACATGGGTTGAGACATGCCATGTGCTCCCATTTCGGATGTCCACACGACCTGCAACACAGACGTGTCTTTGGCCGTGTGAGAGACACGGCCGGGCCACACGGGCATGTGTCTCCTATTTTTGAGAATATTTCTTAAGTGTTCAAAAAGTTTCCAAAGTTATTAGTTTAGTCCCGAACCACTCCCAATGTATGTTTAGGGCCTCGTATTCTCGTATTAGGTACAATATGATTGTTTATGATTGAAATGTATATGAATTGTTTAAGTTGTATATGGAATGTATGTTTAATGTGTGATAAGTTCGGTAATGCTCTGTAACCTTATTTTGGCATTGAATACGGGTGAGGGGTGTTACATTTATTAGTATCAGAGCTACAGTTTCGTCGATTCTAAGACTAACGTAGCATGTGTGAGAGTCTAGCTATACATGCCATATATAACCCATGATAATGTGATGACTCCTGAAAATTTAAAATGTGTTTTTGTATAGTAATGGATCCCGATAGAGCTATAGCTGACGATGTTGAGAGTAATGCGCTAGCTCCCACTCAAGGGCTACACCTTCTGACTCTAGAAATGTATCGAGTAGTCACGGAGGAGAGGCTAAAGAAGCCTTTTTCCAAATGATGAATGAATGGTTCATGCGATATGTTCGGACAAATTCGACTGCTCAAAAACCTCCACCCCCACCTAACCTTCAACCTATTCTCGTAGCTTCTCAAGTTGTGGAACTTCAACGACCAAATACGCCACCAGTAGATAAAATCCAAAAACATGAGGCCGAAGAGTTCAGAGCTACCGTTGATGATGATCCCGAGAAAGCTAAATTTTGGGTTGAAAACACTATTCAGGTATTTGATAAATTGTCGTGTAAGCCAGCCGAGTGTTTAAAGTGTGTTGTTTCATTATTGAAAGACACAAAGTATCAGTGGTGGAATACTTTAGTGTCTGTGGTACCGAGAGAAAGAGTGACCTAGGAATTCTTTCAAACTCAGTTTCGAAAGAAATACATAAGTTAGAGATTTTTCTACCAAAAGCACAAAGAGTTTCTAGAATTGAAACAAGGCTGAATGACAGTGACCAAGTATGAAAGAGAATTTGTACGGTTGAGCAAGTATGCTCGGGAGTATGTTTCTACTAAAGAAATCATGTGCAAGTGGTTTGTTGATGGGTTGAATGAGGATATTAAACTTCTAGTCGGAATTCTAGAATTGAAAGAATTTGTTGTCTTGGTTGATAAAGCTTGCAAAGCCGAGGAGCTTAGTAAAGAAAAGAGAAAAACGGATTCAGAGGCTAGAGACTCAAGAAAAAGATCGATGAATAAACCATATCAGTCTTCGTCAAAAAATTCAGAGATTCGTTTACTCATCCAAATGTTTCAATCAGGCATTCGAGTAGAGATTGTGGAAAACAATACTCAAGTCCTAAAGCTCAAGTTACATCGATATCGAGTGTTGGAAATGTGAGAAATTATAGACTTGAATGTCAACAATGTGGAATATGACATCCTGGTAAATGTAGAATGAATAACCAGGCTTGTTTTAAATGTGGTTCACAATGTCATTTCATACAAGATTGCCCAGAACTAGTAGAGAAAGATAATATTCAAAATGCAAGACCGGGTAACATAGCCACTAGAGGAAGGCCACCAAGAAATGCGGGAAATGCGAGTGGTAATCGTGGTACTACGAGAGATTTTATAGTAAGATCTGAGGCCAAAGCACGTGCTAGATCTTACTCTATTCGCGCTCGCGAAGAGGCGTCGTCATCTGATGTTATCACTGGAACATTTTCTCTTTACGACACTAATGTGATTGCTTTGATTGATCCTGGATCAACTCATTTGTATATCTGTATGAATTTAGTGTTTAGTAAGAATTTGCCTATTGAGTCTACTGAGTTTGTGATTAAAGTATCAAACCCCTTAGGCAAGTATGTTCTAGTTTATAAAGTTTGCAAGAACTATCCTTTAATGACTCGGGGTTACTGTTTTCCTATAGATTTGATGGTTTTATCATTTGAGGAGTTTGATATAATTCTGGGTATGGATTGGTTGACTCTGCATGATGCCGTTGTAAATTGTAGATGAGAGATTATTGAATTGAAATGTCAGAATAGTGAAATTATTCGAATTGAATCAGATGAATCGAATAAATTGTCTGTTGTGATTTTGTCTATGTCAACTCAGAGATGTGTGAGAAAAGGGTGCAAAGCTTATCTTGCTTATGTTTTAGATACAAAAGTGTCTGAATCGAAGATTGAATCAATGCATGTTGTCTGTGAATATCCGGATGTATTTCCAAAATAATTACAGGGATTACCACCGATCAAAGAGTTTGAATTTGCTATTGAGTTGGTATCGGGAACTTCACTGATATGGATAGCTCCGTACAAAATGGCTCTGACAGAATTGAAAGAGTTGAAATCTCAGTTGCGAGATTTAACGGATAGAGGTTTTGCACGACCTAATTTTTCTAGGTTTTGATGATAGAATTAGTCAGGGAAATGATAATTGAGTAGTAAAGATGTCTATGTGTGACAGTTACAGTTGAAATGAATATGATGATCTTTTCTGGGTATTCTATATATTCTTTTATCCTCAGAGAAATGTGTGTGATTGCTCAGTTTCTGGTGGAGTTCTTATGTTGTGAGAATGCTAGCTAACTATAATGTTAAATGAAAGCCCTGTTGGTCTGGTCGGTTTATGATAGACATTTCTTTATCTCTTTGGAATTCTATTCTGATAAGTTGGAATAAAGTCGATGGTAAAAATTTATGTAAGGATATTCTTCTGTTTCTATTGAATGTTGTTCTATCTTATATATAAATATTTGGAAAGTGTATTAACTCTGTTACGATGGAAATCTAGAGCTGGTAACTATTGTTTTTCTTCTGGTTTTCTCTGAGAAATTATCCAGATCTTCATTATTATTTTCTTGTGAGTTATGTTCTTGGACTTTCGGTATGGTATCGTATCTTGGATTTCTTTATCTCGGTTTTTCTATCATCCTTATTGTGTAAATTATCGGACATGGATCATCTTTAAAGTATGTTCTTTGGTCTGTGATGGCTATGTTTATTATGATTGTATTTTTGGATTCGATATTAGGAATGTGGTGATTCTAGCATTAGGATTTCTCTAATTTTCGTGGAAGAAATTGACATCGACAAAGGTATAAATGGTGAAAGCACAAGCTTAAGTTCTATAGCAGTTTTCTTTCCTAAGGTAAGTTTGAATAAAGTCGATGAGTTTAAGCAGGAATTTTCTTTCCTCGAGCTAATACGGTTGAAAAGATCTTTGATTAGTATGTTAAGAGAATTTTAAAAGATTGTGTGTTTGATCAGTTTGCCTCCGCATGAAGAAAAGAACATTTTGCTATGTTATTATTTGATAGTTGAAATCAACTCAATTGTTTTTATTAAAGTGAATTGATTTGTTGAGATATGATTTGAGTTATATGTATTTAAGCATGTCCTTCAGTTAAGGGAATAAATTTTGTGCATTCACAGTATGAAGACGAACAGTCTGAATGAAAAATTATAATTTAGAAAGTATAAAACAGAGATATGCATATCGGATGTCCTAATCGAATAATGTTATTATGAGTTAAAGCTGTACCGATTGATAAAGTCATCACATTTATGAAAGTTTGAATGATCTGTGCATGTTAACAAAAGTTGGAAACAGTTGAAAGTATTATTAATCGAAGCTCTAGTTCTAAGTTCAGTCTAAATTGAGAAAAGAATTTGTGACTTTTCGGTGATGTACTATTGAGCAAATTGGAATATGTTTTAATACAAAAATGTAAAATGATGGTTGTATGTTCAGACGATTAAAGTCATATTAAAAAGAACTGTTCGACTAGTGATTTAAAAACGACCACTTTTATGTCTGTGTTAGTGAGTGATAAGCTAAATGAGTACAATGAGGATCGACTTTTGATTCTAGACTTCAGGTTGGACCTGATTCATGTTATTATTATTCCGATATGGAATTTGTGTACCGAAGAATCTGGGGCTTATGCAGAAATTTTTATACGAAACACTATAGATTTCGTATCTGAATTATCTTTATCTCTGAAAAGGAAGATGTTATCGGATTGTGATTGATCATTCGTTTACAGATTTCTTGTTTAACAACCAGTCGAGTAAGATGTTTCTGGGATTATTCGATTATGCGAAGTATCAGTCTCCATTATTTCGGATTGAGATCTGAGGGCTATATCCCAATTATGGAAAAAGCTACAGGAAACTATGAGTACGCAGTTACATCTTGCCACTGTAATACATCTGTAGATCGATGGTAAGTCTAAGAGAGTAACTCAGATTTTTTACGATATGCTCTAGCACTGTGTTCTAAAGTTCAAAGGTTATTGACAACAGATATACGAAGTTAAATTGATTTGTGATTCTGAGAAATTAGTGGAAGTGATTTATAAGAGTTGGAAGCAACTTCTTCTGGTAAGATTTTCGGGGACAAAAATCCCTCAACGGGGGAGAGTTGTAACAGTCCGATTTTGGGCCTAGTCAGAACAGTGGTTTCGAGACCAAAAATTAGATGTAATAAAATTTATTTTTATTATATTTTTATAGTCTACAATTTCACAGAATGATTTTATGAAAATTTCGTTCAAAAATTTCAACGTTTGGGCACTCAATTTAGTCAAAAGGACTAAATTGTAAAAACTGCAAAACTTGAGTTCTAGAAGCTAGAGGTGTTAAATTGCTATGAAATTTTAAATTGGAGGTCCTTAAATGGTAAGTATACCATTGGTTAATTTGTTGGACAAAAATGGATATGAAATAGGTGAAATAGAATATTTTTAAGTTAGGGGCATTTTGGTCATTTGGTAATTAAAATGAATTAAAAACAAAATTAAAAGCCAATTTTTGTCCATCTTCAACCCCTTGGCCAAATTTCACATGAGGAAGACATAGCTAGGGTTTTTCAAGCTTCCAAGCTCGATTGTAAGTCCATTTTAGCCTCGTTTTTAATGTTCTTTACATTTTTGAGATCCTCATAGCTCTGTTTAGCTATTTCCACCATTATTTTGAGTTAGGGTTTGTGTTTAAAAATTTACCCATGGATGACATGCAAGTTTTTTTATATCTTATGGAAGAATACGAAAGTTTAGGGTGTGATAAACAACTTTTACTAAGTGATTTTTGATGAAATTGTATAAAAGGACATATTTGTAAAATTTGTAAAATTATGTGTAGAAAATGTGATTTAGTGAAAAATGTGAGCTGCTATAAGAGGGAATATGAATCGGCTAGGCTTCGGATTTGAGAAAAATAAGTGTTTTTCATCTTACGAGCCTAGGGGCAAAATTATAAATATGTGAAACTTTAGGAGAAAAATGTAATTTTACTATAGTATGATTTTTGGGTCACATTAAACAATGTGATTAATAAATAAGTTAAATGTGATGTTATAGATCAAAGAAAACGAGGTTCAGACCTAGAACAGGGAAAAACAAGAAATTAACGGTTAGGTCCCTTTTTGCCTTTCTTGGTGTCGAGGTAAGTTTGTACTAAATAATGCATCGTTTTTACTTACGTTATCACATTTTATTATGTTTTATGAAATGTGGCTGAATATTGAATGAAATTGACAAATATCGAAAAGTGAGAAATTTCCCGATTGAACATTAGGAATAGAATCGGATACAAGTGACATGTCACTAGTGACTCAAGTGTGGTACTATGTGAAGGCCACTTTGAGAAGAGATAGCTTGGTTACAAGTGTGGTACTATGTGAAGGCCACTTTGTGAAGAAGGTAGCTTTGACTACAAGGGTGGTACTATGTGCAGGCCACCGGGTATCCGTTATTATTTCGATATGTTCAACATGAACTAACTAAGTGTAATTAATTTTTAGTGACGAGGGGTCGGAACTGTCAGACAGCAAAACAATGGTGACTTTAAAGAATAAACTGTACTTATTGGCCAAACCAAAAATTTTGAAAATTTTATGGTAAGAATATATGCGAGTCTAGTTTATGGAAAAATTAGAGAATCTTAATTTGAAGTTTCATAGCTCCAGGTATAAATAATTTTGTGACTGTGACTCGAATACACAGTTTGTTTTGAACTTGAGTAAATAGTGGATCTATGTATAGTTATGATTGTATTATTTTGAAAACATATTTTGAGGATTTATAAAATCATGTTAATAATTTGTTTATTATTTACATACCTACTTACTAAGCTATATGCTTACTCCCCCTCTCTTTTCCCTTGTTTAATAGTGTCAACAAGCTAGCTCGGGGTACAGAGATCGTCAGAGATCCATCCACACTATCATCATTTTTTTTTGGTATTTTAAAATTCATATTTTGAATTATGGCATGTATAGAGGACTTGGTTATTTTTTTATATGTCATAATTGATTTGGCCTAAAATGTTGGCTGTAACACCCTGAATTTGGGCCTAGAAGTTTTGGGCCTTGAGCATGGGAGCGGTTGAAGGCAACTTATAATATTTTGTTGTGCATGTAAATTTTGTTAATGAAGGCTTCTTTTAGTGGTTAAATGTGCTGAGAAGTGTTGGAGAAGTCCTGGGTTCAAACCTAGACTCTAGCAGAAATTTTGGTTTAAGGTGAATCAAACCTTGGGTGTAGTAGGTAGGCCTTAAGAATATTGTTGGAGAAATTGTGCCACAAAAAGCCTTGTGGTCTAGTGGCAAAGTAGCGCCACATAAGAGGCAGGAAGGTGGCGTCATAGAGTTGGCAAAGAGGTCCAGGGTTCGAAACTCATGGCAATCAAAGAGCATTTATTTTGCTAACAGGGGGCGGCAAGAGTTGGTGTTGAATTTAAACTCTAATGATGGAGGGATCCCACATCGGGAGGCTAACATAAGAGTGGATGTGAAGCTGGCTTTAAATAGAGAGAACCATGAGGAGAGTAAAGGTACCTTTCTTGGCTGATCCCTTTCGCTTTATGGCGTGCTCGTTTGGGTTGGGCGTCAGCTAAGAGTGTGGGAGCGCGGATTAACTGCAGTCTCTTAACAAGTGTGTATTTCTCACTACTCTAGCTGTAGGATGGCTACTTCGGGCGCCGCGATGGGTCGAAAGTGGCCATGTGGGCCCAATGGGCCTACGGGCCCAATTGGATAAGTTGTTTGATTGTGTAGTAAATATTGGACTAGGCTAGGTGAATCTCATATCTATGGCTAGATTTGGGCTAAAAGGGCCACACGAGCGTGTGGGCCTATTTGGGCCGAAAATTGGCTTTAGGCCCATTCGTATTGTTATCCCTGTTTAGAATACTTTAGTTTACTGAAATACCCTTGTAGGGTAGAATTACCGAAATACCCCTGTAGGGTAGAATTACCGAAATACCCTTGTAGGGTAGAATTACCGAAATACCCTTGTAGGGTAGAAATATCGAAATACCCCTGTAGGGTAGAATTATCGAAATACCCTTGTAGGGTAGAATTACTGAAATACCCCTGTATGGTAGAATTACCGAAATACCCCTGTAAGGTAGAATTATCGAAATACCCCTGTAGGGTAGAATTACCGAAATACCCCTGTAGGGTAGAATTACCGAAATACCCCTGTAGGGTAGAATTACCGAAATACCCCTGTAGGGTAGAATTACCGAAATACCCTTGTAGGGTAGAATTACCGAAATACCCTTGTAGGGTAGAAATACCGAAATACCCCTGTAGGGTAGAATTATCGAAATACCCCTGTAGGGTAGAATTACCGAAATACCCTTGTAGGGTAGAAATACCGAAATACCCCTGTAGGGTAGAATTATTAAAATACCCCTGTAGGGTATTGTAGGGTAGAATTACCAAAATACCCCTGTAGGGTAGAATTACCGAAATACCCCTGTAGAGTAGAATTACCAAAATAACCCTGTAGGGTAGAATTATTGAAATACCCCTATAGGGTAGAATTACTGAAATATCCCTGTAGGGTAGAATTACTGAAATACCCTTGTAGGGTAGAAATACCGAAATACCCCTGTAGGGTAGAATTACTGAGATACCCTTATGGGGTAAAATTACCATTTTGCCCCTCGGGTGTTAAATGACTGTTTTGCCCTTGTGAGCAAGTGACTGACTTGTATTGTGTGGTTGACGAATTTGGTTGTGAATATATGTTGGTGATATGAATGACTTGACTGTGATTGTTTGATTCAAATATGGGCATGACATTCTACATACATGACATGTTGCATGGGTTGGTTTATATTGATGGAGGAAGCGTTCTGGCAGCCTCGCTGCAATCTGGTGGCCTCGCCACATATATCTGTTCTAGTGACTTCGTCACGATATCTGGCAGCCTCGTTGCAATCTGGTGGCTTCGCCACATATATAAATATATATATCTGTTCTGGTGGCCTCACCACAATATCTGTATCTGGTGACTTCGTCACAATATCTGGCAGCCTCGCTGCAATTTCTGTGGTGTGTAGCGGTTGGGTGGGTCGAGTAGTCTCCCCACATGGTGTAAGGCTGGTACAGGGGTGTATACGGTTGGACATGGGTTGGGATTGCATTCACATTCTGATTCGAATTCTGTTGCCTGATACTGATTCTGATTCGTCACCTAATTCTGATTTTGATTCTGATTTTGATTCTGTCACCTAATTCTGATTTTGACTCTAATTCTAATTCTGATTTTGTCACCTAATTCTGATTCAGATTCTCATTTTGATTCTAGTTCTAATAATGTTTCTTATTCTGTAATAGGCTAAGGCCCATCTGGTACTGTCTGTTATAATGGGCTAAGGCCCAATCGATACTGAAACTGTAAGTAGGGTTGGGGCCAGACTTTTAATTCCTTTATATGACTGACTGTTCCTTTTATATAGTAGGGGATTTCACACTGAGTTTTCGTAAACTCACCCCGTTTATTAGCCTTTTAGGTAATTTCTAGCCTTAGATGGATCGGAGCTGCGAGGGGCTCGGAGGAAGCCACACACACTGTTTATGTTACAGTTTTGATTATTACTTTTAAATGTTTTTATGTGGGTTGTAGTAAAGCCGTTGTAATTTTCTGGATTTCAAATTTGGAATTTTATTTATTGTTCTTATAATTGCTAGTATTAGAACACGATTTTCCAAAATAACTATTGTTGTTCAAAACATCACGTAACCGCAATTGTTTTTAAATTAAGCTTCCGCAACTGCCAAGATTTTTACAAAGTTGTTAAGAATGTTATTCAGCTGAGGTTTTCTAAACAAGGTTTAAAAAGGGTATAAGTTTTTAATTATTAAGAAGGGTTTTTAATGGAAACATGGTTTTCGAAAAATACTTCAATATGACACGCCAGATTCGAGCCAAACTTCCAGGCCGGGTTTGGGGTGTTACATTGGCCTTTAATATTTGATAACTCATTTTGTATAAGGCCATCGATGTTGGCTAATATTAGTTAAGTTATATGCTATGATGATGCATTTTGTGAGAGGCATGAGTTGGTTGAATGATTGTGTAATGACTAAGTATGGAAAATGTGGCATGTGAATGGTTGTGTGAAGGACACGGCCTTGGACACGGGCATATGCCCCTATTTTCAAAAAAAAATTTCCAATGTTCTCCAAAGTTTTTGGTGTAGTCCCGGACCGTTTCTATAGTACGTTTTGGGCCTCGTAGATCCATATCAAGGACTTACAGATGAAAATTGAAAAGTTTAATTTAGTTGTAAAAATCATGTCTCGATTTTGTACGATTGCATGTGTATGTTCCGGTAATGCCTCGTACCCTGTTCCGACATCGAACATGGGTAAGGGGTGTTACAGATTCATGCTATAAGATTGGAGCCGATGATTGTTTAATGTTCCGAAACAAAATCTGCGTGCCACAAAATTCTGAACTCATTCAAAAAATTTTGCATGAAGCACATGGTTGTCTATCTATTTACCATGGGAGTACCAAAATGTACAATGACTTTAAACAATTATATTCGTGGTCAGGTATGAAACGAGGCATTTCAGAATTTGTATCGAAATGTTTAGTGTGTTAGCAAGTTAAAGCTTAACATCAGATGCCTTCAGGATTGCTACAGCCTATGATGATACCAGAGTGGAAGTAGGATAAAGTTACGATGGATTTCGTATCGGGATTATCATTGTCTCCGAAGAAGAAAGATGCTATTTGGGTTGTTGTTGATTGACTGACAAAATTAGCACATTTCATTCCAGTACGTACTGATTATTCACTTGATAGATTGGCTGAATTGTACAAAAATGAGATCGTTAGATTGTATAGGGTGTTGGTTTTGATTATTTAGGATAGAGATCCGAAGTTTACATCGTGATTTTGGAAGAAGTTGCAAGAAGCTCTTGGTATGAGGTTGAATTTTAGTATAGCATTTCATCCGCAAACTGACGGTCAGTCTGACAGAGTAATTTAGATTCTCAAAGATATGCTTCATTGTTGTGTGTTGGAGTTCGAAGGCAATTGGGAAAAGTATTTGCCATTGGTTGAATTTGGGTATAACAATAGCTTTCAATCGAGCATAAAGATGGAACCGTACGAAGCTTTGTATAGTTGCCAATGTCGAACTCCACTGATTAGACCAAGATGAGTGAGAAGAAGATTCACAGGGTTGATTTGATCCGAGAGACTGAAGAAAAAGTGAAAGTAATTCGTGACAGTCTAAAAACAGCTTCAGATCGTCAAAAATCGTACGCGGGTTTGAAAAGAAAAGACATTGAATTTCAAATTGGTGATAAAGTATTTCTGAAAGATTCTCCGTGGAAGAAAATCCTTAGATCCAGTCGCAAAGGCAAGTTGAGTCTGCGATTTATCGGGCCGCATTAAATCACTAAAAGAATAGGTCCAGTGCCATATTGGCTAGCTTTACCATCTAAATTAGAGAAAATCCATGATGTGATTCATGTGTTGATGTTACGAAGATATCAATCAAATCCATCGCACATAATTTCTGCAGCAGATATTGAAATTCAACTTGACATGGCTTACAACGAAGAATCGATCTGAATTTTAGCTCGAGAGGTTAAAAAGTTGAGAAATAATAGTATAGCATTAGTAAAAGTCTTATGGCAGCATCACGGGGTCGAAGAGGCTACGTAGGAGCCCGAGGAAGCTATGAGAAAACAATACCCTAACCTATTCACTGGTAAGATTTTCAGGGACGAAAATCCCTAAGGGGGGAGAATTATAACAGCCTGTTTTTAGTCAAATCAGAACAGTGGTTTCGGGACCATAAATACGAAGTCAAAATAATTATTTTATTATTATTTTAATGTCTACAGCATGATAATATGTTTGTGTGAAAATTTTGTTAAGAATTTTTATCATTTGATTAGTTAATTTGAGAAAAATGACTAAATCACGTAAAGTGTAAAAGTGGAGTTCCATTATCTAAAGGTATCTAATAGTTATGGAATCTTAATGTAGGGGTCCTTATGTACTAAATAAACCATTTTTAGTGTTAATGGACAAAGATGGACATACATAAATGAATTTTAATGGTTTTTATTAAAGGTTAATATTGTAATTTAGTTATTAAAGTACAATAAATAAAGCAAAATTAAAATTTTAAAGGCTATCATCTTCCTAGCCGATTTTTAGCAAAGAAAAAAGCCAATTTTAGGGCTTGAAGCATTCAGTCATCTTCTAGCTCAATTGTAAGTCCCTTTTTTTCTGTTTTTAATGATTTCTATGTTTTTGAGATCGTTGCAACTAGGTATGCTAGCCCAGGGACTATTTTGCAAAACTGTTAAAGATTTTAGAAGTTGCCATTGATGAATACATGAGTATTTTGATGTTTAATGATAGATTATGAATGTTTGATGATAGTTATACAAGTTTTGTTAAGTAATTTTTAGAGAAAATGTAAATTAGGGATTAAATTGTGAAATGTGAAAAATTTGTGGTTAAAATGTGAAATAAATGAAAAATATGGACTGCTAACGACCTAATTGAAATTCGGCTAGCATGGGTTGTGGTTATATTGCATAAAGTTGTGTTTTAATGTAATAAGGACTAAATTGAAAAAGCTGTGAAATATTAGGGGCAATTGTGTAAAAATGCCTTAAAGTGAATTTTGGATTAAATTGAATAGAGTGATGATTAAATAAGTTGAATTTGATATTATATAGATCAAGAAAAGCGAAACTCGAATCTGGATCGGGGGGAAAACAAAGTTATCGACAAATCGATCAATTTAGCCATTTTTACATCCGAGGTAAGTTCGTATGTAATAAGTTTCATTGTAAATGTATTTTAAATGCTTTGATATTGCATAAACTGTGAATACGAGACTTCAGACATGTACAACAATGATTCTACGATTATTCGACATTTGAAATCCCGATTGAACCTTAGGAATAGATTTGGATAATACTGACATGTCATTAGGGATTGTTGTGATTATGTGATCCGGGTACTGGTCTTGTACGTCCTACCGATGGCTGAGTATACTGGCATGTGTTGCGATTACTTGACAGCTTGTATGAGCAACACCATGTAGCTACGTCTCGACCCATAGCTTGTGTGAGCAAGCCCGTTGATAGCTCTAGTGTGAGCAGTATATGTGATATGAGATTGAGATAGCTTCGGCTATATATAAGTGGCACTTCGTGTGCGAGCTTCCCAAGTATTCGATAGTATTTCGAAGGGTTCAACGGGTGCATGAAAGACGTGGTTGTGTATGAGATTGATACGAGGTGGTACAGGTATGTACATGAATCGTATAAGCTTAAATCGAAGAGGTTGTGAAGTTCATATATTAAGATTATGATTGAAAATGTGAAAGGTTTGTTAGTTAAATGAATTACATGTTGTTATGTTCAAATTGATGATTTGTATATTCATGTTAAGATTTAGTATAACTCATACGAGCTTACTAAGCTATATAGCTTACTTTGTTTAATTTTCTATGTTTTATAGTGACTTTAAAGTTAGCTCGGACTCAGGGATTGTCAAAGACTACATCACACTATCCAACTGTCAATTTGGTACTTTTGAACTTATGTTTTGAGTATATGGCAGGTATAGGGACTTGGTCATTTTGGTATAATTGGTAATGTTTTGTGCCATTTGAAATGGCTTGTAAATGTTTATATTTTGGTTTGTATATATCGCCATAAGTGATGGCTCATTTTGAGTTATTTTGGTATGTTTAAATCATGTATATATATGTGTCTATGTCATGTGAAATGTGTTGAATGATGGTTGTGTGATGCTTAATGGTAATAGGCATTATAAGTATCAAATGGTTGGTTTGTGGATATCGGTTTGCTTGTAAATTGAGCATGTTGATGTATGATTGAATGTGCATAATTGGTTAATTGTGTATGTGTGAATTTGGTATAAATGGTGTGGCCTACTTCTGTGACTTGTGTGTATGGAATATGGTGATATAGAATATGCATGATTTAGGCTTGAATTGGTTGGTTTAAATGTCTATTTTTATGACATGAGTTGTGCAATTTGTTTTGGTATAGGTCTGTGCAAGTTGGGTGGCAAAATGGCTTGGTAAATAGCCTATTTTTGTGCACTCGGGCAAAGACACGGGTATATGTCTCAGTCGTGTGTGACACACAATTACGTTACACGGCCTTGTGTCCCTTGGCGTTGAAATTGAAACCAAATCAGTATGTTTCAGACTGCCTCACACACGAGCGTGTGACTTGCCCATAGGGCATAAGTCAGTATACCCTATAAGCTTGGCACGGACTAGCAACCGGCCTGGCACATGTGTAACACTCCTAACTTGTATCCATCGTCAAACTAGGGTTAAGAGGCATTACCGAACATACCGAAACATTTCGCAATCATTTCACAGTAAAAAATCATGCATCGTCATATCATAGTCAAGCATCAACATTAATTCCCTTTCTTAGGTCAATGAGAAAATAAACATGCATTAGGAATAGGTCGGGACTAAACCGAACACATACAAAATTTTTCTGAAAGTTAACAACTTTTCTAAGTTACAAAGGTCACACGCCCGTGTGAACAAGCCGTGTGCCTCACACGGCATTAGACACACTCGTGTGTCTAGACTGTGACAAAATAAGGCATACATACTAACTTGGCCATACAGCCTGGAACATGTCCGTGTGTGTGCAACCGTGTGGTCTGCCCAGGCTCATTTCAAAATGTCCCTCGAGCAACATGACAGAGACACACGCCTGTGTCCCTACCCGTGTGGGAAAAAATAGGCCATTTACATGGCCAATATGCCATCCATTTTGAATCCTCTCTACAAGCATCATTCAAGCATCAATATACCACATTTTCAGCCAATTTCAATCTCAAAACATACAGTATTCAAGTAATGTAATCATCAATCTATTTCATGCTCAATATCTATACCAAAACATACCAAAATCATAAGCCAAATTCATTCAATCATATATTACCAACATCTCAATTTCTTATCCATCTTAATGCCAAACTTATACCAAATTGACCATTTCATTTAGTCATTCATATGCATCAAATCATACCATTTTCTCATCACATAAACCATAACAAAATCAAACCATATTCATATCCATTATCAAGCCATATCACTTGGAAATACATATATTTACATCTCAAAACATATTCACATACTTCTAGCCTATACATGCCACATAACCAAATCTCAAAACATTATTTACCAAAATGATAACTGGATAGAGTGATGACGACTCCATCAATTTCCAACCTGAGCAGGTCACCGAAAGTCTATAAACATAGGAAAACAACACAGAATAAGCTTCGAGAGCTTAATAAGCCATAAGAAAATAAATCTTCACAAGATCATGTATATAATTCAAATTGAATAAGCCAAATTTAGTTAACTTCATACATATATTCAATCACTTTTCTTATATAATCCAACACCACCACATTAAGTAACTTCATTATGCTTATTTATTGGTGAACATATAAACCATGCTTTCAATTTCAAATAATGACCATTAAATCATTCATATAAATTAAGCTTGCACAATTTCATTACATAACCCACTAAAAATGGTCATTTATTACATTTCATGCATAAAAATATATCAATTTCTTTTTATGCATTTCAAAACCCGAATAACCATAACAAATCACACATCCAAACTATGTTCATTTTTCGTAATTCTCATGTCCAAAACATAGGACCACAATTTCATATAACGAGAATATATAACACATCGTTCTGTTGGAACACCGGTGCCACCAAGGCGCAGCGAAAAATTAAAACCCGGCGATCCAAACCAAGGATCCATGTGTAAGGAACGAATCGGGGTGATAAAAAGGTTTCGAATTTACCGAAACTTCAATCTGAGTAGACAGCGACGCCTAGGCAACAGGAATGCTGAACCACTATCGAACCAAGCCGCAACCTTTTCCGATGTCGGCCTCTACGTAGTCCACCCGATTGACAATGAGCAGTAGAAATCCCGAAAACTATTTTCAGAGAGTATTTTGCTAAAACATTTTTGCTAGAGCACTTTCATATTTTCGGGCTAGTTATATATATATCTTTTAGGGTTTTTACCCTTTCTATATATAACTCCTCTTAATTGGTATATATTTATAACGAATTTTAATTCATTAAAATTAATCCAAACATAATAATTATCATTCAAATAAATATAATAATGTTTAACTTAGAAAAATTATAATTACATTAATTATAATAAAGATTTTGATAAACTATATTTATTTAAACTTATATACTGAACTAAATTCATATATCAATAAAATTATGTTACGATTATGTGTACAACATCCTTGTACATAAATAGTATGTTCAACAATTTGATTGCCCAATTAAATTAATTCTATAATTAATTTAATTCATGTGACAACCAAGCAATATACCGACTATGTTTTACCTCGTTCATTTCAACCATAGGGTGTGACCCTATAGGTTCTTGTATCGCGTTAGCGATAACATTAGAACGATTCTAATGTTACAAACAACAGTGGCATCTAGCAATGCATCAATGCTACCTAAGTTACAAGAAGTCATGATTCGACATAACCTTTTGTGATTAACCTTTCATGCATTCATCCTTAAGTCCTATATCTTTGGAATGGACACAAGTCATGGAATAGTCACACTTGCATAGTCCATCCCATGTTTCTTGATACCTCGAGTAGACTATGATACACAAATAAGTATGACATCTCATATCAACTTATTTGAGCATGGCCATGCATTTCTAGCCTCACTCAATCAAGTGGCACGAGATATTACTCCCATTATGTAGGAGGACTTATCCTATATTGATCAACTATATCCCTTAACATAGATTGTGGTATATCCAACATCAATCTTTATAGAACAACCGATTCTGATGTTTGTTTGACTGTATCAAAATATACAACTCACGATGTTGGGATAAAGATGATCTCAAGTATGAGGATCATATACATATTAATCACTATGAGTAATGTTGTGACAATTACATAATAATCCAAGAAACATACTCATAGCGGGTCAGTCCAATATGTTGTTCCCTAACACACATATTCATGCATTGATTCTGACACTCCATATCAATGACAACTCTTTATCATCAATCAACTACATGTTAGTCTTGATGCATTATTATTGTCCTAGCCAATAACAATACTTGACTAAGGATCTTTTGAGAATAATCATATTATTCTCAGGACATAAAATAGTTTATTTATGCACACAGAAAAGAAACTGGAATAATAATGGCAACGCCTTATATTAATAAACATGATAAACCAAGTATGTTATTACAACCATCTCGTGATTGATCTTTGGGCATACTCTTACACGTTCATCCTCATATATTTCACATATCGTCATTTGAATCATACTCACATTTCATATCAGAATTTCATATACAAATCACATGTACCTGAATCATATATGGCAAAACATAATTACAATTCCACATTTCTCATATAATTCATTTGATCATAGTTCACTTGCTAGTATCCACATCTCATTTTAACATAGACCATATATCAACTGATCATAATCATACTCACTTTCATTACTTAATTTCATATACATCAGAACGTACCTGATTTGGATGCACATTCAGATACTCATTTATTTCCCATTGAACCGTTCGGAATCAATAAGGATACTTGGATAGCTCATAAGCTCGTACAATGCCAACGTCCCAGACGTGGTCTTACATGTAATCAAATGTCGGTGCCAATGTCCTAGACAGGATCTTACACGAAATCATATACGATCCCAATGTCCTAAACATGGTCTTACACGTAAATCACAAATCGATGCCAACGTCCCAAACGTGGTCTTACACGATAACACATATCAAAATCCTATGTTATGACATATGTATCCTAACTATTCCTATGATTCGTATGGGGCTTTTCAGACGTTGTCATATTATCGAAACTTTCTCAATTGCACCTATTCGAACAATTCATGATCGGAATAGATTCTCCAAAGCTCGATTCAATTTGGCATCACATATATATTTCTTTACAACTCAATTCAGCACATATAATGCACATACATTTCAATTTAACAACATTTATTTACTTATGAACTTACCTCGTACGGACACTAACGTACCAGAACAACTATTCGACAATTTTCGACTTTCCCTTATTCAAATCTGATTTCCTCATTTCTTGATCTAATTCAATACAAATTAAATTTATTTAATCATATATTCAATCAAATTCCTCTAAAAACACATAAATGGGCTAATTACACTTTTGCCCCTGACATTTCACATTTTTTGCAATTTAGTCCCTATTTCACAAAACACAAAAATATTCAAAATTTGACCATACCCATGCTTCGCCGAATTTCACTAGGGTCCTTAGTAGCCCATTTCTTTCATTTATTTCACACTTTGACCCCTCAATTTACAAATTTCTCAATTTAGTCCTTAATACACATTTTTATCAAAAATCACTTAATTAAACATAATAATCTATCAACAAATATTTATTTTTCATCATCAAAAAACAAATTCATTACATTAACAACAATGGAAAATCTCAAATTCTTCATTAAATCCGAAAATTAAGGCATGAGTTTACTAATATTTGAAGCAATGATCTCAAAAATGTAAAAATTACGAAAAATAGGGTCAAAATGGGCTTACAATTGCTCCCCCAAAGTGCCAAACTATTTTGAGCATTCAAAGCCTATTTTTCATTATTATATTTGGTCATTTAATGAAGAAGATGAACCAAGAATTGATTTTGGTTTTATTTATTAAACATTAATTAAATAATTACTAAAATAACCTTAATAAAATAATACCAAAATCATCCATTTAATGGCCATTATTGTCCATTTCCACTATCCATGGTCCAATTGCTTGTCCATTTCCACTATCCATGGTCCAATTGCTACATAAGGACTTCTCATTTAATAAATCATAGCTCATAAGCACTTTAAACAACTAGCATGTCACTTTTACATTTTACGCGATTAAGACCTTTTTCAGAAATTGGCACTCAAACAATAAAATTTTCATACGAAAATTTCACACATATCAATTCACATACTTTAAGCATGGAATATAAAATTAAAATATTTTTCTGACTCGGATTCGTGGTCCCAAAACCACTGTTTCAACTAGGGTCTAAACCGAGCTGTTACAACTCTCCCCCTTAGGGATTTTCGTCCCCGAAAATCTTACCAAAAAGTAGATTAAGGATTTGCTTCCACATAGTACATTTCAAATTCACACATAGCCTTGGATTTCAATCTCTTTAATCTCACAACTGAAATTCTGATTTGTCTTTCACTATACGACATATCAAGTTGAAACTGCTTCTAACTGTATTGAATAACTTTCATCTTTTACTCAATTTTTCTAATGGCATTAATCCCGTGAATAATTTTCTCAGAAAACTCGGTCCCAAAAAAATGGAGTTCAATAACTACGACCATACGATCCCTCATATAATGTCGTTTTTATAATCACATGGCAGCTTATCAAATAGCAATAATCTTTCTTAGTTACTTTCAAACTCTAAAACACAGTGACAAATAAATATTTCGAAAATTTTCAAAACAACCTCGTACTCACAGCTTACTGTAGTTTCTCCCAGAATTACCAAATAATTTTTTTTTTTTAGATTTTAATCTGAAACAATGATGTCTAACACCATGTGCAAACTAACGGTCTCTGAACAAATATCTCAATTGATTTATCAAAAGAGAAATCCATGCGTACGGAAAGACTTATTCAGACAATTAATAATAATTTAGATAACATCTATCTTTTTCAATGATAAGAGATAATCCCAATACAAAAGTCATCAAAATTTTATTTCACCATTACTCAGATATCAAAACATACTGATGTAATCCTGAAGACGCTTAATAATTAACTTTAACCTATTGATAGCTCAAACATTCAAACGTGAGGTCAGAAATATTACGTTTTATACCCATTATCAATACCACTTTCTCAGATTATCATGCATCTTGTTACTCCTGTATGAACAGTCTAACTGACACTGTGAGCCTCTTGCAACACTGGTTATACAATCTCAGAGCTTCTTGGTATACACACTCTATTTCAAAGCAACAAGCAATCATCAATTCCACATCTGAAGTTCTGAATCAGAAATCAATTTATGCTAAATCCCTTTTTAACTTATAATTTGATAATACATTTCTAAGTTTTACAAATTCACTTAGTAAGCATCAATTTGACTTCTAATCCAGCTAACAAAGCATCAATTTGACTTCTAATCCAGCTAACATATAATTATCCTCTGATAAGATCAACCACGTATTCATTGTTCGTAAAGCACACAAAAGTTTCTTATTTAAATCATTCAAAACTATAATCATTTCTCTTGGATAATAATATTTACTTACAGACTCAAAAGTTGTTTGACAGTTCGAGCTAGTTTTGTTGTGCCAAGTTCGGATCTCGCTCTACAACGTCAAACATTTTAAACTTCTATAATCATCAAATATATCACATGAATCTTTTCATACAGCTTTAACCGTATCGAATCAAATGATATTTCTGTACACTCTATTATTAGAACACACTTCAAACCGTTCATTGATGCATGACTGAAGATCATAAGCTTTTTCTTCAAATTAGACTGAACCAGTATTGATGTTTCGGTTGACAATATTTTTATGCAAAAAGGAAAACTTCAAAAATCGAACTAACTTTAATTTACCACAACATTTCTCAAATAGAATTGTTCCGATAGATATAATTCTGTATCAAGTCTTCAAGAATACGAATTCTTCTTCTATACTATCCTTCAATTTACACATGTGCGTTCAAAGTTTATTTCCAATCTGGTGGATAGATTCAAACACATATAACCCAATTATCTTTTCAATCAAATAATTCAAATCAAACTAACCACTGAATAGGTCTTTTCGAAGAACTCTTTTCTTCTCATTAAAAGGATAGCCCCAAGTATATCATTTTACAGATTTGATCTTGATCTTCTATCATTTTCTCTTTTACTGATGTCGAACCTTTCACAAGAACTAGAAAAGAGTTTATAATAAAGCTGTCTCATATATTAATCATCGAAGTTCTGAATTATACTAAAGTCGCCTTTTTCAGATAGAAATCATAATGTCATAATAAGACCGATGTCTCACCTGTAACAATAGATAATATCTCGGCTGTTAATAAAGCATTTGAACCCAGAAGAAAATCAAATATGATTTGAACAGCAACCAATACAGAAACATAACTTTGATAACTCTAGTAACGGTACTATAGTACTCTCAAGTTTCAGAATAGAAATTATGATTATTTTAGATATAGCCATTTCCATCAAATAGATATCTCATATAGATAATCACATAAAATCATAAGAAAACCAGAATAGCAAAATTTTCAACATCTAAAGCTACACAGAATATCAGAAAAATTACAACCCCTATAAAAATGATATTAACTCTGATGATATCCCAAAAAATATCCAGAAAGAATAATAGCACTCATAAATATTGGAACTCACAGTAACAGAAGCAATATAATCTTCACGTATTTTCAACAGAACAATAGCCAGTAGAAATAGAGTATTAGAATCATACAGATTTTTACTTTCGATTTTCATATCCACTCAATGGAATAAATACCAGAGAAAGATATAGTAATGTCGTACATAATTCAATCGGACCAACGATACTTTCGTCTATTAGCATGTTTAGCTAATGTTCTCATACGATAAGAATTCTGTAACGCCCTGATTTTCGGGATTTTTCGGGTTTCTGTGATTTTAGGTAAATTTTGAAATTTTGGTATTCTGAATATTAGAATTGCGTTTAAATGTGTTAGTGGGCCTTTATAAGGCCCAAGCCTAAGTTAAACGCGGTAAAATATCAAGTTTGGATTTTAAGTGAATAGGAGACTTGGTTAAGTGGGTTTTTAAGAAGAACTTCGGAAATTATGACACAAATAATGCCATGGTAAAGTGGCAAGGTGGTGCCACTAAGTTCCTAAAAAAAATGGCGTCTGGGAAGGAATTAAAGGTCCAGGGTTCAAGTTGCAAGGTAGGCATACTGTTACTTTTTAATTTTAGGCATGTGTCGGGCATGTGATCACTTAAGTGAATTTCGGTAAGGGCCTTAGGGAGGGAGTAAGTTGTATCGAGACTTGCGAGAGCTATATTGGTGGCCTGGGCTTAAGCGAGAAGTGACCGAATTTGTGGGAAAATTTTTGACGTGTCAACAAGTAAAGGCTGAGCATCAACTGCCTTCAGGATTGTTACAGCCAGTGAAGATACCACTTTGGAAATGGGAAAGGATAACTATGGATATTGTGAGTGGCCTGCCATTAACACCTTCCAAGAAGGACTCAGTTTGGGTAATTGTGGATAAGCTGACGAAATCTACCCATTTCATACCTGTCCGAACCGATTACTCACTTCAGAAGTTGGCCAAGTTGTTGTGGTAGAGATAGTGCGGTTCATTGGGCTTTATCAAATCTTTAAGCGGATAGAGCCTGTGGCTTATCAGCTAGAGTTACCTCCAGAGCTGGATCGTATTCACGACGTCTTTCATGTGTCCATGCTAAGGCGATATCATTCTGACCCTACTTATATCGTGCCAGTTGCGAAAATCGAGGTACAGTCGGACTTGACTTTCGAGGAAGAACCTGTGCAGATACTTGACCGTGACGTCAAGATGCTGAGAAGAAAGTCAGTCCTATTGGTGAAAGTACTGTGGCATAATCATGGAAGGGAAGAGGCTACTTGGGAGTCAGAAGAGACTATGCGTCAACAATACCCTCAATTATTTGGGTCAGGTAAACTTCGAGGCCGAAATTTCTTTAAGGGGGTAGAGTTGTAACGCCCTGATTTTCGGGATTTTTCTGGTTTCTGTGATTTTAGGTAAATTTTTAAATTTTGGTGGTCTGAATATTGGAATTGCGTTTAAATGTGTTAGTGGGCCTTTAGAAGGCCCAAGCCTAAGTTAAACGCGAGAAAATATCAAGGTTGGATTTTAAGTGAATAGGAGACTTGGTTAAGTGGGTTTTTAAGAAGAACTTCGTAAATTATGACACAAATAAGGCCTTAGTAAAGTGGCAAGGTGGCGCCACTAAGTTCCTAAAAAAAATGGCACCTGGGAAGGAATTAAAGGTCCAGGGTTCAAGTTGCAAGGTAGGCATACTGTTACTTTTTAATTTTAGGCATGTGTCAGGCATGTGATCACTTAAGTGAATTTCGGTAAGGGCCTTAGGGAGGTTGGGCCGATTGTTTTAGTTGATATTAGGGTTAGGTTCTTTTCTTTTTCTATCTTGGAGAATTAGGGTTAGCCACCTGAAAGCTTTCTTTGTCATTCATCCTTTCTCGAGTTCTCACAAAAGCCAAAAACGCAAATTCCTTCTCCTTGGTGCCGAGTTCTTCGTCCTCTCTTTTCCTCCATTTTCTTTCTTCCTTTTTCTTTTTCTTCTAGTTTGAAACCTTCTTCGATCACCTTACTCACCTCCTCTATCGATCCCATCCTCCACAAAACCTTCATAGTCGATCGCCATAAAAGCCAAAATCCCAAAACTCACTTCTTGTGCTTTGATTTCTCCAAGCCAAAATCCTTGATTATTTTTGTTCCTTTTGATTAACTTTCATCTTCTCTAAACTCTTAGTATCCACAAGAACATTACTTGAAGTTATAGCCTCAAATCGTCATCTTCTTCATCACTTAAAAAGCCAAAGTACCATAGATTTAGGGACTTATAGCCGAAACTTCAGATCTCCTGGATTCGAGTTCTACTATCGTTTAGAGGATAGATCTGCATCAAATCTGTGTAGAAATCAAAGAGGAATAGGTGGTAAGTGCTCATCACCTCAGATCTAGTCTTATTTTATAATTTAGAAAAAAGCCAAAGTCCCTAAAATCTAGGGAGGCTGTCGATTTGGGCATAGGGCTTTAAGGGTCTTTAACCGATGATTTCTTTTGGTGTTTAGTGTCTTCTAGAGGTTGGATCAAAGGCTTGGATCTTTGGAACAACTAGACTTAGATCTAGTCATCAGTTTTCGGCAAAAAGGTAAGATTCTAAAGGCTTTAGGGGCATGGTTCGAATATGATAGGTGAATACTAGGATTGGTTATTGTGGTTTGCAATCTAAGAATTGTGGTAATAAATTGTAGGACATCATAAGGGATCTCAGTAGCAGACGTCACAAAACAGGTGTGTAACAACCCTCGTAGTAGCTTAGGCTAATATTTGCAGAAAAGCCAAAATGCCAAAATTCCGGCATTTCGGGAACTTGAGATTTTGCATGCGGTTTTAGATGCGATAAAAATGATATGATCAGTGTTTGGATCGATGGAATAGGTAAGAGCGCAATTCTGTGCACGACGGTAAGTTGGGCCTCAATGGGCTGAAATTGGGACCAATGGGCTTCCGGGCCCATTTGGGTAAAATTGATAGAAAATGGAACTTGGATAAATTGTATGTTAACACAGTTACATCTGTTGTAAAAATTGGGTTAAGTGGGCTAAAAGGGCTAAATCGGCATTCGTGGGGCCCATTAGGGGTTTTAGGCCCAAAAGCCCTAATTTGATAAAGTGCGTTAAAATCATTGTTTAAACACTTGAGGATATTGATAATTGTTAATGAACGTAGAAAACTCATAATATTTTATAAATTTACGAAATTATCCCTAAAATATGATAAATGATTGTTTTACCCCTAGGTAAAAATGACCATTATACCCCTAGGGTTTAATTATGAATATGATGCATGAGGTATTGATTTACATGATATGACATGATATGCACATGATATGTTATAACATGCACATGTTATGCTATGATATACTCATTATATGCATGGGTTGGGTTTTTGATATAGATAGAGGAAGTGCGAAAAGGGCTTTGCCCGGCTTTATCAAAAAGGGCTTTGCCCAGATTATTAAAAGAGGCTAGGCCTCGGTTATATGATAAAGTAATTTGTCTTTGCCGGTGGAGAGTTTGGTTGGGTGGGTTGAGTTATTCCCCACATGGAGAGCTTGGTTGGTACGGGTGGAGAGTAGCGGATGGTGGGTTGAGTAGTCTCCCCAAATGGGCTTGCATACATCCATGAATATTACATGTAGCATTGAAATGGCCCTATGGGCCATACCGTTTCATGATGAAGGCTTGGCCCGATGAATCATAAAGCTAAAGGCTTCGCCCAAGATATCTTTGGTATTAGTTTGGGCTCTAAAAGGGGCTTGTTGCATATTGAGTTTCCAAACTCACCCCCCTTTCCTTATCTTTTCAGGTGAGTCTTGATGTGGAGACTTGGAGTCGGAAGGGATTCAGAGTGGCCGCGATGATCGCTTTCGAACTTTGCAATAAGTAACCAGTTTTTTTAATTTATTATTATTATTTGGTTTTGGGTTGTAATAAGGCCATTTTAATTATCTTTCTGGGATTATTTTATTTTATACTCTATATTTTACTGATAATAATTCAAAATGGGTTAGACTTAGGGCGCATTTTCAAAATGATACTTGTTTTCAAAATAGCGCAATGATGCAACTAATCGGTTTATCAAAAATATCTACTTAAATGAATTCCAACTCGTTTTTTTTCCAAAACCTAACCACGCACCAAAGTGTGGTAATGGTTGTGGGCATGTCTAGGATTGGATCCAGGCAAGAGCTTGGTACTTAAGCAGCCTTCATGGTTCACCTCCTCTGTTTCGGATACCTACCTGGTGCAAAGCTTCCATTCACTTTGTTAACTTAGCAAAAGACGTTCTTTTCAAACACTAAAATGAATCATGGGTTTTTAAAACTTCAATGAGACACATCAGATTCGACCATAACGTTTGGGTCGGGTTTGGGGTGTTACATTTAGTGGTATCAGAGCCAAGTTGCAACAACTCAGCTGTGGGTTTCTAAACAGGTTTAAAATCAAGAATTTCAAAATAAGGGTATTTTAAATCAATTTTTTTAAGAATTTCTATTCTCTGTGACCAAATACATGTTTTTGTTTTAAATGGTTTGAAGAAAGATGTGGCACACTGAATCCCCGGCACCAAGTCTGTAAGTGTACTTTCTTTTACACCATGTGGTATTTATATGATGCTATAGATAGAATTGAGACCCTACTATGATACTTTAGATAGGGTAGAGTTGTAAAATAGTAGGATTGAGACTGTAGCTAGGCTACGACGTTGCGAAAACAATCCCTGAACTGCTATATTTCCATAAGACATCTCGTAATAAACAACTGAAATATTAAACTAATGTTATAAAATTCATAAACAGATAATTCGATATGAGTACAAGAGAAACTCATGGATGAGGCCGCGGACGTGGTCGCGGAAGGGTGCAAGCTGAATCTTCATCCTCAGGGCATAGGCCAGCTGAGGAGGCATCCGTGCCACAGGCAACTGAGGCTGGGTTACATGATCGGTCTGCGGGGGACGATGCTTTGTCCCAAGCAATGTTAAGGGTTTTGGAAAGGGTTACTGGAGCTAGCACTGGGACAGTGAATAGGGGATCCATCTCTGAGCGACTCCGGGCTAACGGAACAGAGGTTTTTAGGGGTGTATCTGGAGTAGCCCCAAATGTGGCTGAATATTGGCTAGAGGCAACAGAGCGGATTATGGACGACCTAGATTGCTCTGTAGAGCAAAAGCTGAAGGGGTCGTGTCGTTGCTACGAGATGAGGCATACCAGTGGTGGATCACTGTAAGGAAGAGTACCCCGATTGAACGAGTAACCTGGGAACTGTTCAAGACTGCTTTTAAGGGAAGGTATGTTGGAGCTAGTTATGTGGATGCCCGTCGAAAGGAATTTTTGAATCTGGCTCAGGGTAATAAGACTGTTGCGGAGTATGAGGCAGAATTCTTGAGGCTGAGTCGATATGCTAGCGGGATAGTTGCGACCGAATATGAGCGTAGTGTTCGATTCGAGGATGGCCTCTACGATGAGCTTAGGGTGCTGATAGCTCCACAGAGGGAGCGTGATTTCGCTGCGTTGGTGGAGAAGGCTAAGATAGCCGAGGAAGTAAAACGAACCAAACGGCAGAATCGTGAGAGGGATCGACCCAAATTCAGGAGGGATTCTGGACCCTTGGGTGCTGCAAATAGGAATGCTAAAAGAGCTAGAATGGAGGAACCGGTTCGACCAGTTCCGGTGAATGCCTATAGACCTCAGGTTTGCAAGAATTGTGGCAGAGCGCATATGGGGGAGTGCTGGAAATAAACTAGGGCATGTTTTCGATGTGGGTCAAAGGAACATAAGTTCAGAGAGTGTCCTCGGAGAGTAGCTCAGGACCAAGTTGCGAAGCAAAGAGGTGTCCAACCGTAACGAGGAAGACCACCACCACAGAGAGGTCGTGGGCAAGGTAGAGGTGGCAATGGTAATGGACAAGGACGTGGGGAACCTGGCAGGGGTGCTGGACATGCTGAAGCTCCACAGCCGGCGTTGGTTTATGCTACACGGCTTCGTGAAAAGGGTGATGCTCCTGATGTTATAACCGGTATGTTCCTCATTTATAGCAAGCCTTACACTACTTTGATTGATGTGGGTTCCACTCACTTGTATGTTGCTTATGATGTATCTGGGGCATTGGGTGTGCTTCCTGAAGAGACTGTGAGTGGGGTATCAGTGATAAGTCCTGTGGGACACTCGGTTAAGTTAGATAAACTCTTTAGGGACGTGCCTTTAGAGACACAAGATAGGATATTTGTAGGGGATTTAATGGAGCTGGCATTTGGGGAATTTGATCTTATTTTGGGAATGGACTGGCTAACTAAGCATAGGACGATATTGGATTGTGCTGTTAAGAGAATGGTGCTAAGAACTACTGAGGATGAAGAGATAATGGTCATAGGGGAGTGAAGGAACTATTTTTCCAATGTTGTCTCGGCTTTAAGGGCTAAGAAGTTGATTCGGAAAGGTTGTGAGGCGTTTTTAGCATTCATGAGTCAAGCTGAACCTGAGGGGATGACTGTGGAGTCAGTTAGCACCATCAAAGAATTTCAAGATGTATTTCCGGAAGAACTTCCTAGACTACCTCCGAATAGAGAAGTTGAGTTCGGAATCGACTTATTACCTGGAACAGCTCTAGTGTCCATTGCACCTTATATGATGGCACCAAAGGAGTTGGTGGAACTGAAGGCTCAGATTCAAGAACTGTTAGATAGAGGGTAAAGTGGTAGCTTATGCTTCACGGCAGCTTAAACCTCATGAGGTAAACTATCCTACTCATGACTTGAAGTTGGCAGCGGTGATCTTTGCGCTTAAGATATGGAGGCACTACTTGTATGGGGAGAGATGCATTATCTATACGGATCATAAGAGTCTTAAGTACTTGCTGACTCAAAAGGAGCTGAATCTTAGACAGCGAAGGTGGATAGAGTTGCTAAAGGACTATGACTGTTCGATTGAGTACCATCCAGGTAAGGCAAATGTCGTGGCTGATGCGTTGAGTCGAAGGACTGTGGCGGAATTGAAGGCAATGTTTGCTCGCTTAAGCTTGTATGACGATGGAAGCTTATTGACAGAGTTACAAGTGAGATCGACTTGGGTGGAGCAGATTAAGAAGCAACAGTTGGTGGATGAGTCGTTGGTTTCTCGGTTTCAGCAAGCTGAAAAGGGGGAGAATTCAGACTTTGGATTAAATGGTGATGGGGTTCTTTGTTTTTGAGGAAGAATTTGTATGCCGAAAGACTCTGACTTGAGATTGATGATTTTGAGAGAGGCACATGGTAGACATTGTGCTATGCATCCAGGAGGGAGTAAGTTGTATCGAGACTTGCAAGAGCTATATTGGTGGCCTGGGCTTAAGCGAGAAGTGACCGAATTTGTGGGAAAATGTTTGACGTGTCAACAAGTAAAAAGGTGAGCATCAAGCGCCTTGAGATTATTCTGACCAGTGAAGATACCACTTTGGAAATGGGAAAAGGTAACTATGGATTTTGTGAGTGGCCTGCCATTAACACCTTCCAAGAAGGACTCAGTTTGGGTAATTGTGGATAAGCTGACGAAATCTACCCATTTCATACCTGTCCGAACCGATTACTCACTTCAGAAGTTGGCCAAGTTGTTGTGGCAGAGATAGTGCGGTTCATTGGGCTTTATCGAATCTTTAAGCGGATAGGGCCTGTGGCTTATCAGCTAGAGTTACCTCCAGAGCTGGATTGTATTCACGACATCTTTCATGTGTCTATGCTAAGGCGATATCATTCTGACCCTACTTATATCGTGCCAGTTGCAAAAATCGAGGTACAGTCGGACTTGACTTTCGAGGAAGAACTTGTGCAGATACTTGACCGTGACGTCAAGATGCTGAGAAGAAAGTCAGTCCTATTGGTGAAAGTACTGTGGCGTAATCATGGAAGGGAAGAGGCTACTTGGGAGTCAGAAGAGACTATGCGTCAATAATACCCTCAATTATTTGGGTCAGGTAAACTTCGAGGCCAAAATTTCTTTAAGGGGGTAGAGTTGTAACGCCCTGATTTTCGGGATTTTCCGGGTTTCTGTGATTTTAGGTAAATTTTTAAATTTTGGTGGTCTGAATATTGGAATTGCGTTTAAATGTGTTACTGGGCCTTTAGAAGGCCCAAGCCTAAGTTAAACGTGATAAAATATCAAGGTTGGATTTTAAGTGAATAGGAGACTTGGTTAAGTGGGTTTTTAAGAAGAACTTCGTAAATTATGACACAAATAAGGCCTTGGTAAAGTGGCAAGGTGGCGCCACTAAGTTCCTAAAAAAAATGGCACCTAGGAAGGAATTAAAGGTCTAGGGTTCAAGTTGCAAGGTAGGTATACTGTTACTTTTTAATTTTAGGCATGTGTCGGGCATGTGATCACTTAAGTGAATTTCGGTAAGGGCCTTAGGGAGGTTGGGCCGATTGTTTTAGTTGATATTAGGGTTAGGTTCTTTTCTTTTTCTATCTTGGAGAATTAGGGTTAGCCACCTGAAAACTTTCACTGTCATTCATCCTTTCTGAGTTCTCACAAAAGCTGAAAACACAAATTCCTTCTCCTTGGTGCCGAGTTCTTCTTCCTCTCTTTTTCCTCTATTTTCTTTCTTCCTTTTTGCTTTTTCTTCTAGCCGAAACCTTCTGATCACCTTACTCACCCCCTCTATCAATCCCATCCTCCACAAAACCTTCATAGCCGATCGCCATAAAAGCCGAAATCCCGAAAACTCACTTCTTGTGTCGATTTCTCCAAGCCAAAATCCTTCAGTTTTTTTTGTTCCTTTTGATTAACTTTCATCTTCTCTAAACTCTTAGTATTTTTCAGTAACATTACTTCGAAGTTATAGCCTCAAATCGTCATCTTCTTCATCACTTAAAAAGCCGAAGTACCATAAATTTAGGGACTTATAGTCGAAACTTCAGATCTCCTGGATTCGAGTTCTACTATCGTTTAGAGGATATATCTGCATCAGATCTGCGTAGAAATCAAAGAGGAATAGGTGGTAAGTGCTCATCACCTCAGATCTAGTCTTATTTTATAATTTAGAAAAAGCCAAAGTCCCTAAAATCCAGGGAGGCTGTCGATTTGGGCATAGGGCTTTAAGGGTCTTTAACCGATGATTTCTTTTGGTGTTTAGTGTCTTCTAGAAGTTGCATCAAAGGCTTGGATCTTTGGAATAACTAGACTTAGATCTAGTCATCGGTTTTCGGCAAAAAGGTAAGATTCAAAAGGCTTTAGGGGCATGGTTCGAATATGGTAGGTGAATATTGGGATTGGTTATTGTGGTTTGCAATCTAAGAATTGTGGTAATAAATTGTAGGACATCATAAGGGATCTCAGTAGCAGACGTCACAAAACAGGTGTGTAACAACCCTCGTAGTAGCTTAGGCTAATATTTGCAGAAAAGCCGAAATGCCAAAATTCCGGCATTTCGGGAACTTGAAATTTTGCATGCAGTTTTAGATGCGATAAAAACGATATGATCAGTGTTTGGATCGATGGAACAGGTAAGAGTGCAATTCTGTGCACGACGGTAAGTTGGGCCTTAATGGGCTAAAATTGGGCCCAATGGGCTTTCGGGCCCATTTGGGTAAAATTGATAGAAAATGGAACTTGGATAAATTACATGTTAACACGGTTAGATCTGTTGTAAAAATTGGGTTAAGTGGGCTAAAAGGGCTAAATCGGCATTCGTGGGGCCCATTAGGGGTTTTGGGCCCAAAAGCCCTAATTTGATAAAGTGCGTTAAAATCACTGTTTAAACACTTGAGGATATTGATAATTGTTAATGAACGTAGAAAACCCATAATATTTTGTAAATTTATGAAATTATCCCTAAAATATGATAAATGATTGTTTTACCCCTAGGTAAAAATGACCATTATACCCCTAGGGTTTAATTATGAATATGATGCATGAGGTATTGATTTACATGATATGACATGATATGCACATGATATGTTATAACATGCACATGTTATGCTATGATATACTCATTATATGCATGAGTTGGGTTTTTTATATAGATGGAGGAAGTGCGAAAAGGGCTTCGCCCCAGTTTATCAAAAAGGGCTTTGCCCCAGTTATTAAAAGAGGCTAGGCCTCCAGTTATATGATAAAAATTGTTTGTCTTTGCCGATGGAGAGTTTGGTTGGGTGGGTTGAGTTATTCCCCACATGGAGAGCTTGGTTGGTACGGGTGGAGAGTAGCGGATGGTGGGTTGAGTAGTCTCCCCAAATGGGCTTGCATACCTCCATTAATATTACATGTGGCATTGAAATAGGCCTATGGGCCATACCGTTTGCAGTGAAGGCTTCGGCCCAGTAACATGATTAATGAGAAGGCTTCGGCCCAGTAACCGTTAAACGAAAGGCTTCGGCCCAGTATGCTAGTATTAGTTTGAGCTCTGAAAGGGGCTTGTTGCACACTGAGTTTCCAAACTCACCCCCCTTTCCTTATTTTTTCAGGTGAGTCTTGATGTGGAGACTTGGAGCCGGAGGGGATTCAGAGTGGCCGTGATGATCGCTTTCGAACTTTGCAATAAGTAACCGATTTTTTTTAATTCATTATTATTATTTGGTTTTGGGTTGTAATAGGGCCATTTTAATTATCTTTCTGGGATTATTTTATTTTATACTCTATATTTTACTGAAAATAATTCAAAATGGGTTAGACTTTGGGCGCTTTTTCAAAATGATACTTGTTTTCAAAATAGCACAACGATGCAACTAATTGGTTTATCAAAAATATCTACTTAAATGAATTCCAACTCGTTTTTTTCCAAAACCTAACCTCGCACCAAAGTGTGGCAATGGTTATGGGCATGTCTAGGATTGGATCCAGGCAAGACCTTGGTACTTAAGCAGCCTTCATGGTTCACCACCTCTGTTTCGGATACCTACCTGGTGCACAGCTTCTATTCACTTTGTTAACTTAGCAAAAGACATTCTTTTTAAACACTAAAATGAATCATGGGTTTTTAAAACTTCAATGAGACACGTCGGATTCGGCCATAACGTCTGGGCTGGGTTTGGGGTGTTACAAATTCCTTCTGAAATCAAACATTCACATATACTTCTGAGGATAAATGTACAAATAGAATGTCCAGAAGAAGTTATAGTAACTGCCCGAGCCATCAGTATAATTCAAGCACTATTCAGCTGTCTAATTCTGTCATCATTAAGTCCATATTATCCCATCAAAAACGAAAATCAATTTAAAAGAACTTTCAGTCAATACCTTTCTTTAGATATCATACCTGAATACTTTTATTTCACAAATTCAACTTCTTCATTAACAATGACTTTACATAATTTGAGTAGTCTTCTGAAATTTTCAATATTTTCTTTAGTACTATCTTCATTTGTTGGTTCATTCACTTCTCTGACCACATTATTAATCTTTCAAACACAAACTTCTTTAATTCTACACTCGTAGGCTTATTTAACCCAAATCTTACAGATTTCATTGTAACATTTTACGGATAAGGGGGTGAGGGTAGTAAAGCCTCAAATTTAACTCTCTCATACATGTACTTAACACATACTATCACAACTAGTCAATTCATTTCTCATTTCACAATCTCAGAACATTTAATAAACATTTGCTTTTAATCACTTTATTTCTTAACACATAGTCCATATACCAACTAAAATCACTAATTCACAATCAAAGCATTCCATATAATAATCATAGTCCAAATATCATAACCCATATGCTCATATAATTATAACATTTATCAATAACAACATGTCATACAATTTTATCCTTACCATTATGATTTTTAACTCATTATCAACACATTTCCATTCAAACATTTGAGTACTCATTCCGTACTATTAGAATTAGCTCGGTTGGAAAACATATTTGTCTCATCAAAACAATTTTTATCAGAGTCGAGAGATATCACACTATCGCAGGTTAAATGTGGCATGTATAGCTAGACTCACATACGCTATGGTAATCCTAGAACCGACTAAATCATAGCACTGATACCAACCAAATGCAATACTTCTAACCCGTATCCATCGCCGAACTAGGGCTAAGAGGAATTACCTGGCATACCGGAACATTTCGCAATCATTTCACAATTAAAAATCATGCATCTTCATATCATAGTCAAGCATCAACATTAATTCCATTTCTTAGGTCAATGAGACCATAAACATGTATTAGGAATAGATCGGGACTAAACTGAACACATACAAAATTTTTCTGAAACTGAAATAATTTTCTAAGTTACAAAGGTCACATGCTCATGTGAACAGACTGTGTGCCTCACACGGCATTAGACACGCCTATGTGTCTAGACTGTGGCAAAATAGGGCATATATACTGACTTGGCCACACGGCCTGGCACACGTCCGTGTGTGTGCGACCGTGTGGTCTACCCAGGCTCATTTTGAAATATCCCTCGAGCAACATGGCAGAGACACACACCTATGTCCCTATCTGTGTGGGCAAAAATAGGCCATTTACAAGGCCAATATGCCATCCATTTTGAATCCTCCCTACAAGCATCATTCAAGCATCAATATACCACATTTTCAGCCAATTTCAATCTCAAAACATACACAATTCAAGTCATGTAATCATCAATCTATTTCATACTCAATATCTATACCCAAAACATACCAAAATCATAAGCCAAATTCATTCAATCATATATTACCAACATCTTAATTTCTTATCCATCTTAATGTCAAACTTATACCTAATTGACCATTTCATTTAGTCATTCATATGCATCAAATCATACCATTTTCTCATCACATAAACCATAACAAAATCAAACCATATTCACATCCATTATCAAGTCATATCACTTGGCAAAACATATATTTACATCTCAAAACATATTTACATACTTCTAGCCTATACATGCCACATAACCAAATCTTAAAACATTATTTACCGAAATGATAATCGGATAGTGTGATGATGACTCCATCGACTTCCCACCTGAGCAGGTCTCTGAAAATCTATAAACATAGGAGAAACACATAGAATAAGCTTCGAGAGCTTAGTAATCTTCATAAGATCATGTATATAGTTCAAATTGAATAAGCCAAATTTAGTTAACTTCATACACATATTCAATCACTTTTCTTATATAATCCAACATCACCAATTAAGTAACTTCATTAGGGATATTTATTGGTGAACATATAAACCATGCTTTCAATTTCAAATAACGACCATTAAATCATTCATTTAAATTTAGCTTGCACAATTTCATTACATAACCTACCGAAACATGGTCATTTATTACATTTCATGCATAAAAATATATCAATTTCTTTTTATGCGTTTCAAAACCCGAATAACCATAACAAATCACACATCCAAACCATGTTCCATTTTTTGTAATTCTCATGTCTGAAACATAGGACCACAATTTCATATAACGAGCATATATAACATATCATTCATCCTCATATATTTCACATATCGTCATTTGAATTATACTCACATTTCATATCAGAATTTCATATACAAATCACATGTACCTGAATCAAATATGGCAAAACATAATTACAATTCCACATTTCTCATATAATTTATTTGATCATAGTTCACTTGCTAGTATCCACATCTCATTTTCACATAGATCATATATCAACTGATCATAATCATACTTGTAGCGACGTAAAAATTTAGCTTGGTCGCTAATTGTGGCGATTTATTGAAAACTTGAAAAACCGAAGTTTGATTTTAAAATAAGAGGGGAGTCGCCACCGATCCTTTTCATAGGTGTGATCGGGCACCTAAGAACTTTATTTTTAAAACAAAAGAAGGCCGAGTTTAGGTCCACGTTAAAATTAGAGGAAAGTAGGGTCCGGGAGTCGATTACGCGCGAGGAAGGTGTTAGCACCCTCGCGACGCCCAAAATTGGTATCTTGTTAAACAAGCGTTGTCTTAATTTTCAAAATTACAAGTTCAATATAAGATTTAATCGTGATCCGATCGAAACACAAGAATTTTTAATTTTTTTGATTTTTGAGAAGGATATACCGTTTTAACACGAGTCAATTGATGTTCACCCAACATAGCGATGAAATCGATGACTTAAATGTTAAACCGATACGTTGCCTCGATTATTAATTAAGACATAAAAATGTTTATGAAGTAAGAATTGAAAATAAATCAAAGATGCAAATAATAACATTATCAATGAAAAATGTTGACATGGGATACTAGAACATTCGAAAAACAATATTAATAATGATATTTACAAAAGAAATAAAAAAAATAAAGATAAATCATGAACAAATAAAAATACACTTAGTGATAATAACATAAGATAATATATACATAAGGTAACATGAAATTATATACAACTAATGATATGAGAGAGGTGCATCGAGTAATATATATATAAGAATAACTAATAATATCGAGAATACATATTCATGCTATATACATAATATATATACATATACGTATAATATAGTTATATAAAAATACATACAACATATAGTATTAAGAATAAACTCAATGTATATGGTATTAAAAAATATAGTATTAAAAACATAATATATGTACATGAGATAATATAAGGAAAATAATATATATATATATATATATACAGAATATATTTAAAATTAACATATACAATATGCATATATAATAAAATACATGAATACTATGATATTTTAAAAGAACATATATAAATAATGAGAAAAATATTATAATAAATACTAAAAATATCTATATATATATACATGAATAATAATGAATAATACGATATACAAAAATAATACTAATAAAAAGTATATATGTATGTGTAATGAAATATATGTACTAATATTAATAATAAATATAAATAATATGTATATAGTATGGTATAAAAACATAGATATATAAACCATAGTACTAAAATATACATATAATATATAAGAATATATGTAATGAAGTATTAAAAATTTGTACATGATATATATAATAATATAATGTTAAGAATATACATACGGAAGATAATATTAAAAGCATGTATACATAATATGTATGAAAACATAATATAATATTAGAAATATATACATGAATAATAAAACATATGCTAATATTAATGATAATAATAAAATAATGTAAAATATATGCATAAGATTGTGAAAAGAGAAAAAAAATTAAAAAAATAAAAAAAATAAAAAATATATATATAAATATTATGGTAGTTAAAAAAATGTATGGAATAATAAAAACAACATATAACAAAGATCATAAAAACACAATATATATAAGAAGTTAGATAATATGTACACAATATACATGTGAAAAATATATGCATAATATAGTATTAGACCATAATAATACAACATTAAAAATATATGATATATATAAAGTATAGTATTAAGAACACATATATAATATATGAAGAATATATACCTATACATATAATACTAAAACATTTAGGTGATGTATACATATTAGAATAAAAACCTTAGTACTAATATTACATATGTTATATACAAATATATTAAGTGTGTATACGTATTATAAATATATAAATATATAATAAAACATAGACCAATACATAATAATAATAATAATAATAATAATTATTATTATAATAATAATAATAATAATATTAATATTAATAATAATATTATAAAAATAATAAAACTAAAGAAGAATAACGAAAAAAATAAAAAAAGGACGAAATTGAATGAAAAAAGAAGTTATTGGGGCCGATTTATAATAAAAACAGAAGAGGGGGATTCAATCGAACACGCGCTAAACATTGAGGGGCCTAAAAAGCAATTTACCCGTCCTTTAAAACGCTGCGCTGCGTGGGGGACCAGAATGAAAACCATAAAAAACTCCGGGGCCAAATTAAAACGTAAAAAAACTTAATTGCAAAGGCTAGAAAAAGCAGAAGGGTTAAATGCGCAATTTACCCTTCCGCTCGAAAACACGCGGATCCTAGATGGAGCGGGTCAGGTCGACCCGATCCGGGGCCAAAACGGCGCCGTTTCAGGTTAAATGGGGGGGGACCAAAACGGTGCGTTTTGGTCCCCTATAAAAGCCAAAAAAATTTCAAAAAAAATCATTTTGTAACAGGAGAGAAAAAAAAGAGAGAAAAGAAGGGGAAGGGAGAAAAGAGAAGAGGGGAAGGGGGCGCTCCGGCTAGGGGGCTCCGGCTAGGGAGAAAAGAGAAAAAATCTTTTTTTTTGTTTTTTTCCCTTTTTTATTTTTATGTTATTAATATATATACATATATGTTTTACTCGAAAATAAATAGTGATAAAAAATAAAAATAAAAAATCACCTTTAGGTCGAATCTGACTCTCGGCCTTTAGATCTTTAGATTTAGGGTTTTTTAAACCTTGCTTTGGTGTTGCTGTTTTGCTTGTATCTAGGAAACTAATATTCGTGTTTTATTAAAATTTTCTCCCCCCCTTTTTTCCAGATTTTGCTTCGGCTTTTATAGCCTATTTACATGCTATTTTTTTATTTCTGTCATGTCTTCTGTGTTGTCCTTGCAGGGGATGGGCGAGCGGTGGAGCAGGTGGCCAGTGCTGGTGTCAGAAGCAAGTGGGCAGGTGGCTGAGTCAGGGGTGGTTGCGGCTAAAGGATGATTAGGGTTAGGTGTTTTGGGATTGGGATAGCTTAGGTGGGCTTGGGTAGGTTTAGTTTGGGTTAGTTTTGGGTATTTGGGCTTTGGGCATTGTAAATGGGTTTAATGATTTGGGTAATGGTTAGGGGGGTTAGTGGGTCTGATGGGTTTTGAAATTAGGCCCAAAGTTGGCCTGATACAATACTCACTTTCATTACTTAATTTCATATACATCGCAACGTCCCTTATTCGGATGCACATTCAGATACTCATTTATTTCCCGTTGAACCGTTCGGAATCAATAAGGATACTCGGATAGCTCATAAGCTCGTACAGTACCAATGTCCCAGATGTGGTCTTACATGTAATCAAATGTCGATGCCACTGTCCCAGACAGAGTCTTACACGAAATCATATACGATGCCAATGTCCCAGACATGGTCTTACACGTAAATCACAAATCGATGCCAACGTCCCAAACATGGTCTTACACGATAACACATATCAGAATCTTATGTCATGAGATATGTATCCTAACTATTCCTATGGTTCATACGGGGCTTTTCAGACGTTGTCGCATTGTTGGAAGTTTCTCAATTTCACCTATTAGAACAATCCATGATTGGAACAGATTCTCCAAAGCTCGATTCCATTCGGCATCACATATATATTTCTTTACAACTCAATTCAGCACATATAATGCACATACATTTCAATTTAACAACATTTATGTACTTATGAACTTACCTCGTACGGACACGAACGGACCGGAACGACTATTCGACAATTTTCGACTTTCCCCAATTCAAATCTGATTTCCTTATTTCTTGATCTAATTCAATAAGAATTCAATTTATTTAATCATATATTCAATAAAATTCATCTAAAAACACATAAATGGGATAATTACACTTTTTCCCCTGACATTTCACATTTTTCGCAATTTAGTCCCTATTTCACAAAACACAAAAATATTCAAAATTTGATCATATCCATGCTTGGCCGAATTTCACTAAGGTCCTTAGCAGCCCATTTATTTCATTTATTTCATATTTTGACACCTCAGTTTACAAATTTCTCAATTTAGTCCTTAATACACATTTTTATCAAAAATCACTTAATTAAACATAATAATCTATCAGCAAAGATTTATTTTTCATCATAAAAAAACAAATTCATCACATTAAAAACAATGGAAAATCTTAAATTCTTCATTAAATCCGAAAATTAAGGCATGATTTTACTAATATTTGAAGCAAGGATCTCAAAAACGTAAAAATTACTAAAAATCGGGTCAAAATGGACTTACAATTGCTCCCCCAAAGTGCCAAACTATTTTGAGCATTCAAACCCTATTTTTCATTGTGATATTCAGTCATTTAATGAAGAAGATGAACAAAAAATTGATTTTGGTTTTATTTATTAAACATTAATTAAATAATTACTAAAATAACCTTATTAAAATAACACCAAAATCATCCATTTAATGGCCATTATTGTCCATTTCCACTATCCATGGTCCAATTGCTACATTAGGACTCGTCATTTAATAAATCATAGCTCATAAGCACTTTAAACAACTAGCATGTCACTTTTACATTTTACGCGATTAAGTCCTTTTTCACAAATTGGCACTCAAACGATAAAATTTTCATACGAAAATTTCAGACATATCAATTCACATACTTTAAGCCTGGAATGTAATATTAAAATATTTTTCTGACTCAAATTCGTGGTCCTGAAACCACTGTTCTGACTAGGGTCTAATCCGAGCTATTACAAAACGAGTGTGTATGGCCATTTTTAGGGCAAATGGGCTTGTGTCTTGGCCGTGTGACCCAAGTCAGAGAGTTACACGGGGTCGAGCACGCGATGAGACACGACCATGTGCTCCCATTTTGAATGTCCACACGACCTGCGACACGGGAATGTCTTTTACCGTGTGGAAGACACGGCCGGGCCACACGGACGTGTGTCCCCTATTTTTGAGAATATTTCTTAAGTGTTCAAAAAGTTTCCAAAGTTATCGGTTTAGTCCTGAACCACTCCCAATGTATGTTTAGGGCCTTGTATGCTCGTATTACGGACAATATGATTGTTTATGATTAAAATGTATATGAATTGTTTAAGTTGTATATGGAATGTATGTTTAATGTGTGATAAGTTTGGTAATGCTCCATAACCCTATTTTAGAGTTGAATACGGGTGAGGGTGTTATAGTTCGTTTACATCTTCTTTGTCTAAAAGTTCGCTCAATTTTAGGGTCTTTAGGGAGTAAATCGATAATTCGATC
Source organism: Gossypium longicalyx (assembly GCA_025698465.1). NCBI lineage: Eukaryota > Viridiplantae > Streptophyta > Magnoliopsida > Malvales > Malvaceae > Gossypium > Gossypium longicalyx. The sequence goes on along the minus strand of CM047002.1, from coordinate 73,706,951 downwards.
TATGCCCACAAACACCTGAAAAGAAAATCACAAAATTAAATAGAATAAGTTAGTAATGTTAGGAATAAACCAAATTGGAAATAAAAAATTTCACAAAAAGAAATGAATTTGGCAATAGTTAACAATCCCTAGCAACGGTGCCAAAAACTTGTAATGCGTAGGTTTGTGCAAGTGTACACAGTCATTATCAAGTAATAAGTAAGTATCGAGTTATCATCTCCATTGGGATGTATTTGTGTTAAATCACTTACTTATAAAATTATACTAACAACTTGGTAAATAAAAACACAATATGGTTGGGAAGTGATGATTAAAATTGAATATATTAAACTAAATGCAATGATCCCTAATGCAAATTATCCTAAGTATGCAAACTATATGAATGAAATAGATTTTAGCAAAATTAAACACAATTTGCAACAATTATAACATAAATAAACTAGGACAATTACTTTAATTAAACTCATTTTATTATCAACATGCTTAATAACATTTGGAAAAACATTCCATGGCAACTCGATCTTTCATGAGTTTGGAAACCACATTAGATCCTTTCAAAATCCTTTACTTAGTAAATACACATTTTTCTGATCTTTATTTACTAAGGGTTTCTTAACATTCATGTGAGGTAACAGGGACGTGTTAGGTTTGAAAAAATTTAATCACACAAATCTAAAACTATGCAGATAACAGAGCTTGGTTAGAGTTGTTATGTAACCTGCAATTTAATCGCGTTAGGATCTAAATTGAGCATGCACATTTCAATTATGTGTCCACTAGCCATCGCCTTGTTAGGATCGCTCAGCTAATTCAAGTGCATTTCAATCACGTATAAACGAAATAGAGACTTGATTTAATTGAAAACATGATCGATTGAGGCTCAAACATTATAAGCATGAATCAAATAAATATTATTTAATCAAACCAATCATTCTAGCTTAAATAAAATTAAGCTAACATTGTTGTAAACAAGAACAAAGATCACATAGAAAAAAATTTTAGATTAAATCAAAGAAAAGAAAGATTAAACCCAAATCAAAGTGGCTGTCACCCAAAACTCTTACCAACGGGGCTCCTTCACTTTGCTCCTTTGCTGATGGCTCTCCAAGGTGGCCAACCAAGGGCTCTTTAAGAGGCTTAATTGATAAAATCTCTATGAAGAGATGATGCTAGGCGTGGAAAATGGAAAATGCTAAAGAGAATTTAGAGAGAAGAGAGAATGATGAGGGATGAGGGATGAATGATGAGGGATCAAATGAGGTCTTATTTATAGGTGAAGAGAGAAGGGTAGTTTGCTAAAAATAGAGAGGTTTAGTCTCTTCAAGCTTTTCCAATGAGTGGTCGGCCATGCTTAGTGGATTTTTTAGTTGAATTTTGCTTTATTTTTAAGCAATTTAAATGTCATAACAACTCAAGACTGAGACTCGGTCAAATGTATATCTTCGGGTGAATCTCTAATTTCTTCAACATTACAAGGACCTTGTGTAATTAAACCAAAAAGTGGTTTATGTGGACAGCCATGTGTAGCTGAATTTGGGTTGACATAGTCTTCAATTTAGACCTTTTTTTTTTTGTAATCTAGCAAAGCTATCAGACCTATCCAAAATAAATGATAAATTAAAGGACCAAAGAACAAAATTTAACCAATTTAAATAATGAATTAAAACCCAAATTATTAATAAATATTTTAAAATGAATTATTAAATATAATTTTATATTTTATTATTTAATTTAATCATGCATGGCCTATTTTATGTCTTAAATATAATATGTTCAAGCAAATCTAATATAAGCCATTTTATGCATGAAAACTATATTATAAAGCATAGAATCACATTTTAATAATTTCTATGTCCTAATTTCATATTTTCATAGATTTCATTAATTTATTAAACAATTACTTAGTTTTAACAACGAATTTAAGTAAAAAGGTGATAAATTACATAGGAAAAATCCTATATATTTTTCAGTTTACACTAACATCGACGATATTAGAACAGGCAATCCACTCAGTTCATCAGATTCAATTCGAAGAATTTCATTATTTTGACGTTTCAATTCAATAGTCTTTCGTATACAATTCACAACAACATGATGTAGAGTCAACCAATTCATACCCAGAGTCACATCGAATTCATCAAACGGTAAAAGCATCAAATTTGCTGGAAAACAGTAACCCCGAGTCATCAAAGGACAATTCTTGCAATGTAACAGCTCGATTTTAGCTAAAACGGAACAGTGGTTTTGGAACCACAAATCTGATGTCAAAAAATTATTTTAATATTATTTTTTATGTTTACAGCATGTTATTTGATATGTGTGAAAATTTCGTGAGCTAATTTTATTGTTTAATTGTTCAATTTGAGAAAAAGGAGTAAATCGTGTAAAATACAAAAGTTGCATTCTACTTGTTAAAGGTGTTAAATAGTTTTGGATTTTAAATATGATGGTCTTAAATGGTAATTAGACCATTTTAAATGTTAGTGGACTTATATGGACATTAAATGGATGATATTAAATGATTTATAATAAGGTTAGTTTAGTAATTTGGTTATTAAAGGTTAAAATAAATAAAACAAAGCTAATTAAAGCTTCATTCTCATCTTCATGCCTCGAAAATTAAAAGAAGAAGAAGCTAAGATAGGGTTTTTCATTTAGCTAGGTAAATTCAAGCATTTAAGGTACGATTTTTATCCGTTTTTTCTGGTTTTTATGTTCTTGAGATCGTTGCTCTGTAATCTAGCTAGCCTGTACTTTAATTTCGAAACTGTTAAAGCTTTTAAGGATTTCCATTGATGATTTTATGTGTTCTTTGATGTTTCAAGATGAAATTTGAATTTTTGATGATAGATTTTCAAGTTTTGTAAAGTGATTTTTGAGGAAAATGCATAATTGGGATTAAATTGTGAAATGTGCAAATTGAGTGGTTAAAATGTGAAATAAATGAAAGTTATGGGCTGCTAGGGGCATTATGGTAATTCGGTTAAGCTTGGGTTTAATGAAAATATGTGAATTTTGTGTACTTGTGAAATAGGGACTAAATTGTTAAAAGTGTAAAAGTTTAAGGGCTAAAGTGCAAATAGGCCTAAATGTATGTTTTGGACTAAATTGAATGAGTGGTTGATTAAAGAAGTTAATTTTGAATATATTTAGATAAGAAAAGAGGAATCTGAAATTAGATCGAGGGAAAGGCAAGATTATCGAGTAATTGACTCATTTTGTCGTTTTCATACTCGAGGTAAGTTCATATGTGGTAATTTCATTATAAAAGTATGTTAAAAGCTTTGGTATTACATAAATTGTGATAATGAGATTTTGGATAATGTTCGAATTGTGAAAACGACTCTACGAATGCATTCGATGATAGAAACAGAAGGTGTGAAATCCCAGTAGAACTTTAGGAATAGATTTGGATACTAGTGTCTTGTTATTAGATGATAAGTTGAGTTGGCTTCGGGCCATGATATTAGCACTTCGGGTGCGAGTTATATCGATTTGGCTTCAAGCCATGCATATAGGATGATTTGGCTACGGGCCATGGTATAAGTACTTATCGTACGAGACTATTGAGTATCCAATTTCGATTCTGAATGGTTCAATGGTTAAACGAATGATGTGGTTGAGAAAGAGGTTAGTATGAGGCGATACAGGTATGTACAGAACCTATTCGAGTATTAAATAGAGAAAGTTCAATGACATTGTATTTAATCATGTTTTAAAACATGAGAAAGGTTTGTAGTTAATGTGAAATTGGTTGATTTGCATGTATTTAATGATTTAACTTATTTACATACGAGCTTACTAAGATATGAAGCTTAATTCGTGTTATCTTTCTATGTTTTATAATGAATCAAGGCTAGCTCGGATCCAGAAGTCGTCGGAAACATCATCACACTATCGGACATCTATTTGGTACTTTTGAGTTGTGTATATATAGCATATGGCATGTATATGCTAGGTGTGGTGTTTTGGTTGTGTTTATAGCCATGAGAGTTGGCTTGTAAATGATGTTAATGTTGATAGGTGTTTGGCTAATAGAAATGGTTTATTTTGACATGTATGGTATGAACATCGTAAATTGAATTGTGGAGTTTAAATTTTTGAGAAATGCTTTGATGAAATATGATTTTAGAAGTTGAATTGATAAATATTTGATTAGGTAAATGGCATTGAATTGAGTATTGAAATTGGTTGAAATGGATATTGTACGAATTGTGGATTTGGTTGATGATTTTGGCTGCCTAATTGTATGATAAAATGGTACCATTTTGATTGTTTAGGTAAGCATGAATAAGAGTGGCAAGTTGGCCTTGTAAATGGCCTATTTTTGTCCACAAGGGCAGAGATACAGGCGTATGTCTCAGCCGTGTGTGGCACACGGTCAAGTTACACGGCCATGTGCCCCCTGGTGTTGTTATTAAAATGAAGTCAGTATGCTCCACACGGTCTCACACATAGGCGTGTGACTGGCTGTATGGTACAAGTCAGTATACCCCTTAATTGGCACACGGCCTAGCACACGGGCGTGTGACTTGACCGTGTTGCACAAGTTAGTATACCCTACAGTTTTAACACAGCCTGGCACATGGGCCTGTGTGGCCACTTCGAAGGGCACACGGGCTAGACACATGGGCGTGTGGTTGGCCGTGTGACCCAAGTCAGTATGTATGCCCTGTTTCTATATGGCCTAAGACACAGGCGTGTCTGGAGCCGCGTGAGACACACAGCCTGTTCACACGAGCGTGTGAACCCTGTATGGTTGAAAATTTTCTAAGTTTAAAAAAAAATTCATATGTTATCGGTTTAATCCTGAACAAATTCTAAAGCATGTTTAAGGCCTCGTAGGCCCTTATAAGGGACAATGTGATTGTACTGAATGATTTAAAAGAATGAATGCTTTATGGTTGATAAATGTATGTTTTATGTTGTGTATTTATTGGTAATATTTCGTAACCCTACTTCGGTGACGGATATGGGTTAGGGGTGTTACGTGCAAACTTTATCAACTAGGACATACTTGCCTAAGGGGTTCGATACTTTAATCACAATTTCAGCAGACTCAATAGGTAAACTCTTACTAGACACTAAATTCATACAGACATATGAATGAGTCGATCCAGGATCAATCAAGGCAATTACATTAGTGTCATAGAGAGGAAACGGACCGGTGACAACATCTGGTGACGACGCATCTTCGCGAGCACGAATAGCGTAAGATCTGGCTAGTGCTCTAGCCTCGGATCTCACAGTAGAGTCCTTTGTCGCTCCTTTGCTACTAGTCACATTTCTCATATTTCTAGGTGGTCTCCCTCTAGCAGCTGTGTTGCTCAGTCTTACATTCTAAAATTTATCTTTCTTGGTTAACTCAGGACAATCCCAAATTAAGTGAACTAACAAGTCACATTTGAAACAAGCTTTGTTATTCATCTAGCAATCTCCAAAATGCTGTCTACCACACAGTTGACACTCGGGTTTGTCGGTTCTAACACTACCAACACTCGATATTGAAGTGGCTTATGCTTTACGACTCGTGTATTGTTTCCCACAATCTCTATTAAAATATGCCACTGAAGCATTCGAACGATTATACGAATCTCGTGATTTTTTTGACGAAGAGTGATAGGGTTTACTCATTGGCCTCTTTCTCGAATCTCTAGTCTCAGAATCAACTTTTCTCTTTTCTTTACCAAGTTCTTCAGCTTTGTAAGCTCTATCAACTAACATAACTAATTCTTTCAATTCCAGAATCTGGATTAGTAGTTTGATGTCTTCATTTAACCCGTCTTCAAATCTCTTACACATAATTGCCTCAATGGAGACACATTCTCAAGCATATTTACTGAGTCTCACAAATTCTCTCTCATACACTGTCACAAACATACGACCCTGTTTCAACTCCAGAAATTCTTTGCGTTTTTTATCAATAAACTATTGGCTTATGTATTTCTTTCTGAACTCAATTTGAAAGAATTCCCATGTGACTTTTTCTCTCGGTATTACAGATATCAAAGTGTTCCACCACTGATATGTAGTATCTCTCAGAAGTGATATAGCACATTTAACACATTCAGCTGGTGTGCAAGAAAGTTCATCAAATACCCAAATCGTATTCTCAAACCAAAACTCTATTCTCTCAGGATCGTCATCAACTGTAGCTCTAAACTCTTCATCCATGTATTTTTGAATTTTATCCATAGGCAGCTTACTCAACCGTAAAGGTTCCAAACCTTGAGGAGCTATGGGAACCGATTGGGGAATAGGTAGGGGTGGAGGCTGTTGAGCAGCTGGATTAGTTCGAACAAACTCAGTGAACCATTCATTCATTATTTGGAAGAAGGCTTCTTTGGCCTTTCCTCCCTGACTACTCGATATAGGTCTCGACTCAGATTGCGCTACTCCGTGAATGGAGGCTGGTGCATTACTCTCAACATCATCAGCCACTGCTCGATTGGGATCCATTATTATATGAAAACACAATTTAAACTGTCAAGAGATATCACACTACCATAGGTTATATATGGCATGTATAGCTGGACTCTCACATACGCTACATTAGTCCTAGAATCAACTAAATCGTAGCTCTAATACCAATAAATGTAACACCCCTAACCTGTATCCGTCACTAGAATAGGGTTACGAAGCATTACTGGACTTATTTTATAAATAATCATACATTTCACATACATTTTTCTATTCCAAATAAAAATCATTCACAATCATTCATATCGTCCCTAATACGAGCCTACGAGGCTCAAATCATGCATTAGAAGTGGTTCGGGACTAAACCAATAACTCCAAAAAGTTTTGGAAAACTTAAAAATTTTTACAAAATACAAGGGATACACGCCCATGTCACAAGCCATGTGGACATTCGAAATGGGATCACATGGTCATGTCCCAGCCCATGTTTGACCCCGTGTAACTCTCTAACTTGGATCACACGGCCAACACATATGCCTGTGTGACTAGCCCGTGTGCCCTTAGAAATGGCTACACACACCCGTGTGCCAGGCCGTGTGCTAGGCCGTGCCAAAACTGTAGGGTATACTAACTTATGCTACACGGCCAAGTCACACGCGCGTGTGTTAGGCCGTGTAGAGCATACTGACTTGGTTTCTAATTAAACACCAAGGGACACAGGCCGTGTCACCTGACTGTGTGTCACACACGGCTGAGACACATGCTCGTGTCTCTGCCCGTGTGGAAAAAATAGGCTATTTACCAAGCCATCTTGCTCACCCAAATTTACATTCACCTACACAAATCAAAGGGCATATAACATGGCATAAATAGGCAATCAAACCAATCTCAACAAAGCCTAATTTATTCTAATTCCATACCAACAACTACAAGACACTCAAATATCACAATAAGCCATTCAATTCATATCAATCTCACATTCTCAAATCACCTAAATGGTCACTTCATATATGCATTTTATTACCTAAAATCACATACATGCTATATCTCAAAATTCAACCATTTAATGCTCAACATACCAATTCACAACAAGCATTTAGCTAGCAATTACCAATCACATAACAAAGGCTATTTGCACATATATATATATACCTCACCAACCATACCAAAATAAGCCAAGTCATATGGCTATACACATAACCAAGCATTTAACATTTACAAGCCAAATCAAATGGCTAAATCCATTACCAAACTATAAATCATAATGACCATAACTCCTATACATGCCATATAACCAAATACATAAGTTCAAAAGTACCAAAGTGATAGCTTGATAGTGTGATGAGATCTCTGACGACTCCCAAATCTAAGCAAGCTTCGATAATCACTATAAAACACGGAAAAGTAAACAAAGTAAGCTATAAATGTAACACCCCTAACCCATATCCATTGTCAGAACAGGATTTCACAGTATTACCAAAACTTTCAAAATAATTTTCAGATAATTCTCATAAATTACTATTCATTAACCGAGATCATTCAAAATGTCCCTTGATTGGACCCTCAAGGCCCAATACGAGCATTAGAATCGAGTCAGGACTTAATCGGGAGCTTTAAGAATTTTTCACTACATTTCAAAAATTTTCCAATGTGTAGGGCCCACATGCCCGTGTGGTCCAAGGGACACGCCCGTGTGACCTTGGGACGCGCCCGTGCTACAGGCCGTGTTCGACCCCGTGTAACTCTCTAACTTGTGCACACAGCCATTCCACATGCCCGTGTGCTAGGCCGTGTGGTTAATTAATTTTAATTCGAAATTAGGTGCAGGTTTCACATGGCCAAGACACACGCCCTAGGCTGTGTAGCACACACGACTGGGACACATGCCCGTGTGCTCAATTTTGAGCATTTTGTTTCTCAAAATTAAGGTGCAGGGGACACACAACCTAACCACATGCCTGTGTACTAGGCCCTGTGGACAAAATAAAGCCATTTCTAGCTTTATTTCTCACCCAAAGTCACACCCATGACCTGTACTTGAAACACACATCTAATATCAATCATTTCAAGCATTTAAATTAAACAAACTCCATCATTCATCATGGTATACCACTACAGCATACCATTACATGCATACATGTTTACAATCTTACCTTAGTTCAATCCATGTGTTAAACATGATTTGATCAACTACTTAACATATATTTAGCTACCATAACATGACATTACAAGTATATCAAAACAACCATTACTAGCCATTCTAATGGCTAGATTACAAGCATCATATTATCAAGCCACTAATGGTCAACTTGTCCTATACATGCCATTATACCAAAATGATTTTACTAAGTATACCCAAAATAAGCTAGATGATAGTGTGACGATGCTCCAATGATCACCAACCTTCGCGAGTTTTTTAGCATTATAAAACAGGGAAAATAAAACTGAGTAAGCATTACATGCTTAGTAAGTTCGTATAACGGAAACTAAACTTACAAATCCCATTTATTAAATCTAAGCATACAATATCATGTTTTTCCACCCATTAGCAAAATTGCCTAAACACATGCATTCAATCAAACATGTTAGTCACCAAAATCTTTTTATCAATCAAGTAAACATAGATGAGCCCATCATGCAATATTCTTTCAAGTCATTATCATTTCATCTCATAATTCTCATGCCATGTCAAGAGTCGTGTCCGTTGAATCATTGAAATTTCGATGGATGTTCAAGTAATACACTTGAGGAGTACGATTCAATAATTCTTCAATTCTTATTCAAGAGTACCAATTAGGGCACTTAATCAAGGATCACACTCTCGAGCCATATATCGTATAACAGGATTACCAGTCCAGGCTAAATCCTAAATGTAATGTATGCTTAAAAGCACTCAATTAGGATTACCAGTTTAGGCTAAACCCTAATCATAATGTATACTCGAGAGGTATTATATCAGGATTACTCATCCGGGTTAAATCCTTTCTATAATGAGGTCAATATCTAAGCTAAATCCTATCTGTAACAAATGTAGGACCTCATCCATTTCGGGAAAGTATATATATTCATCGAAATTTAATATTCAATCGGGACTTAACCCTTTTTCACCATTTCAAGCATGTATTAGATTGTCCATTATAGCATTCAAGTAATGCATTTCAATATAAGTCACATTACATACAAGCATAAAATTCAATTAACATAATTACATACTCGATTAAGTTACACAAACTTACCTCGACACTTGTTCACGTATAAAATCTACTAATCTGAAACATTTTCTTTTCCTCAGTCTAACCTCGAATTTGTGTTGTCTGAATCTATATAAATAGCTTTAATCATCAATTTCACATATTTCATATTTATTTGAACTCAATTTACATCCTAGGTAAAGTTACCATTTTGCCCTTAACTTTTCCATAAATTCCAATTTCGTCCCTAGGCTCAAAAAATGAAACTTGTGCAATTTACTCCCTATTCCAAGCCTAACCAAAATCCTATTACAAAATTTACAGCACATGGATTCATAAAAATTCAGAATTTTTCTTCAATTTCACAAGTTTACATTTTAGTCCCTAAATCATGTTTTCATCAAAAATCACTTTGTAAAAGTTGTTTATCTATCAACAACCTTTCATTTTCTACCATAAATTTCTAATTTTCAGCATATACATCCATGACCCATTTTCCATACTTTGATAACTTTTCAAACTAATCCCCCAAATAGATAATTTAAGCTATCCCGGTTTCAAAAATATCAAAATTACTAAAAACGGGACAATGAAACTTACTTAATTAAGCCTTGAAAGTTTCTTCTCTCTCTCCTAGGGTTTCCATAAAATTTTGGGGTTGAAGATGACAAAATAAGATGATATTTCTTTTTATCATCTTTTAATTAATTAATTTTTTCAATTTTCAATTTAGTTCGTACTCTTTTCTAATTTTTCCATGGATGAGTCACCAAAAATCTACATAATTTTCTTTAATGGTCTAATTACCATATACGGACCTCTAGACTTGAATTTCATAGCTATTTAATCCTTATAGCTACTAGAATTCAACTTTCGCATTTTATGCAATTTAGTCCTTTTCGTAATTAAGCACTTAATCAATAAAATTTTCATATCAAAATTTTTACATGACATGTCTATCATAATACTGATCATATTATAAAATCAAAATAAACTTTATTTTCGGAGATTTGTGGTCCTGAAACCACTGTTCCGATTTTATTGAAAAATGGGCTATTATAATAAAGCTTAGTAAGTTCGTATAGTAATAAACTCAACTTACCATACATGCACAATTTAAGCAATTAAACATATCATAATATAACTCATATTGATCCACAAACTTATCACATATTCATTCACAAGGTTAGATATGAAATTCACCAGTTTCTTCAATTCAATGCTAGTACGGTTCATGTACATACCTGTATCAACTCGTATCAATCTCATACTCATCCATATCCTTGATATACCCGTTGAACCACTTGGAATAATATCAGATACTCGGGAATCTCGTACCCTAAGTGCCAAATACATAGCCGAAGTTATCTCAATTTCATATCATGCTCACTCTTGAGCTATCAATGGGTCTACTCACACAAGCTGACGATCATGACGTAGCTACACGGTGTTGCTCACACAAGTTGAAAAGAATCTGCAACACATGTCGGATAACTCAGCCACAAGTAGGACGTACGGCCACACCCAACACATCATTCGTATCATAATCTATTCCTAAAGGTCAACTGGGATTTCACATTACCGAATTTTCGTTGAACGTATCCGTAAGGTTGTATTCATAATTAATTCAATAATAAAGCATTTAAAACACAATTATATTAATGTTTATTAACATACAAACTTACCTCGATCGTAAAAACGATGAAATGGATTGACTAGACCAATACTTTATTCTTTCCCCGATCTAGATTCGAACTTTGCTTTTCTTGATCTATATAATATCAAATTTAACTTATTCAATTATCATTCTATTCAATTTAGCCCAAAAATCATATTATGGAAAAATTACTTTTTTACCCCTAATATTTCAACATCTTTACGATTTAGTCCTTAGCTCATAAAAATACAAATTCATGCAATTAGATCCCTACCCATGCTAGCCGAATTTCTCTTATCATCATAGTAGCCCATATTTTTCATTTATTTCACATTTCTACCACAAAATTTTCACATTTCTCAATTTAATCCCTAGTTGAAAATTTTATCAAAAATCTCTTCACAAATGTTGTTTATCTATCAACAACCATACATTTTCTATCATCAAACATCAAAATACATGTACATTCATCAATGGAAAAATCCTAAACCTTTAAAAATTTTGCAAATTAGTCCATGGGCTAGCTAGATTAAGCTACAACTACTCCGAAAACATAGAAATCATTAAAAACCCGGTCAAAAATCACTTACGTGCATAAAGGATAGTTGACCGAACCTTGAATCTCATTTAATGGTGTTTCAATTTCTTATTTTCGATTGAAGAAGATAGCCTAAAAGATGGTATCATTGGTTTTCTTTATTTTACTTAATTTATTTTACTAAATTGCAATTTTAACCTTAATTATAAAACATTAAAATCACCTAATACATGTTCAAGAATGTCCACTAACTTTATAAATGGGCTAATTACCACATAAGGACCTCTTCTTTAAGGTTGTATAGCTATTAGACACTTTTAGCTAATAGAACTCAAGTTTTACACTTTACGCAATTTAGTCCTTTTTATCAAATTAAACATTCAAACGATAAAATTTCTTAACGAAATTTTCATACAATCATAATATCATTCTGTAGACCTCAATTTAATAATAAAATAAATATTTTGACCTCAGATTTATGGTCCCAAAATCACTGTTCTGATTTGACTAAAAACGTGCTGTTTCACATTTCCCATGTTATAATTTCAACGGAATGTGATTACTGGAAATGTGATTGCTAGGAAAGTTACTTTGCAATATTTGGTATACGTTAGAAAGTACTGATTAAAATCCATAGAGAGTTACATCATCACACTTGGTTCATTTAATACTTTCCCGGGAATGTAATGATAATTTACAAATTCACTCTTATTAAAGTAAAATAATATTGATGTATTTAGTATTTTACAATAAAATTTATTAGTAATAAATCTTTAGATTAAAATTTAATAATAGTATTTTAATTGATAATTTTAATTAAAAATTTATTTCAATTTTATCTTGTATGTATTTTCTAAGGGAAGGAATCCACTTACACAGTGTAAACACTAAAGTAGTTTTACACACTTCTGTAACTATTTATATGATTAATATTTTAACGATCTAATCATTATATTTCATAGTCTATTCATGTAAATCATGCACGTAAAATTTAATATAAATTTCAAATTTCTAACTATTTGTTTTATGCAAAAAAATATATTCGTTGAATATATATATTAATATATAGAGTGTTTTAGATCGATATGATAGATATATTGAATTGATTTGAAAATTTACATGCATGACAAGTATAATTATATTTAAAAATTCATCGTTAAAATATTAATCATATAAATAGTTACGGAAGTGTGTAAAACTATTTTAGTTTTTACACTGTGTAAGTGGATCCCTCCCCATTTTCTAAATATAGCAATGCATTTATAAAGCTTGTTTTGGAATGAATATGAATATGAAATTTCAATCAATATACCAAAAGGGAAAGAGATGAAAGCAATAAAAAATAAAAATAATATATAAACAATATATTATGTAGAAGATTAAATAACCATATCAAAAATAAAATTAGAAATAAAAACTTATTTTTGAAGAATCAACGGAAATAACAAGAGAGTTGGTGTGGAAATGAGCTAATAACTTTTTTTTATGTTTAATGGATCAATACCCTAAATTGAAATTATTGGGAATCGACCTGATTAAGCAGCGAACAAGTAAAAAATAATAGAAGAAATTGAGAAATTGAACATACAAATTTAATGTGGAAAAACCCTCCAAAAAGGATAAAAAAAACCACGAGTAAAGATAATTTTACTATAATGGCAAAAGAACGAAGAGCACAAAAGATGAAGATAAAAACTAAACTTCAAAACCCGTAAAACATAAACACAAAATTCTCCAAAAGTGTTATGAGTTCTAAGCTTTAATGAGTGTGTTTTCTAAGGTTGTAAAAGAGTCTATTTATAGGATAAATTCGTAGGTCAAATAAAATATGCTAATAAATGTTAAATATACCCCCCAACACTGGCCTAGACATTATGGCTAGATTGAGAAGGCTACATTAGCCACTGAAATGGCTAAGCTAACTTATGTTACTTATAAAACCATTAAATAAACTCATTTTAGAGAAAACCGTAGTTGTACTTTGAGTTAGCTTAATAGCATTCATTCATTAGGTTGTGTATACTTAGGATTCATTTTATAGTTGATAGTGTTGTTTTAGAAAAACCGTTTGCTTATCGCTCTTCTTTAAAAAAAAATCAATGTTAAACTAATGCAGTGGAAAAACCATTTTTCAAGTCATTTTGGAAACTTAGTTGCCTTATCGATTTGTTTTTCAAAAAAGATTCCTTTGCAATGAAGCAAAAAGTAGGGAACAATTTCAAATTTTACTTAAGTCTAATATCATACATTATTCAGTTATTATGCTTGAGTAATCCATGCATGCAAAAATCCCAGAAGAAAAATTTTCAAGCCACAGACCAAAAGTCATTAAAAATTACAAACCAAAACCAATAGAGACTGGTTAATACTTATAAAAAAATAATCTGAGGTCCAAGGTGATTCTCCAAATGCCGAGTCCAGTTCTAATTTTGAGGTTTACCTGAAAAGTTAAACACTATTGGAGGGTGAGCTTATGAAAAGCTCAGTGTGAGTCGAATAATTATTTAAACGGACAAAAACCTAAATATCGAATACAGTGAAACATATTAGCATTAATAGAAGAACACAAAACCATCATTGAAATTTCGTATCATTACATAGCCATTATCAAATTGATGTCAAATGGTGTATAAGCATAGGTCATCATTCATTCGAGTAACAATCATTAATTTCGATACCATTCAATACAACACAATACAAAACATAGCATAAATCAATAACATTCGAATATGTCATGAGCATGATGCAATGCAAAAAGGTTCCTACCCATACCATCCGCTACACACCACGAGTTCCCTAGAACTCGTCATCCAAACTCAAAAGCATTATGAGCTTAATATACAGAAAATTCTGCCAGTAAAAATACAGACAAGCTGCTAGTAAAAATACGATAAATCACCATTCCCCTCGATACTCCAAGTGCAGTGCATTGACTACGAATAATGCGGACTTAATATGCCGTCGGTACTCCATAGAACTCCTCCATCAACCAAAAAATCCCAACCCGATGCATATGCAATATGTCACACAATCTCATACATAATCATATCTTAATACTTTTCACATTCATTTGACATGCTTAGCATGTCCTTAATAATCACATACTTTCAGTATATGAAAACAGTGTTCCAATCTTTTAAATAACCATTGAGTTGGTATCAATCAATATCGATCAATTTCACATACTTTATGGATGTTCATTGTGCATAAATAGCACCCTTTTCAGTACACAATATAACAAATATCTTATGCATTTAAATCATACATAAGCTTAATATCTCAATATATTATATCATTCAGTCAAACATTCTCATATCTCATAACTCAAATATGCAATTACAAACTCAATCAAACATTCACACTATCAAACTAGCAATTTTGCCAACATGTCAATCTTTTAAGGCTTGAACCATACCTAGTTCGGCCACTCACAAAATCAATAATTTGACTATTAAGCTAATCCAATCAGCAAGCTAATTTATCACATATAACATTATATTTAACATTTTCAAAAAAAAATTATGAGTTTAGGACCCACACCTTATTTTTTGTTTCCTCGTAGCACACTAGCGAATCTTCTAATTTTCCTTAATAATTCCTTAAACGAACCAAAACCAAAATTTAGTGTAAATTTAATCAATTTACCATTAAACCAGCCCCCAAACACTCACTTTTGAGTTCAAACCAATCATTGAAATTATAACTATTTTATGAATCTAAACTAGTTATATTCCTTACACTGTATCGATGCGAACCGTACGTACAATCGTTCTTCGCCTTTACAGATGATTTGGGGCATTTGGGTCAACACCTAATTCAATAATATACAGGAAAATCAGTATCTAATTAATGATTAAATTCATTCGTTTAATAAATTCATAGCCTTTACCCAACAACTATGTCAAAATAATAAACTAGTTACCCTTAATTGCATTTACACTTCACAATTTGTGGGTTTCGAATGGCCAATCGAACAAGAACATTTTTCCCTAATTGAAATGGATTTAAAAGCTGATTATGAGGGTTCAAGAACTCAAATTAAGGTTGGAAAAATATGGTTAAGACCTAAGAAACAAAACAAATCCCTTTCTTGCATATAGGCGCACGCACCACCAACCATGGTTGCCAAAATTGAGGTTGAATTTTAAAACGGTTTGAGATCTCATTAAAATATGGAAAAATACCTTTTAAATAACTTAAAATCCATAAAATTATAGATCTAGAAATTTTGGTTTTTAATTGACAATATTAATAAAAAATTGAAGAGAAAATAGATCTTACCCAAGCTAGTTGAGAGAAATGGCAATGGCACTTTCGTGGCAATGTTCGAGATCGATATTGAGGTTCAAGATTTTAGATTTGGGGCTGATTTAGATTAGGATAAATGGTAGAAATAGAGTAAAGGAGATGGCGCACAATCTTGATGCAAAAAGAAGAAGAAAGATACGGTGAAATGGCAGGTGTAGGCGACGGCAACAATGGGAGAAAGAAAATTAAAGAGAAAAGAGAAGAGGAAGATGGTGAACGGCTAGGGTAAGGAAAATTTGAATTAAAAGCTGAAAAATATAATAAAAATTTGTATTTATACTTAGGGTTCAAAGGTATGGATGACACACACATTAAAAAAAAGAGAGATTTTGTAAAATTTAATTATTTTGCAAGGAAAAGATTTGAACTTGGGACTTCATTTAATTTCTATTCTTTCTCATATTTCTTTTAACCATTAGGTTTCTTCCTCATTCTTGAAATAATTTTGCAATATTTATTTTAAAAACAAGGCATGTCACATACTAGTGTTTAAGGTAAAATTTACAAAATAATAAAAATGGTAAGAGAGAAGGGATTTAAACTTGGGTTTCAAGGAACATTTCACTAACAATTAACCAACAAACCAATACCTCATTTAATTCCTAAAAATGCATAGATAATCTTAAAAATTAAGGCATAGCCACTCTCTCTCGATTCACAAACCCGATTATACTAACCCCCGATTTTTGGGATGTTACAATACTAATAAATACGAAATCTTCTAGAAAGAAAATATATTTTGTTTAACTTGACCTGCAAGCAATCTCTTATTTTATTTAACAGGAATTTGGGTCATAGGACTCTAATAATCTCTACCTTGATACGAATTCTCACAGCACCATCTTTTCCAAAGTCTGCCACGAGCCTATCTTGAACTATGTAGGGAATTAACTAAGTCGAATATGTGCTTAGAAGCTGGAAGACTTCTAGCTTTTGACTTGTACACTGCCAAATCAAAACTAACTCAGGTTTGATTTTCATGAACACAGTGCCCTAACTTTTCAAAATCTACATCCAAAAGATAACCTCTCTTTAATGAAACAGTCATACCTTTTTCCCTCTTACGACCAAGTAGCCTACGCTCCAAATGGGCTGACTTTGACTCCGTAACGGGCGAGAGACGTCCTGTTTCACTAGTCACTGTAGAACCATCTAGAATATAAAGACTGTTGGTCCTTTTACTTTTTAACAAAATGAGAGCCACACGAGACACCTTAATGTCGCTCGACTCGATGCTGATTTTATAACTTTTCAAGTCTAAAATATATAAGGAGATTAGATTCTTTCGTAAATCAGGTACATACCTGACATCTGAGAGTGTCCTAATTGTCCCATCATGAATCCTAATTTTAACAGTATCAATACCAATTACTTACTGGATGAAACGTTTCCCATTCACAAACTACACCTTCAATCAAATTGTATGTGGAGAACCATTCTCTGTTGGGACACATGTGGAAAGAACATATTGAATCTAGGATCCACTCGAACGTAAACTCGGAGCTATCACTTGTTGACACTAATAAAAAACCATCACTACTTACATCTTCTTCGTTACTTTCAACAACCCTTTTGTTTCGCTGTTTATAACAATCTGCTTTGACTTGACCTAACTTCTTACAATAGTGACACATTTTGTCTCGCTTCTTTGATGCTACCAAAATGGAAGTTTGCCTATTTGCCTTACTATCCGAACCAAACTCCTTGTCGAGTTTGTCTTTACTCAAGAAATGACCTTTCACATCCTTGAACGAGAGTTTGTCTTTGTCATAAGTCAGGGTCTCCCTAAAAGACTTGTATGAAAAGATGGTAAAGAGTATAATAATAGCATAGCCTGATCTTCATAATCAATCTTAACCTCAACATTTTTTAAATCATTCAAAAGAGTAATAAATTGACTAATGTGATCTCTAAGAAGCTCACATTCGTTCATGCCAGAAGTAAATAGACGTTGTTTCAACACTAAACAGTTAGCTAGAGATTTAGTCGAATAAAGAGTTTCTAACATTTTTCACAAGGTAGATGAGGTTTTCTCCATCAATACCTCCTGCAATACCCTATTCGCGAGGCACAACTAGATTGCAGACAAGGTCTTTTTATCAAGCTCTTTCCATTCTGTCTGATCTAGATTCTCAAACTTTTTCTCGGTAACGACCTTTTTCAGGCCGATCTAAACTAGAATTGTCATCATTCAAACTTGACACAGATTGAAATTTGTGATATCATCGAACTTCTCAATGTCAAACCCTACTACTGTCATCTCTGAACGAGCTGATCTATGAAAATTGATCTAGTTCTGATACCATTTGTTGGGGATCAACCCGATTAAGTAATGAATAAGTAAAAAATAGCGAAAGAAATTAAGAAATTGAACACATATTTAACGTGAAAAAATCCCTCCAAAGAGGATAAAAAATCACGAGTAAATATAATTTTACTAAAATGGTAAAATAACAAAGATTACAAAAGATGAAGATAAAAGCTAAATCCCGAAACTCGAAAATAAAGAACCCTTAAAACGTAAATACAAAATTCTCCAAAACTGTTATGAGTTCTAATATTTAATGGGTGTGTTTTCTGAAATTGTAAAAGAGTCTATTTATAGGCTAAATTCGTAGGTTAAATAAATTACTAATAAATGTTAAATATATTATACTAATAAATACTAAATCTTCTAGAAAAAAATATATTTTTGTTTAATTTGACTTGCAAGCAATCTCTTATTTTATTTAATAGGAATTTGGATAACACAACTTTAATAAAAATAAATAAGGTTAATTTTGTTTATAATATTTTTTTAAATAAAAAATAGATTCTAAAGAAAATAATTTTTTTATATATCAAACTTTAAAATTTAAAAGTTATCACTTTTTATCGAATCATAATCTTAAGAAAAACTGGTACTCAAATAAAATTAGGCGCCTTCGGGCCGAGCTCAATTAAAAATTCATGCCCATTTACTAGGCCCAGGCTTGGCCTGACCCGAAAAATGGGTCTAAAATTTTACCCAAGTTCGACTTAGATAAAAAATGCTAAAACCCGAGCCCGACCCGGCCCTCCTGTATTAATTTTTATATTATTTTTATATAATTTTTAAATATATATAATACATCAAAAATATTAAAAATATTAAAATAAATATTTCCCAACAAATTGAAAAATATGTAGACTAAGATACATGTAACTTAACAAACAAATACCTCTAAAATAATAACAAAATTAATAATAAGATAAATTTTATACAATATCCAAACAATAACAATAAAATAGTAGCAATATAATAATAAAATAGTTGCAAAATAAAGAGAAAATAATAATAAAATAACATTCAAAAACAAAAAAAAAGAGTAGATTTTTTTTGTCTTTTAATGAATTCGGGCCGAGCTCGGACCAAAAATACCTTACCCGAGACCCGATCCGTTTTTTAAACGAGTCTTATTTTTTTGTCCAAACCTATATTTTTGCCCAAACCCTCTTATATTTCAAGCGAGCCTTCGAGCAGGATCGAGTGACCCGACCCATGATCAGATCTACTCCGGTCCCATCCCATGTATGATGTTATACCGCTGCGGCATGCCATTGTCCGCAGGGTTGTGTAACTTACAATGAAACTTAGGCCGTACATTCTTTCTATCCACATTGTTAGAAGCCACTAATCTAAAATTTCTAAAATCCAAATGGAGTCCAATTGAAGGCACCGCCATTGCTTCAGGCCTCAAACGCATGAAGTATCTTCAACCACTAATCCAACTCAACTCTTACATGGTCCCCCATAACGTTAATAGTTGGATCAATTTGACTGCGAGTCATTCAGTCATCTTCATTCAGTCATCTGTCTTTCGCTAGCTATTTTGTTTCGAAAGAGGTTTTATATAATTTTCATATCTTAAACACCCCCAAAAGTTAACAAAAACCAAGGGATTTGGCAACTAGATGAGCTGACTTTTATTAGTACCCTGTTGTAAGTTATAATTGACAATGAAATAAACTTCCATTTCACCGAGAAATGAGAAAAACCCCTGAACTTACTAGCAACGTTGACTGCCAATTGGCCAATAATAGCCAATCATAGGGACACGCTTTTATTTATTTATTATTTTTGAAGTGTTCTTACGGGTCAATTTAGTGGTTGAGGTTACAGTAAAAGGTTGCTGTCTTCATAAAAACATTTCCCATTTTTATCTCCCTTTTAGATCTTTCTTTCTCTTATTTGTAGCAATTTTCAATTTCGGTTACAGTATATCCGCATCCCATTATTCCACATTTAAGTACAAACGTGTCTTCCATTTGGTCAAGTCCTTTTCTAAAAGGCTTCAACTTTGATCAATTGTTAAAGAAGAGAGAGAGAGAGAGGGGGATGCTATTTTGATCGGGGTCTTTTAGATTCCGATTCTTTTAGGAGTATCTGGAATTGGGTTTTGCAGATTTTGGGTCATCCTGATAATTTTGAAGCTGGGTATTTGTTAGTGGGAATCTGACCGCTATGGAGATTCTAGAGATTGTAGATGTTTATTTGATGGGGATTTGACTTTGAAAGATAGGAATCTCTATTTCTTTCTTATAGTCAGAAGAATTTATAATTTTTTGTTTGTTTGGTTCCATCTTGAAAAGCACGAGACAATTTATTAATCCATAAAACAGTCACATCCTGATTTTTTTTTTCTTTTTCAAAGTAATTTCAGGCAAGGTTCTTCTTCTGATGTCAAAATTAAAAAGGTGGCAATCCATTTAAGGAAGTGAAACATTGACTGTTAGAACTTCTCTTAGATGTATTTTGGAAGGCTTCGTTGTTATTGGTTTGGTCTATTTCGCAAGTTTTGGGTGGTTTGAGGATTATGATTTAGGAAAGGTTTTGTGGTGCACCGTTTTTTAGGCATTTAGAACAGACAGAGAAGCTCATCAATGAGATTTCTAAGCTTTGTGGGGAACTCCTTTGGATGTTCTGCATCTGGGGAACGCCTAGTTTCCGCAGCAAGAGATGGAGATCTTCAAGAAGCCAAGGCTTTATTGGAATACAATCCAAGACTTGCAAGGTATTCAACTTTTGGAGCTCGCAATTCGCCTCTCCATTACTCTGCTGCTCAGGGTCACCATGAGGTATTCAATACCTTAAATTTCTGCCTGGAAACGTTTCTTCCAAATTAACCGTAATGCTGATTTTTTTTCTTTTCATTTTTATATCAGATAGTTTCGCTCTTGCTTGAGTCTGGAGTAGATATTAACCTCAGGAACTATCGGGGTCAGGTAATTCAATTTTGTATTGTCTGTTTTTTTTTTTCTCTCATCCATTATTTGAGTCCATTTCTAAATTTGCCAACCATTATTATTCATGTGGCTTTTGGGTTTCTCAGACATAATTTAGTTTAGGTTTCCTGGGTTACTATTGTTTGTTTTAAGTTTTGCTTAATAACTGTGATCAACAGACTGCTCTGATGCAAGCTTGTCAATATGGCCACTGGGAGGTTGTTCAAATTTTGATTCTTTTTGGGGCCAATGTAAGATTGTTACTTGAAAGTTTAGTTTCCTCTATTGCTATAGATCTGTATGGTTTTCAAACTTGATTGGAATTTGATTATGACAAGTGAAGTTTGTGCTGAAATGGTTCTTAGATTCACAGAGCAGATTATCTTAATGGGGGTACTGCACTCCACTTGGCTGCCTTGAATGGTCATTCCCGGTGCATAAGGCTCCTTCTTGCAGATTATATTCCTAGCATTCCTGATTGTTGGAATATATTAAAAAACAAATCAAAAGATAAAGAATCTACTTCAGATTTTGATGAGAGGTAAATTTATATTAATCCTCGTTATTGCTTCTTATGTCTACTTTCTGTTTTCATTCATTCATTCTCAGTTTTATCTTGACCTTCCAGTGCTCTTCGCGAGGTTATCAATAAACCTGCTGATGGCGGTGTCACTGCCCTTCATATGGCAGCCTTGAATGGGCATGTTGAAAGTGTTCAGCTGCTCCTGGATTTGGGAGCTTCTGTTGCTGAGGTCACTGTAGAAGATGGAACGACGATTGACCTAATAGGTAATTCAGAATTCAAACAAACATTTTGTCCAGTCTCGCTTGATTCAGTCTATTGTTTTGCAGCTTTTTGTCATTGAGCAATAACAGCAAAATCATTATTAAGCGGCAAATTAATTCTGCATTGCACTTTTCTCATGTTCATCAGGGATCCCCTCTTTATCCTCGTTTTATCCTCTGCCTTGGTTTTTATCCTCCTTTTATCCTCTACCTTGGTTTTCTTTGTTCAATAATTATTGTTCTTCAATGTCACTTTCTCTTCCCCTTCTTTTCCGTTTTGTCTTTCCGGTTTCCAGGCCGCCAATGCACATCAAAATTACAATATATAGGTGGAGTTACTGTTTATTGGTAATTTAGTACATTTCTTCCAATCTGATAAGAAGCTGTACATAAATACAAAAGCAGTTAGTCCCTAGATGGCTAAAACTCCCCCACTTGTCCGTTTCTAAATGTTTTGACGCTTTGAAACTGCAGACTGACTTCTCTTCTCAAGTGTCCGTCATTTATATATTCATTAGTAAAGCCTTTACAATCTGATCAGACTTGAGGGCCTTTTAGGTGATCATTTAGAATGTTATGGTTTATAGGTGCATAGGTAGGAAAACTTCAAATGCTATTGAGCTAGTAAGTCTTCTCCCCAACAATCTGTGTTTTCTCCTTTATGTTCTCTTGATATTCGACTTATTTTTCTCCTAAAATAGTAGCCTCATTAAATTAGTTACCTTTGCAGGTGCTGGGAGCACTGTTCTTCACTATGCTGCTTGTGGTGGAAATGCACAATGTTGTCAGGTATGTCCTTGCACTCTGCAGCATCACATCCAGAAACAGGGAACTAGAAGAAATTCAATCATGTACTAATATCATTCATGACTGATTTTTTTTTCACTCTCTATTCAATTTCTAACTTATAATCTTGATGTCTGATGTTTCAGATTTTGATAGCCAGGGGTGCCAGTATTACTACCACAAATGTAAATGGGTATGTTACTGTGACTCTTATCATGTTTAAATGCTATGCATCATTGTTACATTTTCTGCTAAAATGTATTACTAATAATATGTTTTCACTTCTCAAAAGCACGAAGTTAGAAAAAGAAATCATACTAAGATGCTGCTTTTAACTGCCTTCTTGATTGGAATTTCGGAGCATGTAATGATAAAATCAATTTCACTTTTGAATGGTCTTTAATAGATACACTGAAGCTTTTTGCTGTTTAGTTTTCTTTCTGCTCCTTCCCCTCCTTAAGAAATTTCATTTACTGTCTTTCTAAATCTCCCTTTCTGACCTGCAGACCATTTTTTTGCATTTATGGGTTAAAACGAAATGAGGTATAGAAAGAAGCAAGACTAAGACTAAGACTAAGACAAGATGCTAGAAAATGTAAAAAGTAAGGAGAAGATGATTTCTCTTTATCCATTGATATGAGTATTTGTACTGATATTGAAAATACTATAAAGGAAAGAGTACAAAATTTAATCCTAATTATCTGCTAGAATCCCTAAATATAAGATACTTACAGTCCAACATATTTACAACCTGTTAACTCTCCCCCTCAAGCTGGAGCATAAATAGTAATTATGCCTAGCTTGTTACATAGAAATTGAACCTGATTCTCGAAGAGAGCTTTTGTGAAAATGTCACGAAGTTGATTTTCAGTTTTTAGGTAAATGGTAGATTTCAGCTCTTGCATTTTTTCATGAACGAAATGCCAATCAACTTCTATGTGCTCTGTTGGTTCATGAAATATTGGATTTGAGGCAATATGGAGATCAGCCTGATTATTGCACCATAATTTTGCTGGTAATGAAGCCTTCAGGCCTATTTCAATCATGAGATGATGTATCCGCATGATTTCACAAACAAACTGAGCCCTGACTATATATTCTGATTTTGCACTGGATCGGGATACATAATTATGTTTCTTACTCTTCCACGACACCAAATTTCCTCCAATGAATACACAATATCCTGTAGTGGACCTTTGGTCAACTTTCGATCCTGTCCAGTCTGCTTCTATAGAACACTCTAGTGTGTCAATGATTCTTGTACAATATACCATGTCTAGGAGCTCTTTTAAGTAGCACAAGATCTGTTCAAGAGCTGCCCAATGATGGATGGTTGGAGACAACATAAATTGACTGACAATACAAACTGCATATGCAATATCGAGTTACTGTGAGATAGTTCAACTTCCCTACCTATCTTCTATATTTCTCAGGATTCCAAATAGTTCACAATGTCAGCTAGAATCTCTCAATATAAGATATTTACAGTACATCATAATTACAACCGGTTAACAGAAAATAAGCTAAGTCGATAACATATAAATTTGCCCAAGCCTGTGAAACTTATCCATGTGGTGGGGTTTTGTTCCATTGCTATATTGAGGAAAGATGCATTCTGATTAAGGAGGAACAGGATCTATAGTTCATCTTGTGTGATTATGCTTGTTCCTTTTAAACATGTTTCATTGTTAAAATTGCTCCTGATGGATGCATATTTTATGTGGTCACCATTTTTCATATTTTGGGGTAAAGCTACAATTCATTAGAAAGGAATGCTTCATGCCATATTTAATCTGACTAAAAGGATTTACTTTGTGACATTTCAATGGTTAACCCTATCATCTTATGACTACATATCACTTATGGCATGGTAGAAAATTTTCATATATTTTGGTGAAGAAATGGTAGTTCAGGCACAACTGTGGTCAATCAATAGCAGAAATCCTGTTATAAAGTTAACCTTTATTATATACTAAGTAAGATGCCTGGATATCATATTATTTTTGTTTCATCATGAAACTCATTGACATAACCTTTTCTATTTGTTGCTATTTGTTTGCTAAACCCTGTCTTGATGAATAATCAGATGTGATCTATTCTTGTTTTTAAATTGTTTCTTCAAGGTGGAGTCCTTTAATGGTTGCCCGTTCATGGCGCAAAAGTTGGCTTGAGGAAATCCTTAGCACTCAGCCTGAAGGCCGGTCGCAAGCTCTTCCTTCACCCTTTCTGTCTCTTCCCCTTATGAGCATTATTAGAATTGCTAGGTGAGTGAAATCTGCACTGTCTTTCCATATTTTATGTTGTTGCATCAATTCTCTTTGCCATAGGCTTTTGTATAACCTTCAGAGTTTTAGTTTTTGCATGTGATGTGCTTATCTGTGAACTTTTATCAAATTTATAATACTGCAGTTTGTTAATTTTCTGGCAAATTAGGTTGAAGTGTGCGTACTTAGTTGGAAATAGAGACAAGGTATTTGCTATCACTAGTCACTCAAACTACACCGCTGGATATCGGTGTATGTTTTCAGATTCGTTTATATCTGTGGTCAGGAGTTTTACTCTGTGAAAACTGTTAGTATTGAAGGCTTAAAACTTGCAGGAGTCTGCTTCTAGACATTCTGTTAAGTGCTAACATCATGCTGTTTATTTGGGTGAGAAAATTAGGCAGAGTATGTATCTTTTATTGAGGTGGAAGGGAGGTCCCGGGTGTTGCTTAGGAATGGCAGAACAATAAGAGTTGGAGAGTGAAACTAAAGCAGATGTACTTTGTGAAAGTTTTCAAGAGAGCATTTAATAAAACTGTTCTGTATTTTATTAACTAAAGAACTGAATTTAAATAGAGAAAAGAGTCCAAAATATATGGGTTTCACATATTTCAACACTTTGTACCTATAGTCTAAACCATACTAGCTCAGGAAAGTGAATCAGCGTTATTCAATTGTGAAAACTGGTGACAACCAACACATTTCTGGAAAATATTTTTTATTAGCAGCATAATTTTCCCTTTCAGCAATTATAATTAGATTTTAGAGTCTACCTATAGGGTTAAGGTACATGCCGTAGCTAAATCTGCATTACATTGTCTAGAAGATTGACTGTCAAACCATCAACCAACTTCTTTAGTGGAACTTTTGGAACAAAATATCGTTGATTGTCTATTTTTACCTCCTACTTTTAAGTGTTTCTTTCACTTAATTTATTTACTGCCTAGTCCTTGCTTCTCCCCTAATTTCCCTTTCAATTTTCAAGCCATTTAGAATCCAATTTGATCAACAAGCAAACTAGATTTGTAGGAAGGCTTTAGCATTTCTCTTCCCAAAGTTAGCTGACAAATAATCTTTCACTTTAGAGTGATTCATTTTTGCTTTAATGTCTAGCAACATACGATGGAAAAGGAAAAGGAACAAAAGAAAAAGATTGACAAGTTTCATTTTGCCTTATTCTGTGGTATAATTTTATTAGTTATGAGGCAGTATTAGATTATACTTTCATTCCCAATTAAGTGGATCCAAAGTAGATTGTAAAATTGTCAGTGTTGTTTTTGTTTTATTCGCAAAGTACTATTAAAAATTTTTTTAGTTTGGAAAGAAACATCTAAGCTTGTTGTCTCCAGATTTTGCATTAGTTGGATTTAGATTTCCATCAGGTTTTGGATAAATTAAATCAATGTGTTTTCACTTTCTTGCTTTATTTTGTGTTAAATTGTATACTTCCAATTTAAGAAAACTCTGTAAAAAGTTTCTTTTTTATGGTGCTAGACTCCTATAGCGAAATGGAATTTTCAAGTCAACCTTGCATATTTCCTTTTACATAGTCTACATATTTTATTGGTTAAAATCCACATAATCATTTAAACTAAAGATTCACATAACCACTCCTAGTTGTGTCAGTTAAATGAGCTCATCAAACAGCAAAAAGAAGATAGTTCCTCAAGTTGAAGAAATCAACAGACTGGGTTGAGGTGCAAATTAAACTTCAGGTCCTTGAGAGTTTTCTGCTACTTTATAATAAAATGTTAGTAAATACCTGAGTGCAGAGGATTATGCTTTCTGTTCTCATTAACTGATCCATTTTTTATAGTTTCTTAACTGTGCTGTTCAATTAAATTAAACATTGAAATAAACAACTTTAAATTGCTGCTTCTTGCAATTACCAAGAGAGTAGAACAACAACGGGATAAAGACATTATATTCAGCTTTATCCTGAAATCTTTGTATTAACAATTGCTCATATATTCACAGAAATATTAGAACAGGAAACTGGATATATGCATGGACATCCATTTGTGAGTATATGCAAGCAATAATTATAAATTTATGAACATGATGGCTACCGGGTCTCTGCATCAATTTTTGTGCTAAAAACTGAGATTCGTATCATATGAACTAAATCTTTTCACCTTCATTTGTCTTATAAAGAGAATGTGGATGGAGGACTGGTGATTCCTTGTTCTCGTGCCAAGATCCATGTGCTGTATGTCTGGACAGGCAGTGTACAGTAGCTGCAGAAGGTAACTTATTCATTCCATGTAACAAATCCTGCTAGAGCATATTTATCTCAGTTATAATTACTGGTATCAGTGTAGTCTATAGGATTATAAGAATTGATATGGATATTAATTGAAAGGGATGAGGAAATGAAATCTTCCACCTAAGATTCTAATATTAGAATGACATTATCACACACGTAACTCATTTTTTGTCAGACATTCATAGAAACTTTTTATTTCATGCATAAACGGAATTAGGTGTGGTCATTATTTTTAGTGGTGAGGTTGAGAGGAAATAAGTGCCGATTTTGAGATGTTCTAAATCAGGTTAGAAGTACTAATAATACAATAAAATTCCTTTTCTCTTATGGGCATTTTGATACATATATGCATACCTCAAAATCCGTTTCTTCATTACATCCACACCCTGAATTTTCATCACAAAGTGTGGGAATTCATGTTTGACATTGATGATCATGGGATATATGTGACTAGATGTTACGAAAATCAGAATTCACAGATATATTGCCCATGGTGCAGGTTGTGATCACGAGTTCTGCACACAGTGTGCCTTATACCTCTGTTCTACAAATAACACAACAAATGTAGCTAAAGGTCCAACTGGCTCAATTGCCTGTCCTCTTTGTCGGCATGGAATAGTATCATTTGTCAAGCTCCCTGGAGCAAAACCGATAGTTAAGGCAGTTGCAAGAACAAGTTTGTCCCTGTCTTTCTGCACATGTTCTAGTGAGATGTTGGAGCCAACTTCAATGACAATCCCGCTTTGCAAGCCTGTGGTCCATTGCGCTCGCATTTCTCCCCCTGGATCTTCATTCTGCAGCATAAGTGGTCAGAGTTCCCTGTCGATGAAAATCCACTCTAGCCTTTGCATTGGTGTTCCGAATACTAGTCCTTTAACTCCCTGCCCTGCTGACCAGAATTTGCGAGGCTTAAGACGCTCGGCTTCAGAGGGCAGAAGATCATGGTTCTCGACACTTAATCAATGTGTAACTACAGGCAATGGTTGCTGACATTTTTTGTGCTTTTCTCCTCCATTCTTTTCCTATCTGATATGGTTGATTGCCCCCTCTAATTTTGCCCATAATTGTAATTGAAATTTCATGTTGATAATGATTCTTGGTTGTGTAAAGAGCTTGAAAATTTTAAAAGGGGGGGGTGGTACCTGCCAGCCCCCCTGGTTATGCCCTTTGGCAAGGACATGCTATGTAATTTGGAAATGTTTTCTTTTTTAATCTTAAGAAAAATTAGGGTTAAAGAATAAAAATAATTTTTATATCCCAACTTCAATTGACGGTGTTTATATGTATCGAAGAAATAATTAATTACAGTGCAATGTTTGAGAGCTAGACTTCTCCGTGTGGCTTTGTTGCAATATATTTCTATTATTTTATTCTTATTTCCAATTTTTAAGTTCTAGCTATCTTATTATTTGAGTTTGTTTCCTATTATAGTATTAGAGCTATCCCTTTTCTTATCGCTTGTATAAATTATTTGATGCAATTCAATAATAGAAAGCACTTATTTTTCATCATTTTGTTATTTTATATAAAATCATAGCTTAGATTTAATTTTGAAACATTATTTTCAATTTGCCTCATTGTTAACAATTTTTAAAAATACACCTTTTTCTATACAATATCCGTCCTTTTTCCTTTTCAAATTGGTCAAGAAATCCACAACTCCTATAGTTGCTCCTACTGAGGTCAATCCTAATGACCATATGATCCATGCAATTGATTCATCTCAATTAATTCAATTTAATCTTGTCTCCTAATTACCACTCAAACTTAGAGGTATCGATTTTTGTAAATTAGAATATACAAGTTTTCTTATTTATTTAAGGTAATGACATCTTTTCTTACCTTGATTTCTAATTGTGGTTGTAACGTCCCAAAATTTTAGTAAGCTGAGTAATACTATTTCAAGAGACTACACAACAAAAATTTGAGGAAACCCAAAAGGAGATATTAAATGAATATTAGTAGAGTTAATTCAATTTTTTTAATGAGTATGAGCGGGAACTTGAAATATTGAAAATATGACTAAATTGAAAAGGATAGAAAAGTATAGGGACAAAAATGAAATTTGAACAAACAAATTTGTTTTGATAATAATGATTATTTGTCATGGAAATGATGATGAGTGTGTATTAAGGTCAAGGAGTTTCCAATTGGGTTAATTTGAATTGAAGTAAAAGGCATAGGGATTAAATTATATTTTTTATATTTTATCGAGAAAGTTCATAAATGCAAATTTTTGCACGAACCATTAATGATTGAGAATGATAAGTGTGGATTATGAAAATTTTCAAGTACTAAGTGCCGAAAATGGAATTAGAGAAAGGTAATAAGTAATAAGGGGCTAAAGTTCAATTTTTTCGCAAAAAAGAGCATTTTGGTCATTTCAAATGGAAATTATATTGGGAATATTAAATAGTGAGATATTATATTATTGGAATAAATTTTGATCCTGAGGCGCCCTAAACTCAGCCAAGACAAACTAACTGAATTTGAAACATCACATTAGTCATTTACGTGACCTCCTTACCGATGTAACACCCGATTATCTTAATTGACTCGAAATTTACAAATAGTTAGGATTAAATTGAAAGGATTGGCAAATCGTTGGACTCCATTGGGAGATTCAGAAATTTTAACGACCGGATTGCGATTAGTTGGATGTCAATTCTAGTTCGGTTAGGATGGAAATAGTTGGTTCCATAGTGGGAGACAAAATGACTAAGGATGAATGATTATGACGGTCGGCGTGCCAAATGAATATATATATGTGTATGTGTCGAGGCAGAATTTTTTGAATTCTGTTTACAAATTTTTATGTGTCGAGACAGAATTTTTTGAATTCTGTTTACAAATTTTTCTCTTCATAGCATCATCATCTTCAGTCGCTCTGAAAAATAAGAAGATGTAGCTGAAGGATCCTCTACATGTTGTAGTTGTTGTATGAATTGTGGTCTGGAAGTGGAGAAATCGGGAAAAATGGTAAGCTTCCTATCCCTCTGTACTCATGGATTAGAGGAATGAGTAAAGTAAGGACTCTCAAAGATTTTGTAAAATTTAAAGCTTATGGGTTTCTAAGGGCTTACCACCATTAGGTTAATCAATAATTGGTTGTCATGCTTAGCTGCTAGGACGAGGGAGGCTTTGGCATTCGGACAAGCTAAGTTGTTAAGGAAAAAGGAAGCGAGATGAGTTTTTGTATCTTGTTTTTGGGTGATAAAGTGTCATTTTGTTTCTTACATGAACCACATTGAAAATGTTGGATCATCGATACACCGCATGGCATAGCGAAAAATTAAGTCCGGCGATCACATCCAAGGATCCATGTGTAAGGAATGACTCAGGGTGAAAAGGGAATGAACAATTACCTTTAATCGTCTAAAAAATTGAAGAAATACATTACATAATTGTATGTCGATTCTAAGCCGCTACGAAATGTTTTGGCCTCTACGTAATCCATCCAGTGTGACAGCGAATGGTAAGCACTCTCTAAAACTTTTTTAGAGAGAGAAAAACCTTTTAACAACTGTTAGACCTCACACACACCTTATTTATGGTATATTAGTTTTTTTTTTTAAATCCTATATTTCCTAATTCAGGAATAATTAATTTTTTTTATATAAATCAAATCATAACAATTAACGAAATATAATAATTATAATTACCATAATTATAATAATGTCTAACAAAAAATTACAATTACAATAATTATAATCATATTCAATCCTAAATTATAATTACAATAATTATAACAAGGATTTTGGTAAATTATTTTTAATTAAATTTTATACGAATCAAGTTCATATATTAATTTAGCCATACTTTTCATTATGTGTACAACATACTTGTACACATAATTTTTTCGATATTTAACTACCCAATTAAATTAATTCTATAATCAATTTAATTCATTTGATAGCTAAACACAATACCAACTATGTTTAGATTTTGCTTGTTTCAACCATAGGGTGTGATCCTATAGGTTCTTGTAATGTTAGGGGTAATACTAGAATGTTTCTAATATTACAAACAATGAATGGCATCTAGCAATGCATCATTGTTACCTAAGTTACAAGAAGTCATGATTCGACATAACTTGTCTGTGATTAACCCTTCATGTATTAAATCCTTTTGTCCTTTATATCTAGAATGAACACAAATCATGGAATAGTAACACTTGCATAGTCCATCTAATGTTTCTTGATATCTTGAGTAAACTATGAAAAACAAGTATGATATCTCATATCAACTTATTCGGGCATGGCCATACATTTCTAGTCTCACTCAATCAAGTGGCTTAGGATATTGCTCCCATTATGTAAGAGGGACAAATTTTATATTGATCAACCATATCCCACCACATAGATTGTGGTATATCCAACATCAGTTTTTATAGAACAACCAATTACGGTGGACGTTTGACAGTATCAAAATTTGTGACTCACGATGTTGGATAATGATGATCTCAAGTTTAAGGATCATATACATGGTAATCACTATGAGTAATGTTGTGACTATTACATAATAATCCAAGAAACATACTCATAGCGGGTCAATCTAATATGTTGTTCTCTAACACACATACTCATGTATTGATTTTGACATCTCATGTCAATGACAACACTTTGTCATCAATCAAGTACACGTTAGTCTTAATGCATTATTGTTGTCCAAGCCCATAATAATACTCGACTAAGGACCTTTTAAGAATAATCATATTATTTTCAAGACATTATTATAAAACAGTTTATTTATATACACAAAAAACAAACTGAAATAATAATGGCTATGCCTTATATTAATAAATGAGGTAAAATAAGTATGTTGTTACAATCATCTCATGATTGGTCTTTGGGCATACTCTAATAGAAAATGTACTGAGATGGCCTGAGTTCATAATTTGTGAGTGCTAGGTGAAAGAGTAGGTTATGTTTATACAACAACTGTGTGAACTCTTGCTAGATGATTAACGCCATTAATGGTTGATTATTGATGATTAGCTAATATGTGTGATGAATGTTAAATGATAAATTACATGACCGAGCTTGCGTGTTTATGAAATTTGGGGCATGAAGGGAAAATTATGGATGGGATAGATGTAGCTAGGATTTGGGGAATGGGAGTTTCTATTAGATACCGCCGTATGGTGTTGTTGAGTGAAAACTGTGATGTGCGAAGCTTTGGGCCTTATGAAGGGGACACTGCGGTGTTCAAGTATCAAGGTATAGGAATGACAAAATGGAGGAATGCGCGGATGAATAGTTACGATACCACCATACGGGGTTGCTTAGTACAAACCATGATATGCGAAGCTTCGGGCCTTCCGGAGGGAGGGGGAGGGACACTTCAGTGTTCGAGCATCAAGGTAAAATGTGAAAAGGAATGATATCGACTGGTCCTTTGAGGTGACACTGTGATTACGATATTTAGGTTCTATAGAGAAACATCGCGACAGGGTCAGCAGGCTCTATGGGGCAACATCCGATGATGGTAAGTCCCTTCGGGGCGACACTTCAAGAAAGCTATAAAGTGTAAGAACATAGCTCGACTATGGCAACCAATAGAGAGTCCACTAGGATAGTAGACACGAGGTAGTTCGTTGAGGAAGTAAATACGGGGTAGCTTACCAGGATAGTAAACACAGGGTAGTCTGCCAGCATAGTAAACACGGAGAAGTCCACTAGGACACTAAACATGGGTTTAGATTGGGTAAGCCTGTAACATCCCAGTTTAGACCTTAGTCAGAACAGTGGTTTTGGGACCACAAATTCGAGTCAAAAAAATATTTTAATATTATATTCTATGCTTAAATTATGTGAATTGATATGTGTGAAAGTTTCGTATGAAAGTTTTATCGTTTGTGTGCTCAATTTGCAAAAAAGACTTAATCGCGTAAAATGCAAAAGTGGCAATCTAATTGTTAAAGCACTAAATTGCTATGGTTTATTAATTTATAAGTCCTTAAAATGGAAATATGCCACTATTATGGTTGATGGACGGTAATGGCCATTAAATAGATGATTTTGGTGTTATTTTATTAAGGTTATTTTAGTAATTATTTAATTAATGCTTAATAAATAAAACCAAAATCAATTTTTGGTTCATATTCTTCATTAAATGATCGAATATCACAATGAAAAATATGGTGTGAATGCTCAAAATAGTTCGGCACTTTGGGGGAGCAATTGTAAGTCCATTTTGACCCGATTTTTAGTAATTTTTATGTTTTTGAGATCGTTGCTTCGCAAATTAGCTAGCCCATGCTTTAATTTTTGGAATTGATGATGAATTTGAGATTTTTTATTGTTGATAATGTTATGAATTTGTTGTTTGATGATGAAAAATAGATCTTTGTTGATAGATTATTATGTTTAATTAAGTGATTTTTGATAAAATTGTGTATTAAGGACTAAATTGAGAAATTTGTAAACTGAGGGGTCAAAATGTGAAATAAATTGAATTAATGGGCTTTTAGGCACCCAAGGTAAATTCGACCAAGCATGGGTGTGGTCAAATTTTGAATATTTTTGTGTTTTATGAAATAATGACTAAATTGTGAAAAATGTGAAATGTCAGGGGCAAAAGTGTAATTAGACTATTTATGTGTTTTTAGATGAATTTGATTGAATATATGATTAAATAAGTTGAATTTGTATTGAATTAGATCAAGAAATGAGAAAATCAGATTTGGATCAGGGAAAGTAAAAAATTATCGAATAGTCATTCCGGTCCATCCGTGTTAGTACTAGGTAAGTTCATAAGTAAATAAATGTTGTTAAATTTAAATGTATGTGCATTATATGTGCTGAATTGAGTTGTAAAGAAATATATATATGTGATGCTGAATTGAATCGAACTTTGGAGAATCTGTTCCAATCATGGATTGTTCGAATAGGTGAAATTGAGAAAGTTTCGATAATGTGACAATTTCTGAAAAGCCCGGTACGAACTATAGGAATAGTTAGGATACATATGTCATGACATAGGATTCCGATATGTGTTATCATGTAAGACCACATTTGGGACGTTGGCATCGATTTGTGATTTACGTGTAAGACCATTTCTGGGACATTGGCATCGTATATGATTTCGTGTAAGACCCTATCTGGGACAGTGACATCGATATTTGATTACATGTAAGACCACATCTGGGATGTTGGCATTGTATGAGCTTATGAGTTATTTGAGTATCCTTATTGATTCCGAACAGTTCAACAGGTATTCCGAGAAATGAATAACCATGTGAAATTGTATCCGATTCAGGTACATGTGATTTGTTATGAAATTTAGAAACGAAAGGTGAGTATATATCATATGACCATATGTGAAATATATGACAACGAATGGTATGAATGTATATAAAGGAATGATGTGTTATATATGCTTGTTATATGAAATTGTGGTTTTATGTTTCAGACATGAGATATATGAAATATGAAATATGGCTCGGATGCATGATTTCTTGGTTCGAAAACTTAAACAGTTAATGAAATTAAAATGGTTGAGTTGATTATATGGTTCATATATGCAAATTTGGTTTATGTGAATAAGGAAATTATGGATGTTCGTGTAACACCCAAATCCGGCCCAGATGTTATCGCCGAATCTGGTGCATTACATTGAAGTGTTTTATCAAAAACCTTGTTTTCATTAGAAACAATTCCATAAAGTCAAAAATCCTTAATATCTTTGTAAGATCTCTTTCCAGTTGCGAAAGCTTTATTTAAAACAGATGATCTATGAAAACTTGTCATTTAAGAATTGAGTTGCGGAAACGTAGTATTTAAAAACAGTTATGGTTTAGGAAAACCATGTTCTACTTCTAATAAATATAAAGCATAAAAATGATAATAGTCCTAATTTGAAATATTAGCCAGAGGAAAGGCCTTGTTACAACTCAAATAAAAAAGAAATAATTTAAAAGCAAAATATTAAGAATTACATAAAGACTAAGTCTAAACTTTTTATGCTAGTTGGCCACCTTCGAGTCCCTCCATCCGTCGAACCGCCTACTGAGGATCACCTGAAAAGTTTAGAAGGAGGGGGTGAGTTTCGAAAACTCAATGTGTACAACCCTCAACGAGCAATCATCAGTCATTTTTGGCCTGAGCCCAATTCAATAATGGTGACCTTTCGCCTCAGTTGGGCCGAAGCCCACATCGTAATAATATTACAATAATGTCATACATGCAATGCAGTGCAATGCAATGCAGTGCAATCCCACCCCAATAATCCAACCGATACACATCAACTCTGTCCCCCGGTACACATCATGTGGGGATATAAATATCGACCCACCCAACCGATACACATCAATGGTAGCCCGGTTGCGGAACTACCTTCATTCATATATTGGGCTTAAAAAGCCGTCGGTGGATCCACGATTGTCAAGTAACCATGCGATCCTTATATACTTCCTCCGTTCCATGATTCCCAACCCAGATGCAACCTAAACAGAATATCATATGTATGCAGCAGATATACATGTAACATCCATAAATCTTACGTTCAACATATAGAGGTATTTTGGTCATTTTCGCCCTTAGGGGCATTTCGATAATTTTCCTTTATTAAGGGTTTTTACTTACCTTGGGCCGTTAACAAATCCCGGGAGCTAAAATGAATGAATACTATGCACCAGGTAGGATACCGAGAAGAGGAGGTGAGTCATTAAGACTGCTTAAGTACCAAGCTCTCCCTAGATCTAATCCTAGACATGTATATACCCTATGACTTGTCCACGGTCACAATAAATTAATTAAGTTTTATGTCTGTTTAAGAAGTTATCGGATACTAGGCCCAAAACCCTTTACAAAGCCCTAACAAATCTACATACATACACATGGCCCACTAGGCCCAATCTCATTCATATGGCCCATTAGGCCCAAATCACATTCATTTGGGCCATTAGGCCCAAATCATATTTATATGGCCCACTAGGCCCAATCACTTCCACAGTCATGCTTTCATACGATTTTCCATCACATAACATCAATTACCAATTTTGCCAATTATGGGCCATACAGCCTATCGGCCCATTTAGCCCATTCTGGCCTGGTTGGCCAAAACACAGTCCAAGCCCATGGAATCGCCCATGGGGTCTCAGATAACCTATTGGTTTTCCCCTTACGAGTGTTCGCGCACTCGTAAGACTACCGTAGCCAAACTTTCGACTTTTTGGCATTTTGGCTTTTCAGAATTTCAGTTTTTCGGCATTTCGGGATTTGCCGATCTACTATGTGTGTGCAGTGTATGTACACACCTTTGGCTTTATATCAAGCTATCATAGGGTAGAAGCACACACCTTATCACCTGGAGTACTAAATATTCATAATCGCCCGAACCTATATTCAACATTATACTCCATTAGTCACATCCCATTAATTCAAAATAAATCCACTACTTACCGAAGAACAACCTATACTTGCCTTGACTAGATTGATCGATTGCGATCTGCCTACGTAACTCGAAATCTGACGTAGTCCCTCTTCCGCATCTAGGCGGAAAGTCCCTAACGGCTGACACCTTACGTCGCTTAAACTTAGGAGCCTCCATCCTAACCTCTCTACTAGAACCCCCTTTTTCCATCAGCTAATACTTAGCCAGCGATCACACTCTTGAATGAGAGGGACAAAGAGAAATAAATGGAGAAACCATAGGTTAACAAAAGTAATGGTATTTGGAAAGGATAAAGAAAAATCAGATTTTAAGAGTGTAGAAACGAAAGAACTTAGAAATATTTAACAAAAGCCAAATAAGATCTAACTTACTTACCGATTGCGAGATCGCTTGCCAACAAGAAATCAAGCCCCCAAAGTATATGAATTGATTTTTAAATGCAAAAGAAATAGTCGGCTAAGTTGAAGAGGAAAGAGGTTGATTTGATTAAAATAGGGAAGAAAAGATTAAGAGTTTGGCTTAAAGAAAAGAGAAGATGGTATGCGACTGAAGCACACAAAAACAACAAATGCCCTCACTTGCCCATACGACACACATATATATACTTTAAAAATAAAAAAATAAAAAAATAAAAAAAACAAACCTACACTCCCCAATCGACTTAGGCTTAGTTTGGATGGGCGATTGGGTGCGGTGCAGTGCGTTTAGCTTACTTTTTGTCTTACGCTACAGTATCGCTACAGTATCTAATCTCACCTCCACCGTTGTTTTTACACTAACCACGGGTAAACGCACCGCCCATCCAAACTCATCCTTAAACTCGTCCAATTAAATTCCCTTCAATTTCTCCAATTTTTATCATCATCATATCCACACTTAATCCTCATCCTAATCCCCTTGATTTTAGCCAACAATTCCAATTAGAATTGCATTCAAATTGCTCCCACCGAATAGCAATCCTTCCCTGCGTTGAGTATCAAAATTAAATTCCCTTTTGCGCATGACACCACTCGAACTCTAGCCTCCAACTTTCCAACACATTGCTGGCCACTGCACCACATCCTATCTTGTGCTACCATTCAGTCACAATTAACTATAAGGCTTATATGCCTAAGCCTCAGTTTTCTTAAAGAATAAAAATTTAAACTTTGCCAGGCTTGGGATTCGAAATTGCAACCTCTCATATCCATAGCATTCTACTCACCACTACACTGCAAGTGCCCTTGTGCCATATTCCAACCCTAATTATTTTTAAGGCCTATTAACTCGCAACCAGGTTATCCTAAAAATATTTGCTACCATTCAGATTCGAACCCCTAATCTCTTGGCTGCGCTATACGTCCCTTGCCACTACGGCACCTACCTTATTTGTGTCGTTCTCCTCCCCAATTAATTATAAAGTCTTTCTGCCGACCTCCAGGTTGTCTAAAAAAAACCCACAACTTTTGCTCATGCCGCGACTTAAACCCAGCACCTCTCCTTTCTCCTAACGTCATCATACCACTGGGCCAAGCGCATCCTTTGTGTCAAATTTCCACCAAACACATTTATAAGGCCTAAATGCTAGCTTCCCTACTAATCATATGCGCAATAAAAATTTTTACCAAGGCCAGGACTTGAACCCTGGACTTCCTGCTTGCTACCAACGCCTTTTGCCACTAGGCCAAGCGTTTCCTTATGTCAGATTTTACCAGGCCTTTTTAATAAGCCTTCCACCTAATGCTCAGGGTCTTTTAGAAGAAAAAATGCAAAATTTTGCTAAAGCCCTAGATTGAACCCAAGATTTTTTCCACACTACCAACCCTTCCTAAATCACTTAACAATTAAACTAAACATGCAATTATAAAATATTTAAACACATTTAAGTTATTTAAGCCGCCTTCTAACCGATCCCAAACTTAAGGCCCATTACTTCTAGGCCCAAAATTCAAGGTGTTACAGTTCGAGTTTAGAAGTGTTTATAAAGAAATTGATATAATCTTATGTATGATTTGTAATAAATGAACATAGTTGATTGACAATGTAATGAATATGTACGAGCTTGACTTATATGATTGAGTTAGCGGTTGTTATTCAAATTTGAAAGCATGGTTATACGTTCATTGATAAATAAGATAAGCGGAGTTATTTAATGTGGTTTTATGAATTTACGAGTACAATGAATGTATATGAGATTGAGAATTGATAAATTCGGTTTAGTGATATTGGTTTAGAGATATTATTGAAATGATTTATTTGCTTATGGCTTACTAAGCTTTCAAAGCTTACTCTTTGTGTTTTTCCTATGTCTATAAAGTTTCAAAGACTTGCTCAGGTTGGAAGTCATTGGAGATCTCATCACACTATCTAGTTATCGCTTCGGTAAATAAAAGCTTTGAGTTTTGGTAATGTGGCATGTATAGACTAGCTTTGAGATGGTTCATTTTGATTTGTGTATATATATAGTCATGCAAAAATGGCTTAATTGTGATGCTAATATTATGTACAATTGGTTATGTTTTAAGCTCATTTTGGGAAGTATGTTTCATGGTTTATACGTATGTTGTAATTTATTATATGATTCGGCTTGAACTTTGAGTTAAATAATGTGATATGTTTTGTGATATGTATATGGCCAAGTGAAATGGTCATTTTGGTATGTTCATAGTTGAGAATTTGGTAATGTTTGACATATGATTTTAGTATGTTTTGGTATAGAGAATGAACATGAAATTGGCTGATGATATTATAAATTGATTTGATACATGTTTGGAGTTGAATTTAGCTGAAAATGTTGCATATGATACTTGACTTTTGATTTGTAGGGAAGACCCAAAATAGGTGGCATATTGGCCTTGTAAATGGCCTATTTTTTCCCACACGGGCATGTGTCTCTACCGTGTTGCTCGAGGGCCATTTCGAAATGAGCCTGGGCAGACCACACGGTCGCGCACACACGGACGTGTGTCAAGCCGTGTGGCCAAGTCAGTTTCGACCATGGGCTAGACACAGGGGCATATCTTTTGGACGTGTGGATAAGTCAGTATGTATGCCCTATTTTGCCACGGCCTAGACACACGGGCGTGTCTGATGCTGTGTGAGGCACACAGTCTGCTCACACGGGCGTATGACCTTTGTAATTTAGAAAAAATGTTAAGTTTCAGAAAATTTTTGTATGAGCTCGGTTTAGTCTTGACCCCTTTCTAAAGCATGTTTATGGTCTCGTAGACCTATATAAGAGACAATTTTGAATTATTATTGTATGTTTGATTATGTTATGCTTAAGTATATGTGAATGATCTAATTTGTCCAGTAATGCCTCTTAACCCTATTTCTGTGACAGATACGGGTTAGGGGTGTTACAAAGCCGTAGCTTGGCTATGGTACCAAGTGAAGTTTTCTTGAATGTTTGGTTAGGAAAAATGATAGTACAAGGTAAGAGAGAGATCGAAGTATGATATACTTGGAGAGTAACACGAAAGGGCGAATACGACTTGTCCAAGAACGTGGGTATATAGGATAGCCCAAGGATCTGCCAAATTAGAAAGATAAAAAAGGCGAGTATGAACTTATAAGTTTGCATGTATTGGAAAGTAAACTCCAGTTAGGGGTGAAACTATATAAAGCGAAACCTATGTCTAAGGGGTCCACGGGCAAAAGTCTGCTTGGGCGGATAAGTCCATTGGGGTTTCACTTAGGAACAACAATAGCACAATGGTCTGATTGGTAAAGTTTATCTAAATCTATAGAGAGGAAGGATGTTTGACCAAGACTAAATAATACTTAATAGACCTATGGAACTTACAAGATGAGTGTTCGGTAGGGACAAATCGGGGACAAATGATCCATCAAGAATATTGGAGGGTAAGGAATTGAATTCTGAAGTATTGAATGGATGAAAACCAATGGTAAATAATGGAATTCGCATAAAAGGTTGTGAGAATAAGGGAAGATGAGCTTGTTAGGTAGTAAAGGAAGTTGGGATGAGGCAAATTAGGTCTATATTAATAGAGGACAATCACCATAAATGAGCATGCCCATGTATCAGATAGAGAATAAGACCACCAACGGTAAGCTGCGGGGAAAATGGGAGACATCAACCTCGTCGGTGAATTTGGGAAAGGCCAAGGATGATTAGGGAGTTGAAGTACCTGCTTAAAACTTTTTCCTTAAAGTTTTTGAATTATTACTATAGTCCAGTCATGTAGAATCTCATTAAGTTCATTTGAAATTACAAATTTACTGCTTCTCTACATGATAAAGCTTTGGCTTGAGAATCAAGTGGAGGGACCAAGCCAAACATCGTCATGTTGTGAGAGGGGCATGATTATCATTCATGTGTCTATAAGGGCACTCCTTAGAGGCTACACCTCAAGAGCTAGATCAGATGTATTAAAGTAGTAGACTTAAATCAAAATGGCGAATAATGTTAGGAATTTACTATCATAGTGAAATTGTAAGAATTCTAAAAGTTTGTTTGAAGTAAATTAAAAATGATGCTACATTTTGAGAAATGTTGAAACCAAAATATGTAACTACAAAAGTTAAAGAGTTTGTTGAATTATAGTGGTTTACGACATTTGGTACCCAAACCCGTGGATTGGGTCAAGTATAGGGTGTTACACATTTAGTATGTAACACCCCTTACCCGTATCCAAAGCCGGGATAGGGTTCGAGGTGTTACCAGACTTAAACATAACCAATCATACAAAGTCTGGCCATAAAATTTTCGTCCAATTTAAAACCATTCATGCAGATGCATTTTGTCCCTAGTACGGGCTTACGAGGCCCAAAACATACATCGAGGGCAGTTCGGGACTAAACTGAGAACTTTGAAAATAATAAGAAGACTTAGAAAATTTTCTTGATTTGGAGAGTCACATGCCCGTGTAGCTTGGGACACGCTCGTGTAACTCTCTATTTATGACGTCATCAACCAAATAAGGTCACACGGCCAAGTCACACGCCTGTGTGCTTAGGCCATGTGGCGAATTAAATTCCAAAAATTAAGTGCAGACTTCACACGACCTAGGCACACGCCCATGTCCTAAGGCCGTGTCCTTCACACAGCTGAGACAGCCGTGTCTCTACTCGTGTGTTTACTATTGGGCATTTTGTTTTGCATAATTAGGGTGCAGGGGACACACGGCCGAATCACACGCCCATGGGGCAGACCGTGTGTCACACATGGCTAAGACACATACCCGTGTGGACAATTTTTAAGCTATTTTCCAAGCCATTTTCCACCCTTAAACACTCACATACCTACACTCACTTTATGGCATGCAACATGGCACATTTGATTACTCATGCATTCACATTCATGGTTAAATTATGACTT
Organism: Gossypium longicalyx; assembly: GCA_025698465.1. NCBI lineage: Eukaryota > Viridiplantae > Streptophyta > Magnoliopsida > Malvales > Malvaceae > Gossypium > Gossypium longicalyx. The sequence continues at coordinate 73,664,775 of CM047002.1, read as the reverse complement.
GGTAATGTCAAAATATCACCTATTCAAACTATCAGGCTTTCATATGGCAATCCACACCAATTTCATATTTGTCTATCATGTTTGCTAACCTACTTGCAAGTTACACATTTGTAGCACATTTATTGTCAAACACATTAATCATATTTCATACACAAAACATAAATGCCATCCATCACACTCATTAACCATAAGCAACCATAACCACATTAAAGCATAAACACATTTGCTTGCACGCACCAATATTTAGGGTTACAACCCAAATAATCAATATGAGCCATCTCTCATGGCCATATACAAAATAATCACAAAACTTTTACGAGCCAACACATTTGGCTAATAAATATGACACATAACAAAAAAAAAGACCAAGTCCCTATACATGCCACACTCAAAATGATAAGACTAATTATACCCAAATATTCAATTGATAGTGTGATCGAGTCTCTGACATCCTCCGATCCCCGTGCTAGATTGGCAACACTATAAAAAATGGAAAGGAAATGGGGTAAGCTTTGAAGATTAGTAAGTTCACATGCAAGTAAAATGCAACTTAAACAAGCATTAATCATACATTTAACTTAATGAACATAACCTTGCATTTTATCAAATCTCTTAAACTTATTCTTCATATATATATATACATGTTCTTACCACAAGTTCATCATATCTCATGTCAATCTCATGAGTTCGATGTACATACCTGTGCCTCTTGTACATAATTACTTACTTTCTCGTCTTTTACGTATTCATCAAGATTACTCATTGAACTTCCTTTAAAACTACCCGTTGAACACTCGGAATACTATCGGATACATCAAAATCTCGCACCTAAGTGCCTCATATGTAGCCAATTGTAACACCTCAAAAATGTAAATCTTGTAATTACGCATGTTATGACACAAGTTGCATGTTTGTTTTAATGGCTAGAAGTGTTTTGGGTGTGTTTGGGAGTATTAGAGAAGACTGGGTTCAAGTCTTGGCTTTAGCAAAAATTTTTGGTTTTTCCCTTGAATGAATCTAGACATTAGCATATAGACCTTATAAATTATTGTAGTTGAAATGTGACACAAATGAGCTTGTGGCCCTGTGGTGAATGGCCTGTTACTGTTACATGAGGTCTGAGGTTCAAGTCATGGCAATGTAATAGAGTATTTATTTTGCTACTCTTGCCGTGTAAGAAGCAGATGTTGTTTGAGACTCTGTTGAGTGGAGTTTGACTTGGTCAGGGAGTGTTATGTGGAGGAAATCAAGGAGGGGATTATGGAGAGATTTTAAGAGGAAAAAGGGGAGTTTGAGGGTGTGTGGGTTTGTGTCGAATTTGCTTAGGGAAAACTCATGATTTCAGCTTTGGGAGGGGTGTGTTTTCATTTTGGCAATTGAGTGCATTTTGGGGGTCTTTCCGGTTTTGTTTTGATCTTCTTTTCTTTTCATTTTCTCTAATTTTTGTGCTACTTTGGGTCCCTTTTTGGTCAATAATTGTTAGCCGACTTCTTGTGCAACTTATTCTTTCTTTTTCTCTTTTTACAATTGTAGCCGAATTCACTTAAGTCTATTTGGGCAGTTTTGTGTTGGCTCTTTACTTTTCTGCTTCTTTCAAAGTGCCTTCTCTTGAAGCTATTTCTTTTCCCCTCTGGTTCTCGATATTATTTCTTCCTGGCATTTTGTTTCTCGTTTGGCCGAATCTCTACTTCCCACTCTTTTCCAATTCTGGCCGAATGCTATAGGCCTCTCAGGTACCAAGCCGAATACTGCATTCCTTAACTACTCTCTGACAACCGACCGACTGTTCCATCATCCTTCCATATCTAACGGTTGATTTTGGAGTGAAGGGTTCTTAAGTGATTCAGGATCCTCCTTTCGACATTTAATCTAATATTTGGGGGTAAGTTGGCTTGTTTGGCCGAATGTTTCTATGCTTTTTACGTGTTATGGGTTCTAAGTCTTTTTTTTGGTAAACAATCCTGTCTAATAAGTTTCATTGCTAAAGCAGATAATCTGTAACACTCCTAACCCGTGTCCGTCGTCGGAATAGAGTCATAAGACATTATAGAATAAAACACGGTCCCAAACAGTTAAATATAAATATATATAATTAATCATATAAACAAGTCTCGAAAGTTAATCAAAATTATTTTCATAAACTAATACAACTTTTAAATTTGGACATTTCATATCATATGTATATATAAATAGACATATCGTTCACATGTAACAGTATAAAATATAATATGCATCAACAATTTCATATATGCGGCATTAACATAGTAATCTATATGAATCTCATATGTTTTACATATTAATACCATTAAAAGCAAGTATTTGGTTATAAATCAACTCACTTCATTTCTTGGTTTAATCCGCTAATATATGTATAGCATTGTACACATTCACAACTTACACTTAATTAGTAAATTCATATAGCCATATACATAGGTAAAAAGCACCCATAAATATGAGCACTTTTACACTTATGCAAGACACATAAAAACTTAATTAATATTACAAGACCAAATTTCATATATGCATGTCTTAACTTAATTCATAAATGAACACCAAAATTTGCATCATGCATATGTCTTCCTCTTTACCTATTAATTTTAAAATCTACATTAACTCAATTACATTCATAATGAACCATATGACCAAATATATATATATAACATCATACAAATGTATATAATGCGCAACTTACCTTAAAATAAGGATTACACTTAGCATTAAATACATACTAAAACAACCAACCAAAATGATCATGCAACACATGCAATACTTACCACTTAGCAACCGAATATATTAATCTAGCATACATTCATCCATCACTTTAATTATCACATTACATAATTCCATCAAAAATTGACTAGCATACTTAGTACATACCTTCATAGTCGAACCTCATTACTTAAAATTACATACGTATACGAGGCTTCCATTATCATTTTATCAACAATCAAGCTCATTAATATGTTTCAATCAAAGACATGACAAATTAAGACTAAACATAGTAATCAAATTCATATATATAATTCATATTAATATGAAACACAACCAAGGTAATCAAACATACTTATGATCGATTTCTTCATGCCTTATCCAAAATCATTAGCCAACTTCAATGTATAATCACATAACACAAATGATATTCATTCATGGCACATAGCATAATAACCAAATGGACTTAAACCACAAATATGCCAAAATCAAAATCTAGCATAGAAATTAAGCCATTTTTGCATGGCCTTATACATAACCAAAGTTCATTATTTCAAATGAAATCCAGCCTATACATGCCATAGTTTCAAAATGCAACATTTAAAATACCAAAAGCGGCCGATAGTGTGATAGACTTTGCTGACGATCCCCAAGCTTGTAACTTGAATCCAAAATCTATAAAACATAAACAAATATACACATAGTAAGCTATTACAACTTAGTAAGTCATAAGCAAATAAACAATCTAATGATATAACCAACTCATTTTAAACTAAACCGAATTATACTAGCATAAATATGCTTAGTCTCAAACTATCAATTTCATAAATGATATATTTGTTTTTATACAAAATTACCACCTTGGCCGAATGCTCATATAACCAATATAAGTAATTCACATTTCACTTACAAAGCCAATATATCATTAGATAATCAAATATACTTATACTCATAAACACAAACTCAAGCATCATAATATATCATCATGTACACATTACCTAAATGACCGAATACACATGGTTACATCTATACACATATCACATATCATTTCGAAGACAATCACAATATATCTATCAAGATCAAACACACTTTTATAATTATACATATTCTATATTTACCTCATAAGTCATTTGTAACAAACATTAAGTACTTACTTACCTTATCACAAGTAATAATAACCTATTCCATACCTGGTCATTTAGTTTATTCAACATGTACGTTCACATCTTATCGTAGCCCGATGAACCATTCAGAATTGGATAGGACACTTGGATAAACACACAAGTCGTACAATGCCAACGTCCCAGACGTGGTCTTACATGTAGTCACATTTCGATGCCACTGTCCCAGACAGGGTCTTACTCGTAAACACATATGAGAATCACATATCGATGCCATGGTATTACTCATACACATATATTGGAATCCTATGTCATGACATATGTATCCTAACTATTCCTAAGGTTCATACGGGGCTTTCGGACGTCGTCACTCGGTCGAAACCAATTCAGAGATATAATAGCCAAGCTTAATCATATTCGGCCATAGCTTATATATGTTCATGCATTTCATACCAGCATATAATATTAACATTTAACTACAATTAAACACCTCTATTTGCTTATAAACTTACCTTGGACGATGTAAAATGGAACAGGGCAGCTGGTCGACAACTTTCGTTTTTCCCTGATTCAAATTCGATTTCTTTGGTTCTTGAGCTAAACATATTCAAATTAAGCTCAGTCAAACATATTTTCATTCAACTTAGTCCAAAAACACATAAATGTATAAATTACCATTTTACCCCTGACATTTGCAATTTTTACAATTTAGTCCCTATTGCACAAAACACAAAATTCACCAAATTTCTCCATACCCAAGCTAGGCCGAATATTACCCATATCTATACAAGTCCATAGAATTCATTTATTTCACATTTTAGTCCCTTAAATTATTATTTTTGCAATTTAGTCCTAATTACTCAAAATCGTCAAAAACTCCAATACAAAACATGTTAATCTAAAACATATCTTCCATTTTTCATCATCAAACAACAAAAATCACAAGCTCTCAACAATGGCACAACTCAAAATATTCATCAAAATAAAAAAATTCAAGCATGGGTTTGTAATACTCGAAGCAACGATCTTAAAAACATAGAAATTATAAAAAATCGAACAAAAACGAACCTTAATTGAGCTTGAATATATTTCGAACCCTAGCTTGGTTTCTTTCTTTTTCTTTTTTTTTTTAACTTTCAGCGAGAAAAACAAAAATATAAAATGAATTTTGATAACTTATGTTTTTAACTAATATATGTTTATTATTAAATTACCTTTATACCCTTAATGAAATAATAATAAAATTTTATAATATAAGTCCATTATCGTCCCACAATATGTTAATGGAGTATTTGCAACATAAATACTCCAATTTAGAAAGCCACTAGCAATTAAGTCCCTTTTAGAAATAACCACCAAATTTCCCTTTTATGCGATTAAGTCCTTTTATTAAATCGGGCACTCAAACAAAAAAATTAAATCACGAAAATTTCAAACACACAAATTCACACATAATAAACAAATAAAGTAATTATAAAATATTTTTTTGACTCAGATTCGTGGTCCCGAAACCACCGTTTTGATTAGGGTCTAAATCTGGCTGTTACAACTCTCCCCCTTAGGGATTTTCGTTCCTGAAAATCTTACCGGTGAATAGGTTTGGATAACATTCTCTCATTGCATCCTCTGGTTCCCACATTGCTTCCTCAACTCTGTGTTTATGCCACAATACTTTAACTAACGAAATTTTCTTATTTTGCAACTCTTTAATCTCACGAGCCAGAATACGAATCGGTTCTTCCTCGTGTGTCATATCGAGCTTAATCTCAATCTCAGACGGACTAATCACATGTGAAGGGTCAGATCAATATCTCTGACGCATCAAAACATGGAATACATTGTGAATCTTTTCTAACTCAGGTGGCAACAATAGTCTATAAGCAACTGTCCCGATATGCTCTATTACCTCATACGGCCCAATAAACCTCGGACTCAAGTTTCCTTTGTGACCAAATCTGCGTATTTTCTTCCACGGTGAGACTTTCAAGAAAACTTTATCTCTGATCTAAAACTCTATTTCTTTACGTTTCAAGTCTGCATATGATTTCTGACGATCTAATACTGCTTTTAGACTTTCACGGATCACTTCCACTTTCTGTTCGGTTTTTCTGATCAAATCGACCCCGTGTATCTTATTTTCACTGAGCTCAGTATAGTACAATGGCGTACAACATTTATGACCATACAAAGCCTCATAAGGTGCCATTTTGATACTCGATTGAAAGCTGTTATTATACACAAATTCAATCAGAGGTAGGTATCGTTCCCACGTACCTTCGAGCTCGAGAATGCAACATCTTAACATATCCTTAAGTATCTGAATGATTCGCTCAGACTGGCCATCTGTTTGTGGATGGAAAGCAGTATTGAAATGTAATTTCATACCTAAGGCATCTTGTAATTTCTTCCAAAACCGCTATGTAAATCTCGGATCTCTATCTGAAACAATGGATATAGGCACACCATGTAACCTCACAATCTGAGAAATATACAATTTAGCTAGCTTATCAAGTGAGTAGTTTGTACGTATCAGAACAAAATGGGCCGATTTATTCAATCTATCCACAATAACCCAGATTACATCTTTCTTGCTCTGTGTTAACGGCAAACCAGATACAAAGTCCATAGTAACTCTGCCCCATTTCCACTTAGGTATCATGATCGGCTGAAGCAATCCAGAAGGTACCTGATGCTCGGCTTTTACTTGTTGACAAATTAAACATTTTGAAACAAAGTTAGATATGTCTCGTTTCATACCATGCCACCAATAAAGCTGTTTCAGATCATTATACATCTTTGTACTACCTGGGTGAATAGATAACCGACTACTGTGAGCTTCGTTCAAAATCATTTAAATTAACTCTGAATTCCTCGGGACAGATATTCGATTTTGAAATCTCAAATAGTCATCAGCATCAACTCGAAACTCTGAATCAACATTTAAATACATTGAGCTCGTTTTGCTATCAACTCATTATCAACCTTCTGGGCATCACAAATTTATTGAACAAATAACAGTCTTGTTTTCAATTCAGCTATTATTGAACCATCATCAGACATAGTCATATGCGCATTCATTGCACGCAAAGCAAACAGTGATTTTTGGCTTAAAGCATTAACAACAACATTAGCTTTTCCCGGATGATAGTCAATCACAAACTCGTAGTCTTTTAGCAATTCTAACCATCAGCGTTGTCTCAAATTCAGATCTTTCTGAGTCATCAAGTATTTTAGACTTTTATGATCAGGATAAACATGACATTTCTCACCAAACAGATAGTGACGCCAAATTTTCAATGCGAACACAATAGCTGCCAATTCTAGGTCATGTGTCGGATAGTTCTTTTCATGTGGCTTCAACTGTCTCGAGGCATAAGCTATAACTTTTCCTTCCTGTATCAAAACAAAACCCAAACCATTTAAATATGCGTCACTATAAATAACAAATTCTTTACTCAATTCTGGTTGAACTAATACTGGAGCTTTGGTCAAAAGGACTTTCAACTAATCAAAGCTTTTCTGGCACTTCTCTGATCACTCAAACTTAACATCTTTCTGCAATAGCTTTATCATCAGGGCTGCAATCATAAAGAAACCTTTCACAAACAGTCTATAATAACCAGCAAGTCCCAGATAGCTTTAGACTTTGGAAACATTCTTCGGAGGTTTCCAATCAAGTATAGCTGAAATTTTGTTCGGATCAATCCGAATATCCGATGCTGATACCACATGACCTGTAACAGCCCAATTTAGGGCCAAAACAGAACAGTGGTTTCGAAACCACGAATCCGAGGTTGAAAATTTTATGACTAGGTGTTTAATTTGATGTTTAGGACTAAATTGAAATAGGTGAAAAATGTGTCTTCTAGTTCATAAGGTACTTGATTGAAATGGGGGTTTTAAGTAGAGGTCCTTAAATGAAAATTAGACCATTATACCTTATATAGACAAAAATGGGCATGAATAGGACAAAATTTTAAAGAAAGGCCTTAAGGGTATTTTTGTCATTTGGTAATTAAAAGAAATAAAATGGGAAAAATAAGCCAAAATTTTGTCCATCCATCTTCTTCCTTGGCCGAAACTTGTATGTTCACCATAGCTTGGGTTTTTTCCAAGCTGTCAAGCTCAATAGTAAGTGCATTCAAGCCCCGTTTTTAATGTTCTTTACATTTTTGAAATCCTCATAGCTCGGTTTACCTATTTCTACCATTTTTTCGAGTTAGGGTTTATGTTTAAAAATTTACCCATGAATAATATGCATGTATTTTGATGTTTTATGGTAGAAAATGAATGTTTAAAGTTAGGAGAACGATCTTTTCTAAGCGATTTTTAGCGAAAATGAGCAAAACGACATAATCGGTAAAAATACCTATTGTTCATAACTATGTGTTAGAGTGAGAATTTGATGTTGCCATAGAAGGGAAAAATGATCAGCATGTCATAAAACATAAGAATAAGGGCTAAAATTAAATTTCTGAGCCTAGGGGCAAAATCATAATTTTGTAAAAGTTAGGGGGCAAAAACGTAATATTTCCATAATGTGATTTTTGGATTGAAATAGATATTATGAGTGTTAAATGAGCTAAATATGTTGTTATAGATCAAGAAAGGCGTGGAATTGACCTCGAACGGCGGAAGGAAAAGATTTTGGACTAAATTGCAAAATTTCCATATTTTGCACCGAGGTAAGTTTGTATGTAAATAATACATTATCTTTATTTACGTTTTATATTTCAGCATATTATATATATTTTAGCTAATTATGAATCATAATCGACTATTGGAAGAATGAAAATAAGTAATAGAGAGAAAAATCCTGGTTGAACCTTCAGAAAGATTGGATAATACAGATGGTACGTAGCTAGGTCACATGTATGGTGCTGAGTGCACATCATGTGTACAAGAGAGCTACGAGATACTATGGGGTAGCTAGGTCACATGTGTGATACGGGATGTATACCATGTAGAAAAGAGAGCTACGGGAGAGGATAAATGTAGCTAGGTCACATGTTTGGTTCCAAGTGAAGGACACCATGTAGACAAGAGAGCTACAAGATAAACTGGCTAGGTCACATGGGTAGTACTAAGTGTTCACCATGTGTACAAGAGAGCCGAACTATGTGAAATATGATGGGTGGAGCTATGTGCTGAAACCACCAAGTATCGAGGATTGACCCGAAGTGTTCAACGGGATGATTTTATGGTGACATTGTAGTCATGGACCTATATTTGTGATGTATGAAATGTGGTGAAAATGAATTGTGATATGCATGTTAAAATGAGGTTAATACAAAGAAAGTGTGAAAGAGTGAATTAGCAATAATACTGTTTTGGACAGTTGCAGTGACGTGAATTTGAAAAATCACCAAAAATAGTAAGAATTTAATTAGAGGCTGAATGAGATATGAAATTAAATCTTAATGAGTCTATTTTCATGTAAAAGAAACAGAGCAAGTAAAGGGATCCTATAATTTGAGATATTTATATTTTTGTGAGACTTGTTCAGAACGACTACGTGATCCCCTGTTCTGACTTTGAAAAATCATTAAAATTGTACAAAACTAATTAAGAAATATAGTTTTTATGCCTAGATTCCTTATTGAGTATAATTTTAAATGAAACAAATTTCATGGATATTTGACTTTTGTATAGGGAGAAAACCAATTCGTAGTGAACAGAGGTCAGATAAGTTGAGCTGTATAACAGGGGAAACTTTAACTAATAAAATGTACTAATTAGCTAAACCAAAAATTCTAGAAAAAATTTTAGTAAGAATTAATATGAGTCTAGTTTTAGGAAAATTTTGCGGATTTGAATTTCGAGTTTCGTAACTCAAGTTATGATTTATTCAGTGAACATGACACAAGAGGGACAGCTTGATCAAATTGGAGTAAATAGTGAAATTAAAAATAGATATGGTTGAGTTATTTTGTGAACATATTAGATTCCTTATTCATTATTTATATACTTACTTACTAAGCTATAAGCTTACTTTCTTTTCTCTCTTTTGTTTTATAGTGTCATCCAGCTAGCACAAGAGTTAGAGACCGTTGAAGATCTGTCCGCACTATCAATACTTTTGGTATTTGAACTAAACATTTTGAATTATGGCATGTATAGTAGGCTTAGTTATTTTGTTACGTGTCATAATTGCCTAGGTATAAAATATTAGTTACTGATTTGATGTGATTATTTTGTACAAAGCCATTGAAATTGGCTAATATTGTTAAAGGCATATGTTATAATGATTCATGATCTAATTGGATGCCATATTTTTGTCTCGGTTTTATTTAATGGTATGTATTATGATCTGGTAATACCTCGTACCCTGTTCTGGCGTCGGGTACGGGTAAGGGGTGTTACATGACCTAGAAAACTTACTTCACTACTTAACCAAAACTCACATTTACTAAATTTCCCATACAATTGCTTATCTCGGAAAGTCTGCAACACAAGCCTCAAATGTTCGGCATGTTCAGCTTCATCACGAGAGTAGATCAAAATATCATCATAAACACAACCACAAACTGGTTCAGATACGGTCTGAAGATCCGATTCATCAAATCCATGAAAACAACTGGTGCATTAGTAAGTCCAAAAGGCATAACCAAAAACTCATAGTGTCCATACCTCGTTCGGAAAGCAGTCTTTGGTATGTCTGAATCTTTAACTCGCAACTGATAGTAGCCTGATCTCAAATCTATCTTCGAAAATACTGTAGCCCCATTCAGTTGGTCAAATAGATCATCAATCTGTGGCAACGGGTACTTATTCTTTATAGTCACCTTATTGAGCTGTCTATAATCAATGCACATTCTCATAGTTCCATCCTTCTGTTTCACAAACAGTACAGGTGCACCCCAAGGAGAGAAACTCGGTCGCATGGAACATCTATCTGTCAACTCTTGCAACTGAGCTTTTAACTCTTTTAATTCTGTTGGTGCTATTCTGTACGGAGCTATGGACATCGAAGTTGTCCCAGGCATTAACTCAATACCAAACTCTACCTCCCGAATAGGTGGCAAACCCGGTAATTCTTTAGGAAACACATCCGGATACTCGCACACAACAGGTACTGATTTAATGTTTCTTTCGGCCACTTTACTATCAAGCACATATGCAAAGTAAGCTTCGCAGCCCTTTCTTACATATTTCTGAGCTAACATCAAAGAAATCACTGCTGGTAACCCTTTCAAATCACTAGATTCAATTCGAACAATCTCATCATTCTGGCTCCGTAAATCAATAGTCTTTCTTTTGTAGTTTACAACAGCATCATGCAAAGTCAACCAGTCGATACCCAAGACTATGTCGAACTCATCAAATGGCAACAGCATCAAATCAGCTGGAAAGCATGAATCTCGAACCATCAAGGGATAGTTCTTACACACTTTGTCAACCATGACACACCGGCCCAAGGGGTTTGACACTCTAATCACAAACTCAGTAGACTCAACAGGTAGAGTCTTGCTGAATACTAATGTCTCAAACACATAAGAATAAGTAGAACCAGGATCAATCAATGCAATTACATTAGTATCATAAAGAGTGAATGTACCAGTAATAACATCTGGGGATGAAGCCTCTTCTCGCGCGCGGATAGCATAGGCTCTGGCAGGTGCACGAGCATCAGATCTGGCTGTTATATCTTTAATTCCTCTCTGACTGCCACTCGTATTACCCGTATTTCTCGGTGGTCCACCCCGAGCCGCAGTATTACCCGATCTCGTGTTCTGCACTGGATTTTCTTCAGCTAACCCTAGGCAATCTCGAATATAATGATGTGTCGATCCACTTTTAAAACAGGCCTGATCATGCAATCTACAACAACCGAAATGTCATTTACCACAATGTTTACACTCGGGTTGATTTGATCTGACATTCCCCACACTAGCTACTGAGATAGCTCTCGAGCTCATAGGTGGTCTATTCTGATCCCGTCTGGTGTAACCCGAAGTGGCTCTAGAATGACTGAAATCATCTCAAAACTTCTTTGGTGTTGACTGAACTGACTTACTAAATGATCTCTTACGCGAGTCTGTAGCTTCAAAATAAGTTTTTTTATTCTCTTTCCCGAGCTCTTTAGCTTTGCAGGTTCGCTCAACCAGCACTACGAACACTTTTATCTCAAGTATGCCAACTAACAATTTAATATCTTCATTCAGTCCATCTTCAAATCTTTTACACATTATGGCTTCGGTAGAAACACACTCTCGGGCATACCGACTGAGTCTTACAAATTTTCACTCATACTCTGTCATGGTCATCTGACCCTGTTTCAGCTCCAGAAATTTTTTTTCGCTTCTAATCAATAAATCTCTAGTTGATATACTTCTTACGGAACTCAGTTTGGAAGAATTCCCAAGTCACCCGCTCTCTCGAAACTACCGATACTAGGGTATTCCACCAGTGATATGCTGTATCTCGAAGCAATGATATGGCACATTTCAAACATTCATCTGGGGTACAAGACAGCATATCAAACACACGGATGGTATTATCAAGCCAGAACTCAGCTCGCTTAGCATCATCATCATCAATAGCTTTAATCTCTTCAGCCCCTTGTTTTCTGATTTTATCAATAGGTGGCTTATACAATCTCAACGGATCACTTACTTGAGGTACAGCAGGCATCGAAGATGGATTAATCGGGGGTGAAGGTTGTTGTGCAGCCGGGTTAGTCCGGATATATTGAGTAAACCAGTCATTCAACATTCGGTAAAAGGCATCTTTAGCCTTACATTCTTGATTACTCGAAGTTGGTCAAGAATCAACCGACACTATCCCTTGCGCGGGAGCAGGCGCTATAGTCTCGAAATCATCAGTTACAACTCTTAAATTATAAATATATATAATTAATCATATAAACATGTCTCAAAAGTTAATCAAAATTATTTTCATAAACTAATATAACTTTTAAATTTGGACATTTCATATAATATGTATATATAAATAGACATATCGTTCACATGTAACAGTATAAAATATAATATGCATCAACAAATTCATATATGCGGCATTAACATAGTAATCTATATGAATCTCATATGTTTTACATATTAATACCATTAAAAGCAAGTATTTGGTTATAAATCAACTCACTTCATTTCTTGGTTTAATCGGCTAATATATGTATATCATTATACACATTCACAACTTACACTTAATTAGTAAATTCATATAGCCATATACATAGGTAAAAAGCACCCATAAATATGAACACTTTTACACTCATGCAAGACACATAAAAACTTAATTAATATTACAAGACCAAATGTCATATACGCATGTCTTAACTTAATTCATAAATGAACACCAAAATTTGCATCATGCATATGTCTTCCTCTTTACCTATTAATTTTAAAATCTACATTAACTCAATTACATTCATAATGAACCATATGGCCAAATATATATATAACATCATACAAATGTATATAATGCGCAACTTACCCTAAAATAAGGATTACACTTAGCATTAAATACATACTAAAAAAACCAACCAAAATAATCATGCAACACATGCAATACCTACCACTTAGCAACTGAATATATTAAACTAGCATACATTCATCCATCACTTTAATTATCACATTACATAATTCCATCAAAAATTGACTAGCATACTTAGTACATACCTTCATAGCCGAACCTCATTACTTAAAATTACATACGTATACGAGGCTTCCATTATCATTTTATCAACAATCAAGCTCAGTAATATGTTTCAATCAAAGACATGACAAATTAAGACTAAACATAGTAATCAAATTCATATATATAATTCATATTAATATGAAACAAAACCAAGGTAATCAAACATACTTATGATCAATTTCTTCATGCCTCATCCAAAATCATTAGTCAATTTCAATGTACAATCACATAACACAAATGATATTCATTCATGGCACATAGCATAATAACCAAATGGACTTAAACCACAAATATGCCAAAACCGAAATCTAGCATAAAAATTAAGCCATTTTTGCATGGCCTTATACATAACCAAAGTTCATTATTTCAAATGAAATCCAGCCTATATATGCCATAGTTCCAAAATGCAACATATAAAATACCAAAAGCGGTCGATAGTGTGATAGACTTTGCTGAAGATCCCCAAGCTTGTAACTTGAATCCAAAATCTATAAAATAGAAACAAATATACACATGGTAAGCTATTGTAGCTTAGTAAGTCATAAGAAAATAAACAATCTAGTGATATAACCAACTCATTTTAAACTAAACCGAATTATACTAGCATAAATATGCTTAGTCTTAAACTACCAATTTCATAAATGATATTTTTGTTTTTATACAAAATTCTCACCTTGGCCGAATGCTCATATAATCAATATAAGTAATTCACATTTCACTTACAAAGCCAATATATCATTAGATAATCAAATATACTTATACTCATAAACACAAACTCAAGCATCATAATATATCATCATGTACACATTACCTAAATGGCCGAATACACATGGTTACATCTATACACATATCACATATCATTTCAAAGACAATCACAATATATCTATCAAGATCGAACACACTTTTATAATTATACATATTCTATATTTACCTCATAAGTCATTTGTAACAAACATTAAGTACTTACTTACCTTATCACAAGTAATAATAACCTATTCCATACCTGGTCATTTAGCTTATTCAACATGTACGTTCACATCTTATCGTAGCCTGATGAACCATTCCGAATTGGATAGGACACTCGGATAAACACACAAGTCTTACAATGCCAACGTCCCAGACGTGGTCTTACATGTAGTCACATTTCGATGCCACTGTCCCAGATAGGGTCTTACTCGTAAAGACATATCAGAATCACATATTGATGCCATGGTCTTACTCGTACACATATATTTGAATCCTATGTCATGACATATGTATCCTAACTATTCCTAAGGTTCATATGGGGCTTTCGGATGTCGTCACTCGGTCGAAACCAATTCTGAGATATATTAGCCAAGCTTAATCTTATTCGACCATAGCTTATATATGTTCATACATTTCATACCAGCATATAATATTAACATTTAACTACAATTAAATATGTCTATTTGCTTATAAACTTACCTCGGACGATGTAAAACGGAACAGGGTAGCTAGTCGACAACTTTCATTTTTCCCCGATCCGAATCTGATTTCTTTGGTTCTTGATCTAAATATATTCAAATTAAGCTCATTCAAACATATTTTCATTCAATTTAGTCCAAAAACACATAAATGGGCAAATTACCATTTTACCCCTGACATTTGCAATTTTTACAATTTAGTCCCTATTGCACAAAACACAAAATACACCAAATTTCTCCATACCCAAGCTAGGCCAAATATTACGCACATCTATACAAGTCCATATAATTCATTTATTTCATATTTTAGTCCCTTAAATTATTATTTTTGCAATTTAGTCCTAATTACTCAAAATCATCAAAAACTCCAATACAAAACATGTTAATCTAAATCATATCTTCATATTTCATCATCAAACAACAAAAATCACAAGCTTTCAACAATGGCACAACTCAAAATATTCATCAAAATAAAAATTTTAGCATGGGTTTTGTAGTACTCAAAGCAACGATCTCAAAAACGTAGAAATTATAAAAAGTCGAACAAAAACGAACCTTGATTGAGCTTGAATATATGCCGAACCCTAGCTTGGTTTCTTTCTTTTTCTTTGTTTTAACTTTAGGCAAGAAGAACAAAAATATAAAACGAATTTTGATAACTTATGTTTTTAACTAATATATGTTTATTATTAAATTGCCTTTATAACCTTAATGAAATAATAATAAAATTTTATAATATAAGTCCATTACCGTCCCGCAATATGTTAATGAAGTATTTGCAACATAAATACTCCAATTTAGAAAGCCACTAGCAATTAAGTCCCCTTTTAGAAATAACCACCAAATTTCCCTTTTACGCGATTAAGTCCTTTTATTAAATCAGGCACTCAAACGAAAAAATTAAATCACGAAAATTTCACACACACAAATTCAGACATAATAAACACTGAAGATAATTATAAAATATTTTTCTGACTCGGATTCGTGGTCCTGAAACCACTGTTCTGATTAAGATCTAAATCGGGCTGTTACATAATCGATAAAGAACTGAGATCGATTTTTAATTAGCGATCTAAGGGCAATAAGCTATCTTTCTTCGTTCAAGGTAAGTAGTGAGGGACGATTTGGGTTTTAGTATTAAGAACTCTAACGATTGGAAAAATGACGGTAAATCTTGGATGATTGTAGGCTTTGGCGTGGTGGGCTGTTCACTCGATTTCACAATCAAGTGTGTAATTTAACCATTTATACTGTAAATCGGCAAAAGCCGAAAAATATGACAATTGAGGCCACATGGGCATGTGATCGCTCGCATGGTGAACTGAGTCCACGAAACATGGGTGTTAGACTGTTGAGGCCGCCATGAGCTTTCTCATAGGTTTGGGTCGTTCTAGGCCACGGTGGGTCGAAATGGGTCGTGTGGGCCCAATGGGCTTGTGGCTCCACATGGATAAATTTCAAAATATATGCTTATTACTGGACTGGGCTGTGTAATGCACATGGCCGTGGTAACTTTTGGGCTTGATGGGCTACACGGGCGTGTGGGCCTACTTGGGCCCATTTATACTGTTAGGACCGTTGAGGTTACATGAGTCGCTTGAGGCGACTATAGACCTTCTGATGGGTCGATAAGAGTACCTAGACCCTAAGGAAGGTAAAATGACCAAAATACCCCCATAGGGTAAAATGATTATTTTACCCTTCAAGGGTAAAAGACTGATTTGTGCTATGATTTGACTGTTGTCTCTGAGCATGACATTCTGCATTCACGTATGAGATTATGACATGAAATATTGCATGGGGTTGGGATATTGTTTATGGAGTAAGTATATTGTACTGTTGGCTTTTAGCCTTTATATTGATTACTGGCAGCTTTGCTACGATACCGTTACTGGCAACTTTGCTGTGACACTGATATTGGTGTGTCTAGCTGGATGGATCGACTTTGTCCTCAGTGATTGCTAGTACGGAGTGGTGTGTCTAGCTAGATTGGGGTGGGTTTCACTGTTGCATTATTGCACTGACACTATTACTATTATTGTAATGGGCTTAGGCCCAGACTGTTACTGCGTACTGTGTTCAGACTGTTAGATAGGGGATTATACACTGAGTTTCATTTAAACTCACCCTTCTTTTTAACTGTGCTGGTAATCCCCAGCTTTAGAGGATTTGGTGCTGCGAGGGACTCGGAGGTGGCCACATGACCGTAATTATGCTATTCATGGTTATACTTTTATCTAAATTTTTGTTTTGGGTTTTTAATTCTGTAATAAGGCCTTTTATGGATTTAAAATTTTAATTGGGTATTTGCTTGCTTACTTTAAATTGGTATCCTAGGGGAAAACAAGTTTTCAAAATATTGATTGATTGCAAAGACACACGATTTAACCTTCAAAGTTTTGAAAAGCTTTCGCGTTTAAATCAGTAATAAAATAATGGCAATTTAATATGACTAATGTTTTGGCTAGCTAATTGGATAATAATAAGGAATTTAACATACTAAAGTTTTTATCAAACCACAAAAAGACTTTAACTAATCAAACAAGTCTCTACCAACAGAGTTCATATTTTCGAAAAGCACTGCAATGTGACACGCCTGATTCGACCATAACATCTGGGCCGAGCTTGAGGTGTTACATTTAGTGGTATCAGAGTCAAGTTGCAAAACTCGGCTGTGGAATGGGTTCTTTTTATTTAATTTTATTTTATTTTTTGGAAAATTTTGGAAAGTTGTTTTTGAATGACTTAAAATGTGTTGGAAGGTTTATAAATTGTGTGGCACACCGAGTCTCTGGCGCCGAATCCGTAAGTTTCCTTGATACTATTGATTGTTTTAAATGGTATACAGTAGGTAGAAAATACTAAGACTACTGTAGATAAAGGACTATACTGAAACCCTCTAGTTAGAGTAAACTGGAAACTGTAGTGAAAACTTCGATCTGCGAGAACAAACTCAAATTACTGCTTTTCATAAGACATCTACTAATAATTGAAACTGTAAATTGATCTGCATAAAATTGTTAAATCAGATAATACAAGAATCGATTTGAGCACTAGAGGTACTCGTGGAAGGGGTACAAGAGGCGGCGGCAGAGGCCATGGAAGTGCTAGGGCTGGGTCTTCTGCATTGGGCCACATGCCTAACGTTGGGGCTAGGGAGGCAACAGCTTCACCGGTAACTGAGATGGGATCTTATGGTCGAGTGGCTGGGGATGATGCACTATCCCAAGCTATGCTCTGAATTCTAGAGAGGGTCACTGGGACTAGTACGGTTGCTGTGGGCTGTGGGTCGATTTCAGAGTGACTCCAGTCAAATGGAGCTGAAATTTTTAGGGGTATTACTGGTGTAGCCCCTAATGTGGCTGAATACTGGTTGGAGGCCACGGAGAGAATAATGGACGATCCCGACTGCACTTCTGAGCAAAAACTAAAAGCTGCAGTGTCATTACTACAAGACAAGG
This sequence comes from Gossypium longicalyx, assembly GCA_025698465.1. Lineage (NCBI taxonomy): Eukaryota > Viridiplantae > Streptophyta > Magnoliopsida > Malvales > Malvaceae > Gossypium > Gossypium longicalyx. The sequence goes on along the minus strand of CM047002.1, from coordinate 73,646,382 downwards.
CCTATGAGTGGTGCCTTACTATGAGAGAAGGTACTCAAGCCGATCGGTTAACATGGCCATATACACCAAACATACATGCCATCCATCACATTCATTAACCATAAGCAACCATAATCACATTAAAGCATAAACACATTTGCATGCATGCACCAATATTTAGGGTTACAACCCAAATAATCAATATGAGCCATCTCTCATGGCCATATACAAAATAATCACAATACTTTCATGAGCCAACACATTTGGCTAATCAATATGACACATAACAAAAAAAAAAAAGACCAAGTTCTTATACATGCCACACTCAAAATGATGAGACTAACTATACTCAAATATTCAATTGATAGTGTGATCGAGTCTCTGATGTCCTCCGATCCCTGAGCTAGCTTGGCAGCACTATAAGAAATGGAAAGGAAAAGGGGTAAGCTTTGAAGCTTAGCAAGTTCACATGCAAATAGAATGAAACTTAGACAAGCATTAATCATACATTTAACATAATGAACATAACCTTGCATTTTATCAAATCTCTTAAACTTATTCTTCAGATATATATACATGTTCTTACCACAAGTTCATCATATCTCATGCCATTCTCATGAGTTCGATGTACATACCTGTGCCTCTTGTATATAATAACTTACTTTCTCGTCCTTGACGTATTCATCAAGATTACTCATTGAACTTCCTTTAGAACTACCCATTGAACACTTAGAATACTATCAGATACATCACGATCTCGCACCTAAGTGCCTCATATGTAGCCAATGCTACATCATGTCACATATCATCTGTTGCTCGCTTTTAAGCTACTCATGGGTCTACTCACATAGGCTGTTAGGTATCTGTAACACATGCTAGACTACCCAGCCACCGGTAGAATATACGAGACCAGTACCCGAAATGCCAAACCATGTGTCACATACATCATGAACTCAAACCATAACTCAATTAGTTCAGATGTCACATATATCATGAACTCAGACCACAACTCAATGAGTTTAGATCACATAGTTCCTAGTGACATGTCACTTGTATCCTAAACTATTCCTAAGGTTCAAATGGGATTCTGCGATACCATATTTCTGTCGAACTTGCTTGTAATGTCGATTTCAATACTCATAGCACCAATCACATATTCATGGGATAATCAAAGTATAATTCATGATAAAATTTAGGCATAAACACATGATACAACAACATATCAAATATATAAGTACTTATCATACATGCAATATTAAAGCATTTAAAGTATGGTACATGTTGCATTATTTGCAAATGAACTTACCTCGGTACAAAATGATAGAAACAAGCCTAATCCTCGTAAACTTTGTTTTTCCCTCGATCAAGATCCGAATCACATTTTCTTGATCTATAATGCCAAATTTAACTTGTTCAATACACACATTACTTATATCGACCTATAACAAATACTTTGGTAAAATTACCTTTTTACCCCTAACTTTTCATTTATTTACACTTTAGTCCCTAGGCCCGTAAAATGAAATGCATGCATTTTCTTTGTTACCCAAGCCTAGCCGATTCATATTCTAACTCATATTAGCCCATATGTCACATTAAACCACATTTCTACTACCTATTTCTTCATCTTTTACAAATAAGTCTGTAATAGCCCAAATTTGCCGGCCCATAAATAAATAAAAATAAGTAAAAAAAACTTATTAAATAATAAAGTCCATTTACAAAACCCAGTTACATTTATAGCCCAAGACCCGATTAGCCCTATACCCGGTTGCACCCAAAGGCCTAAAACCCAAACAACTAAACCCGAATCAGTAAAGCCCAATAAGGCCAAATCCTAAACTGAAACAGGAAACCCTAGGGTTTCCAGAAGCTTCGCACCGCAAACTCCAAACGATACGCCCTTCGTCTTGCGACGTTTCAGTGTCCCCTCATCAACGCCTCCATCGGTGCCATAATCTGCCCACGAATCAACACCCTATCGTCGCTGGATTTCATGCTGGTACTTGCAAAAAAGGAAAGAAGAACAACAGAGGCAATACAAATATGGCAGGGAATAAAATCGAACATGTAGAATATTACTTTCAGTGGCTATAAAAGCCCGAATCAAAATGATGTAAACTACAGTTTTTATACACACATATAATAGAATACAGGCAATTTACGTACACGAAATATATCAACAGACTATCGAGGAACATATGTGATCTTTTACTTTAATTTTTTTTTGTTATGAATATAATAAATATTACTTAAATAAGGAAAAGAAAGTTTACCGACGGATTTCCTGTGGAAAACGAGGCTTTCCAACTTCCGGCCGCCGTAAGAGACGGTGTTGACGGAGGCGCGTAGGCGCGTGCAAGCCCCAAGACGGAGGCTCGACAGAGCTCCGAGGGCCGGACCTCAACCCTCCTTCAGAGATTTTTTCTGTTTTTTTTTTTTAGAATCAGGTTTAAAAATGAAATTTTAAGTTAAAATTTGGCTTATATAGCCTTATGAAAATGGTGTCGTTTTCACTTAAGATAATAAGCCTCAAAACGGCGTCGTATCAAAGCTGGGATCCGTGCGTTGACCTGAGAACCGGGTAAGATCCGCCCTTTTTTTTAAGGGGCTAATTGCCCAATTGATCCTCCTGCATTTTTAGGTTTTTTAAAATTCATTTTATTTTTATTTTAAATTGGCCCTAATTTTTATATTTTATTTTAATTTAGCCCTGATGGCCATTAAAATTCATTCTGAAGAACGACGCCATTTTGGGATTAGGGTAAATTGCCCAGTGAGTCCTTTGTAATCTTGGGCGCATTCCAATTAGGCCTAACATCTTTTATTTCTTTAAATTAACCCTAAAACTTTAGTTTTATTTCATTTTAATCCTTTTAAAACATTTTTGCATAATTTATTAAATACCTTATATATTTATAAATATTAGTTGTATAAAATAGTATATATTATTTTTATTTATATATTATTCATTATATTATTTATATTATTTTACATTTTATTTATAAATTTAGTATATATTATATATTTTACTATATATATTATTCCTTGTGTTTTCATTCTATTATAAATTATGTATTATTTTATTATTTATTAATTGTGTAAAATTTTAAATTTTTTAAATTATTATTAAATAATAGTATATGTATTATCCTTATATGATATTTTATCATCATTTATATTTCATTATATTTTATTTATATATATATATATTTTATTACATATCATGTATTATTATATTATTCCCTATATTATCTTTCTTTTATTATATATATTATTTCATTATCTATTATTTATTGGTATATAAAAATTAACATTTGTAAATTATTATAAACTAATACATATATTATTATTATATATTTAATGTTTAGTATTTTTAAATTTACTACAAAATTTTATTCCGATTTAACATATTATTATTTTTACAAGTATATTAAGTTATTATATCATGTAATGTATTATATATATATATATATTAATCATCTCTAGAAAACTCACCTTCATCATTTATATTTTGTTTTAAATACTTTATTAAATACTTCATCTATTTTTTAAAAAGTTTTTTGTATTTATTTTCTTATCTTTATTTTTGATTTGCATGTTCATAATTTTGTTTATTTATTTTTTGTACCTTATTATATTTACTTAATATTATTTTAAAATGGTAATAATATCTCACCACCTATTTGTTTTTTTTTTATATTTATTGTTTACCATATTTGCATAAAAATTGATTATTTATGTTGTTTTAAGTTTTATTTTCATAGAATATTGTTATGTATTATGTAATTTATATATTACTAGATTCATTGCTTTCTATGTTATATTTTGTATGAAATATTATTATGTATGTATTATGTAATCTATATTGTTATTTTCATTGTTTTCTATGATTATAACTGTATGAAATGATAATGTATATTATAATTTATGTCGTCATTCATCATTTGCCATATTATATTTGTATGAAGTATTAAAGTATGTAGTTTATATGGTTTAGTATTGATATCATAGTATGTTAAATGCATCATTTTTTTTCTCTTTAAAAATTTTATTTCATTTAATCATTTTTTTTAAAAAAAAATGAGGCGATGTCTTTTGTATTTATGAATTCGGGAAATAGTGCCCTAACATGCTGGGTTGCGATTTCCCGTTTGTCTAAATATTTAAAGTATCCTTTTTAATAGATTTTGCAAATTATTCGACATTTTTAGTTACGAAAGTTTAAGTATATCATGTCCAATCATGCTGGATGTGATGTTAGCATTCTTTCGCAACAAAAGAATTTCGATTTTCAACTCAAATTATTGTGGTTTTTAAAAAAAGATCTTATTTCTAAATTCTTTCAATTTTTTGATATTAAGACAAAATTATTCAATTTGGTACCAATTTTGGGCGTTGCGAGGGTGCTAACCCTTCTTTGTACGTAACCGACTCCCGAGCCCGTTTTCTCATAATTTCGTAGACCAAAATGCTTTATAATGTGATCCAATCACACTTTAAAAGGTTGGTGGCGACTCCTGTTCTCAAAAAACACATCCCCTTAAAAAAGGTTTCGATAGCTTGGCGACTCCACTAGGGACTTATAAGAGAGTTAAGCCTAGAAATTGATTTTTGTGTCTTAATGTCAAGTTTGGAAGATTTTAAAATATTGATCATTTTACATGTGTTTGCTGCATATGTTGTTACTTTGACTTCGCACATTGCATTTGCATGACCGCTGTGATCGCACCTTTAAGTGGGAGTGAGAAGCTACACTTTCGTGAGGTTTTCACCTCCGTATGAGCTAGTGGATTGCTTCCGGGATACTGTACTTATGTCTTCTTGAGATTTTCATCTCTGCATGGCCATGGGGAAATGTGTCCCCCTGAACTGAACTTGGTCTATATGAGCCTATAATGGGTGAGGACCGAGGAATCGGCTAGTTCAGGTACCCTCGCTTTAGAACTGAAACTCATATAGTGAACTTTAAGCGCTTACCCTAGGGATTATGGTGATAGCTTTTAGTAAACTACCCTTATAAGTGTTTGTTTGTTGTACTTTTATACGATACTAATTTATTTTATTTTGCTATCATTGCATGTCATTCAACATTCAAAGGTATCGATTCACGGTTCAATTTCTGGGTTAGAAAGTTTTGTAATGGGGAACGAATATCTTGATAAAGTGGAGGACAATGCCTCTGTCTGTACCTGGTCAGAGAAAACCTAGTTAGAGAAAGGAGATCGTATTACCGAGGGGTATACCTCAGAGTTATGGGACTTCACTCGTATTAATTAGACACAGAATAAGTTTCAAGAGTTGAGAGACATTTGGGCTCAATGGGATGAGGAGACTAAGCAGCTTTTCTATCAGAATTATGGAGACCTACCCTATTTGCTAGACATCAAGGTGGATAAGCATCTGTTTCGAGCTATGGTACAGTTTTGGAACCCTGCTTATAGTTGTTTTACATTTGGAGAAGTAGACTTAGTACCTACTTTGGAGGAGTATTCGACCTTGCTTCGCTGCCCAAAAATTCAAGGTAACAAAGCTTATGTTAGGGCTGCTAATCCCCTAAATTTTGTGAAGAAATTAATGACAATTACAGGGGTGAGTGAACAGTGGGCCGCAGCTCGAATTCAAAAAAAGGGTGATAGCAAATGCATTCCGTGGGCAAGTTTGAGGGATTTGATATTGGCACACCCAGATGTGAAGAAGAAAGTTGATGTCTTGGCCTTAAGTATGTATAGATTGATGATTTTCCCAAAAGCTATGGGGCACACAGATGAGGCAGTTGCAGATTTATTCGATCGAATTAGTAAACAAAACACACTTGTGCCTGCAATCCTAGCCGAGATGTTTAGATCCTTGAGTGCATGTCGGAGAGCTGGTGAAGGTAGATTCATTGGATGTGCACAGTTGTTATTAGTTTGGTTCCACAATTATTTTTGGAAGGTAGATAAAGTTCCTTACCGAGTGTTCTTCAAGGACTAGTCTCCGCTAAAGGAAGCAGCAGCTACACCAAGGAGGGATGACATTACAGAGGAAAGGTGGATAGAAATACTTCAGAACCTCCGAGAATAAGATGTTATGTGGAAAGCCCCTTGGATGGCCCCTAGCGAAATTCTTTATCGGTGCGGAAACTTTGATTGGGTACCTCTTCCTGGAATTTGGGGAGTTGTCGGTTATACACCATTACTTGTCCTAAGGCAATACAAGGCAGAGCAGTTTATACCGGCAACACAAGGGCTAGCTCAGAGTGACTTCTCATATAAAGGTGATCATTATAAGAAGAAGATGCGAGAAATCTCTGAGGCTTGGAAGAAGGTTTGCTGTGTGAAGATTTTGACTAAAGGACCGACGACGACTTTTGAATACAAAGGGTGGTTTAGTAAGAGGGTTAATGATAACATCCCTAGACCAAGTTTGGAGGTTGCTCGATCAATGGAGGAGAAGTTACGAGTGATTCCATCAGAATTAGAGGTCATAAAGCAAGAATTCGAAAGGAAAAGTTTGGAGCTTGGAAGAAAGATAGAGAGGCTCGAGGAGGAAAAGATGTATCTAAGCTTAAACGTCGACGTTCAGAAAATCAAGGTAAAAAAAGTAAGGAAAGAAAAGAGGAAGATTGAGGAAGACCGAGATGACTTGAAGACGCAGTATAAGAAGACACAGCTATCATTGAAGAGAGCTGGATTGGGGAAGTCTTCAGAGCACTGGCAACAAGAGGTTCAAGAAGAAAAAGCCAAAGCCGAGTATTGGGAGAAGAAGTTCCAAGAGATGCAGTCATGTAATCAGGCCCTAGAGAAGGAAAATCAAGGATTAAAAACTAAGGTGGCTGAGCTCAGACGATCTCTTCATCATCACCGAAGTCGTAACTCTGCGGTCGAGTTAAAGGCAAGCTTGGATAAGATCGAGGAAATGAAGTACAGTATTGGAGGGTTGGAAGCAGCACTACAAGACTGTGAGCTACGGATTGAGCAGCTCGAGGCAAGACAAGAACAGTGGAAGGGAGAACTTCGCCATCTTCAGGATCAAGTTGGAGATAGGGATTATCTCATGGGAGAAGCTATAGTCCAGATTCGAGAGGTTGCTGATCATTTACAAGACCTAGCAGCATAAGATAATGTATTGAGTACAAAATATGAGTTAGTGTCTGTAATGCCCCGTACCCGAGACCGTTGCCGGAGTCGAACACGAGGTGTTAACAGACTTAATTCATTGCTTAAACAGCTCAAACAATTTAATTTTAGAAATTCCAGACAAGCTGGCTAACTGCGTCACAGTCGCTTAAAAATTCATATCTCGAGTTCTGAAATTCAAAATTCAATTCTGTAAATTTTCCCTGAAACTAGACTCATATATATATTTACTAATTTTTTTCTAAAATTTTTGGCTTGGTCAATTAGTACAGTTTATTAGTTAAAGTCTCCCCTGTTTCAGGGTTTGACTGCTCTGACCTCTGTGTATTACGAATCAGATATCTCTCTGTACAGAATTTCAATGACTATTAAGTTTGTTTCTCATAAAACTAGACTCAATAACAAATCTGTAAATATAAATTATGACTTTTAATTATTTTTATACAATTTATGGTGAATTTCTAAAATCAGAACAGGGGGTCCAGAAATCGCTCTGGCCCTGTTTCACAAAAATTTAAATATCTCATAAAATATAACTCATATACCTGTTTCGTTTCTTCTATATGAAAATAGACTCATAATTATTCAATTCCATGTTTTATTCATCATCTAATTATATCTCTACTATTTTTAATTATTTTTCAAATTCACGTCACTACTGCTGTCTGAATCTATTTTATGCTAAATTTTACCTATTTCATGGTTTCCATAGATTAACTAGCAACTTGACATGCATAACACCAAATATGATTATAATTAGCCATTCCAATGGCTAATCATTACCAAGCATTTTTATACTACTCAATAACCATATCATAAGACCATATATACAAAATGATTATAATGCTATACATGCCATACTCAAAATATACAAGCCATTATGCCAAGATGGTATACGGATAGTGTGAGCTTGCCTCCGACCGCTTTCGATTCTCGAGCTGGCTTGTCAACACTACAAGGAATGAAAAGGAGGGAGTAAGCATAAATGCTTAGTAAGTTCACATGCAAATAGCAAGTAACATAACCATATAAGCAAACATAAAACATCATTTGCATAATCATCACCAAGACATTCATATCATATTTTCATTTATCATCTTACCATATTGTTGTTATATCGATTTTTCAACCCGAGGGTTAAGTACATACCTGTTCAAAGTATCCATTTCACAACACTTACCAATACGTCCCTTTCATCTTGAGTATTCCTCCATTTGAGTAGAACTTTACCCGTTGAACACATCGGAATATAATTCGGATACATGGAAAGTTCAACCACCGCTCTTGGAGAAAGAGACTACTATGCTGTTCATCAACACTTTATGTGACAGCCATAAATTTACCCTAGTCGAAAAGTGGTTTCGAGACCACAAAACCGAGTCATAAAAATAATTAACCGTTATTTTCTATACTTATTGTGCGTGAACATGCATGGGTGAAAGTTCCAATCTTTAATTTATTCATTTGAATGTGAATTTATTTAATAGGACTTATGTGAGACAATTGTGAAATGTGATAGGTAATTTTAAAAGTGGTCCATTAATACATGTTATAAAAACTTGGATTTGCATGTCAAATATCCATTTTTGACAAGTAGTGGCCGGCCATGATGAAGTGATATATAAAAATATGTAATAATTATTAGTTAATGGCTTTATATTTTATAATATAGATGAATAAAATGAAAATAATAATAGAAAGAATGGTGAAGAAAACAAAGTCTCAACTTTGTTCTTCTTAGCCGAACCAAAAAAAAAAAAAAAGAGAAAAAGGGGAGCAAACATTCGGCCATTTGAAACCTAAGGAAGGTTAGTAAATCAAGTTAGATTTTTGAAATTCTAGTTTGTTTTAGGTTACTCATCATGCTACTTACTTAGCCCATGCCAAAACTTTGAATTTGGATGGTTGAATTGAACATTCGGTTATGGTAGATAAGGAAGGAATTTGATTTTTATCTTTAAGTTTTGATGAAGAAATTGTTGATGAAAGAAGTTGATCTTGTTAAAAACTATAATTGCTAATACTCATATGTGTAATAGCCGAACATAGACTTTGCTTAATGTCTTGAACAAATGCCGATTAGGTGTTTTGAAATGGATAAATTAGGTGCTTGATTTCATAAAGGTTCGGCATGGTACATGATATTTTTGTTAGTATGATTTTGAATAATTTGAGTAATGTTATGTATAAGAAAAATTATTAGGTACGGTTTTGGCGGTATATATGTACAATTGATCTATTTAGCTAATAATATCTAGGGTGATAAATAATAAAATTCTTGATGACTTGTGTAAAATGACATTCGACCAAGGACTATATGTGCTTGCTAATTCGGTTTAGGTGAAGAAAATATGACCGAGGGATGTGATTAGGTTGTGACTTATTATTGATCTTGCTTTGGGGCCGTAAGGTTATTTTATAATGTGTCATAACATTTACTTAGTTGGTCGAGTTGATGAGAAAAGAATTTGGATATTTCTATATGATATCTTAAGCATATTGTCCATTTGGTAAAGTTGACTAATGGTTCATGTACGAATGCTTGTTTAGCCATATGTTATGTTTTGTTTTGACGTAGTATTGAATATATATGATCATGTTATTTAAGAAAATCGATAATGCAAGGTGATCATCTAGTAACATGTTCAGTTGTAATGAGTGGAGTATATGCATGATATTAAAATAATAGTGAATAAGGTTAATTGTACTTTAATTGTACAGTACACATGTATTAAATTGAATTGCTCAATTAAAAAAATAATTAAATAAATTATTTTTGAATTTAAGCTCAAGAGCTAAAGGGATCAAAATCAAATAAAGGAAAGGAGAAAGCAATCGAGTAGCCTATCCTTAACTGTTCAGATATACTCGAGGTAAGTCTTTGAGTAATGGAACTTAGCTTATGATTTGATTAAACAATGTTATATATTTTTATATATATAGCATAATAAATAAATTGTGACCTAATGGTTTCTCTTGATTTACATATTGAAATAAATAGGTAGTGCATCGGCTTGTAGTAGAATGGTTATAGAAAATCATGTAGAGTAGCGAAACGGAATCGTGTTATTTGAATGAGCTATTGAGCCTAAAATGGAATGATGGATAATCATGTTGTGTTCGTGATCTAATAATGGAAATGAATTGTTAATGATTTATAATATAAATATATTTTGTGCATGACAATTGAGGATTATATCCGGGATAAGTCCCGAAGGCATTCGTGCTGGTTATTATATCCGGGTTAAGTCCCGAAGGCATTTGTGCTGGTTGTTATATCCGGGCTAAATCCCGAAGGCAATTGGGTTGGAAATGTGCGATCTTGTCGTAATAATTTCTATTGCTGTGCTTACAACCCTAAGATGATCAGGTATGCACCGTATACACATTGAAATTAAGTTAAGATTAACTATGAGCATGTAAGTATATGGGTTGAAGTGTGAAGTAACATAAGTATGTGATTTTGCGTATTTGTATTTAATTAGCCTTGTAATCGGATTAGATGTATTCGGCCTAATTATGAGGTTAGTTGGGTAAAAAGAGATTATCTACATGATACGAATTCGTGTTTACGGAAAAAAAAATTTAAGATGACATGTATAAAATAATAGTGGTATATTTAATCATGACTACATTTAGTCAGAAAGATGATGATTTCATTACTTAAGACTTACTAAGCATCGATACTCTTGTAAAGGAACCTTGATAATGGCATGTATAGGATTGAATTTTGATGTTAATTACGTATCTTTTTGGTGATGTATATATGTATAGCCATGCGAAAATGGCTTGTTAAGTTATTATATGCACTTCATATAATTAATGTGTACGTGTGGATGATAATCGATTAATGTTCTAAATGTTTGATTTGAATTAAACTTAGGAATGAATTAATGTACTATTTAAATTGAGAAGATTGCTTTGCATATTGTATAAACGAAATTCGAATTCAAAGGCATGCTATCGGAAATTACCTGAATATTGTTAAATGAATTTTTGTGCTTGTTTGGTAATATTCTTTACCCCTCCGGCGACGGATACGGGTTAGGGGTGTTACACTTTAAAGGCCCCATTCATTACCCACATGATTGGAAGTACCACCAAGAGTTTTGCCGATATATTTATGGCGGGAGAAATGATTGAGAACACCATAAGAGGTGGCAAGATAGAGGGGGAAGCTACTAAAAGATCAGCCTCAAGAAGGAAGGATAATATGGTGAATAATACGAGTAGCTATAATTCAAAAGCAGTTACGGTTAGTCAGCCCGGAGTAACTACGGTTGGGCAACAAGATTTTCAAAAGCAGGGATCTGGTTCGAGACAAAATTCTGAAAATGTCTCATTTATGCCTATCCCAATGACGTATCGGGAGCTTTATCAAAGTTTATTCAATGCGCATGCAATAGCCCCTTTTCATTTGAAACCGTTACAACCCCCATATCCCAAATGGTATGATACAAACGCCAAATGTGAGTACCATGCTGGGATATCGGGGCATTCAATTGAAAATTGCACTGGTTTTAAGAAGGCAGTGGAAAGGCTAATCAAGATGGGGGTCGTAAAATTTGACGACACCTCTAGTACAGAGAACCCGTTGCCAAATCATGGTGATCAAGGGGTAAATGCAGTTGGGGATACGGATATGAGAAGGATTAAAGAGGGCGTGTCTGAGGTGAGAACGCCGATGAAAATGATTTGGGAAGAAATGGTGAAAAGAGAGATGATAATCTCTAAAGAGAGGAATAAAGGAGTAAGGGACTACTGTGAGTTCCATGTTGAAGAGGGGCACGAGATCCAGGAATGCGACAAGTTTAAGGCCCTGGTACAAAGCCTTATGGACAACAAAGAGCTAAAATTTTATGAAGCTGGCGCAAATGAGGGACATATATGGACATCAGAAGGTGCACCGAAGAATCAAAATCGGCCGAGGATTATTATTTCTTTACCAAGAAGTAATGAAGTTGAAACACCAACGATACCAAAATTCATCATTCATAAACCTGTTTCCTTTCCTTATAAGGATAATAAGAAGGTACCCTGGAATTATAACTGCCATGTGTCAATACCGGAGAAGGAAGATATAGTTAGTGCTTCTAAGGAAGCTCAAGATGAGGGTTCTTACACACGTGGTGGGAAGCACTACGATGCAGAAGGCGTAAAAGTTGAGCTTGCAAAAGCAAAAGCTTTAGACAAAGGAAAAGGGACTGAGACACTGGTTAATGAGCCAGTGAAGGAAGAAGAAGCCAGAGAATTTTTAAAATTCTTAAAACACAGTGAGTACAGCGTGGTTGAACAATTGCACAAACAATTAGCTCATATATCAGTGTTGGCTTTGCTTCTAAGTTCAGAGGCACATCGGGAAGCATTAATGAAGGTGCTCAACGAGACTTATGTTACTAATGATATATCCGTCAACAAGTTGGATCGATTGGTTAGTAACATAAGTGTTGACAATTTCATTTATTTCAACGATGATGAAATCCCACCGGGAGGCATGGGATCAGCTAAGGCTTTGTACATTACCACTCGCTGCAAAAGGATATACATTACCGAGTGTGCTTATTGATAATGGGTCAGCCTTAAATGTCATGCCGTTGTCCACACTGAACAGATTACCCATTGACAGTTCTCACATGAAAACATGCCATAATGTAGTGAGAGCATTTGATGGCACAGAGAGAAAGGTCATGGGAAGAATTGATATTCCTTTGATGATTGGGCCAAACACGTATGAGGTGGATTTTTTAGTGATGGGCATCAAGCCCTCTTACAATTGCCTATTGGGGAGGCCTTGGATACATTCAGCAGGAGCGGTGCCCTCATCTCTGCACCAAAAATTGAAGTTAGTAGTTGATGGACGGTTGGTCACTATAAATACGGAGGAGGACATTATAGCGACAGTTACCAGTAGTGCACCTTATGTAGAAGCAAACGAGGAGGCAATTGAATGCTCTTTTCGTTCATTAGAATTCGTCAACGCAACATTCATTTCAGAGGGGAATGAGGTGCCGGTGCCAAAGATATCTAGAACTACAAGGATGGGTTTGCAAATGACAATGGGAAGAGGAGCCTTGCCAGGAAAAGGATTGGGAAGATATCTTCAAAGAGGGATTCAAATTCCAGAGTTAAAGGAGAAGAGAGACCGTTTTGGTTTGGGTTTCAGGCCAGATCAAAAGTAAAGGAGGAGGGAAATGGAGAAGCGTCGAGAAAGGAGAAGGGCGCGTTTAAGCGGAAAAGAAGTAGAGTGGGAATCGATGACATTCCCCCATATATTCCAAACCTTTGTATCAGGAGGGATATTTCACCCTAAAGGAGGGTTGCTTGAAGAAGGAGGTTGTTACATCAATGCTATGTATAATGAAGAGTCTGAACGAGGAAACCTTGAGGGCATTCGCCCTTACGAACCGGGAAGCTCTTTGAATAATTGGGTTGTAGAGGAACTTCCTGTAGTTTTTAAAGATTCTTCAGAGTAATTTCCAGAACACTCTTATTGCTCTAAAGCCTAGGAGTAGTAAGATTTCATTTATAAAATAGGCTCATGTTCAGATATTTACATTTCAATAAAACGTAACTTTTGTTATCAATTCAAGTGAATATTCTATACCATTCAATATTCTTTTGACCTTTACATTCTTTCATTTCATTCATAACATAAAAAAAAACATTCCGAAAATTCATTTATTCTTTGTACATTCTTTCATACCCCGCAGGTCCCTAGATATCAATGACATAAGCACTAATACTATGAATCTTGGATTCTCTTTTGAGCAAGACATGTGTTTAGAAGAACTTCAAGATTTTGAAGATGACAGGGATTGTGATATGTCTCCAGATCTGTTGAAAATGGTGAAACAAGAGGAGAAACAAATCCTACCCCATGAGAAAGAGGCAATAGAGAGTGTAACCTTGGAGGAAGGGAAGGAGGTGAAAATTGGCACGCATATTGCTAAAGAAACAAGACAAGGCCTTGTTAAGCTACTACGGGAATTTAAAGATATCTTTGCATGGTTATATGAGGATATGCCGGGTTTGAATACGGGTATCGTGGTACATCGTCTCCCCATAAGACAAGATTACAAGCCAGTCCAACAAAAATTGCGAAGGATGAGGCTTGATATTGTGCTGAAAATAAAAGATGAAGTCAAAAAACAGTTTGATGCTGGATTCCTACAAGAGGTTAAGTATTCAAAATGGGTGGCCAATATTGTGCCTGTCCCTAAGAAGGATGGAAAGGTACGAATGTGTGTTGATTACAGAGATCTGAATACAGCTAGCCCAAAGGACAACTTTCCTCTACCGCACATTGACACTTTGGTGGACAATACAGCGGGATATTCGTTGTTCTCCTTTATGGATGGCTTCTCAGGGTACAATCAGATAAAGATGCATCCTGAGGACATGGATAAAACCACCTTTATAACATTGTGGGGCACCTTCTGTTACAAGGTAATGCCCTTCGGGCTAAAGAATGCAGGGGAAGCATATCAAAGGGCTATGGTGACCTTATTTCACGATATGATGCATAAGGAGATTGAGGTGTATGTTGATGACATGATTGCTAAATCTCGAACAGAAAGGGAGCATATTGAAGTTTTGATGAAGTTGTTCCTGAGATTAAGGAAATTTCAGTTGAAGCTTAATCCGGCAAAATGCATCTTCGGAGCTAGGTCAGGGAAGTTATTGGGCTTTGTGGTCAGTGAAAAGGGAATAGAAGTTGACTCAGACAAGGTTAGAGCCATACGAGAATTGCCTCCACCACGTACTCAGAAGGAAGTACGGGGTTTTCTTAGAAGATTGAATTATATTGCTCGATTTATTTCGCAATTAACCGAGAAATGTGATCCTATATTTCGCCTCCTTAGAAAACACAACCAAGGTACTTGGGATGAAGAATGCCAGAATGCTTTTGATAAGGTTAAGCAATACTTGTTAAATGCTCCAGTGTTATCTCCGCCTAGTCTAGGTAGACCATTAATTCTATATTTATCAGTGTTTAGTAATTCTATGGGACGTGTGCTTGGCCAACATGACGAGTTGGGAAGAAAAGAGAAGGCGATATACTACCTCAGCAAGAAATTCACAGAGTGTGAGATGAGATATTCTCCAATTGAGAAATTGTGCTGTGATTAAATCTGGACGACTCGAAGGTTAAGGCAATATATGTTATATCATACGACTTGGCTAATTTCAAAACTTGATCCATTAAAGTATATGATGGAGTCAACAGCATTAAATGGAAGAATGGCAAGGTGACAAATATTGCTTTTAGAATTTGACATAGTCTATGTGATTCAAAAGGCTATAAAAGGGAGCGTGATAACAGAATTTTTGGCGAGCAGAGCTTTAGAAGATTATGAGCCATTAAATTTTGATTTCCCTAATGAGGAGTTGATGTATGTGGCAACTATTGAAGAACGTCCATGGAAGATGAACTTTGACGGTGCATCCAATGCAGTAGAAAATGGAATTGGGGCAGTCTTGGTATCCCCAAATGGTGATCATTATCCATTCACATGTAAATTGGATTTTGACTGTACAAACAATATGGCTGAGTATGAAGCATGCATCATGGGGATTCAAGTGGCCAGAGAGCGGAAAATCAGAACTCTGGAAGTATATGGAGACTCTGTGTTGGTAATATACCAGCTTAGGGGTGAATGGGAAACAAGGGACCCCGAATTGATTAATTATCGAAAGGTAGTTTTGGAGTTACTTGAAGAGTTTGATAACGTCACTTTCAGTTATCTCCCACGGGACGAAAATCAGATGGCAGACGCTTTGGCGACATTGGCTTCCATGATTAAAGCAAATAAACAAGAGGATATGAAACCAATTCAGATGAGCATTTCGGAGGTTCCAGCTCATTGCTGTAACATCAAAGAAGAGGAAAAGGATGATCATCCGTGGTATCAAGATATATTATGGTATGTGAGAAATCGTGAATATCCTGAGAAGGCAACTGAAAATGACAAAAGAACTTTAAGGAGGTTAGCCTGCGAATATGTGCTAGATGGGGATATCCTTTATAAAAGAAGGAAAGATCAGGTACTTTTGAGATGCGTTGACGCTGTGGAAGCTAAACAAATCCTGGAAGAAGTACATGAAGGAGTTTATGGTACACATGCTAATGGCTTTACGATGGCAAGACAAATCATGAGGTTTGGATACTATTGGTCTACTATGGAAGGAGATTGTATCAGTTATGCTAATAAATGTCATAAATGCCAAATATATGGAGACAAGATCCATGTACCACCGTCACCCTTACATGTTATGACTTCTCCATGGCCCTTTTCCATGTGGGGCATAGTTGTCATTGGGCCAATATCGCCAAAAGCTTTGAATGGGCATCATTTCATTTTTGTGGTCATTGACTACTTTACGAAATGGATAGAGGCAGCTTCTTATGCTAGTGTCACCAAGTCAGCAGTAGGGCGATTCTTGAAAAAAGAGATCATTTGTCGATATGGAATGCCTGAGAGGATCATATCAGACAATGCATTGAACTTGAATAATAGCACGATTGCGGAAGTTTGCAGCCAATTCAAGATTAAACATCATAATTCATCTCCATATCGCCCAAAGATGAATGGGGCAGTGGAAGCTGCTAACAAAAACATCAAGAAGATAGTGGGGAAAATGACTAAAACCTACAGAGATTGGCATGAGAAATTACCATTTGCACTCTTAGCCTACCGAACGTCCATCAGAACCTCTACTGGGGCAACTCCTTTCTCGTTGGTTTATGGGATGGAGGCAGTATTACCTATTGAAGTCGAAATACCTTCTCTTTGAATTTTATCGAAGATAAAGCTAGATGAAGCAGAATGGATTCAATTGCGGTATGACCAATTGAACTTGATCGAAGAAAAGAGGCTAAAAGCTATTCGCCATGGTCAGATGTATCAGAAGCGAATGATGCGAGCCTATGACAAGAAAGTTCGTCCAAGAGAATTCAACAAAGGGAACCTTGTATTGAAAAAGATCCTTCCCATATAGAAGGACTTTAGAGGAAAATGGATGTCGAATTGGGAAACGCCGTATGTTGTAAAAAAGGCTTTCTCTGGTGGTGCTTTGATTTTGACAGAAATGGATGGGAAAAGTTTACCCAATCTAGTGAATTCAGACTTAGTCAAGAGGTACTATGTCTAAAGAGAAGGGAAGCCAAGGCGAAAACTAACAAAGGGCGCTTTGAGACATCTAAAAAATAAAAATAAAAAAATAAAAATGGAGAGGCCAAGGTGAAAACCCGTAAAGGGCGCCTTGAGACCAAAGGGGTTTTGAGTTGAAAACCCGAAAGGGCTGCTCAAATATTCGAGAAACGTGCGGAGACTTTGCTATACCGGATTTGACAAGAAATGGAGTGTGTTACATACCGAGGCATCAACAAAGTACTTTGGATCTTCTAAACACATGTTAAACTCAAAATAGTCTTTATGGAATTTGTGTACAGAAGCTCAAGCTGTGATATGTTGGACATCGAATTTTTGTTCTGATTACTATCTCTAGATTCTTTTTCTTCTCAAAGATATGTTTTCAGATTAATATCTTGTTGTACTCTGATGATTTATCTAATTATTCTCAAGATCAGATTATTTGTCTTCTAAAGTATGTTGTATTGAAATAATGATTGATGAACTAAATATTTTTACAAATAAAGTTTTGTATATTACTCTGGGAATTGCTAGAAAATATGAGAAACTAAAATAGAACAATTGTTTGAAGAATTCCCATGAGTAAAGGTCGAAGGTACTCAAGGAAATTTCTTTTTCAATCCAAAGGATGATTGGACAATTCAAACGATTCAATCGTAGAAGAGGATCGCCTTCAATAGGTCGTAACATTTGGAGAATGGTATAATAGGACCAATTTGATTCAAAACACATGAGCAGAGTATGATTGATACTTGGAGTAAAAGTAGAACTTTGATGGATGAACGAGTAAAGACGTTCGAAATAGGAATCATTTTCATAACATTTTGCATAAGTAGGAGCATTTGATTCATCTCAAGCATGGCATCTTAAATCATTGGGCATGAGTACATATGCATTCTATAGGTTATATCCTTTAAGGGACAATGTAGATCACCGATAGTAGATTTGGCATCTTAGTATTGTCAGAGAGCAAATCAAAGATAGCAGATTTGACATCTCTGTATTGTCAGAGAGCAGATCAAAGATAACAGATTTGGCATCTCTATATTGTCAGAGAGCAGATCAAAGATAGCAAATTTGACATCTCTGTATTGTCAGAGAGCAGATCGAAGATAACAGATTTAGCGTCTCTGTGTTGACAGAGAACAGAGCGAAATGACAGATTTGGCGTCTCTGTGTTGACAAAGAGCAGATCAAAGATAGCAGATTTGGCGTCTCTGTATTGACAGAGAGCAGATCGAAGATAGCAGATTTGGCGTCTCTGTATTGACGGAGAACAGATCGAAGATAGCAGATTTGGCGTCTCTATATTTTCAGAGAGCAGATCGAAGATAACAGATTTGGCGTCTCTGTGTTGACAGAGAGCAGATCGAAGATAACAGATTTGGCGTCTCTGTATTGACGGAGAGCAGATCGAAGATAGCAGATTTGGCGTCTCTGTATTAACAGAGAGCAGATCGAAGATAGTAGATTTGGCGTCTTAGTATTAACAAAGAGCAGATTGAAAACAACAGATTTTGAGTCTTTGTGTTAGATGGGGAGCAGATCGAAGATAGCAGATCTGACATTTGTATGTTTACATCAAAGCAGATTGAAGATGACAGATTTGGCCTCTCTGTATTAAGCAAGGAGTAGATCAAAGATTTCAGCATGGTGTTCCTGAGTTTGCAGGGAGCAAGTTGAAGATATCAGATTTAACATTCTTGAGTTACAGTGAAGCAGTTGGAAGTCATCAGAATACCTTTGAGAAGATAAGGATCAAGATTTCGAGACTTGGCCAGGCCAGGCAAATTTGGTCCTTTTACAATCTTTACTCTATTCCTGTTACACAACAATAAGCAAAGAGGGGTAGCTGTAATAGCCCAAATTTGCTGGCCCATAAATAAATAAAAATAAGTAAAAAAAACTTATTAAATAATAAAGTCCATTTACAGTCCATTTACAAAACCCAGTTACATTTATAGCCCAAGACCCGATTAGCCCTATACCCAGTTGCACCCAAAGGCCCAAAACCCTTAGCCAAAATACCTAAAACCCAAAGAACTAAACCCGAATCAGTAAAGCCCAATAAGGCCCAGATCCTAAACTGAAACAGGAAACCCTAGGGTTTCCAGAAGCTTCGCGCCACAAACTCCAAACGACACGCCCTTTGTCTTGCGACGTTTCAGTGTCCCCTCATCGATGCCTCCATCGGTGCCGTAATCTGCGCACGAATCAACACCCCATCGTTCGCCGGATTTCACGCTGGTACCTGCAAAAAAGGAAAGAAGAACAACAGAGGCAATACAAATATGGCAAGGAATAAAATCGAACATGTAGAATATTACTTTCAGTGGCTATAAAAGCCTGAATCAAAATGATGTAAACTACAGTTTTTATACACACATATAATAGAATACAGGTAGTTTACGTACACGAAATATATCAACAGACTATCGGGGAACAGAGGTGATCTTTTACTTTAATATTTTTTTGTTATGAATATAATAAATATTACTTAAATAAGGAAAAGAAAGTTTACCGATGGATTTCCTGTGGAAAACGAGGCTTTCCAACTTCCGACCGCCGTAAGATACGGTGTTGACGGAGGCGCGTAGGCGCGTGCAAGCCCCAGGACGGAGGCTCGACAGAGCTCCGAGGGCCAGACCTCAACCCTCCTTCAGAGATTTTTTCTGTTTTTTTTAGAATCAGGTTTAAAAATGAAATTTTAAGTTAAAATTTGGCTTATACAGCCTTATGAAAACGGTGTCGTTTTCGCTTAAGATAATAAGCCTCAAAACGGCGTCGTATCAAAGCTGGGATCCGCGCGTTGACCCGAGATCCTGGTAAGATCCGCGCGTTTTTTAAAGGGGCTAATTGCCCAATTGATCCTTCTACATTTTTAGGTTTTTTAAAATTCATTTTATTTTTATTTTAAATTGGCCCTAATTTTTATATTTTATTTCAATTTAGCCCTGATGGCCATTAAAATTCATTCTGAAGAACGACGTCGTTTTGGGATTAGGGCAAATTGCCCAGTGAGTCCTTTGTAATCTTGGGCGCATTCCAATTAGGCCTAAAATCTTTTATTTCTTTAAATTAACCCTAAAACTTTAGTTTTATTTCATTTTAATCCTTTTAAAACATTTTTGCATAATTTATTAAATACCTTATATATTTATAAATATTAGTTGTATAAAATAGTATATATTATTTTTATTTATTTATTATTCATTGTATTATTTATATTATTATACATTTTATTTATAAATTTAGTATATATTATATATTTTACTATATATATTATTCCTTGCGTTTTCATTCTATTATAAATTATGTATTATTTTATTATTTATTAATTTTGTAAAATTTTTA
The DNA here is from genome assembly GCA_025698465.1 of Gossypium longicalyx. NCBI lineage: Eukaryota > Viridiplantae > Streptophyta > Magnoliopsida > Malvales > Malvaceae > Gossypium > Gossypium longicalyx. The sequence continues at coordinate 73,625,774 of CM047002.1, read as the reverse complement.
AATTTTTAAATTATTATTAAATAATAGTATATGTATTATCTTTATATGATATTTTATCATCATTTATATTTCATTATATTTTATTTATATATATATATATTTTATTACATATCATGTATTATTATATTATTCCCTATATTATCTTTCTTTTATTATATATATTATTTCATTATCTATTATTTATTGGTATATAAAAAAATTAACATTTGTAAATTATTATAAACTAATACATATATTATTATATATTTAATGTTTAGTATTTTTAAATTTACTACAAAATTTTATTCCGATTTAACATATTATTATATTTACAAGTATATTAAGTTATTATATCATGTAATGTATTATATATATATATTAATCATCTCTAGAAAACTCACCTTCATCATTTATACTTTGTTTTAAATACTTTATTAAATACTCTATCTATTTTTTAAAAAGTTTTTTGTATTTATTTCCTTATCTTTATTTTTGATTTGCATGTTCATAATTTTGTTTATTTATTTTTTGTATCTTATTATATTTACTTAATATTATTTTAAAATGGTAATAATATCTCACCACCTATTTGTTTTTTTTTATATTTATTGTTTACCATATTTGCATAAAAATTGATTATTTATGTTGTTTTAAGTTTTATTTTCATAGAATATTGTTATATATTATGTAATTTATATATTACTAGATTCATTGCTTTCTATGTTATATTTTGTATGAAATATTATTATGTATGTATTATGTAATCTATATTGTTATTTTCATTGGTTTCTATGATTATAACTGTATGAAATGATAATGTATATTATAATTTATGTCGTCATTCATCATTTGCCATATTATATTTGTATGAAGTATTAAAGTATGTAGTTTATATGGTTTAGTATTGATATCATAGTATGTTAAATGCATCATTTTTTTTTCTCTTTAAAAATTTTATTTCATTTAATCAATTTTTTCGTTTTTAAAAAATGAGGCGATGTCTTTTGTATTTAGGAATTCAGGAAATAGTGCCCTAACACGCTGGGTTGCGATTTCCCGTTTGTCTAAATATTTAAAGTATCATTTTTAATAGATTTTACAAATTATTCGACATTTTTAGTTACGAAAGTTTAAGTATATCATGTCCAATCATGCTGGATGTGATGTTAGCATTTTTTTCGGAACAAAAGAATTTCGATTTTCAACTCAAATTATTGTGGTTTTTAAAAAAAGATCTTATTTCTAAATTCTTTCAAGTTTTTGATATTAAGACAAAATTACTCAATTTGGTACCAATTTTGGGCGTTGCGAGGGTGCTAACCCTTCCTCGTATGTAACCGACTCCCGAGCCCATTTTCTCATAATTTCGTAGACCAAAATGCTTTATAATGTGATCCAATCACACTTTAAAAGGTTGGTGGCGACTCCCGTTCTCAAAATACACATCCCCTTAAAAAAGGTTTCGACAAAGTCCTTTTTAGGTGTTTTCACTAAGAATCACTTAGTAAAAGATGTTTATCATACATCAAACTTTCATAAACATCAAAATACAACCATGTCACACATGGGTCAAGTTTCATACATGAACCCTAGTTCAAAATATGGCTAGAAATAGGTAGATTGGCCTCCTCGGGCTCCCATGTAGCCTCTTCAACTCCATATCTTTTCCATAACACTTGGACTAAGGCAATGCTTTTGTTTCTCGTTTGTTTAACTTCTCGTGCCAAAATCTTATTCGGTTCCTCACCATAAGTCATATCCGGCCAAATCTCAACTTCCGTCGGTGAAATCACATTTGAAGGATCTAATCGATAACGACGTAACATAGACACATGGAACACATCATGAATCTTTTCCAACTTGGATGGTAAAGCCAACTGATAGGTAATCGGCCCTATTCTCTCGGTGATCTCATACGGTCCTATAAAACGAGGACTCAACTTGCCCTTCTTGCCAAATCTCAAAACCTTTTTCCACGGAGACACTTTCAAAAATACCTTATCACCAACTTGATATTCAATTTCTTTCCGTTTCAAATTTGCGTAGGATTTATGCCTCTCCGAAGTGGCTTTCAGACAATCACGAATTGCCTTCACCTTCTCTTCGGTTTCTTTGACCAGATCAACTCCGTGAATCTAATTTTCTCTGAACTCAGTCCAATACAATGGCGTTCAGCACTTACGCCCATATAATGCCTCATAAGGCACCATTTTCAAACTCGACTGATAACTGTTGTTGTAGGAAAACCCCAGCAACGGTAAGAACTTTTCCCAATTATCTTTGAAGTCCAATACACAATATCGGAGCATGTCTTCAAAGATATGAATTACTCGCTTAGACTGACCATCAGTATGTGGATGAAAAGTAGTGCTAAAATTCAGCTTTGTATCCAAAGCTTCTTGTAACTTTTTCCAAAATCGTGATGTGAACCTCGGATCTCTATCCGATACAATCGATATAGGCACTCCGTGCAACCTCACTATCTCAGAAATATGTAACTCGGCTAGCTTATCAAGTGAATAGTCAGTGCGTACCGGGATAAAATGAGCCAACTTTGTCAATTGATCTACAGCAACCCATACAACATCTTTCTTTATCAGTGTCAAAGGCAAACCTATCACAAAATCCATAGTAACCCAGTCTTATTTTCACTCGGAAACCATGATGGACTGAAGTAAACCTGAAGGTACTTGGAGTTCAGCCTTTACTTGTTGACAAACTAAGCATTTCGATACAAACTCTGAGATATCTCTTTTCATACCATTCTACCAATACATTTTCTTCAAGTCGTAATAGATTTTTGTACTACCCAGGTGAATTGACAAACAACCTTTGTGTGCCTCATGTAAAATATTCCAAATCAACTCAGTGTCCTTCGGAACACAAATCCTACCACGAAATCTCAGACAACCATCGGAGTCACTCAGAAAATCTGGTTCACTGCTGGACTCAATTCTCTTAGCTTGCAACTCTTTATCAACTTTCTGAGTATTACAAATTTGTTGAAGAAAAGTCAGTCTAGCTCTCAGCTTGACTAGAATCGAACCATCATCGAACCAAGTCAGCCTTGTATTCATAGCCCTCAAGGCAAACAACGACTTCCTACTCAAAACGTCGACGACCACATTCGCCTTACCCGGATGATAATCAATCACAAGCTCATTATCTTTTAACAGTTCCAACAATCTTTGTTGCCGCAAGTTCAAATCCTTTTGAGTCATCAAGTACTTAAGACTTTTATGATCGGTGTAGACATGTCATCTCTCACCAAATAAATAATGTCACCAAATCTTCAAAGTAAATACTATGGTGGCCAATTCTAAATCATGTGTCGGATAGTTATTCTCGTGAGGCTTCAACTGTCTCGAAGCGTAAGTTACGACTTTACCCTTTTACATAAGTACACATCCCAAACCATTTAAGGAAGCATCACTATAAATCACAAATTCTTTACCTGACTCAGGTTGTACCAAAACTAGAGCCTCAGTCAACAATGCCTTTAATTTCTCAAAACTCTGTTGACACTTTTCTGTCCATTCGAACTTGACACTTTTCTGTAACAACTCGTCATCGGAGTAGCAATCATGGAGAATCCTTTGAAAAATCATTTGTAATAACTAACCATTCCTAGAAAGCTTCTAACCTCAATTACATTTTTTGGCAGTTTCCATTCAACAATAGCCAAGATCTTACTCGGGTCAACTCTAATACTATCACCTGAAACAATATGGCCCAAGAATCTAACTTCTCGAAGCTAAAACTCACTTTTACTAAACTTAGCATACAACTGCTTGTCTCTCAAGGTTTGCAAAATAGTTCTTAAGTGTTCAGCATGCTCAGATTCATCACAAGAATAAATCAATATGTCATCAATAAAAATAACAAAAAAAATTATCCAAGTATGGTTAGAAAATATGGTTCATCAAGTCCATAAATGTGGCAAGAGCATTCGTTAAACCAGAAGGCATGACAAGAAATTCATAGTGACCATACCTCGTTCGAAAAGCAATTTTCGGCACATCCGAGTCTTTCACTCTCAATTGGTAGTAACCGGACCTCAAGTCTATTTTAGAAAACCATGTCGCTCCTTTCAACTGATCAAATAAGTCATCAATCCTTGGCAAAGGATAATTATTCTTAATCGTTACCTTATTGAGCTATCGATAATTTATACATAACCTCATAGATCTATCTTTCTTTTTCATGAATAACACCGGAGCACCCCACGGTGAAAAGCTTGTTCTCACAAAATCCTTATCGATCAATTCTAGCAACTGTGACATCTAAGCTCTTTAGAACAATATGTAATTGAATGAATATACATTTTTTTATTAGAATAAGAACATATATGGAAAGTACATAATAAGAAATAATTCAAGGACTAAAATGAACAAACATAGCTAGGTAATAAATCAAATTAAATCTCGATAAAAAGGGAATCAACAAAATAGGAAAAATTCTTAATGAATCAAAAAGGGTTAAGTTCTGGGTTATTATTAAGGGGAAAATTAAGAAAAAAATAGTTAAGGTCCAACGGGGTTCACTAGGGGTCAATTATGTGGGTAGACTTTTTATGGGGTAAATGGGTTAAAACCTAAGTGCCTTTATCATTTTATTATATCAAATCAAAGATGTGGTCTCGACATGTATAATCGATGCAAGTTCTAGAATAACAAATCATTGTTGACGCACTCATAACCAAATAAATCAGTGAACAAGAAAGATATATGCTCTAAAAGGCTCAAAATCTCACAAAAATTAGGGGTATTTGATGTCAAACTTGTAAATTCAAAACTTCAAGATAATACCTCAATTCAGGAAGACAACCTAGCAATTTTACTTCTTAAAAATTTCAACTTATTGTACTTGATTCTCTAATGTCTTAAAGTTTAAACAATCAATGCACAGTTACTTACGATTTAATTCAAAACATATCAATAAAAATCATAGATCAATCAAAATTTACTCCAATAATGATATGAGAAAATTATTTGAGAACAAGATGAAAATTCAGGGATTTTTTGATAATCACATAGATAACCTCCCCACACTTAAAATGTTCATTGTCCTCAATATACAAAGATAGTTAATGACAATATAAGCATAATATCAAAAGAGAGGGAGAGAAGTGAAACTGCCCTGAATATTTGGATGAGATCCTTGGAGTAGTGAGAGCAAGAATTGTAGAGAAAGCCAAATAAAAGGCATGATTCTGAGGTGCTAATAAAAAAATAAACACCATTGAGAAAGAGAATTAAGGGATAATTAGATAATAACCATAAAGATAAGCAAGGTTTAAAATATAAAACAAAAGTCTTTAAAAATAAATAAAGGAAAATAAAAATAAAAACAAAAACAAAAATAAAAATAGAAGAGACTCAAAGGCATCAGAGTCGTGAGCCGGTGGTGCTGGAGAAAAGATATGGAGGTGGTGACAAATCTGTCAGAGAGTGGCGTCGATGATGTCGAATCGCTCGAAGCACTGCTGCTTAAAGCAAGTGAATCGTTTGGATAAGTCTGTCAAAGTGGCAGCAGGAGGTCGGTGACTCGATAGTGGTAGTAGGTGTGGGTCCTCATGAGGGGGAGGGACATCGTTAGTAATGTCCTCTGGCTCATCCTGGTCAGTAGACTGGACGAGTCTGTACTGAGGTGGGTCGACTCCACGATGTCGCTCTATCATCCGCATGCGGATCATACTGAAAATTCCCTGCGGAGACATCTGGCCAACTAATGTAAGTGTCGATGACATCTCTGGAGTGTCGAAGAGGCCAAAATGTCGAGCGAGACGAGTCACGTAAGGGCCAAGGCAAATGGGGCCCCTCCTATGGCGATATGTCTGGTGGTGAAAGGCGAGGGCAATAAAATATGCTAAGTCAAATACATGGCCAGTCACCATGCTCCATAGGAAGTATGCGTCTGTGGTGCTAACCACTCCGGTGCTCTCTCTCTCTCCTCCCAGTCAAAGTATGAGCCAAGATGGCGTGAATGTAACGAAGTGCTGGAAGGAGAGCAGTCACCTTCGAGCGACTTGCGTCATATAAAATCTGGCCACCTGTGAGATCTGTCCAATAGCATGAAGTGGAGTGATGAATGTGTCGATGAAGCTGGAGGAAGTTTTCGGTAGACATGAACTCCTTTGTGTAGAGGCCCAAAGCAGCTCCAAACTCGGGTACGCTCATATGCCTGACAAGTCCACCAAGAAAGAAAATGATAGTACCAGCCTCGTCATGTGTGTTCATCACGTGCTGTAGGTGGAAGGTAGTGCGGAACTCTAATGTCAGCTCTGAATAGGTGGGCTCGATGACGGCAAAGAATCAATCCCATGGTACGATATCGAGATGGAATCGAACGAGATAAGCAAGTTGGACCTGCTCCAAAGCGGCCCAGTCAATACATCTGCCCACACCTAACGGTCGTGATGCCAAGAAGAAGGTGAAACAGTCTTTCGCTTCGGTTTGGTTTGACGAGAATCGAGAGGATGGCGAGCTTCGGTTGAGGCGCCTGAGGAGGTTGTGCCAGGACCCTTCCGCTTTTTTAAAGCGGGAATAATAATTTTTTCACCTCATGTGTTTCTCATGATAAGTTTGCAAGAATAGAATTGACAAAATTAAGGCTAATAAAGAATCTAAAATCTCGAGAGGACTATTAATGACAATGCCTTGTAAAAGATTCGAAATAGAAAGTAATTGATGCATGAGAATGTATATAATAAAACCATATTGCAATAAATATTAACTTAACAGCAAGAACCTAAAATAATAAGCTATGTCATACTAAATATATTAAAAATAAGAATGCTAACCAATTTAGTTATTCTTAATTAGGGTTTTCTAAATTAATGAGATAAATTGAAAATAAAGATAAAATAAAATAAAATAATAGGTAATAAACAAAGAAATAATTAAATAATTAAATAAATCCTAAAATAGGCTAAAAATAGAGGTAAAAGGGAAAAGAGGGAACCACTGTGGTGCTACGGGCGGTGGTGACAGGGAGGGCACGGGCGTGGGCGTGGGTCAGTTGGATGGTAGAGGGTCTTCTATTCGGAGGACAAGGGCGTGGGGATGGGTGGTGAGGCCGTGTGGTGCGCGGTGGGGGTTGGGGTTGGGGTAGGGGAAAAAGATGAAAAGAAGGGGAAGGGGTGGGAGGAAGGGAGGAAAGAAAAGAAAAGAAAAGAAGGGAGAGTTAGGGGTGGCCAGATGGTGGGGAAGGGGGCTGAGGAAGGTTGCGGCAGCTAGGGTTGGGAGAATTTAGGGAAGAAGAAGAAGAAAATAAAAATTAAGGTTTGGAGGGTTTTAAAGGGGCACGACCGTGTGAGGCCCGTGTTGGGCCACACAGCCGTGTCACACGCCCGTGTGTCTTGCGTCCAACCTGTGTTTATCGTGAAATTTTAATGAGTAATCGTTACACGGCCGAAGGACACGCCCATGTGTCCAGGCCATGTGGTGCACACAGTCGCGTCGCACACCCGTGTGCTAGGTTCTTTGCTTCTCCCATGCCTGTGTGGTGCTTCACACACCCGTGTGTCCAAACACACAGTCGTGTGCCTTGCCCGTGTGGCTCTCTGACTTAATTAAAATTTGAAAAATTAGCTCCAGTTTTCACACGGCCTAGGGCACACTCATGTGTCCAGGCTGTGTGCTTCACACGGCCATATCGTACGACCGTGTAGATTGAATGAATGGTTGTGTGGCTCGATACTTGGGGAATTTTTAGCCCTGTTTTCACAAGGCCAAGGAAACCTCCGTGTGTCCAAGCCGTGTGGGACACTATTCCTGCACAAAAACACTAATAATAGCTAAAATAAACTAGTTAGTGGTGTTAGTGCTCAAGTTGCCTCCCGAGAAGCGTTTATTTAGAGTCTAAGCTCGACTTACCTCTCATTCCCATGATTACAATGGATCATGGAGTTGAGACTCCTCTTTCTCGTTATCAATTCTATTATCCACATAAAGTTTAAGTCGAGTAATATTTACCTTAAAAGTGTTGAATTTAGAATGATTTACCTCGACTGTACCATATGGGAAAACATTTAGTACCGTGAAAGGAGTTGCTCCGTTTGTATTAAGCTCTGAAGTATCAATTCGGGGGTCCTTTTCATCTATCAATACTTTATTCCCAACTTTAATTTAATTTGTTTCATCCCTACGCCCATCGTGGTGTTGCTTTGACTTTTCGTGTGCTTTTGGTTTCTCCTTGACATGTGTTCGCCATTCATCTAGCTCATCGATCTGAAGCCTTCGTTCTTCGTGAGTCACTTTGTTTTTGTGGCATGGTTTAGAATGAGGCTCCATTACGTTCTTCCTAGGGGACTCCTGCAAAGAAGTTTGAGTTGTAATATTATTTGAATTAACCGAACTTAAACAATCATCTTGATTACTAGATACTTTAGTAGAATCACGAGCTTGGAGAGTAATCGTGTCATCGCCTACACGAAGTATCAATTCACCTATGCCAACATCAATGATAGTTCGAGCAGTTGCTAAAAAGGGTCTTCCTAAAATTAAAGGTACTTCACTATCCTCATCCATTTCTAGAACAATGAAGTCAACTGGGAATATAAATTTATCGATTTTAACAAGCACATCTTCAATAATACCCCTAGGAAATCTAATTTTTTTATCTGCCAATTGAATACTCATCCTAGTTTGTTTGGGTTTCCTAAGACCTAGTTGTTTAAACATTTTATAGGGCATGACATTAATACTTGCCCCTAAATAAGCCAAAGCATTGTTAACAATTAAACTACCAATTAAACAAGGAATCGTAAAACTCCCTGGATCTTTTAACTTGTTGGGTAGCTTATTCTGTAGAATGGCTGAGCAAACTGCATTTAGTTCCACATGCGACGCTTCATCCAACTTCCGTTTATTTGCTAAAAGCTCTTTTAAAAATTTAACTGCGTTTGGCATCTGCGAAAGAGCTTCAATAAACGGTAAGTTAATATGTAAATTCTTTAATAATTTAGGGAATTTACCAAATTGTTCATCTGTGTGGTCTTTCCTTATCGCACTGGGGTATGGCACACAAGGTTTATATTCTCTACTTACCGATTTTTGCTCATTGTGGTCCACCTCATCCTTACCTTTACTTACCACAATTTCTTGCCTCGATTTTGGTTCAGGTTCAACTGGCCCTTCTTCATCTCGAACAGTAATTGCATTAAGTTGCTCCCTTGGGTTACCCTTGAATTGACGCTTGTTGATTTTTAAACGCTGTTTTGGTATTCTAAAAACGAGTTTCTGACACCGAGATGAATTTTGTTAGCATCTCTTTAAGGTTTGGCTTCTTTTCCTACTCGTAGGGTGGTTGTTGAAAACCTGGGGGATATTGTGGCCTTTGATTTCCTTGACCACCCCACGAGAAGTTGGGATGGTTCCTCCAACATGTATTATAAGTGTTATTGTATGGGTTATTTTGAGGTCTAGGATTATTATTACCCATATATTGAACTTGTTCCTCCTCGGTGCTAGGGTTGAAGGTTGGATAATCTGTGTGTACTCCTCCTCCACTTGAATCACACCTCATCCCTGGATGTACCTGAGTAGAACCATACAAACCGTCAATCTTTTTATTTAAAAGTTCTACCTAGTTAGATAGCATAGTAACCACGTCGAGGTTGAAAACACTGGCTGCTTTTGTTGGCTTTATTCTCATGACTTGCCACTGATAGTTATTCAGTGACATCTCTTCAATAAATTAGTAAGCCTCTTCAGGTGTTTTGTTGTTCAATGTTCCACTGGCGGCTGCATCGATAAGTTGCCTCGCTGAGGGGTTCACACCGTTGTAAAAAGTTTGAACCTGCAGCCATAGAGGTAAACCATGACGAGGGAACCTTCTCAATAGGTCCTTGTATCTCTCCCATGCATCGTAAAGTGTTTCTAAATCCATCTGCACAAAAGAAGAGATGTCATTCCTTAATTTAGCTGTTTTAGTCGGTGGGAAATATTTTAGTAAAAAATTTTTAGTCATTTGTTCCCAAGTAGTGATTGACCCTCGTGGTAACGAGTTTAACCTCTGTTTAGCTTTGTTCCTCAATGAGAATGAGAATAACCAAAGGTGAATGGCATCGTCAGAAATGCCATTGATCTTGAAAGTGTGGCAGAGTTCTAGAAAATTCGCCAAATGAGTGTTTGGGTCCTCGTCCTGCAAACCATCAAACTGAACAAACTGTTGTAACATTTGAATCATGTTAGGTTTCAGTTCAAAATTATTTGTAGCAATATTAGGTCTAACTATACTCGATTCAGCTCCTGTTAAAGTAGGTTTAGCATAATCATACATAGTACGTGGAGCAAGATTTTGATTTACTGGATCTGCAGCAACCACAGGAGGTAGCTAATTATTCTGATTATCAGCCATCTCCTCGGTTGTATTATGAATATCGTCCTCTTGCCTTTCCTCTATGTATTTTAAGCTTTGCCTTATTTTTCTTCGATTTCTGCGAGCTGTGCTCTCGATCTCACTATCAAAAAGTAGAGGTCCTGACGGGTTTCTTCTAGTCATAAACTATAAAAACCTATCAGAAGTGAATAAAATAAAAATTGCTAAAAAAAATTAAAATAAAAAGTAAATTGCAATAAAAGTAAAAATGGCTAAAGTAATAAAAATCAAGTGTTCCTAATATCTTAGTCCCCGGCAACGGCGCCAAAAACTTGATGGTCGTGAAACTATCTAAAAAATTCAACTAAGGCAAGCACACCTATCAAACAGTAGTATAGTTGTGGTGAGACCGGAAGTATCGTATCCACGAGGACTAAAAATACTAGTAATTATTATCTTTTTATTATCTAGCCTAAGGATTAAAAGAGTGTTTTCAAACAAAACTAATTTTCTAATTTAACTAAGATTACGACAGAGATGGAAATTTGAAAATACTTTTAGAAAACCAATGGAGAAGACAATACCCAAGAAAAAATCCACCTAGACTTTACTTATTACCTTTGACCTAGACGATTTATTCACTTGACTTATTCCGTAGGAATCCCTGATTTATGTTAATATCTCTCTCGAGACTAAAAACAACTGACTCTAGGTTGATTAGTTGAAATCTCTTTCTAATTAAAATCGCTATTGCCGCATTAACTCGATTTATGGACTCCCTTATTAGATTTGACTCTAATCCGGTAGATTTATGTCGTCCTATCTCTAGGATTGCATTCAACTTTGCTTAATTATGAATGATCTACTCTTAAACAGGGTCTTTTCCTCCACTGAATAAGCACATAAAAAACCTGAATTAATATCCTGGAATATTAAAACAAGGGTTAAACTCACAATTAAGAATAAGAACAAGTATTTATCATATAAATCAAAGAGTAATAAGATTTGTATTAGGTTTCATCTCCCTTCAGTATTTAGGGTGTAACGCCCCAAAAATCCTGAAACTTACAAAAATCTCGAAACCTAAAAATCTTAAAATCCTGAATTTTCTTTTTCGGTTCTGATAAAAAAATGTGTGCTAGGTATTTTCGATTAAGTAGGTAATAGTAGGTATTGGCTAAGGTTTGAATTTGAACTTAAGGGAAAAGGAAATTATGTGTTAATAATTATTAAGGAACCCTGATGGCAAGTAGTTTGACTTTTAAATAAAAATAGGGGAAAAATGGCATCAAAAAGCCTTGTGGAGGAGTGGCAAAATGACACCACTTAAGGTGTAGGGAGGTGGTGTTAGTAGCTAGCAAGGAGATCCAAGGTTCGAATCCTAGCTTAGTATTTTTAGAAGTTTAATTTTTGCCTTCTAGAAGGATGGAAGTGGCGTAAAGATGGACTCCAAGGGGAGTGTTCAGAAGAGAAAATTAAGGAAAAGGTCAAAGGGTTATCAGGGAGAAAAATGAGGAGATGAGAAGGGAGAAGTGATGGAGCCAAATTGGGAATTAGGCATGGAAAATTTGGCTATAAGGGCTATAAGTAGGGGCCAAATACAAGGTTGCCAGGCTACTGCCGAAATTCTTCTTCACCTTGTCGCCAGAAACCCCTTTCTCCAAAAGCCAAAAACCTTTGTTCTCCTTTTTATTTTCCTTGTGTCGATTTCTTAGTTTCACTTTTGGTTTCGCTGATTCTTCTCCCTCTCTCCCTTGGTGCCGAATAATCAATTGTTGCCATTCAAATCTCTAGAGCCGAATACCCCTTTGGCCAAATACTCTTGGTGCCGCCACTACCTTTACCACCTAGTCGGTTCTAGTGTAGGTGTTCGCTCTTCCAGTCGGTTTCTTTGCTAAGTATTGAATATTGTCCCTCACCCTTTCTAATCAATTGTGGTAGGGAATTAGTATCAGATCCCGGATCATAGCTCATTACCGAATTACTCCTTAGGTGTTGCGGTTTTGGTAAGTATTCCTCCTCCATTGGCTAAGGTTAGCCGAATAGCCATAGTCAAGGTAAGGGACTTGTGTTGGATACAAGTCATCTACTATTCGAGTTTTAATAATTAAGATTGGTGCAGATTGTAACGCCCAATTTTTAGGTTTTCTATGTTTTTGTGTTTTTAAAATTTGGGTGTGTTCTGGTTGGTTAATATATATATTTTAGTAGGTTAGTGGGCCTTTGGAAGGCCCAAACTTAAGTTAAATCCGTGGTAGTCTTCGAAATTTTGATTTTAAGAACAAGTGATGCAATTGGTGTTTGGGCTTTTAAGAGTAAAGGGGTAAAAGATGACACAAAAAGGAGTGTGGTGTAGTGGCAAGGTAGCACCACTTAGGGGACAAGGAAGTGACGCCATAGAGGAAGCAAGGGGTCCAAGGTTCAAGTCTTGGCTCTTGCAATTTATTTTGGTTTTTCTTTTCAATAAATCTGGAAGCAAGTAGGTGCACTTTAAAGTTTAATGTGTTGGACATATGACACAAATGAGTTGATGGCCTAGTGGTGGTGGCGTGATTTGGCATGTGAGAGGACTTTGGTTCGAATCCCTTGGCACGCAAAAGTTGAATATTTTGCTATGTTGGGACAGCAAGAGTTGGTGTTGGTTTTAAACTCTGATGTTAGAGGGATCCCACATCGGGAAGGTAACATAAGAGTAGATGGAGAGCTAGCTTTAAATAGAGCAAACAATGAGGAGAGTTGGCATACCCTTCTGGGCTGATCCCTTTCGCTTGGTGGCGTGCTCGTTTGGGTTGGGCGTCAGCTAAGAGTGTGGGAGCGCGGATTAACTGCAGTCTCCTAACAGGTGTGTATTTCTCATTACTCTAGCAGTAGGACGGCTATTTCAGGCTAAAATGGGCCATGTAGTCCTAATGGGTCCGTAGGCCCAAGTGGATAAGTTGTAGAATTACTAAAATATCCCTGTAGGGTAGGACTACCGATTTACCCCTGGAGGGTAAAATGACTATTTTGCCCCTCGTGCGTAAATGACTAACTTGTGTGATGATTGGGTCAGTTGACGTGGATTTATGGTAGTTATCGTTAATTCGTAAGTTTAATGTGTTAGTGATCGATCGTAGGATTATCGCGTGGGAGATATCATCATCAATCATCATCAACCAGGTGTGTAAACGACACCCTTCCTTAGACTGAATCGGTGAAAGCCGAAATACCGGAACGTTGGTATTTTGTAAACTCGTGAGCGTGCGAGCGCTCGTGAGACAGTTGTTAATGAATATGGTGTATTTGGATGATTAGAGTGTAGAGTGTGCATTTTCGTGCACAACGGTATATTTGGGCTTAATGGGCCGAAAACGGGTCAATGGACCAACAAGCCCACTTTGGTAAAAAGACGAGGTAAGTACTTCTAATTACTTGGTAAACGTTAGAATGAGCATGAAACCCTAGCAATAGGTAATAATTACTGAAATACCCTTATACAAGAAAAATTACGATTTTAACCCTAGGGATATTTTATTTTATCTGAAAAGCATGATGTTCTGTTTCTATGTACGTATGCCATGACATATTATTCTGTTGCATGGGATATGGATTTATATTGATGGAGGAAGCGTTCTGACAGCCTCGCTGCAATCTGGTGGCCTCGCCACATATATCTGTTCTGGTGACTTCGTCACAATATCCGCGACCTCATTGCAATCCCAACTTCGCCACATATATAAACATATATATCTGTTTCGGTGGCCTCGCCACAATATCTATATCCGTGACTTCATCACAATATCCGCGACCTCATTTGTAATTTACGTGGTGTGTGTAGCGGTTGGGTGGGTCGAGTAGTCTCCCACATGGTGTAAGGCGAGTGCACGGGGTGTTATGGATGGCTTTGGGTTGGGATTTATGCATTCATGATATATTTGTTACAGTATCTGCTATGGACCTATGAGTTTCATTCTCGATTTACATCTTTGGGCCAAGGCCCAGATAAGTCGACTACGAGGTTTGATCGATTTGGGCTATGGTTGGGTTATGTTACACATCGAGTTTACCAAACTCACCCTTTATTTTCATCTCTGCAGAAATCCCCAACCATAGTGGGCTTGGAGCTGTGAGGGATTCGGAGTGGCCACATCATCTGCAAAGTTGGTTTTTCTAAGTTAGTTTATTTTTATTATTTTTATATTCTGATTTAATTTTGGGTTTTAAGTTGTAGTAAAGCCGCTATATAAATTTCTCTTTCCGCTATGGTTTTTATTTTACGATTATATTTATACTATGTCTAAATCGCTAGTGTTAGGTGCATGGGTTTTCAAAATTAATGAACTTTTTCAAGACTCAACAAGCACGACAAATGGATAGCCTAAAGATTGTTAAACCGGCTTTTCATTCAATTGCTGTTTTTACAAAGACCACCCTAATCACTTAAACCAACGAATACATACTAAGTCGTAAGTCCATGTGATACGTTAGATCTGACCATAACGTCTGGGTCGGGTCTGGGGTGTTACATTTAGTGGTATCAGAGTCAAGTTGCAACAACTCGGCTGTGGAACGGGTCTAAAAACGGGAGTTTTAAAGAAACATTGAATAAAGGTTTTTGAAAATCATTTTTTTAGGAACTTGATTATTAATTGTTTTCGAGAATGTTTCCAATATTTTCTCTTTACAAATAGATGATTTTAAAGATTAAAATCAGTTTTCTAAAATTAGTTTTTTAGAAGGTGGCACACCGAATCTCCGGCCCAAGTCTGTAAGTTTTTTGAGCCTTTCTGATTATTTTTGAAATATCTGTTATATGCTTGTACAAAACCTTATCATGGTACTTTAGTTAGGGTAACACTGGAACTATAGAAACTCTGATAAGTAGACTGGGACTGTAGCTAGGCTACCGCGAAAGAAAACAAACTTAAATTCTGAATTACTGTTATTCATAAGATATCTGTAATAAACACTAAAATATTAAACTGATTCATAAAATTTTTAATCAGATAATACAAAATGAGTACACGAGTAGCTCGTGAAAGAGGCCGTGGACGTGGCCGAGGTAATGCTCAAGCTGAATCTTCATCTTCAGGACATGTGCTGGCAGCGGATGCATTGGTACCATCGGCAATGGAGGTAGAGTCTCATGATCGAGGTGTCGGGGACGATGCTCTGTCCCAGGCGATGCTCCGAGTTTTGGAAAGGGTTGCTGGGGCAAGTACAGGAAACAAAATTCGGGGGTCTCTTTATGAGTGGCTCTGGGCCAATAGAGTAGAGATATTTAGGGGCGTATCTGGTGTAGCTCTGAATGTGGCTGAGTATTGGTTAGAAGCCACAGAGCGGATTATGGATGATCTGGACTACTTTATGGAGCAGAAGCTGAAGGGAGCCATATCGTTACTCAGGGATGAGGCTTATTAGTGGTGGCTCACGATGAGAGATGGAACTCCTGCTGACAGTGTGACTTGGGAGCTGTTTAAGACAGCCTTTAAAGGAAAGTATGTTAGGGCTAATTACGTGGACACTCGCCGGAAAGAACTTCTAAACCTGGTGCAAGGGAGTAAGTCAGTGGCTGAGTATGAGTCTGAGTTTCTGAGACTGAGCCGGTATGCTTCTGGGATTGTCGCTACAGAGTATAAGCATAGCGTACGCTTCGAGGATAGTCTGAGAGATGAACTTAGGGTGCTAATTGCTCTGTAGAGGGAGCGTAACTTTGCTGCTTTAGTGGAGAAAGCTAAGATAGCTGAGGAAGTGAAGCGTACAGAAAGACAGAATCGTGAGAAAGATCGGAACTATTTTAGGAGAGATTCAGGACTTTCAGGTGGTATGAACAGGAATGTTAAGAGAGCAAGGGTAATGGTGCCGGTTCGAGCAGTACCGATGGATACTATTAGACCGCAGGGTTGTAAGAGTTGTGGGAAGATACATATGGGCGAGTGTCGGAAACATTCTGGTGCTTGTTTTCGATGCGGATCTATAGAGCATAGGGTTAAGGACTATCCCCAGGAACCAGATCAGGTTCAAGTTTTAGAGCAGAGGGTCGCTCAACCAGTGAGGGGTAGGCCACAGTTTTCGAGAGGACATGGGCAAGGCAGAGGTGGTAATGGAAATGGTCAAGGAAGAGGAGCGCCTGGCAGGGGTGCTAGATTTGCTGAGGCTCGTCAGCCGACGTTGGTGTATGTAGCTCGTCGTCAAGAGGAGGGTGATGCACCTGACGTCATAACTGGTACATTTTTTATTTCTAGTATGCCATACACTGCGTTGATAGATGTTGGATCTACCCATTCGTATGTTGTATGTGCTATATCTAGGTCACTGGGTGTGTGCTCTGAGGTGACCGTGAGTGGGGTATCTGTACTAAGTCCTTTGGGTCACTCGGTTAGGGTAGATAAACTGTATAGAGATATGCCTATAGAAACTCAAGAAAAAGTTTTCTCTAGAGATCTGATGGAGCTACCTTTCGAAGAATTCGATCTCATTTTGGGAATGGATTGGCTTGTTAAGCATAGGGCTACTTTGGATTGTGCTGCTAAGCGAATGATGTTAAAGACCACAAAGGATGAGGAGGTTTTGGTGATGAGCAGCGTAGGGATTATCTCATCTAATGTGGTGTCGGCATTGAGAGCCGAGAAGTGGATTCGAAAGGGATGTGAGGCTTATTTGGCATTTGTAAGCCAATCGAAGCGAGGGTCCGGCAGTGGATAAAGTTAGAACCGTCAAGAATTTTCAAGATGTTTTTCCAGAGGAGCTTCCGGGTTTGCCCCCGAACCGAGAGGTTGAGTTTAGAATCGACTTGTTGCCTAGAATAGCACCAGTGTCCATTGCACCTTATAAAATGGCACCGAAGAAGTTGGTGGAGCTGAAAGCCCAAATTCAAGAGTTATTGGATAGAGGCTTCATTAGACCAAGTGTGTCCCCGTCGGGAGCACCAGTGTTGTTCATTAAGAAGAAGGATGGGTCAATACGGATGTGCATCAATTATCGGTAGTTGAACAAACTGACGATTAAGAACAAGTACCCACTACCGAGAATCGATGATTTATTTGATCAACTTAGAGAAGCTTCAGTATTTTCCAAGATTGACCTTCGATCTGGGTATCATCAGTTGAGGGTTAAGGAGGTGGATATTCACAAGACGGCATTCAGAACTCGGTATGGTCACTATGAGTTCTTGGTTATGCCATTTGGGTTGACGAACGCACCTGCGGCATTTATGGATTTGATCAATCGAGTGTTCCAGCCATACTTAGATCGATTCGTAGTCATCTTTATCGACGATATTCTAGTTTATTCTGAAAGTGAGGAGAAGCATGATGAGCATCTTCGCATTGTGCTGCAAGTGCTGAGGGAGAAGGAGCTTTATGCGAAATTCAGTAAGTGTGAGTTCTAGTTGAGAGAGGTAACTTTCTTGGGGCATGTTGTCTCTACTGAAGGGATCAAGGTGGACCCTCGAAAGATTGAAGCAATTCTAGAATGGAAGCCACTAAGGTCAGTGTCAGAAATTCAAAGTTTTCTGGGAT
This sequence comes from Gossypium longicalyx, assembly GCA_025698465.1. Classification (NCBI taxonomy): domain Eukaryota; kingdom Viridiplantae; phylum Streptophyta; class Magnoliopsida; order Malvales; family Malvaceae; genus Gossypium; species Gossypium longicalyx. Next base: position 73,607,973 of record CM047002.1, on the reverse strand, counting down.
TAGCTGGGTACTATAGAAGGTTTGTGGAAGGATTTTCTGTGATGGCAGCGCCTTTGACAAAGCTTATAAGGAAGGGGGTACCATTTGTTTGGACTAAGAAACAACAGGAATCTTTTGAGAAGCTGAAGAAAGTTCTGACTGAGGCACCTGTACTGAGGCACATGTAGGGTTGGACTGTGCGTTGATGCAAGAGGGTAAAGTGGTTGCTTATGCATCGCGATAGCTTAAACCACATGAAGTTAACTATCCTACTCATGATCTGGAGTTGGCAGCGGTAATTTTGCGCTTAAGATTTAGAGACATTACCTATACAGAGAAAGGTGTATTATATACACAGATCATAAGAGTTTTAAGTACTTGCTGACTCAGAAAGAGCTGAACCTCAGGTAGCGGAGATGGATAGAGTTGCTTAAGGATTATGACTGCGCGATTGAGTACCACCCAAGCAAAGCTAATGTGGTAGCTGATGCCCTATGTCGTAGAACTGTATCTGATTTGAGAGCCATGTTTGCTCGTTTGAGTCTGTATGATGACGGTATTCTGTTAGTAGAACTGCAAGTTTGGTCGACCTGGATGGATGAGATTAAGGAAAAACAGTCAAGGGATGAGTCCCTGGTTTCTCGATTCCAGCAGGTTAAGAATGGGGATACTTCTGAGTTCAGACTGAACAGTGAGGGAGTTATGTGTTACCCAGGTAGAGTTTGTACTCCGAAGGACTCCGACTTGAGGCAATCAATTTTGAAAGAAGCCCATGGAGGTCTGTGTGCTATGTATCGTAGAGGGAATAAAATGTATCGCGACTTAAAGAAGTTGTATTGGTGGCCTAGATTGAAGCGGGAGGTAACGAAATTTGTAGGAAAATGTCTGACTTGACAGCAAGTGAAAGTTGAACATCAATTACCTTCCGGACTTTTGCAGCCAATGAAAGTACCAATTTGGAAGTGGGAGAGGGTAACCATGGATTTTGTGAGTGGGTTACCCTTGACTCCGTCGAAGAAGGACTCGATTTGGGTAATTGTAGATAGGTTGACCAAATCTGCTCATTTTATACCTGTTCGCACTGATTATTCACTTAAGAAGTTAGCCAAATTGTATGTGGCAGAAATAGTGCGACTTCACGGAGTGCCAGTGTCGATTATCTCTGATCGAGATCCTAGATTCACATCTCAATTTTGGAAAAAATTGCATGAGGCGTTGGGTACGCGGTTGAACTTTAGTACAGCCTTTCATCCTCAGACTGATGGTCAGTTGAAAAGGGTTATTCAGATTCTAGAAGACATGTTGAGGGGATGCGTTATCGACTTTCGAGGCAGTTGGAAGGATTACTTACCGTTGGCAGAGTTTGCATACAACAACAGTTATCAGGCAAGTATTCAAATGGCTCTTTATGAGGCACTGTATGGGCGAAGATGTCGTACACCTGGTTGTTGGACCGAGTTGGGTGAAACGATGTGTTCTTGACCTGGATTGGTGGCGAATCATCGAGGATGAGGTCAAGTTGATTAGAGACCGATTGAAGGAAGCATTGATAGACAGAAGTCATATGCAGATTTGAAGCGCAAGGGAATTGAGTACTCTGTGGGTGATATGGTCTTCTTAAAGGTTTCACCTTGGAAGAAAATATTAAGGTTTGGGAGGAAAGGCAAGTTAAGTTCGCGGTTCATTGGGCCTTATCGGATTCTTAAGCGAGTGGGTCTAGTGGCTTATCAGTTGGAGCTACCTCCAGAGTTGGATAGGATTCATGATGTCTTTCATGTCTCCATGTTAAGGCGGTATCGTTCTGACCCTACTCATGTTGTGCCGGTTGCAGAGATCGAGGTCCAAATAGGCTTGACTTTTGAGGAGGAGCCTGTGCAGATTTTGGATCGAGATGTTAAGATTTTGAGGAGGAAATTAGTTCTACTAGTAAAGGTGTTGTGGCGTAATCATGGCAGAGAGGAATCTATTTGGGAGCCAGAAGTGGCGATGCGTCAACAATATCCTCATCTGTTTAATTCAGGTAAAATTTCAAGGACGAAATTTCTTTAAGGAGGGTAGAGTTGTAACGCCCAATTTTTGGGTTTTCTGTGTTTCTGTGTTTTTAAAATTTGGGTGTGTTCTAGTTGGTTAATATATATATTTTAGTAGGTTAGTGGGCCTTTGGAAGGCCCAAACTTAAGTGAAATCTATGGTAGTCTTCGGAATTTTGATTTTAAGAACAAATGATGCAATTGGTGTTTGGGCTTTTAAGAGTAAAGGGGTAAAAGATGACACGAAAAGGAGTGTGGTGTAGTGGCAAGGTAGCGCCACTTAGGGCACAAGGAAGTGACGCCATAGAGGAAGCAAGGGGTCCAAGGTTCAAGTCTTGGCTCTTGCAATTTATTTTGGTTTTTCTTTTCAATAAATCTGGAAGCAAGTAGGTGCACTTTAAAGTTTAATGTGTTGGACATATGACACAAATGAGTTGATGGCCTAGTGGTGGTGGCGTGATTTGGCATGTGAGAGGACTTTGGTTCGAATCCCTTGGCACGAAAAGGTTGATTATTTTGCTATGTTGGGACGGCAAGAGTTGGTGTTAGTTTTAAACTCTGATGTTGGAGGGATCCCATATCGGGAAGGTAACATCAGAGTAGATGGAGAGCTGACTTTAAATAGAGCAAACCATGAGGAGAGTTGGCATACCCTTCTGGGCTGATCCCTTTCGCTTGATGGCGTGCTCGTTTGGGTTGGGCGTCAGCTAAGAGTGTGGGAGCACGGATTAACTGCAGCCTCCTAACAGGTGTGTATTTCTCATTACTCTAGCAGTAGGGTAGCTATTTCGAGCCGCGATGGGCTGAAATAGGCCATGTAGTCCCAATGGGTCTGTAGGCCCAAGTGGATAAGTTGTAGAATTACTAAAATACCCCTGTAGGGTAGGACTACCGATTTACCCTTGGAGGGTAAAATAACTATTTTGCCCCTCGTACGTAAATGACTAACTTGTGTGATGATTGGGTCAGTTGACGTGGATTTATTGTAGTTATCGTTAATTCGTAAGTCTAATGTGTTAGTGATCGATCGTAGGATTATCGCGTGGGAGATATCGTCATCAATTGTCATCAACCAGGTGTGTAAACGACACCCTTCCTTAGACTGAATCGGTAAAAGCCGAAATACCGGAACGTTGGTATTTTGTGAACTCGCGAGCGTACGAGCGCTCGTGAGACAGTTGTTAATGAATATGGTGCATTTGGATGATTAGAGTGCAGAGTGTGCATTTTCGGCACAACGGTATATTTGGGCTTAATGGGCCGAAAACGAGCCAATGGGCCAATAGGTCCACTTTGGTAAAAAGACGAGGTAAGTACTTCTAATTACTTGGTAAACGTTAGAATGAGCATGAAACCCCAACAATAGGTAATAATTACTGAAATACCCTTATACATGAAAAATTACGATTTTACCCCTAGGGATATTTTATTTTATCCGAAAAGCATGATGTTACGTTTTACGTACGTATGCCATGACATTATTCATTGTATGGGACATGGGTTTATATTGATGGAGGAAGCGTTCGACGACCTCATTTGCAATCGGTGGCCTCGCCACATATATATCTGATTCGTGACTTCGTCACAATATCCGCAGCCATTTGCAATCCAGTAACCGCCACATATATAAACATATATATTTGTTACGGTGGCCTCGCCACATATATTCATATCTGGTGACTTCGTCACAATATCCAGTAGCCTCATTGCAATTTACGTGGTGTGTAGCGGTTGGGTGGGTCGACTAGTCTCCCACATGGTATAAAGGTGGTACGGGGTGTTATCAATGGCTCTAGGTTGGGATTGCATTCATGATATATTTGTTCTCAGTATTCGCTATGGGCCTATGAGTTTCATTCTAATTTACGTATTGGGCCAAGGCCCGGATAAGTCGACTACGAGGTTTGATCTGGTTTGGGCTATGGTTGGGTTATGTTGTTACACCGAGTTTACCAAACTCACCCTTTATTTTCATCTCTCTGCAGAAATCCCCAACCATAGTGGGCTTGGAGCCGTGAGGGATTTAGAGTGGCCACATCATCTGCAAAGTTGGTTTTTCTAAGTTAGTTTATTTTTATTATTTTTATATTCGATTTAATTTTGGGTTTTAAGTTGTAATAGGGGCATTATATAAATTTCTCTTTTTCGCTATGGTTTTTATTTTACGATTATATTTATACTATGTCAAAAGCTGCTAGTGTTAAGTTGCATGGGTTTTCAAAATTAATGAACATTTTCAAGACTCAACAAGCACGACAAATGGATAGCTTAAAGATTGTTAAACTGGCTTTTCATTCAATTGTTGTTTTTACAAGGACCACCCTAATCACTTAAACCAACGAATGCATACTAAGTCGTAAGTCCATGTGACACGTCAGATCTGGCCATAACGTCTGGGCCGGGTCTGGGGTGTTACACAGATCTAGGGATAGGTGATCAAAGAAAAGCGATTAAGGATTGGGCTCAAGGTAAGGTTAAGGTGAGGTTTCGATTTTTGAGTAAATAAGTATTAAGGACGTGATTAATCTTTAAGTGATATCGATTTTAGGTTTGGGCTAAGGAGATCGCATCACACTTCCTTACCAGGTGTGTACATACACTGCACACACACAATGAATTGACAAAAGCCGAAAAGCCAAAAAGCTAAAATACCGAAAAGCCGAAAGTTTGGCTGTGATAGTCTTGCGAGTGCGCGAACACTCGTGAGGAGGAAACTGATAGTTTGCCTGAGGCCCACGGGCGATTCCGTATTCTTAGGTTGTGATTTGCCCATATGGGCCGGAATGGGCTAAATGGGCCCGATGGGCTGTTGGGCCCATAATAGGCAAAAATTGAATATTGATGCTTTGTGATAGGAATTTGTATGTGAGCATGAATATGAATGTGACTAGGCCTAACGGGCCATATAAATGTGATTTGGGCGTAATGGACCATATACAGGTGATTTGGGCCTAATGGGCCATATGAATATGATTGGGCTTAATGGGCCAGATACAGGTATGTGAATTTGATTGGGCTTTGAAAGGGGTTGTGGGCCTAGTATATGATAATTACATAAAACTTAACTAATATATTGCGACCATGGATAAGCAAAGGGTTAAGGTGTGGCAATGGGTATATGCATATCTAGGATTGGATCTAGGGAGAGCTTGGTACTTAAGCGGTCTTAATGACCCACCTCCTCTTCTCTGGAATCCTACCTGGTGCATAGTATTCGTTCATATTAGCTTACGGGACTTGTTAACGGGCCAAGATAAGTGAAAACCGTAATTAAGGGAAAATTATCGAAATGCCCTAAAGGGCAAAAATGACCAAAATACCCCTAGGTGTTGAATGTAAGTTTTATGGATGTGACATGCATACATATGATATTCTGCTTAGGTTGCATATGGGTTTGAAATTATGGAACGGAGGAAGTATATGAGGATCGCATGGTTGCTTGACAATCATGGATCCACCAACGGCTTTTAAAGCCCAATATGTAAATGAAGGTAGTTCCGCAACCGGGCTACCATGGTGTGCGGGTTGGGTGGGTCGATATTTATATCCCCACATGGTGTGACGGGGGACGGAGCCATTGTGTAGCGGATGGATAATTTGGATGGGATTACATTGCATGTTTGATGTATGATGATTCTATTTTTTTTGTATGCTTGTTTTTTTGTCGAGGGTTGTACACACCGAGTTTGCGAAATCTCACCCCCCTCTTTTATTTTATTTTCAGGTGATGCTCAGTAGAGGGTTCGATGTTTGAAGGGGCTCTGGGTGGCCAGCTAGCAAGATAATGTGGACTTGTTTTTTTTAAGCATATAAGTTTTTATTTAATTAAATATGATTCAGATCAGATTGTAATAATGTTTTCATTATGTTATTATTACTTGAACTGTTATTATTATTTTCATTGTAATCTACAAGAAGTTGAACATGGGTTTCCTAAATTATAGTATGTTTTCTATGTTTCCGCAATTAAATTTGTAAATGATAAGTTTTCTTAAATTAAATGTTTCAAACAAGGTTTTCTCAACTGAAAGGTGTGTTTTTTTAAAGTTAATTAAGGTTTCTTTTATTTTAAGAAGGGTTTTCAATGAAAACACGATTTTCGCTAAAACACTTCAATGTGACATGCCGGATTCGACCATAACATCTGGGCTGGGTTTGGGGTGTTACATAGGGATTTTAGTTCATACTAATAATGGAAAACATCTCAAAGTTTAGAAAACAACAAAACATAAAGAAACCCAAAGAACTTCTAGGAAATTGGATGGAAATCTTCAGTCTTGATGTAGATCCTCTCTCTAAGCTGATTTCGATGGCTATTCTTCAGTATGTTCTGCCTCCAACTCTCCGTGTATTTTTTCTAATCCTCTTTTAGGGTGTTTATATAGGCTTTAGAACGCTTCCAAATCCTCAAAATTGCCCTTTTCCGAGTAAAACTAGACTTGGGCTCGACAGGGACATGGCCGTGTGCCACACCCTTATACAAGTGTTCAAACCGTGTGCAATTCTAACTTGGATTGTTGTGGACACGGCCATGTCACACGGGCGTATGGTCTACCCGTGTGCCTCACACAGGCATGTGGTTTACCTGTGTGAGAGTGCCTAGGCAATGTAGAACACTGTTTTAAGCCTAATTCATCTGTTTTTGGCCTGTTTCTCGTTCTTTTTGCTATCTTAAGCTCTCTTGAGTATAAAACATGAAATTAAAGGATTAAAAGCATCAAATTCACTAAAACCAAGGAAAACTCATTCATAAATATGCCAAGCATGGGGTAAAAATTTATATACATTACGGTTTATCAATAATGCATTGAGACCCCAATATGCATGTTACAAGTTTCTAGCTAGTCCCTTATAGGTGTTTGTGTGTGTAATTTAAAATGTCTTCGAATTCACATGATGCTGTTGGCTTAGGAATGGAGAGCAATGTTCTTCAGACTTGTGGTCTAAACCTTTGACTGATTTAGGGGCAACTAGTAGTGTCGCTAAAGATGTGTTTGTCAAGATGATGGAATGATCATTTGGTCAATTCATGGGAACTGCTCATGTGCCTCCATGTAACAGCATGATTTAGAACCTAGTTGGAATAATGGTTTTGGGACCACAAATCTGAGTCAAAAAATATTTTAATATTATTTTTCATGTTTATAGTATGTGAATTGATTTGTGGAAAATTCTGTATGAAAATTTTATCGTTTGTGTGCCGATTTATGAAAAAAGGACTTAATCATAGAAAATTCAAAAGTAGCCTTTTACTTGATTAGGTGCTGAATTGATGTGTCTTAATATTTATAAGGTCCTTATGAGGTAAATGAGCCCTTAGATTTATGCATGGACAAAGATAGACATGAGTTAGTTGATTTTAAATGAAATTAAAAAGGTTATATTAGTAAATTGATAATTAAATGTTGATTTAATAAAACAAAGTTAAAAATTAAGCTCATTTTAGTGTTCATTCACCAAAAATAGAAAAGAAAACCTAAGTTTGAAGAGTTCTAAGTTTCGGCACACATAACGCTTAATTAAGGTATGTGTTTTGTTCAATTTTTGATAATTTTTACGTTTTTATGATCGTTGCTTTGTATTCTATCAAGTCCATGTCTCAATTTCTGAATTTGATGATGAATTTGAGTTATGCCATTGATGAAATTGTGAGCTTTGTGCTGTTATTTGGTGAAAAATGAAATATGTGTTTGATAAATATGTTTTATCTTGGGATTTTTGATGAAATTGAGTAATTTGGACTAAATTGTGAAAATGAGATTTTGAGGGATTAAAATGTAAAATAAATGAAATATATGGGCTTCTATGTACTCCATAAATATTCGGACTAGCATGTGTAATGTGAAATTATGCATATTTTGTGATTTTATGAAACACGGACTAAAGTGTCAAAATATGAAAATATGAGGGATAATTTTTAAAATGCCCTAAATATGTGTATATAGATTGAATTGAATGATTCGTTGAACAAAAGAGTTAAAATTGAATTTATATACATCAAGAACCAAAGAAAACAGAATTAGATCGGGGAAAGTCGAAAGTCGTTGATTAGCCGATTTCATCTGTTCGAATAAGTACGAGGTAAGTCTATATACAAATAAATGTGTTTGAATTGATTTATTCATGCTTATATGATATTGAATTGTGATGAATGGTTATAGAAGCTGAATATGAGAAATACGAGAAAGTTTCAATATTGTGACGACGTCCGAAAAGCCCCGTACGAACCATAGGAATAGTTAGGATACATATGTCATGACACAGGATTCTGATATGTAATTTCCTGTAAGACCACGTCTAGGATGTTGTCATCGATTTGAGATTTACGTGTAAGACCATGTTTGGGACATTGACATCGTATTTGATTTCATGTAAGACCCTGTCTAGGACAGTGGCATCGATATTTGATTACATGTAAGACCACGTCTGGGACGTTGGCTTTGTACAAGCTTTTCGAGCTATCCACGTATCCTATTTGATTCCGTACGGTTCAATGAGCATCCCGAGAAATGAATAACTATGTGAATGTATATCTGATTCAGGTACGTATGTACAGTATATAGAATTTGGCAATGAAATGTGAGTATGAATATGATCTTTTGATATGTGAGTTACATGGATATGTGATGTACTTATAAGTAAGTGATTATGAACTGTTGAATTAAATGAGAAATATGAATTTGTTATTATGTTATCCTCTGATTTATATAAATGAATTAGTTTATAATTGTGATATGAGATAAGTTTATTTGTATATGGCTTACTAAGCTTTTGAAAGCTTACTTTGTGTGTTTTCCAATTGTTTTATAGATTATCGAAGCTACTGAAAGCTCAGGGATCATCGAGGATCATCACCACACTATCAAATATTATTTTGGTACCTTTTGAAAATGTATATATCAAAGTATGGCATGTATAGGCTAGGATTAATGTGGTATGTTTTGAGATGGGTATATCATGCCATGAGATATGGCTTGATTATGGTTGAACTTATGGTTTGATTTTTGGTATATGATGTGTGATACAAAAATGGTAAATTTGGTGTGTATATATGGCCTAGTGAAATGGTCTTTTAGGTAAGTTAGTTTTGTGGTTGAAATGGTTATAAATGTCATATGAATCATGTGTTCATGGTATGAATTAGTTACATGGAATTAGTATGTTTGAGTTGGAATTATGTATGGAAATGATTAATGATATTGAAGTACGAGTGATGCTTGTTTTGGAAATGTTTTGGTTACATATTGAGTTATGAAATGTGGTCTTAATAGCTTATGTATTTAGGATGGCAAAATGTCTTTTCAAGTAGCCTATTTTTGTCCACACAGGCAGAGACACGGGCGTGTGTCTCAGCCGTGTGCGACACACGGTTATGTTACACGGCCGTGTGTCCCGTGGGTAGTCCTACAATTTGAAGTTAGTCTTGAGCGCAGCCTAGACACATGGGCGTGTGGTTAACTGTGTGACCCAAGTCTGTTTTGGCCAAGGCCGAGGCACACAGGCGTGTCTCCGGCCGTGTGGTACAAGTCAGTACATATGCCCTGTTTTGCCACGGCCTAGACACACGGGCATGTCTAATGTCTTGTGAGGCACACAACCTGGTTACACGGGCATGTGGCCTCTTTAACTTTGAAAATTTGTTAAGTTTTTGAAAAATTTTGTATGTGCTCGGTTTAGTCCCGACCCCTTCCTAAAGCATGTTTAAGGTCTCGTTGACCTAAAAAAGGGACTTTGAAATGATGTTTGACTATGATGCCATGCTGTGTGGATGTTATTGTGAATTGATTATTAAATGTTCCAATATGTCCGGTAATGCCTCATAACCCTAGTCTGGCAACAGATACGGGTTAGGGGTGTTACACTCAATCTCAACCTTTGTTTTAGTTTGAGGCTATTCCACGAAGAATGACTACCAATCTGTACCAGGTGTGAACCAATTTCGAGGAGACCCTGTGAGGGAGATATGTAGACATAGTGCTAAGGTATTTCTAGGGGACAAGGGTGATGACCCTACAATAGTAGAACAATGGTTATTTCACTTAGGAAGGGTGATTGTATAACTAAAGTGCACACTAGAGGATAGTTTGTTATGCGTTGTTTCTTTATTGGAGGGCGAGGCTTATCAATGGTGGGAAACATTGGTAAGCGTAACCTTGGAAGAACTTATATACTGAGATTTCTTTTTAATAAAATTTAGAGAGAAATATGTAAATCCAATGTATGTGGAACAAATGAAGAAATAATTTTTAGATCTTAGACAAGGGCAAATGCCAGTAATGGAATACAAGTGAGAATTTTTCAGACTTAGTCAAAATGTGAGGGATCTATTTCAGATAAAAAAAAGCTCTGTGTGATAAGTTTGAATGCGATTTAAGAGATGAAATCTATGCTCTCGTAGTAGCTTTAGTAATTTAGAGTTTAGCATCTATGATTGCTAAGGCTCACAAAATGGAAATGATTGTTCAAGATAGAAGTGGGAGGTAGGAGAGAGAAAGAAATGAGTGTGAAAATGATAAATCGCTTATTGTTACAAGTTTTAAAAAACCTATGGATGTGAGAAATTTCTCCCATGAGCTAGTAGAAGAGTCTCAAATGATGGGAATTCACTATGGTTGAAATGAATATCGAACTACATTTGAGGTGAGTTTTAGTGGGTCGAAAAAGATGAAGACCCTTGTTTGTAATACTTGTGGAAGAAACCATGTGGGAATTTACTGGAATGTGACAAAAGTTTATTACGTATTTAGGTCGTTTGACCATTTAACTCAAGATTTCCAGCAAGGATTGGAGGCCAATTTGAACGATTAGTTCAAGCAATTAGTAGGAATCAACATGATGTGAGAGCAAGGACTACTGTAAGAATGAAATCTACCTAAGGAACTCCAAGTATAAATTTTGCTAAGATCGGCTCGTGAGTATCGACCAATGCTTGTGATTTGAGAGTTCGAGAAGATGTTATGCTTGATGGTCAGAATTTCATGGACGAAATTCTTTTTTAAGGTGGGAGAGTTGAAACATCCCGCCCAGCGTTGTTCTTATTGATGTTATGTGTGGGTGAATTTTTGGCTAAGTGTAAGCCAGAGATGGCTGATTTATGCCCTATCCACTAGTGTTGTGTTAAGTTTTTGTTGTCGTGCCATGATTGGCGAACTATTTATCTAATCTGGTAGGTCTGTAATAACTTGAATGAAGGATTTTGTGACAGCCCTAAATTTACCCATAGTCAGAAAGTGGTTTCGGGACCACAAAACCGAGTCATAAAAATATTTAATCGTTATTTTCTATACTTATTGTGCGTGAACATGTATGGGTGAAAGTTCCAATCTTTAATTTATTCATTTGAATGTGAAATTTATTAAATAGGACTTATGTGAGAAAATTTAGAAATGTGTTAGGCAAATGTTAAAGTGGCTTATTAATGCATGTTATAAAATGCTTGGACTTGCATGTCAAATATCTCTTTTTGCTAGTAGTGGCCGGCCATGATGATGATTTTATATTAAAATATGTATTAATTTTAGTTAAATGGTTATATACTTTAAATAATAATAAAAATTGGGTGATGTAAACAAAGTTCTATCTTTGTTCATCTTGGCCGAATAGAAGGAAGAAGAAAGGAGGAAGAATTTGGTCACTTGAATCCTTAGGGAGGTTAGTATATTGTGTTAAAATTGTGAAATGTTAACTTGTTTTAGGTAAATTATCATGGTTCTTGCTTAGCCCATGCTAAAATTTTCAATATTGGTGGATGAAAGGAGCATTCGACTATGGTTATAAAGGAAGGAATTTTGATTGTTTTATTTGAATTTTTATGATGAATGTGTTGAGGAAAGAAATTGGTCTTTCTAAAAATATGAATGGTTAATGTTTATTCTAGTAATAGCCGAAGTAAAGATGCTTGATGTCATGAATAAATGTTGTTTTTATGTTTTGAATTGAGTAAAATGTGATATTTAATCACTTAAGGATTCAGCATTGTTCAAAATTATTTTATTTAGAATGTGATTTTGAATGTTATGAGTATTGGGATGTAAGTATATGTGTGTGCTCGGTCATAGGAATTTGTTATGAAATTTTGTTTGGTTGAGTGATGAATGGCCGAATGAACTATAGGCTATGTGTGGATAAATTTTGTATATAAGTAGTGTGTGTGACTATATTAGTTAATGACATTTGGCATTATATATATATATATATTTTATAAATGGGTGCATTCGGTCTTTGGGGGAAATATCAAGATGAAGTTGAAATGTTAAAGAAGGTTTCTAAGACTAGTTAAGTTGTTGTGGTCATTTGCCGAATGTATATTGGTTAAAGGAAATTTTCAAATCGTCTATGCATGAGTATGTGAACTAAATATTAAACAAATTTATTTGCATTTATTAAGCTAAAGAGCAAGGAGGATCGAAGTTGGATAGGGGAAAAGAGAAAGCAATAGAGTAGCCAATCTACAACCGTTCAAAGATACCGAGGTAAGTCTTTGAGTAATGGAATTTAAATTATGATTTGATAAAATAATGATTTATATATAAGTATAATGAATAAATGGAGACCTAACGGTTTTACTTGAATTTACATAGTGAAATAAATAATTAGTGCATATGATTTGTATCCGAATGGTTGATAATTAAAATGTGCTTGTGTTCTAGCATTGTAAACAAAATGCTATTGTGTTATAATATATATATATATGCATGATAATTTAGTATTATATCCGGGATAAGTCCCGAAGGCATACATGCTAGTATTATATCCGGGATAAGTCTCGAAGGCATACATGCTAGTATTATATCCGGGATAAGTCCCGAAGGCATTCATGCTAGTATTATATCCGGGTTAAGTCCCGAAGGCATTCGTGCTGGTTGTTATATCCGGGCTAAGTCCCGAAGGCATTCGTCTTTGTTGTTGTTATATCGAGCTAATAAGAAGGCAATTGTGTTGGAAATGTGCGATCTTGCCGTAACAATTTCTATTAATGTGCTTACAACCATAAGACGATCCGGTATGTACCATATATACATTGAAATTAAGTTAAGATTAACTATGAGCATGTAAGTATATAGGTTGAAGTGTGAAGTAACATAAGTATGTGATTTTGCGCATTTGCATTTATTTAGCCTTGTAATCGAATTTGATGTATTCGGCTAAATTTTGAGGTTAGTTGGGTAAAAAGAGATTATCTACATGATACGAATTCGTGTTTAAGGAAAAATTTAAGATGACATATATGAACAATAGTAGTATATTTTAATCATGACTACATTTAGTCAGAAAGATGAGTAGCCTTATGAATGCTACGCTTTAGTTATAAATGATTCATTACTTAAGACTTACTAAGCATCGAAATGCTTACCCTTTTTGCCTTAATTCCTTGTTTTATAGATTTTGTCTGTCAGCTCTCGGACTCGGAAGATCCAAAGTTGAAGTCGTCCACGCTATCTAAACCTTGCGGTACTCTTGTAAATGAAACTTGATAATGGCATGTATAGGATTGACTTTTGATATTAATTATGTATCTTTTTGGTAATGTATATATATATATATATATATATATATATATATTTATAGCCATGCGAGAATGGCTTGTTAAGTCACTATATGAGTTCCACATTATTAATATGTATGTGTGGTTGATTATCGATTAATGTTTTAAATATTTTGATGGGAATTAAACTAGGAATGAATTAATGTATATATTTTTTTAAATTGAGAAGATTGTTTGAATATTGTTAAATGAATTGTCGTGCTTGTTTGGTAATATTCCTTACCCCTTCGGCGACGGATACGGGTTAGGGGTGTCACATTTTATTGGTATCAGAGCTATGGTTTAGTTGATTCTAGGACTACCTTAAAACGTATGGGTCTAGCTATACATGCCATTATGTGTTAATACGATAGTGTGGTGATTTCTGACAATTAAAAATGTTTTATTTTGTATAGTAATGGATCCCAATCGAGCAATAGCTGATGATGTTGAGAGTGTAGCGCCTGTTCCTGCACACGGGACCGCGCCGGTGGACTCTCAACCTATTGCTAGCAACCAAAATAACGAGGCTAGACAAGCCTTTTATAATGTGATGAATGATTGGTTTAACCAATCCATTCGAACTAATGCGGCTGCTCCACAACCCCTATTTCCAACAAATACACCCCCGATACCTCCTGTAATCGATCAGATGAGGTTGAATAAGCCTCCAGTTGACAGAATTCGAAAGCAAGGGGCTACTGAATTTAAGGCTACAGATAGCGATGATGCTGAGCAAGCTGAATTTTGGTTGGACAATACTATCCGAGTATTCGATGAACTATCTTGCACACCTGATGAATGCCTGAAATGTGCCATATCTCTGATACGTGATTCTACCTATTATTGGTGGAATACATTGGTTTCTGTTGTGCCCAAAGAACGGGTGACGTGGGAATTCTTCCAGATTGAATTTCGAAAAAAATATATCAGTCAGAGGTTCATTGATCAAAAACGAAAAGAATTTCTTGAGCTTAAACAGGGTTCCATGTCAGTTACTGATTATGAACGGAAGTTTGTCAGACTCAGTAGATATGCTCGGGAATGTGTATCGTCTGAGGCTATTATGTGTAAACGTTTTGAAGATGGGCTGAATGAAGATATAAAGATGTTCGTTGGCATTCTTGAAATACGAGAGTTCGTAGTACTTGTCGAATGAGCTTGCAAAGCTGAAGAACCTAGTAAAGAAAAAAAGAAAGCTGATGTCGAAGCTGGAGAATTTCGTAAAAGATCTACAGGAAAGTCTTTTCAACAATCATCGAAGAAATTTTGAGATGATTCAGGCCAATCAAAGAATACTTCGGGTTTTTCCAGACAAGACCACGATCGACCTCCTGTGAGTACACGAGCCATTTCAGTTGCCAGCGTTGGAAACGAACGTCGGGACAGAACCGAGTGCAAGTATTATGGTAAATGGCATTCGGGGAGTTGTAGATTTCATGACCGCTCCTGTTATAAATGCGGGTCAGCCGACCATTTTATTAAAGACTGCCCGAGATTATCCGACCAAAATGTGAACCAGAGTGGGAAACCGAGGTACAAAGACACGAGGTAGACCACCTAGGAATTCAGGGAATGCTAGTGGAGGTCAGAGAGGGTTTAGAGATGCTGCAACCAGATCCGAGGCTCGTGCTCCTGCTAGAGCTTATGCTATACGTGCACGCGAGGATACTTTTTCGCCTGATGTTATTACCGGTACTTTTACTCTCTTTGATACTGATGTGATTGCTTTGATTGACCCTGGTTCTACTCATTCATATGTATGTGAGACTTTAGCATCCAAAGTAAGACTCTACCGTTGAGTCTCATCGAGTTCGTGAATTCGAGTGTCAAATCCCTTGGGTCGATATGTGTTAGTCGACAAAGTGTGCAAGAAATGTCCCCTGATAATTCGAGGTTCCTGTTTTCCAGCCGATTTGATGCTTTTACCGTTTAATGAATTTGATGTTATTCTCGGTATGGATTGGTTGACCGTACATGATGCAGTTGTGAATTGCAAAAGAAAAACTATTGATTTGAGATGTGCAAATGATGAGATAATCCGAGTTGAGTCTACTAATTTGAACGGGTTACCAGCAGTAATATCCTCGATGTTGGCCCAGAAATATGTAAAAAAGGGGTGTGAAGCATATCTTGCGTATGTACTTGATAGTAAAGAGTCAGAAAAGAAGCTTGAATCAGTGCCAGTGGTTTGTGAATATTCGGATGTTTTTCCTGAGGAGTTATCAGGATTACCACCTGTTCGAGAGGTAGAGTTTGGCATTGAACTTGTACCTGGGACTACACCAATTTCGATAGCTCCGTATCGTATGGCACCAACCGAATTGAAGGAATTGAAAGCTCAGTTGCAAGAGTTGACGGATAGAGGTTTCGCTCGACTGAGTTTCTCACCTTGGGGTGCACCAGTATTGTTTGTGAAAAAGAAAGATGGAACTATGAGAATGTGACAATAAAGAACAAATATCCGTTACCGCATATTGATGATTTGTTTGATCAGCTGAAAGGAGCCTCAGTGTTTTCAAAGATAGATTTGAGATCGGGTTATTATCAGTTGCGAGTTCAAGACTCAGATGTGCCTAAAACTGCTTTCAGAACGAGATACGGTCACTACGAGTTCTTAGTGATGCCGTTTGGACTCACTAATGCCCCTGCGGTATTTATGGACTTGATGAATCAGATCTTCAGACAGTATTTGGACCGGTTTGTAGTGGTGTTTATAGACGACATTTTGATCTATTCGCGAGATGAAACCGAACATGCCGAACATCTGAGATTAGTGTTGCAGATTTTACGGGATAAATAGTTATATGCTAAGTTCAGTAAATGTGAGTTCTGGTTAAGAGAAGTTAGCTTTTTGGGGCATGTAGTATCCGCATCGGGTATTCGAGTTGATCCACGCAAAATTTCAGTCGTACTTGATTGGAAGCCCCCGAGAAATATTACTGAAGTTTAGAGTTTTTTGGGACTTGCTGGATACTACAGACGGTTTGTAAAAGGTTTCTCGATGATAGCTACACCAATGACGAAGCTACTTCAGAAAGATATTATGTTCGAATGGTCAGAAAAGTGCCAGAAAAGTTTCAACCAACTAAAAACGCTTTTGACGGAAGCCCCAGTGTTAGTGCAACCCGAATCAAGTAAAGAGTTTGTCATATACAGTGATGCGTCCTTACTTGGGCTGGGTTGTGTGTTGATGCAAGAAGGTCGAGTTGTAGCTTACGCGTCGAGGCAATTGAAGCCGCATGAGAAAAACTATCCGACCCATGATCTCGAATTAGCTGCCATTGTTTTCGCTTTGAAAATTTGGTGACACTACTTGTTTGGAGAGAGGTGTCATACATATTCGGATCATAAAAGCCTCAAATACTTGATGACTCAAAGAGATTTGAATTTGCAGCAAAGACGTTGGCTCGAGTTGTTGAAAGATTATGAGCTTGTCATCGACTATCACCCGGGAAAGGCTAACGTGGTTGCCGATGCTTTGAGTCGCAAATCACTGTTTGCTTTGCGAGCGATGAATGTTCACTTGTCCATTTCATCCGATAATGTGTTAGTGGCAGAATTAAAGGCCAAACCGTTATTGATTCATCAAATATGTGAAACTCAGAAAGTTGATGATGAATTGGTGGCTAAACGAGCTGAATGTGTATCAAATGTGGATTCAGAGTTTCAAATTGACGACAACAATTGTTTGAGGCTCAGAAGTCGATTGTGTATTCCAAGAAATTCAGAACTTATTTCGATGATTTTGAATGAAGCTCATAATAGCCGAATGTCAATCCATCCTGGTAGCACGAAAATGTACAACGATCTGAAACGTCAGTTTTGGTGGCCTGGTATGAAACGAGACATTTTTGATTTTGTTTCGAAGTGTTTGATATGTCAACAAGTGAAAGCGGAACATCAAGTGCCTTCAGGGTTACTTCAGCCGATCATGATACCCGAATGGAAATGGGATCGAGTCACGATGGATTTTGTATCTGGGTTGCCATTGTCGTCAAGTAAGAAAGATGCGATTTGGGTTGTTGTTGATAGACTGACTAAGTCGGCTCATTTTATTTCCGTACGTACGGATTATTCACTGGACAAACTAGCTGAATTGTATGTTTCTCAGATTGTAAGGTTACACGGGGTACCTATTTCTATTGTGTCGGATAGAGATCCAAGATTCACATCGCGATTTTGGAAGAAATTGCAAGAAGCATTAGGTTCCAAGTTGTATTTTAGCACCGCTTTTCATCCTCAGACTGATGGTCACTCCGAGCGGATCATTCAGATACTCGAGGATATGTTGAGATGTTGCATCCTTGAGTTTAATGGTTCATGGGAATAATATTTGCCTTTGGTTGAATTCGCTTACAACAATAGTTTTCAATCAAGCATTAAGATGGTACCTTACGAGGCTTTGTACGGTCGTAAATGCCGTACACCGCTGTTTTGGACCGAGCTTAGTAAAATCTTTGGGGTTGATTTGGTTAAAGATGCTGAGCAGAAAGTAAAAGTAATCCGTGAAAGTCTGAAAGCAGCTTCAGATAAAACAAAAAGACATTAAATTTCAGGTTGGAGACAAAGTGTTTCTTAAAGTTTCACCTTGGAAAAAAGTGCTTACATTTGGTCGTAAAGGCAAATTGAGTCCGAGGTTCATCGGGCCGTACGAAATATCCGAACGAATTGGGCCAGTCGCTTACAGATTGATTTTGCCCCCTGAACTTGAAAAGATTCACAACGTTTTTCATGTCTCGATGCTTCGACGTTATAGATCCAATCCATCGCACATAATTAATCCAGTAGAGGTTGAAATTCAATCTGATTTGAGTTATGAAGAAGAACCGATTCGTGTCCTAGCTCGCAAGGTAAAAGAGTTACGAAACAAAAAGGTTCCGTTAGTAAAAGTATTATGGCTCAAGCACGGGATTGAAGAAGCTACTTGGGAACCCGAGAACTCTATGAAAGAACGATATCCTAACTTATTCACTAGTAAGATTTTCGGGGACGAAAATTTCTTATGTGGGGGAGAGTTGTGACAGCCCTAAATTTACCTTAGTTGGAAAGTGGTTTCGGGACCACAAAACCGAGTCATAAAAATATTTAACCGTTATTTTCTATACTTATTGTGCGTGAACATGCATGGGTGAAAGTTTCAATCTTTAATTTATTCATTTGAATGTGAAATTTATTAAATAGGACTTATGTGAGAAAATTTAGAAATGTGTTAGGCAAATGTTAAAGTGGCTTATTAATGCATGTTATAAAATGCTTGGACTTGCATGTCAAATATCTCTTTTTGCTAGTAGTGGCCGGCCATGATGATGATTTTATATTAAAATATATATTAATTTTAGTTAAATGGTTATATACTTTAAATAATATTAAAAATTGGGTGATGTAAACAAAGTTCTATCTTTGTTCATCTTGGCCGAATAGAAGGAAGAAAGGAGGGGAAGAATTTCGGTCACTTGAATCCTTAGGGAGGTTAGTATATTGTGTTAAAATTGTGAAATGTTAACTTGTTTTAGGTAAATTATCATGGTTCTTGCTTAGCCCATGCTAAAATTTTCAATATTGGTGGATGAATGGAGCATTCGACTATGGTTATAAAGGAAGGAATTTTGATTGTTTTATTTGAATTTTTATGATGAATGTGTTGAGGAAAGAAATTGGTCTTTCTAAAAATATGAATGGTTAATGTTTATTCTAGTAATAGCCGAAGTAAAGATGCTTGATGTCATGAATAAATGTTGTTTATTGTTTTGAATTGAGTAAAATGTGATATTTAATCACTTAAGGATTCGGCATTGTTCAAAATTATTTTATTTAGAATGTGATTTTGAATGTTATGAGTATTGGGATGTAAGTATATGTGTGTGCTCGGTCATAGGAATTTGTTATGAAATTTTGTTTGGTTGAGTGATGAATGGCCGAATGAACTATAGGCTATGTGTGGATAAATTTTGTATATAAGTAGTGTGTGTGACTATATTAGTTAATGACATTCGGCATTATATATATATATATATATATATATATATATTTTATAAATGGGTGCATTCGGTCTTTGGGGGGGGAAATATCAAGATGAAGTTGAAATGTTAAAGAAGGTTTCTAAGACTAGTTAAGTTGTTGTGGTCATTGCCGAATGTATATTGGTTAAAGGGAAATTTTCAAATCGTCTATGCATGAGTATGTGAACTAAATATTAAACAAATTTATTTGCATTTATTAAGCTAAAGAGCAAGGAGGATCGAAGTTGGATAGGGGAAAAGAGAAAGCAATAGAGTAGCCAATCTACAACCGTTCAAAGATACCGAGGTAAGTCTTTGAGTAATGGAATTTAAATTATGATTTGATAAAATAATGATTTATATATAAGTATAATGAATAAATGGAGACCTAACGGTTTTACTTGAATTTACGTAGTGAAATAAATAATTAGTGCATATGATTTGTATCCGAATGGTTGATAATTAAAATGTGCTTGTGTTCTAGCATTGTAAACAAAATGCTATTGTGTTATAATATATATATATATATGCATGATAATTGAGTATTATATCCGGGATAAGTCCCGAAGGCATACATGCTAGTATTATATCCGGGATAAGTCTCGAAGGCATACATGCTAGTATTATATCCGGGATAAGTCCCGAAGGCATTCATGTTAGTATTATATCCGGGTTAAGTCCCGAAGGCATTCGTGTTGGTTGTTATATCTGGGCTAAGTCCCGAAGGCATTCGTGCTGGTTGTTATATCCGGGCTAAATACCGAAGGCAATTGTGTTGGAAATGTACGATCTTGCCGTAACAATTTCTATTAATGTGCTTACAACCATAAGACGATTCGGTATGTACCATATATACATTGAAATTAAGTTAAGATTGACTATGAGCATGTAAGTATATAGGTTGAAGTGTGAAGTAACATAAGTATGTGATTTTGCGCATTTGCATTTATTTAGCCTTGTAATCGAATTTGATGTATTCGGCTAAATTTTGAGGTTGGTTGGGTAAAAAGAGATTATCTACATGATACGAATTCGTGTTAAAGGAAAAATTTAAGATGACATATATGAACAATAGTAGTATATTTTAATCATGACTACATTTAGTCAGAAAGATGAGTAGCCTTATGAATGCTACGCTTTAGTTATAAATGATTCATTACTTAAGACTTACTAAGCATCGAAATGCTTACCCTTTTCGCCTTAATTCCTTGTTTTATAGATTTTGTCCGTCAGCTCTCGGACTCGGAAGATCCAAAGTTGAAGTCGTCCACGCTATCTAAACCTTGCGGTACTCTTGTAAATGAAACTTGATAATGGCATGTATAGGACTGACTTTTGATATTAATTATGTATCTTTTTGGTAATGTATATATATATGTATAGCCATGCGAGAATGGCTTGTTAAGTCACTATATGAGTTCCACATTATTAATATGTATGTGTGGTTGATTATCGATTAATGTTTTAAATATTTTGATGGGAATTAAACTTAAAAATGAATTAATGTATATATTTTTTTTAATTGAGAAGATTGTTTGAATATTGTTAAATGAATTGTCGTGCTTGTTTGGTAATATTCCTTACCCCTCCGGCGACGGATACGGGTTAGGGGTGTTACAGATTTGCCTTTTGGCGAAGTTTAGGTTTCATGTCTATATGTCTTGGCATGGTTGTAATGGGGAACCCACCAATCAGAAGATTTTCTTTGTATGTTTTGTGTGACGGACCCTTATGCTAGTATCCGCCATTGACGGATTGATAGGTTGTGGATTCGATAGTCTTTTGTATGAGCACGTGAGTATATTGTATTTCTTATTAAGATCTAGTTAAAAGGTAATTAAAGTGCAATGGATATTTAATGTAGGATTTGTCTTGAAATTATCATGTTGGCCATAATAGGGTGGTGAGTTAGCTTTGCATGATAGCCACGTGTAAGTTATTGTGAGAGATATGAGCTATAAATATCGGTGACACTGTTGTTGTGCCGAGAGGTCTTCCTTCCTTTCCTTTTACCTTATTTTTCCTCTGGTTGTTGGATCTGGTGTCGTTAGTGTAGTATATTCATTTGTAAACTTGTAATTTTTTTTAAATAGATTGATTAATAAAATTATTCATGAATGAAATTAATATACTTTGTATTATTGTCCCCACATAGTTTTTGCATGTAAAGCAAAATATAAACAAATTTTGGTCATTGGTTTTCTAAATGTTTAACTAATACTAAGCAGTATTACGTGGTCAGATCGTAGTATAGAAAGACAACTTGTATTAGTAGACGAACCTAAAAATGTCCTTAGTCTAATCTGTAATGAGCAAACCGATTGAAAGTCTAATATGTTGTCTATCAACTGCAATTGGGGAGATGTATTATCTTGGGCATTGGAACGAATGAATCCAATAAGATAGACATAGATGTAGCTGACTGGACTGACAGTACATTAAAATAACATTAAGAAGCAAAATTCAAGATATTAAAGAATAGGATAAATCAAATCTAATTATGGGTGATTAGCTTGCTTTGTTATGTCCCATCAATTGTTGCTTCGGGTTCCTTGTCAATCAACTAGCCACTATTCCAACAGGATCTTTCGATCTTCCATTCAAATAACAAGTCAACAAGAACTACTTATCCTCTGATCTCACAGTTCAGACTGGTTTGGGGTGAAGGTGTTTAGGGTGGTATGGCATATGAAAGCATGATGGTTTGAGCATGTGATATGTTGACATTACAAAGTCATGGATTAATCATGATTGTAAGTATTTGAGTGACTAAATATGCTATGTTGCATGCCATCAAAAATGTATAAGTGAGTGAGCATTTAAGGATGGCAAATGGCCTGGAAAATAGCCTTAAAGTTGTCCACACGGGTAGGCACACGGGCATGTGTCTAGGACGTGTGTGACACACGGTTTGCCTCATGGACGTGTGATCTGGCCGTGTGTCCCCTGCTCCCTAATTAGGCAAAACAGAATGCCCAGTAGTAAATACACGGGCAGAGACACAGCCTTGTGTCTCAGCCGTGTAGAGGACACGGCCTCAGGACATGGGCATGTGCCCAAGCCGTGTGAAGTCTGCACTAAATTTTTGGAATTTAATTCACCACACGGCCTAAGCAGATGGGCGTGTGACTTGGCCGGGTGACCCTAATTGTGTTGATGATGTCATAAATAGAGAGTTACACGGGATAAGGACAAGAGTGTGTCCCAAGCCACATGGGCATGTGTGATCACACGGCCTACCTACACGGGCGTGAGACTCTGTTTCATGAAAAAATTTCTAAGTTTTTCCAAAGTTTCCTTATGTTCTCGGTTTAGTTCTGAACTACCCCTGATGTATGTTTTTGGCCTCATAGGCCCATGTAAGGGACAATTTGCATATGTATGAATGAATTTGATTTAAAAAAAATATTATGGCCCGATTTTGTATGTTTGCTCGTGTTTAAGATCAGTAATACCTAGTACCCTATTTTGACATCTAATACAGGTAAGGGGTGTTACATTTAGTGGTATTAAAGCTACGGTTTAGTCGGTTCTCGGACTACTTAGCATGTGTTTGATTCTAGCTATACATGCCATACGTGAATTATGATAGTGTGACGACTCTTGACTTTTTTAAATTGTGTTTTCGTATAGTAATAGATCCCAATCGAGCTGAAGCTGATGATGTAGAAATTAATTCTTCAGCTTCCGCTCAAGGGGCAGCTCCAGTTAAGAGTAGACCCGTGACCATAAGTCAGGGAGGAGAAGTAGAGGCTAGGGAAGCCTTTCTCCACATGATGATTGTTTGTTCAAACGAACCCGAACGCTCAACCCCATCCACTCCTTCAAAATCCTCAACTCGTACCCCTAGTGCCACAAGGTATGGACTTTATGGGATTTACCAGAACCACTGTTGATAAGATTCGAAAACAACGGGCGGAAGAGTTCGGAGCAAACGCCGAGGATGATGCTGAGAAAGCAGAATTTTGGCTTGAGAATTCGATAAGGGTGTTTGATAAACTATCATGTACACCCGAAGAATGTTTGAAGTGTGCTATTTCCTTATTGAGAGATACGACATATCACTAGTGGAAGACACTAGTATCTATGGTACCTCAAGAGAGGGTCACATGGGAATTCTTTCGAGAAGAATTCTGAAAGAAGTACATCAGTGAAAGATTCATTGACCAGAAGCGCAAGGAATTTTTAGAATTGAAACAAGGCCGCATGTTAGTGACCGAGTACGAAAGAGAGTTTGTTCGGCTTAGTAAATATGCTCGGGAGTGTGTATCCTACGAGGCTAAAATGTGTAGAAGGTTTGAAGACGGACTTAATGAGGATATTAGGGTGTTAGTAGGTATTCTTGAGCTGAAGGAATTTGTTGTGCTCGTTGATTGAGCTTGTAAAGCAGAGGAACTGACCAAGGAAAAGAGAAAAGCCGAGGCTGAGGCTAAAGATATAAGAAAGAGGCCGATGAGCAAGTCATTCCCCTCTCAGACTAAGAAATCCAGAGATATGTATTCTCGTTCTCATGTTTCGGCCGGGCATTCGCACGAAAATCATAGGAAGCAAAATTTGGGTTTTAAATCTCAGGCTACATCTGTGGCTAGTGTGGGTAACGCTAGACCTTTTAAACCCGAGTGCCAACATTGTGGTAGATGTTATCTTGATGCGTGTATGTAACAGCCTGGTTTAGACCCTATTCGGAATAGTGGTTTCAGGACCATAAATTCGAATCAAAAAAATATTTTAATATTATTTTCCTTGTTTATAATATGTGAATTCATATTTGTGAAAATTTCATGATTTAATTTTATCGTTTGTGTGTCGAATTTTGAAAAAGAACTTAATCGCGTAAAATGTAAAACTAGCATGCTTAATGTAAAAGTACCTATTTGTTATGGCTTTTATTATATGGAGTCCTTATGTTGTAAATTAACCATTAGAATTATGCATGGACAAAAATGGGCAACCATTAAAAAGTGATTATATTATTTCATTAAAGTTAAAATGGTAAATTATGAACTAATGTTACTAAAATAAAATAAAACAAAGAATTAGTGGCATTTATCTTTGTTTTTGCCGAAACTTGAGAAAGAAGTGTTCATCCATGGAGTTTTAGGGTTTGGCACTCTTGAAGCATAATTTGGGTATGTGTTTTGCTCGATTTTTGATGATTTTTACGTTTTTAAGATCGTTGCTTTGTGTTCTAGCTAGCCCATGTCTCAATTTTGGAAATTGATGATGTTTTTTTATATTGCCATTGTTGAAAGCTTGATGATTTTTGTGTTTGATGATGAAAAATAAATATATATATATATATATATAGTTAGATTAGTATGTTTAATTAAGTTATTTTTTATAAAAATGTCTATTTAGGACTAAATTATAAATTTTACAAATTGAGGGATCAAAATATGAAATAAATAAAACATATGGGCTTATATGGGCTAGGGGTAAATTCGACCTAACATGGGTGTAGTCAAATTTTGAATATTTTGTGTTTTGTGAAATAGGGACTAAATTGTAAAAATGTGAAATGTTAGGGGCAAAAGTGTAATTAGCCCATTTATGTGTTTTTGGATGAATTTGATTGAATATTTGATTAAATAAGTTTAATTTATATTAATTTAGATCAAGAAAAGAGAAAATTGAATTTGGATCGAGGGAAATCTAAAGTTGTTGAATAGTCGACTCGGTTTGTTCATCTTCGTACGAGGTAAGTTCATAAGTAAATACATGTCGTTAAATTTGATTGTATATATTATATTTGTGCTGAATTGAACTATTGCTTGTATATATATGTTCAAGCTGAATTTGTTTAAGTATGGAGAAGTATTTATAAGCCTAAATCGATCGAGTTACGACGTCCAAAAGTCCCATACGAACCTTAGGAATAGTTAGGATACATATGTCATGACATAGGATTCCAATATGTGATTTCGTGTAAGACCACGTCTGGGACGTTGGCATCGATTTGTGATTTATGTGTAAGACCATGCCGAGGACATCAACATCGTATATGAGTTCGTGTAAGACCCTATCTAGGACAATGGTATTAATATGTGATTACATGTAAGACCACATTTGGAACGTTGGCGTTGTATGAGCTTTTCAATTATCTGAGTATCGTTATTAATTCTGAATGGTTCAATGGGTAATATCGAGTTATCGAGCTAAAAGGTCAGGTATGTACTAAGTTAAATGATTGAGTAGTAAGGTAAGTATATACTTTATATGAATATATGAAATGTGCATTATAAAAGTGAGAGTTATATATGTTTATGAATATATGTGTATTCGGCCAATTGGAAAATAATGATATAGTATATGTATTGATATATGAAGTTACAAGCTTGATAATTGTTTATGTGGTTATTGTTAGTATGATTCGGTTTAATTAAGTTGAATTACGAATGTCATTGAAATGATTTATTTACTTATGACTTTCTAAGCTATTCAAGCTTATTGTGTGTGTGTGTGTGTATGTTCTTTGTTTTATAGATTTTGGAAGCTAGTTACGAGCTCGGGGATTGTCAAGGAAATCTGTCACACTATCAATCGCTATTTCGGTACCTTTAAAGCTTGAATTTTGAACCTATGGCATGTATAGTCTAGTATTTGTTTTGGTTGGATTTGAGTTTGTAATTATTAAAGCCACGCGAAAGTGGCTAGAAATGATGTCTAAGCTTAGGTGATTTCAGTTATGATATATATATGTGTGAAGTGCTTGGTATGAATTGCAATTGTGGTTTGATATATTAGATGAGTAATATGTATATTATATGTGTGTGATGTGTTTGGAATATGCTTAAATTTTAAAGTAATGTTATTTAAAGCTCATGTTTATTCATTTGGTAAATTTGATTTATGTGGTTGATGAATATATTTAGGTTATGAATAGTTAATGACTTATTAATGAGATGCATAATTTGTAACATGAATTGGTTTGAACATTGCTTATAAGGTATTTATGTATTCGATTTTGAAATGAAATATACAGGTGATGTTTTAAAGTTATTTATAATTCGACTATGGTGTTTAAATCTTGTCTTCAAGTGTTTAGTTATATGTTAACGTTGGATTTGTGGTATTGGACATATATAAACTATCTTAGGCTATGAAAATTGGATTAAGAAATGTGTTTTTTGTGTCGATTTGAAAAAGCATGCTTAAATGGGTAATGTGGCTTAGAAATGATAATGTAAGTGTATATGTATATATGGTTAAGGCATTAGAACTATAATGATAAGCATGAGATTTTGTTTATAGCATATTTATATAAATATATTATGTATTGAATGTTATATGGAATGATCGAATATGAAATAATTTAGCTTGATTGTGTGAATGAAATTTTGGCATGAATTAAAGCATATAAAATTATCATATGCATTATGTGTACTCTTAGTTGTTATTTGTGTTTAAAATGGCTTAAGATAACAAGGTCTTATGCGCATGGTTTTGTGATTAGGAAAGAAGTATATTTTGTAACAGGCCGGTTTAGACCCTAGTCGAAACAATATTTTCAGGACCACGAATTCGAGTCAGAAAAATATTTTAAAATTATTTTCTGTGTTTATTATGTGTGAATTTATATCTGTGAAATTTTCATGTTTTAATTTTGTCGTTTGAGTGCCGATTTGATAAAAAGGACTTAATCGCATAAAATGTAAAAGTGGCAATCTAATTGCTAAAGCACAAATTTTTATGGTTTATTAATTGCTAAGTCCTTAAAATGGAATTATGCCACTATTATGGTTGATGGACGGTAATGGACATTTGTTATATGGTTTTATAGTTAAATTACAAATGTTAATTTTGAAATTTGTATAATAATTAGTAATAAATAAAACAAATCAGTAAGATAGTGGTGTTCATCTTTTCATGGCCGATTGTTGAGTAGAAAAGAAGCCATGGATGAAGCCTTTGAGTTCGGCACCTAGGGAGCTTAATTCGAGTATGTGTTTTGCTCGATTTTTGATAATTTTTACGTTTTTGAGATCGTTGCTTCGAATATTACTTAGCCCATGCTTCAATTTTTGGAATTGATAATGAATTTGAGATATGCCATTGTTGAAAATGTGATGAAATTGTTGTTTGATGATGAATAATAAATCTTTGATGTTTGATTTTCATGTTTAATTAAGTGATTTTTAATGAAAATGTGTATTAAGGACTAAATTGAGAAATTTGTAAATTGAGGGGCCAAAATGTGAAATAAATGAAATGTATGGACTTGTATGAACATGGGTAGCATTCGGCCTAAGCATGGTGTGTGCAAATTTTGCATGTTTTGTGCAATTTGGACTAAATTGTAAAAAGTGTAAAATGTCAAGGGTAAAATGGTAATTTGCCCTTTTATGTGTTTTTGAACTAAATTGAGTGAAATTATGTTTGAATGAGTTTAATTTCAATATGATTAGATCAAGAACCAAAGAAATCAGATTTGGATCGAGGGAAAACCAAAGTCGATTGGTCATCCCGTTCCGATTATCGTTGTTCGAGGTAAGTTTATAAGCAAATAGATATTGTTAATTTTAATTATATACGAGTTTATATGCTGAAATTAAATTATGTTAAAATATATGTGTTAGCCGAATGTGAATAAGCTTGGGAGCTATGTTTACGAATTCGTTTCGACCGAGTTACGACATCCGAATGCCCCGTACGAACCTTAGGAATAGCTAGGATACATATGTCATGACATAAGATCCAATATATGTGAGTACGTGTAAGACCACGTCTGGGACGTTGGCATCGATATATATGGTTACGAGTAAGACCATGTCTGGGGCATAGGCACCGTATTTGTTTCATGTAAGACCACGTCTAGGACATTGGCATCGATATATGTGGTTACGAGTAAGACCATGTCTAGGACATCGGCATCGTATTTGTTTCATGTAAGACCCTGTCTGGGATAGTGGCATCGATATGTGACAGCATGTAAGGCCACGTCTGGGACGTTGGCATTGTACGATATGTGTGATTATCCAAGTAACCTATTCAATTCTGAATGGTTAAACGAGCAACGATAAGTTGTGATTGAATGTGTATAACAAATTAAAGTGGTTAGGTATGTAATAGCTTATTACCTATTTGAAATAAGGTAAGTTAGTTATTTGATATGTGATGCAATTTATTACATGATGCTATTGTAAATGTAAGTGTATTTGTGAAGTATATTCTGCTACATGATAAGTATAAGTATGAGATATTAAAGTTTGATTCAAGAATATATGTTTATTGGTGTGTATATATTCGATTATATAATGGTACTATGGTTTTGAAATTGAATGTTACCTTGATAATAGATATAGTACATTTGGCCAAAGGTTATGTATAGTGATATCATATTTGTAACCTATGTGCAAACATATATAAATGATTATGTACGGCCTTAAGGATATAAAATAAGAATATTTATGAAATGATCCATGAATATATGTATATGAGTTTATGTATATTTGGTTAAATAATGATATTATGGATTTGAGTTTGAATGATATTTTGATATTGGACGTATGTATATTTGGCAAAATGAAAGTATATGTATTATCTAAAATTGTAAGTTTGAAATTAAATGTGATTTTGGTATTATGAATTGGTTTGGTAATTGAATTGATATTGTCATTGAGTTATTTATTTGCTTATGGCTTACTAAGCTTTTAAAGCTTACTTTGTGTGTTGTTCCTATGTTTATAGAGTTTTGGAGACTCGCTCAGGTTGGAAGTCGTAGGAGACCTCATCACACTATCCAGTTTTCGCTTCGGTAAATAAATGTTTTGAGATTTGGTTATGTGGCATGTATAGGCTAGTTTTGATATATTTGGTTTTAAAATTAGTAAATATATATGTAGCCATACGAAAATGGCTTGTTAATGAGGTTAATTTTTTTGTATATTCGGGCATGGTATAAGCTTATTTTGGGAAGTATGTTTCATAGTATGTATGTATGGTGTCTTGATTACATGTTTTAGTTGAGTAATGATTCGGTTGATAGATGTGTTTTTGCTATAATGCATATGTGCTCATGAAGCTTAAGTCCAAGTATATTTGATTAGGGTAATTTGGTTATATATATTGAATGGTTATGTCACAAATGACTTATAAATTAGCTCACTTTAGTAAGCTTGATATTTGGCTTATCAATTTGTGATGTTTAGGTAAAGGATTCGGTAATGGGAAATGGTAAGTATGGATTCATTCGGTTTAGACAATGAAGTGAATGATGAATGCATGTTTTAGTTATGGTATATTATATTTTGATTAACTAATGTTTATGTCATATGTGTGTATAATTGCTTTGATCATTTTGTCAGATAAGAATTAGGTTATGCAATGCATGATTATATTTGACTAAACTTAGTAAAAATACGTATATGCTTATGAGACAATCACTTGTGAGTTGGCTTTTTAATTTTGGTTTGTAATGGCAAGTTTGTATATATATATATCATGATTAAATGGTTTTTATTTAGGTTCAGATTTTATACGTCCCAATTGATGTTGTAAGAGTGATGTTTAGATATAATTATAGTATGCGATATAGATATGATATACTTCAGTATGGATGTTCGAAAAATGGTTTAGATTATTATGCCGTATACGCATAAATTTGTAATGTGAGGAGAGCTAAATTTAATCTGGAAATGATGCTAGTTATTATCTTTTATGTTATTAAAAATTCAATCATGTGATATAACCGAATAGGTATATGTTTGAATGACCAAATTTTACATTATTCGTATGGGCATAAATTTTATAAGTTAATGTACTAGCCGAATAGTTTATGAAATAAATGGCTAGGTATATGTAGTCCGTTTGGTTATAACATGCATAAGTGCAGAAATTATGAATTAATATGTTACTATTCAGCTAATGAAATAGCTGTTTTCACATATGCTTGGTATATGTTATCTAATGATATATGCTTAGATAATAGTTGAGCCTTCGAATAATGGTATAAGTTGATGATAATGATGTGATTGAAATTTGAAGCATGAATTGTTTATGAATTATAAGAAATAAATTGTGATTGGTTTTAGTTGATTAAGTGGTCCGTATATGCGAATTTGACTTATATGAATGAATATATGGATGATATTCGATCAAAAAGTTTTGTAAAGAAGTTGATATATTTTTAATCATGAAATTAATTATATGAACGTGTTGAACTGTGTTTTGTCAGGTAATGCCTCGTAACCCTATACGGGTTAGGGGTGTTACATGTTTAGTCTTAAATTATGTTAGTTTAAATGCAACCAATGTTGTATAAGTAAGTGATACTTAAGTTGTGTTATGGTTCATATTGTTTGGGTATAAATGCGCACTATGTTTGCTAATAAACAACAATATATTCGGCCATAATATATAATAATCAAGGTTGCATTTTTCTCAGGATGTTAATTGGTTTTAATATGTGAACATGCTTAGATTATGAAATGTTATTCAGCTTATGAAAAATAGTTGCTATATGTCTGGT
Source organism: Gossypium longicalyx (assembly GCA_025698465.1). NCBI lineage: Eukaryota > Viridiplantae > Streptophyta > Magnoliopsida > Malvales > Malvaceae > Gossypium > Gossypium longicalyx. Next base: position 73,576,971 of record CM047002.1, on the reverse strand, counting down.
ATATGTTTTTTAATGATTTATATAGATACTTGAATAAATTTTAAACATGCCAATGATAGTAATATAGTAGTTTTAAGTTCTAAACTGAATAAGATAAGTGTTCTAATGAGTTTAAATTACGAAGCAAGAAATGTAGTAATGAATTAAATGTCTGTTCTGAACTGTGCTATGTCCGGTAATGCCTCGTAACCCTAATTCAGCGAGAGATATGGGTTAGGGGTGTTATAGTGTAGGATGAACGACGGATCTTGTTTCAGATGTGGTTCTCAAGACCACTATATCAAGGACTGCCCTGAGATGATCGAGAAAGAAAAATTTTAGAGAACAAGGCCAAGTAGTACAGCTACAAAGGGGAGACCCTTGAGAAATGTCGGTAATGGGACTAGTAGCAAAAGTTTAGCGAGGGATACAACGGTGAGATTCGAAGCTATAGCTCCAGCTAAGACCTATGCCATACATGCGCGTGAGGACGCATCTTCTCCCGACGTGATCACTGGTACTTTTTCTCTTTATAATAGTACTAGTATTACCTTGATGACCTTGGTTATACTCATTCGTATGTGTGCATGAAATTGGTATCTAGCATGAATATGCCTGTTGAGTCTGTAGAATTTATGATTAAAGTGTCAAACCCATTAAGCAAGCATGTTTTAGTTGATATGGTATGCAAGAAATGTCCCTTGATGATTAGATGTTATTGTTTTCCGGCTAACTTAATGTTGTTCCCGTTTGATGAATTTGATGTTATATTGGGTATGAATTGGTTGACAATTCATGATGTTGTAGTAAATTGTAGACAAAAAGTTATTGAAACGAAATGTGAATATGGTGAAATTCTCTGGGTTGAATCAGATGAGTCAGATAGGTTGCCAATCGTGATTTCCTCGATGTCTGCTGAGAAACGTATGAGAAAAGGGTGTAAGGCTTATTTGGCTTATGTGTTGAATACAAAAGAGTCTAAATTGAGAATTGAATCAGTGCCTGTTGTATGTGAATATTTAGATTTTTTCCGAAATAATTTCCAGGTTTACCTCCAATTAGAAAAGTGGAGTTTGGATTAATGTAATGCCAGGGACGGTATCTATTTCGATTGCTCCGTATAGGATGGCCTCGACTAAAACATGGGCATGTCACCTGGCCGTGTGAGCCACATGGCCTACTCACACGGGTGCGGGACCCCTATACCTTTGAAAAAATTTAATATTTTTCAAAAAAATTCTATGAGATCCCGATTTAGTCTCAACTTGTTTCTAATGCTTAAATTGGGCCTCGAAGGTCCAGAGACGGTATGATTAGTTTCAGATATAAATAGTAAATGATATAAATCATCTATAATTGTTCTATAAGCTTTAGTAATGCTTCGTAACCCTATTCTAGTGACGGATACGGGTTAGGGGTGTTACAGAATTCTCTAGAGACTGAAATCAATCCATACAAAATATCATTTCATAAATTTACCATGATTTTTTACCATTTTTACAAACAAGTCCCTAAATGCCATTTCCATAAAAAATCACTTTACAAAACCCTTTTATTTATCAATAAGAACTCATAATATTTCATTCAACATCAAGAATAATATAAAAACATTCATGGCATAACCCTCAATCTTTAACAGTTTTACAATTTGATCCTTAGGCTAGCTAGATTAAGCTAAAACGACCTCAAAAACATAAAAATCATTAAAAACAGGATCAAAATCACTTACATGCAAGTAATTAAAGTTCTTGAACCAAGAAACCCTAGCAATGGCTTTTCTTCCTTCTAATTTCAGTGGAGAGACTTGAAGAACATGAATGAAATTTTTGGTTTTATTTAATTTAACCTTAATAACTCATTTACCTTATTAACCTTTAAAAACTTTCAAAATTTCAAATTAACCTTGCCATGAATGTCTACTAACCACACAAATGGTCTAATTACCATCTAAGTCCTCTCACTTTAAATTTTCATAGCCATTTGTCCATTTTAACTAATGGAACTCTACTTTTACACTTCTTACGATTTAGTCCTTTTCACTTAATTCAGCATGCAAACATCAAAATTTCTTAACGAAATTTTAATACAACCTTACTAACATCCCATAAACATTAAAATAACCATAAAATAATAATTTACTCATCAAATTTGTAGTCCCGAAACTACTATTCTGATTTAACTAAAAACGAGCTGTTACAACAGCCGCTTAAAATCTATAAATAGGCTCACTTGTCACATGTTATGGACACCAATTACTTCGTTTAGAATCTCTCTTTAAATTTCAGTTTAGTTTTTCTATTTTTTTAGGTTTTAGATTTATTTTTAGTTTTTTCTTTTTTTTCTCTTGGGAGATCTAATTTGTGGATGCAATTATACTTTGTGGATTCATTCTTCTTCGTAATATAGATCAGGCTTTTTCTTAAAATTTATATTTTTGATTCAACTATCATGTTTACACTTTATATCAATTTTATATTGTTTATGAAAACCATGAGGAACTAATCCCTCTATAGGGGATTTATAAGTGGTTACTCAACGGATCAACTATTTGGGAAAGAAAGAACCTAAACCCTAAGCATGACAACCCTATGAAGTTATCAAGGTGGAAATTAACTTAAAATTGGTATGGCTTATCCATGAACACCTTAACCCTAAATCGATCTAGACTGTGAGGTCAGAAGATAAGTAGTCCTTGCTAACTTATTATTCTAGCGAATGTATCAGAAGATCCTGCTAGGATATCAACTAGTTGATTGACGAGGAACTCGAAGCGATAGTTGATGAATATTACCGAAGTGAGCTAATCACCCATAATTAGATTTGATTAATTCCACTTTTCAATTTCTTGATATTTATTTGCTATCTTTTATTATTATAAAAATTCCAAAAATCCATTTTATTTATATTTGTGTTAATTAGATCTTTTGGGATTTAGGTTAAAATTGATCTAGCACTAGCCTCCTTTGGGTACGATTCTCATAGTACTCACCTACTCCATTGTAACTATATTACAACTGGACCAGTATACTTGTGGATACCGCTTCATTTATATATCTTTTACTGGAGTATTCACACTTTGGACGTTAGTACGACTGGAGGCGGTCAACTGTCATATAAAGCCTGGGCTGAGTTTTCCTTTTTTGCCAAAATGCAAAACTTTTCTCTAGGGTGAGACTTTCAAAAATAATTTCCCATTAATAGAAAACACAATATCTTTTTGTTTCAAATCAACATAAGATTTCTGATAGTCAGATGCAACTTTCAAATTATCACAAATATTTCTAACTTTATCTTCAGTTCCCAAACCAGATCAACCTCGACTAACTTCCTTTCATTCAACTTTGACCAATATAACGGACTTCTACATTTGCACCCGTATAAAGCCTCGTACTGTGTCATTTTTATGCTCATCTGATAGTTGTTATTGTAAGAAAACTCAACTAATGGAAAATACTTTTCCTAACTACCTTTAAACTCAATGACACAACATTGTAACATATCTTCTAGAATCTGAATCACTCGTTCAGACTGACCATCCATTTGTGAACGAAAAATAGTGCTAAAATTTAATTTGGGGCCCAAAGCCTCGTGAAATTTAGCCCATAATCTAGAGGTAAACCTTGGATCACAATCAAAGATGATCCATAATGATACACCATGCAATCTGATAAATTCTAAAACATACAATTCAGCTAATATCTGAAGTGGGTAATCAGTTTGAACATGAATAAAATGAGTTGATTTCGTTAACTATCTACAATAATCCAAATTGATTCTTTTCTTTCTCGAGTCATCGGCAACCCTGAAACAAAATTCATGGTAAGACACTCTCGTTTCCACTTAGGAATCATCACAGGCTGTAACAAACCTGACGGAACCTGATGTTGGGCTTTCACTTGTTGACATATCAAGCATTTGGATACGAACTATGATTATTGCTTTAGATCGTTATACATTCTATTGCTTCCAGGATGAATTGAATAAACACTACTGTGAGCTTCGTTTAACAATTGTTGTTTAAGTCCTGAATCATTTGACACACACAACTGATTATGGAAATATTGGCAATCATTGATATAGAAATTGTAACGCCCCGTACCCGAGACCGTTGCCAGAGTCGAACACGAGGTGTTAACAGACTTAATTCATTACTTAAACAGCTCAAACAATTTATTTTAAAATTTCTAGACAAGCTGGCTAACTGCATCACAGTCGCTTAAAAATTTATATCCTGAGTTCAGAAACTCGAAATCAAGATCCGTAAATTTTCTCTAAAACTAGACTCATATATCTATCTACTAATTTTTTTCTAGAATTTTTGGTCTGGCCAATTAGTACAGTTTATTAGTTAAAATCTCCCCTGTTTCAGGGTTCGACTGCTCTGACCTCTGTGTATTACGAATCAGATATCTCACTGTACAGAATTTCAATGACTATGAAGTTTGTTTCTCTTAAAACTATACTCAATAATAAATCTGTACATATAAATTATGACTTCTAATTATTTTTATACAATTTATGGTGAATTTCCAAATTCAGAACAGGGGATCCAGAAATCGCTCTGGCCCTGTTTCACAAAAATTTAAACATCTCATAAAATATAACTCATATACCTGTTTCGTTTCTTCCATATGAAAATAAACTCATAATTCTTAAATTCCATGTTTTATTCATCATCTAATTATATCTCTACTATTTTTAATGATTTTTCAAATTCACGTCACTACTGCTGTCTGAATCTATTTTATGGTAAATTTTACCTATTTCATGGTTTCCATGGATTAACTAACAATTTGACATACATAACACCAAATATGATCATAATTAGCCATTCCAATGGCTAATCATTATCAAGCATTTTTATACCACTCAATAACCATATCATAAGACCATATATACAAAATGATTATAATGCTATACATGCCATACTCAAAATATACAAGCCATTATGCCAAGATGGTATACGGATAGTGTGAGCGTGCCTCCGACCTTTCCCGATTTTCGAGCTGGCTTGTCAACACTACAAGGAATGAAAAGGAGGGAGTAAGCATAAACGCTTAGTAAGTTCACATGCAAATAGCAAGTAACATAACCATATAAGCAAACATAAAACATCATTTGCATAATCATCACCAAGACATTCATATCATATTTTCATTTATCATCTTACCATATTGTTGTTATATCGATTTTTCAACCCGAGGGTTAAGTACATACCTGTTCAAAGTATCCATTTCACAACACTTACCAATACGTCCCTTTCATCTTAAGTATTCCTCCATTTGAGTAGAACTTTACCTGTTGAACACATCGAAATATAATTCGGATACATGGAAAGTTTGCACATAAGTGCCACATATGTAGCCAAGCTACTATGTAACCCGCCCATAAGCGAACTCGGACTCAACTCAACGAGCTCGGGCGTTCGCATCCATAAGTGAACTCGGACTCAACTCAATGAGATCGGATGCCTAGTTACATTTCACGAACTCGGACTCAACTCAACGAGTTCGGACATTCGCATCCATAAGTGAACTCGGACTCAACTCAACGAGTTCGGACATTCGCATCCATAAGTGAACTCGGACTCAACTCAACGAGTTCGGATGCCCAAATATCCCAGTGACATGTCACTTGTATCCTAATCCATTCCTAAGGTTCAACGGGACCTTTTTCCCAATCATGTGTCTCAACCATCTTCTACGGAATGCCGATACCGATACTCGGTAGTATTTCACATTTTCCAAGTATATCACATAATTTGACATATTATCAAATAATTGTCACAAGTATGATATTTCATAATAGTTATCATATCATTTAAATAACATTAAAACATTTAAAATAATAACTATGTTACCAACATTTACATATGAACTTACCTAGTATGCGAAAATGGCTACTTTTACCATTTCGTCCACAACTTGGTATTTTTCCCATTTTAGCCCGAATTTTAGTTTTCCTTGCTCTATCATTTAAAATATAGTCTAATTAGGACTCACATTATTCAAATTGACCCAAAATCATATTTTGGAAAAATTACAATTTTGCCCCTAAGCTTTTGCATATTTACACTTTTTCCCCAAAGCTCGTAAATTAAACTTCAGCCTATTTTCTTATGTTTTATGACATTCTGATCATTTTTCCCTTCTATGGAAACATCAAATTCTCACTCTAACATGTAGTTATGACTATTAGGTATTTTTAACGATTAAGCCCTTTTGCTCATTTTCACTTAAAACCGAGTAGCACAAGTTGTCTAACATAATTTAAAACCTCATATTCTATCATAAAACACCAAAATACACAAATTTCACCTATGGGTATTTTTCCAAATATAAACCCTAGGTTAAATTATTGCTAGCATAAGCTAAATCGAGCTACTAGGACTTTAAAAACGTAAAGAACTTGAAAAACGAGGCTAGAATGGACTTACAATCGAGCTTGGAAGCTTGAAAAACCCTAGGCATGGTTTCTCCTTGCTATATTCGGCCATGGTGAAGAATATGAGCAAAATTGGCTTTTAATTTTGTATTTTAATTCATTTTACCCTAAATGACCAAAATGCCCTTACTACTAAACTTTCCAAAAATTCCATCCATGTCCAATTTTTGTCCATAAACTTAGAAATTGGTAAAATTGCTATTTAAGGCCTCCTAATTAATATTTCAAAACAATTTCATACTAGAAACTTCTAGAATGCAAGTTTTGCAAATTATTTAATTTAGTCCCTAATTTCAATTTAAGCACTTTATGCATAAAATTTCTTCACGAAATTTTCACACAATTATGCAATCATATCATAGACCTTAAAATAATCATAAAATAATTATTTCTATCTCGGATTTTGTGGTCACAAAACCACTATTCCGACTAGGCCCAAAATCAGGATATTACAGAAATTACTCGTCTATCCACTTTTCACTAGTTCCTACTTTAACAATAATTCTAGACCATTTTTTTAAATTCTTGAATCTTTAATTAGAACACTGGTTTCACTTTCAACTCGGCCAGAGTAGAAGCACCACTTTCTATTGTTAAGTTTGCATTCATAGCTCTCAAGGGAAACAGAGATTTATAGCTCAAAGAATTAACAACCAAGTTAGCCTTCCCGAGTTGGTAATCAATCACTAAATTATAATCTTTTAGTAATTCAAGTCATGTACGTTGCCGCAAGTTCAAATCTTTCTGTGTCATCAAATATTTCAAGCTTTTGTGATAAGTGAAACCATGACATTTTTCACCATATAAATAATGTCGCTAGATTTTCAAAGCAAAAACAACCCCGACCAACTCTATCATGGTCGCATAGTTTCTCTTTTGAGGCTTCAAATGTCGAGAGGCATAGGCAATTACTTTCACATTTTGCTTTAAAACGCAACCCAGACCACCAAGCAATGCATTATTATAAATAGTGAACTCTTTCTTGGTTTCAGGTTGAGTTAAAACTGGAGCTTCATTAAGCTTGTTTTTCAAATGTTCAAAACTTTTCTAAAATTTATTGGACCAAATGAAACTAACATCTCTTAGCAACAACTTCGTCATTCGAGATGCTATGATCAAAATCATTTAACAAATCGTCGATAATACCTGACTAAGCTCAAAAAGCTATGTATCTCAAAAACGTTCATTGAAACTTCTAATAAAAAATTGTCGATATTTTAATTAGGTCCACTCGGATGCCATCAGCGAAAATTACATGAACCAGAAATCTGACTTCTCGAAGCCATAAATCACATTTGCTAAATTTAGCATATAATTGTTTTTCACGCAAAGTCTGCAATATAATTCTTAAATGCTCGGCATGATTTGACTCATTCAACGAGTATATCAAAATATCATAAATAAACACTACCACAAATTGATCCAAATAAGGTTGACATACACGATTCATCAAGTCCATGAATCCAATAGGGGCATTAGTCAAACCAAACAGCATCACTAAAAACTCATAATGACCTAATGAGTTCTGAACGCAGTTTTTGGTACATCTGGTTCTTTAATGCGCAACTGATAATAATTGGATCACAAATCAATCTCTGTAAAGATAGTAACTCCTTCTAACTAATCAAATAAGTCATTGATTTGAGGCAATGAATATTTATTCTTTATCTTAACTCAGTTCAACTGTTGGTAATCTATACACAATCTCATTGGCCTATCTTTCTTTTTCATAAATAACATTGGTGCCCCCCAAGGCGGCACACTCGATCGAATAAAATCACAATCTAACAACTCTTATAAATGTTGTTTCAACTCTTTCAATTTAATAGTTCTGTATAGAGCTATCAAAATCGGAGTTGTTCCAAGTACAAGTTCTATTATGAATTCAACTTCTCTAACTAGCAATAACCCTAATAATACTTCAGGAAACACATCAGCAAATTCTTTAACTATTGATACTTGATCGATTTTCTATTCTAACACCCCTAGATCAAGAATATATGTGAGATACACTTCAAAACCTTGTCAAATGAATTTTTAAGTCAAAAACGCTAAATTATATTCATTTTGCAATCTGTTCCTCAAGTGTTAACCCAAACAATTTCACCATTTTGAAATTTCAGGGTAATCTATTTTTGCTGATAGTTCACTGTCGCATCATGTTCAGTCAACCAGTCCATACCTAAAATTAGATCAAATTCATCAAATGGTAGTAACATCAAATCAGCAAGAAAATCATAACCCTATACTTTCAATGGACACTTTCTACAAATCTGATTAATTAAGACACACAACCTAGTAGATTTGTTACTCTGACAATGTAATCGGTTGACGTAACAGGTATGTTCTTTTTGTTTACTAATGTAGTGCATATATTGGAATGTGTTTACTTAGGTTCAATCAATGCATATACGTTAATATCAAAAAGGGAGAATGTACCAACAATAACATTTGGAGAAGAAGCTCCTCATGAGCTCTAATAGCATTTGACCGCTGGCAAGTGCTCTAACCTTTGACCGCTTAAACATAACACCTCTACTATTTCCCTACTTTCTATCTCTCTATGACGTAGTCTCAAGTCTAATAGTTTGATTTCCAAAATTGTTGTATCTCTTTGGACAATTCTTGAGAAAATGATCAGTGGAACCATAAATGAAACAAGTTACCATTTTAAATCGACACTCACCAAAATGGCTTTGATTTGCACAATTCGTTTTATCATATTAAAACATTTTCGTACTTAAGGAGCTTAAATAAAAGTAATTTCATCATGTTTTACTTAGTTATTCACTTTTATTTATCAAATAATAAAAGAGTGATTTGAGCCGTTTATATGACTTTCGCGGCCAAAGTAGGCCTAAAGGAAGACTAACGTGTTTGGTGAGTGTGCAAGACATTATTCAAAAGCATGAGAACATGTGATTGGTTGCCATGTTACACCAGGGAGTTTCGATGTCTCAACATAGTGAGCAAGATACCCAAAATAGCAAGACAACCTTCGGTGTCGTGACACCGGCTTGGCATGAATAATTAATGAGCTGAGGGCATTTTAATCCACCCAATGAACTTTAACGTAAAAACATTAGCCCAACTAGGGCTATAGACGATGGCAAACCTTAAATTTCTAAATAGGCTTCACTAAACACTTCTTAAACAACTTTTCTATATCTTTGATCTACCGTAATCCAGTGTTGTAACATCCCGAACTTGGGCCTAGTCAGAATAGTGGTTTTAGGACCACAAATTCGATGTTAAAATAATTATTTTATGATCATTATGAGGTCTAGGATATGAAAATAAGCATACGTTAAAGTTTCATGAAGAAATTCTATGTGTAAGGTGTCCAATTGGAAATTAGGGACCAAATTGAATAAATTGCAAAATTTGGATTCTAGAAGAAATTTGTATGAAATTGCTTTGGAATGTTAATTAGAGGTCCTTAAAGAGTAATTTTTTCAATTTCTAGGTTTTTGGACAAAAATGGACATGCGTGGAGAATCTTGGAAGTTTAGTAAGGAAGGGCATTTTGGTCATTTGGTAATAAACTAAATAAAAAGGGAAAAATCTAGCTAAAATTAGCTCATTTCCTTCTCCATGTTGCCGAAATTCTAAGGGTCTCCATAGCTAGGGTTTTCAACATTTTCAAGCTCAATAGTAAGTGCTCTCTAGCCCCGTTTTTAATGTTCTTCGTATTTTTATGATCCTCGTAACATGCTCTCTCTGTTTCTACAGATATTTCAAGTTAGAGTTCATGTTTAAAAATTTACCCATGAATGAGATGTTTGTGTTTTGATGATTTATGGAGGAATATGAGAGTTTAAAGGATGGTGAACAACTTTTACTAAGTAGTTTTGCATGGAAATGGCTTAAAGGACTAAATTGTAAAAGTTGTGGAAATGGGTAGGAAAATATGGAATGAAGGAAAAACATAGATTGCTATAAGTGAGAATAATATTCAGCTGAGCTTGGGTAGCCAAGGAATTACATGCATTTCATTATACGAGACTTAGGACAAAATTGTAAAATTGTGAAAGGTTAGGGGCAAAATGGTCATTTTGCCCGGGGTGAGTTTTAGTCCTAAAATGAATAATGTGATGTGTTAATAATTTATTTTTACTGATATAGACCCCGAGGAACCAATTCTGGAGGTCGAACGTGGAAAATAGAAGGTTTTGAAATAATCGAAATACAAATCCGAAACGACTACTAGGTAAGTTCGTGTAACTCAAATGTAGACTATTTAAATACATTAAAAATGTATATTCCTATATGATTTTAAATGGTGATTTACAAAGTAAATAATTCATGAAAATTGATGATATGGTAAAATGTCTCGGTTGAATAAAAAGGGTTATCTGATGGATACGCTATTCTTACATGACACGAGATCCTACATGTGTTGCAGAAAAGGATTTAGCTCGGACGGGTAATCCGATGATCTAAAAATAGAAAGGATCTAGCCCGGATGGGTGTTCCTAAAGTGATATAGCCTCCCGAAGAATATGTGTGCATTATGGATTTAGCCCGGACGGGTAATCCGATTAGGGTCTGAATTTAGCCTGGACTAGTAATTCAGATCCGAGCTCATTAAGACTGTTTGTCGTTACAAGGGATTAAGCCTAAACTAGTAATCCCAACATCACTCCATGAGTTTATACTACGGAGGATTTAGCCTGGGCTGGTAATCCCGCGTAAGATGTGAGGTTCGCGAGAGTGCGTGCTTGAAAATGATCACTTGTATGATTTGACGATAAATGGGCTATCCATCGAGATTCCTGAGAAATTCAACAAGATTAAAATGAGAAATGAGAATGGAAATTCTTGAATTTATGAGCTCATCTAGATTAACATTATAATATTTTGACATGAGACTAACTTGATAATTTGAGTGCATGTGATAAGAAACTATCCTATACTTGTTGGAATGTATGACTAATATGGTTGTATGCTAAATAACCAGTAAGTTTACCTTCCCATTATTTAAACTTACTAAGCATATAAATGCTTACCCCCTTTTCTTTTCCTTGTCTTACAAAGCTAGTGGACTCGTGAAGATTGGAAGACGGTTGGACATTCAACACACTTTCGACTTGTACCGCTTTGGTATATAGATACTTTTATTTTTTTTAATGGCATGTATAGGGTTTTTGGTTATTTTGTTGTATGTGTCATTTGGCTAGCCAATGTAAAGGCTCAAATGGTATACCTATTCTTTTGTATATGGCTGTGAGATATGGCTTGTATGATGTAGGCTATAAACCTACTAATGATGCATGTTTATGTTTAAATATTTCATGAGATATGATGATAAGGTTTATCATGGATAGATGCTTGAAATGGGACATAATAATTTGAGAGTGGAAATAGCATATAATGGTGTATGGTTATAATATTGCCTAAATGTAAAATGTGCTATGTTAATCCCTCAAATGGAAAGGAAAATCTAGCATGTACTAAGTCGATGAGATGAGGCTAACATGAAATGAGTTATGCCATGGTTGTTTAAGAGTATAATTAGGCCATGTTACATACCATTGAAGTCTATAAGTGTGTATGAATGTTAGAGGGTGACCAAAGGCTTGAAAAATAGCCCTAAAAAGGTCCACACGGGTATACACATGGCATGTGTCTAGGCTGTGTGTGACACACGGTCAACCCCCATGGGCGTGTTGTCCGGCCGTGTGTCCCCTGCACCTAAAATTTTAGGTCAGTTTCCATGGTAGTAAACACGCGGGCAAAGACATGGCCGTGTGTCTCAACCATGTGGAGGACACAGCCTAGCACATGGACGTGTACCTTGGCCGTGTCCTCAAAATGAATGATGATGTCATAAACAGAATGTCTAAGTTTTTGGACACGGGCGTGTGCTTGGTCGTGTGAAAACCTCTATAGCTTCGAAATGATAAATAAATCCAATAATTTAACATAGTGAGGGACACGGACGTGTTCCCAAGCACACGGGTGTGTGCTTGCCTCCACACGGGCGTGTGAGGCATAACCTTAGGAACTTTACTAAAATTTTCTATAGTTTTCGGTTTAATCCTGGATAGGTTTAATATATGTTTTGGACCTTGTAGGTCCATAATAGGGACACTATGATATTGTTTGATTGGTTTTAAATTAGAATGAAATTTTATAACCCGTAATTTCTAAAATATCTGAGTATGTGTCCAGTAACGCCTCGTACTTTGTCCCGGTCTCAGGTACGGGTAAGGGGTGTTACATTTATTGGTATTAGAGTTACGGTCTAGTTGATTCTCGAACTAACGTAGCATGTATTGAGTATAGCTATACATGTCATTATACAAGTTATGATAGTGTGACATCTCCTAACCATTTTTAATTGTATTTTGAGGATAGTAAAATGTCTTCCAATTAAGCTCAAGATGAGTCCGAGGGAGCCGATAGCCATGCTCCAGCTTCCGTTTAATGAGCTACTGTTAGTAGTATTAGATGGCCTATATCTGAAGGCCGTGAAGAGGCAAGAGCTGCCTTCTTTGAGATGATGGATGAATGGTTTGGGGATTACTTGAGAAACTGCCTCAATATACCATGACCTCCTCCGCCCCGTGCTCAACCTGAGGGAGAAGTGCCATAAGGTATGGTGCCCGCGAGAATTGGTAAGTCCCTAGTGGATAAACTTAGGAAATATGGGGCTGAAGTGTTTAGAGCTAAAGTTAATAATGATGCTGAATCGAGAATACTATGCGAGTTTTAGATGAATTACACCCGAGAAATGCTTGAAGTGTGTTGTATCTCTTTTAAAAGATACAGCATACCATTGGTGGAAGACATAACCTCAGTGGTACCAAAGGGAGACGTTACATGGGAGTTATTCCAAGCTGAGTTTAAAAAGAAATACACCAGTCAAAGGTTTTTGGACTCGAAATGAAATTAGTTCCTGGAACTCAAATAAGGAAATAAGACCGTATCAGAATATGAAAAAGAATTCGTAAAGCTGAGTCAGTATGCAACAGAATGGGTTCACTCAGAGGTAGAAATGTGTAAGCGCTTCGAGGAAGGCTTGAATAAAGAAATTAAATTGCTAATCGGGATCCTTGAGATACGAGAATTTACCGCATTAGCTTATCGGGCCAAGAAGGCCAAATGGCTAAATAATGAAAGAAAGCAAGCTAAGAGAGAGGCTCAAGTTTCGAGTAAGAGGTCTAGCGACAGAGCACACTCCTTCCCCACAAAGAATCAATGAGTCATCAAGAACGCTCCACTTCATCAGTAGGATATTCGGGTAGAACAAGAAGCTCCAAGCGACATAACCCGAAGTCTTCTTCACCTATGGTAACTAGTGTGGGAAGCGTAGGTGATCAAAAGCCAAAGTGTAAAAGCTACAACAAATTTCACTTCGGAGAGTGTCAAATGAAGAGTGGTGCGTGTTTCAGATGTGGGTCTCTTGACCATTTTCTCAGAGACTGTCCGGAGTGAGCTAATAAAGAGGGTGAAATAGCTCCGCAGCTGAATGCTCCTATTTCTCGAGGTAGACCTCCAAGACACCCCGGAAGTGCAAGTGGTAGTCAAACTGTTACCAAGAATACTACGGTAAAATCAGAGGCTCGAGCCCCGGTAAGAACTTACGCAATATGTGCTCGAAAGGAAGCCTCTACTCCCGATGTCATCACGGGTACATTTTCTATTTATAATACTTGTGTCATTACCTTAATTGATCCAGGATCAACCCATTCGTACATTTGCATGAAATTGGTGTCTAGCATGGATATGTCTGTCGAGCCTATGAAATTTGTGTTTAAAGTGTCAAACCCTCTAGGCAAGTCAGTCCTAGTTGATAAAGTCTATAAGAATTGTCCCTTGACAATTCAAAATCATTGTTTTCTGGCTAACCTTATGTTATTACCATTTGATGAGTTTGATGTAATCTTGGCATGGATTGGTTAATTGTGCATGATGTGATTGTAAGTTGTGGTAGCATGTATATTGAATTGAAATGCTCATATGGTGAGATTCTCTGAATTGATTCAAGCGAGTTGGATACTCCGTTGGTTGTGATTACCTCAATGATGACTCAAAGGTATATGAGAAAAGGTTATGAAGCCTACCTTACTTTTGTGTTGAATACTAAAGAATCTGAGTTGAAATTGGAATCAGTACCGATAGTATGCGAGTATCTGGATGTGTTTCCGGAAGAGCTACCCGAATTACCTCCCGTTAGAGAGGTAGAGTTTGGTATTGAACTATTGTCTGGAACAGCTCCTATTTCTATTGCTCCGTATAGGATGGCACCATCTGAGCTGAGGGAGTTAAAAGCACAGTTGCAAGAACTAATGGATAAAGGTTTTGCAAGACCGAGCTTTTCACCTTGGGGTGCTCTAGTATTATTTGTAAAGAAGAAAGATGGCTCAATGAGGCTATGTATAGACTACTGACAATTTCACAAGGTAACCATCAAGAACAAGTATCCTTTGCCAAGGATCGACGACTTGTTTGATCAATTGAGGGGAGCCACAGTGTTTTCTAAAATAGATTTGAGATTCGGTTACTACCAGTTGCGAGTTAAAGAGTCAGACGTGCCTAAAACTGCTTTCAGGACAAGGTATGGTCATTTCAAGTTCCTATTCAAGCCTTTTGGTCTAACGAACACCCCAGCCGCGTTTATGGACTTAATGAATCGTGTTTTCTGACCATACTTGGACAAGTTTGTTGTGGTATTCATTGATGATATTTTGATCTATTCCCGTAATGATTCCGAGCATGCTGAACATCTATGGACTATTTTACAGACTTTACGAGACAAGAAATTGTATGCTAAGTTCAGTAAAAGCAAATTTTGGCTTCAAGAGATCGGATTCCTCGGTCAAATTATGTTGGGTGATGGCATCTGAGTTGATCCAAATAAGATTTCTACTATTGTAGAGTGGAAGCCGCCGAAGAACGTAACCGAGGTTAAAAGCTTCTTGGGCTTAGCTGGTCACTATCGATACTTTGTGAAAGGATTTTCGATGCTCGCAACTCTTTTGACAAGTTTGTTGCAAAAAGACGTTAAGTTCGAATGGTCAAGAAGTGTCAGCAGAATTTTGAGAGATTGAAGACAATACTGACCGAAGCTCCAGTACTAGTACAACCTGAGCTGAGAAAGGAATTTATGGTTTATAATGATGCGTCTTTCAATGAACTAGGCTGCCTATTGATGCAGGAAGGTAAAGTGATAGCCTATGCTTTGAGGCAATTGAAAACACATGAGAAAAACTATCCAACACATGACTTGGAGCTAGCAGCCATTGTTCTTGCCCTGAAGATTTGGAGACACCATTTGTATGGTGAGACATGTCGTATATTCACTGATCACAAGATTTTGAAATATTTGATGACTCAAAAAGAATTGAACCTGAGACAACAAAGATGGCTAGAGTTAATTAAAGGTTACGAACTGATCATTGACTACCATCCGGGAAAGGCGAATGTGGTCGTAGATGCACTCAGCAGAAAATCCTTGTTCGCTTTGAGGGCCTTGAATATGCAATTGACCTTGTTAGATGATGGTTCGGTTTTGGCAGAGTTAAGAGCCAGACCAACGTTTCTACAAGAAATATGTGCAGCTCAGATCAATGATATTGATTTACAAGCCAAGAGAACTCAATACGAGTTAGGCATCGAATCAGATTTTCGGGTTGGTCTCGACAGTTGCTTGATGTTCAGAGATAGGATCTGTGTACCAAGAGATAACGAGCTTATTCGAAAAATTTTACAAGAGGCGCATGATAGCCATTTGTCTATTCATCCGAGAAGTACCAAGATGTATAATGATTTGAAGAAAATGTACTAGTGGAATAGCATGAAAAGAGACATCTCCAAATTTGTGTCGAAATGCTTGATATGTTAGCAAGTCAAGGCTAAACATCAAGTACCTTAAAGTTTGTTATAGCCTATGATGGTCCCCGAGTGGAAGTGGGATAGGATTACTATAGATTTTGTGATGGGATTACCGTTAACCCCGAAAAAGAAAGATATTGTTTGGGTTGTGGTTGATAGACTAACAAAGTCAGCTCACTTTATTCCAGTACGAACTGACTACTCACTTGACAAATTCGCCAGCTTGTATGCATCCGAGATTGTGAGATTACACGGGGTACTATTATCAATTATTTCTGATAGGGACTCAAGATTCACTTCGAGATTTTGGAAGAAGCTGCAAGAAGCCTTGGGTACAAAGTTGAATTTTAGTACGGCTTTTCACCCGCAGACTGATGGGCAGTCTGAGCCGACAATTTAGATTCTTGAAGACATGTTACGGTGTTGCGTCCTTGAATTTCAGGGTAGTTGGGAAAAATACTTACCCTTGGTGGAATTTGCCTACAATAATAGTTTTTAGGCAAGATTGAAAATGGCACCTTATGAAGCCTTGTGTGATAGAAAGTGTCAAACTCCTCTGTATTGGACAGGGCTCAAGGAAAGTCAGATTCATGGGATTGATTTAGTCAAGAAAACTGAAGAAAAGGTTAAAATTATACGGGATTGCTTGAAAGCGGCATCGGATAGACAAAAGTAATATACTGATTTGAAAAGAAAAGAAATTGAGTTTCAAGTTGGAGATAAAGTGTTCTTGAAAGTGTCTCCATGGAAAAAGGTATTGAGATTTGGCCAGAAAGGCAAATTGAGTTCGCGGTTTATCGAGCCATATGAGGTTACTAAAAGAGTTGGACCCTTAGCCACCCGTTTAGCACTGCCACCCGAATTGGAGAAGATTCATGATGTATTCCATAAGTCCATGTTGCGTAGATATAGATCAGACCCTTCTCATGTGATTTCACCGGCGGAAATTGCGTAGATATTATCCATGTTTGGCTCGAGAATTCAAACAGTTGAAGAACAAGAATATAGCCTTGGTGAAAGTTTTATGGCATAGACATGGAGTGGAAGAAGCTACAGGGGAGCCTGAAGAAACCATGAGAACTCAATATCCGAACCTATTTACTGGTAAGACTTTCGAGGACGAAAGTCCCTAAGGGGGGAGAAATGTAACATTCTGAATTTGGGCTTAGTTAGAATAGTGGTTTCGGGACCACAAATTTGACGTTAAAATAATTATTTTATGATCATTATGAGGTCTAGGATATGAAAATAAGCATGTTTTAAAGTTTCATGAAGAAATTCTATGTGTAAGGTGTCCAATTGGAAATTAAGGACCAAATTGAATAAATTGCAAAACATGGATTCTAGAAGCAATTTGTATGAAATTGCTTTGAAATGTTAATTAGAGGTCCTTAAAGATTAGTTTTTCCAATTCCTAAGTTTTTGGACAAAAATGGACATGCTTGGACAATCTTGGAAGTTTAGTAAGGAAGGTTATTTTGGTCATTCGGTAATAAACTAAATAAAAAGGGAAAAATCAAGCTAAAATCAGTTCATTTTCTTCTCCATGCTTCCAAAATTCTAATGGTCTCCATAGCTAGGGTTTTCAACATTTTCAAGCTCAATGGTAAGTGCTCCTTAGCCCCGTTTTTAATGTTCTTCGTATTTTTGAGATCCTCGTAACATGCTTTCTCTATTTCTACCCATATTTCAAGCTATGGTTCATGTTCAAAAATTTACCCATGCATGAGGTGTTTGTATTTTGATAATTTATGGAGGAATATGAGAGTTTAAAGAATGGTGAATAACTTTTACTAAGTAGTTTTTCATGGAAATGGCTTAAAAGACTAAATTGTAAAAGTTGAGGAAATGGGTAGGAAAATATGGAATGAAGGAAAAACATAGGCTGCTATAAGTGTGAATAACATTCGGCTGAGCTTGGGTAGCTAAGGAATTACATGCATTTCATTATACGAGACTTAGGACAAAATTATAAATATTGTGAAAGGTTAGGGGTAATATGGTCATTTTGCTCGGGGTGAGTTTTAGGCCTAAACAAATAATGTGATGTGTTAATAATTTATTTTTACTGATATAGACCCCGAGGGACCAATTCTGGAGGTCGACTGTGGAAAACAAAAAGGTTTAGGAATAACCAAAATACAAATCCGAAACGACTACCAGGTAAGTTCGTGTAACACGGCTGTAGACTATTTAAATACATTAAAAATGTATATTCCTGTATGATTTTAAATGGTGATTTACAAAGTAAATAATTCATGAAAATTGATGATATGGTAAAATGTGTCAATTGAATAAAAAGGGTTATCTGATGGATACACTATTCTTACAAGACACGAGATCTTGCATGTGTTGCAGAAAAGGATTTAGCCTCGATGGGTAATTCGATGATCTCAAAATAGAAAGGATCTAGCTCGGACGGGTGTTCCTAAAGTGATATAGCCCCCCGAAAAATATGTGTGCATTATGGATTTAGTTCGGATGGGTAATCCGATTAGGATCTGAATTTAGCCTGGACTGGTAATTTAGATCCGAGCTCATTAAGAGTGTTTATCGTTACAAGGGATTTAGCCTGGACTGGTAATCCCGACATCACTCCATGAGTTTATACTACGGAGGAGTTAGCCTGGACTGGTAATCCCACCATAAGATGTGAGGTTCGCGAGAGTGCGTGCTTGAAAATGATCATTTGTATGATTTGACAGTAAATGGGCTATCCATCGAGATTCCTGAGAAATTCAACAGGATTAAAATGAGAAATGAGAATGGAAATTCTTGAATTGATGAGCTCATCTAGATTAACGTTATAATATTTTGACATGAGACTAACTGGATGATTTAAGTGCATGTGATAGGAAACCATCCTATACTTGTTGGAATGTATGAATAATATGGTTGTATGCTAAATAACCGGTAAGTTTACCTTCCCGTTATTCAAACTTACTAAGCATATAAATGCTTACCCCCTCCTCTTTTCCTTGCCTTACAGAGCTCATTGACTCGTGAAGATTACCGTTCTAGTATATAGATACTTTTATTTTGTTTAATGGCATGTATAGGGTTTTTGGTTATTTTGTTGTATGTGTCATTTGGCTAGCCAATGTAAGGGCTTAAATGGTATACCTATTCTTTTGTATATGGCCATGAGATATGGCTCGTATTGATGTAGGTTGTAAACCTACTAATGATGCATGTTTATGTTAAAATATTTCATGAGATATGATGATGAGGTTTATCATGGATAGATGCTTGAAATAGGACATAATAATTTTAGAGTGGGCATAACATATAATGATGTATGGTTATAATATGGTCTAAATGTAAAATGTGCTATGTTAATCCCGCAAACAGAAAGGGAAATCTAGCATGTACTAAGCTGATGAGATGAGGCTAACATGAAATGAGTTATGCCATGGTTGTTTAAGAGTATAATTAGACCATGTTACATACCATTGAAGTCTATAAGTGTGTATGGATGTTTTTGGGTTACCAAAGGCTTGGAAAATAGCCCTAAAAAAGTTTACAGAGACATGTGTGACACACGGTCAGCCCCCATGGGTGTGTTGCCTGGCCGTGTGCCCCCTACACGTAAAATTTTAGGTCAGTTTGCGTGGTAGTAAACACACGAGCAAAGACATGGCCGTGTGTCGCAACCGTGTGGAGGACACGGCCCTAACACACGAGCGTGTGCCTTGGCCATGTGCCTCAAAATGAATGATGACATCGTAAATAGAATGTTTGAGTTTTTGGACACGGGCATGTCTAGGCTGTGTGAGGGACACGGGCCAGAGACATGGGCGTGTGCTTGGCCATGTGAAAACCTCTGTAGGTTCAAAATGATAAATAAATCAAATAATTCAACACGGGTGAGGGACACGGGCGTGTTCCCAAGCACATGGGCATGTGCTTGCCTCCACATGGGCATGTGAGGCATATCCTTAGGAACTTTACTAAACTTTTCTATAGTTTTCGGTTTAATCCCAGATAGGTTTTATGTATGTTTTGGACCTTGTAGGTCCATAATAGGGACACTATAATGTTGTTTGATTGGTTTTAAATTAGAATGAAATTTTATAACCCGTAATTTCTGAAATGTCTGAGTATGTGTTTGGTAACGCCTCGTACTTTGTCCCGATCTCGGGTAGGGTAAGGGGTGTTACAAGTGTAGTATATTAAACTAGTTTTCGTACTTAATGAGCTTGAATACAAGCATTTTCATTATGTTCTAGTTATGTTTCCATAGTTTAGTTTAAATTCAATAAAAAATGTATTTTGAGTCTTTTATTGACCTTAGGAGCCGAATGAGGCCTAAAAGTGAGTTAATGTACTTAATGAGTGCACAGGAGCCCATCCAAGGGCGTAGAACTCAATGCTAGTCATTGTGTTGTAATACAGTGAGTTTGGTGTCACAGACATAGGGAGTAGAATACAAGAATTTTGAGATTGCCTTTGGTGCTGCGGCATAGCCAAGGGATGTCCCGACACACCCATGAAGTTACCCTGAACCTGAGCATACTACCTTCAATGTTGCGACACAAGCTCTAAGGTGTCACGACATCAAACTTATACAGGAAATACTTACGAGCCAGGGGTGATTTGGTTCATACAATGAAAACTTATCATGAGAATGTCAACTGACCTAGGATTTAGGACGACAGCAATCTTAACTCTATAAATAGGCTCTTAAAACACTTGTTGAGGACAACTTTTCAGATTCTCATTTTTTACCTGTAATTTAGTTTTTAGTTTTCTTTTCTGCTTCTAGGGTTTAGATTTATTTTCAGTTCTTTTCATTAGTATTCTTCGCAGAACTTGATTTGTAGACGCAATCAAACATTGGAGGATTTCTACGCTTCATCAATCAAATACAAATAGGATTCTCTAAACTTTATTCTTTATTTATTTTTAATTCATATCTCTATCATCAAGTTTATTATGTTTAGGGATTCCATGAGGAACTAATCCTCTTAAGGAGAATTAACGAGTGGTGGTGTGATTGACTAATTGCTATGTAAGGTTTTCTTAGCGGATCAACAATTAGGGATAGGAAGAACCTAAACCCTAGGCTTGATGACCCTAGGAAGTTATTTAGGTGGGAATTAACACAAAATTGGTATGGCCTATACGTGAACAATGTAACCCCAAATTGGTCTGGATTGTGAGGTCAAGAGATAAGTAGTTCCTACCGTCTCGTTAGTATAGTGGAAGATCGAAAGATCCTGCTAGGGTAATGACTAGTTGATTGAATAGAAACCCGAAGTAGGAATTAGTTATGATCACCAAAACAAGCTAATCACCCATGTCTTCATTTGATTGGGTTTAGAAATTAGTATTCCGAAGTCCCTTTTATTTAAATAGATTTAATTCTTTATTTATAAAACCCCAAAAAACTTAATATAATTTATTTAAACTACTAATTAATTCTATTTGCATTTAGGTTAACTTTAATTTATTATTCGCCTCCATTGGGTACGATCCTCGGAGTACTTACCTACTTCGTTGTAAAACTATATTACAACCTGATTCGTGTACTTATAGACACCACCTCAAATCTATATATTTAGTTGTAGTATTCACTCTCTGGACATTAGTATGTCCAGAAACGGTCAATCTTTAATCATTTTCTCTAGTTTAGGTTGCAACTTTTATTTTCAGCTTTCAGTTTTTAGTTTCCTTTGTAATTATAATTTCTTTTCAATTTTACTTTCACCTTTTTTATGGAGGATTTGATTTGTAAATTCATCAGACTCTTACGAATTTTGTCCGCCTTCAATTCATCAATGCATTTCAAGATTTCTCTTAAACTTTTACTCTTGATTTATTCTTCATGTTTATCTTATTTATCAAGTTTATGTAGTTTTTGGGATCCATGAGGAGCTAATCCTCTTGTGGGGGATTAGCAAATAGACGTAGTAATCATTAATTTCTATGCAAGATTTCTTAGCAAGTTAGTTGGTTGGGATAGGCAAAACTTAAACCCTATGCCTGATAACCCTAGGATGTCATCTATGTGGGAATGAACCCAAGTTGGTATTGCTTATCCGTGAACTCTTACCCCAATCTGGTTTAGACTGTGAGATCGAGAGATAAGTAGTTCTTGCCCACTCGTTAGGTTAGTGGAAGATCGAGATATCCTGCTAAGTTAGCGACTAGTTGATTGAGTAGAACCCAACATAGGAATTAGTTATGACAATCAAAACGAGTTAGTCCTCCATACTTAGTTTTGATTAATTCAAGAAATTTGTTTTTCATTTTTTTATTCTTTTATGCTATTTATTTTTCTTGTAAAATAATTTCTCTTCACTTTATGTTTTATCGTAATATAATTTAATTAAAATACTAATTAGATCTATTAATGTTGGAGTTATTATTAATTTAGTATTCACCTCCCTTGGGTATGATCCTCAGAGTACTTCCACACTTCACTGTAAAACTATATTACAACCTAACTCGTATACTTGCAAAAATTGTCTAACTTTTTTTTGGTTGCAGGAATTATACTCTAGACTTTAGTACGTCTGGAGGCAGACAAGTTGTTGGCACCATTTTTGAGGAGGCAACGTTACTAAATTAGTTTTAATTTTTGCGATCAATAGAATAATTAAGAAAATTTTAAATTATATATACGATTTTTATTTTCCTTTACTAATGATTTTATTTTTCTTTGTGGTTTAAGTGTTTGATTCACAACAGCGATACACCTATTGAGCCACCCATTGATCTAGAAAGAATAATTTGTAGAAATCGTCGACAACAACAACAACAGATGCAAAACAACCCACCTGCTGCGGGTCGCCCACCACAAGAAAACCTACTATTCGATGAACCTAACGAAGCTAACAGTCAAAACTTACCACCACCACAACTACCGTTAAACCCACCAATGCCACAAGAAGAAATGACATTAAGAGACTATGTGCTACCAAACCTAGACATGGTACAAAATAGTATTGCAAGGCTAGCCATCACAGTAAGTAATTTCGAGGTTAAACCGACCAAGATCTAGATGATCCAAAATTATCTACAATTCAGTGGGACAATGACGAAAGACCCAAATCAACACTTAAAATGGTTTGTCCATATTTGGGATACGTTTAAATTTAATGGGTCACCGATGATGCTATTCGTCTTCGGTTATTCACCTTCTCCTTAATCGATAACTCTTTCTCCCGGTTAGATTCGCAGGAACTAGGATCTATTGCGACATGGAACGAACTTTCGAAGAAGTTTCTACACAAGTTTTTTCCTATTCGTACGATGGTCCAACTTAGAAAGGATATTACCACGTTTAAACAAGTATGAGAAAGTTTTAATGAAGCATGAGAATGATTTAAGATGTTGGTCCAAAGATGTCTGCACCATGGTCTACCCGAATGGTTGTGGTTGTAACACCCCTTGCCCATGTTCGACACCAGAACAGGGTATGAGGCATTACCGGACATAAACACATGCAATCATATAAAATCGGGTCATGAATTTACGTTCAAATTTTAAACTTTTCACATTTCATCTTAAAGTCCCTAATATGGGCCTACAAAGCCCAAATCATGCTTTTGAAACGGTTCGGGACCAAACCGAGAACTTTAGAAAACTTTGAAAATATTTTATGAAAAACAAGGGCACACTCCCGTGTGATATTAGGACACGACCGTGTGGCTCACATGGCCATGTCCCTAGCCCCTGCACTAATCTAACTTGCTGTTGCAAACAAATTTACGTCACACATAGATATCACCACTCATTCATCCAAATATGTAAGCATACACATCCTTGAAATGCATCATCAAGGAAATATAATATAACCAATATACCAACATTAAATGGCCTTACACAATAATGAACTTTCAAATAGCATAGGCCAACATTTTAGGCCAAAACAATTATGACACATACAAAAATAACCAAGTCCCCTAAACATGTCATGACCTTAAGTATAAGAATTATCAATACCCAATTTGTTAGTTTGATAGTGTGATAGGTACTCTGGCGACTTCCAACCCGAGCTAACCTGAGGACATTATAAACATAGAAAATAAATGGAATAAGCTATATAGCTTAGTAAGTTGGTATGTAAATAATAAGAAATTTATTAATATGCTCTTTGTAATAGCCCGATTTTGGGGTAGTCGGAACAGTGGTTACGAAACCACAGTTCTGAAGCCATGAAAATTATTTTAATATTATTTTATGTGTGATGGCATGTTTATAAAGGTGCATAAAAATTTTGGTGATTTAATTTTTGAGAGCTTAATTACGAAAAAGGACTAAATCGCATAAACTACATGTAACATCCCGAAATAGGGCCTAAACAGAATAGTAGTTGCGAAACCATGAATCTGAGGTCAAAAAAATTATTTCAATTAAGTTTTAAGTTTTATTCATTGATTGAATAATTGTGTGAAAATTTCGTGAAGAAATTTTATGTATAAGTGCCTAATTTGATAATTAGGACTAAATTGTAAAATTAGCAAAATGTGTGTTCTAGATAATAAAGGGGATTTCATTGAAATGGGTTCTTAAATTGGAGGTCCTTATTTATTAATTAGACCATTATATTTAAGTTTGGACAAAAATGGGCAAGAATAGGACAAATTTGAAAGAAAAGCCTGTAAGGGCATTTTGGTCATTTAGTAATTAAAAGAATTAAAAAGGGAAAATAAAGCCAAAATTGGTCCATATTCTTCATGGAGGCCGAATATAGAATTGGGGAAGCCATGTTTAGGGTTTCCAAGGTTACCAAGCTCAATAGTAAGTTCGTTCTAGCCTCGTTTTTAATGTTCTTTATGTTTTTGGAGTCCCGGTAACTTGATTTAGCTTATTCTAGCAATAATTCATGCTAGGGTTCATATTTGGAAAAATACTCATAGGTTAAATGTGTTTATTTTGATGTTTTATGGTAGTATATGAAGCTTAAAATTATGTTAAACAAATTTTGTTAAGCGATTTTAAGTGAAAACGAGTAAAACGACATAATCGGTAAAAATACCTAATGTTCATAAGTACATGATAGAGTGGGATAGAAGGAGAAAATGTTTAGAGTGTAATAAAACATACGAAAAATGGGTAAATTTTAATTTCCGAGCCTAAGGGCAAAATCATAATTCTGTAAAAGTTTAGGGGCAAAATTGTAATTTTGCCAAAGTTTGAGTTAGGCAATGTTTTGAATAGTAAATTAATTAAATAATTGAAATATGATGTTTTAGATCCCAAAAAGTGAGATTTGGACCTAGAACGAGAGAAAAATCAAAAATCGAGAAAGTTGGTAAAATGGTCATTTTGGTATCGAGGTATGTTCGTATGTTTAATAAGCATTTAATTATGCATATTTGAATGATAAATTGATATTTTTTCCATAAATACTTTAGTATTGAGTTTCAGATATAATGATTAATGTTCGATAATAATTCGATATTGGAAAGAGAACTTGTATAATTTATATGTAAGACCATACTTTGTATTATGGCTTTGTATGATAAGAAGAAAGTATTGACTAGCATAATTTGATGAGAATAAGTTAAGCTGATGGTATGATGAGATTGAGAACGTAAGTATGTAAGTTGAGTAGCATTTTATTACTATGCAATTATTGTTATTAGTATTGTTATTATTAAGTTATGCGACTAACCTTGAGAATTTGAGCAAGTATGTTTCAGCTATGACTTGACAAGGCATTGATATCTCAAAGACCATTGCTATACCATGCAATTAAGGAAGAATTGACGGAAAATTCCATGTTCATAACATGGCATTTAAGGAGGAATTGACGGTTATGGATACCATGTAAGACCATGTCAAGACATGGCATTGGTAAGGCAAGGATCTCGTGTAAGACCATGTCAAAACATGGCATTGACATTGATTAAGGACTCCATGTAAGACCACATCAAGATGTGGCATTGGCACTAAGATAAGGATACCATGTAAGACCATGTTTGGAACATGGCATTTGGTAAGACAAGGATACCATGTAAGACCATGTTTGGAACATGGCATTTGGTAAGATAAGGATATCATGTAAGACCATGCCAAGGCATGGCATTGATAAGTTCTATAAGGAAAGGAAATCATGTAAGACCATGTCAAGACATGGAATTGATGAGTTACTATAAGGAAAAGGTCTCATGTAAGACCATGCCAAGGCATGGCACTGGTGAGTTCATAAGGCAAGGATACCACGTAAGACCATGTCAAGACATGGAAATGGTAAGTTCAAAAAGGAAAAGGTTCCCTAATAATCCAAAGAGTAAGTCAAAGAAAACGACAAGGTGAGAACATGAAGAAAGAGTACAGTATGCATTTAAGGCTTATTTAATATTGAGATTGTAAGTAATTGAGATTATCAAGTATTAAGTAAGTGATGAGTTTTCAGTTATGCTTGTGACACTTTATGACATGATTGGCAATATGCCTATATTATGAAAGAGTACTCATGTGTTAAGTGAGATGTTGCAGGTATGTAAGCAAGCTATTAAGTAAGGTGCCTTTTGTATTCTGAGCCTTTGGTAAGGTTACCGATGAGTAAGATGGGAAAGTAAGAACTAAACATTATTTAAGCAAATTATGACGACATAGTATTAAGCTAAATTGATTGGTAATGCTTATTATTTTACATGTGAACTTACTAAGCTTTATAAGCTTACTTCATTCACTTTCCCATGTTTCAGAGTACTTAAAAGCAAGCTTGGGTTGGAGGTCGTCGGAGATCACTTCACACTATCGACTATCAAGTTACCAAATGGGTATCTCGTTTACAAACGTTCTAATTTATGGCACGTATAGGGACTTAGCCATTTTGTGTGTATGTCCTTATGATATGGCTAAAGAATGGTATGTAAATATTTGATAATTATTAGCTATTTAAATGGCTAATGAAGAACATGTTTCGGTGTTATGTATGCCTAAATGGTAGTTAATACAAAGAAATCATGAAAAAAGTGAAATTAGCATTAAAATAGTATTGAATAACAGCAGTGACGTGACCTTGAAAAATCACCAAAAATAGTAGAAATTGCATTAGGTAATAAATTAGATAGAAAATTAAATGTTATTGAGTCTATTTTCATATGAAAGAAACAGAGTAAGCAAAAGAAGTGTATATTAAGAGATAGTTGAATTTTTGTGAGACAGGGTTAGAGCGATTTCTGAATCCCCTATTCTGACTTTATAAATTCACTAAAAATTGTACAAAAATAATTAGGAGATATAGTTTATATTTCTAGATTCCTTATTGAATCTAATTTCAAGAGAAACAAACGTCATGGTTATTTTAATTCTGTACAAGGAGAAAATTGATTTGTAGTGAGGACAGGTCAGAGTAGTCCAATAGTGCAATAGTGGAAACTTTAACTAATAAACTGTACTAATTGGCTTGACCAAAAATTCTGAAAAAAAAAATTAGTAAGAAGATATATGAGTCTAGTTTTAGGAAAAATTTATGAATTTAAATTTTGAGTTTTTTAACTCGATTTATGATTTATTTAGTGACTATGACGCAGGTGGATAGTTTTATAAGGAATAATGAAATAAATTGTTTTGATTTGTCTAAGTATTCGAAAAATTTTTAATGTTCCCGGTTTGGTCCCGAACCATTTCAATTGCATGTTTTAGGGTCCCGAGGGCCCTTTTTAGGGACATATTGAATGAATGTAAATCAATTAATTTTAAAAGAAAATTTTATGCCTCGAATTAGTAAGTTAAGTCAGGTAACGCCTCGTGCTCGACTCCAGCGACGGTCTCGGGTAAGGGGTGTTACAGTGCAAAAGTCATATTTTGATAGCTAAGGGTGTCAAATGGCTAGAGAACTTAAATTGGAGGTCTTTAAAGTGCAATTAGACCCTTAGAGAGAAGCATGGCTAGCCATAGGAGACAAAGATGGTCAAAAAGTCAAAAGATGACTAGGGTTGGTAAGTGATGACATTAGTAAATTGAATATTAAAATAAAATCTAAGGGGTCATCAAATTGAATATTAAAATAAAATCTAAGGGGTCATCTTTCTTCTCCATTTTTTTCCATCAAAAATAGCAACCATTAGAGGAGTTTTTGAAGCTTGAAATTTTAGCCACTTAGTCTCTCTACAAGTAAGTGATTTTATGGTCTTTCTTGTTGATTTTTATACTTTTAAAACCCTTGTAGCATGAGCTTTCAAATGAGGGGACTATTTTACAAAATGGTTGAAAGTCTAGGGTTTTACCATGAGAGTGTTCATGTTGTTTTCTGAAATTTTATGGAAGAAAATGAATCATGGTTGTGAAATAAACAACTTTTGTGAAGGGATTTCTCATGAAAACCCTAAAAATGACCATTTTGCATAAGTTGTAAAATAGTTGATAAATGTGAGAAATAATGAGAATTTTGGGCTGCTCCTAGTATGAAAAGTATTCGGCTAGGCTTGATTAATGAGAAAATGTGATAAAAATCAATTTTTGGACCTAAGGGTAAAATGGTCATTTTTAAAAAGTCTAGGGGCAAAATGGTCATTTTGCCCAATTTTTAAATTGTTGAGTACTTAGATTAATAACATGATTAAATGTGTGAATTTTCACCATTATAGATCAAGAATGACAAAATTCGGGCCTAGACCGGGGAAAGGCCAAGCAAGTGGACTAAGCCGAACTAGTCGTCTACATTTTGTAATTCGAGGTAAGTTGTACGTGAATAATACAACTACATTGTTATTATATGTGTTCGAATTGATATAGCATAAATTGCTTGTTTGTGGAAATGATTATGTATGTTGAATATTGAGATAGTAGAATTCCCGTTTGAACCTTAAGGAATAAAAATCAGATATTCATGCCATGACATTTGGGTTATATGTGTGCTAGTGTAAGACATGTCTGGGACATGCATCGGCCACATTATAAGAGCCAGTGTAAGACCATGTCTAGGACATGGCATTGGCATTGAGAGGAGAGCTAATGTAAGACATGTCTGGGACTTGCGTTGGCCTCAAGATGTAAAACAGTGTAAGACATGTCTAGGACATGCATCGGCTACGAGATGTGTTAGTATAAGACCATGTCTGGGACATGGCATCGGCACGTATAGAGGTGTCAGTGTAAGACCATGTCTGGGACATGGCATCGGTATGGATATACGAGAGCTAGTGTAAGACCATGTTTGGGACATAGCATCGACTTGATAGATGAGCCAGTGTAAAACCATGTCTGGGACATGGCATTGGCATTATACCCTATGTTTGAGGCTTAGTGAATATCCGATAGCATTCCAAATGGTTCAACAGTGAGAGTTATAGTTTAAGTTAAACGGGAAAAGTATAACCATGTTGTGAGTGGTACACGTACCTATTGAAATGTATGAGATGTGAGCTCAATATATGCTATGTGAATTGTTTTGGATAGTGATGAGTAAGTTGTGCTTATGCCTACTTTCGTATTATGAGCATGATGATGAATGGTAAAGTTGTTGTTATATTTATTGCATGCAACTTACTAAACATTATGCTTACTCCCTCTCCTTTCCATTTTCTTATAGTGTCGCCTAACTAGCTCGAGGATCAACAGACGTCGGAGGTATCAATCACACTATCAGCGGAAGCACTCGGTATAATTAGACTTAATATTTTGAGTATGGCATGTATAGGAACTTAGACTTTTGAGTTTTGTGTCATTATAAATTGGCCAAAGATGATGGCTTACTTTAGCATTTGATTCATTTTGTATAATCCATGAAAAATGACTAATTTTGAAAGTTATCCTATGAATGCAAGATAGTCTTTCACGAGTGTGAAATTGATGGCACGTTTGGATATATGAGATGTACATAAGCCTTAGCTATGGTTGTTTGGTAGAGAAATCATATTCAGTTAGATTTTGAAATGTTGGTTGGCATTAGATTGTGTTTTAGGGTGGAAAAAGGCTTGGTAGATAGCCTCATATTGTCCACATGGGTAGACACACGAGCGTGTGTCTAGGCCGTGTGTGACACACGGTCAGCCCCATAGGCGTGTTGTCCTGCCGTCTATCCCCTGTACGTAAAATTTTCAAGTCAGTATGCATGGTAGTAAACACACGGGCAGAGACACAGCTGTGTGTCTTAGCCGTGTAGAGGACACGCCTCTGGCCACGAGTGTGTGCCTTGGCCGTGTGCCCTAAATTGAATGCTGAAGTCAAAAACAGAATGTCAAGGTTTTTAGACACGGGCGTGTCATGGCCGTGTAAGGGATATAGGCCATAGACATAGGCGTGTGTCAGCCCGTGTGAAAACCCCTATAGGTTCGAATTTGGAATTTAATTCACACAGGTGTGGGACATGGGCGTGTCCCTAGATGCTTAGGCCGTGTGGATCACATGGGCCATCAGCACGGCCATGTTATAATGACCACACGGGCATGTTGCCCCTCTACACTGGCGTGTGCCCTGTTTCAACGGTTATTTTTCTAAAGTTAGTTAAAGGACCCGGGTTGGTCTCGAATGGTTTCCAATGGATGTTTGGGGCCTTGGAGGCCCGTATTAAGGAGTTTAGACAAAGTTCAAAAAAGCTTTAATTTAACCGAGTCTCAATGACATCAAAATGATTGTATGCATGTGATTAAGTGAGGTGACGCATCGTATCCTGTCCCGGCGTCAAACTTGGGTGTGGGGTGTTACACTTTTACCAATTCTCACAATATTTTCTCAAGATAATACAATTATAATTGCACATAGTTCCACTATTTACTCTTGTTCATCTCAAGTTGTCTACTCAAGTCACAGTCACTAAATTATTTATATATTCAGCTACGAAACTCCAAAAAAAGATCCACTAAATTTCTTTCAAACTAGACTCACATATCTTCTTACCATAAAATTTTTAGAATTTTTGGTTTAGCCAAAAAGAACAGTTTATTCTTTAAATTCTACCCTATTCTGCTATTTGACAGTTTCATCCCTTCTTCCCTAAAAATTAATTATCTCATTGTATGGGATTCGGATGATGTTCCCGTTTGTTTCTATTGAAAATAGACTCAATAATAATTTTAAAAATATAAACTCTAACCAATAATTATTTTTATACTATTTTTAATGATTTTCTAAAGTCAGAATAGGGGATTTCAAAATCATTCTGACCCTGTCTCACAAAAATTCAAATATATCGTAGTATGAAATTATTTTGCTTACATTGTTTATTTTATGTGAAAATAGACTCAATAAGATTTAATTTCATATCTTATTAAACCTCTAATTCGATTTCTGCCATCTTTGATGATTTTTCAAATCCACACAACTGCTGCTGTCTAAAACTATTTTATTGCTAATTTTACTCTCTCACGTTTTCTTTGTATTAACTTTCATTCAACATTCACATAGATTTCATACATCCCTGTATCGCTTAAATAAAATATACTTTCATTTTTTATCTTGGCTATGTTAGTTGATACACTTAAACCTCAACGAAAACACATTATTTCAATTCAACATCAAATAATATTATTGGTTCATAATTCTTTCACATTTAATCATCACATAGTCATATTCGTATACACTTAGTCATTTCCCGTTGAACACATCGAAATAATGACGGATACACGGTGGCTTTCACATAGTACCACCCTTGTAGCCAAAGCTATTTTATTCACAAAGTGGCCTTCATATAGTACCACACTTGTGTCCAAAGCTATTATATTCACAAAGTGGCCTTCACATAGTACCACACTTATGTCCAAAGCTATTTTATTCCTAAGGTTCAACCGGGAAATTTCTCACTTAGTACAATGCCATGGACGTATTTCACTTAGATGCCATGGACTTATTTCACTTAGCACATTACCATGGCCTTTTTTCACTTAGATGTCATGGTCTTATTTCACTTAGCACAATTTCATATCCTAGATATGGTCTTACATGCGAATCACTTATTTCACTTAGCACATTGCCATGGTCTAACTACGATCTTTTACCGTCAATTCATATTTCACTATGCAGCAATCGTGATCGATCCTGTGTTTTTACTCAATTCGAACGTTTACTTTAATTTTTACAATTTAATGAAATATATAATAATATTGCATAATTAACACAAATCAATAACTTTTATTAACATACAAACTTACATTGACCTACAATAGCAAAAAGGACCAAATTGTCCAATACTCATTTTTCCCCCGTTCAAAGTTCGAACTTCGTTTTTTCTTGATAATCGAGCTTGAAAGCTTGAAAAACTCTAGCCATGGTTTCCCCTTGTGAAATTCGGCCGTGGGATTGAAGATGGACAAAAATTGCATTTTAATTTTTTTAATTCATTTTAATTACTAAATGACCAAATTGCCCCTAACTTAAAAATATTCTATTTCCCCTATTTCATGTCCATTTTTGTCCAACAAATTAACCAATGGTCTAATTACCATTTAAGGACCTCCAATTTAAAATTTCATAACAATTGGACACCTCTAACATGTAGAACTCAACTTTTGCACTTTTTACAATTTAGTCCTCTTGACTAAATTGAGTGCCCAAACGTCGAAATTTTCGAATGAAATTTTCATGAAATCATTCCGTGAAACTGTAGACCATAAAAATATAATAAAAATATTTTTTTCCGCGTCAGATTTGTGGTCCCGAAACCACTATTCCGACTAGGCCTAAAATCGGGTTGTTATAACTCTCCCCCTTTAGTGATTTTTGTCCCCGAAAATCTTACCAAAAGAAATTGCTTTTGTAACACCCCTCGTCCGTATCCGACGCCGAGATAAGGTTAGAGGCTTTACTGGTAATTCACCTTTACAAACTTATTCAATCGAGTTATTGAATTTCGCTCGTGATTTAACACTTTTCAAATGTGTGCACTTTGTCTCTTATACAGGCCTCCAAGGCCTAAAAACACTCCTAGGGGTAGTACGAAACAAAACCAAAATTGTTCGATAGACTTGGGGCACTTTAGGAAATTTCCCCTTAGTTGAAGTGTAACATGCCCGTGGGGCTTAGAACACGCCCGTGACCTTTTTCCAGTATGCAACACGGCCAAGGCACACGCCCGTGGGCTTAGCCCGTGTGCTACACTGACTTCAACCTCACCATTCTGTTAAATAAACACGGCCAAGGCACACGCCCATGTTCTTAGCCCGTGCTCTATGCTGACTTAAAATTTTAGGTGCAGGGGACACACGGTCATAGCACACACCCATGTGAGTAGCCCGTGTGTCACACATGGCCTAGACACACGCCCGTGTGTCTACCCATGTGGACCTTGTTAGGCTATTTTCCAAGCCTTAAGTCACCCTTTACTAGCCAATTACACTTATAGATTACTATAGTGCATATTTGGGCCAAATTGTCCATTTGTAAATATGAAACTTTGATTAACCTCATTGCATGTGAACCTCATGTCATTAGTTTCATACATGCTAAGTTAATTCTTATCTTACATTTAACGATTTAAATGTCTGTTTGACATATTAAGATAGGCTCGTTATTATAACTCATTGTCAATTATAACTAAGTCATCGCATATGAATATAAACATACATAGATTTGTAGGACATAGCCTACTTGAAAATAAGCCAATTCCCATGGCCATATACGAAAAAAGATAAACATATTTTACATGCCTTCATTAGGCAAATCAAATGACATATATAACAAAATACTCAAAAATCCTATACATGCCATTGGACAAAATAAAAATGTCTTTATACTAAAGCTTGTCTAGTTGATATTGTGTTGACTCTCCAATTGTCTTCCAATCCTTATGAGTCCTTGAGCTCTGAAAAGCAGGGAAAAGAGAGGGGTAAGCATTTACATGCTTAGTAAGCCCGAATAACTGGAAAATAAACTTACCGATTGTTTAGCATACATCCATAATAGATAATGAAGCCAATGGACATGAAAATGGTTTCCCTATTACATGCACTCAATCAACAAGTTAGTCACATAACAAATACCATGAACATTTTTATCTTAGATGAGCTCATCATTTTGCATGTCATTTTTACATATACCTTGTGATAGTCCCATTGAGTTTCTAGGAAATCTTGATGGATTACCCAGTCACCGTCAATTCATACGAATGATCATTTTGAGTATGCACTCCCGCGAACCTCACATCTTACGGCAGGATTACCAGTCCAAGCTAAATCCCCTGCAATATAAACTCATAAGGTGATGTCGGGATTACCATTCTAGGCTAAATCCCTTATGCGACAAACACCCTTAATGAGCTCGGATCTGAATTACCAGTCCAGGCTAAATTCAGACCTTAATAGGATTACCCGTCTGGGCTATATCCACAATGCACACATATTCTTCGGGAGGCTCGATCACTCAAGGAACACCAGTCCAGGCTAGATCCTTTTTATACTTGAGATCTTCGGATTATCAGTCCAGGCTAAATCCTTTTCTGCAACACATGCAAGATCTTAAGTCTCATATAAATCATGGTTTATCCATCAAATTCCCTTTTCAACCTCAACCGAGACATTATCCAATAATTCATTATTCAAGATGCAATTCATGCATTTTCATGCCATCAAAAATGTAATTATCATACATTCACAAAACATACAAATATGCATGTTATAGGTTTACTTCGAGTTATCCGAACTTACTTGGTATTCATTTCGGAGTTGTGTTTCGGTTATTCTGAAACCTTGCGTTTACCTCGATCGACCTCCGAAATTTGTTCCTCGGGATCTATAACAACAAAATTATATCATTAATTCCCTACATTACACTTTTCAAGTTTAATTTCTACCCCGGTCCAAATGACCGTTTTACCCCTAACCTTAGACTTTTTTACGATTTAGTCTCTAGGTTCGTATAATGAAACACCTGCAATTTCTATCTTACCCAAGCCCATCCGAACACTTTTCCCTCATATGGCAGCCCACATTTTCCATTATTTTCACATTTCTACCACACATTTTAAAACATTTACAAAAAGGTCCCTTTAGGGGTTTTTCATGAAAATCACCTAAGAAAAGATGTTTAACACACCTTCAACTTTCATACCCCTCCATAATCCACCAAAATACAAGCAGCTTATACATGGGTAAATTTTTAAACATGAACCCTAACATGAAATATGGGTAGAAATGGAAAGATCAAGCTATCAGGATTTTAAAAATACAAAGAACATTAAAAACAGGGCTTGGGAGCACTTACTATTGAGCTTGGAAAGCTTGAGCTATGGTGACTCTTCAAATTTCGGCAGCCATGAAGAAGAAAATGGCTGATTTTGGCTTATTTTTCCCATTTTATTTCATTAAAATGCCAAATGACCAAAATGCCCTTAAGTCCTTTCTTTAAGATTTCATCCATGCAAGCCCATTTTTGTCCAAAAACTTAGAAATTGGGAAAATTATCTTTAAGACCTTCTAATTTATAATCTAAAGCAATTTCATACAAATTGCTTCTAGAATCCAAGTTTTGCAATTTATTCAATTTAGTCCCTAATTTCAAATTGGACACCTTACTCAATGAATTTGCTCACGAAACTTTAACACATGCATAATATCATATTCTAGGTCTCATAATAATCATAAAATAAATATTTTGATGTCAAATTTGTGGTCTCGAAATCACTGTTCCGACTAGACCCTATTTCGGGATGTTACAGCTTTCAATTATCATGAATCACTTTCACTAATTTTCTTAGAATTACAAATCATATCAACCTCATATATCTCTTTCTAATCACCTTTGAACTTTAACACACAGTGTCAGAGCATATCGTCAAAGTTTTGATTTACTCTCTCAGACTTATCATCGATTTACAAGTGTATTACCATGCCAAGATGCAACTGCGTACTCATAGTTTCCTGTAGCTCTTTCCATAATTGGGATATAGCCCTCGGATCTCTATCCGTAATAATGGAGACTGATACTTCACATAATCAAATAATCCCAAAAACATCTTACTCGGCTGGTTTGTTAAATAAGAAATCTGTACACGATCAATCAATCACAATCCGATAGCATCTTCCATGTTGGAGATAAAGATAATTCAGATACAAAATCTATAGTAATTCTATCTCGTATCACATCAAGGTTATTACTGACTGCAATAGACCTGAATGCTCTTGATATTTTACTTTTATCCATTATCAAATCGACATCTGAGCATAAACTCAAAAATATCAGGTTACATACCCGATCACCAAAACATCTATTTCAAATAACTGCACATTTTTATTACTCCCAAAATGAACCAAAGAGCTACTATTGAGCCTCGTACAAAAATTTCATGCATAAGCTTTGAATTCATCTGCACACAATTTCTATCTCAGAACAATAACTTCAATCATCAGGTCAGACTTGAAATTCAGAATAAAAAATCGACTCATACTAAACTCATTTAACTTACCATTCATTAGAACATTTTTGAGATTCTCCATCTTGCAATGAAAACATCATTTTAGCTTTTAATCTAGCTAAAATCAGATCATCATCAATTAAGATCAATCATGTAACCCATTCACAAAATAAACAAAGATTTTTCCATTCAGTATCTGTAACTATATCTACTTTCCCAGATATTAATTAATAACTACTCGCGATCTTTCAATAGTTCATGTATTTAACACTATCTTAACTTCAGATCTTTCTATGACATTCGATACTTTAATTCTTGAAATCAGGGAACATGTGACACTTTTCATCTATTAAACGATATCGCCAAATTCTCAATACGGACATAAAAGTGACCGTTTCTAAATCACTGGTCAAACAGTTCATTTTAATGTGACATTAACTGTATGAAAACATGAACCATCACTTTACATTCTAGTAATAAAACACATTCCAATCCATTCAATAATGCATCACTGAAAATCATAAATCCATTACTCAATTCAAACTGAACTCAGAACCAAAGCTTCAGTTAATAATATCTTCAAATGTTTTCAACTTAGCTAACATGTATAGACCATCCAAATTTTCATATATATGATAACCATATCATTCAGAATAGCTTTAACTCATAATAACATCATCAGATTAGAACAAATCTAATAGGTATATCTCGGTATCATACTCTCTAGAATATCAATCCTTCATTCAGGCTGTCCATCGATATACTCGTGAATGTACAAAATTTATTACCATAACTGAAGATACTTTAACTACATGTAACACAAATCACATTTCAACTGATCAGCTCACTCTGATAAAAACAACCGAGTCGATTTCGACTATCAAATAATAACATAACAAAATGCTCATTTCTTCACGGTATTAAAACAAGTCAAACACACAATCTTTCAAAATTCTCTTATCATGCTAATCAAAGACATTTACGACTGCATTGCTCAAGGAAACAAAATATCTCGATTGAACTCATTAGCTTTAATCAAACTTGCCAAAGGAAAGAAAACCATTATACCATTTGAGTTTGAACTTTCACTATCCATACCTCTTCCGATAGCATTTCTTTTCACAAAAATTTAAGGAATCCTGATGCCAGAATCACCACGTTCCCGTGATCAAACCGGGATAACATCCATAACAAACATAGCCATCACAAGTTAAAGAATACACATATTAAAAGCCCGAGAACACAATTCAGAAGAAAATAATAATAAAGACCTTGACGGTTCCTCAGAGAAATCCAGAAGAAAATTATGCTTACTCATTCTGGAATCAATTGTAACAAAGGTAACATATTGACAATTATACATATCTTAACTAAATCAATGCTCAGTAGTAGCAGAAGTATCGCCTCACATAATTTTCACCATTAACTTTTCATACCAAACATATTAGAATAGACTCCAAAGAGAACGGTAAGATATACTAATCATCAATCAGCCAAACCACAGTGCTTTCATCTAACATTATTATCAGCCCTCATTCTCATACTGTAAGAATTTCATCAGATAATGAACAATCACACACATATATATAATACCCAGAAGAGATCATCATAATCTACTCAATCGCTATTGTCATACTCAGACATCTTTACAAGACGTAATTTGTTTCTCTGACCATTTCTTTCATTACCAATCCCATATTGTTCAATTCACTAATGTAAATCAATCCAGAGGAAATTCCAGTAAACACATACTTTAGTCATCATACCTGTTTAAGCCGATTAATTGAGATTAACTTTTTCTCTAACCGTGACTTTATGAAGTTCAAATAGTCTTTAGAATAACCTGGCATCCTTTCCAAAATTGTATTTACTTACTCAACTATTATCAACTCTGTCCACATTATTAGCAAAATCGCTACTAAACTTTTTAATCTTTCACTGGTGAACTCATGCAGCACAAATCTTATGAAATTTCATTATAAGATATCACATTAATAAGGGGGGTGAGGTCGTAAAGCCTCTAACTTGACTCTCATACATACACATATAGCTTAACATTCATCATCATCATCACAATTATACAATTCACTTTAGGCAATTTAACACACATATTTATGTTACACTAACTTTCCGATTATCTTATTCAAACAAGTGCACTTATACATGCATTCCACAAATATTGAGTAAGTTTACTTACAGCATTCACTTAATCATACAAGTCAAACACATAACATCATATGAAGGTCAAACAAACATGAATGGTTGTCATAATACAAATTTGCATTTTATGTTACTTTCCCATATTTCAATAATAATTCCCCTTTACACTATTTTAATTTCAAGGAATATTCAGATAGTATACGCAAGGTATGTATATTAACAATCTATTATTTCATTTTAAAAAATGCCCCTTTTTGGCACATATTCATAATACACACTCTAAAGTCACATATGATATAACAATACTACCAGTCCAGGTTAAAGCCTTTTTATAATATTTATAACATTTTACCCGTTTCATAAAATCATCACAATCAATCGAAATACTACATTCAACCAAAATAATAACATCTTACCCATAATTCTCAACTCATGGATGTTTCATTTTTATACCTCATCACATACACGTCATGAACTATTATTCATACCCTTTCAAGTTTTAATTTATCACAAACACATTTTCAAATATCCCAATGTCATTTGTAGCATTTTCAAAAATAGCTCGGTAGGAAAGCACCTTTGTCTTAACAAAATAATTTCACCAGAGTCGGGAGATATCACACTATCACGGTTCATATATGCATGTATAGCTAGACTCTTACACATGCTAGGTTAGTCTGAGAACTGACTAAATCATAGCTCTGATACCACTAAATATAACACCCCTTACCCGTGTTTGACACCGAAATAGGGTATGAGGCATTATTGAACATAAACACATGCAATCGTATAAATCGGGTCATGAATTTGCGTTCAAATTTAAAAATTTTCACATTTCATCTTAAAGTCCCTAATATGGGCCTACGAAGCCCAAATCATGCTTTGGAAATGGTTAGGACCAAACTGAGAACTTTAGAAAACTTTGAAAATATTTCATGAAAAATAGGGGCACACTCCCGTGTGATATTAGGACACGGCTGTGTGGCTCGCATGGTCATGTCCCTAGCCCGTCCACTAATCTGACTTGCCATTGCAAACAAATTTACGTCACACATAGATATCACCACTCATTCATCCACATATGTAAGCATACACATCCTTAAAATGCATCATCATGGACTTATAATATAGCCAATATACCAACATCAAATGGCCTTACACAACAATGAAATTTCAAATAACATAGGCCAACATGTTAGGCCAAAACAATTATAACACATACAAAATAACCAAGTCTCTTCTACATGCCATGACCTTAAGTGTAATATCCCGAATTAGGGCCTAATCGGAATAGTGGTTTTGTGACCACAAATCCGAGATAGAAATAATTATTTTATAATTATTTTGAGGTTTATGATAAGATTACATGATTTTGTGAAAATTTTGTGAAGAAATTCTATGCATAGAATGCTTAATTTGAAGTTAGGGACTAAATCGAATACGTTGCAAAACTTGCATTCTAGAAGTTTTTAGTATGAAATTACTTTGAAATATTAATTAGGAGGTCTTAAATAGCAATTTTACCAATTTTCAGTTCATGGGAAAAATTAGGACATGGAAGGAATTTTTGAAAGTTTAGTAAGGAGGGGCATTTTGGTCATTTGGATATTAAATGAAATTAAAAGGGAAAAATAACACAAAATTAGTTATCATCTTCATAGTTGCTGCCGAATGCTCCATCTCACCATATCTAGGGTTTCTTCAACTTTCAAGC
Organism: Gossypium longicalyx; assembly: GCA_025698465.1. Classification (NCBI taxonomy): domain Eukaryota; kingdom Viridiplantae; phylum Streptophyta; class Magnoliopsida; order Malvales; family Malvaceae; genus Gossypium; species Gossypium longicalyx. The sequence goes on along the minus strand of CM047002.1, from coordinate 73,536,586 downwards.
TTCATAGTAAGTGATTCTAAGCCCCGTTTTTAATGATTTTTACGTTTTTGAGATCCCAGTAGCTCGATTTAGCTTATGCTAGCAATAACTTAACCTAGGGTTTATATTTGGAAAAATACCCATAGGTGAAATTTGTGTATTTTGATGTTTTATCATAGAATATGAGGTTTTAAATTATGTTAGACAACTTGTACTACTCGATTTTAAGCAACAACGAGTAAGAGGGCTTAATCGGTAAAAATACCTAATAGTCACAAGTACATGTTAGAGTGAGAATTTGATGTTGCCATAGAAGAGAAAAGTGATCAGCATGTTATAAAACATAAGAATAAGGAATAAAGTTTAATCCTGAGCCTAGGGGCAAAAGTGTAAATATGCAAAAGTTTAGGGGTAAAATTGTAATTTTGCCAAAATTTGAATTAAGGATTAATTTGATAATGTGAGTATTAAATAAGCTAAATGTGTTATTTTAGATCAAGAAAGACGTGGAATCGACCCCAATCGAGGAAAAGAAAAGATTATGGACTAAATTGCAAAATCTTTATATTTTGGTACCAAGGTAAGTTCATGTGTAAATAATGTAGCATAATTGTTATTTTTAAATTATTGATGTTAATTATATGATATGCTGATTTTTATCATGAAATATATGCTTTGTGGTTTTTTTCGAATAAAATGTAAATTATGTGAGCTACTTGTTAAATATAAATTGTTACAGAGTATTGGTTTCGGTATTCTACGGAAGACGGCAAGGATATGTGTTCGAGGAAAATCCCGTTTGAACCTTAGGAATAGATTAGGATACAAGTGACATGTCACTAGGATGGTTGGGCATCCGAACTCGTTGAGTTGAGTCCGAGTTCACTTATGGATGCGAACGCCCGAGCTCGTTAAGTTGATTCCGAGTTCATTTAAGGGCGGGTTACATGATTGCTTGATTGCATATGTGGCACTTATGTGCAAATTATTCATGTATCCGAATTATATTCCGATGTGTTCAACGGGTAAAGTTCTACTGAAATGGGGGAATACTCGAGATGAAAAGAGACGTATTGGTAAGTGTTGTGAAATGGATACTTTGGATAGGTATGTACTTAACCCTCGGGTTGAGTATTGATACAACAACGATAAGGTAGTAAGATGATGAGTGATGATTAGAAATGTGATTTATGTTTTGGTGATACCATGCTAATGTTGTTTGGTGTAATTACTTTGTTCTATTACTTATTATTTGCATATGAACTTACTAAGCATTTATGCTTACTCCCTCCTTTTTATTCATTGTAGTTTTGGACAAGCCAGCTCAGGAATCGGGATAGGTCAAAGGCTCGATCACACTATCTGAAGGACTTTTTAGTAAATGGCTTGTAAAATTTAAGTATGGCATGTATAGCAATATACCTATTTTGTGTAAATGATCTTATGATATGGCGATGGATTGGTTGAGGAAATGTTTGATAATGATAAGTTATGGAAATGGTTAGTTTAGATTATGTTTGATGTCATGGAAGGTTAATAGGATACCTAGTTCATGAAAATTCATAAAAAGGATGAAATTTGCCATAAACAGAACATTACAGCAACACTGACGTGAGTTTGAAAATTTACTAAAAATTGTAGAAATTGAGTTTAGTGATGAATTAAATATGAAATTGAAGCTCAATATGTCTAATTTCACATAAAACAAACTAAACAGGTAAAAGAATTATATGTTAGAAGATATTTGAATTTTAGTGAAACAGGGTTAGAGCAATTTCTAGATCCCCTATTCCAACTTTAGAAATTCACCATAAATTGTACAGATATAATTAGGTGGTGTATTTTATATTCTCAGAATCCTTATTGAGTATAGTTTCAGGAGAAACAAACCTAATAGTCATATGAATTTATTACAGAGAGAAATGTGGTTCGTAGTAAACAGAGGTCAGTCCAGTCAAGTCCTGAAACAGGGGTAAATTTAACTAATAAACTGTACTAATTGGCCCAACCAAAAATTCTATAAAACAATTATTAGATAGGTATATGAGTCTAGATTCAGGGAAAATTTACGGATCTTGATTTTAAGTTTTGTAACTCGAGATATGATTTTTCTTGTAACTGTGATGCAAGTAGCTGGAAAGCTGTGAATGTAGAAACAAATGATCCAAAGTTCTTAAAATGTTAAATTAAGTCTAGTAACACCTCATACTCGACTCCGGAAACGGTCTCGGGCATGGGGCGTTACATTTAGTGATATCAGAGCGGGTTTAGTCGGTTCTCAAACTACGTGTTGTATGTACGGATTTTGCTATACATGTCATATGTATAAATTGTGATAGTGTGACGACTTCTGACCTTTTTAAATGATTTTTTTATAGTAAATGGATCCCGATCCAACTGTGGCAGATGAAGTAGAGAGTAATGCGCCAGCTCCGGCTGAAGGGGCAGCGCCGACTAAAAATCCACCTCCTACTATTGGTCAGGGAGGAGGAGAAAGTGATCGGGAAGCCTTTCTCCAAATGATGAGTGCATGGTACACTGAGTTCGTTCGTACGAACCCAAATGTACGACCTCCCCCACCTCCCCCAATTCCTCAACCTGTACCCCCGATGCCTCAGGGTGTGGATATGATAAAATTTTACAGAACTCCAGTTGATAGAATTCGTAAATAAGGGGGCGAAGAATTTAAGGCAAATATTGATGATGATGCCGAGAAAGCAGAGTTCTGGCTTGAAAATTCTATCTGGGTATTTGATGAATTATCTTGTACACCTGAAGAATGTTTGAAATGTGCTATGTCTTTGTTGAGGGATTCAGCCTATAATTGGTGGAAGACTTTGATTTCGATGGTACCGAAAGAGAGAGTAACCTGGGAATTCTTTCAAGAAGAGTTTCGGAAGAAATATATTAGTGAAAGATTTATTGATCAGAAGCGTAAAGAATTTCTTGAGCTGAAGCAAGGTAATATGATAGTTACAGAATATGAAAGAGAGTTTGTTCGATTAAGTAAGTATGCCAGAGAATATGTCCATACAGAGGCCAAGATGTGCCGACGATTTGAAGACGGGCTCAACGAAGATATCAAGGTATTTGTTGGAATTCTTGAATTAAAAGAAATGGTAGTACTGGTTGATCGAGCTTGCAAGGCTGAAGAACTACTTAAAGAGAAGAAAAAGGTAGAGGCTGAGACTAGAAATTGGAAGAAAAGACCGACGAGCAGTTCATTTTCACAGTAACCCGGAAAGTCAAGAAATATGAATCCTCGTTCCCAAGTTTCTGCTGGGCAATCATATGGGAATTATAAAAAGCAAAATGTGGGTCCTAAGTCCCAGACTACTTCGACAGCCAGTGTAGGGAACTCGAGATTTGTTAAACCTGAGTGCCAGCGGTGTGGTAGAAATCATTTTGGTCCGTGCAGAATAAATAAATGTTTTCGATGTGGTTCTCCAGATCATTTTATTAGAGACTGCCCAGAGAGAGCTGAAAAAGAAAAATTTCAGAATACAAAAACAAGTGGTGCAGATTCAAGAGGAAGATATCCAAGAAAAGTGGGAGTGAAGCAAGCAAGTAAGAATGTAGTCGAGAGAGATGCACCAGTTAGACTGAAGGAAGGGCCCGGCTAGAACTTATGCTATTAAAGCACGCGAAGATGCTTCCTCACCTGATGTGATTACCGGTACATTTTCTCTCTATAATGTTAATGTTATTGCTTTAATTGATCCCGGTTCTACTCATTCATATGTGTGCATGAAATTGGTGTCTAGTATGAATATACCTGTTGAGAACACAGAATTTATGATTAGAGTGTCAAATCCGTTAGGCAAGTGTGTGATTGTTAATAAAGTATGCAAGAAATGTCCTTTAATGATTCGGGATCATTACTTTCCGGCCGACTTGATGTTGTTGTCGTTTGATGAGTTTGATGTTATTTTGGGTATGGATTGGTTGACATTGCATGATGCTATAATAAATTGCAAAGAAAAGGTTATAGAATTAAAGTGTGAAAATGGTGAAACTCTGCGGGTTGAATCAGATAAATCAGAGGCATTGTCTAATGTGATTTCTTCAATGTCGGCTCAAAGATATTTGAGAAAGGGTTATGAAGCTTATTTGGCGTATGTAATTAATACAAAAGAAGTTGAAAAGAAAGTTGAATCAGTACCGGTTGTGTGTGAATTTGAGGACGTATTTCCAAAAGAATTGTCGGGTTTGCCTCCAGTCAGGGAAGTAGAATTTGGTATTAATTTGATACCGGGAACAACTCCGATTTCGATTGCTCCATATAGAATGGCACCAACAGAGTTAAAAGAGTTAAAGTCGCAGTTGCAAGAGTTGACTTATAAAGGCTTTGTGAGACCGAGTTTTTCACCTTGGGGTGCTCCCGTGTTATTTGTGAAAAAGAAGGATGGTTCTATGAGGTTGTGTGTTGATTATCGACAGTTAAACAAGGTGACAATCAAAAACAAGTATCCGTTGCCAAGAATTGATGATTTGTTTGATCAGCTAAAAGGAGCGACATGGTTTTCAAAGATTGACTTGAGATCTGGGTATTACCAACTACGGGTAAAAGAGTCAGATGTGCCTAAAACTGCTTTTAGAACAAGGTATGGTTATTATGAATTTTTAGTTATGCCATTCGGGTTGACAAATGCTCCTGTTGTGTTTATGGATTTAATGAATCGCATATTTCGACCATACTTGGACAAATTTGTTGTGGTGTTTATAGATGATATTTTAATTTATTCAAAAGATGAGACAGAGCATGCTGAGCATTTGAGAATAGTTTTGCAAACTTTGAGAGATAAGCAAATTTGTATGCTAAGTTTAGTAAAAGTGAATTTTGGCTCAGAAGTTGGATTTTTGGGTCATATTGTTTGAGTCTTTGGTATACGGGTTGATCCTAGTAAAATTTCAGCCATTGTTGATTGGAAACCACCAGAAAAATGTGGCTGAAGTTAGAAGTTTCTTGGGGCTAGCTGGGAATTATCTGCGGTTTGTAAATGGATTTTCTATAATTGCTGCTCCTATAACTAGACTACTCAGAAAGAATGTTAAATTTGAATGGACGGAAGAATGTCAATGAGTTTTGAAGAATTGAAAAAGTTATTAACAGAGGCACCAGTGTTAGTACAGCCCGAATCAGGTAAAGAATTTGTGGTGTATAGTGATGCTTCTCTAAATGGTTTGGGGTGTGTACTCATGCAAGAAGGAAAGGTGGTGGCTTATGCTTCGAGGCAGTTAAAAACTCATGAGAGGAATTATCCTACTCACGATTTGGAATTAGCTGCGATGGTGTTTGCTTTGAAGATTTCGCGACATTATTTGTATGGTGAAAAGTGCCGGGTATATACTGACCATAAAGGTCTTAAGTACTTGATGTCACAAAAAGACTTGAATTTGAGACAGCGAAGATGGTTCGAGTTATTGAAAGATTACGAGCTTGTTATTAATTATCATCCGGGAAAAACAAATGTGGTTGCCGATGCTTTAAGCAGAAAGTTGTTGTTTGCTTTGAGAGTTATGAACACTCAGTTGAAAATGTCAGATGATGGTTCGATTCTAGCAGAGTTAAGAGTAAAACCGATGTTTTTACAAGAGATTTCTGAAGCTCAGAAAGATGATCAAGATTTGCAAGCCAAGAGAAAGCAGTGTGAAGTTGATACAGAGTTAGATTTTAGAATCGGTTCTGATGGGTGCTTAATGTTTAAAGATCGGATTTGTGTACCGAAGAATGAGGAATTGATTCAAAAGATCCTACAGGAAGCACATAGTAGTTGTTTCTCGATTCATCCGGGTAGTACGAAAATGTATAATGACTTGAAGAAAATGTATTGGTGGAATGGAATGAAAAAGGATATATCAGAGTTTGTGTCCAAATGCTTAATTTTTCAACAGGTGAAAGCTGAACACCAAGTGCCTTCGGGATTACTTCAGCCTATTATGGTTCCTGAATGGAAATGGGATCGGATTACTATGAATTTTGTTTTAGGGTTGCCATTGACTCCAGGAAAGAAAGATGCCATCTGGGTGATAGTTGACAGATTAACTAAGTCGGCTCATTTTATCCCGGTACGTACGGATTATTCTCTTAACAAGTTGGCTGAACTATATGTTAGAGAAATTGTTAGACTACACGGAATACCATTGTCGATTATTTCAGATAGAGATCCAAGGTTTACCTCGCGGTTTTGGCAAAAGTTGCAAGACGCGTTAGGTACAAAGTTAAATTTCAGTACTGCTTTTCATCCACAAACTAATGGGCAATCAGAGAGAGTAATTCAGATTCTTGAAGATATGCTCAGATGTTGTGTATTGGAATTTCAAGGAAGTTGGGAAAAATATTTACCGTTGGTAGAATTTGCTTACAATAATAGTTATCAGACGAGCTTGAAAATGGCACCTTATGAAGCATTGTATGGTCGTAAATGTCAAACGCCATTGTATTGGACTGAACTCAAGGAAAATCAGATTTATGGAGTTGATCTAACAAAAGAAACCGAAGAAAAAGTGAAGGTAATTCGAGATTGTTTGAAAGCTGCTTCAGATAGACAGAAATCTTATGCAGATCTAAAACGAAAGGACATTGAATTTCAAGTTGGTGATAAAGTATTTTTAAAGGTGTCTCCATGGAAGAAAGTTCTTAGACTTGGACGGAAGGGCAAATTAAGTCCGCATTTTATTGGGACGTATGAAATAATTGAAAAAGTTGGACCGGTAGCATATCGGCTAGCTTTACCACCTGAATTAGAGAAGATTCATGATGTGTTCCACGTATCTATGTTACACCGGTATCGTTCAGATCCTTCACATGTGGTTTCACCGACAGAAATTGAACTACAATCAGATATGACCTATGAAGAAGAACCGATTAAGATTTTAGCTCGAGAGGTCAAACAACTAAGGAATAAAAATATTGCACTTGTGAAGGTGTTGTGGCAAAAGCATGGAGTAGAAGAAGCTACATGGGAATCCGAAGAAAATATGAGAAATCAATACCCATATCTGTTTACCGGTAAGATTTTTGAGGACGAAAATCCTTAAAGGGGGAGAGTTGTAATATCCCGAATTAGGGCCTAATCGGAATAGTGGTTTCGTGACCATAAATCCGAGATAGAAATAATTATTTTATAATTATTTTGAGGTTTATGATATGATTTCATGATTGTGTGAAAATTTTGTGAAGAAATTCTATGCATAAAATGCTTAATTTGAAGTTAGGGACTAAATCGAATAAGTTGCAAAACTTGCATTCTAGAAGTTTTTAGTATGAAATTGCTTTGAAATATTAATTAGGAGGTCTTAAATAGCAATTTTACCAATTTTAAGTTCATGGGCAAAATTAGGACATGGAAGGAATTTTTGAAAGTTTAGTAAGGAGGGGCATTTTGGTCATTTGGGTATTAAATGAAATTAAAAGGGAAAAATAACACAAAATTAGTTATCATCTTCATAGTTGCTGCCGAATGCTCCATCTCACCATAGCTAGGGTTTCTTCAACTTTCAAGCTTCATAGTAAGTGATTCTAAGCCCCGTTTTTAATGATTTTTACGTTTTTGAGATCTCGGTAGCTCGATTTAGCTTATGCTAGCAATAACTTAACCTAGGGTTTATATTTGGAAAAATACCCATAGGTGAAATTTGTGTATTTTGATGTTTTATGATAGAATATGAGGTTTTAAATTATGTTAGACAACTTGTACTACTCGATTTTAAGCAAAAACGAGTAAGAGGGCTTAATCGGTAAAAATACCTAATAGTCACAAGTACATGTTAGAGTGAGAATTTGATGTTGCCATAGAAGAGAAAAGTGATCAGCATGTTATAAAACATAAGAATAAGGAATAAAGTTTAATCCCGAGCCTATGGGCAAAAGTGTAAATATGCAAAAGTTTAGGGGTAAAATTGTAATTTTTCCAAAATTTGAATTAAGGATTAATTTGATAATGTGAGTATTAAATAAGCTAAATGTGTTATTTTAGATCAAGAAAGACGTGGAATCGACCCCAATCGAGGAAAAGAAAAGATTGTGGACTAAATTGCAAAATCTTTATATTTTGGTACCAAGGTAAGTTCATGTGTAAATAATGTAGCATAATTGTTATTTTTAAATTATTGATGTTAATTATATGATATGCTGATTTTTATCATGAAATATATGCTTTGTGGTTATTTCGAATAAAATGTAAATTATGTGAGCTACTTGTTCAATATAAATTGTTACCGAGTATTGGTTTCGGTATTCTACGGAAGACGGCAAGGATATGTGTTCGAGGAAAATCCCGTTTGAACCTTAGGAATAGATTAGGATACAAGTGACATGTCACTAGGATGGTTGGGCATCCGAACTCGTTGAGTTGAGTCCGAGTTCACTTATGGATGCGAATGTCCGAACTCGCTGAGTTGAGTCCGAGTTCACTTATGGATGCGAACGCCCGAGCTCGTTGAGTTGAGTCCGAGTTCATTTAAGGGCGGGTTACATGATTGCTTGATTGCATATGTGGCACTTATGTGCAAATTATTCATGTATCCGAATTATATTCCAATGTGTTTAACGGGTAAAGTTCTACTGAAATGGGGGAATACTCGAGATGAAAAGAGACGTATTGGTAAGTGTTGTGAAATGGATACTTTGGACAGGTATGTACTTAACCCTCGGGTTGAGTATTGATACAACAACAATAAGGTAGTAAGATGATGAATGATGATTAGAAATGTGATTTATGTTTTGGTGATACCATGCTAATGTTGTTTGGTATATTTACTTTGTTATGTTACTTATTATTTGCATATGAACTTACTAAGCATTTATGCTTACTCCCTCCTTCTTATTCGTTGTAGTTTTGGACAAGCCAGCTCAGGAATCGGGATAGGTCAAAGGCTCGATCACACTATCTGAAGGACTTTTTGGTAAATGGCTTGTAAAATTTAAGTATGGTATGTATAGCAATATACCTATTTTGTGTAAATGATCTTATGATATGGTGATGGATTGGTTGAGAAAATGTTTGATAATGATAAGTTATGGAAATGGTTAGTTTAGATTATGTTTGATGTCATGGAAGGTTAATAGGATACCTAGTTCATGAAAATTCATAAAAAGGATTAAATTTGCCATAAATAGAACATTGCAGCAACACTGACGTGAGTTTGAAAATTTACTAAAAATTGTAGAAATCGAGTTTAGTGATGGATTAAATATGAAATTGAAGCTTAATATGTATAATTTCACATAAAACAAACTAAACAGGTAAAGGAATTATATGTTAGAAGATATTTGAATTTTAGTGAAACAGGGTCAGAGCAATTTCTTGATCCCCTGTTCCAACTTTAGAAATTCACCATAAATTTTACAGATATAATTAGGTGGTGTATCTTATATTCTAAGAATCCTTATTGAGTCTAGTTTCAGGAGAAACAAACCTCATAGTCATATGAATTTTGTACAGAGAGAAATGTGGTTCGTAGTAAACAGAGGTCAGTCCAGTCAAGTCCTGAAACAGGGGTAACTTTAACTAATAAACTGTACTAATTGGCCCAACCAAAAATTCTGTAAAAAAAAAATTAGTAGATAGGTATATGAGTCTAGATTCAGGGAAAATTTACAGATCTTGATTTCGAGTTTCGTAACTCGAGATATGATTTTTCTTGTAACTGTGATGCAAGTAGCTGGAAAGTTGTGAATGTAGAAACAAATGATCCAAAGTTCTTAAAATGTTAAATTAAGTCTAGTAACACCTCATACTCGACTCCGGAAACGGTCTCGGGCGTGGGGGCGTTACATTAAGTATAAGAATTATCAATACCCAATTTGTTAGTTTGATAATGTGATAGGTTCTCCGGCGACTTCCAACCCGAGCTAACCTGAGGACATTATAAACACAAAAAATAAACGGAGTACGCTATATATCTTAGTAAGTTGGTATGCAAATAATAATAAATTTATTAACATGCTTTTACCAATTCTCACAATATGTTCTCAAGATAATACAATTATAATCCACTCTTTACTCTTGTTCATCTCAAGCTGTCTACCCGAGTTACAGTCACTAAATTATTTATATCTTGAGCTGCGGAACTCCAAATTAAGATCTATTAATTTTCCCTAAAACTAGACTCACATATATTCTTACCATAAAATTTTCAGAATTTTTGGACTAGCCAATAAGTACAGTTTATTCTTTAAATTCTCCCCTATTCTGTTGTTTGACAGTTTTAATACTTTTTCACTAAAAATTAATTATCACATTGTATGGGATTTGGATGATGTTTCCATTTGTTTTTATTGAAAATATACTCAATAATAATTTTAAAAATAAAAACTATAACCAATAATTATTTTTATACAATTTTTAATGATTTTCCAAAGTTAGAATAGGGGATTTCGAAATTATTCTGACCTCGTCTCATAAAAATTCAAATATGTCGTAATATGAAATTATTTTGCTTACATTGTTTCTTTTATGTGAAAATAGACTCAATAAGATTTAATTTCATATGTTATTCAACCTCTAATTCGGTTTCTACCATTTTTGATGATTTTTCAAAATCACACAATTGTTGCTGTCCAAAACTATTTTATTGCTAATTTTACCTTCTCACATTTTCTTTGTATTAACTTTCATTCAACATTCACATAGATTTCATACGTACCTATATCGCTTAAACCAGTTATGCTTTTATTTTTTTATCTAGGCTATGTCAGTTGATACACTTAAACCTCAACGAAAACACATTATTTCAATTCAACATCAAATAATATTATTGGTTCATAATTCTTTCACATTTAATCATCACATAGTCATCTTCGTTTACACTTGGTCATTTCCCGTTGAACACATCGGAATAATAACGGGTACACAGTGGCCTTCACATAGTACCACCCTTGTAGCAAATTCTATTTTATTCACAAAGTGGCCTTCACATAGTACCACACTTGTGTCCAAAGCTATTTTATTCACAAAGTGGCCTACACATTGTACCACACTTATGTCCAAAGCTATTAAATTTACAAAGTGGCCTTCACATAGTACCAAACTTGTTTCCAAAGCTATTTTTTTCCTAAGTTCAGCCGGGAAATTTCTCGCTTAACACAATGCCATGGACTTATTTCACTTAGATGCCATGTACTTATTTCACTTAGCACATTGCCATGGACTTATTTCACTTAGATGCCATGGTCTTATTTCACTTAGCACAATGTCATATCCTAGATATGGTCTTACATGGAATCACTTATTTCACTTAGCACATTGTCATGGTCTAACCATGGTCTTTTACCGTCAATTCATATTTCACTATGCAATGATCGTGATCGATCCTGCGTTTTTACTCAATTCGAACGTTTACTTTAATTTTTAAAATTTAATCAAATATATAATAATATTTCATAATTAACACAAATCAATAATGTTTATTAACATACGAACTTACCTTGACCTACAATGGCGAAAAGGACCAAATCGTCCAATACTCGTTTTTTCCCCGTTCTAAATCTGAACTTTGTTTTTTCTTGATAATCGAGTTTAGAAGCTTAAAAAACCCTAGCCATGGTTTCCCTTTATGAAATTCGACCATGGGGTTGAAAATGGACAGAAATTGGCTTTTAATTTTGTTTTTAATTCATTTTAATTACTAAATGACCTAAATGCCCCTAACTTAAAAATATTCTATTTCACCTATTTCATATCTATTTTTGTCAAATAAATTAACCAATGGTCTAACTACCATTTAAGGACCTCTAATATAAAATTTCATAATAATTGGACACCTCTAACATGTAGAACTCAACTTTTGTACTTTTTACAATTTAGTCCTTTTGACTAAATTGAGTGCCCAAACGTCGAAATTTTTTAACAAAATTTTTAAGAAATCATTCTGTGAAACCATAGACTATAAAAATATAATAAAAATAAATTTTTTTCCTTGTCGAATTTGTGGTCCCAAAACCACTATTCCAGCTAGACCCAAAATCAGGCTGTTACAATGGTTGCAAATATTCTATAATGGGTTGGATGCACACTCGTGATCGAAACTAGATGGAGCTGTAAGAGGAGCCTAAATGAACTGGACATACGAGGATGCGTATGATCTTATTGAAAACATGGTGATGAATTCCTACTAGTGGCCAAACAAGCAATTTATTTATGGCCATTGACTATCCACTATAAAAGCTGACCATGAAGAAGATAGGTATCAACAGATTTTGGATAGACTTAACTAGACAGAGTCAACATCTAGTGGATCTTCAATATTTGGCAGAGACAAACCTCTTAGTTAGTATTTTGATAATACAACCAAGAACGTGAATTATATTGGGAATAGGGGTGGAAATCCCTATTCAAACACTTATGATCCTAGCTAGAAAGATCATTCGTATCTAAGATGGGGCAGAAATTAGGGAGAAGGTAATAGTTCTAACCCTGTTAAACAAAATGCTACTTACCAATCTCTTTATCCGCAATAACCTTGAGAGAGGACCAACCCAAGTGACCGTATTGTATGTAGCCAAAGATTAGTTCAAATCAAGGAAGAGATGTAGTTAATGTGAACTGAAGTGAAACAGGTGCAGTCTGAGTGCACCTAAACGACAAAAATATTGACAAAACTCGAAGATCAAATGAGCCAATTGATAAACATGATTGGACATATCAAAAGGAAAATTGGCACTAGAATCCCAAGTAATATTAAGAATAATCCTCGGAGAGAAGGGAAGGGCCATGTTAAAATAATTGCGCTCCGTTTGGGTAAAGTACTGAATAGCCGAGAAAACCCAAATCAAGAGGAGGCCGAGGACGATGTCGATGATCTTCGAGAAGAAGCTCCTCGAAACGACGATGTTAAAATAAAACTTTAAAAGTAGCGAAGCCAATAACTGAGTAGACATCTAAGTCAAACAGAGAACCTACACTAACAAAGGTACCATTCCCCTCGCGGTTAGAGGATAAGCAAAAAGGGGATGATGTGGAATTTGTAAGTTTTCTAAACTTATTAAAGTCACTTAATTTTCACTTTCCTCTAATACAATTAATTTAAAAAGTTGCTAAATAAGCTAAGTACTTAAAATAAATTAAGGCTAGGCGTATGAAAATTTAAATTGGAGAGCAAGTTAATATAGACACATCATGTAGTGTGTGATAATTTCTAAATAGATGCCCCTAAAATTGAAAGACCTTGGGAGTTTTACAATTCCTATAGAGATAGGGGATATTCATTTTAGTAAGGCTCTGTGTGATTTAAGAGCCAGTATAAATTCGATGCCCTTATCGATATACAAGAAACTCAAGTTAGAGGAATTTAAAAACACATATATCACACTACAATTAGCTGACAGGTATTTGACTGCCTTCAGATGTACCAACATCCAAAGTGTGAATACTACAACTAGAATAAATGAAATTGAGGCGGTGTTCGCAAGTATATGGGTCAAGTTGTAATATAGTTACAATGAAATAAGTAAGTACTCCGAGGATTGTACCCAAATGAGGCGAATACTAAATTAACTTTAACTTAAACGCAAATAAATCTAATTAGTACTTTAAATAAATTATATTATGAATAAACATAAATAAGTAATTTTTTATAAAGAAATAAATAAAAATAGAAAAAAATAAAGGGGACTTCGGATAAATGAATTCTAACTTAATCAAATCTAAGCACTGGTGGTTAGCTTGCTTCGATGTTCATAACTAATTCCTATTTTGGGTTTCTACTCAATCAACTAGTTGTTACCTTAAGAATCTCTTGATCTTCCACTAAACTAATGAGTTGGCAAGAACTACTTATCTCTCGACCTCACAGTCCAGACTTGTTTGAGGCTAAGGTGTTCACAGATAGGCCATACCAATTTTGGGTTAATTCCCACCTAAATGACTTCCTAGGGTTGTTAAGCCTAAGGTTTGTGTTCTTCCTCTTCCCAACAGTTGATCAGCTAAGAAAACCCTACATAGCAATTAATTAATTACACCTTCACTCATTAATCCCCCTATAAAAGGATTAGTTCCTTATGGATCTCATGAACATGATAAACTTGATAATAAATATAAACATAATTAATAAATCAAGAGAAAGGTTTAAGAGAATCCTGAATTGTATTTATTGAAGTGCAGAATCCACAGAAGTTTGATTAAGGTTGCAACTCACATTCTCCGGAGAGCAAAATATAGAAAAGAACTAAAAACAAACCTAATCCTAAAAGAAAGGAAAACTAGAAGCTAAAATTACAAAGAAAAACTTAAAGTATGAAAGTTGTCCCTAAATAAGTGTTTTAAGAGCCTATTTATAGAGTTAGGATTGTCGTCGTCCTTAACCCTAGGCCAGTTGATGTTCTCTTGTTTAAATTTCCACTATGCGAACCAAAATGCCCCTGGCTCGTAAGTGCTTCCATACAAGATTAATGTTGTGACACCCTAGTCCTTGTGTTGCAACATCGAAAGTAGTAGTATGCATGGTTCAAGGGTAGCTTCAAGGGTATGTTGCGACATCCTTTGGCTATATCATGACACCCAAGGCAATATAGTAATCCTGGCATTCTACTTCCTATGTTGCGACATCGAGCTCCCCATGTTGCAACATAGTGACCAGCTTTCAGTTCCTATGCCTTTGAATGTTCTCTTTCACACTTACTAAGTACGTCATCTCACCTTTAGGCCTAATCCAGCCCCTAAGATCAATAAAAAACTCAAAATGCATCTTTTATTAAATTTAACTAAACTAAAAAAACATAATGAAACATATTAAAATTACTCATATTCAGGCTCCTCAAGTATGAAAACTAGTTTAATCTACTGCACCAAATTACTACAGATCAAACTCCCCCACACTTAAGTCATTGCTTATCCTCAAGCAAAGTGAGACAAAAATAAAAACAAAAACATAACAGACGACCTTTGTGCAAGTATAGTACAAAGATTGATTTTGGAGTACATAACTAGGTATTTTCGTATTTACGCATAATTTTGGCATGATATATAAATAACTTACCACTTTCAATATCAAACACCTTACAAAGTATACAAGTATTAAGGCTTTCAAACATATGCATCCATCAACAAATTATATAGGTAATTTGATTGTCCTAGAAGAATACAAATAGTCGTAAATACAATTACTTAATGTGATGTCAATTCATGAATAAGTCTACCTAGATCGCATAAAGCTTTTCGACTTGTAACATTCTGAGGCTTAGGGCAGGTATAGAATTCAAGAATAGGAAGCATCATAATAGTTTCAAACACAAAAATAGTTTGGCACATTGTATTTTTCCCTATTCTTCCCTTTAGTAACCCTTACCCGCTCACTGTCGTATTTCTCATTCTCTCACCTTCCTTATTTCTCCATGTAGGAAGTCACAACATAATATAGCAACTACAGCTAGCTCATGGGTTTTTGTGCATCAATAACTGAGTTTTTCTACTTTTGTGACCTTTTTATCTTTTTCATACATCTCACTCACAATGCTTTTGTTTTTCAAGTACTTTTTCTACTCGTTTTGATTTTCTTTTTGAATTTTTCCTTTTATTGCACATATTGGCTAACCTTAATTACTAACTGTTCAATAAAATTATCGAACTAAAATTCAATATAAATCTATATACCTGTAAATATTAATTAGTAATATTTATAGACTTAATCATCAAAAAATAGGGTTTTAGAACCACCGTTTTTGGGACTACTGAAAAATAGGTTGTTACATAACTAATGCATCAAAATCTGGTACATTGGGTTTATGACTTTTGCATGACATAGTTTAGTTAAAAGGTAAAGATATACTCTCATTGGCATTACATGATAGATGGGAAAGTAACGTGGCCACGGGTCATTTGTTTAAGGAATATGATTTAATTACTATTTGATAGTAATTGACATTTTCATGAATGAAGATGTAATGATTTATTCATATTTTGAGTGACGTCACTCTGTCAAAAAATAATGGAAATTTATTTATAGAATGAATTCTATTTTATGGAAAGCTCAAAAAATTCTGTTTCTTATAAAAAGAATTAAATTTCCCATTGAATATTAATCTAAGTTTTCATTTTGTGTATTTGGTTTGTGTAGTTAAAGCCCACACTCTAAACAAGCTAGGTTCGAAAATGGTGGAGAAGATTGTTTGGTAGAAAGCCATGAAACGATCTAGATCGCTTCGCTCAAAGCATAAGTACTAATTTGGTCTAAGGTTTATATTATTATAAATACCACAAGCCTTAACGTTTAGAAAAAAAATTTAAACTTTCGCTATTCTACAAACATTATTTTTTAACCAATTTTTCCAACACCCTATTCATAATACTTTCAATCTTAATCAACACAAACTTAAGCCTAAAACTGTTGTTAGGAAGTAGGGATCTGATCTGTGATGATTCTAACCACTAATGCTGAAAATGTAAGGGGCCACCTCTGTTGTGTATGCTATTATCAACCACACCACCTATTAGAGTGAAAGCAAACATAGTGTTATATGCTTGATTATCGTCTTTGAATTTTGAAGAGCATGTTTCACTTTTATGTTTCAACAAATCTTTCAAAATGTTGGAGGTTCTCTCATTAGTGGAAGTTGCACTTATGTTTCACCTCAACCAGCACGAGCCTTAGTATGATATATTGTCATTCGAATGTTAAGAGGCTTATCCCAAACTACATTAGATGCTTCCCATGTAGTTGGTGATATCATTTCAGAAATTGTTTCTTTAGGTTTTGTTTGCTTCAATCATGTATTGAGATCAGGAAATAGAGTTGTTGACTGGCAAAGAGAAGTAAGTTAAGCTCTTGTCCCCTATTTTGGAATTTCTCCATTCCTAATGATCTCAAAATCCTCTTGTAATCCTTTCTTATGAATGAAATTATTATTTTTTTTTAAAAAAAGCACGAGCTCTCTTATCAATCCCTTCAAACTTAGCCATATTAAAGAGATAGGAAAAACCTTCACTATAAATTTGGAATAAATAAGGTGATAGAGGGCAATCCCGTTGAAGTCTTTTCTTACGCAAAAAAGTTTTGAGAAACATTTACCATTAAAAAAAACTAAATAAGAAACAATTTGAGCACAAGTCATTAAGAGGTAAATCAAGATTGTGCAAAAGGCAACTAAATTGGCACACCTTCCAAAATTTTACTTATTTCAATCATAAATTTTGTTCATATCAAATTTAAATATGAATTATTATATTTTTCGAACATGTATGTATCTTCAAAAGGTACAATGACTTTATAAACCACCAATATATTATAAAAAAAATTAATACCCATAACAATAACACATTGTGTCTTATCAATATAATTGTCAAGAAACAACTTAAATTTTTTACTTAGCACTTTAATAATAATCTTGTAAAGAACCAAAAAAAAACTAATAAGCCCATGCTAAGTCATATTTCTTAGGTTAGTGATTTTAGGGATCAGGACTATATGAGTAGGAGTAATGACTATACTTTTTCCATCTGGAGATAGTAATGAGAATATCATTCAGATAAAAAGTGCGTTCCCTTTGCAAATGTAACTATAACCTATATATCAAAAAAGTATAACCTAACTAACAGAAATGCGGAAATGTAGGATTTTAAACAGTTATGTCACTTTTCTCATACTAAATGACCTACTTTCGTTCAATTAATGGAATTATTTAATTTTAATACATATTAATATTTAAAGTAATAACTAATAATTAGTTTGATGGCTATAAAATTTTAAGAATTCTATTGAATTATAGATAAAAGTGATAAACAAAATTAAGAGTCAAGACATAAAACTTAAATTGAATATATGAATAATTTCTATCTCTGCTCTTATCAAGAAAATTTCTTCTAATATGATATAAAACATTGGTTAAATATTTAAATTAATTCAACTTTTTACCGGTTGTTTGCATAAGTGATAAATTTTTAAAATGCTCATATAATAATCTTTATAAAAATGTTAAAATAAAGATTTTTCACGCACTTCAATTTAATTTAAGTAAAATTAAATGAATTCTAATATATTTAGAATATGATAGGTGAATTAGATATTGTTTAAAAATAAAAAAAAAATAAAAGCATAATTTGAAACTTTATATACTATATTTGAGTACTTTCAAAAGATTTTGTTCTTATTTGAACACTCTTAAAAAATTTTGACCATAATTTGAATATTTTAAAAAAAATCTGGGAGCACTATGTGCACATTTACAAAGGTTAAGCCTTTATATGAGTTTTTTTTTTTTTTTTTTTAATTTTAACTTTTATATTAGCAACTCTTAAAACTTGGGGTCCTAATTTGAGCATTTACCCTAAAAAATTGAAGATGAACCGAAAGTTACAAGTTGGACATTAGCAGACGCGCCCTCTATCTACCCCCTACTCCCAACCATACCAGCCATTAATTCCTGAAAGTATTACAGCTGTGCCCAGATCGAACCAGAGAAATGAGAACACGTTAAGGTGTTGGACTTAGAGGATCATGATTGACGACCGCCCCTATCCTTGGTGGCAACTGCCAGTCAAAAACTTCGTCCGAGATTTCAACTTGATTAAGAGACTTAACTGTATTTTTTGTTTTTATCAGCAAACCTTTTGTTGGGAGTCTTTTCTCTTCTGGCTATAAGTAGGGCGGCATTCCAAGCACCTCATTTGCAAGAGGTCTTTACTCTTTAGCTGTTTTTCAGTCCCCAATAGAAAAGCTTAAAACAGAACTCAGCATTTGTTTGTCAGCTATTTCCCTCCATATTGCTAGCATTTGTTTTAGCTGAGAGGCAAAACTTCGGAACAGCAAAGAATACAGTTTGTTTCTAAAAAATTCCCAAGGACAGAGAAAGCAGAGTAGCTGTGTTAGGGAAAGAAAAGATGGTTGCACCTCTGTCAGCTTGGCCCTGGGAGAACTTGGGAGTTTTCAAGGTGCCAAGAAGTGTAACCTCGTTGTATTTGTTTAACTTTGATCGATTCATTAACTTTGTTTCCAGATGTAATGTCTGAATCCACTCTTTTTTTTTTCTTTTCTCCTCGTAGTATCTGCTATACGGTCCTTTAGCTGCAAAAGTATTGTATTCATGGATCTATGAGGATTCCATTAAGGATCTGTGGTGTCTTCATATACTCGTTATTTGTGCTTTGAGAGGATTAATTCATCAGCTATGGAGCTCTTACAGTACCACGCTTTTCCTAACTCGAAATCGCCGGATTAAGCAGGAAGGAGTTGATTTCAAGCAGATTGACAGAGAATGGGACTGGTAATATAATATATAATATATATTTCTGACTTATCTGTTCTTGTTCCTCCGGAATTATATGATTTCATGAACACTTGTTATTGATGTGATCTTTCAGGGATAATTTCCTAATCCTTCACGCACTGTTGGCTTACATGGCCTGCTTGATCTTTCCATCCTTGGATGATCTTCCTCTCTGGAACCCAAAAGGATTTATTACTTTACTGTTTCTACATGTCACCGTTTCGGAGCCCTTATATTACTGGGCGCATAGGTATTTCCATGAAGGCTACCTTTTCACCCATTATCATTCACTTCACCATTCATCTTCTGTAACCCATCCCTATACAGGTAAAAAAATCACTGACCCAGACCCCATTTTCCTTCTTCTTCGTTTCAATCCAGATTAACTTCTGCTTATGATAAGTTTCTTTCTGCTGCAGCTGGGCATGCAACTTTTCTAGAGCAACTTATATTATGTATAGTGATTGGAATTCCGATGGCGGGTTCTATTATGATGGGGTATGGATCAACAAGCATGGTTTATGGTTATGTTTCGGCTTTTGATTTTCTCAGATGCTTGGGGCATTCCAATGTTGAGGTTGTTCCCCATGAAGTTTTCATCAAGCTACCTTTCCTCAAATATTTCCTTTATACCCCCACGTAAGCAATACCCCTTCTCTCATGCTCATGCAATTAATGTGTATCAAAATTTTCTTTCCCGAGATTTGAAAATAAAAACCGGTTAATAATTGTTTGTAATTTATAAACGCGTTAACCACCTAACTTTATTTTTAAAATATAATTATATATTATTTTGGTTAATGACATATTAATAGGTATATGATAAGTTTTAAAGAAAAAATAACACAACAAATATGAAATGATAAAATAATCATATAAATTTGCTTAATAGGTTTATTTTCTTATTAACTTCATTAGTACTAATATTGTGGAATATTTTTTTAAAATTAAAATTAGGTAGTTGTATAATCACAATTAATACCATCAACCTTCAACCAATGAATTAATGAGTGAGCAATGTAATTAGCCAAACACATCTACAGAATAACACCTTCAACAGTTTCTTTCCTTTATAGCTTCTTCGCTTTTAGATGGTACCGAAATCTATTTCCAGATTTGGAAAATAGGTATTAATTTTAGTGCCATATTTATCACTCATTAGAACCCCTTCCACGAAACAGGAATTTATGGCAGACAGATAGATATGATGTTATTTCATTAAATTGTCGAGAAACTTGCAAGTTCCAATTACTTGAGAAGGAATGCTCATTTGGAGATTTCCTCCAGGAAGTTAGTTTAGTTTTGAGAAACAAGGCAATGGAGTTAGTTAGATGTTAGAGGTACTATGAGTTCATATTGAATAAGGTGTTGTTATTACTTAATCTAAAACGTTTGCTCCAAAATAGCAGCTAATGAGGTACGTGCACATTAATTTTGTGTTAGATAAAACAGGGAAATTTCTTATTGATGAGGTAGCTAGCATAATAATCGAGAGTTTTAACAGCAAAACATGCGACTTGCAATGCATTTTTTCTTCAACGAAACGAAATGCATGAATTGATTGTTGGCTAATTTTGTTGATGGATTTTAAAAAATTGTCAGGTACCATAGCCTGCACCACACAGAAATGGGGACCAACTTCTGTCTCTTCATGCCGATGTTTGACGCTATGGGGAATACGCTTAACTGCAGCTCGTGGCAGCTACACAAGAAAATTAGTTCAGATTCAGGTAGTTGCACTTGTTTTTCTGGGGTTTACCATCCAATATTAGAAATTCTTCTTCTGAACCGTTGGATTAGAACCGATAATGATTCAAGTACATGACACTGAAAACGACTTTATCTGCACTGTTATTGCATGACCTAACTTGTATGGTACAGAGTCTAATATGAAATTAACTTTGAATTTTTGTGAATGCAGCAAAGAATGGGAGGGTGCCAGATTTTGTGTTCCTAGCACATGGGGTGGACTTAACCTCATCGATGCATGCTCCATTCGTTTTCAGATCATTCGCATCCGTACCATTCTCCACCAGGATCTTTCTTCTGCCTTTGTTGCCTGTGGCGTTTTTGGTTATGTTAATAATGTGGGCTTGGTCTAAGACCTTCCTCGTTAGTTTCTACAATCTTAGAGGCCATTTGCACCAGACATGGGTTGTTCCTAGATTCGGCTTCCAGGTTCGCTTTTGATTTTAAATTAAACAAATTTGGCCACAATCATTATTGCAAGCCGATTAATCATCTAGAGCATCACGATCTTTTGCAGTATTTCTTACCATTTGCAATGGAGGGCATCAATAAGCGCATAGAGGAGGCCATTCTAAGGGCTGATAGGATAGGGGTGAAGGTCATCAGCCTTGCTGCATTAAATAAGGTCGGTATTTAGTTTATTTATTTTATTGTTAAACTTGTCTTCCACTTCTTCTTTTTTTTTTTTTTTAAGTTCTTTAATTGGCCCTTGAGTTATCTGATGATGGTAGTTGGGAGGAATAAATATGAGACATGAATCAACCTCATCTCCTTCATTTAAAACCATTGTGGACCTTTCACTTCACAGTTTAATTTCTTAGCACCATTTCTCGCAATTTAGCATCTGTCAAAAGCATCTCACTATCATTTACGCCTCAGTTGGACTGGAAATATCCAAGTTCATAGATCGAAAACTTGTGTGTATATATTTCAGAAATGCTACACCACAAGTTCTCTGCTTCCTCTAATCATGAACCTACCTCCGTATTTGCTCAGTCTTTTACTCCTTTCTTTTAACGGAAAAGCATCCTTTTCTTGAACCTGTACTCCAATCAGAACTCAGTATCCTCTATTCCTAACAGGACCCATTTTAACCTTACAAACTTCTCAACCATGACTCTCTCTCTCTCTCTCTCTCTCTCTCTCTCTCTCCATATAAATTTGGGGAAAGAAGGGTTTAATGTCTCCCATATGCTACGGTTAAAAGTTAAAACAAGTCAGTGGTATCTGTCCATACCATTTCCACAGCAGGGCTAAATGTTCCGTGAAGTAAATGGATAACCATTATTAGGTTTAACTATCCCAGCAGTGTTGCTAATAATAATCAATTCAAAAGAGGGGTTTAATTCGGCAATGCTTGCAGAACGAGGCTCTGAATGGAGGAGGAACACTGTTTGTTGAAAAGCATCCGGACCTAAAAGTCAGAGTTGTCCATGGTAACACCTTGACGGCTGCTGTTATTCTAAACGAAATTCCCAAGGACGTGGAAGAAGTGTTTTTAACAGGAGCTACTTCCAAGCTCGGCAGAGCTATTGCCCTTTACCTTTGTCGAAGGAGAGTACGCGTTCTTGTAAGTCTATACTTCAAATCTTTTCATTTATTTATTCACTGTTTTGATTAGCATATAGCAGGAGATCAGTGGCAAAGAAATGCCCAAGGGGGGACACCCTTGGTTTGTCAAACTGATTGCGCTTCTGCGCGTGGTTCACTGTATCTTTGCAATTTAATTTTGTAGGGAACGCACGCAATTAACTATTTGCTGCCTAGGGTCTCCTTTTAGTTGCCATCTATAGATTGGTTAAATAATATTGATGGTTGTACCATTACCATAGTTCCATTTTTGCAAGCTAGAGTATTGAAATAGAGTTCGGAAACAAAGATGAAATTCATTTTATTTAATAGATAATAAAGCAAATATCGGGAGAAATTTATTTTATGAATTGTATATTATATATTAGTAGCATTATTTTTAATCCGACAAATGCATGCGGACCATAGGAGTATATGGTTGGACCTAATAATATTGTGTCCTTTATTTCGGTGAGGCTGGGGTTTAGTGCCAATTGAAATCTATTGCTTATGGGTTTGGACATAATGTACCAGATGTTGACTTTATCAACCGAGAGGTTTCAAAAAATACAAAGGGAAGCCCCTGCGGATTGCCAGAATTATCTCGTCCAGGTCACCAAGTACCAGGCTGCTCAAAATTGTAAGGTACGAGATGCAAATCCCAGTCTCATCGGCTTGTTTTTTTTAGCTCATTGAAACACCTAAATTGCAGCTCAATAACATAAATTGACTTGGAGCAGAAACTTAAAGAATATATAAAACATGAATGAAATGTTGTTGTCATGAAATAGACATGGATCGTGGGTAAGTGGATAACACCAAGGCAGCAAAGTTGGGCTCCATCGGGGACACACTTTCATCAATTTGTGGTGCCACCTATCTTGGCCTTCAGAAGAGACTGCACTTACGGTGATCTGGCTGCCATGAGATTGCCTGATGATGTTGAAGGCCTTGGAAGTTGTGAGGTAACCAATCTTTTCTTTAATCATCCATTTTTTCTTATTACCATCATTAATATTATAATCACATGCATGCTTTTTCACAAGTTCAGTTTTCTAACTATAAGTATTGGTGGATGTTGGGCAGTACACCATGGAAAGAGGAGTAGTGCACGCATGCCATGCAGGGGGCGTGGTTCATCAGCTAGAAGGCTGGACCCATCACGAAGTTGGGGCAATTGATGTCGATAGAATCGATATTGTCTGGAAAGCTGCTCTCAAGCATGGTTTAAGGCCAGTGTCAAGTATGTAAACCAGCAATGTTCGTTGTCATAAATTGTCATGAAACAAACAAGAAGCAAACAAAACAAAGCAAAGAAAATGAATTTCGAATTTTAAACCTTCATGTTAATGCCATTTTTTTACGATTATCAAGATACTATATATTGCTACGAAGCGAATACTGATTGTATTACCCTTTGGGTTTGGTAACACCTCTATGTATATTTTGATTTGAAAATCATTAGAAATTGAACTACCGTCTTTCTTAGACATTGGGGGGTAAAATTTTAGATAAAAACTGGAATTACATCGTTTGTCAAGCGGGTATTAACTGTTGATTAAACGATACCCTCAGATTGTGGAGCTTACCGCTACCTCTTGTTTGTTTGTTCGTTATTTCGCGTGCTATGGAATTTCTAGCATAACCATCCACGGATGTTGTTTTACAAGTGGCATTTTTCCTAAAACATTAATATCAGTCCAAGTAAGTATGCTTAAATGAAATATGACTGTGGATATAAACTGATAGAATGTTTTGTATTAGGTGATTTTATGTCTGCATTCCTTAGTTCAAGGATGTTCGGTTTCATATTCAACTTAAGTACTGTAACCTTTTAAACAACTTTTATATGGTTCCTAGCCCCTTCGCAACTCTTGCACCTTGGAAAATTATATAATGATTTTTTTAATATATATACATACACCTAATGAGAAAAAATATTTAGAAATCTAAGTCACCCTTTAGATTATTTAAAAGAATAAGACTTTTTTTTTTTTAAAAGTAAACCTACCAGGTTAGATGGCAGCTAACTGTGCAAAAAACCACATATCACTATATTGAATAAAAAAATTGGACTTGATGCTGTGTATCAGCATACTACCAAACCAATTTCAACGGATTTTTATCCATGTCATAAAATTCGATTTTAATTCAGATTTTTTAAATCGAGTCATTCAGAAAAGTTAACCGAAACGTTTCCAAGATTGGATATGGTAGTGAATTAGTCTCATTAATTTGTATTTTGGCAGTAAATAAGGGTTTATTTGGACAATATAAAGTAATTGAATGAAAGTGTAATTACTAGAGTAGTAATGATAAGGACAACAAATAAAGATCGTATTCAAGTTGCTCGACTCAAAAAGAGATTCAGATTTGATCTGAAAGAACCAAACAGATTTAGAAACAAAAAAAATGATAACTTTAGAATATAGAGTTATCTTCAGTACTTTTAAAATAATAATTCATGCAAATTTTGAGTAGTTGATAACAAATTTCGTAGCTTTCATTATAATTATGTCATGCTGGTTAATGTTAAGGTAGATTTATTATCTTGATCAATTTATATGCTAAACACATGATTTTTACGGTTTTGAAGATAGTTGGTGCACTAGAAGGAAAAATGGACCTGAAACTTGCTTATGGATGCTCAATGCTGCAGCAAAAGCCCTATGGGATTGGGCTAATGTGGTGCCATCTTTGGATGCCCAAAAGATGCTTACTGGACCTCAGTACTCCTCTTGACCCAACTCTAAAGTGGGTTAACAAATCTAGATAGCCCATTAAGGGAGGAAGGAGCCCGACCGTCCACTTGAGGTGCCAAAACTGTCCATGAGACTTGGTATTCACGTAATTCAACCACCAAATCAACATGGAGAGAATCAAGGATCTCCGTCCTCCACAAATCAAGCAACTGTCCACCTCCCTCCACAATTCAAACAACTTTCTCCCCTTGAAACAAGCATGCCATCCACTACTTCTCCACAAATCAAGGATCGGCCACCTACATGGAGAAATTCAAGGGATGACATGCTAAAAATAGGGGGCTTAAACAAGTATAAATAGGGGCAAGAACTTGGAGTTATTCACTCATCAATCATTCATTCACTCACACCACATTTGAGAGACCAACACAAGAGTTTGAAAGAGCAATTCAGAGGTTTTTTTTAGAGCAGCCAAAATTTGACGCTTTGAAAGTAGTTGTGCATAGGAACAAATGAGAAGCAAGGAGGAAAAGAAACACGAGTAATGCCACGAAAAATCACTAGAATCGGCTTCCAGTTTCTTTCCCTTTAATCTTTTATTTTGTTCAAAGTTGATATACATGATTGTCATGTACTCTTTTGCTTTTAATTTAATGATAATAACTTAATTCTGTTAATGTTAATTGATTGCAATCCCTTAACTTATGTTACTAATACTCTATTGATGATTCTATGTTCTTTGGTTGTTTATTCATTCAAATAAAACCATGAACATGCTTGCTCATGCATAATTAATGCAGGGAAGTATATGAACTAGCTATTTAATCCAAATAAGATGGTAATTAATAAATGCAATATTTGAATGGTGCATGTTTGATCTCTTAATGATTGTGTTTGTAATTATATTTAGCAATATTCTTACCTTGCATAACCCATATATGATGTCTGCTTATGAAACTTTGAAGTTAATTAAACATAGAAGTATGCTAAAGAAACTTAAAAGTTAAAAAAGGTATGACTTCACTTATAAGTTATGGGTTAGTAAATAACCAAATTGCCATGGTTCTACTGTAACATCATTGACATCGCTTTTAATAATTTTAAGTTAAGTTAAACAATTAATCTTGTTCCTTCATATTATAGTAATTTAATCTTGTGATTTGCTGCTTATTATTTTGTGTTGCACTTTCATTTGTTTTAGCATACTTAGTAATTTAATTTAGGTTAGTAGTTAACTCAATTTACATTTCCTTATTTCTATCACCAACTTGCCATATGATAAATGTAACACCCTAATTTTGAGCCTAATCGAAACAATGGTTTCAAGACCACAAATTCGACGATGAAAATTTTATTTTTATTATATTTTTATGGTCTACAAGTTTACGGAATAATTTTGTGAAAATTTCATTCGAAAATTTTGACGTTCGGGCACTTAATTTAGTCAAAAGGACTAAACCGTAAAAAGTGAAAAAGTTAAGTTCTACATGTTAGAAGTGTCAAATTGTTATGAGTTTTTAAATTAAAGGTCCTTAAATGGTAATTAGACCATTGGTTAATTGTTGGACAAAAATGGACATGAAATGGGTGTAATAAAATATTTTTAAGTTAGGGGTATTTTGGTAAACTAATAATTAAAAGAATTAAAAAGGGAAATAAGCCAAATTAGCTATCATCTTCTTCATTCAACCGTTTCTACTAGAAGCAGCCATGGTTAGGGTTTGTTCAAACTCCCAAGCTCGATTGTAAGTGCTCCGTAACCCCGTTTTTAAAGTTCTTTACATTTTTAAAATCCCGGTAACTTGTTCTACTTATTTCTACCATTAATTTGAGCTAAAGTACATGTCTAAAAATTTTCCCATGAATAATATGCATGTATTTTGATGTCTAATGATAGAAAATGAAGGTTGGGTGTTAGATAAATGACTTTTGCTAAGCGATTTTACGTGAAAACGAGTGAAATGACATAATCGGTAAAAATACCTAATGTTCATAAGTACATGTTAGAGTGAGATTTGGATGTTGCTATAGAAGGAAAAAATCACCAGCGTGTCATAAAACATAAGAAAATAGGATGAAGTTTAATTTACGAGATTTGGGGCAAAAGTGTAAATATGCAAAAGTTTAGAGGCAAAATTGTAATTTTTCCAAAATATGATTTTGGGTTGATTTAAATAATATGAGTCCTAATTAGGCTATATTTGAAATGATAGAGTAAGGAAAATCAAAATTCGGGCTAAAATCGGCAAAATACTAAGTTGTGGACAAAATGGTAAAAATGACCATTTTCGCATACGAGGTAAGTTCATATGATTTTAATAATGCAATGTGTATTTTAATGTTAATGTTATGATATTATATAAATTCTAAGTATACATATATGTGAATAATTTGATATTATGTAAATGATGTAACATTACTATATGTTGTTGATGTCTTTATAATGGTATGATGATTATTGGTTACAAATTGTTGCATTCTATGATTATTGTTGAATTATTATACAAATTATGTGGAATACTTAAAAAATATGAGTTGCCACCGGAGTATCGATAATTGACATCACGAGAAAGATGGCAAAGGCGTATGATCGAGGAAAATCCCGTTTGAACATTAGGAATAGATTAGGATACAAGTGACATGTCACTAGGAAATTGAGATCCGAACTCGTTGAGTTGCGTTCCGAGTTCATTATGGGTTAAATTATGGTAGCTTGATTTCGTGTATCCGAATTATATTCTAATGTGTTAAACGGGCAAATCTCAAGTGAACAAAATAAAATACTCCAGATGAAAGCGACATGTTGGTAAGTGTTGTGAAATGAGTACGATGAACAAGTATGTGCGTAAACTCTCGAGTAGAGAACTCGATATGTTGTAATTGTGTGGTAAGAATGTTCATGAGAATGCTTTTGTGATAACCTTGTGATTATGAGTCCATGCTTATGAAGCATAATTATGTGTTCTTACCATGATGGAAGAAATGATATTGTATGGATTTGGTGAATAATAGTGGTGAATGAGTAAATTCAGCCTTGATAGTTTTGGGTTACTGCAGTGGTGCAAATTTGGAAATTCACCATAACTTGTGGAAATTGAGTTATGGGCTGAATAAAATATTAAATTAAAGATAAATGGGTCTAGTTTTACATAGTGGAAACGGTACATGCAATTGAACTTTATGTTATGAGATATTTAAATTGTTGTGAGATAGAGTCTGAATAACTTCGAGATCCCCTGTTCTTATTTGAGAAATTCACTAAAAATTTTACAAAAATAATTAGGAGTTATACTTTACATGTATAGATTCATTATTTATTCTATTTTTAATAGAAATAAACGGCATAGCCCTTTGAATTTTGTACAGAGAGAAAATTGATTCGTAGTGAACAGAGGTCAGAGTAGCTGAAAACTGAAACAGGGGAAACTTTAATGAATAAACTGTACCAATCGGCTACACCAAAAATTCTGGAAATTTTATCGAAGAAAGGTATATGAGTCTAGTTTCAAGGAAAATTAATGGAACTTAATTTTGAGTTTTGTAGCTTCATATATAAATGATTTAGTAACTATAATTTGGTAAAATAGCTTAACCTAAACATGTGTAAATTGTACAATTTTGGTGTTTTATCTTAGAAAAGCATGATGGTAATTGCTTATTAATTTCATATGGACTTACTAAGCGTAAAGCTTACCCTGGTAATTGCTTATTAATTTCATATGGACTTACTAAGCGTAAAGCTTACCCCTTCCTCTCCACTTCTTGGTTTTAAGAGTGTCTCGAGGTTGGAGATCGTCGGAGGCGAGAATCACACTATCAAGCTATCGCTTTTAGGAGAATTAATTCAATATTTGAAATATCAAGTGAGTGGCATGTATAGGAAGTTAGTTTGTGATATGTATTATTATTATGACTTCGACCAACCGTATTGGTCTGCATTGAGCTATCATATATGGTCATGAGATATGACCTTTATTCATTATGGGTTGAAAATTTCATTAAACATGTTATGTCTTATGTTTGTGATGTGATGATATAGTTAGGTTGTTTGTTATGCATGATTAGTAATATATCCTGTAAGTTGAATGCATGCCTATGGATTATGAATTAAATGTGTAATTCGGAGATGAGTGATGTTGCCTTGGACATGGATGTTTAAGGGACGATATGCATGAGTTTGAGAAGTTTTGAATTAAATGAAAATTTATGGCCCGATTTTCGTCTTTGTGTATAGTTAAGTCTGGTAATGCGTCGTACCGTGTTCCAGCCTTGGGTACGGGTAAGGGGTGTTACATTTGGTGGTATCAGAGCTATGGTTTAGTTGGTTCTCGGACTAACCTAGCTTGTGTAAAAGTCTAGTTATACATGCCACAGATCCGTGATAGTGTGATGTCTCCCAACGCATAAGAACACCATCTTATTTAGACAAAGGTACTCTCCAACCGAGCTGTACCGACCATGTTCAAGGTGATTGATGGTATTTGAGTAAAATTATGATTGTGATAAGTCTCAATTCAGAAAGGTATGAATAAAATTTTATGATATATATGTGATATTACGTAATATGAAAGCTTATGTTGTGATGAATACCCATACTTGCTTAATGCTCATATGATGTAGTGCACTTAGCTTACTTGATAAGTTGAATGGGATAAATAGAAATTCGTAGAGGTACGAGTAAGGGTTCATAATATCATGATACGAATGAAAATGTCATTGTCTTGATTGGACATTGAATGTTGATGAATGTTAATGATATTTTTATGAGATAATGAATTATAACGAAATGAACTTATCTATGTTAAATTATTTGGAATGAATTATATAATTGTAATGATATGTATATGTATAAGAAAGTCGAGTCAGAGGCCCTACAACCGCTCCCCCTTATCAAAGTGGTGCTTATAATGGAATTTCATGAGATTTGTACTGAATAAGTTCCCGATTGAAAAACCAAAGAGTTCAATGATAGAATAATTATAAGAATGATTAGAGATTGAGAATGAGTTGATAAGTAAAGTTAGAGCTAGAAAAGTATTAGGTTGACATAAAGATTATTGAAGCTATACACTGTCCCAGTTAGAGAATGAATTTACTTTGGTAAATTGAATTACTCGGGTACAAGGTCGAGAAAAGTGTAAATCAAAATTTATTTAGAATTGGTCTTCTTTAGTGAAAGGTCTAACATGAAATTTGTGATGGCAGAACTAGATGTGAGAAATGATATTTGAAATGTGAAATATCTGAGTGTGATAGTTACGGCTAAACAGATTTAACAGTTTCTTCTGAAATGTTCTATGTATTTATCCGTTCTCAGAAAAAAATCTATGGCTGTTGATTTTTTTTTAAAGAGATTTTTGTTATATGGGAATGTTTTCTAATCCTGGTGTTAGATAGAAGCATTGGTAGTCTGACTAGTTTATAATTTGTATTGTTGTATTTCCTCGGGCATTTTATTACATTTTGTCTGGTAAGAATTGATGAGAGGATATGTATGGGAAGATACATTGTTCTTGTTATATTTGATTCCAGTGGGATTAAATGATGTTTTCTTCTGGACTTATTTTCTCTGAGGAATTTTCGAGATCTTCCATATTTTCCTATGTGTTTGGTTTTCTATTTTTTTGCATAGTATCGTATCTTGGGTTTCTTTATTCTGGATTTCTTTATTCTGGGTTTCTCAATCTTGGATTTATTTATTCGGTTTTCTTGTTATCTTTATTCCATAATTTGTCAATTATGAATCATGTTCGAAGTGCGTTCTTCAGCTCATGATAATTATGACAAGCATGACTATACTTTCGATTTGATCTTGGTAATGTGATGATTTTAGTATTGGGATTTCTCAAATTTCTGTGTAAGGATTTGACAACAGTAAAGGCATAAGTGATAAAAGCGTAAGTTTCAATCAGTATGGTGGATTACTTCTCTCAAGTAAGTCAATTATAATTAATGACTTCAATTGAGATATTTTGGTTACTTGAGCTAGTGCAATTGAGATGGTTTTGATTAGCATAAGGAATGAATAGTAAAGGACTACATGATTAATTGTTTAGTAACTAGAAGAAAGGATTACTTGAAATATCATTCAACGGTGTTTAGATCGGCTCGAGTGTTTAATCTGTGTGAATTGTTTATTTGAAAGATTTCATATGACAATTATGTCAGGATCATTTTTTCTAAGTTTGATAATAGAATTTCATTTCTTTACGGGTAAAAGGTAAATAGTCTGAACGAGAAGTGTATATCTCTTAGAAAATTTTGATATAAGTAGAAGCTACTAAGAATGATAAAGTTTTCATCTTGCGAATGCTGAAAAGTTTATTACATGTTAGCAAGGTTTGGACAGATGAAAATATTGCTAACCAAAGTGTCTGAACTGGACTAGTCTGCATTGAGTAAAGATTTCCTAATTTTCAGTAATGCACTGTTGTATGAATGGTGGTGTGTTTCAAGAAAATAAGGTAATGTGATAGTTTGGAGCATTTGATGTCACAGAAAATTTGAGTTGTTGATGGGGTTAAAGTCGAGCATCAAGATCTACCAGAATTATCTCTGCCAGTATTGATATTAGGATGAGAATGAGAAGGAATATTTTTGAAGCTATATCAGAATTATTTCCGTAGCGGAAAGAGGAAAATGTGATAGTGAGTAGTAAACTAAAAGAGTACAGTAAAGGTCGACTTCTGATGTTGAA
Organism: Gossypium longicalyx; assembly: GCA_025698465.1. Classification (NCBI taxonomy): domain Eukaryota; kingdom Viridiplantae; phylum Streptophyta; class Magnoliopsida; order Malvales; family Malvaceae; genus Gossypium; species Gossypium longicalyx. Next base: position 73,504,689 of record CM047002.1, on the reverse strand, counting down.
TTTCAGATTGGATCTGATTCATGGTATTATTATTCTGAGGCTTATACAGAAAGAATTGTACGAAGCTCACAGTGAAAATTTGACTATTCATTCAGAGAGTAATGACGTGTACTATAATTTAATTCAGATGTTATTGGATTGTGATTTACCGATGATGAAAATCTGTATGATTATTTCGGAAAAGTGCATGTTCCCTTGATTGTTGGATTTCTTGGAAATTCTAGTCTCCATAAACCAAATTGAGATCTGGGTTTTATGTCATGATATCATGGGAAACTGAGAAGCCTTTGAAAATTTAAGAACAATTGGGAGTTGAGTCCGTAAGCTTTCAGATCATATGAGAAATTAAGGAGATGTATTGGAGGCACCACCTGAGCGAAGGTACTTTGGTATTGAGTATGAGATTGAGGAATCTAAGTGAAAACCACTTTTCCGGTAAGATTTTCGGGGCCAAAAATCCCTAAAGGGGGGGAGAGTTATAACACCCTGATTTTGGGCCTAGTCGGAACAGTGGTTTCGGGACCACAAATCCGATGATGAAAATTTTATTTTTATTATATTTTTATGGTCTACGAGTTTACAGAATAATTTTGTGAAAATTTCATTCGAAAATTTTGACGTTCGGGCACTTAATTTAGTCAAAAGGACTAAATCGTAAAAAGTGCAAAAGTTGAGTTCTACATGTTAGAAGTGTCAAATTTCTATGAGTTTTTAAATTAAAGGTCCTTAAATGGTAATTAGACCATTGGTTAATTTTTGGACAAAATTTGACATGAAATGGGTGTAATAAAATATTTTTAAGTTAGGGGTATTTTGGTAAACTAATAATTAAAAGAATTAAAAAGGAAAATAAGCCAAATTAGCTATCATCTTCTTCATTCAACCGTTTCTACCAGAAGCAGCCATGGTTAGGGTTTTTTCAAACTCCCAAGCTCGATTGTAAGTGCTCCCTAACCCGTTTTTAAAGTTCTTTACATTTTTGAAATCCCGGTAACTTGTTCTACTTATTTCTACCATTAATTTGAGCTAAGGTTCATGTCTTAAAATTTACCCATGAATAATATGCATGTATTTTGATGTCTAATGATAGAAAATGAAGGTTGGGTGTTAGATAAACGACTTTTGCTAAGCGATTTTACGTGAAAATGAGTAAAATGACATAATCGGTAAAAATACCTAATGTTCATAAGTACATGTTAGAGTGAGAATTGGATGTTGCTATAGAAGGAAAAAATGATCAGCGTGTCATAAAACATAAGAAAATAGGATGAAGTTTAATTTACGAGATTTGGGGCAAAAGTGTAAATATGCGAAAGTTTAGGGGCAAAATTATAATTTTTCTAAAATATGATTTTGGGTTGATTTTAATAATATGAGTCCTAATTAGGCTATATTTGAAATGATAGAGCAAGGAAAATCGAAATTTGGGCTAAAATCGGTAAAATACTAAGTTGTGGACAAAATGGTAAAAATGACCATTTTCGCATACGAGGTAAGTTCATATGATTTTAATAATGCAATGTGTATTTTAATGTTAATGTTATGATATTATATGAATAGTAAGTATACATATATGTGAATAATTTGATATTATGTAAATGATGTAACATTACTATATGTTGTTGATGTCTTTATAATGGTATGATGATTATTGTTTACGAATTGTTGCATTCTATGATTATTGTTGAATTATTATACAAATTATGTGGAATACTTGAAAAATATGAGTTTCCACCGGAGTATCGATATTGACATCACGAGAAAGATGGCAAAGGCGTATGATTGAGGAAAATCCCGTTTGAACATTAGGAATAGATTAGGATACAAGTGACATGTCACAAGGAAATTGAGATCCGAACTCGTTGAGTTACGTTTCGAGTTCGTGATAATTACGAGGCATCCGAGCTCATTGAGTTGCGTTCTGAGTTCACTTATGGATGCAAGCATCCGAACTCGTTGAGTTGTGTTTCGAGTTTATTATGGATGTGAACACCCGAGCTCGTTGAGTTGCGTTCCGAGTTCATTATGGGTGAAATTATGGTAGCTTGATTTCATGTATCCGAATTATATTTCGATGTGTTCAACGGGTAAATCTCAAGTGAACGAAATAAAATGCTCCAGATGAAAGCGGCATGTTGGTAAGTGTTGTGAAATGAGTACGATGAACAAGTATGTGCGTAAACTCTCGAGTAGAGAACTCGATATGTTGTAATTGTGTGGTAAGAATGTTCATGAGAATGCTTTTGTGATAACCTTGTGATTATGAGTCCATGCTTATGAAGCATAATTATGTGTTCTTACCATGATGGATGAAATGATATTGTATGGATTTGATGAATAATAGTGGTGAATGAGTAAATTCAACCTTGATAGTTTTGGGTTACTGCAGTGGTGCAACTTTAGAAATTCACCATAAATTGTGGAAATTGAGTTAGGGGCTGAATAATATATGAGATTAAATCTCAATGAGTCTAGTTTCACATAGAGGAAACAGTACATGCAATTGAGCTTTATGTTATGAGATATTTAAATTTTTGTGAGACAGAGTCTGAATGACTTCGAGATCCCCTGTTCCTATTTGAGAAATTCACTAAAAATTTTACAAAAATAATTAGGAGTTTTACTTGACATGTATAGATTCCTTATTGATTCAGTTTTCAAGAGAAATAAATGGCATAGCCTTTGAATTATGTACAGAGAGAAAATTGATTCGTAGTGAACAGAGGTCAGAGTAGCTGAAAACTAAAATAGGGAAAACTTTAATTAATAAATTGTACCAATTCGCTAAACCAAAAATTCTGGAAATTTTATGAGAGAAATGTATATGAGTTTAGTTTCAAGGAAAATTAATGGAACTTAGTTTGGAGTTTCGTAGCACTAGATATTAATGATTTAGTAACTGTAATTTGGTAAAACAGCTTAACCTGAACATGTGTAAATTGTACAATTTTGGTGTTTTATCTTAGAAAAGCATGATGGTAATTGCTTATTAATTTCATATGGACTTACTAAGTGTAAAGCTTACCCCTTCCTCTCCACTTCTTCAGTTTTGGCAGGTCGGCTCGGGGTTGGAGATCGTCGGAGGAAAAATCATACTATCAAGCTATCACTTTTAGGAGCATTAATTCAGTATTTGAAATATCAAGTGAGTGGCATGTATAGGAAGTTAGTTTGTGATATGTATTATTATTATGAATTTGGCCAACCGTATTGGTCTGCATTGAGCTATCATATATGGTCATGAGGTATGACCTTTATTCATTATGGGTTGAAAATTTCATTAAACATGTTATGTCTTATGTTTGTGATGTGATGATATAGTTAGGTTGTTTGTTATGCATGATTAGTTATATATCTTGTAAGTTGAATGCATGCCTATGGATTATGAATTAAATGTGTGATTCGGAGATGAGTGATGTTGCCTTGGACATGGATGTTTAAGGGACGATATGCATGTGTTTGAGAAGTTTTGAATTAAATGAAAATTTATGGCCCGATTTTTGTCTTTGTGTATAGTTAAGTCTGGTAATGCGTCGTACCCTATTCGAGCCTTGGATACGGGTAAGGGGTGTTACAATAAATTTCACTATATTTTCCTTTCATATATAGTCCATGTGGAGACGATACTTTCTACTTACTACTTTATTGCTTGTTGACGATTATGTACACTATCACATCATTCAATAATTTCATGATAGAAAACAAAAACAAATAAAAGATGAAATTCAAGCATAAAAAAATAAAGATAAATAAATTAAAACAAAAATTAAAAGGTAGAAGATGAATTAAATAAATTGATGGATAAGGATAGAAGATAGTTATCGAACTGAATCGTTTAAGATATAAACCCTAAAAAAATTCAATTATTGGCTCTAATCAACCCGCCAAGAAATAATACTTGACAAATTGAATTGTAACACCCCATGCCCGACCCAATCGCCGAATCCGAGCTATGAGATGCCACATTTTTTGTCGGAACAACTACGACCAATTACAATTCAATTTCAACCATTTACACATGCTATTAAGTATATTACACATTTACAATATGTTTTACAATCATATTCAAGTTTTATATGAGCTTATGAATGCTCATTTGGTAACTTGAGGTCGAATAAAATATAAAAATTTCAAACTATCGAGTTGACGTTGCGACTTCGGGAGTCCTAGGTAACGACGTAACTCACTAAATTCTCCTAATCACGACATTAAGAGTTCGATGTTGGAACATGACTAACTGTTTCTAAAATGTTCAAATGATACCAATTCACAATGCCTAAACAAAAATAGCAATAGCATTAGTCCATCCATTTAAGCTTCAAATCTATTACAAACAGCTCATATAACATCATTGTTATCTAAAATTATTAAGTGACCATTCACAATTCAAAACCAAACTCAATACATAAGACCATTCACAAAGAATGATGCAACTTTGAGGAATTTGGAGAACCAAGTGGGTTAGCTAGCCAACGAACTTTGAACTAGACCCCAAGGTGTTTCGTCAAGCGACACTGAAAATCCGAGAAGTGTAGGTAACGAGCATTGTAAACCTATCACCTTGAGGAGTGGAAGGTTGTTGGAGCCTAGAGTTTTTGAGGTTGAAGATGAGTCTATTGTAGCCTAGAGCAAAGAAAAAGTTCAACCGAGTGTTGAAACTCCTACTTTATAGAAGTCAGAATCTACGATCCTTGATGAGGTAAACCTACAACAAGCTGGTTCTGATAATCTAACACTTGCAAAAAAATTACCACAGAAAAGTTATCCAATTAAAGTTAAGATCCCACCACCTCATTATCCTTAAAGACTCTAGCAACATAAGCAAGATGTTCAGTTCAAAATTTTTTTAGATGTACTTAAGTAGCTTCATATCAATATCCCATTGGTGGTAGCTTTGGAGCAAATGCCAAACTATGTAAAATTCATGAAGAATATCCTGTCTAAAAAGAAAAGATTGGGGAAACTTAAGACAATGGTATTGTTAAAAGAGTATAGTGCATTTTTGCAAAACAAACTTCCCCAAAAAAATGAAAAATCTAGGGAACTTTACATACCTTATAATATTGGAGATTCTTACTGTGGTTTGACTCTATGAGATTTGGGAGTGAGCATAAACTTGATGCCCATGTTCATATTTTTAAAAAAAAATTGGTGAAGTTAGGCCAATAATGGTTACGCTTCAATTGGTAAACAGATCTTTAGCAATCCGGAAGGAAAAATTGAAGATGTATTGGTACATGTTGATAAATTTGTATTTTCTACTGACTTTATCATTTTGGATTTTGAAGCAAATAAGGAGTACCAATCATCTTGGGAAGGCCTTTCTTAACAACCAGTAGGACATTAATCAATGTGTAGAAGGGCGAACTCACCATAGGATTTTAAGACGATCATGTAACTTTTAACGTATTCAAACTATGAGAAATCTTGATGGAGTTAAAGAGTGCTTCGCGATGTCTGAAATAGAATCCTTGGTTACAAAATGGGAACTCGATTCTATAGAGGATCTGTTAGAGTGCATCTTACTGTCTAATCCACCAAGTGATGAAGAAGAGGAGGAATATTTGGCTTAGTTAGAGGCCAATTCGAAGGGATTCATTCAACAATCCTAGTTCAAATATTTGGAGTTGGCATCTCGTTAGCATATTCAACCGAAAGCGTTGATTGAAAAGCCACTTAAATTGGAGTTAAAAGTACTTCCGTCTCATTTAGAATATGTTTATTTAGGTAACTCTTCTACTTTGTCTGTCATAATTACAGCTGAGTTAACCAAAAGTCAAGAGGAAAAGTTGATTGACATTCTAAAGAAGTTTAAAAAGGCAATTGGGTGGACTATAGCTAATACTTGAGGTATTAGCCCAACTTTGTACATGCACAAAATCATATTAAAAGATAGTGAAAAGGGACAGTTGATGGCAAAGAAGACTAAATCCGATTATGAAAGAGGTGGTTAAGAAAGAAATTATCAAGTAGTTAGAGTGGAAATTATTTACCCCATCTCAGACAGCTCATGGGTAAGTCTAGTCCAATGTGTTCCAATGAAAAAAGGCATTAGAATTGTGGAGAATGAGAACAACGAGCTGATTGTGGCTATAACAATTGCGAGATGGAGGATTTATGTGGACTATAGAAAGCTAAATAAAGAAATTCGAAAAAACCATTTTCAGTTACCATTTTTAGATCAAATGTTAGACAGACTTGTGATCTACCGTAATTCAGTGCACTTGATTAAACTAGTTTTCACATTTAAGGAGCTTGAATACAAGCATTTTTGTTATGTTTTTAACTCAGTTTCTTTAGTTTTGTTTACATTCAATAAAATGTGCACATCGAGTCTTTTATTAACCTTAAGGTACGAATAAGGCCTAAGGGAGAGTTAACATACTTTGTGAGTGTGCAAAAGACTACTACATGGCATTTCGAGTCAATACTAGATGCTATATCGTAACATGGGGGATCCAATATTGCAACATAGAGAGCGTAATAGAGAAAGTTAGAAACTGCCTTCAATGTCGTGACACAGGCGAAGGTGTCGCGACATACCCCTAAAGATGGCTACAAAAGAACATGTTGGTTGCTACATCGCTACATAGGTCCTAGTGTGTCACAACATCGACTCTATGACGAGAATAAAACACCTATACATGTGCATATTTAACCATTTTTCGATTAAATTTTTTCTATATCGAACATATCAAAATGACCTTACCATTGGGACTACTTCTCACTTGCATCACAACTGATTAAATGTCACCATTCTAACAAATTCCAAATGGTTCCAATAACCAACATAAATACATACCAAATTATGTCCAAATAGTCATAATTCAAACAAACAGACTTGATTAAATTTCATATCAAAACATGGCTTAAATGATCACTTTGAAAACATGCCAACTCTTACCACTTTGGCCATAAAACCATGTATCAATTTGATATTATAAACACCAATCTTTAAACATCAAAGTGCCAAAAGCACACCAGTCATCAAGGCATCAAATATTATAAGTTTCACAAATTCAAAGCAACATTACATGCCAATATCATTAACTAAACATTAGACATACATCCACCTATACATGCCATTATAACCATGACTAAAGCATCAAAATCTACAGATAAAATCGATGGATAGCGTGATGGATATTTGACTAGCTTCCAACCTGATCGAGCTTCCGATAATTTGTAAAGTAAGAGAAAGATAACTACGTAAGCAATGAATGCTTAGTAAGTTCATATAAACCATAAGCATAATATTACATTTTAATAATGAAATTTATAGGTTAAAAGTAAACCAATACTAATGTCTCAAGATTTATCAAACCATAATCATCAACTCACAAATGAGTAAGTGATGGTCACTAAACTAACTATAAATACGACTAAGGCAAGCGCACCTATCAAATAATAGTATAGTTATGGTGAGTAGGGAATATCGTATCCACGAGGACTAAAAGTACTAGTAATTAATATTTTTCTATTATTTAGCTGACAAATTTGAGTGATTGTTTTTAATCTAAAATTACTAAACTAATCTAACAAAGAACGCAACAGAGAAATGAAATAGGAAAATAATCGAAGATAACTAATGAGATAGACAATCCCAGGAAAGAATCCACCTAGACTTCACCTATTATTGTCAATCTGAATTAAACGATTTATTCACTTGTGTCTTGATCCGTAGAAATCCCTAAATTATGTCAATATCTCTTTCGAGACTAAGAACAATTGACTCTAAGTTGATTAACTAAAATCTCTTTCTAATTAAAACCTCTATTGTCACATTAACTCGATCTATAGCTTCCCATATTAGATTTTACTCTAATTCGGTAGATTTATGTCATCCTATTTCTAGGATTGCATGCAACTCCACTAAATTATGTTAGATCTACTCTTAAACAGGGACTTTTGCTCCACTAAAATAAGCACATTAAACATGAACTAATATCCTAAAAATATTAAAACACGAAATAAGCATACATATTGAGAACAAGAATAAGATATTTATCGCGTAAAAACAGAAATTAAATAATAAGATTCATCATAGGTTTCATCCTCCCTAAGTATCAAGGGAATTTAGTTCATAATCCTGAATAGAAATATCTCAAAGTTAGGATAACAACTTGACATAAAAAAACTCAACAAAACTTAAAAGGAAATCAAATGGAGATTTTCAATCTGAAAGGAGATCCGCTTCCGAGTTGATTCTAATGGCGTTCTTCGAGTCTTTTCTTTGATATTCTTTGAGTGCCCCCTTAAATCTTCTTCTAATTAGTATTTATAGATTTTAGAATGCTCAGAAAGCCTAAAAATTAGGTTTTTCTGCGTATTTGGGAAGTAGGGTGCGATATCGACACGGGTTGGCACATGGGCGTGTGGCTAGCCCATGTAGCTCACACGGGTGTATGGCTAGCTCATGTGGAAATGCCCAGGCCGTGTGGATCCTAGAAATAGCTTTATTTGTCTGATTTTAGCTCGTTTTTCTCTCTTTTTACTCCCATATGCTCTCTGAAGTATAGAAACATGAATTTAAAGGATTAGGAGCATCAAATTCACTAATTTACATAATGAATCATCCAAAAATGCATTAAGAATGAGATTAAAATATGTTAATGAGATTAAAATATGTTACTTTTATAGCTTATCAGTAAGTTTATTAGTGTCGTATATTTATAGACCATTCATAACATGATAGGATTTCATGAGACATAATATATAATCATCAACCTTTTTATAAAATATATCTTTCTATTTACTTACTTTCCTTTCCGTTCCCAAATGCTTTTGATAAGCCTAAACAAAATTATTAATTCTCAATACTTCCATGACATAGATAGATTTATTCAAAGCATAATCAATTTACTAACATATGAATACATCATTTATCTCATTAAACCTTTTTATAACGTTATAATACATCCCAATTATGTGCTTACCGTATCATTCCCTTTTCTTACCCATTTCATATGCATAATACAAGCATAATCATAAAAATCAATTATATCCACAAGCTTGGCATAAGCCTAAGCACATCAACAACACATGTTAGTTCATTTAAATATGATTTATATGAATTTGATATGGATAACCATTATACTTGAGCGTAATTCAATTGGATTTATCATCCATCTCATAACATATCATGTTTTCCAGGTATCACCATTTCAAAAGTTTCATGCTTACATATCTTAAGTCATATTGAACACTTAACTTTTCATTTACATAACACATAAGACATAAATATAGCATTAACCATAGTCACAAGCTAGTGATTAAACTCATAACTTAACAAAAATCACCACATGATAAAATAAATTTCATGAGTATAGCATATAAGCATTCATACTTTTCATGAACATGGTTATACACACTTTAATCATAAACAACTCATACCTTTCCATACTTTCATGAAATTGCCAATCGGAACAGTTACTGTTCCTTCCCTTTATATGCCTGTTGAACTACTTAGAATAATATTGGATATGTGGGAATCTCACACATTGTGTGCTAACATGTGGTCAAAACCATTTCTTCCCTTTTCCTTTACATAAATGCTCTCTCTAGAGCCATAAATGGGTCTGCTCACATAAACTGCCGGTCGGAATGCAACTACACGATGCTACTCACACAAGCTGTCAAGTATCTGCAACACATGTCCGAACTCAGCCACCGGTAGGACGTTCAGAACCATCACCCAAAACATGTTAACCCTAATGACATGTCATTTGTATCATATATATTCCTAAGGTTCAAATGGGCTCGATAGTCGTCGTACATCACTGAATTTTTCATCATTTCTTTACTCGATAAATTGTATAGTTAACATATTTATAATGATTCATTTTCAATAAAATCATATAATAACATTCAATATAATAAAATTACCGAAATTCCCCTATACTTAACCATTTTTACCCAAAATTGAGCCTAGAGGAATACTTATGGCATCCAATATAGCCCATTGTTGCAACAATTGCACATCAAACCCTTGTATTTTTACTATTTCAAAAATTTAGTCCCTAATCGATAAATTTATCAAAAACCACTTAATAAAATACTTTGAAATAACAAATAATATCTCAAATTCTTCAATTAACATCTAAAATCACAAGGTTGATAAATAGAAACATTCAAAATCTTTAACAGTTTCAAAATCGAAGGTACATACTAGATAGACCTAGTTGTAACAATATCAAAAACATAAAAATTATTAAAAACGGGGCCAAAATCACATGCCATGCATGAAATTTCACCATGGCCGAAACTTAGCTTCATGCTTCCATGGACATTCAGTTGTTGAAGAAGAAAACCAAAAAGATGATAATAATTTAGCCTTTTGTTTTTTTATTTTAATTTAATTTATCAAATTACCATTTTAACCTTGGTTAATAATTAAATAAAACACCAAATTCATGCCCATAATTGTCCACTAACTCCTTCAATGGTTTAATTATCATTCAAGTCCCTTTACCTTTATTTAATAAGCCATTTAATCACTCAAATCAAATATTGATCAAATTTTACATCATTTATCATTTAGTCCTTTTTAATTAATTAACTATCAAAACGTTAAAATTTCTTAACGAAACTTTAACACCACCTTAATGAAACTCTATAAATATTTATAAAAATATTTATGACTCAGTTTATAGAAACGAGGTCCCGATACCTCATTTTCTAAAACCATTTGACCTCAGGGTCTTACCACTTGAACTTAATTAATCATTAATATCACATAAATTATCATATCAAAAACCTTTTTAAAACCATATTTGACTTTTAAATATTAAATAATAATATTTATGAACTTACTCATCGTACTTGGTGGCCCCAAAACCACTATTTTTGACACTGCTGAAAAATGGGCTGTTACATCGCCTCCCTAGGGTATGATCCTCGGAGTACTCACTTACTTTGTTGTAAAATATATATTACAACTTGACCTATATACTTGCAGGTACTACCTCATAATTCTTCATTCTATTGCAGTATTCACACTTTGGACGTTAGTATGTCCGGACGCGGTCAACTTGCAGGGCAAGATTACTATTGTTTCTTAGATGGATATTTGGGGTACAATTAGATAATTGTAGCCCTGAAGGATTAGCACAAAACAACATTCACTTTCCTGTACGTTACATTTTCTTTAAGGAAATTCCTTTTGGTTTGTGCAATGCACCTATGACTTTTCAAAGGTATATGATGATTATTTTTATTGACATTGTTGAAAAAATTTTGGAAGTATTTATGGATGACTTTCAGTGTTCAGAAACACTTATGATGAATGCTTAGTTAATTTGGTGAACGTACAAAGACAATACGACGAAATGAACCTTGTCCTTATCTAGGAGAAGTGCCATTTCATGGTAAGGGAATGTACCATTTTGGGGCATCGAATAACAAGACAAGGAATACTAGTTGACAAGGCAAAAATAGATATTATTGAGAATGTTTCACCTTCGATGCCTATTAAAGGCATTAACAGATTTTTGGGACGTGTTGGGTTCTATCAGAGGTTCATCAATGACTTCTCCAAAATCTCAAAATCACTTTGTAGATTATTGGAGAAAGACACGACATTCAACTTTGATGAGGAGTGCTTGAAAGCTTTTGACAATTTGAAAATTCGTCTAGTCTCAGCACCAATCATTGCCACAACAAATTAGGGATCTCCTCTTGAGTTAATGCGTGATGCAAGCGACTTCGCACTAGGAGCTGTAATAGGACATAGAGGAATAAAATTTTTCATCCTATATACTATGCAAGTCAAACTTTGACAGTAGCACAATTGAATTATATGGTGATAGTAAAAGAATTACTTACTATTTTTTTCGCTTTTGAAAAATTTTGCTCTTATCTTGTATGTACTAGAGTAACAATTTATATGGATCACTGAAGATCTAGTATCTGCTTGCTAAGAAAGATGGTAAGCCAAAATTGATTCGATGGGTACTTTTAAGGTCTATTTGTTTACCTGTAAAAGGTTTTACAAAAAATATTTTTATTATTTTCCCATGTTTGTTTGGTAGAAAATAAACTCCTACTGTAAATCATTCTCCAAAACACGAGAAAATGAGGTTTTCTTTTGGGGAAATGTCTTATCCCCTTTTTTTTATTCTGTAAGGTATTTTCAAACCTTTCTCCTCTTCACATCCCCAAAATTAGTTCAATGATCTTCTTCTACTTTTTTCCTTGCTAAGGAAATTAGTACAATTTATCTTAAGTTCTTCCACTTATCCATACCATTCCAGCTTTGCTATTGCCAAAGAAAAACTATGAAACAACCTATTCTTTTAAGTACCTCATTTCTTACTTCCCCTTTATTTCCTTTTTCATATTTTTAGATATTTTCAGTGATGATCGTAATCAAGTCATCTTGCATTAATCTTGGGTTTTAGAAGAGAAATGAAGTGAAATTGATGACAACGTGAGGCTCAGCTCAATAAGTTTGTTGAGAAAACAAGGTTAGTGATTCCAACAGCTTCGTTGATCGGTAAGGATATTAACATTGAAGAGATTCAATCAATCGCTTCTTTTTCTACTCCTTACCCATAATCCATTCACGCTCTTTTGATCAGCTCCCCTAAGCCCCTTCCTAATGGTATCTCTAATACAAGCCACTTCTTTTAGTACTTGGTTATTTTTAGTATTTCAGTCTCTTTCGTTAAGTGGTTTTATAACTTTTTTGGTTTATAGTTGGGAATTTTTTGAGTGGCTTTAAATTGTTAATTTTGGTCTTTTTATTGGATGCAAGAAAATTGATTCCATAATTAAGAATTGGAATTGAGTTGTCAATGTAGATTTTACATCATGAACTCTTACTATTGACTGGTTCTATTGTATGTCTTAGAGTAATGTATTCCTCATCAAAGTCCTTACGCAACAGATTATGGCACATATTCCAATGATTTTCAGATGTATGGCTTGATGAAAGTCGGGACTCTCTTGTGTTAATTTGTGGTGTTGTAATATGTTCTTGAATTAGGACATAGGACAAAAGCAACATTTTATACTAGTAATATAATGTGTCTCTAAGTCTTGGTCTCACCTATTTTCGAACATATTTGAATGTTTCCTCTAAGTGTCAATTATCAATATGAATTCTTAAGCATCAAGTATTAGCATGTATTGATTAAAATGTGTCATCTAAGTGTAGGCAATTATTAGATGAGCTAGAGATAAGAGAGTTGCTCATCGATTATATCGGTCATTGATGTTGTTGGGGGAGTCACCATTCTTGTACCTAGAATATTCATGCTATTAAGGATTGCAATATTTATGTGGAAACTCTTGAAACTTGTTAGAAAAAATGGAAGTGATAAGAGAGACATAACCTATATTTATTATCCAAGATAGTTAGTTACTGGTTCCAACATATAACTAATATGGTTGAGCTAGTAGTTCAAAACTATTCGTTATTTAAAGGAACCATATTTGCGTGTAATTAGCCTTCTAATTTGCTATCAGGGTGTTCTAAGTTTAAATTTTTTCCTAATGATCCCCATATTGAACTTTGTAAACATTAGTTTGATATTTTGTTTCTTGTGAATTTCTTTTCTTCCAAACATATATCGTTGAGGTATGAATTCTTTACATGATCCATTTTTTTCACCGATGATTAATTATATCTCTGCAGATGCACAAAATGTGATGGAAAGGGAAAGATACCTTGTGCAACTTATGAATCTCACGGCTTACTTAAATGCGAGACATGTAGTGTAACAGCCCATTTTAGACCCTAGCCAGAATAGTGGTTTCGTGACCATGAATTTGATTCAAAAAATATTTTAATATTATGTTCTATGCTTAAAGTATGTGAATTGATATGTGTGAAAGTTTCGTATGAACATTTTATCGTTTGTGTGCTCAATTTGCAAAAAAGACTTAATCACATAAAATGTAAAAGTGACTTGCTAATTGTCAAAGCGCTATATTGCTATGGCTTTTACTATGAGGGGCCCTTATGTTGTAATTTAGCCATTGAACATTAGCATGGACGGTAATGGACTCAAATTATATGATTTTTATGTTTATTTATAATGGTTAAAATGGTAAATTATGTGTTAAATAATAAATAAATAAAACAAAACATTAAAAAGGCATGCATTATCATCTTATTGTTGGTCGAATGTGAGAAGAATAACACCATTGTTGAAGCTTTAAGTTTCGACACTTAGGAAGCTTAATTCGGGTATGTTCTTTGTTCAAATTTTGATAATTTTTAGGTTTTTGAGATCGTTGCTTCGAATACTAGTAAACCCATGCCTTAATTTTTGAAATTGATGATGAATTTGAGATTTATAATTGTTGATAATGTGATGAATTTGTTGTTTGATAATGAAGAATAAATCTTTGTTGTTAGATTATTATGTTTAATTAAGTGATTTTTGATAAAAATGTGTATAAAGGACTAAATTGAGAAATTTGTAAACTGAGGGGTCAAAATGTGAAATAAATTGAATTAATGGGATGCTAGGGACCGAAGGTGAATTCAGCCAAGCATGGGTGTGGTCAAATTTTGAATATTATTGTGTTTTGTGAAATAGGGACTAAATTGCGAAAAATGTAAAATGTTAGGGGTAGAAGTGTAATTAGCCCATTTATGTGTTTTTAGATGAATTTGATTGAATATATGATTAAATAAGTTGAATTCTATTGAATTAGATCAAGAAATGAGAAAATCAAATTTGGATAGGGGAAAGTAAAAAATTATCGAATAGTCGTTCCGATCCGTTCGTGTTAGTATGAGGTAAGTTCATAAGTAAATAAATGTTGTTAAATTTATATGCATGTGCATTATATGTGCTGAATTGAGTTGTAAAGAAATATATATGTGACAGCCCTCATTTGACCCCAGTCAGAAAGTGGTTTTGGGACCACAAAACCGAGTCATAAAAATAATTAGATGTTATATTTGGTGCTTATTATATGTGAAAGTTCATGTGTGAAAATTTCATGCTTTGATCTTGTCAATTGTATGTGAAATTATTAAATAGGACTTATGTGAAAATTTTTGAAAATGCTATAGGCTAATTTGTAGTGGCCAAATAACTTATAGTATGAAATAGGTGGATTTGCATGTCAAAATTCCCATCTTAAGGTGTAGTGGCTGGCCATCATGATGAGAATAAATGGAATATGCATTTTAAATTAGCACTATGAGATTTAATGGCTTTATTATCATAAAATAAAGAGAAATAAAATAACAAAATGATGAAAAGGACAAAGCTTGTCCATCTTTGTTCTTCATAGCCGAACTTAAGAAAACAAATGGGGGAAGTGAGGCTTTTGAATGTTCAGTCACTTGGGGAAGAAAAATCCAAGGTAAGCTCATGGTAGTTTGCTTCTATCTTGATGTTTATGAGTTCCTTTCTTGATTCTACCTTAACCCATGAAGTATATTTTGGTTTTTGGTTGTGTTGTGAGCATTCGGTCATGAATTGAAATGAAGGAAATGGTTGTTGTTTCATGTTCTTTTGATTAATAATGGTAGATGGGTGAAGTTGAGCCAAACAAATGAGCATATATGTGCATCAGATTCTAAGTGGGAAAATCGGCAAACATGTTGTGTGTACTATGGCCGAATGTGAACTTGGATAATATTGAGTAATGTATGTGCTTTAAAATGATGGAATGGAGTGGATGCTTTAAATGTGTTATGAACAATTATAAGTTAAATTAAGGTTTGCTAAATTACCATTGTCATTGCCGAATATGTGCTTAATTAAAGAAGAATTTGTTCTTGAATGTTTTAAATGATTTAGATAGTTATAAATTAAGTCGAAGCTTGGTAAAATTGAATAAGTGTGGCTTAATTGTTTAATGGCAATTGGCTATTATGGTGAAATGCAATGTTAATATTTAGTTGCTAGTGTTTATATGTACGTTAGCCGAATTTGAACTTGAATAATGATTTGAGCATGATGTGTTGTATTGAGATTATGCTTAAGTGAAATTATAGATATATGTGATGAAATTGATTGGTAATATATATGTGATGAAATTGATTTGTGATATACATGTTTAAATAATATGAATGCAAAGAGTTGTGAAAGAGTAAATTGTAGTAAATCTGCTTGGGACAGCAGCTGTAACGTGAATTTGGAAAAATCACCATAAATTGTGGGAGTGGAGTTAGAAGCTGAATAAATTATGTAATTAAAGCGTAATGAGTCTAGTTTCAAATGAAATCAACGAGAACATATTTTGAATTCTGTACAATTAGAAATTTGATTCGTAGTAAAGGGTGGTCAGATTAGTCAAACAGTGAAACAGGGAAAACTTTAAGAAAAATCTGGTATTGTTTGGCCAAACTAAAAATTCTGAAAATTTTATGGATAAAAGATATATAAGTCTATTTTCAGGGAATTTTAACGGAAATTGATTTGGAGTTTCATAGCTCCAGTTATAAATAATTTAGTGACTATTGCTCAGGAAGACAGCTTATTGTGAATTTGTGATTATGTGGTAAACATTGATAAAAATTTGTTAATGAGTTGCTTAATATTTTCTTATAAACTTACTATGATCTATATGTGTGAAAGTTGAATATATATATTATATTTCTGAAGTAATGCTTGAATAGTCGAATAATGACTAGTTCAAAATTTTTGAATTTAAGCTCAAGAGCAAAGAGGGTCGAAGTTGGATAGGGGAAAAGAGAAAGTAATTGAGTAGGCTTTCCGCAACCGTTCAAGTATATCCAAGGTAAGTTTTGAATAGTCACATTTAGTACGTACTTGATAATGTTTTGATATGTGTATGATAAATGTACTGCGATCTATTGATTCTATTTGAATATAGTTGAGGGACAAATAATTTATGTTAAGGCTTAAAGCCGAATAGACATTAGAAGTTAAGCTTGGAAAGTAAAATGGACATATATTCTTATGTATGTTATTGAGCCAAAAGTTATATGAATGGTGCCCATGTTATGCTATTATTCGAAGGGAATAAATGAACTATGATTGTGAGATGTTATGTGAATTGAATTTTCTTGCGAATAAGTATGCATGACATTCAGTGATGTTTATCCAGACTTAGGGTCCGCAGGCTATGTGCTGGAATTATATCCGGACTTAGGGTCCGCAGGCTATGTGCTGGAATTATATCCGGGCTAAAGTCGCGCAGGCTTCGAGCTGGTATTATACCGGGTTTAAATTCCAACAGGCTTGTGCTGGTAATTGGTTTCAAGTCCTAAAACCTGACAGGCTTAATGCCAATAAGTTAAGTAAGATTACGATATTGAATGTTCGCAGTAAACCA
This sequence comes from Gossypium longicalyx, assembly GCA_025698465.1. Classification (NCBI taxonomy): domain Eukaryota; kingdom Viridiplantae; phylum Streptophyta; class Magnoliopsida; order Malvales; family Malvaceae; genus Gossypium; species Gossypium longicalyx. The sequence continues at coordinate 73,487,424 of CM047002.1, read as the reverse complement.
TCATCGAGTAAGTACTATACATTTAAGATGTTCAAGTACGTATTACTTACTCATCGGTGAATTGATTTTGAAGTGAATCATTAGCATCAAAGAAGAATATATATAAATATGATTGATGGTTATATTTGTGAATATGAGAATGATTTAAATCGGTCATGGTATATTTGTATATGAATTATATGTTAAAATTTCTTTATGTACTCATGTACATTCAGTCAATGATTTTGTGAATTATTAGTATTAAAGAATGATACTTAAGTGTGAACGATTGTTATATCTACAAGTTAAAACAATGACCTATTCGATCAAATGTTGTTAATATATTAGATTATTTGATTTAAATGCATCGTATGAACTTTAAGTAGAAGAAAAATATGTGCTGAGAAATCTATGTATATGTTTATGTGTATTCGACCATGAAGTGATTTGAATTGAGAATAAGTCTATTTAAGTGAATGTTTCGATTTTCGATAAGTCTTAAATTGTTGTGCTGCTTAAAACTTACTAAGCTTTGAAAGCTTAATCTGTTCTTTATTTCTCTGTTTTATAGATTGTTGATTTTGGCCACCGACTTGGGGATCGTCAGCAGTTCATCACACTATCGATCTTTTTGGTACAGTTATATTTTGGACTCGATATGGCATGTATAGGTTAGGCTGATGATAACGATGTTTTGAAATTGTAAATATTTTGGCCATACGAAAATGGCGTATAACTTAAATATCAGTATGTATTTCAGCTCGATCTCTGTTTATGTTTATTGAAAATGTGAATGAGATAATTAAATGTTTAGTTCGGTAATACCTCTTAGCCTTAATCCGGTGATCGGATTCGGGTTAGGGGTGTTACAATTTTATTGGTATCAGAGCTACGATTTAGTCTATTCTAAGACTAACGTAGCGTATATGAGTCTAGTTATACATGCCATATAGTGTTAATATGATAGTGTGTTGATTTCTGACAGTTAAAAATGTGTTTTTATATAGTAATGGATCCCGATCCCGATTGAGCGGTAGGCGATGATGTAGAGAGTGTAGCTTTGCTCCCCTTTGCGGGACAGCGCCGATGGACTCTCAACCTATTGCGAGCAATCAAAATGACGAGGCTAGACAAGCCTTTTATAATATGATGAATGATTGGTTTAACCAATACATTCGAACTAATGCGGCTGCTCCACAACCCCCACTTCTGACAAATACGCCCCTGCACCCACGATACCTCCGGTAATTGATCAGATGAGGTTGAATAAGCCCCCGGTTGATAGAATTCAAAAGCACGGGGCTACTGAATTTAAAGCTACAGACAGTGATGATGCCGAGCAAGCTAAATTTTGGTTGGACAACACTATTCGAGTACTTGATGAACTATCTTGCACACCCGATGAATGCCTGAAATGTGCTATATCTTTGCTACGTGATTCTGCCTATTATTGGTGGAATACATTGGTTTCTATTGTACCCAGAGAGCGGGTGACGTGGGAGTTCTTCCAAACTAAGTTCTGAAAAAAGTATATCAGTCAGAGGTTCATCGATCAGAAACAGAAAGAATTTCTTAAACTTAAAAAGGGTTCCATGTTAGTTACTGATTATGAATGGAAGTTCGTCAGACTTAGTACATATGCTCGGGAATGTGTATCGCCTAAGGCTATTATGTGTAAATGCTTCGAGGACGGGCTAAATGAAGATATTAAAATGTTTGTTGGCATTCTTGAAATCAGAGAGTTCGTAGTACTTGTTGGGCGAGCTTGCAAAGCCGAGGAGCTTAGTAAAGAGAAAAGGAAAGCTGATGTTGGAGCTAGAGAGTTTCGTAAAAGATCTTCGGGAAAGCCTTTTCAGGAATCATCGAAGAAATTTCGAGATGATTCAGGCCGATCTAAGAACACTTTGGGCTTTTCTAGATGAGACCGTGATCGACCTCCTATGAGTACGCGAGCCACTTCAGTTGCCAGTGTTGGAAATGATCGTCGAGATAGGACCGAGTGCAAGTTTTGTGGAAAATGGCATTCAGGGAATTGTAGATTTCATGATCACTCTTGCTATAGATGTGGATCATCCGACCACTTCATCAAAGACTGCTCGAGATTGTCAGAGCAAAATGTGAATCAGAGTGGGAAACCGAGTATTGCTACAGCTCGAGGTAGACCACCTAGGAATACGAGGAATGCTAGTGGAAGTCAGAGAGGGTCTAGAGATGCTACGACCAGATCCGAGGCTCGTGCTCCTGCTAGAGCTTATGCTATACGCGCACGCGAGGATGCTTCTTCGCCTGATGTTATTACCGGTACTCTCACTCTCTTTGATACTAATGTGATTGCATTGATTGACCCTAGTTCTACTCATTCATATGTATGTGAGACTTTAGCATCCAGTAAGACTCTACCTGTTGAGTCTACTGAGTTCGTGATTCGAGGAATCCCTTGGGTCGATATGTGCTAGTCGACAAAGTGTGCAGGATATGTCCCCTGATAATCCGAGGTTCCTTTTTTTTGGGCAATTTGATGCTTTTACCGTTTGGTGAATTTGATGTTATTCTCGGTATGGATTGGTTGATCATACATGATGCAGTTGTGAATTGCAAAAGAAAGACTATTGATTTGAGATGTGCAAATGATGAGATAATCCGAGTTGAGTCTACTGATTTGAATGGGTTACCAGCAGTAATATCCTCGATGTTGGCTCAGAAGTATGTAAAAAAGGGGTGTGAAGCATATCTTGCATACGTACTTGATAGTAAAGAGTCAAAAAAAAAACTTGAATCAGTGCCAGTGGTTTGTGAGTATTTGGATGTTTTTCCTGAGGAGTTATCGGGATTACCACCTGTTCGAGAGGTAGAGTTTGGCACTGAACTTGTACCTAGGACTACACCAATTTCGATAGCTCCGTATCGTATGGCACCAACCGAATTGAAGGAATTGAAAGTTCAGTTGCAAGAGTTGACGGATAGAGGTTTCGCTCGACCGAGTTTCTCACCTTGGGGTGCACGAGTATTGTTTGTGAAAGAGAAAGACGAAACCATGAGAATGTGCATCAACTATCGTCAATTAAATAAAGTGACAATAAAGAACAAATATCCGTTACCGCATATTGATGATTTGTTTGATCAGCTGAAGGGAGCCTCAGTGTTTTCAAAGATAGATTTGAGATCGGGTTATTATCAGTTGCGAGTTCAAGACTCAGATGTGCCTAAAACTGCTTTCAGAATGAGATACGGTCACTACGAGTTCTTAGTGATGCCGTTTGGGCTCACTAATGCCCCTGCGGTATTTATGGACTTGATGAATCGGATCTTCAGACAGTATTTGGACCGATTTGTAGTTGTGTTTATAGACGACATTTTGATCTATTCGCGAGATGAAACCGAACATGCCGAGCACCTGAGATTAGTGTTGCAGATTTTACGAGACAAGCAGTTATATGCTAAGTTCAGTAAATGTGAGTTCTGGTTGAGAGAAGTTAGCTTTTTGGGGCATGTGGTATCCGTATCGGGTATTCATGTTGATCCGAGTAAAATATTAGCCATACTTAATTGGAAGCCTCCTAGAAATGTTACTGAAGTTTGGAGCTTTTTGGGACTTGCCGGTTACTACAGACGGTTTGTAAAGGGTTTCTCGATGATAGCCACACCAATGACGAAGCTACTTCAGAAAGATGTTAAGTTCGAATGGTTAGAAAAGTGCCAGAAAAGTTTCGACCAACTGAAAACCTATTTGACTGAAGCTCCAGTGTTAGTGCAACCCGAATCCGGTAAAGAGTTTATCATATACAGTGATGTGTCCTTACATGGGAGGGGTTGTGTATTGATGTAGGAAGGTCGAGTTGTAGCTTACGCTTCGAGGCAATTGAAGCCATATGAGAAAAACTATCTGACCCATGATCTCGAATTAGCTGCCATTGTATTTGCTTTGAAAATATGGCGACACTACTTGTTTGGAGAGAGGTGTCATGTATATTCGGATCACAAAAGCCTCAAATATTTGATGACTCAAAGAGATTTGAATTTGAGACAAAGACGTTGGCTTGAATTGTTGAAAGCTTACAAGCTTGTCATTGACTATCACCCGGGAAAGGCTAACGTGGTTGCTGATGCTTTAAGTCACAAGTCACTATTTACTTTGCGAGCGATGAATGTACACTTGTCCGTTTCATCCGATAATGTGTTAGTAGCAGAATTAAAAGCTAAACCGTTATTGATTCACCAAATATGTGAAACTCAGAAGGTCGATGATGAATTGGTTGCTAAACGAGCTGAATGTGTTTCGAATGTGGATTCAGAGTTTCAAATTGACAACAATGATTGTTTGAGGTTCAGAAGTCAATTGTGTGTTCCAAGAAATTCAGAACTTATTTCGATGATTTTGAGCAAGGCTTATAGCAGCCAAATGTCAGTTCACCCGGGTAGTACGAAAATGTACAACGATTTGAAACGTCAGTATTGGTGGCATGGTATGAAACAAGACATTCTTGAATTTGTCTCGAAGTGTTTGATATGTCAACAAGTGAAAGCAGAACATGAAGTGCCTTCGGGATTACTTTAGCCGATCATGATACCCGAATGGAAATGGGATCGAGTCACGATGGGTTTTGTATCTGGGTTGCCATTGTCACCAAGCAAGAAAGATGCGATCTGGGTTGTTATTGATAGATTGACAAAGTCAGCTCATTTTATTCCCGTACGTACGGATTACTCACTTGACAAGTTAGCCGAACTGTATGTTTCTCAGATTGTAAGGTTACACGGGGTACCTACTTCTATTGTGTCAGATAGAGATTCGAGATTCACATCGCGATTTTGGAAGAAATTGCAATAAGCATTTGGTACCAACTTGCATTTTAGCACCGCTTTTCATCCCCAGACCGATGGTCAATCCGAGCGGATAATTCAGATACTCGAGGATATGTTGAGATGTTGCATCCTTGAGTTTAGTGGTTCATGGGAACAGTATTTGCCTTTGATTGAATTCGCTTACAACAATAGTTTTCAATCAAGCATTAAGATGGCACCTTACGAGGCTTTGTATGGTCGTAAATGCCGTACATCATTGTTTTGGACCGAGCTCAGTGAAAGTAAAATCTTCGGGGTTGATTTGATTAAAGATGCTGAACAGAAAGTAAAAGTGATCCGTGAAAGTCTGAAAGCAGCTTCAGATCGTCAGAAGTCGTATGCAGATTTAAAACGAAAAGACATTGAGTATTAGGTTGGAGACAAAGTATTTCTTAAAGTTTCACCTTGGAAAAAGGTGCTCAGATTTGGTCGTAAGGGCAAATTGAGTCCGAGGTTCATCGGGCCGTATGAAATATCTGAACAAGTTGGGCCGGTAGCATACAGATTGATTTTGCCCCTTGAACTTGAAAAGATTCACAATGCTTTCATGTTTCGATGCTTCGACATTATAGATCTGATCCATCGCATGTAATTAGTTCATCAGAGGTTGAGATTTGATCTGATTTGAGCTACGAAGAAGAACCGGTTCGTATTTTGGCTCGTGAAGTAAAAGAACTACGAAATAAGAAAATATCATTAGTGAAAGTACTGTGGCTCAAACACGGGTTGAAGAAGCGACTTGGGAGCCAGAAGACTCAATGAAAGAACGTTATCCTAACCTTTTCGCTGGTAAGATTTTCAGGGACGAAAATTTCTAAGGGGGGGAGAGCTATGACAACCCTAATTTGACCCCAGTCGGAAAGTGGTTTCGGGACCACAAAATCGAGTCATAAAAATAATTAGATGTTATATTCGGTGCTTATTATATGTGAAAGTTCATGTGTGAAAATTTCATACTTTGATATTGTCAATTGTATGTGAAATTATTAAATAAGACTTATGTGAAAATTTTTGAAAATGCTATAGGCTAATTTGTAGTGGCCAAATAACTTATAGTATGAAATAGGTGGATTTGCATGTCAAAATTCCCATCTTAAGGTGTAGTGGCCGGCCATCATGATGAGAATAAATGGAATATGAATTTTAAATTAGCACTATGAGTTTTAATGGCTTTATTATCATAAAATAAAGAGAAATAAAATAATAAAATGATGAAAATGACAAAGCTTGTCCATCTTTGTTCTTCATAGCCGAACTTAAGAACACAAATAGGGGAAGGGAAGCTCTTGAATGTTCGGTCACATGGGGAAGAAAAATCCAAGGTAAGCTCATGGTAGTTTGCTTCTATCTTGATGTTTATGAGTTCCTTTCTTGATTCTACCTTAACCCATGAAGTATATTTTGGTTTTTGGTTGTGTTGTGAGCATTCGGTCATGAATTGAAATGAAGGAAATGGTTGTTGTTTCATGTTCTTTTGATGAATAATGGTAGATGGGTGAAGTTGAGCCAAACAAATGAGCATATATGTGCATTAGATGCTAAGTGGGAAAATCGGCTAACATGTTGTGTGTACTATGGCCGAATGTGAACTTGGATAATATTGAGTAATGTATGTGCTTTAAAATGATGGAATGGAGTGGATGCTTTAAATGTGTTATGAACAATTATAAGTTAAATTAAGGTTTGCTAAATTACCATTGTCATTGCCAAATATGTGCTTAATTAAAGAAGAATTTGTTGTTGAATGTTTTAAATGATTTAGATAGTTATAAATTAAGTCGAAGCTTGGTAAAATTGAATAAGTGTGGCTTAATTGTTTAATGGCAATTGGCTATTATGGTGAAATGCAATGTTAATATTTAGTTGCTAGTGTTTATATGTGCGTTAGCCAAATTTGAACTTGAATAATGATTTGAGCACGATGTGTTGTATTGAGATTATGCTTAAGTGAAATTATAGATATATGTGATGAAATTGATTTGTGATATACATGTTTAAATAATATGAATGCAAAGAGTTGTGAAAGAGTAAATTGTAGTAAATCTGCTTGGGACAGCAGCTGTAACGTGAATTTGGAAAAATCACCATAAATTGTGGGAGTGGAGTTAGAAGCTGAATAAATTATGTAATTAAAGCGTAATGAGTCTAGTTTCAAATGAAATCAACGAGAACATATTTTGACTTCTGTACAATTAGAAATTTGATTCGTAGTAAAGGGTGGTCAGATTAGTCAAACAGTGAAACAGGGGAAACTTTAAGAAAAATCTGGTATTGTTTGGCCAAACTAAAAATTATTAAAATTTTATGGATAAAAGATATATGAATCTATTTTCAGGGAAATTTTACGGCAATTGATTTGGAGTTTCATAGCTCCAGTTATAAATAATTTAGTGACTGTTGCTCAGGAAGACAGCTGATTGTGAATTTGTGATTATGTGGTAAACATTGATAAAAATTTGTTAATGAGTTGCTTAATGTTTTCTTATAAACTTACTATGATCTATATGTGTGAAAGTCGAATATATATATTATATTTCTGAAGTAATGCTTGAATAGTCGAATAATGACTAGTTTAAAATTTTTGAATTTAAGCTCAAGAGCAAAGAGGGTCGAAGTTGGATAGGGGAAAAGAGAAAGTAATTGAGTAGGCTTTCGACAACCATTCAAGTATATCCAAGGTAAGTTTTGAATAGTCACATTTAGTACGTAATTGATAATGTCTTGATATGTGTATGATAAATGTACTGCGATCTATTGATTCTATTTGAATATAATTGAGTGACAAATAATTTATGTTAAGGCTTAAAGCCGAATAGACATTAGAAGTTAAGCTTGGAAAGTAAAATGGACATATATTCTTATGTATGTTATTGAGCCAAAAGTTATATGAATGGTGCCCATGTTATGCTATTATTTGAACGGAATAAATGAACTATGATTGTGAGATGTTCTGTGAATTGAATTTTCTTGCGAATAAGTATGCATGACATTCAGTGATGTTTATCCAGACTTAGGGTCCGCAGGCTATGTGCTGGAATTATATCCGGACTTAGGGTCCGCAGGCTATGTGCTGGAATTATATCCGGGCTAAAGTCGCGCATGCTTCGAGCTGGCATTATATCGGGTTTAAATTCTCGCAGGCTTGTGCTGGTAATTGGTTTCAAGTTCTAAGACTTGACAGGCTTAATGCCAGTAAGTTAAGTAAGATTACGATATTGAATGTTTGCAGTAAACCACCGTCGAGTAAGTACTATACATTTAAGATGTTCAGGTACGTATTACTTACTCATCAGTGAATTGATTTCGAAGTGAATCATTAGCATCAAAGAAGAATATATATATAAATATGATTGATGTTTATATTTGCGAATATGAGAATGATTTAAATCGGTCATGGTATATTTGTATATGAATTATATGTTAAAATTTCTTTATGTACTCATGTACATTCAGTCAATGATTTTGTGAATTATTAGTATTAAAGAATGATACTTAAGTGTGAATGATTGTTATATCTACAAGTTAAAACAATGACCTATTCGATCAAATGTTGTTAATATATTAGATTATTTGATTTAAATGCATCGTATGAACTTTAAGTAGAAGAAAAATATGTGCTGAGAAATCTATGTATATGTTTATGTGTATTCGAGCATGAAGTGATTTGAATTGAGAATAAGTCTATTTAAGTGAATATTTCGATTTTCGATAAGTCTTAAATTGTTGTGATGCTTAAAACTTACTAAGCTTTGAAAGCTTACTCTGTTCTTTATTTCTCTGTTTTATAGATTGTTGATTTTGGCCACCGAGTCGGGGATTGTCAGCAGTTCATCACACTATCGATCTTTTTGGTACAGTTATATTTTGGACTCGATATGGCATGTATAGGTTAGGCTGATGATAACGATGTTTTGAAATTGTAAATATTTTGGCCATACGAAAATGGCGTATAACTTAAATATCAGTATGTATTTCAGCTCGATCTCTGTTTATGTTTATTGACAATGTGAATGAGATAATTAAATGTTTAGTTCGGTAATACCTCTTAGCCTTAATCTGGCGATCGGATTCGAGTTAGGGGTGTTACAATATATATGTGATGCTGAATTGAATCGTGCTTTGAAGTGTAACAGCCCGATTTAGGTCCTAGTCAGAACAGTGATCTCGGGACCACGAATTCAAAGTTTGGAAAGTTATTTTTATTATTATTATTAGGTTATAGTAAGATTTCATTAGTGCATGAAAATTTTGGTAAGTTAATTTTGACGTTTGAGAGCTCAATTGCGAAAAAGGACTAAATCGCATAAAAGGTAAAAGTTGCATTTAGTACCCAAATGTGTTATATAGCTAGAGAATTTAAATTTAAAGTCTTTAAAGGGCAATTAGACCCATTTTAGGGTGCTTGGCCGACCATTGAGTCAAAGGGGGGACAAAACTTTTATGTTTGGTATGTTAGGTGACTTATTTGGAAAAAAATGATATTATCTTCTTCCCATTTCTTTCTCCAGCAAAAATATCAGAACAAGAGGAGTTTTTGAAGCTTTGAAATTTCAGCAACTTATCACCTCAACAAGTAAGTGATTTCCATGTCCTTTGTTGATGATTTTTTTGCATTTTTGAGAGCCTTGAAGCTTGAACTTTCAAATGAGGGGTCTATTTTGCAAAATGATTTAGAGTTTAGAGTTTTTCCATGAATTGATTTATGATAGTTTCTAAGTTTTTATGGAAGAATATGAGTTATTGTTGTGATATAAACAACTTTTGTGTAGGGTGTTAGCATGAAAACACCTAAAGAGACTATTTTGCATAAGTTACAAAATAGGTGATAAATGTGTGAAGTAGTGGGAATTTGGAGTTGCTTTAAGAGTCAAAGAGGTTCGACTAGCCTTAAGAAATAAATAAATTTGATAAAAATTAAATTTCGAGCATAAGGGCAAAATGGTCATTTTGCTAAGGTCTAGGGGCAAAATGGTCATTTTGCTAAGGTCTAGGGGCAAAATGGTCATTTTGCCAAGTTCTAGGGACAAAATGGTTATTTTACCAAAGAAGTTAATTTATGAATTCCTAAATGTATTTAGTGATTAAATAATGGTATTTTGTTGTTATAGATCAAGTTTTGCCTAATCCGAGCCTAGACCGGGGTAAAAGCCAAGCAAATCGACTAAATCGACTAGTCGAGTACATTTTGTAAACCGATGTAAGTTGTATGTAATTAATATAACTACATTGTTAATACATGTATTCGAATTGTCATTGAATTGATATAGCATGAATTGCTAGATTGTGAATTGAGAATGCATAGTAATAATTGAGATAGTAGAAAGATCCCATTGGAACCCTAGGAAAAATCGGATATTTGTGCCGTAACATTCGGGTTACTTGTGTGCCAGTGTAAGACATGTCTGGGACATGCATCGGCCACATTATGAGAGCCAGTGTAAGACCATGTTTGGGACATGACATCGGTGTAGAGATGAGTGCCAGTGTAAGACATGTCTGGGACATGCATCGGCCGCAACGATGATAGCCAGTGTAAGACGTGGCTGGGACATGCATCAGCTAAGAGTTGTGTTAGTGTAAGACATGTCTGGGACATACATCAGCACGTATATAGGAGAGCTAGTATAAGACCATGTTTGGGACATGGCATCAACCTCGATGATGATAGCCAGTGTAAGACCATGTCTGGGACATGGCATCGGCAACTTATCCTATGTTTGAGGCTTATAGAATATCTAGTAGTATTCCGAAAGGTTCAACTTTAAAGGTTACGAAAGTGGTTTAATAAGGAAAGTATAATAATGTTGTGAGTGGTACAAGCACCTATTTGGTATGCATGAGTAATGAGCTCAAATTAGAAAATGTGACTTGACTAGACAGAAATGAGTAAGTCAAGTTTATGCTTACCTTTGAGTTATGAGCATGATGATTAATGGTGAAATTGTTGTTGTATATTTTTTTATATGCAACATACTAAGCTTTATGCTTACTCTCTTTCCTTTCCATTTTTCTTTCAGTGCCGCTTAATTAGCTCAAAGATCCCTTGAAGTCAGAGATATCGATCACACTATCAGCCGTAATACTCGGTATAGTTGGATTTATATTTTTAATTATGGGATGTATAGGGCTAGATGTTATTATTTTGTGTCTTTGAGAATTGGCCAAATGTGTTGGCTTGAAATAGTTTCCGCATTTTACATTAAGCCTTGAATGAGGGTAACATTCATTTTGAGTCTATAATAGATGCATCTTCATGGTTAAATGAATGTCTATCATGATTGATTCGGTATTGGTTGGTGTTGACATGAAAATAGGCATACTAAGGTGGCAATGAGGCTTGGTAAATAGCCTCATATTGTCCACACTGGTAGACATACGGGCGTGTGTCTAGGCCGTGTGTGACACACGGACAACCCCATGGGCGTGTGAGAAGGTCGTGTGTCCCCTGCACCTTGAAATTTCAAGTCAGAATGCATGGTATTTATCACACGGGCAGAGACACGGTTGTGTGTCTCAATCGTGTGGAGGGCACGACCTAGTACATGGATGTGTGCCATGGCCGTGTAATGCTGACGTCAGAAGCAGAATACCCAGGATTTTGCACACGGGCTACGCCACGGGCTTGTTGTGGCCGTGTGAAAGGACTCGGCCAAAGGACACGGGCGTGTGTCCAGGCCGTGTGAAGTCTGCGCTTGTTTTATGAAAAATTGTAAAAATCAAATCGGCCACACAAGTGAAGGACATGGGCGTGTCCCTAGCACACGGGCGTGTGCCATATACCCACACGAGCGTGTGGGGCCTTAAAGCATGAAATTTTCTAAGTTTTCCTTGAGCTCTTAATTTAGTCTCGAACCACCCCGAATGTATGTTTTGGGCCTCGTAAGCCCAATCAAGAGACAGATTGCCTATGAGATAAAAAGTTTTAAATTGATAGAAATTTTATGGCCCAATTTTCTAATATTGGTTGAGTTTAAGTTTGGTAGCACCTCAAAACCTGTTCTGGCATTGGATACGGGCGAGGGGTGTTACATGGAGAACCTGTTCAGATCATGGATTGTTCGAATACGTGAAATTGAGAAAGTTTCAATAATGTGAAAATGTTTGAAAAGCCTCGTACGAGCCATAGGAATAGTTAGGATATATATGTCATGACATAGGATTCCGATATGTGTTATCATGTAAGACCACATCTGGGACGTTGGCATTGATTTGTGATTTATGTAGAAGACCATGTCTGGGATATTGTCATCATATATGAGTTCATGTAAGACCCTGTTCGGGACAGTGGCATCGATATTTAATTACATGTAAGACCATGTCTGGGACGTTGGCATTTTACGAGCTTATGAGTTATCTGAGTATCCTTATTGATTCCAAACGGTTCAACGGACATTCTGATAAATGAATAACCAAGTGAAATTATATCCGATTTAGGTACGTGTGATTTGTTATGAAATTCAAAAACGAAAGGTGAGTATTTATCATGTGAAATATATGACAACGAATGATATGAATGTATATAAAGGAATGATGTGTTATATATTCTCGTCATATGAAATTGTGGTTTTATGTTTCGGACATGAGATATATGAAATATGAAATATAGCTTGGATGATTGATTTCTTGGTTCGAAAACTTGAACAGTTAATGAAATTAAAATGGTTGAGTTGATTATATGGTTCATATATGCAAATTTGGTTTATGTGAATAAGGGAATTATGGATGTTCGAGTTTAGAAGTGTTTATAAAGAAATTGATATAATCTTATGTATGATTTGAAATAAATGGACATAGTTGATTGGCGATGTAATGAATATGCGCGAGCTTGACTTATATGATTGAGTTAACGGTTGTTATTCAAATTTGAAAGCATGGTTATATGTTCATTGTTAAATAAGATAAGCGGAGTTATTTAAAGTGGTTATATGAATTTACGAGTACAAGAAATGTATATGAGATTGAGATATGATAAATTCGGTTTAGTGATATTGGTTTATAAATATTATTGAAATGATTTATTTGCTTATGGCTTACTAAGCTTTCAAAGCTTACTCTGTGTGTTTTTCCTATGGCTATAGAGTTTCAGAAACTTGCTCAGGTTGGAAGTCATTGGAGATCTCATCAGTTCGGTAAATAAAAGCTTTGAGTTTTGGTAATGTGGCATGTATAGACTAGCGTTGAGATGGTTCATTTTGATTTGTGTATATATAGCCATGCGAAAATATCTTAATTAAGATGCTAATATTGTGTATAATTGGTTATGTTTTAAGCTCATTTTGGGAAGTATGTTTCATGGTTTATATGTATGTTGTAATTAATTATATGATTCGGCTTAAACTTTGAGTTAAATAATGTGATATGTTTTGTGATATGTATATGGCCAAGTGAAATGGTCATTTTGGTATGTTCATAGTGGAGAATTTGGTAATGTTTGACATATGATTTTAGTGTGTTTTGGTATAGAGAATGAACATGAAATTGGTTGATGATATTATAAATTGATTTGATACATGTTTGGGGTTGAATTTGGCTAAAAATGTTGCATATGATGCTTGACTTTGGATTTGTAGGGAGGACCTAAAATAGGTAGCATACTGGCCTTGTAAACGACCTATTTTTTCCCACACGGGCAGGGACACGGGCATGTGTCTCTGCCGTGTTGCTTGAGGGCCATTTCGAAATCAGCCTGGGCAGACTACACGGTTGCGCACACACGGGTGTGTGTCAGGCCGTGTGGCCAAGTCAGTTTCGACCGTGGGCTAGACACACGGGCGTGTCTTTCGGCCGTGTGGATAAGTCAGTATGTATGCCCTGTTTCGCCACGGCATAGACACACGGGCGTGTGTAATGCTGTGTAAGGCACACGGTCTGTTCAGACTGACGTGTGATCTTTGTAATTTAGAAAAATTGTCAAGTTTCAGAAAAATTTTGTATGAGCTCGGTTTAGTCCCGACACCTTTCTAAAGCATGTTTATGGTTTTTTAGACCTATATAAGGGACAAATGTGAGTGATTATTGCATGTTTGATTATGTTATGCTTAAGTTTATCTGAATGTTTCGATTTGTCTGGTAATGCCTCTTAACCTTATTCCGGCGACAAATACAGGTTAGGGGTGTTACATTTGGTTGGTATCAGAGCTATGGTTTAGTCGGTTCTAGGACTACCATAGCGTATGTGAGTCTAGCTATACATGCCATATTTAACATGCGATAGTGTGATATATCCCTACTCTGATGAAAATTGTTTTGATGAGACAGATATACTTTCCAATCGAGCTAATTATGATAGTATAGCAGTAAATACTCAAGTGTTTGAGTGAAAATGTGTTAATTATGAGTTGAAACTCATAAAGGTATAGATTAAATTATATGACATATCGTTATTGATAAATGTTATAATTATATGAGCATATGAGTTATGATATTTGGATTGATTATTATATGAAAATATTTTATCGTGAATTAGTTATTTGAGTTGGCATATGAACTATGTGTTAAGAACAAAAGTGATTAAAAGCAAATGTTTATTAAATATTTTAAGAATGTGAAATTAGAAATGAATTGACTATTCGTGATAGTATGTGTTAAGTGCATGTATGAGAGAGTTAAATTTGAGGTTTTACTACCCTCACCCCTCTTATCCGTAAAAATGTTACAATGAAATCTATAAGATTTCGGTTGAATAAGCCTATGAGTGTGGAATTTCAGAAGTCTGTGTTCAGAAGATTAATAATGTGGTCAGAGAAGTGAATAAACCAGCAAATGAAGATAGCACTAAAAAAGATATTGAAAAGTTTCGAAGACTATTCAAATTATGCAAAGTCATTATTAACGAAGAAGTTGAATTCGATAAAATAAAAGTATTCAGGTATGATATTTAAAGAAAGGTATTAACTGAAAGTTCTTTTGAATTGATTTCTATTATTGATGGGATAATATGGACTTAATGATGACAGAATTAGACAGTTGAATAATGTTTGAATTATATTGATGGTTGAGTGCAGTGGTTATAGTCAGACAGTTACTATTACTTCTCTTGGACATTCTGTGTATACATTTATCCTCAAAAGTATATATGACTGTTTAATTTCAGAAGGAATTCTTATCATATGAGAACATTAGCTAAACATTTTATTAGATGAAAGTATCATTGGTCTGCCTGGGTTATATTTAACATTGCTATGTCTTTCTCTGGTATTTATTCTCTTATGTGGATATGAAAATTGATAGTAAAAAAAAAATCTGTATAATGCTAATACTCTGTTTCTACTGGCTATTGTTCTGTTGAAAATATGTGAAGATTATATCGCTTCTGTTACTATGAATTCCAGTATTTATAGTGAAATTATTCTTTCTGGACATTTTCTGAGATATCATCAGAATTGATATCATTCTATATGGGTTGTAATTTTGTGATATTCTATGTAGCTTCAGATGTTGAAAATTTTGCTATTCTGGTTTTCTTATGATTCTATGTGATTATCTATAAGAGATATCTATTTGACGGAAATGGCTATATCTGTTATAATCATAATTTCTGTTCTGAAATTTGGGAAGTACTGCAGTACCGTTATCAGAGTTATAAAAGTTGTGCTTCTACATTGGTTGCAGTTCAAATCATATTTGATTTTTTCCTAGGTTCAAATGCTTTATTAACAATCGAGTTATTATCTATTATTACAGGTAAGACGTTGGTCTTATTATGACATTATGATTTCTATTTGATGATTATGGCATCTGTATAATGATATGTCTGGGTTATCTTTTTTAACAAAAGGATAGGATTTCTTTGAAAAAATTGATTCAGTAGTTTAATCTGATCTGAAATTATTTGATTGAAAAGTTAACTGGGTTATATGTATTTGATTCTATTCACCTGATTGGAAATAAACTATGAATGCATATGTGTGAATTGAGGGATAATCTGGAGGAAGAATTCGTATTCTTGAAAACTTGATACAGAATTATATCTATTAGAACAATTCTAGCTGAGAAATTTTATGGTAAATTAAAGTTAGTTCGATTGTTGAAGTTTTCCATTTTGCACGGAGATATTGTCAACCGAAATATCAGTACTGGTTCAGTCTAATTTGAAGAAAAAGTTTATGATGATTACAAGTTGCATGAAAAGAGTTATGTGACATATTTGATGATTACAAGAGTTTAAAATGTTTGACGTTGCAGAGCGAGATCCGAACTTGGCACAGCAAAGCTAGCGTGAATCATCGAAAAACTTTTGATTCTGTAAGTAAATATTATTATTTGAGAGAAATGATTATAGTTTCGAATGATCTGAATAAGAAACTTTTGTGTGCTTATGAACAATGAATACGTGATTGATCTTATCAGAGGATGATTATATGTTAGCTGGATTAGAAGTTAAATTGATGATTACTATGTGAATTCGTGAAACTTAGAAATGGGTTATCAAATTATAAGTTAAAAAGGGGTTCATCATAAATTCATTTCTGATTCAGAACTTCAGATGTGGAATTGATGATTGTTTGTTGCTTTGAGATAGAGTGTGTATACCAAGAAGCTCTGGGATTGTATAATCATTGTTGCAAGAGGCTCATAGTGTCAGTTAGACTGTTCATATAGGAGTAATTAAATGCATGATAATCTAAGAAAGTGGTATTGATAATGCGTATAAAACATAATATTTCTAACATTGCGCTTAAATGTCTAATCTATCAACAGGTTAAAGTTAATTATTAAGCGTCTTCAGGATTATTTGAGCATGTTTTGATATCTGAGTAATGATGAAATAGAATATTTTGATGAATTTTGTATCGGGATTATCTCTTATTATTGAAGAAGATAGATGTTATCTGAATTATTTTTAACTGTCTGAATAAGTCTTTCTGTATGCATAGATTTCTCTTTTGATAAATTAGCTGAGTTATTCATTTTAGAGACTATCAATTTGCACAGAGTGTCAGTCAATATTGATTCAGATTGAAATCTAAAATATATAGGATAATTCTGGGAGAAACTACCATACGCTGTGAGTACGAGGTTGTTTTGAAAATTCTCGAAATATTTATTTGTCCCTATGTTTTAGAGTGTGAAAGCAACTAAGAAAGATTATTGCTGTTTGATAAACTATCACGTGATTATAAAAATGTCATTGTATGAGGTATCATATGGTTGCAGTTACTGAACTTCATTGTTTCGGGATTGAGTTTTGTGAGAAAATGATTCATGGGATTAATGCCATCAGAAAAATTGAGCAAAAGATGAAAGTAATTCAATACAGTTAGAAACAGTTTCAACTTGATATGACGTATAGCGAAAGATAGATGGAAATTTCAATTGTGAGATTAAAGAGATTGAAATCCGAAGTTATGTGTGAATTTCAAATATACCATGTGGAAGCAAATCCTTAATCTACTTTCTGGCAAAATTTTCGATGACGAAAATCCTTAAAGGGGGAAAGTTGTAATAACCCGGTTTAGACCCTAGTCAGAACAGTGGTTTTGGGAACACGAATTTGAGTTAGAAAAATATTTTAATATTATATTCGATGCTTAAAGTATGTGAATTGATATGTGTGAAAGTTTCGTATAAAAATTTTATCGTTTGTATGCTCAATTTGCGAAAAGGACTTAATCGCGTAAAATGCAAAAGTGACTTGCTAATTGTCAAAGTGCTATATTGCTATGGCTTTTATTATGAGGGGCCCTTATATTGTAATTTAGCCATTGAATTTTAGCATGGATGGTAATGGACTTAAATTATATGATTTTTATGTTTATTTATAATGGTTAAAATGGTAAATTATGTGTTAAATAATAAATAAATAAAACAAAACATTCAAAAGGCATGCATTATCATCTTATTGTTGGCTGAATGTGAGAAGAATAACACCATTGTTGAAGCTTCAAGTTTCGGCACTTAGGAAGCTTAATTCGGGTATGTTCTTTGTTTGATTTTTGATAATTTTTAGGTTTTTAAGATAGTTGCTTTGAATACTAGTAAACCCATCCCTTAATTTTCGGAATTGATGATGGATTTGAGATTTGTCATTGTTGATAATGTGATGAATTTGTTGTTTGGTGATGAAGAATAAATCTTTGTTGATAGATTATTATGTTTAATTAAGTGATTTTTGATAAAAATGTGTATTAAAGACTAAATTGAGAAATTTGTAAATTGAGGGGTCAAAATGTGAAATAAATTGAATTAATGGGCTACTAGGGACCCAAGGTGAATTCAGCCAAGCATGGGTGTGGTCAAATTTTAAATATTTTTGTGTTTTGTGAAATAGGGACTAAATTGGAAAAATGTAAAATGTCAGGGGAAAAAGTGTAATTAGCCCATTTATGTGTTTTTAGATGAATTTGATTGAATATATGATTAAATAAGTTGAATTTCTATTGAATTAGATCAAGAAATGAGAAACTCATATTTGGATCGAGGAAAGTTGAAAATTATCGAATAGTCGTTTCTAGTCTATTCGTGTTAGTACGAGGTAAGTTCATAAGTAAATAAATGTTGTTAAATTTAAATGTATGTGCACTATATGTGCTGAATTGAGTTGTAAAGAAATATATATATATATATGTGATGCTAGATTGAATCGAGCTTTGGAGAATCTGTTCCGATCATGGATTGTTCGAATACGTGAAATTGAGAAAGTTTCGATATTGTGACAATGTCTGAAAAGCCCCGTATGAACCATAGGAATAGTTAGGATACATATGTCATAGCATTGGATTCCAATATGTGTTATCGTGTAAGACCACATCTGGGACGTTGGCATTGATTTGTGATTTACGTTTAAGACTATGTCTGGGACATTGGCACCGTATATGATTTCGTGTAAGACTCTTTCTAGGATAGTGGCATCGATATTTGATTACATGTAAGACCACGTCTGAGACGTTGGCATTGTACGAGCTTATGAGTTATCCGAGTATCCTTATTGATTCTGAATGATTCAACGGGCATTCTGAGAAATGAATAACCATGTGAAATTGTATCCGATTCAGGTACGTGTGATTTGTTATGAAATTTAGAAATGAAAGGTGAGTATATATCATATGACCATATGTGAAATATATAACAACGAATGATATGAATGTATATAAAGGAATGATGTGTTATATATGCTCGTCATATGAAATTGTGGTTTTATGTTTCGAACATGAGATATATGAAATATGAAATATGGCTCGAATGTATGATTTCTTGGTTCAAAAACTTGAAAAGTTAATGAAATTAAAATGGTTGAGTTGATTATATGGTTCATATATGCAAATTTGGTTTATGTGAGTAAGGGAATTATGGATGTTTGAGTTGAGAAGTGTTTATAAAGATTTGTAATAAATATAATCTTATGTATGATTTGTAATAAATGAACATAATTTATTGGTGACGTAATGACTATGTGCGAGCTTGACTTTTATGATTGAGTTAATGGTTGTTATTCAAATTTGAAAGCGTGGTTATACGTTCATTGATAAATAAGATAAGCAGAGTTATTTAATGTGGTTATATGAATTTACAAGTACAATAAATGTATATGAGATTGAGATTTGATAAATTTGATTTAGTGATATTGGTTTATAGGTATTATTAAAATGATTTATTTGCTTATGGCTTACTAAGCTTTCAAAGGTTACTCTATGTGTTTTTCCTATGTCTATAGAGTTTCAGAAACTTGCTCAGGTTGAAAGTCGTTGGAGATCTCATCACACTATTCGGTTATCACTTCGGTAAATAAAAGCTTTGAGTTTTGGTAATGTGGCATTTATAGACTAGTTTTGAGATGATTCATTTTGATTTGTGTATATATATATAGCCATGCGAAAATGGATTAATTATGATGCTAATATTGTGTATATTTGGTTATGTTTTAAGCTCATTTTAGGAAGTATGTTTCATGTTTTATATGTATGTTGTAATTGATTATATGATTCGACTTGAACTTTAAGTTAAATAATGTGATATGTTTTGTGGTATGTATATGGCCAAGTGAAATGGTCATTATGGTATGTTCATAGTTGAGAATTTAGTAATGTTTGACATATGAATTTAGTATGTTTTGGTATAGAGAATGCACATGAAATTGGTTGATGATATTATAAATTGATTTGATACATGTTTGGGGTTGAATTTGGCTGAAAATGTTGCATATGATGCTTGACTTTGGATTTGTAAGGAGGACCTAAAATAGGTGGCATATTGGCCTTGTAAATGGCCTATTTTTTCCCACACGGGTAGGGACACAGGCGTGTGTCTCTGTCGTGTTGCTTGAGGGCCATTTTGAAATTTGCCTGGGTAGACCACACGGTCGCGTCTCAGGCCATGTGGCCAAGTCAATTTCGACCACGGGCTAGACACACGGGCGTGTCTTTCGGCTGTGTGGATAAGTCAATATGTATGCCCTATTTCACCATGTCCTAGACACACGGGCGTGTCTAATGCCGTGTGAGGCACACGGTCTGCTCACACGGGCGTGTGACCTTTGTAATTTAGAAAAATTATTAAGTTTCAGATAAATTTTGTATGAGCTCGAGTAACACCCCAAATTTGGGCCTAGAAGTATTGAGCCTTGAGTACTGGTCCGTAAGGGGGTGGTATATAAGTATTTAATTGTGCAAGGAAATGACACAATTAATTGTCTACTTGGTGGTTAATGACCTTGAGAAGTGTTGGAGAAATCTTGGGTTCAAATCTGGGCTTTAGCAAAAATTTTGGTATTAAGTGAATAAAACCCTGGATGCTTGGAGGATGGCCTTTTAAATTATTGTGTTAAATAAATGACACAAGGAAGCATGTGGTCTAGTGGTTGTGGCGTCATTAAGGTTGTAAAGGAGCCTAGGTTCAAGTCTTGGCTCTTACAATTCATTTTGATTTTTCTCTTAAGTGAATCTGGACGCTGGCACATATGTCTTAAAGTTAATTGTGGACGTTTTTATCACAGAAAGAGCCTGTGGTGGAGTGGCAAGGTAGTGTGTTGTGTAACTGTGAGGTCTGAGGTTCAAGTCTTGGGATGTGCAGTGGAATATTTATTTTGCTCTTTGAGCTGTATGGGAGATGGAGTTGGACTGGAACTCTGTGGTTGAACTGGTCATAAGAATGAGGAATTTTCCTAATGGTTTAAAGTAATCCCACATCGGGAAACTAACATGAGAATTGGGACTTCGGCGCATTCTCAATGAGTAAATCTAACTATTAGGTAGGAAATAGTTGGGCTTGTCATGTCGTGTGCGTGGCATTGGCCGTGTGGGCCCAATGGGCCTGTGGACCCCACATAGATTAAATCCATAGTAAGTGATAAATGTTGGACTAGGCTTTGTAGGTCACATAGCTATAACTGAATTTGGGCTAAATGGCCCACACGAGCGTGTGGGCCCACTTGGGCTGAGTAATGGGCCTTACGCCTATTTGCACTGTTAGGTCTGTTTAGGTTACTTAAGTCGCTCGAGGCGACGGTGGACCTTCTGTTGCGTCGTTAAGACCCCCGATTTGTAAAATTACTAAAATACCCCCGATTTGTAAAATTATCGAAATACCCCTAATTTGTAAAATTATTGAAATATCTCTGATTTTTAAAATTACTGAAATACCCCCGATTTGTAAAATTATCGAAATACTCTTGATTTGTAAAATTACTAAAATACCATCGATTTGTAAAATTATCGAAATATCCCCGATTTGTAAAATTTCTGAAATACCCTCGATTTGTAAAATTATCGAAATACCCCTGATTTGTAAAATTATCGAAATACCCGCGGTTTGTAAAATTATCGAAATACCCTCGATTTGTAAAATTATCGAAATACCCTCGAGTTTGTAAAATTATCGAAATACCCCCGATTTGTAAAAGTATCGGATTACCTTGTAGTGTAAAATTACTGAAATACCTTATAGGATAAAATGACTGTTTTGCCCTTGTGGGTAAATGACTGACTTGGACTATGAATTTTACTAATTTGACTGTGATTGTACGACAATGATTTAACTGACTTAACGGTGGTTGTACGACTGATATGCTTTTAATATATGTTTAAATGATTGTTACTGAGCATGGCCATTTTGCATACACGTGTGATGATTGAGCATAACATACACGACATATTGCATGGGGTTGGAATTCTGAAACGGATGAAGAAATTGAGGATCGCATGGTTGCTTGATGACCGTGGATTCACTGATTGAGGATCGCATGGTTGCTTGACAACTGTGGATCCACTGATTAAGGATCACATGGTTGCTTGATGACCGTGGATCCACCGGTGGCTTTTAAGCCCAATATATGATTATTGACGACTCTGTGTCGATCATATTTAACTGAGGCTGTGTGCCGACTGTATTACCGTCGCTGATGGCTATGTGCCTAACATGAAACAGCTACTGATGGCTTAAAGCCAATTATTCTGATTATTGCTTTGCGCCAACCTAAAAATGGCTCTGTGCCATCTTGACTATGGCTTTGTGCCAAATGTATTTACCTGTGGCTATGTGCCTAACATACTTATGGATGACTATGTGTCGATCATATTTACCCGAGGCTATGTGCCGATTATATTACCATCGCTGATGGCTATGTGCCAAATATAATACAGTTACCGATGGCTTTGTGCCAATTATAATACCGCTACTGAAGGCTTTTTAAGCCCAATATATGATTAGCAGCTTTGCTGTAATGAAGGTAGTACTGCAACCGGGCTGCCATTGATGTGTATCGAACGGGTGAATCGATATTTATATCCCCACATGTTGTGTACTGGGGGAAGGAGTTGATGTGTAACGGTTGAATTATTGGGATGGGATAGCATGCATCCATGCATTCACACATTTTGTTCTGTTATTGGTTTAGGCTGGGCCCAATAGATTCTGTTATGGGTTGTGACCCAAATGACATTGTAATAGGCTTTGGCCCACATTTGCTCTAAAAATCTGCATTCACATCATAACTGGCCTCTAGCCTGCATTGTTTCTATTTTTTTAGTATCTATCGATCGTTACTCTAGTAAGGGGATTACACATTGAGTTTTTGTAAACTCACCCCGTTTATTAATCATGCAGGTAATCCCCAGCGTTAGGTGGATCGGTGTCACAGAGGGACTTGGAGACGACCACACAACTACACATGTTTTCTATTTCATTTGTTTAGTTAAGCACTTTTGTTTTGATTTGGGTTGTAATAAGGCCTCTTTATTTCCTTAACCTTTTATTTGGAAAGTTTATTTAGTATGTCTAATATCTATTAGAAGTAGGACACGGTTTTCCAAAACAACAACTGATTTCAAAACACTACATTTTCGCGACTTAACTTTTAAACATCACGTTTTCGTAAATCGGTTACTTTAGCTTCTGCAAACTATGAAATGAATTTTGGAAATAAAATTAAGAAGTTTTCAATGTACTGCATTTTTAAATAAGAAGGGTTTCTAATGAAAACATGGTTTTTGAAAAACACTTCAATGTGACACACCAGATTTGGGTTTAACTTCTGGGTCGAGTTTGGGGTGTTACAGCTCGGTTTAGTCCCGACCCCTTTTTAAAGCATGTTTATGGTCTCGTAGACCTATATAAGGGAAAATTGTGAATGATTATTGTATGTTTTATTATGTTATGCTTAAGTATATGTGAATGTTTCGATTTGTCTGATAATGCCTCTTAACTCTATTCCGGCGACGAATATGGGTTAGGGGTGTTACATGCAATGGAAGTAGTTTTTTGTTAACTCACTAAATTGCCATTGTCAAATAGTAAGCAAGCTTATCTATGTTGGCAGTATAGTTATGCACCTGCACTACCTCTAAGATACTATTATTGGAAACATTTTCTGTCAACTAAGTTTAATTTAGATGATCAGTGAAGCTCAATCTGGAGGGATATTTTGATGTTCTGGTCTATAAAATCAAGATGTATGTATATCCTACATTTATGTCAAATGAATTGCATTTGCTTTCTATAAATAGACCTTGAATTATTTGATAGGAACATGCTTTCAACTTAAAAAGTGAGTGTGATGAGTGGAGCAACATTGGTTGTAGACGAGATTTCACATAGGACTAAAGAGGTTCAGTTATGCAACACTCAGGTATGCTAGTGCACCCAATCTATTTTTTTGACTCTTAATTAATGTTTTGAATACGTTTTGAATACGTTGTGCATAATGGTTTCAAGGATATTTTTGAATGGAGGCACTTCATTAATGTATTGAAAGATGATATTGATATTGTTGAGTATCTTCCTATTAAGTACTCAACAATAAAGCCCCTGGTAAAGGTCCCTGTTTCCTAGTCTAAGGTATTGAAAGGATCGAAATTTGATGTTAAATGAATGGTGATATTCCATTTGGTTTATTATTTTTGGAAATGTGTCTTACATATCTTCATTTGCAGGATAATTACTACATGAGGGAAGTGCCCTCGTTACTAAAGTGACACAAGTTGATCAAGTTCACGCATACAGATTCAAGGCTTGCAAATAATGACCTTCCAAACTCCATTCAAAGGCTATGGTGTCAAGTGAATTACGAGGCTCTTTGATATGTGAAAGACATAGAGGATCTTGGAAGGACTTTAATTGATAGACTAAAGAGCAATAATGACCCATATATTGCTTAATAATTTATTACTATTATATATTTAATTTGATGCCTTTATTTATAAATAAATCATTGCAAAAATATGCAAAAACAATGTAAAATATAAATTTAATAGATATAAAATAAACTCAAACAATGAAAATACAATCAACTCTCAAATGTATGTTTGTTTCATTTAAAACAACTATTATGAAATATTTTCAAGAAATCTACTAAATAACAGGAAATATTTTACACAAATTCATCCAAACACTAGAATATATTACCTTTTCCAAAAAAGTAAGTCATTTTCTAGAAACCATTTTTAGTCAAACAAACAGACCCTTACTAGAAGAACTTGATCTTGAGATTTAGGATAGAAAGGAGGTAGAAAACCAAGTGATAGATCATCTGTCCAGATTGGAGCAACAAGATGAAACACACTCCCTAGTTCCTATTAATAAGCATTTTCCAAACGAACACATCTTTGAGGTAAGTCATGTTCATGAAATTCCTCAGTCTGCTGACTATGCTAAGTTTTTAGCCCGTGGGTTAATGCCGCCCAAGATGACGTACCAACAAACGAAGTAGTTCCTTCATAATGTGAGGTACTATTTTTGGGAGGAGCCATACTTGTTCAAGCAATGTGCAGACCAAATGATCATAAGATGTGTAGCTAAGAGTGAGGTAACTGAAATCTTGTATCATTTTCATTCATCCCCACGTGGGGGACATTTTAGAGGCTCACACATTGCGACCAAGGTACTGTAAGCTGATTTCTTTTGGTAAACCTCATTTAAGGATGCATTGTTGGATCTAGTGCCTTAAGTGTAGTATTTTCTTGTAAGTACACTTGTAATTTGTCGAATAGATTGGTTAATGAAACAAATTATTAATTACATTAATATACTTCGTATGATTGTCCTCATATGGTTTTTGCTCACAAAAAAAAATGGAAGCAAATGTTGCTCACCGGTTATCTAATGTTTAACTAATACTAAGCGGTATTACATGGTTGAATCATAACACAGAAAGACAATTTATATTAGTAGATGAACCAAAACATGTCCTTAGTCTAATCGAAAATAAGAAAACCTATTGAAAAACTAATATGTCATCTATCAAATCTAATTGGGGAGAGGCCTTGTCTTGGGCATTGGAGTAGACGACTCCAAGAAGATAGAGACATAGGTGTGACTTACTAGACAGACAGTACATCGGGTAGGACCCAAGTAGAATAGATCCTAAATCTGTTTATGCATTTATTCACTTGTGACATTCATAGTATGGCATACCAAAATCCTAAGTGGATGGTGTGTAACTACTCGAAAATCAGTGGTGTCAGAACGTGTGGTTTATGAACCCCGATTCCATAGATTTTGTGTAACAACCCATTTTCAGTGAAATTAGAATAGTGGTTTCAAGACCACAAATCCAAAGTCAAAATAATTATTGTATTATTATTTTGAGGTCTACAGCATGATAATATGATTGTATAAAAATTTCGTTAAGAAATTTTATCGTTTGCATGCTCAATTCGATAAAAAGGACTAAATTGTAAAAGGTGCAAAATTAGAGTTCTATAGGCTAAATGCACTAAATAGTTAAAGAACTTAAATGTATGAGTACTTGGATGGTAAATATACCATTTAGGTGATAGTGGACATTCGTGGGATTGGTTTTTTAGAAATTATTAATGTTTTTAAAGGGTATAAAGGTAAATGAGTAATTAAAGTTAAGATTAATAAAATAAAATCAAACTTCTTTCATCAATCTTCAACGTCCACCGAAAATTGAAGTTTAGAACACCAGTTTTAGGGTTCAAAACATTCGGCCAATTCATTAGCTTGCATGTAAGTGACTTTTGTCCCATTTTTAATGATTTTTATGTTTTTGGGTTCGTTGTAGCTTAATCTAGCTAGCCCAGGGACTAATTTGCAAAAATATTAAGTTTTTTGAATTTTTCCATTGATTAATGTGTATATGTTTTGATGTTTGATGATAGAAAATGATGGTTGTTGTTAGATAAACAACATTTGTTAAGTTATTTTGAATGAAATTGCAAATTAAGGGTTTAAATTGAGAAAAATGAAAATTATGTGTTAAATGTGTGAAATAATGAAAATTTTAGGCTGCTATGAATCTATATAGAATTCGGCTAACTTATTATGTGGATGGAATTGCATGAATTTCAATTTACAGGCATAAGGATTGAATTGTAAAGAAGTTAAAATATTAAGGGTAAAAGTATAAATTTGGAAAATATGTATTTTGGGCTGAATTGAATAGAATGAATACTAAATGGAATGAATTTGATTCTTTAGATCAAGTTAAGCCTCGTACGGATTTAGATCGAGGGAAAGATAAAGTATTGGAGTAGTCAATCCTATTTCGTCGTTTTTGAGATCGAGGTAAGTTCGTATGTTAATAAGCATTAAATTAATTGTGTTTTAAATGATTTTCATTGCATTATTGATGAATACAGCTTCACAAAAATACTCGATAAAGATTTCGCAATATATGAGATCCTGATTAAACCTTAGGAATAGATAGGATACAAATGACATGTCATTATGGGTTACTGTGTTTTGAGTGCTGGTCCTATACATTCTACCAGTGGCTGAGTTTTTCGGCATGTGTTGCTGTTACTCATCAGCTTGTGTGAGCAGTACTGTGTAGTTATGTCTTAACCGTCAGCTTGCGTGAGCAGACCTAGTGATAGCTCGAGAGTGAGCATTTATATGAAATATGAGATTGAGATGGTTTCGACCATGTATTGACACTTAGTGTGCAAGATTCTCTAGTATACGATATTATTCCAAATGGTTCAATAGGTATATTGATGATATGAAACAGTAAGAGATTGATATATACCGACACAGGTATGTTCATGAGTTGTATAAGCATTGAATCTATAAGATTTGTGAATTGATGTCTAACCTTTTGATTGAATATGTGTTAGGCTTTTGAATTCAAATTAAGTTGCATTATGCTATGTTATTTAGTTAAATTATGAATGAATGGTAAGATGTACTTTTTAGCCATACGACTTACTAAGCTTAATAGCTTACTTTGTTTACTTTTTCGTGTTTTATATGATTTCAAAGCTTGCTCGGATTGGAAGTTGTCGCAGATCTCATCACACTATCTAGCCGTTGTTTTGGTACTTTTGAACTATGGATATTTTGGTTATATGGCATGTATAGGTCTTTTGGCTAAGGTAGCCTTTATGTCTTGATGAATTTTAGTCATTTGAATTGGCTTGTAAGTAGTCATATATTTTGAAGTGTATATATTTAAATATGGTCTTGTGAAATGTGGTGTTTAGTTGCTATATGATTGCTTTTCTTGTGAAATTGTGTTTTGGTACCAAATAGTTTAAATTGAGAGTGTATTAGCATGCTAAGCATTAGGCAAGATAATACATAAGGAAAGTGACCATTTAGGTGAATGCTTGAAGGTGATTTGGTATGTATTGAAATGGCATATTGAATGTGTGTTAGGCACAAAAAGTCTATATATGTATTTGACCATTTAGGTAACTTTTGGTAGTGATATTGGTATGATTTTGAGTGGCCAATTGTGATGTTTATGAGCATTGTTGGTTGGTGGTAAAGGTATTGCATGATTTGAACTTGAATTTTGGTTAGTTTGAATGCTCATTGATGATATAGTCATATGCTATTTGATGTGTTTAGATGGATGTAAATTTGGGTGAGAAAAATGGCTTGGAAAATAGCCTATTTTTGTTCACACGGGCAAAGACACAGGTGTGTGTCTCAGCCATGTGTAGGTGACACGGCCATGTGTTCCCTGATACTTATTTAGAAACCAAGTCTGTAGCTTTACATGGCCTAGCACACGGGCGTGTGGATTGGTCGTGTGGCAGAAGTCAGTATACCCTCCAGTTTTCACATGGACTGGCACACAGGTGCTTGAGGCTATTTCGAATGGTACACGAGCTAGTCACACGGGCATGTGGTTGGCCGTGTGACCCAAGTCAGAGAGTTACACGGGGTTGAACACGAGCTGGGACACAGCCATGTATCCCATTTTAAATGTCCACACAGCCTGTGACACGGGCGTGTCTCTTGATTGTGTGAGATACACGGCCTGGCCACATGGGCGTGTGTCCCCTGAACTTTGAAAATTTTCTATGTTTTTTTTAAAAATTTATTAAGTATTCAATTTAGTCCCGAACCACTTCTAATGCATGTTTTGGGCCTCGAGGGCTCGTGTTAGGAACTATATGACTGTATTTGAATGGATTTTGTTTGGATTTGAGAAATGAATGTGAAATGTATGATTGTTTAAGAAATAAGTCCAGTAATGCTCTGTAACCCTATTTCGGCGACGGATATGGGTTAAGGGTGTTACATTTATTGGTATCAGAAACACGGTTTATTCGATTCTTGGACTAATGTAGCGTGTGTGAGTCTAGCTATAAATGCCATATTTAACCAGTGATTGTGTGATTTCTCATGACAATTTTAAATCATGTTTTCATATAGTAATGGATCCCAATTTTCTGATGATGTAGAAAGTAATCCGCCAACCTCCTTTCACAGAGCATTATCGTCTAAATTGAGACCCGTAACTGAGGGTCGTGGAGGAGAGGCCAAGGAAACCTTCTTCCAAATGATGAATGAATGGTTTACTGAGTTTGTTCGAACGAATACGGCTGCTCAGAAACCTCCACCCCCACCTATTTCCCAACCAGTTCTCGTAGCTCCTCAAGGTTTGGAACCTTTGCATTTGAGTAAGCCACCTGTCGAAAAAATTTAAAAGTATGGGGTAGAAGAGTTTAGAGCTACAGTGGACGATGATCCTAAGAGAGCTGAGTTTTGGCTAGAGAATACAATTCGAGTTTTTGATGAACTGTCTTGTACACCAGCGAAATGTGTTAAATGTAAGAGTCTATTTTTAGTCAAATCAAAATAGTGGTTTTGAGACCACAAATTTAAAGTCAAAATAATTATTTTATTATTAATTTAATGTTTACATCATGATAGTATGATTGTGTGAAAATTTCGTTAAGAAATTTTATCGTTTGAATGTTCAATTTGGTAAAAAGGACTAAATCGCATAAAGTGTAAAAGTTGAGTTCCATTAGCTAAATGTGTCTAATAGCTATGGAACCTTAAAGTGGAGGTCCTTAAGTGGTAATTAGACCATTTGAAATTTGAGTGGACATTTATGGACATTATTTATGTATGTTTTAATGTATTAATAAAAGGGTAAATAGGTAATTAATATAATAAACCAAAACAAATAAAACAAAACCATATGTTGATGTCCATCTTCTTCCTTTAGCCAAAATTAACAAGAGAAGAAGCCATTCTTAGGGTTTTTCATTCGGCCAAGGCATTTTTGTCCAATTAGGTACGATTTTTGTCTCGTTTTATTGATTTCTATGTTTTCGAGATCATTGTAACTTAATCTAGATAGCCCAGGGACAAATTTGCAAAACTGTTAAAGATTTAGGGTTTGCCATTGATGAATGTATGTGTATTTTTATGTTTGATGATAGAAAGTGTAAAATTGTTGTTAGATAAACAACTTCTGTAAAGTGATTTTGGGTAAAATTTTCAATTAAGGATTAAATTGAGAAATGTGAAATTTGTGGTAGAAATGTGAAAGAAATGAAAAATATGGGTTGTTATGGTAATAAGATAAATTCAGCTAGCATGGGTATGGATTTAATTGCATGAATTTGTATTTTTATGAGCTAAGGGCTAAATTGTAAAGAAATTGAAATATTAGGGGCAAAAGTGTAAAGTTACCATAATGTGATTTTTGGGCTAAATTGAATAGAATGATAATTAAATAAGTTAAATTTAAGTACATATAGGTCAAGAAAAGCGAAGTTCGAATCTAGATAGGGGGAAAAACAAAGTATTGGACTAGTCGATCCATTTCGTCGTTTTTGCGATTGAGGTAAGTTCGTATGTTAATAAGCATTAATATAATTGTGTTTTAAATGCTTTATTATTGAATTAATCATGAATACGACCTTAGGAATATGGTCGAAAAAGATTCGGCAATGGAAAATCCCGGTTGAACCTTAGGAATAGATTAGGATACGAATGACATGTCATTAGGGGCTACGTAACAGCCCGATTTTGGGCCTAGTTGGAACAGTGGTTTTGAGACCACAAATCTGACTTAAGAAAATTTATTTTTATTATATTTTTATGGCCTATGATTTTATGAAATTATTTTGTGAAAATTTCGTTTGAAAATTTTGACGTTTGGGCACTCAACTTAGTCAAAAGGACTAAATCGTAAAAGTGCAAAAGTTGAGTTCTACACGCTAGAGGTGTCCAATTGTTATGAAATTTTAAATTGGAGGTCCTCATATGGTAATTAGATCATTGGTTAATTTTTTGGACAAAAATGGATATGAAATAGGTGAAATAGAATATTTTTAAGTTAGGGGCATTTTGGTCTTTTAGTAATTAAAATGAATTAAAAACAAAATTAAAAGCCAATTTTTGTCCATCTTCAAGTTATGGCCGAAACTTGCATGGAGATACCATGGCTAGGGTTTTTCTAGCTTCCAAGCTTGATTATCAAGGAAAATGAGATTCGGATCTAGAACGAGGGAAAAATGAGTATTTGACAGTTAGGTCTCTTTTTGCCATTTTTAGTATCGAGGTAATTTTGTATGAAAATAATGCAACATGTTATTATTATTATATGTTTCATGCTTAAATATTGCATGAAATGTATATGTATATGTATATGTATTTGTCTTTATGAAATTGATTCATGATGTCTCAATGACGACTCGACAAAAGTTGGTGTCTTAGAAATCCCGGTTGAACCCTAGGAATAGCTAATATACGGATATCATGACATGTGAGTATTGAGATCCCGTGTAAGACCATATATGGGATATGACATCGACATCGATAAGAGATCCCGTATAAGACCATATATAGGATATGGCATCGGCAGCGAGATGAGATCCCGTGTAAGACCATATCTGGGATATGGCATCAGCATCGATAAGAGATCCCGTATAAGACCATGTCTGGGACATGGCATCGGCATCAGTATGAGATCTCATGTAAGACCATGTTTGGGATATGACATTGGCATCAATATGAGGTCCCGTATAAGACCATGTCTGGGACATGGCATCGGCACTGTTACGAGACTTCGTGTAAGACCATAGCTGGGCTGTTGGCATCGATGTGAGATCCCATGTAAGACCACGTTTGGGTCATGGCATTGGCATCTTTTCATGTGTATGAGATTTTCGAGTATCCTTTAGTATTCCAAGTGATTCAACGGGTAATTTAAAGATTATATCAAAGTTGTGATAATGTATGATTATGTTACGAAGTGGTACAGGTATGTACGCAAAACTCATGAGAAATGATTTCGGTTTATGATGCACCTTTGGTAAGGATGCAAATAAGTAAGTCATGCTTATGAGATTGAAATTGTGATGACCTTGTGATTATGGATCTAGGCTTGTGATGTATAAAAAGATGTATTTTTACCATGATGGTGGAAATGATTTGTAAAGGTGTTATAAACTTAATATCATCACTTTACACTAAAACAATTTTAGACAGCAGCAGTCCGACTTTGAAAATCCACCAAATGTTGTGGAAATTGAGTTGGAGGTTGAATAAAATATGAAATTAAATATTATTGTGTCTAGTTTCACATAGAGGAAATGGTGTAAGCAAAAGAATTTCATATTATGAAATATTTGAATTTTTATGAGACAGGGTCAGAGTAATTTCGGGTTCCCTGTCTTAATTTTGGAAAATCATTAAAAATTGTATGAAAATAATTATCGGTTAGAATTTTTATGAATAAAATTCTTAATGAGTATATTTTCAAGAGAAGCAAGCAGGAACATCATCCAAATCCCGTACTAAGAGATAATTAATATTTAGTAAAGAAAGGTCGAAGCTGTCAAACAGCAGAACAGGGGTAACTTTGAAGAATAAACTATACTTATTGGCTAATCAATAAATTCTTACAATTTTATGGTAGAAAGATATATGAGTCTATTTTCAAATGCTTTTAACAGATCTTAATTTAAAATTCTGTAGCTCAATATATTAATAATTTAGTGACTATGACACGAGTAAATAGCTTGACATGAACATAAGTAAAAAGTACAATTATGATTGTTTTACCTTGAGATCATGATGTGAAAATTGGTAGAAGCATGTTAATAAATTGCTTATTATTTTCATACTGACTTACTAAGCTATATAGCTTACCCCCTCCTTTTCATTTCTTTAGTGTTGCCAGGTTAGCTCGAAGTTGGAGATCATTGGAGGCAACATCACACTATCAAATTATCAATTTTGGGGTATTGATAAACCTTAAGTGTTTTCAAATGAGTGGAATGTATAGAGACTTAGTCCTTTGTGTTATGTGTTTAATGGTTTGGCCAAATGTATTGGCTTATAATGATTCAAGTGTATACATCCATAAGATTTGGCTTATATTGGTTATGGGTTTGTAAACCTATTTAATGTGCTAACACCTTGAAATGTGATCATGTGCTTATATGTACTAAGATCTTATATGATGTGGTTATACTTTTTTGCTATAATTAACTTGAAGTTAATTAGTATGATGATAACCGTGGTATAAAAGTATAAGTTGTATTAAAATAGACAAGGCCAAATGAGTATAAGAAACACAAGTATGATGACATGCAAATGTTATGTTTGTAACTTAATTGAGGATGTTTAATCTTTAATTGGATATCATGTTCTATGCCTTTGATGTTGTATAAGTGTGTGAGGGATTAAGGTTGACCAAGGCTTGAAAAATAGCCTAATTGTTGGCCACACGGATAGAGACACGGCCGTGTACCTTGACCGTGTGGAAGACATGACCTAGCACACAGGCATGTGTCTTGGACGTGTGACCTTAAAATATTGTTGATGTCATAAACAAAGAGTTACACGAGCTGAGGACACGAACGTGTCCGAGCCACACGGGCATGTGACTCTCCAAAATTAGAAAATTTTCTAAGTGTTGTAAAAAGTTCATAAGTTCTTGGTTCAGTCCCGAACCACCCTCGATGTATGTTTTGGGCCTCGTAAGTCCGTATAAGGGACATTATGAATTTAAATGAATATTTTTAATTTGAACAGAATTTTTTATGGCTTGATTTTACATAGTTGTGTACGTTTAAGTCCGGTAATGCCTCATACCCTATCCCAGCCTTGGACTCGGGTAAGGGGTGTTACAAGTTATGTGTTTGGGTGTTGGTCCGTACGTCCTTACCAGTGCTGAGTTATCTGACATGTGCTGCAAATTCTTGTCAACTTGTGTGAGCAGACTTATTGATAGCTCGAGAGAGTAAGCATTATATGAGATATGAGATTGAGATAGCTTTGGCTATGTATTGGCACTTAGGGTACAAGATTCCTGAGTATA
The DNA here is from genome assembly GCA_025698465.1 of Gossypium longicalyx. Taxonomy (NCBI): domain Eukaryota; kingdom Viridiplantae; phylum Streptophyta; class Magnoliopsida; order Malvales; family Malvaceae; genus Gossypium; species Gossypium longicalyx. Next base: position 73,453,631 of record CM047002.1, on the reverse strand, counting down.
GATGAGTATGAGATTGATACGAGTTGGTACAAGTATGTACATGAACCACACAAGCATTGAATTGAAGAAACTTGTGAAATTCATATCTAACATTGTGATTGAATATGTGATAGGTTTGTGGATCGATATGAGTTATAGTATGATTTGTTTAATTGCTTAAATTGTGTATATGTGGTAAGTTAAATTTTTTACTATATGAACTTACTAAGCTTTATAGCTTACTCTGTTTACTTTTCTGTCATTTATAGTGATTATTGAAGCTTGCTTGGATTTGGGAATCGTCAGAGATCTTATCACACTATCGAGCTATCAGTTTGGTACTTTTGAACTTATGTATTTGGTTATATGGCATGTATAGGAGTTATGGTCATTTTGAATATATGTTAGTAATGGATTTAACCATTCGATTTGGCTTGTAAATGATGAATGGTTGGTTATGTGTATTGCTGTGTGACTTGGCTTATTTAAGTATAATTAGTGATGTATATATATACAAATGACCTTTTGTTATGTGGTTGATAATTGCTATGTGATGCTTTTTGTGAATTGGTATTATGGATATCATATGGTTGAAACTTGGAGATTTGGTATGCATATGATTTTAGGTAAGAAAGTGCATATATGAGGTTAATTAGTTAAGTGATTTTTGAATGTGAATTTGGTGTGATTTGAATTGGCAAAATATGATGTGATGAGTTATATAGTTCTTGGTATGGAAATAGCATGAATTAGGCTTGATTGAGATTGGATTGAATGCCTAATTATGCCATGTTATATGCCTTTTGGTTTGGTGTAGGTGAATGTAATTTGAGTGGGAAAGATGGCTTTGTAAATAGCCTATTTCTGTCTATACGGGCTTAGACACAAGCGTGTGTCTCAACCATGTGTGACACATGGTCAGATGACACGGCCGTGTGTCCTCTAGTGTTTAATTAGAAATCAAGTTAGTATGCTCCACACGGCCCAGCACACGGGCGTGTGACTTGGCCGTATGGTATAAGCCAGTATACCCTACATTTTTGGGATGACCTAGCACATGGCCTGGCACACGAGTGTGTGTGGCCATTTCAAAGGGCACACGGGCTAGTCACATAGGCATGTGTGTTGGCCATGTGACCTAAGTCAGAGAGTTACACAGGGCAAGACATGGGCTGGGACACAGCCATATGATTCCATTTCGAATGTCCACACAGCTTGTGACACGGGCGTGTCTTTGGCCGTGTGAGACACACGACCGGGCCACACGAGCGTGTATCGTCTGTATTTTAAAAATTTTTCTAAGTATTCTAAAAATTTCCTGAGTTATCAGTTTAGTCTCGAACCACTTCTAATGCATGATTTGAGCCTAGTAGGCTCGTATTAGGGACAATGTGATTGATTATGAATGACTTGTATTTGAAATTGATAATTGTATGAGAAATGTATGTTTGTTTAAGTAATAAGTTCAATAATGCTCCGTAATCCTATTCTCGCGATGGATACGGGTTAGGGGTGTTACATTAAATGTATTGTATCTCTTTTGAGAGATACTGTATACCAGTGATGGAACACTTTAGTATTTGTGGTTCTGAGAGAACGGGTCACATGGGAATTCTTTTAGACTGAGTTGAGAAAGAAATATATAAGTCAGCGGTTTCTTGATCAAAAGAGCAAAGAGTTTCTAGAATTGAAATAGGGAAGTATGACCATAACCAAGTACGAAAAAGAATTCGTGAGACTGAGTAAATATGCTCGAGAATGTGTCTCCACTGAAGAAATTATGTGTAAGCGGTTTGAAGACGGGTTGAATGAGGATATTAAGCTTTTAGTCAGAATTCTAGAATTGAAAGAATTTGTTGTTTTGGTTGACAGAGGTTGCAAAGCCGATGAGCTTAGAAAAGAAAAGAGAAGAGCCAATTCTGAGGCTAAAGACTCAAGAAAGAGGTCAATGCGTAAACCCTATCATTCTTCTTCAAAAAAATCAAGGGATTCTTATAACCGTTCGACTACTTCATTGGGGTATTCCAATAGAGATCGTGGGAAGCAACACACGAGTCCAAAAGCTCAAGCCACTTTAGTATCGAGTGTTGGTAGTGTCAAAACCAATAAACCTGAGTTTCAATAGTGTGGAAGATGGAATTTTGGAGGTTGTTGGATGAATAATAAAGCCTGGTTTAGATGTGGCTTGCAAGATCATTTTATTCATGATTGTGCTGAGTTGCCCGAGAAAGACAAATTTTTGAATACAAGGCCAAGTAATACAACTGCCAGAGGAAGACCACCTCGAAATACTGGAAATGTGACTAGTAGCAAACGGTGCAACAAAGGATTCTGCTGTGAGATCAGAAGCTCGAGTGCCAGCCAGAGCTTATGCTATTTGCGCTTGCAAAGATGCATCGGCATCAGATGTTATCACTGGTACATTTTCTCTTTATGACACTAATGTAATTGCTTTGATTGATCCTGGATTGACTCATTCATATGTCTGTATGAATTTAGTGTCTAGTAAGAGTTTACCTGTTGAGTCCACTGAATTATGATTAAAGTATCAAATCCCTTAGGCTAGTATGTCCTAATTAATAAAGTTTGCAAGAATTGTCCTTTTTTGACACGGGGTTACTGTTTTCTGGCGGATTTGATGCTTTTACCATTTGATGAATTCGATGTGATTTTGGGTATGGATTGGTTGACTCTGCATGATGCTGTTGTAAACTGTAGACGAAAGACTATTGAGTTGAAATGTCAGAATAGTGAAATTCTTTGTATTGAATCCAATGATTCGAGTTGGTTGCCTGTTGTGATATCGATGATCCTAGCACGAAAATATGTGAGGAAAGGCTGCAATGCTTATCTTGCTTATGTACTTGATACAAAAGTGTCTGAATCAAAGATTGAATCAGTGCTAGTGTTTTGTGAATATCCAGATGTGTTTCCAGAGGAATTACCCGAGTTACCACTAATCAGAGATGTTGAATTTGCTATTGAGTTAGTATCGGGAACATCACTGATATCGATAGCTCCATACAGAATGGCTCCTACAGAGTTAAAAGAGTTGAAATCTTAGTTGCAAGAGGTAATAGATAGAGGATTTCCACGACCTAGTTTTTCGCCTTGGGATGCACCAGTTTTATTCTTCAACAAGAAAGATGGATCGATGAGACTGTGTATCGACTATCGTCAGCTTAACAAGGTTACGATTAAGAATAAGTATCCTTTTCTGAGAATTGATGATTTGTTCGATAGTTGAAAGGAGCAACAGTATTATCAAAATCTAAGATCTGGTTATTATCAGTTGTGGGTTAAAGATTTAGATGTGCCAAAAACTGCATTCAGAACTAGGTACGGACATTATGAATTTCTTGTTATGCCGTTCGGATTAACTAACACTCTTATAGTTTTTATGGATTTAATGAATAATATTTTCAGACCGTATTTAGACAAATTCGTAGTTGTAATCATTGATGACATTTTGATATATTCTCGAGACGAATCTGAGCATACTGAGCAGTTGAGGATTGTGTTACAAACATTGAGAGATAAGCAATTGTTTGCTAAATTCAGTAAATGCGAGTTTTGGCTCTGAGAAGTTGGATTTTTAGGACACATTATTTCAGCGAAAGGCATCCAAGTTGATCCGAGTAAGATTTTAGCAGTTATTGACTAGAAACCACCGAGAAACGTATCCGAGGTCAGAATTTTTCTGGGGTTAGCTGGCTATTATCGGTGCTTTGTAAAAGGGTTCTCGATGATAGATACACCGATAACTCGTTTATTGCAAAAATATGTGAATTTTGAGTGGTTTGAGAAATGTCAACAGAGTTTTGAATAGTTTAAAGCATTGTTAACTGAAGCACTAGTTTAGTTCACCCAGAGCCTAGTAAAGAATTTGTAATTTTTAGTGATGCGTCATTGAACGGTTTGGGATGTGTTTTAATGCAAGAAGGTAAAGTGATAGCACATGCTTCCAGAAAGTTGAAAACGCATGAAAAGAATTATCCGACGCATGACTTGGAGTTGGCTGCTATTGTTTTCGCATTGAAAATTTGGCGACATTATTTATTCAGTGAGAAGTGTCGTATATTTACCTACCACAAGAGCTTGAAGTATCTAATGTCTCAGAAAGATTTGAATTTGCGACAACGAAGATGGCTCGAATTATTGAAAGATTATGAGTTAGTGATTGATTACCATCCGGGGAAAGAGAATGCATATGTGGATGCTCTGAGTAGAAAATCTTTGGGAGTGATGAACACACGATTGGCATTATCTGATGATGGTTCGATTTTAGCTGAGTTAAAAGCTAAACCGATATTTCTCCAACAAATCTGAAGCTCAGAAATGTGACAATGAATTACAAGCTAAAAGAGTACAGTGCGAGTCGACTACTGATTTAGAGTATAAGATCGGATCCGATGATTGTTTGTTGTTCCGTGGTAGAATTTGTGTGCCAAGGAATCCTGAGCTTATACAGAAATTTTTACACGAAGAACACAGTGATTTGAAACAGATGTACTGGTGGTCGAGCATGAAAGAGACATTTCAAAATTTGTTCATCCGGGGAGTAGTAAGATGCATAGTGATTTGGAATAGATGTACTAGTGGTCGAGCATGAAAGAGACATTTCAGAATTCGTGTCGAAATGCTTGGTTTTTCAACAGGTTGAAGCTGAACATTAAGTATCTTCGAGACTACTACAAACAGTAATGATACCTGAGTGGAAATGGGATAGAGTTATGATGGATTTTGTATCGGGATTAACTCTATCTCCGAAAAAGAACGATGCTATTTGGGTTGTTGTTGATGTTTGAAGAAATCAACACATTTTATTCCAATACGTACAGACTTTTCACTTAATAGATTAGCTGAATTGTACATCTCTGAGATTGTCAGATTACACGGGGTGCTGATTTCTATTATTTCAGATATAGATCCGTGGTTTACGTCATGATTTTGGAAGAAATTGCTAGAGGCTTTGGGTACATGGTTGTATTGTAGTACTGCATTTCATCCTCAAACTGATGGTCAATCCGAGAGAGTGATTCAGATTCTCAAAGATATGTTTTGTTGTTGTGTTTTAGAGTTTGAGGGCAACTGGGAAAAATATTTACCGTTGGTTGAGTTTGTGTATAATAATAGTTATCAGTCGAGCATAAAGATGGCACCGTATGAAGCTTTATATGGTTGTAAATGCTGAACACTATTGTACTAGACCAAACTTAGTGAGAAAAAGATTCATGGGATTGATTTAATCAGAGAGACTGAAGAGAAAGTGAAAGAAATTCGTGATAGTTTGAAAGCAGCATCAGATCGATAGAATTGTTTGTGGATTTGAAACACAAAGATATCAAATTTCAAATCGGTGACAAGGTGTTTCTAAAAGCATCACCATGGAAGAAGATTCTTTGATTTGGTCGCAAAGGAAAATTGAGTCTGCGATTTATCTGACTGTATGAGATTATCGAGAGAATTGGGCCAGAGGATTATCGGCTTAGTTTACCACTCGAGCTTGAAAAGATCCATAATTTATTTCATGTATCCATGTTAAGACGATATAGATTAGATACGTTGCACATAACTTCTTCGATAGAGATTGAAATTTAGCCTGACATGTCGTACAGCGAAGAACCGATCAAAATTTTGGCCCGAGAGATTAAAGAGTTGAGAAACAAAAGTATAGCTCTAGTGAAGGTTATTTGGAAACTTCACGGTATTGAAGAGGCTACATGGAAACCCGAGGAAGCTATGAGAAAGCAGTACCCTAACCTATTTTCTAGTAAGATTTTTGGGGACGAAAATTTCTAAAGGGGGTGAGTTGTAACAGCCCGTTTTTAGTGAAACCGAAATAGTAGTTTTGGGAACACAAATCTGATGTAAAAATAATTATTTTATTATTATTTTGAGGTCTATAGCATGATAGTATGAAACACCCTTTACCCGTACACAAGATCAGGACAAAGTACGAGGCATTACCGGACACATACTCAGACATTTCAAAAAATACGAGGTATAAAATTTCATTCTAATTTAAAACCAATCAAACAACATCATAGTGTCCCTATTATGGACCTACAAGGTCTAAAACATACATTAAATCGATCCAGGACTAAATCAAAAATTATAGAAAATTTTAGTAAAGTTCCTAGGGTTATGCCTCACACGCTCGTGTGGAGGCAAGCACACCCCCGTGTGCTTGGGGACATGCCTGTGTCCCTCACCTGTGTTGAATTATTTGGATTTATTTTTCATTTTGAACCTACATGGGTTTTCACACGGCCAAGCACACGTCCGTGTCTCTGGCCCGTGTCCCTCACGCAGCCTAGACACGCCCATGTCATTGCCTATGTCCAAAAACTCAGACATTCTATTTATGACATCATCATTCATTTTGAGGCACACGGCCAAGGCACACGCCCGTGTGCTAGGCCGTGTCCTCCACACGGTTGAGACACACGGCCACGTCTCAGCCCGTGTATTTACTACCGTGCAAACTGACTTAAAATTTTAGGTACAGGGGACACACGACCAGGCAACACGCACATGGGGGCTGACCATGTGTCACACATGGCCTAGACACATGCCCGTGTGTCTATCCGTGTGGACCTTTTAGGGCTATTTTCCAAGGCTTTGGTCACCCTCTAACATCCATACACACTTATAGACTTCAATGATATATAACATGGCCTAATTATACTCTTAAACAACCTTGGCATAACTCATTGCATGTTAGCCTCATCTCATTGGCTTAGTACATGCTAAATTATCCTTTTTGTATAAGAGATTAACACAGTACATTTTACATTTAGGCCATATTATAACCATATACCATTATATGCTATGTCCACTCTCAAATTATTAGGTCCCATTTAAAGCATCCATCCATGATCAACCTCATCATCATATCTCATAAAATATTTAAACATAAACATGCATCGTTAGTAGGTTTACAACCTACATCAATATGAGTCATATCTCATGACCATATACAAAAGAATAGGTATACCATTTAAGCCCTTACATTGGCTAGCCAAATGACACATACAACAAAATAACCAAAAACCCTATACATGCCATTAATCAAAATAAAAGTATCTATATATCAAAATGAAACAATTCGATAGTGTGTTGATTCTCCAACCGTCTTGCAATCTTCAGGAGTCCACAAGCTCCATAAGACAGGGAAAAGAGAAGGGGGTAAGCATTTATATGCTTAGTAAGTTCGAATAACGGGAAGGTAAACTTACCATTATTTAACTTACAACCATATTAGTCATACATCCCAACAAGTATAGGATAGTTTCCTATCACATACACTCAAATCATCAAGTTAGTCTCATGTCAAAATATTATAACATTAATCTAAATGAGCTCATCAATTCAAGAATTTCCAAACTCATTCCTCATTTTAATCCCGTTGAATTTCTCGAAAATATTGATGGATAGCCCATTTACTGTCAAATCATACAAGTGATCATTTTCAAGCATGCACTCCCACGAACTTCTTACGGCGGGATTACCAGTCCAGGCTAAATCCCTTGTAACGACAAACACTCTTAATGAGCTCAGATCTGAATTACCAATCCAAGCTAAATTTAGACCCTAATCGGATTACTCGTCCGGGCTAAATCCTTAATGCACCCATATTCTTCGAGAGGCTAGATCACTTTAGGAACATCCGTGCGGGCTAGATCCTTTCTATACCGAGATCAATAGATTACCCGTCTAGGCTAAATCCTTTTCTGCAACACATGCAGGATCTCGTATCATGTAAGAATAGCGTATCCATCAGATAACCCTTTTTATTTAGCAGAGACATTTTACCATATCATCAATTTTCATGAATTATTTACATTGTAAATCACCATTTAAAATCATACAGGAATATGCATTTTTAATGTATTTAAATAGTCTACATTCGAGTTACATAAACTTACCTGGTAGTCGTTTCGAATTTGTATTTCGGTTATTTCGAAACCTTTTGTTTTCCTCGGTCGACCTCCGAAATTGGTTCCTCGGGGTCTATATCAGCAAAAATAAATCATTAATACCTTACATTATTCAGTTTCGGCTAAAACTCACCCTAGGGCAAAATGACCAATTTGCCCCTAATTTTTCACATTTTTACAAATTAATCCTTAGGCTCGTATGATGAAATGCATGAAATTTCTAGGTTACCCAAGCCTAGCCGAATATTTTTCATGCTTATAGCAGCCCACAATTTTCCTTTATTTCACAATTTTCTACCCATTTTTATAACTTTTACAAAATGGTCCTTTAGGTCATTTTCATGAAAACTACTTAGTAAAAGTTGTTTGCAATCCTTTAAACTTTCATATTGCTCCATAAATCATCAAAACACAAGCTTCTCATGCATGGGTAATTTTCTAAACATGAACCCTAGCTTGAGATATAGGTAGAAATAGAAAGAGTATGCTTTAAGGATCTCAAAAACATAAAGAACATAAAAAACGGGGCTAGGATTGACTTACTATCAAGCTTGAAATGTTGAAAACTCTAGCTATGGAGAACATGCAAATTTCGACAGCTATGGAGAAGAAAATAGCTGATTTTTGCTTGATTTTCCCTTTTTATTACATTAATTAACCAAATGACCAAAATGCCCTTCCTTACAAATCTTTCCAAATTTTCCATGCATGCCCATTTTTGTCCAAAAACTTAGAAATTAGGAAAATTTCTCTTCAAGGACCTCTAATTAATAATCCAAAGCAATTTCATACAAATTAGTTCTAGAACCCTAGCTTTGTAATTTATTCAATTGGGTCCCTAATTTCCGATTGGGAACTTTGTACTTAGAATTTCTTCATGAAACTTTAACACGTGCATATTTTCGTATTCTAGACCTCGTAATAATCATAAGACAAATATTTTAATGTCAGATTTGTGGTCCCAAAACCAGTATTCCGACTAGGCCCTATTTCGGGATGTTACATTTCTCCCCCTAAAAGACTTTCGTCCTCAAAAGTCTTACCAGTAAACAAGTTCGGATATTGGCTCTTCATGTTTTCTTCAGGTTCCCATGTAGCCTCATTCACTCCGTGTCTATGCCATAATAATTTTACGAAGCCAATATTCTTGTTTCTCAATTGTTTGACTTCTCGAGCCAAAATCTTGACTGGTTCCTCACCATAGGTCATATTCGGTCTAATCTCAACTTCTGTCGGTGAAACCACATGGGAGGGGTTTGATCGATATCGTCGCAACATGGATACATGGAATACATCATGAATCTTTTCCAAATCCGGTGGCAATACTAAATGGTAGGCTAATGGTCCAAGTCTTTTAGTGATCTCATATGGTTCGATAAATTGCAGACTCAGTTTGCCTTTCCAGCCAAATCTCAATACCTTTTTCCATGGAGACACTTTCAAGAGCACTTTATCTCCGACTTGAAACTCAATCTCTTTCCTTTTCAAACCAGCATAAGATTTCTGCCTATCCGATGTCGCTTTCAAACAATCCCATATCACTTTAACCCTTTCTTCAGTTTTTTTAACTAGGTCAACTCCATGAATCTGGTTTTCTTTGAGTTTTGTCCAATACAGTGGAGTTTGGCATTTCCTACCATACAAGGCCTCATAGGGTGGCATTTTCAAACTCGTCTGGAAACTATTATTGTAGGCGAATTCCACCAATGGTAAGTATTTTTCCTAACTACCTTGAAATTCAAGGACGTAACACCGAAACATGTCCTCAAGAATCTGAATCGTCCGTTCGAACTGACCATCAGTCTACGGGTGGAAGGCTATGCTAAAACTCAACTTTGTACCCAAGGCCTTTTGTATTTTCTTCGAAAATCTTGAAGTGAATCTCGGGTCTGTGTCTGAGATAATCTACAACAGCACCCCGTGTAATCTCACAATCTCGGATATGTAGAAGTTGGTCAATCTATCGAGAGAATAATTGGTCCGGACTGGGATGAAGTGAGCTGACTTCGCTAGTTTGTCAACTATAACCCAAACAACATATTTCTTTTTCAGGGTTAACGGTAATCCTATCACGAAATTCATAGTAATTCTATCCCACTTCCACTTGGGGACCATTACAGGCTGTAACAAACCTAAAGGTGCTTGGTGTTCAGCCTTGACTTGCTAACATATCAAGCATTTCGATACAAATTTGGAGATTTCTCTTTTCATGCCATTCCACCAGTACATTTTCTTCAAATCATTGTACATCTTGGTACTTCCCAGGTGAATAGACAAACAGCTATCATGTGCCTCTTGCAAAACTTTTCGAATAAGCTCATCGTCTCTTGGTACACAGATCCTGTCTCTGAACATCAGACAACCATCAGGACTGATCAAAAAATTTGATTCAATGCCTAACTCGCATTGAGTTCTCTTAGCTTACTGGTCGCTATCATTGATCTGGGTATCACAAATTTCCTAAAGAAATGTCGGCCTAGCCCTTAACTTTACCAAGACTGACCCATCTTTAGAAAACACCAACTGTCTGTTCAAAGCTCTCAAAGCATACAAGGATTTTCTGCTTAGTGCATCTGCAACCACATTCACCTTTCCTGGGTGATAATCAATTATCAACTCATAATCTTTAATCAACTCTAACCATCTCCGTTGTCTCATTGTCAATTCCCTTTGAGTCATCAAGTACTTTAAGATCTTGTGATCAGTGAATACACGACATGTGTTGGATAATTTCTCTCGTGTGGTTTCAATTGCCTCGAAGCATAGGCTATCACCTTGCCCTCTTGCAAAAGCACGCAACCCAGTCCATTCAAGGACACATCATTATAGACCATGAATTCTTTTCCCAGTTTGGGTTGCACTAACACTGGAGCTTCAGTTAGCAATGTCTATAATTTTTCAAAACACTGTTGACACTTTTGTGACCATTCAAACTTGACATCTTTTTGCAGCAACCTCGTCAAAGGAGTTGCAATCATCGAAAATCCTTTTACAAAGCGTCAGTAGTAGTCGGCCAAGCCCAAAAAGCTTCTAACCTCGGTTACATTCTTCAGCGGCTTCTACTCAACAATAGCAGATATTTTATTTGGATCTACTCGGATGCCATCACCAACACAATGTGACCCAAAAATCCTACCTCTCAAAGCTACAACTCACTTTTGCTGAACTTAGCATATAATTTCTTATCTCGCAAGGTCTGTAAAACAGTCCTCAGATGTTCAGCATGCTTGGACTCATTACGGGAATAGATCAAAATATCGTTAAATGAATACCACAACAAACTTGTCCAAGTATGGTCGAAAAACACGATTTATTAAGTCCATAAACGTGGCTGGGGCGTTCGTTAGACCAAAAGGCATGACCAGGAACTCGAAATGACCATACCTCATCCTGAAAGTAGTCTTAGGCACGTCTGACTCTTTAACTCACAACTGGTAGTAACCGAATCTCATATCTATTTTTGAAAATACAGTGGCTCCTCTTAATTGATCAAACAGATCATCAATCCTCAGCAACTGATACTTGTTCTTGATAGTTACCTTGTTAAGTTGTCGGTAGTCTATACATAGCCTCATCAAACCATCTTTCTTCTTAACAAATAATATTGGAGCACCCTAAGGTGAAAAGCTCGGTCTTGCAAAACCTTTATCCTTCAGTTCTTGTAGCTGTGCTTTTAACTCTTTAGTTCAATTGGTGCCATCCTATATGGAGCAATGGAGATAGGAGCTATTCCAGACACCAATGCAATACAAAACTCTACTTCTCTAACAGGAGGTAATTCGGGTAGCTTTTCTGGAAACACATCCGGATACTCGCATACTATCGTTACTGATAATAACTTCAGCTCTGATTCTTTACTATTCAACACGAAAGCAATGTAGGCTTCATATCTTTTTCTCATATACCTTTGAGCCATCATTGAAGTAATCACAACCGGTGGAGTATCCAACTCACTTGAATCAATCCGGAGAATCTTACCATCTGAGTGTTTCAATTCGATATACTTGCTACCATAATTTACAATAACATCATGCACAGCTAACCAATCCATGCCAAGTATTACATCAAACTCATCGAATGGCAATAACATAAGGTTAGCAGAAAAACAATGACCTTAAATCATCAAGGAACAATTCTTATAGGCTTTATCAACTAGGCCTAACTTGCCTAGAGGATTTGACACCTTAATCACAAATTCCGTAGGCTCTACAGACATATCCATGCTAGACACCAATTTCATGCAGATGTATGAATGGGTTGATGCTGGATCAATTAAGGTAATGACACGAGTATTATAGATAGAAAATAAACCCGTGATGACATCGAGAGTAGAGGCTTCCTCTCGAGCGCATATTGCATAAGTTCTTGCTGGGCTCGAGCCTCTAATTTTGCAGTAGCATCTTTAGCAACAGTTAGGCTGCCACTTGCACTTCTGGGATGTATCGGGGGTTTACCTCGAGAAATAGGAGCATTCGGCTGTGGGGATAACTCAACCTCTTTATTAGTTCGCTCCGTGCAGTCTTTGAGAAAGTGGTTAAGAGACCCACATCTAAAACACGCACCACTCTTCATTTGGTACTCTTTGAAGTGAAATTTGTTGTAGCTTTTACACTTCAGCTTTTGATGATCTACGCTTCCCACATTAGTTACCATAGGGGAAGAAGACTTCGGGTTATGTCACTTGGAGCTTCTTGCTCTACTCGAATATCCTACTGATGAAGTGGAGCGTTCTGGATGACTTCTCGATTTCTTTGTGGGGAAGGAGTGTGCTCTGCTGCTAGACCTCTTACACAAAACTTGAGCTTCTCCCTTAGCTTACTTTCTTTCATTATTTAAATCTTTGGCCTTCTTGGCCTGATTAGCTAATGCGGTAAATTCTCGTATCTCAAGGATCCCAATCAGCAATTTAATTTCCTCATTCAAGCCTTCCTCGAACCGCTTACACATTTCTACCTCTGATTGGACCCATTCCGTCGCATACTAACTTAACCTTACAAATTCTTTTTCATATTTTGATACGGTCTTATTTCCTTATTTAAGTTCCAAGAACTCCTTTCGCTTCGAGTCTAAGAACCTTTAACTGATGTATTTCTTTTTAAACTCAGCTTGGAAGAACTCCCATGTAGCATCTTCCTTTGGTACCACTGAGAACACCGTCTTCCGCCAGTGGTATACAGTATCTTTCAGAAAAGATACAACACACTTCAAGCACTCATCGAGTGTACATGACAGTTTATCCAAAACTCGCATAGTATTCTCGAGCCAGAACTCAGCTCGTTCAGCATCATCCTCAACCTTAGCCCTAAACTCTTTATCCCCGTATTTCCTAAGTTTATCCATTGAGGCCTTACCAATTCTCACTGGTTCAACAACCCTTGGTACTTCATTAGGTCGGTTAGTAGGTGGAGGTAGACGTGGTATTTTAGGGCAGTTTCCTAGGTATTCCCCGAACCACTCATCCATCATATCGTAAAAGGCTACTCTCACCTCTTCCCGGCCTTCATAGGCCTTCTACTACTACTAGAAATAGCTCGCTGTACAGAAGTTAGAGCATGGCTCTCTACTCCCTCAGACTCATCTTGGGCTTGATTGAAAGACATTTACTATATTCAAATTCAATTAAAAGTTAGGAGATGTCACACTATCAAAATTTGTATAATGGCATATATAGCTAAACTTGCTACATGCTACGTTAGTCTGAGAATCGACTAAACTGTAGCTCTGATACCACTAAATGAAATACCCCTTACCCGTACTCGAGACTGGGAAAAAGTACGAGGCGTTACTGGACACATACTCAGACATTTCAAAAAATACGGGTTCTAAAATTTCATTTTAATTTAACACCAATCAAACAACATCATAGTGTCCCTATTATGGACCTACAAGGTCTAAAACATACATTAAATTGATCCGGGACTAAACTGAAAACTATAGAAAATTTTAGTAAAGTTGCTAGGGTTATACCTCACACGCTCGTGTGGAGGCAAGCACAAGCCCATGTGTTTGGGGACACACCTGTGTCCCTCACCCGTGTTGAATTATTTGGATTTATTTTTCATTTTGAACCTATAGGGGTTTTCACACGGCCAAGCACATGCCTGTGTCTTTGGCCTGTGTTCTTCACACGGCCTAGACACGCTCGTATCATCGCTTGTGTCCAAAAACTCAGACATTCTATTTATGGCGTCATCATTCATTTTGAGGTACACGACCAAGGCACATGCCCGTGTCCTAGGCTGTGTCCTCCACTTGGTTGAGACACACGGCCATGTCTCTACTCGTGTATTTACTACCATGCAAACTGACCTAAAATTTTAGGTGCAGGGGATACACGACTAGGCAACACGTCCATGGGGGCTGACCATGTGTCACACACGGCCTAGACACATGCCCGTGTGTCTATTCGTGTTAACCTTTTAGGGATATTTTCCAAGCCTTTGGTCACCCTCTAACATCCATACACACTTATAGACTTCAATGGTATATAACATGGCCGAATTATATTGTTAAACAACCTTGGCATAACTCATTGCATGTTAGCCTCATCTCATCAGCTTAGTACAAGCTAAATTATCCTTTTCGTATAAGGGATTAACACAGTACATTTTACATTTAGGCCATATTATAACCATATACCATTATATGCTATGTCCACTCCCAAATTATTAGGTCCCATTTCAAGCATCCATCCATGATCAACCTCATCATCATATCTCATGAAATATTTAAACATAAACATGCATCATTAGTAGGTTAGCCGTCCGTGCTAAATCCTTTTCTGCAACACATGCAGGATCTTGTATCATGTAAGAATAGCATATCCATCAGATAACCCTTTTTATTCAACTGAGACATTTTACCATATAATCAATTTTCATGAATTATTTACATTGTAAATCACCATTTAAAATCATACAGGAATATGCATTTTTAATGTATTTAAATAGTCTACATTCGACTTACACGAACTTACTTGGTAGTCATTTCTGATTTGTATTTTGGTTATTCTAAAACTTTTCGTTTTCCTCGGTCAACCTTCGGAATTGGTTCCTCAGGTCTATATCAGTAAAAATAAATCATTAATACCTTACATTATTCAATTTTGGCTATAACTCACCCTAAGGCAAAATGACCAATTTGCCCCTAACCTTTCACATTTTTACAAATTAATCCTTAGGCTCGTATGATGAAATGCATGAAATTTCTAGGTTACCCAAGCCCAGCCGAATATTTTTCATGCTTATAGCAGCCTACAATTTTTCTTCATTTCACATTTTTCTACCCGTTTTTACAACTTTTACAAAATGGTCCTTTAGGCCATTTCCATGGAAACTACTTAGTAAAAGTTGTTTACCATCCTTTAAACTTTCATATTCCTCCGTAAATCATAAAAACACAAGCATCTCATGCATGGGCAATTTTATAAAGATGAACCCTAGCTTGAGATATGGGTAGAAATAGAAAAAGTATGCTTCAAGGATCTCAAAAACATAAAGAACATAAAAAACAGGGCTAGGATTGACTTACTATCAAGATTGAAATGTTGAAAACCCTAGCTATGGGGAACATGCAAATTTTGGCAGCTATGGAGAAGAAAATGGCTGATTGTTGCTTGATTTTCCCTTTTTATTACATTAATTAACCAAATGACCAAAATACGCTTCCTTACTAACCTTTCCAAAATTTTCATGCATGCCCATTTTTGTCCAAAAACTTAAAAATTGGGAAAATTTCTCTTTAAGGACCTCTAATTAATAATCCAAAGCAATTTCATACAAATTGCTTCTAAAACCCAAGTTTTACAATTTATTCAATTTGGTCCCTAATTTCCAATTGGGAACTTTATACTTAGAATTTCTTCATGAAACTTTAGTACATGCATATTTTCATATTCTAGACCTCGTAATAATCATAAGACAAATATTTTAATGCCAGATTTGTGGTCTCGAAACCAATATTCTGACTAGGCCCTATTTCAAGATGTTATATAGTATGATTATATAAAAATTTTGTTCAGAAATTTTATCGTTTGCATGCTTAATTCGATAAAAAGGACTAAATTGCAAAAGGTGCAAAACTAGAGTTCTATAGGCTAAAGGCACTAAATAGCTAAAGAATTTGAATGTATGAGTACTTGGATGGTAAATAGACCATTTAAGTAATAGTGAACAATCATGGGATTGGTTTTTTTGAAATTATTAATGTTTTTAAAGGGTATAAAGGTAAATGAGTAAATAAAGTTAAGATTAATAAAATCAAATCAAATTTCTTTCATCCATCTTCTACCACCACAAAAAATTGAAGTTTAGAACACCATTTTTAGGGTTCAAAACATTCAGCCAACTCATTAGCTTGTACGTAAGTGATCTTTGTCCCATTTTTAATGATTTCTATGTTTTCTAGTTCGTTGTAGCTTAATCTAGCTAGCCCAGGGACTAATTTGCAAAAATATTGAGTTGTTTGAATTTTAACATTGATGAATGTGTATATATTTTGATGTTTGATGATAGAAAATCACTGGTTGTTGTTGGATAAACAACATTTGTTAAGTGACTTTGAATGAAATTGCAAATTAATGGGTTAAATTAAGAATAATGAAAACTATGTGGTAAATGTGTGAAATAATGAAAATTTTAGGTTGCTATGAATCTATATAGAATTTGACTAACTTAGTATATGGACGAAATTGCATGAATTTCGATTTACGGGCTTATGGTCTAAATTGTAAAGAAGTTAAAATATTAGGGGTAAAACTATAAATTTGGAAAAATATGTATTTTGGGCTGAGTTAAATAAAATGAATACTAAAAAGAATGAATTTGGTTATTTAGATCAAGTTAAGCCTCATACAGATCTAGATCGAGGGAAAGATAAAGTATTGGACTAGTCGATCCTATTTCGTCATTTTTGAGATCGAGGTAAGTTCGTATGTTAATAAGCATTAAATTAATTGTGTTTTAAATGCTTTTTCATTGCATTATTGATGAATATGACGTCACGAAAATAGTCGATGAAGATTTGGCAATATATGAGATCCTAATTGAACCTTAGGAATAAATAGGATACAAATGACATGTCATTAGGAGTTACTGTGTTTTTTGGTGCTAGTCCTGTACGTTCTACCGGTGGTTGAGTTTTTCGACATGTGTTGTGGTTAACTGTGTAGTTACGTCTTGACCATCAACTTGTGTGAGCAAACCAAGTGATAGCTCGAAAGTGAGCATTTATATGAGATATGAGATTGAGATGGTTTCAACCATGTATTGACACTTAGTGTGTAAGATTCCCGAGTATCTGATATTATTCCAAATGGTTCAACGGGTGTATTGATGATATGAAAGAGTAAGAGAGTGGAAAGTTTCGGCACATTTATGTTCATGAGTTGTATATGCATTGAATCTATAAGATTTGTGAATTGATGTCTAACCTCTTGATTGAATATGCGTTAGGCTTTTGAATTCAAATTAAGTTGCATTATGCTATGTAACATCCCGAATTAGGGCCTAGTCGGAACAGTGTTTTGGGACCATAAATTTTAGATAGAAATAATCATTTTATGGATGTTACGAGGTCTATGATCTATATGCATGCCTGTGTGAAAATATCGATGAGAAATTTTACCGATAAGGTGTCCAATTGAGTTATTAGGACTAAATTGCAATAAGTGAAAAACATGTATTCTAGTTGATTTAAGGGCTTAATTGTGATGAGATTTGAAATTTGAATTCCTTATTTGGCAATTAAACCATTATATGTCACTATGGACAAAAATGGACATAGGAGGGATAAAATATCAAAGTTATAATGGAAGGGCATTTTGGTCATTTGGTAGTTAAAAGAATAAAAATGAAAAATCAAAGCAAAAATATGCTCATCTTCTTCATGCTTGGCTGAAACTCTCAAGACACCATAGGTAGGGTTTTGTTCAACTTTCAAGCTTGATTGTAAGTGCTCCCGAGCCCTGTTTTTAATGTTCCTTATATTTTTTAAAACCTCGTAGCTCGATTTAGCTATTTCTACCTTTAATTTGAGCTAGGGTTCATGTTCAAAAACATACCCATGAATGACATGCTTGTGCTTTGATGTCTAATGGAAGAATATAAAGGTTTGAGGTGTGATAAACAACTTTTACTAGGTGGTTTTTGGGGAAATTGATAAAAATGACCTATTTGTAAAAGTTATAGAAACTATGTGTAAATGTGTGAATAAATGAAAAATGTGGGTTGGTATAAGAGGGAAAATGATTTGGCTAGGCTTGAATAATGAGAAAAATGGGTACTTTTTGTTTTACGAGCCTAGGGGCAATTTTGTAATTTTGTAAAATTTTAAGGGCAAAATTGTAATTTTTCCATATCATGATTTTTGGACTGAAATGAATAATGCGTGTCTTAAATAAGCTAAATGTGCTATTATTGATCAAAAGGGACGAGGGATAGTACTTGACTAAGGAAAAGGCAAAGTTGTGGACTAAATCGCAAATTTGCCCTATTTTGCACCGAGGTAAGTTGTGTGTAAGTAATTCAACAAATCCAATATTATGAATTTAATATTTGACATTATATGATACATGTATGTATGCTTTAATAAAATTGACTTGTGATGATCCAATGGAAGTTTAGTGATGCCTCGTGTCTCAGAAGCCCTGTTGACCCAAAGGAATACTTAGGACTTGGATGTCGTGACACCGTGCTAAATGTGCCTGTGTAAGACCATGCCTTGGACATGGCATTGGCGATGATATATGTACCTGTGTAAGACCATGTCTGGGACATGGCATCGGTGATGATATATGTGCCTGTGTAAGGCCATGTCTGGGACATGGCATCGGTGATGATATATGTACCTGCGTAAGACCATGTCTGGGACATGGCATCGATGATGATACATGTGCCTGTGTAAGACCATGTCTGGGACATGGCATCAGCGATGATATGTGGATTCATGTAAGAGCATGTCGGGGACATGGCATTGGTACTTTAATTGGTGTCTGACAATCCCGAGTGTCCTTTAGTATTCTAGTGGTTCAACGAGCCATTCAAGATGTTGGGTTAAGAAGTGGAGTGATATGAGTAAGAATGTATGGTACAGGTATGTACGTAAACCTCATGAGTATTGAACTCGATTCATGATGGTAAATTTAGCATGAGTAGAAAGGAGTAAGATAAGCTTGATGTTTAATGACATTTAATGTCAATTTTGTCTACGTTCATGTGTGTAGTATGATATTGTGGTGATAATTGATTATATGTTCAATCCATGAATATATTGACTTATGTTGTTATTTATTCACATGCAACTGACTAAACCCTGTGCTTACCCTTCTCTCCTTTCCTTTTTTTTTTATCATCGTCAAGCTAGCTTGGGGATCGTGGACGTCGGAGCTTGATTCACACTATCAACAAATATTTTGGGGTATAATTAGTTTACTACATTTAAGTATGGCATGTATAGGGGACTTAGTATTTTGTTATATGTGTCATATTTGTTAGCCAAAGTGATGGCTCCTTTTGGTATAATATTCCATTTTGTATATGGCCATGAAATATGGCTCATTAATTATTGGGTTAAAATCCCTAAATATTTTAACATGCATGAGATGTGTTATTACTTTTGTAGTGTGTGCCAAATGGTTGATAAAATGTGAAATTTATGTTTGATGGATAAATGATGCCAATTGGTATGGTCACTATATTAATAAAGGTAAAGAAATGTATTGAATGAACTTAACAAGTCAAGGAGTCCCAATTAGGAAATATTGATATGAATTTATCATGCATGAGTTAAAGCTATGGATGTCTAAGTAACCCTTTTATGCCATGTTAACCACCATTGGCATATGAGTGTGTGTTGGGGTTGTTAAGGGTGATAAGAGGGCTTCGAAAATAGCCTTAAAGTTGTCCACACAGGTAGACATACGGGCATATGTTTAGGTCGTGTGTGACACACGATCAGCCCTATGGGCGTGTGTTCCTGCCGTGTGTCCCCTGCACCCTAGTTTTACAAGTCAGTATGCATGGTAGTAAACACACGGGCAGAGACACGACCGTGTGTTTCAGCCGTGTGGAGGATACAGCCTTAGGACATGGGCGTGTGCCCAGGCCGTGTGAAGTTTGCACCTTAAATGCGAAAATTAAATTTGCCACACGGCCTACCACAAGGGCATGTAACTTGGCCTTGTGATATTAAATTTATGCTGACGTCATAAACAAAGAGTTACACGGCCTGGGGACACGGGCGTGTCAAAGGCACACGGGCGTGTCCTTGTGCCCACACGGGCGTGTGACCCTGTTTTAAGAAAATTTTTCTAAAGTTCACAGTTTAGTCCCGAACCACCCCCGATGTATGTTTTGGGCCTCGCAGGCTCATATAAGGGACGATATGCCTGTTGAATAAATTTTAAATTTGAACAAAATTTTATGGCCCAATTTTACATAGTAGTGTATTTTCAAGTCTGATAATGCCTCGTATCCTATCCCGGCGTTGGACACGGGTAAGGGGTGTTACATTTATTTGTATCAAAACTACAGTTTAGTCGGTTCTAGGACTACGTAGTGAGTGTGGAAGTCTAGCTATACATGTCATACGTGTATTATGGTAATGTGACAACTCTTGACAATTGAAATTGTGTTTTATATAGTAAATGGATCTTGAACGAGCAGATGCTGATGATGTGAAAGTAACGCGCCTACTCCCACCGAAGGAGTAGTGCCAACTGATAGTAGACTTGAGACGATTAGTAGAGGAGAAGGAGGTAGAGAAGCCTTTCTCTACATGATGAATAATTGGTACACCGAGTTTGTTCAGGCAAACCCGGGTGTTCAACCTTCCCCACCTCCTCCTATTCCTCAGCCTACCCCTGTAGCTCCCTAAGTTGTTGAGATGGTGAGAATGGAAAGGCCTCCTGTTGATCAAATTAGAAAACGAGGAGCTGAAGAGTTCTAAGCTAAAATTGATGATGATCCTAAAATAGCAGAGTTTTGGCTTGAGAACACCATCGAAGTCTTTGGTGAGTTGGCATGCACATTGGAGGAGTGCATGAAGTGCATGCTATCACTTCAAAGAGATTCCACTTACCAGTGGTAGAATACCCTCTTATCTGTTGTGCCGAAGGAGAAAGTGACTTGGGAGTTTTTCTAAGAGAAATTTCCTAAGAAGTATATCAGTCAAAGGTTTATGGATCAAAAGAGGAAGGAGTTCCTCAAGTTGAAACAGGGAAAAATGATAGTTACCAAGTATGAGCGTGAGTTTGTGAGGCTTAGCAAATACACTCGGGAATGTGTATCTACCGAAGCTATCATGTGTAAAATATTTGACGATGGGTTGAACGAAGACATTCGATTGTTGGTTGGCATCCTCGAGTTGAAAGAGTTTGTAGTCTTGGTCGAAAGAGCATAAAGGGCCGAAGAATTGGCCAAAGAAAAGCAGAAAGCTGATTTGGTGTCTCAAGACTTGAAGAAGAGGCAATTGAGAAAATATTTTCAATATTTATCTAAGAAGTCAAGAGAGTTTACTACTCGATCTAATGCCTCTGCTTGGTATTCGAGTAAGAATAGGAGTAAATAGGACACGGTTTCAAAAGCTCAGACTACCTCTAATAAGGGAAAACCTCAGAGGAATTTGAGTAGTGGAACGAGTAGTAAATTTAACGCCTCAAAACTCTAAATCCCAAAAATTCTATTAAAATTATTTTTGTGTGTTGTGGCATGGATGTGTGTCTGCCTTAATGGTTTAAGGCTCTGGGAGTGTCTGAGAAGTCATGGGTTCAAGCCCTGGCTTGAGCAAAATTTTGGTTCTATTTGAATAAACCCTTGTCTTTAGCTAGTAGACTTTTAAATTAATGTGGGTAAAGCATGTCATAAAAAGTTTGTTGATTCAAAGGTTAGTGGCATGTTTTTAATTCCAAGGTACTAGAGTTCGAGTCCTACTGCACGCAAGGAATTTCGTTTTGCAAACTGTAGTATGGGTGATTATATGGCATTGGGACTCTATTGTTTGGACGGTTTAGGTGTTTGAGTGGAGTAAAGGATCAAGTATCCCGGTTTGAGGAGTAGTTAAGGGAGTTTGAATCAGTCAAGTGAGGAAATAGAAGAGAGATTGGGGGAGTGGATCAAGGAGTGAGGGAGTGGCAGTTGGTTGCAGAAAGTGGGTCTCTTGGTGTCAAGTCGGTCTTAGGCACTTAGTGACCGAAGTCTTGCTGTCTTATTGTTCGGTGGCTATTACCCCTTTTTGCTCTTTGTTTTCACTTTTCAGCGGTGTTGCTTGTAAACAATCGAATTCTTTTGTTGACCACTCGAGTATCTTGCATTTTAGGTATATTACAGATTTCTCATTCTTGGAGAGCCAAATTTTGAATCTTTCTCTCAAACCGAATACCATTCTCTCTCTCTCATTCGGTTTTCTTCAATCACCTTTTCTTGTGTTCATACTTGGGCCGAATATTACTTGTTCTTTCTTTTACAAACCCTTTTCGATTCTAACCTTGCTTGTGATCGATTACTCCTCTTCACCCTCTCCAAAAACCTTTGTTTTTCTTGTGTTGACCGAATCTGTTAAGGTCTAAACTCCTTATTCTGTTCTTCCCAAACCGGTTCTTACGAGGGTACTGCCGAAATCTCTTTGATTTATTGGTAAGTGTTTGCGGTTTGGGTACTCTAGCTGAATCTTATTTGGTTTCCTTCTCTAGGTTCGGCTTTTGTATCTCTTAGGCCAAAAGGCTCTTTTCTCATTGTCTACCATGGGAAAATGTCCGTGTAACACTTCTTTTTGTACGAATGATGCTAAGGACTCAAGTTCATAACATGGTGTTAGGCTGACTACTTTTCCCCTACAAGTGATATCTCTTTTATTGGTAAGTGCTTTAAGTCCTAGATGTACTTATGTGGGATTGTAGATTCTTATGAATCGATTAACTGTTTCGTGTGAAGGTAAAGCACTGGAGAGAATAGATGGTTTTGGAACAAGAGGGGTACTACGATTGTTTGTTTAGTAAGTAGCTATGATTTGGTTAAGCGTTTCAATATTACAGTGTTGGATTAACGAGGGTTTGAGATTAATGAGGGGTTGTGGTTGACCATAGGTTCTCAATCTCAGCATTCTCGGCTACAACTCCATAACAGGTGTGTGCATTACTACCATTAGATGTGGAACGACAAAAGCTGAAAGGTGAACAGTCGACACCACTCGGGCATGTAATCGCCCGTGTGGCACGCCGTGTGATAAAACATGGTCGTGTGGTTGATGAGACGGCAATGATTGTTTTCATGGACCAAAACAGTATTGGGCCATTTTGGACCGAAGAGGGCGATGTTGGCCCAATGGGCCTGTAAGGCCACACTGGAAAAATGCACATATGAGTGGTAAATAGTGAGCTAAGCCGTGTAAACTACACGGCTAAGGCCTTTTCTGGGCTATGTGGGCCATACGAACGGTGGGACCATAATACGGGCTATAGGCCCGTTATGACTGATTGTCTGTTGAGGTTGCACGGGTTGCCAAAATAACTGTAGACCTACTGTTGGGCCGGTAAGTATACTTGGACCCTTATTTTGGTAAGATGACTATTTGAACATGCTATTTTTACTGTAGGTCCATTTATATTATGTTGCATTGCATGGGGTGGGATATATGATTTTGGAGGAAGTGTACTAAAGGGCTATAAGCCTCTTACTAGTAGCTCTGCTGCAAATATTATTTTAGTACCGTAACTAGTACGACTTGGTGTGTAGGGTTGGGTGGATCTATTTTATCCCTACATGGTACGTATTACTGGTACGGAGATGGTGTGTAGTAGATGGATTGGGTAGGATTCTTTGTTTGCATACTGTATTGAAATGGGCTAAGGCCCAGACTGCCACTATTAGTGAAATGGGCTGAGGCCTAGATTGTTACTGCTATTGCAAAAGGAGCTAAGACCCCTAACTGGAATTGAAAGGGCTTAGGCCCAAACTGCGGTTACTCTGATTGTTTATTTTTATGGGATTTCTCACACTGAGTTTTTGTAAACTCACCCATCTGTTATCTATGCAAGAAATTCCCTGGATTAGATGAATCAAGGCATCGGAAGACTCAGTGGTGGCCACTCGACGTAGTTATTTTATTATATATTATAATAATTAAGATTTTATTTTTGGATTTTCATATTGTAATAAGGCCTCTTAAAGTTCTATTTTAATTTGGGGATTTATTTACTTTATTTTACCTGTTAGTGATAGGACTTGGATTTTCAAATGACTACAAACAAATATTTTCTTAAAACCTCACATTTACGTAACAGATCATGAGAGTTTCCGTAACAAATATTATTTTAAATTTTAATGACAACCTAATATGATCAGTATTTTTCCTAAACTAACTTGAGTTTTTACAATGAACAAGTTATCCTAATTTTTGTTAAGAACTTAAAAGAAGTTTTATGTAGAACGAATTTTTATTAAATTTATGTTAGCAAAACACTCTAATGTGACATCGCAGATTTGACCATAACGTTTAGGCTGGGTTTGGGGTGTTACATTTAGTGGTATCAGAGCCAAGTTACAAAACTTGACTGTGGATTTGGGTTTTTGAAAAAAATGGAAATTTTAACAGAATTATTTCAAATAGTTTAAAGTGATTGATTATTTTAGAAATGTCTTACTGAATGAGTGGTACACTGAGTCTCTGCGTCGATCCTGTAAGTCTTCTAATTGTTTATACTGAAATAATGTTATTACTGAGACTACTTTATGTAGCAAAACTATACTGGAACATTCTAGTTAGAGTAAACTACGAACCATAGTAAGGCTGCGAACTGCGAAATAAAAACTCTGAGATAATATTGTTCATAAAATATCTAAAATAAACACTGGAACAATAAACTGACTGGCATAAAATTGTTAAAACAAATAAAAGCGCGATTGGATAATGAGCACTCGAGGTACTCGTGGTGGAGGCCATGGCAGAGGCCGTGGAGGTGCTCAGGTGGGGTTTATGTCATCTGGACACCAGCCTAATGAAGAAGTTAGAGAGGCACCAGCTTCCCCTATGGCTGAGACAGGGTCTCAAAATCGAGCAGCTGGGGATGACGCACTGTCCCAAGGGATGTTGAGGATTATGGAAAGGGTCGCTGGGCCTAGTACTGGCACCGTGGGCTATGGGTCGATTACAGAATGACTCAGGTCTAATCGGCAGAGATTTTCAGGGGTATTGCGCCCCTAACGTGGCTGAACATTGGATTGAGGCCAAAGAAAGGATCATGGATGACCTTGACTGCACCCCTGATCAGAAGCTAAAAGGTGTAGTATCATTGCTGAGAGACGAGGCATACCAGTGGTGGCTTACTGTCAAAGAGGGCACCCAAGCCGATTGTTTGACCTAAGAGTTTTTCAAGACTACTTTTCAGGCTAAATTTGTGTGTGCCAACTATGTGGATGCCCGTAGGAGGGAATTTCTGAACTTAACTTAGGGAGATAGGACAGTGGCTGAATATGAGGCCAAATTTTTATGATTGAGCCGCTATGCACATGGGATGGTAGCGACAGAATACGAGCAGTGTGTTCAATTTGAGGATGGCCTCAAGAATGGTCTAAGGGTTCTGATAGCTTCTTAGAGGGAGCAGGATTTCGCAGCATTGGTTGACAAGGCTAAAATCGCCATGGATGTGGCGTGCGCTGAGCGCCAGAACAGAGAGAAAGGCAGAGGTAAGAGGGATGCTGAGCCCTCAAATTCTTTTCAGAGGTTTAAGAAAAAGCCCATAGCTGAGGGGCAACCAGAGTTAGGACCCCTACTGCTGCTACTATTGGACTGTAGTTTTGTGCTGATTGTGGGAAACACCATCAAGGTGAATGTTGGAAAAAGATGGGTGCATGTTTGAGATGCAGATCATTGGAGCATCGTGTCAAGGATTGTCCACGGGAGGCCCGAGTAGATGCAAGCTATTGGTTTGGGTAACGTATAGCGGGGTGATCTGCAGCCACCGAGAGGCCTTGGTCAGGCCAGGAGTGGAAATGGTATAGGCCGTGGTCGTGGAGCACCGGGCAGAGGTGCGAGTCATACTGAGGCGAGGTAGCCGGCACTGGTTTATAATGCACGGCACCGAGAGGACGGAGATGCTCCAGATGTCATTACGGGTACGTTCTTTATCCATAATGTACCTTATACTGCATTGATTGATGTTGAGTCTACTCATTCATACATAAAATGCTCTGTGTTTAAGATATTAAGTCTTATGGCTGAAAGCACTATAAGTGAGATTACTATTCTAAGTCAACTGGGGCAGTCCGTTCGGATAAGTAAGATGTTTAGAGATGTTCCCTTGGAGATACGAGGGATTATCTTTCTGGCCGATCTTATGGAGCTGCCTTTCAGAGAATTTGACCTAATACTAGGCATGGATTGGTTAGTTAAACATCGGGTAAGCTTCGATTGTGGAACTAAACGGGTTGTACTGAGAATTGAGGCAGATGAGGAGGTAGTGGTAATTGGGGAACGATGAAACTATTTGAGTAATGTAATTTCTGCACTAAGGGTCGAGAAATTGGTTCGTAAGGGTTGTGAGGCGTTCTTGGCCTACGTCAGTGTTTCAGATGTTGGGGACTCATCAGTGAAGGATATCAGAATAGTTAAGGATTTTCCTGACTTCTTTCATGAAGAGCTACCAGGGCTACCTCTAGATCGTGAAGTGGAGTTTGGGATTGAGCTCCTTCCTGGAACAACTCTGGTGTCCATCGCCCCTTACAGAATGGCACCGAATGAGCTTGTTGAGCTTAGGGCCCAGATTCAAGAGTTACTAGACCATGGGTTTATCTGACCTAGTGTCTCCCTAGGGAGGACCAGTCTTTTTTTTGAAAAGGAAGGATAAATCCATGCGTATGTGCCTCGACTGTAGACAACTGAATAAACTGACCATTAATAACAAATACCCTCTACCAAGGATTGATGATCTATTCGACCAACTGCAAAGAGCATCAATTTTCTCTAAAATAGTTCTCCAATCAGAGTATCACCAACTAAGAGTTAAAGAGGCCGATGTGCATAAGACGACGTTTAAGACTCGTCATTATGAGTTGCTGGTAATGCCTTTTGGACTGACAAATGCACAGGTAGCTTTTATGGATCTGATGAATAGAGTGTTTCAACCCTATCTGGATCGGTTTGTTGTAGTATTTATTGACGACATACTGGTGTATTCGAGGACTGAAGATGAGCATGATGAACATCTATGAGTAGTTCTGCAAATTTTGAGGGAGAAACAACTGTAAACCAAGTTCAGCAAGTGTGAATTCGGGTTACGTGAGGTAACGTTTCTTAGACATGTGGTATCTGCTGAGGGGATTAATGTTGATCCTTGAAAAATTGAGGCTATTTTAGATTGGAAGCAGCCTAAGACTGTGTCAGAAATTCGTAGTTTTTTGGGACTGGCTGGGTACTATCGAAGATTTGTAGAGGGGTTCTCACTGATTTCTGCGCCCTTAACTAAGCTATTACATAAGGGCGTGCCATTTAACTGGATTGATGAGCAACAATAGAGCTTTGAGAAGCTCAAAAAAGTTCTAACTAAGGCCCCTGTCTTGATTTAGCCAGAGTCTGGGAAAGAATTTACTGTCTACAGCAACCTGTCACATGTTGGTTTGGGTTGTGTGTTGATGTAAGAGGGTAAGGTAGTAGCTTATGCATCTCACTAGCTTAAGACTCATGAGGTGAATTACCCAACACATGACCTGGAGTTGGTCGCAGTGGTATTCGCATTGAAAATTTAGAGGCATTATTTTTTACGGTGAGAAGTGTATCATTTACATGGATCACAAGAGCCTCAAGTATCTCCTCACTCAGAACGAGTTAAATCTTAGGCAGCGTAGATGGATTGAGCTGCTTAAGGATTCTGATTGTTCGATTGAGTACCATCCTGGTAAGGCCAATGTGGTGGCTGATGCATTGAGTCGTAGGGCTATGACTAACTTGAGAGTAATGTTTGCTCATCTTAGCTTATTTGATGATGGTAGCTTGTTGGCTAAGCTCCAAGTTAAACCAGTGTGGATTGAACAGATTAAGAGTAAACAATTGGAAAATGAGTCATTGGGTCTTTGGTTCTATTAGATCGATAATGGTAGTACTGTGGATTTTGGGCTAAATAGTGAAAGGGTACTCTGTTTTCGAGGCAAAATTTGTGTACCTAAGGATACTGATTTGAGGTAGACTTTACTGCAATAGCAACATAGTAGCCCCTATGCTATGCACCTTGATGGAAATAAAATGTACAGAGATCTTCGTGAGATATATTGGTGGCCATGTTTTAAGCGTGAGGTTACCAACTTTATGGGGAAATGTCTAACTTGCCAACAGGTTAAAGTAGAGCATCAATTGCCTTCTAGGTTACTTCAGCCGGTTAAGATTCCACTGTGGAAGTGGGACAGAGTAACTATGGACTTTGTGAGTGGGCTACCCCTAACGCCTTCTAAGAAAGATTCAATGTGGGTAATCGTGGATCGATTGACCAAAACTGCCCATTTCTTACCAGTTTGCACAGTTTAATTGTTGTAGAAACTGGCTAAGTTGTATGTATCCGAGATAGTGAGACTGCATGGGGTACCAATTTCCATAATATTTGACAGAAATCTTCGCTTCACGTCTCGGTTCTTGAAGAAGTTACATGAAGCTTTGGGTACACGGTTGAACTTCAGTATTGTGTTCCATCCTCAGATAGATGGTCAGTTCAAGAGGGTAATTTAGATACTGGAGGACATGTTAAGGAGTTGTGCGACTGACTTCCGAGGCAGTTGGGAGGATTACTTGCCGCTAGTAGAGTTTGCTTATAACAATAGCTATCAGTCTAGCATACAGATGGCACCTCACGAAGCACTATATGGTCGTAGGTGTCGAACTCCGTCATGTTTGACTGAGTTGGGTGAGTGGCATGTTCTAGATCCTGAGCTAGTATCTGATATCGAGGATAAGGTCAGACTAATTCGGGATCGATTGAAGGTGGCATCAGACAGACAGAAGTCATATACGTATCTGAAGCGTAAGGAAATTGAGTATTCTGTGGGAGATTTTGTCTTTCTAAAAGTCTCGCCATGGAAAAAGGTGCTTAGATTTGGGCGTAAGGGCAAGTTGAGCCCAAGATTTATTGGGCCTTACCGTATATTGAGGCGAGTAGGACCAGTTACCTACAAGTTAGAGTTACCTCCAGAATTAGGGTGGATCTATGATGTGTTCCACGTCTCTATGCTGAGATGCTACCGCTCCGATCCAACACATATGGTACCAGTTGAGGAGATTGAAGTTAGACCAGACCTGACTTTCGAGGAGGAACCAGTCCAGATTTTGGATCGAGAGGTGAAAGTCTTGAGAAGGAAATCAATCCCATTAGTGAAAGTTCTTTGGCGGAACCATAGTTCGGAGGAGGCTATGTGGGAACCCGAGGAGGCAATGCGACAACAATACCCTTACCTTTTCTGACCAGGTAAAATTTGAGGCCGAAATTTTCTTTAAGGAAGGTAGAATTGTAATGCCCCAAAACCCTAAATTTTGAAAACCCTGTTAAAATTATTTATGTGTTGTGGCATGGATGTGTGTCTGCCTTAGAGGTTTAAGGCTCTGGGAGTGTTTGAGAAGTCATGGGTTCAAGCCTTGGCTTGAGCAAAATTTTGGTTCTATTTGAACAAACACTTGTCTTCAGCTAGTAGACTTTTAAATTAATGTGGGTAAAGCATGTCATAAAAAGCTTGTTGATTCAAAGGTTAGTGGCATGTTTCTAATGCCAAGGTACTAGAGTTCGAGTCCTACTGCATGCAAGGAGTGTCTTTTTGCAAACTGTAGTATGGGTGATTGTATGGCATTGGGACTCTGTTGTTTGGACGGTTGAGGTGTTTGAGTGGAGTAAAGGATAAAGTAGCCGAATTTGAGGAGTAGTTAAGGGAGTTTGAATCGGTCAAGTGAGGAAATAGAGGAGAGATTGGGGGAGTAGATCAATGAGTGGGGGAGTGGCAGTTGGTTGCCGAAAGTGGATCTCTTGGTGTCAAGTCAGTCTTAGGCACTTAGTGACCAGAGTCTTGCTCTCTTATTGTTCGGTGGCTATTACCCCTTTTTTCTCTTTGTCTTCACTCTTCAGCGGTGTTGCTTGTGAACAGCCGAATTCTTTTGTTGACCACTCGAGTATCTTGCATTTCAGGTATATCACAGATTGCTCATTCTTGCAGAGCCAAATTTTGATTGTCTTCTCTTTTTTCTCTCAAACCGAATACCATTCTCTCTCTCTCATTCAGTTTTCTTCAATCACCTTTTCTTGTGTTCATACATGGGCCGAATATTACTTGTTCTTTCTTTTGCAAACCCTTTTCGATTCTAGCCTTGCTTGTGATCGATTACTCCCCTTCTCCCTCTCCCAAAAACTTTGTTTGTCTTGTGTTGACCGAATCTGTTAAGGTCTAAACACCTTCTTCTCTTCTTCCCTAACCGGTTCTTGCGAGGGTACTGCTAAAATCTCTTTGATTTATTGGTAAGTGTTTGCGGTTTGGGTACTCTAGCCGAATCTTATATGGTTTCCTTCTCTAGGTTTGACTTTTGTATCTCTTAGGCTGAAGGGCTATTTTCTCTTTGTCTACCATGGGAAAATGTCCATGTAACACTTCTTTTTGTTCGAATGATGCTAGGACTCAAGTTCATAACAAGGTGTTAGGCTAACTACTTTTCCCCTACAAGTGATATCTCTTTTATTGGTAAGTGCTTTAAGTCCTAGATGTACTTACGTGGGATTATAGATTCTTATGAATCGATTAACTGTTTCATGTGAAGGTAAAGCACTGGAGAGAATAGATGGTTTTGGAACAAGAGGGGTACTACGATTGTTTGTTTAGTAAGTAGCTATGATTTGGTTAAGCGTTTCAATATTACAGTGTTGGATTAACGAGGGTTTGAGATTAATGAGGGGTTGTGGTTGACCATAGGTTCTCAATCTCGGAAGCATTCTCGGTTACAACTCCATAACAGATGTGTGCATCACTGCCATTAGATGTGAAACGATAAAAGTTGAAAAGCTGAAAGGTGAACAGTCGACGCCACTCGGGCTTGTAACCGCTCGTGTGGCAAGCCGTGTGAAAAAACGTGGCCGTGTGGTTGATGAGATGGTCATGAGTGTTTTCATGGACCGAAATAGTATTGGGCCATTTTGGGCCAAACAGGGCCGTGTGGGCCATGTGGTCCCAATAGGCCTGTGAGACCACACGGGAAAAACACACATATGTGTGGTAAATAGTGAGCCAGGCTGTGTAAACTAGACAGCAAAGGCCATTTCTGGGCTATGTGGGCCATACGAGCGTAGGGGCCCACATGGGCCCATAATATGGGTTATAGGCCCATTATAACTGATTGTCTGTTGAGGTTGCATGAGTCGCTGAGAAGACTGTGAACCTACTATTGGGCCGGTACGTATACCTAGACCCTTATTTTGGTAAGATGACTGTTTTACCCCTTTGTGACGTATGACTTTTTGAGCATGCCATTTTTACCGTAGGTACATTTATATTATGTTACATTGCATGGGGTGGGATACATGATTTTGGAGGAAGTGTACTAATGGGCTATAAGCCTATTACTGGTAGTTCTGCTGCAAATACTGTTTTAGTACCATAACTGGTACGACTTGGTGTGTAGGGTTGGATGGGTCGATTTTATCCCCACATGGTGTGTGGGGCTGGTACGGAGATGGTGCGTAGCGGATGGATTGGGTAGGATTCTTTGTTTGCATACTGTACTGAAATGGGCTAAGGCCCAGACTGCCACTTTTACTGAAATAGGCTGAGGCCCAGACTGCTGCTGCTACTACAGAAGGGGCTAAGGCCCCTAATAAGAATTGAAAGGGCTAAGGCCCCTAACTGGAATTGAAAGGGCTTAGGCCCAAACTGCACTTACTTTGGTTGTTTGTTTTTATGGGATTTAACACACTGAGTTTTCGCAAACTCACCCATCTATTATCTGTGCAGGAAATTCCCAGGTTTAGATGAATCGAGGCGTAGGAGGACTCAGTGGTGGCCACTCGACGTAGTTATTTTATTATATATTATAATAATTAATAGTTTATTTTTGGGTTTTCATATTGTAATAAGGCCTCTTAAAGTTCTATTTTAATTTGGGGATTTATTTATTTTATTTTACCTGTTAGTAATAGGACTCAGATTTTCAAAAGACTACAAACAAATTTTCTCTGAAAATCTCACGTTTATGTAACAGATCATGAGAGTTTCCATAACAAATATTGTTTTAAAGTTTAATGACAACCTAATATGATCAATATTTTTCATAAAATAACTTGAGTATTTACAATGAACAAGTTATCCTAATTTTTGTTAAGAACTCAAAAGAAGATTTATGTAGAACGAATTTTTATTAAATTTATGTTAGCAAAACAATCTAATGTGACATCGCAGATTCGACCATAACGTCTAGGCCGAGTTTGGGGTGTTACATTTAGTGGTATCAGAGTCAGGTTGCAAAACTTGGCTGTGGATTTGGGTTTTTCAAAAAAATGGAAATTTTAACAGAATTATTTCAAATAGTTTAAAGTGATTAATATATTTTGGAAATGTCTTATTAAAGGAGTGGTACACGAGTCTCCGCGTTGATCCTGTAATCTTCTAACTGTTTATACTGAAATAATGTTATTACTAAGACTACTTTAGGTAGTAAAACTGTACTGGAACTTTCTAGTTAGAGTAAACTACGAACCGTAGTAAGGTTGCGAACTGCGAAAACAAAAATCTAAGATAATATTGTTCATAAAATATCTGTAATAAACACTGGAACAATAAACTAACTGGCATAAAATTGTTAAGATAGATAAAAGCGCGACTGGATCATGAGCACTAGAGGTACTCGTGGTGGAAGCCGTGGCAGAGACCGTGGAAGTGCTTAGGCGGGGTC
Organism: Gossypium longicalyx; assembly: GCA_025698465.1. Classification (NCBI taxonomy): domain Eukaryota; kingdom Viridiplantae; phylum Streptophyta; class Magnoliopsida; order Malvales; family Malvaceae; genus Gossypium; species Gossypium longicalyx. Next base: position 73,420,815 of record CM047002.1, on the reverse strand, counting down.
TTTGTCATCTGGACACCAACCTAATGAGGAAGTTAGAGAGGCACTAGCTTCCCCTATGGTTGAGATAGGGTTTCAAAATCGAGCAGCTGGGGACGACGCACTGTCCTAAGCAATGTTTAGGATTTTGGAAAGGGTTGTTGGGCCTAGTACTAGCACTGTGGGCTGTGGGTCAGTTACAGAATGACTTAGGTCTAATGGGGTAGAGATATTCAGGGGTATTGCTGGAGTTGCCCCTAATGTGGCTGAATATTAGATTGAAGCCACAGAAAGGATTATGGATGAACTTGACTGCACCCCTGATCAGAAGCTAAAAGGTGTAGTATCATTGCTGAGAGACGAGGCATACCAGTGGTGGCTTACTATCAAAGAGGGCACGCAAGCTGATCGTTTGACCTGGGAGTTTTTCAAGGCTACTTTTTAGGCTAAATATGTGGGTGCCAGCTATGTGGATGCCCGTAGGAGGGAATTTCTGAACTTAACTTAGGGAGATAGGACAGTGGCTGAATATGAGGCAAAATTTTTACGACTTAGTGGCTATGCACGTGGGATGGTAGCGACAGAATACGAATGGTGTGTTCGATTTGAGGATGGCCTCAAGGATGGCCTAAGGGTTTTGATAGCTCTTCAGAGGGAGCGGGATTTCGTAGCACTGGTTGGCAAGGCTAAAATCGCCGAAGATGTAACGCGCGTTGAGTGCCAGAATAGAGAGAAAGGCAGAGTTAAGAGGGATATTGAGCCCTAAAATTATTTTCAGAAGTTTAAGAAAAAGCCCAGAGCTGAGGGGCCAACCAGAGTTAGGACCCCTGCTGCTACTACTATTGGACCGGGATCTACTTATTCGTATATTTGCATGAAGTTGGTGTCTGGTATGAACTTATTTTTTGGACCTACTGAATTCGTAGTAAAGGTGTCAAACCCGTTAGGCAAGTATCTGTTAGTTGCTAAAGTGTGTAGAAATTGACCTTTAATGATTAGAGGTTATTATTTCCCGACTAATCTTATGCTATTACCGTTCGATGAATTTGATGTAATTCTTGGAATGGATTGGTTGACTACTCATGATGTGGTAGTGAATTGTGGAAGAAAGTTTATCGAACTAAAATGTGAGAATGGTAATGTTCTTCAGGTTGAACCAGATGAATTAAATGGCATGCCTATAGTGATTTCTTCCATGTCTGCTCAGAGATGTATAAGAAAGCGGTACGAAGCTTGCCTCGCCTTTATGCTGAACACAAAAGAGTCTGAGTTAAAGATTGAGTCGGTACCGTTAGTATGTGAATATTCAGATATGTTCCTGGAAGAATTGCCGGGGTTACCTCCTATTAGGGAAGTAGAGTTTGGCATTGATTTGGCTCCTGATACTGCACCTATTTCGATTGCCCTGTATAGGATGGCCCCAATAAAATTAAAAGAGATGAAGGTTTAGTTATAGGAGTTAACTGACAAGGGTTTCGTGAGACTGAGCTTTTCACCTTGGGGTGCTCCTGTGTTATTTGTGAAAAATAAAGATGGTTCGATGAGACTATGTATAGATTATTGGCAACTCAACAAAGTGACAATAAAGCCAAGGATTGATGATCTATTTGATCAATTGAAAGGAGCCACAGTATTTTCAAAGATAGACTTGAAGTCCGACTACTATCAGTTGCGGGTTAAAGAACCAAATGTACCTAAGACTGCTTTTAGAACGAGGTATAGCCATTACAAATTCCTCGTTATGCCATTTGGGTTAACAAATGCTCCTGCCGTGTTTATGGATTTAATGAGTAGAATATTTTGGCCATATTTGGATAAATTTGTTGTGGTGTTCATCGATGATATTTTGATTTATTCAAGAGATAAGGCAGAGCATGTCGGGCACTTGAGAACTGTTTTGCAGACTTTGAAGGACAAACAGTTGTATGCCAAGTTCAGTAAAAGTGAATTTTGGCTTCGTGAAGTCAGGTTTTTAGGACATATTGTTTCTAGAGACAGTATTAGAGTTGACCTAAGTAAGATTTCAGCCATTGTTAATTGGAAACTGCCGAAGAATGTGACAGAGGTCAGAAGCTTTTTAGGCTTGGCAAGTTATTATAGACGGTTTCTTAAAGGAATTTCGATGGTTGCCACTCCAATGACGAGACTGTTACAGAAAGATGTTAAGTTCGAATAGACAAAAAAATGCCAACAGAGTTTTCAGAAGCTAAAGGCATTGTTGACTGAGGCTCCAATTTTAGTACAACCTGAGCTGGGAAAGGAATTTTTGGTGCATAGTGATGCATCCTTGAATGGATTGGGTTGTGTGCTTATGCAAGAAGGCAAGGTAATAGCTTATGCCTCGAGGCAGCTGAAACCGCACGAGAAGAATTATCTAACACACGATCTAGAGCTAGTTGCCATTGTGTTTGCGTTGAAGATTTGGAGACATCATTTGTATGGTGAGAAATGTCGGATGTATACTGACCATAAAAGTCTGACGTATTTGATGCCTTAAAAGGACTTGAACCTATAGCAATGGAGATCGTTAGAGTTGATAAAGGACTATGAGCTAGTGATTGATTATCACCTGGGAAAGGCAAACATGGTCACCGATGCCTTGAGTAGGAAATCCTTGATCGCGTTGAAGGCTATGAACACTCAACTGGCCTTAACAGATGGTGGTTCGATTCTAGCTGATTTGAGAGCTAGACCAATGTTTCTTCAAGAGATTTATGAAGCTCAACAAAGTGACGGTGAATTGCAAGCCAAAAGAGTTCAATGTGAATTGGATATAGAATCAGGTTTTTAGATTAGTTCGAATGGTTGCTTAATGTTTCGAGATAGGATTTGTATTCCTAAGAATAATGAGTTGATTCAGAAGATGTTTCTTGAGGCCCATAGTAGTTGTTTGTCTATGCACCCAGGTAGTACGAAAATGTATAATGATTTGAAGAAATTTTATTGGTGGCTAAGTATGAAAAGAGATATTTCGAGTTTGTTTCGAGATCCCTGATTTGTCAACAAGTAAAAGCTGAACACCGAGTACCTTTAGGCTTACTTCATCTCGTGATGGTTTCCAAGTGGAAATGGGATCGTATTACTATGGATTTTGTAACGGGTTTGCCTTTGACAACAAGAAAGAAAGATGCCGTATGGGTTGTGGTTGACAGATTGACCAAATCGACTCATTTCATGCCGGTACGCATTGTCTATTTACTTGATAGGCTAGCCGAGTTGTATATTTCTGAAATAGCGAGATTACATGGAGTGCCTTTATCGATTATATCGGATAGAGATCCGAGGTTCACTTCCCGATTTTGAAAGAAGTTGCAAGAGGCTTTAGGTACAAAATTGAATTTTAGTACTGCTTTCCATCCGCAAACTGACGATCAGTCTGAGTGAGTAATTCAGATCCTTGAAGATATGTTGCAGAGTTGTATCCTTGAGTTCCAAGGTAATTGCAAAAAGTATTTATCATTGGTAGAATTTCCCTACAACAACAGTTTTCAGTCGAGTTTGAAAATGGCGCCTTATGAGGCATTGTATGGGCGTAAGTGTAGAACGCCTTTGTCTTGGACCGAACTCAAAGAGAATCAGATTCATGGAGTTGAATTGGTTAAAGAAACCAAAGAAAAGGTAAAACTGATTTGAGCTTGTCTGAAAGCTGTTTCGGATAGACAAAAATCGTACGCAGATTTGAAATAGAAAGAGATTGAGTTTCAGGTCGGTGATAAAGTATTTTTGAAAGTGTCCTCATGGAAAAAGGTTCTGAGATTCGGTAGGAAGGGCAAGCTAAGTCCTCGTTTCATAGGACTTTACGAGATCACCAAAAGGATAGGACCGGTAGCTTATCGGTTGGCTTTACCACCGAAATTGGAAAAGATCCATGACATATTCCATGTGTCTATGTTGCGCCATTATAGATTGGACCCCTCACATGTGATATCACCGATGGAAGTTGAGATTCGGCCAGACATGACTTATGGTGAAGAGCTGATTAAGATCTTGGATTGGGAAGTAAACTGTTGAGAAATAAGAATATCACCTTAGTAAAAGTGTTATGGCATAGGCATGGGATAGAGGAGGCTACATGGGATCCCGAGGAAGCCATGAGAAATCAATACCCGCACTTGTTTACCGGTAATATTTTCGGAGACAAAAATCCCTAAAGGGGGAGAATTGTAACAAATCGAATTAGGGCCTAGTCGAAATAGTGGTTTCAAGACCACAAATCTGAGATAGAATTAAACATTTTATGGATGTTACGAGGTCCATGGTATATATGCATGCTTGTGTGAAAACATCGATGAGAAATTTTACCGATAAAGTGTCCAATTGAGTTATTAGAACTAAATTGCAATAAGTGAAAAACATGTGTTCTAGTTGAGTTAAGGGCTTAATTGTGATGAGATTTGAAATTTGAAGTCCTTATTTGGAAATTAGACCATTATATGTCATTATGGACAAAAATGGACATAGGAGGGATAAAATATCAAAGTTATAATGGAAGGGCATTTTGATCATTTTGTAATTAAAAGAATAAAAAGGGAAAATCAAAGAAAAAATATGCTCATCTTCTTCTTGCTTGGCCGAAACTCTCAAGGCACCATAGGTAGGGTTTTGTTCAACTTTCAAGCTTGATTGTAAGTGCTCCTGGGCCTCATTTTTAATGTTCCTTATATTTTTAAAATCCTTGTAGCTCGATTTAGCTATTTCTACCTTTAATTTGAAATAAGGTTTATGTTCAAAAACATACCCATGAATGACATGCTTGTGCTTTGATGTCTAATGGAAGAATATGGAGGTTTGAGGTGTGATAAACAACTTTTACTAGGTGGTTTTTGGTGAAATTGATAAAAATGACTTATTTGCAAAAGTTGTAGAAACTATGTGTAAATGTGTGAATAAAAGAAAAATGTGGGTTGGTATAAGAGGGAAAATGATTTGGCTAGGCTTGAATAATGAGAAAAATGGGTACTTTTCGTTTTACGAGCCTAGGGGCAATTTTGTAATTTTATAAAATTTTAGGGGCAAATTTATAATTTTGCCATATCATGATTTTTGGACTGAAATAAATAATAAGCTAAATGTGCTATTATAGATCAAGAGGGACGAGGGATAGACGTTGACCGAGGAAAAGGCAAGATTGTGGATTAAATCGCAAATTTGCCATATTTTGCACCGAGGTAAGTTGTGTGTAAGTAATTCAACAACTCCAATATTACATATTTAACATGTGACGTTATATGATACATGTATGTATGCTTTAATAAAATTCACTTGTGATGATCCAATGGAAGTTTAGTGATAGCCTCGTGTCTCAGAATCCCGGGTGACCCAAAAGAATACTAGGACTTGGATGTCGTGACACCGTGCTAAATGTGCTTGTGTAAGACCATGTCTGAGACATGGCATCGGCGATGATATATGTAACACCCCTTACCCATTCCCGAGACTAGGACCAGACACAAGGTGTTACCAGACTCATACTCAGACACTTTCGAACAATATGGGTCATAAATTTTCGTTCTAATTTAGAACCAATCAAATAACATCTTAATGTCCCTATTATGGGCCTACGAGACCCTAAATCTACATTGAGAACGGTCAGGGACTAAACTGAGAACTTGAGAAAGTTCCTGGAAAATTTTCTAGGTTAAGCCTCACACACCCGTGCGCATTGGGACATCCCCGTGTCCCTTACCAGTGTGGAATTAATTGAATTTATTTTCTATTTTGAACCAACAGGCATTTTCACATGGCCGAGCACACGCCCGTGTCCCTGGCCCGTGTCCTTTACACGGCCTAGACAAGCCCGTGTGTTCGCCCGTGTCTAAACACTTGAGCATTCTATTTATGACGTTAGCATGCATTTAGGGGCACACGGCTAGGACACACGCCCGTGTGCTGGGCCGTGCCCTCCACACGGCTAAGACACACGGCCGTGTCTCTACCTGTGTGTTTACTATCATGCATTCTGACTTAAAAATTTTAGGTGCAGGGGACACACGACAATACCACACGCCCATGGGGCTATCCGTGTGTCACACACTACCTAGACACATGCCCGTGTGTCTACCCATGTGGACTCATTTTAGGCTATAATTTCAAGCCAATAGTCACCCTCATCATACACTCACATATATGAACCCCAATTGTATTTAACATAACCTAAATATACTTGAGGACTATCATCAATGATCCATTGCATGTTAACCACATATCATCGGTTATGTACATGCTCAATTATCCTCTTTTTATACTGAGGATTTCCATCCCATTATAACACATTTAGACTTGGTTCTTTACTATAACTCATTGTCAATTATAGCCTAACGCTGCAAATGTTTTGGCCACATTCCATATGTCCATTCATGATGTACCACATTCAATCATCACAATAACATTTTGCTAACATAAACATGCATGGTCAGTAGGTCATAACCTACAACAAAATGAGCCATGTCTTATGGCCATATACAAAAAGAATAAGTTTAATATTTAAGCCTTTACATTGGCCAACCAAATGTCACATATAACAAAATAACAAAATTAACCAAAGCCCTATACATGCTAGTGAACCAAAGTAAAAGTATCTATGTACCAAAGCTAGACAAGATGATAGTGTGTTGATTCTCCAACTGTCTTCCAATCTCTATGAGTCCTCGAGTTCTCAAAAACATGGAAAAGAGAGGGATAAGCATTTACATGCTTAGTAAGCCCGAATAACTGGAAAGTAAACTTACCGATTAATTAGCATACAACCATATTAGGCAATAAAACCAACAAGCATGGAATGGTTTCCCTATCACATGCACTCAATCAAAAAAGTTAGTCTCATAACAATACACTATGTAATTTGTCTTAGATGAGCTCATCCTCAAACATTTTCATTTTTATATCTCATGTTAATCCCATTGGGTTTCTTGGAAATCTCGATGGATTATCCATTTACCGTCAAGTCATAAGAGTGATCATCTCATGAACGCACTCCCGCGAACCTCACATCTTACGGCAGGATTACCAGTCCGGGCTAAATCCCCCATAATGTAAACTTATAGGGTGATGTTAGGATTACTAGTCTAGGCTAAATTTAGACCCTAGTCGGATTACTCATCCAGGCTAAATCCATCATGCACACATATTCTTCGGGAGGCTCAATCACTCAAGGAACACCCGTCTGGGCTAGATCCTTTCTATATTGAGATCAACGAATTACCCGTCCGGGCAAAATCCTTTTCTGCAACACATGCAGGATCTCAAGTCATGTAAGCCATGGTTTGTCCATCGAATTTCCCTTTTTGACTTCAATCGGGACATTTATTATCATGTCATTATTACTAACACATTTCATGGATTTTCATACCATCATCTTATACAATTTTCATACATTCATAAAATATATATTTAGGCATATTATGAGTTTACTTTAAGTTATTCGAACTTACCTGACACTCGTTTTGGTTTTGCGTTTCGGTTATTCTGAAACCTTTCGTTTTCCTCGATCGACCTCTGAAATTTGTTCCTTAGGGTCTATAACAATAAAAATAAATTATCAATATCTCACATTAGTCTTTTCGAGCCTAAATTTCACCCCAGATAAAATAACTGTTTTTCCCCTAACCTTTCACATTATTTACAATTTAGTCCCTAGGCTCGTATAATGAAATGCATGAAATTTCTTGGTTATCCAAGCCTAGCTGAATATACTATGAACTCACATTAGCTCATATTTTCCTCTATCTCAAATTTCTACCACATATTTTGTACCTTTTGCAAAAAGGTCCTTTTAGGGGTTTTTCATGGAAATCACTTAGGAAAAGATGTTTAATACACATCCAACTTCAAATTCCTCCATGAAACATCAAAATACAAGCATCTCATTCATGGGTCATTTTCTAACCATGAACCCTAGCATGAAATATGGGTAGAAATGGAGAGAGTAAGCTACTGGGATTTCAAAAATACAAAGAACATTAAAAAAGGGGCTAGGGAGCACTTACTATTAAACTTGAAAATGTTGAAAACCATAGCTATGGAGGGCTTGAGAATTTCGGCTGGTACAAGGGAGAAGATGAGTGAAATTTTCCTTCATTTTCCCTTTTTTTGATTTTATTACCAAATGACTAAAATGCCCTTCCTTAGTAAACTTTTAAAATTTTTCATGCATGCCCATTTTTGTCCAAAAACTTAAAAATTGGGAAAATTGATTTTTAAGACCTTCTAATTAATTATCTAAAGCAATTTCATGCAAATTTCTTCTGGAATCCAAGTTTTGCAATTTATTCAATTTGGTCCTTATTTTTCAATTGGACACCTTACTCATAGAATTTCTTCATGAAACATTAACACATGCATATTTTCATATTCTAGGCCTCATAATAATCATAAAATAATTATTTCAACGTTAGATTTGGGGTCTCAAAATCACTTTTCTGACTAGGACCTATTTCGGGATGTTACATTTCTCCCATGGACTTTTAACCTTGAAAGTCTTACCAGTAAACAAGTTCAGATATTGGCTTTTCATGGTTTCTTCTAGCTCCCATGTATCCTCTTCCACACCATGTTGATGCCATAAAACTTTTACCAAGGCTACATCTTTATTCCTCAGCTGTTTAACCTCACAAGCGAAAATCTTGACCGGTTCCTCACCATAGGTCATGTCCAGTTTAATTTCAATCTTTGTCAGTGAAATCACTTGAGAGGGGTCTAATCGATATTGCCTTAACATAGATACATAGAACACATCATGAATCTTTTCTAGTTCTGGTGGCAATGCCAAGCGATAAGCTAATGGTCCAACTCTTTCAGTGATCTCGTATGGTCCGATAAATCGCGGACTCAGTTTGCCTTTTCGGCCAAATCTTAATACCTTTTTCCATAGAGATATTTTCAAGAATACTCTATACCCAACTTGAAATTTGATTTGTTTTCTTTTCAGATCAGCATATGACTTTTACCTATCCGATGCGCTTTTAAACAGTCACATATCACCTTAACCTTTTATTTAGTTTCCTTGATCAGATCAACTCCATGAATCTGACTCTTTTTAAGTTCTGTCTAATACAATGGAGTTCGGCACTTTCTGCCATACAAGGCCTCATAAGGCGCCATCTTCAAACTCATTTGAAAACTGTTGTTGTAGGCGAACTCTACCAATGGCAAGTATTTTTCTCAACTGCCCTAAAATTTGAGGATACAACATCACAACATATCCTCAAGAATCTGAATCATCAGCTCAGACTGACCATCAGTCTGTGGGTGAAAAGTTGTACTAAAACTCAACCTAGTACCCAAGGCTTCTTGTAGATTCTTCCAAAATCTCAAAGTGAATCTCGGGTTTCTGTTTGAAATTATCGATAGTGGTACCCCGTGTAATCTCACAATCTTAGATATATACAAGTCGGCCAACTTATCAAGTGAATTATCTATTCTTACCGAGATAAAATGAGCCGACTTCGTCAACTTATCCACCACAACCCATATAACATCTTTCTCTTTCGGGCTCAATGGTAATCCTATCACGAAGTACATAGTAATTCTGTCCCACTTCCATTCGGGGACCATCACAGGCTGTAACAAACCTGAAGGTACTTGATGTTCAGCTTTGACTTGCTGACATATTAAGCATTTTGATACAAATTCAGAGATGTATTTTTTCATGCCGTTCCACCAGTATATTTTCTTCAAATCATTGTACATTTTGGTACTTCCAGGATTAATACACAAACGACTATCATGTGCCTCTTACAAAATTCTCCAAATAATTTTATCTTTCCTTAATACACAAACTCTGCCTCTGAACATCAAACTTCCATCAGAACTGATTTGAAAGTCTGATTCGATACCCGACTCACGTTGAGTTCTTTTAGCTTGTAGGTCACACTATCACTAGTCTGAGCATCATAAATTTCCTGAAGAAATGTCGGCCTAGCCCTTAACTCTGCCAAGACTGAACCATCATCAAACAATGCCAATCGAGCATTCATGGCCCTCATTGTAAATAAAAATTTTCTGCTTAACGCATCAGCGACTACATTCGCTTTTCACGGGTGATAATCGATGATTAGCTTGTAATATTTAATTAATTCTAACCATCTTCGCTGTCTCAGATTCAATTCTTTTTGAGTCATCAAATACTTCAAACTCTTATGGTCTGTGAATATACGACTAGTCTCTCCATACAAATAATGCCTCCAAATTTTCAAGGCAAAAACAATGGCGGCAAACTCTAAGTCATGCGTCAGATAATTCTTCTCGTGTGGCTTCAACTGTCGTGAAACATAGGCTATCACTTTGCCATCTTACATAAGCATACAACCTAGTCCATTAAAGGACGCATCACTGTAGACCACAAACTGTTTTCCTGACTCAGGTAATACTAGAATTAGAGCTTCAGTCAATTATGTTTTTAACTTCTCGAAACTCTGTTAACACTTTTTTGTCCATTCAAACTTAACGTCTTTCTGTAGTAATCTTTTCATTGGAGTCGCTATCATGGAGAATCCTTTCACAAATCTTCGGTAGTAACCGGCTAAGCCCAAAAAGCTTCTAACCTCAGTTACATTTTTAGGTGGTTTCCATTCAATGATGGCAGAGATCTTGTTTGGATCAATTCGGATGCCTTCACCTGAAACAACATGACCCAAAAACCCTACTTCATGGAGCCAAAATTCACTCTTACTAAACTTAGCATACAATTGTTTTTCCCGTAAGGTCTGCAACACAGTTCTCAAATGTTTCGCATGCTCTATCTCATTCTTGGAATAAATAAAAATGTTGTCAATAAACACAACGACGAACTTGTTCAAGTATGATCGAAATATCCTATTCATTAGGTTCATAAATACAGCCGGTGCATTCGTCAACCCAAACGGCATGACAAGAAACTCACAGCTAATTCCTTAACTCGCAGCTGATAGTAGCCGAGTCTCAGGTCTATCTTAGAGAATACAATGGCTCCCCTCAACTAGTCGAAAAAATCATCGATCCTTGGCAAAGGATACTTATTCTTGATAATTACCTTATTCAGTTGCCAATAATCTATACATAGCCTCATCGAACCATCTTTCTTCTTTACAAATAATATGGGAGCACCCCAGGGCAAAAAACTTGGCCCAGCAAAACCTTTATCCGTCAGCTCTTGCAGCTTTGCTTTTAACTCTTTCAGCTTGGTTGGTGCCATCCTGTACGGAGCAGTAGAAATAGGAGCTATTCCTGGCACCAGTTCAATACCAAACTCTATCTCACTATCAGGAGGTAATCCGGGTAGTTCCTCTGGGAAAACGTCTGAATATTCACATACTATTGGTACGGACTCAATCTTCAACCCTGTTTCTTTAGTGTTCAGTACAAAAGCAAGGTAGGCTTCATACCATTTTCTCACATATATCTGAGCCATCATTGAGGTAATTACAACCGGTGGTGTACCCAATTCTCTTGAATCAACTCGTAGAATCTCACCATCTGGGCACTTCAATACAATACACTTGCTACCATAATTTACAATTACATCATGCAGGGCTAACCAATCCATACAAAGTATTACATCAAACTCATCAAATGGCAATAACATAAGGTTAGCCGAAAAGCAATGACCCTGAATCGTCAAAGGAAAATTCTTACAGACTTTATCAACGAAGACTGACTTGCCTAATGGGTTCGACACTCTGATAATAAATTTTGTAGGTTCAATGGATATATTCATACTAAACACCAATCTCATGCAAATGTATGAATGTGTCGATCCAGGATCAATTAAGGCAACAACACAAGTATTAAAAAGAGAAAAGGTACCCGTGATGACATCGAGAGTAGAGGCTTCCTCTTGAGTGCGTATTGCATACATTCTTACCGGGGCTCGAGCCTCTAATTTTGTAGTGTCTTTAGCTGCAACTCGACTACCACTAGCACTTCCAGAACATCTCGGAGGTTTACCTCATGGAATAGGGGTACTCGACTACGGGACTAATTCTATCTCTTTATCGGTTCACTTTGGGCAATCTCTGAGGAAGTGATCAAGAGAGCCACATCTGTAGCATGCACCACTCTTCATTCGACACCCTCCAAAGTGAAATTTATTTCAACTTTTGCACATCAATTTTTGGTCATCTACACTCCCCACACTTGTCACTATCAGGGAAGAAGACTTCTGGTTGCGCCGTTTGGAGCTTCTCACTCTATCCGAATATCCTACCATTGAAGTGGAGCGTTCATGTTGGCTCATTGATTTCTTTGTAGGAAATAAGAGCGCCCTACCGCTGGATCTCTTCCTTGAAACTTGAGATTCTCTCTTAGCTTGCTTCCTTTCATTGTTGAGCTCCTCGGCCTTCTTGGCCTGATCAGCTAATGTAGCGAACTCTCGTATCTCAAGGATCCCAATTAACAGCTTGATTTACTCATTAAGACCTTCCTCGAAGCGTTTACACATTTTTGACTTTATTTGAACCCACTCAGTCGCATACTGACTTAGCCTTACAAACTCCCTTTCGTATTCCGCTATAGTCTTATTTCCTTGTTTGAGTTCCAGAAACTCCTTTCACTTCGAGTCTATGAACCTTTGACTGATGTATTTCTTCTTAAACTCTACTTGGAAAAATTCCCAAGTGATGTTTTCCTTTGGCACCACTAAAGATACACTCTTCCACCAGTGATATGCAGTATCCTTTAGAAGAGATACGTCACACTTTAAACATTCCTCAGGTGTACACGATAACTTGTCCAATACTTGTGTAGTGTTCTTGAGCTAGAACTCGGCTCGCTCAACATCATCATCGATCTTAGCTCTAAATTCTTTAGCCCCATACTTTCTAAGCTTGTCTACTGAGGCTTTACCAATTCTTACAAGTGCCATGCCTCATGGCATTTCCTTGTCAGGTCAGTTAGGAGGCAGGGGAGGTTGTGGTATATTGGGGAAATTTCTCAACTAAACCCTAAACCACTCATCCATCATGTCAAAGAAGGCGGCTTTGGCCTCTTCTCGGACTTGAAACATAGGCCTTCTACTACTGCTAGAAACAACTTGTTGTACGAAAGCTAGAGCATGGCTCTCAGCTCCCTCAGACTCATCTTGTGCTTGGTTGGAAGACATTTACTATATTCAAAGGCAATTAAGCAATTAAGAGATGTCACACTATCAAAGTTCGTATAATGGCATGTACAGCGAAACTCAATACTCTGTACGGTAGTCCTAGAACTGACTAAACTATAGCTCTGATACCATTAGATGTAACACCTCTTACCTATTCCCAAGATTAGGACCAGGCACGAGGCTTTACCAGACTCATACTCAGACATTTTCAAACAATATGGGTCATAAAATTTTGTTCTAATTTAGAACCAATCAAACAACATCTTAATGTCCCTATTATGAGCCTACGAGACACTAAATCTACAATGAGAACAGTCCAGGACTAAACCGAGAACTTGAGAAAGTTCCTGGAAAATTTTCTAGGTTAAGCCTCACACACCCGTGTGAGGGAAATGCATACGCCCGTGTGCATTGGGACACGCCCGTGTACGTTGGGACACGCCCGTGTGCATTGGGACACGCCCGTGTCCCCTACCCGTGTGGAATTAATTGAATTTACTTTCTATTTCAAACCTACAGTGGTTTTCAAACGGTTGAGCACACGCTCGTGTCCCTAGCCCGTGTCCTTTACACAGCCTAGACATGCCTATGTGTTCGCTTGTGTCCAAAAACTTGAGCATCTTGTTTATGATGTCAGCATGCATTTAGGGGCACACGGCCAAGACACGCGCCCGTATACTGGGCTGTGCCCTTCACATGGTTGAGACACATGGCTGTGTCTCTACCTGTGTGTTTACTACCATGCATTCTGACTTAAAAATTTTTGGTGTAGGGGATACACGGAAATTCCACATGTCCATGGAGCTATCTGTGTGACACACACGACCTAGACACATGCCCGTGTGTCTACCAGTGTGGACTTGTTTTAGGCTATAATTTCAAGCCAATAGTCACCCTCATCATACACTCACATATATGAACCCCAATTGTATTTAACATAACCTAAATATACTTGAGGACTATCATCAATGATCCATTGCATGTTAACCTCACCTCATCGATTATGTACATGCTCAATTATCCTTTTTTTATATTGAGGATTTCCATCCCATTATAACACATTTAGACTTGGCTCACTATTATAACTCATTGCCAATTATAGGTAACTAGCTCCAAATGTTTTGGCCACATTCCATATGTCCATTCATGATTTACCATATTCAATCATCACAAGAACATTTTGCTAACATAAACATGCATGGTTAATAGGTCATAACCTACAACAAAATGAGCCATGTCTTATGGCCATATAGAAAAAAAATAACTTTAATATTTAAGCCTTTACATTGGCCAGCCAAATGTCACATATAAAAAAATAACAAAATAAACCAAAGCCCTATACATGCCATTGAACCAATGTAAAAGTATCTATGTACCAAAGCTAGACAAGATGATAGTGTGTTGATTCTCCAACTGTCTTCCAATCTCTACGAGTCCTCGAGCTCTAAAAGACATGGAGAAGTGAGGGATAAGCATTTACATGGTTAGCAAGCCCGAATAACTAGAAAGTAAACTTACTGATTAATTAGCATACAACCATATTAGGCAATAAAACCAACAAGCATGGAATGGTTTCCCTATCACATGCACTCAATCAACAAGTTAGTCTCATAACAATACACTATGTAATCTGTCTTAGATGAGTTCATCCTCCAACATTTTCAGTTTTATGTCTCATGTTAATCCCGTTGAGTTTCTTAGAAATTTCGATGGATTATCCATTTACCGTTAAGTCATTAGAGTGATCTTCTCATGTACGCACTCTCGCGAACCTCAGATCATATGGCGGGATTACCAGTCTGGGCTAAATCCTCCATAATGTAAACTCATAGGGTGATGTCGGGATTACTAGTCCAGACTAAATCCCTTGTAACATAAACACCCTTAATGAGCTCGGATCTAAATTACCAGTCCAGGCTAAACTCAGACCCTAGTCGGATTACCTGTCCGGGCTAAATCCATCATGCACACATATTCTTCGAGAGGTTCAATCACTCAAGAAACAGCTGTTTGGGCTAGATCCTATCTATATTGAGATCAAAGGATTACCTGTCCGAGCTAAATCCTTTTCTGCAACACATGCAGGATCTTAAGTCATGTAAGCCATGGTTTATCCATCAAATTTCCCTTTTTGACTTCAACCGGGACATTTATTTTCATGTCATTATTATTAAAACATTTCATGGATTTTCATACCATCATTATATTCAATTTTCATACATTCATAAAACATGTATTTAGGCATATTATGAGTTTACTTTAAGTTATTCGAACTTAACTAACACTCGTTTCGATTTCGCGTTTCGGTTATTTTGAAAACTTTCATTTTCCTCGATCGACCTTCGAAATTTGTTCCTCGGAATCTATAACAATAAAAATAAATTATCAATATATCACATTATTCTTTTCGAGCCTATATTTCACCCCCAGATAAAATGACCATTTTACCCCTGACCCTTCACATTATTTACAATTTAGTCCCTAGGCTCGTATAATGAAATGCATGAAATTTCTTGGTTACCCAAGCCTAGCTGAATATACTATGAACTCATACGATTTAGTCCTCTATCTCACATTTCTACCACATATTTTGTAACTTTTGCAAAAAGGTCCTTTTAGGGGTTTTTCATGAAAATCACTTAGGAAAAGATGTTTAACACACATCCAACTTTCATATTCCTCCATGGAACATCAAAATACAAGCATCTCATTCATGGGTAGTTTTCTAAACATGAACCCTAGCATGAAATATGGGTAGAAATGAAGAGAGTAAGCTACTGAGATTTCAAAAATACGAAGAACATTAAAATCGGGGTTAGGGAGCACTTACTATTGAGCTTGAAAATGTTGAAAACCCTAGCTAAGGAAGGCTTGAGAATTTCAGCTGGTACAAGGGAGAAGATGAGTGAATTTTGCCTTCATTTTCCCTTTTTATTGATTTTATTACCAAATGACTAAAATGCCCTTCCTTACTAAACTTCTAAAATTTTCCATGCATGCCCATTTTTGTCCAAAAACTTAAAAATTGGGAAAATTTCTCTTTAAGACCTTCTAATTAATTATCTATGCAATTTCATGCAATTTGATTCTAGAATCCAAGTTTTGCAATTTATTCAATTTGGTCCTTATTTTCCAATTGGACACCTTAGTCGTAGAATTTCTTAATGAAACTTTAACACATGCATATTTTAATATTCTAGGCCTTGTAATTATCATAAAATAATTATTTTGACGTCAAATTTAGGGTCTCAAAACCACTGTTCCAACTAGGCCTTATTTCAGGATGTTACAATATATGTGTAACGCCCCGTACCCAAGACCGTCGCCGGAGTCGAGCACGAGGTGTTACTAAACTTAATTTCATCAATTAAACAGCTTAAACAATTTATTTTTAAAATTTTCAGACAAGTTGGCTAACTGTATCAGAGTAGCTTAAAAATTTATATCTCAAGTTCTGAAACTCAAAATCCAATTCCATAAATTTTTCCTGAAACTATACTCATATATATATTTACTAATTTTTTTCTAGAATTTTTGGCTGGGCCAATTAGTACAGTTTATTAGTTAAAGTCTCCCCTGTTTCAGGGTTCTACTGCTCTGACCTCTGTGTATTACGAATCAGATATCTCTATGTACAGAATTTCAATGACTATGAAGTCTATTTCCCTTAAAACTAGACTCAATAAGAAATCTTTACATATAAAGCATGACTTCTAATTATTTTTATACAATTTATGGTGAATTTCCAAAGTCAGAATAGGGGATCCAAAAATCACTCTGGCCCTGTTTCACAAAAATTCAAATGTCTCATAAATTATAATTCATATACCTATTTTGTTCAATCCATATGAAAATAAATTCATTAAGCTTCAATTTCATAACTTACTGATCATTCAATTCCATTTTTACTATTTTTAGTGATTTTTCAAATTTACATCACTGCTGCTGTCAGATTCTATTTTATGGAAAATTTCACTTTACTAAGGATTTTGATGGACTAAATAGCATTTTAAACATATATGGTATCAAATATGATTTAGATTGGCCATTCCAATGGCTAATTATTCACAAAATCTTTTCATGCCAAAGCATAATCATATCATAAGGTCATTTACACAAAGTGAGTATTTTGCCATACATGCCACATTCAAGATACACAAGCCATTTTACAAATTTAGGCCTTCGGATAGTGTGAACGAGTCTTCGACCTATCCCGATTCTCAAGCCGGCTTGTCAAAACTACAATGAAAGAAAAGGAAGGAGTAAGCATAAATGCTTAGTAAGTTCACATGCAAATAGTAAGTAACATAATAATCCAATTCCACATAAAAACATCATTTGCATAAACAACACCAAGACATTCATGTTACATTTGCATTTAATATCATGCTACGATTTCATCATACCAAGTTCTCAACCCGAAGATTTAAGCACATACCTGTCAAATTTTCTCATTTACCACACTTACCAACATGTCACCTTCGTTTTAGGCATTCTCCTTATTCTCTTAAGATTCACCCGTTGAACACATCAGAATATAATTCGAATACACGGAAAGTTTGTATATAAGTGTCACATATGTAGCCAAGCTACCATGTAACCCGCCCATAAGCGAACTCGGACTCAACTCAACGAGCTCGGGCGTTCGCATCCATATGTGAACTCGGACTCAACTCAACGAGTTCGGATGCCTAGTTACATCTCACGAACTCGGACTCAACTCAACGAGTTCGAACATTTGCATCCATAAGTGAACTCGGACTCAACTCAACGAGTTCGGATGCCCAACCATCCTAGTGACATGTCACTTGTATTCTAATCTATTCCCAAGGTTCAAATGGGCATTTTCCTCGATTACACATCTTTGTCGTCTTCCACAGAACATCGAAACCAATACTCGGTAGCAATTCGTAATTTACATATTATTCAATAATAACCATAAAGCATAATATTTCATGATATTAATCATCATATCACAAAAATAACATTAAATTACTTAAAATGACAATTATGTTACTACATTTACACATAAACTTACCTCGATACAAAATATTAGCAATCAAGCCTATTCCTCGTAAACTTTGTTTTTCCCTCGATCACAACTTGAATCTCGTTTCTCTTGATCTATAATGCCAAACTAATCTTATTTAATACATACATTCATCAAAACAGCCCAAATACGAACTTTGGCAAAATTACAATTTTGCCCTTAAACTTTTGCAAAATTACACTTTTGCCCCTAGGCTCGGGAATTAAACTTCATCCCATTTTCTTATGTTTTATGACATGCTGATAATTTTTCCCTTCTATGGCAACATCAAATTCTCATTCTAACATGTACTTATAACTATTAGGTATTTTTACCGATTAAGCCCTTTTTCTCGTTTTTACTTAAAACCGAGTAGCACAAGTTGTCTAGCATAATTTAAAACCTCATATTCTATCATAAAACACCAAAATACACAAATTTCACCTGTGGGTATTTTTCAAAATATGAACCCTAGGTTGAATTATTGCTAGCATAAGCTAAATCAAGTTACCAGGACTCCAAAAACGTAAAGAACATTAAAAACGGGGCTTGGAATAACTTACTATGGAGCTTGGAAGCTTGAAACAAACCCTAGCTATGGAGAACCCTTTAATTTTCGTCCTAATGAAGAAGATGAACATATTTTGCCATCTTTTTCCTTTTTTTACTCTTTTAATTACCAAATGACCAAAATACCCTTAATTCCTTTCTTTGAAAATTTTCATGTAGAAGCCTATTTTTGTCCAAAATTTTAGAAATTGGTCAAATTTATATTTAAGACCTCCTCATTAATATTCCAAAGTAATTTCATACTAAAAACTTCTAGAATGCAAGTTTTGCAAATTATTCGATTTAGTCCCTAATTTCAACTTAAGCACTTTATGTATAGAATTTCGTCACAAAATTTTCACACAATCATGCAATCATATCATAAACATCAAAATAATTATAAAATAATTATTTCTATCTCAGATTTGTGGTCACAAAATCAGTATTCCGGTTAGGCCCTAATTTGGGATATTACAACTCTCCCCCCCTTTTAAGGATTTTCGTCCTCAAAAATCTTACCGGTAAACAGGTGTGGGTATTGTTTTCTCATAGTTTTCTCATAGGCACAATACTTTCACAAGAGCGAAACTTTTATTTCTTAGTTGCTTGACCTCTCGAGCTAAAATCTTAATCGATTCTTCTTCGTAAGTCATATCCAGTCGTAGTTCAATTTCTGTCGGTGAAATTATATGTGAAGGATCCGAATGATACAGACGTAACATAGATACGTGGAACACGTTATGAATCTTCTCTAATTCAGGTGGTAATGCTAGCCGATATGCTGCTGGTCCAACTCTTTCAATTATTTCATACGGCCCAATAAAACGCAAACTCAACTTGCCCTTCCGTCCAAATCTAAGAACTTTCTTCCATGGAGACACTTTTAAAAATACCTTATCACCAACTTGAAACTCGATTTCCTTTCGTTTCAAATCCGCATAAGATTTTTGTCTATCCGAAGCAGCTTTCAAACAATCTCGAATCACTTTCACTTTTTCTTTGGTTTTTTTTATTAGATCAACTCCATAAATCTGATTTTCCTTGAGTTCAGTCTAATACAATGGTGTCTGACATTTACGACCATACAATGCTTCATAAGGTGCCATCTTCAAACTCGTCTGATAACTATTATTATAAGCAAATTCTACCAACGGTAAGTATCTTTCCCAACTACCTTGAAATTTCAATACACAACATCTGAGCATGTCTTCAAGAATTTGAATCACTCTCTCTGACTGTCCATCAGTTTGTGGATGAAAAGCAGTACTGAAATTTAACTTTGTACCTAATGCCTCTTGCAACTTTTGCCAAAACCACGAAGTAAATCTTGGATCTCTATCCGAAATAATCGACAAAGGTATCCCATGAAGTCTAACAATCTCACTGATATACAATTCAACCAACTTATTAAGAGAATAATCCGTACGTACCGGAATAAAATGAACCGATTTAGTCAGTCTGTCAACTATTACCTAGATGGCATCTTTCTTCCCCGGAGTTAATGGTAATCCTGATAGAAAATCCATAGTAATCCGATCCCATTTCCATTTAGGAACCATGATAGGCTGGAGTAGTCCGGAAGGTACTTGGTGTTCAGCTTTCACTTGTTGACAAATTAAGCACTTTGATACAAACTCGGATATATCTCTTTTCATTCCATTCCACCAATACATTTTCTTCAAGTCATCATACATTTTCGTATTGCCCGGGTGAACCGCCAAACAACCATTATATGCTTCATGAAAAATCTTTTAAATCAGCTCATCATTTTTCAGTACACAAATCCAGTTTTTAAACATCAAGCAACCATCAGAATCGATTTTGAAATCTGACCCAGTATCAGCTTCACACTGTTTTCTCTTGGCTTGCAAATCTTCATCGCTTTTCTAAGCTTCACAAATCTCTTGTAAAAACATCGATCTTGCTCTTAACTCTGCTAAAATCGAACCATCATCTTATACCTTTAACTGAGTATTCATAGCTCTCAAAGCAAATAGCAACTTTCTGCTCAAAGCATCGGCAACCACATTCGCTTTTCTCGGATGGTAGTCAATAACAAGCTCGTAATCTTTCAATAACTCCAGCCATCTACGCTGTCTCAAATTCAAGTCTTTTTGTGACATCATGTACTTAAGACTTTTGTGGTCGGTATATACTCGGCATTTTTCACCATACAGATAATGTCGCCAAATCTTCAAAGCAAATACTATAGCAGCCAATTCCAAATCATGAGTCGGATAATTTCTTTCGTGAGATTTTAACTACCTCGAAGCATAAGCCACCACTTTTCCTTCTTGCATAAGTACACATCCTAAGCCATTTCGAGAAGCATCACTATACACCACAAATTCTTTACCTGATTCGGGTTGTACCAACACTGGTGCTTCAGTTAATAACTTTTTCAATTCTTCAAAACTCTGTTGACATTCTTCCGTCCACTCAAACTCAACATCCTTTCGGAGTAGTCTAGTCATAGGAGCAGCAATTATAGAAAATCCATTTACAAAACGTCGATAATACCCAACTAGCCCCAAGAAACTTCTAACCTCAGTTACATTTTTCGGTGGTTTCCAATCAACAATGGCTGAAATTTTACTAAGATCAACCCGTATACCATCACCTGAAACAATATGACCCAAAAATCCAACTTCCTGGAGCCAAAATTCACTTTTACTAAACTTAGCATACAACTGCTTATCTCTCAAAGTTTGCAAAACTATCCTCAAATGCTCAGCATGCTTTGTCTCATCTTTTGAATAAATTAAGATATCATCAATAAACACCACAACAAATTTGTCCAAGTATGGCCGAAGTATACGATTCATCAAATCCATAAACACAGCAGGAGCATTTGTTAACCCGAATGGCATAACTAAAAATTCATAATGACTGTAATTTGTTTTAATAGGAGTTTTAGGCACATCCGACTCTTTTACTCGCAGCTGGTAATACCCAGATCTCAAGTCAATTTTTGAAAACCATGTTGCTCCTTTTAGCTGATCAAACAAATCATCAATTCTCGGCAATGGATACTTGTTCTTGATTGTCACCTTATTTAACTGCCAATAGTCAACACACAATCTCATAGAACCATCCTTCTTTTTCACAAATAACACGGAAGCACCCCAAGGTGAAAAACTCGGTTTCACAAAGCCTTTGTAAGTTAACTCTTGCAACTGCGACTTTAATTCTTTCAACTATGCTGGTGCCATTCTATAACTCTTGCAACTGCGACTTTAATTCTTTCAACTCTGCTGGTGCCATTCTATATGGAGCAATAAAGATCGGAGCTGTTCCCGGTATCAAATCAATACCAAATTCTGCTTCCTTGACTGGAGGCAAACCCGGCAATTCTTCTGGAAATATATCCGCGAACTCACACACAATCGGCACTGATTCAAATTTCTTTTTAATTTATTTTGTATTAATTACATATGCCAAATAAGCTTCATAACCCTTTCTCAAATATCCCTAAGCCGACATTGAAGAAATCACACTAGATAATGCCTCTGATTTGCCTGATTCAACCTGCAGAATTTTACCACTTTCACACTTTAATTCTATAACCTTTTCTTTGCAATTTATTATAGCATCATGCAATGTCAACCAATCCATACCCAAAATAACATCAAATTCATCAAACGGCAACATCATCAAGTCGGCCAGAAAGTAATGACCCCGAATCATTAAAGGACATTTCTTGCATACTTTATCAACTATCACACATTTGCCTAATGGATTCGACACTTTAATCATAAATTCTGTGTTCTCAACAGGTATATTCATACTAGACACCAGTTTCATGCACACATATGAATGAGTAGAACTGGGATCAATCAAAGCAGTAACATTAACATCATAAAGAGAAAATATACCAGTAATCACGTCGGGTGATGAAGCATCTTCACGTTCCTTTATAGCATAAGTTCTAGCTGGAGCTCTTGCTTCAGATTTAGCTGCTGAATCTTTGGCTACATTTTTGCTACTTCCTTTGAGTCTACACCACTAGCTTTTACACTCTGAAATTTTTCTTTCTCAACTCTCTCTGGGCAGTCTCTAATAAAATGATCCAGAGAACCACATTGAAAACATTCATTCGCTCTACATGGGCCAAAATGATTTTTACCACACCGCTGGCACTCAGGCTTAACAAATCTCAATTTCCCCACACTAGCCACGGAAGTAGTTTGAGATTTAAGACCCACATTTTGTTTCTTAGAATTTCCATATGATTGTCCAGCCGAAACCTGAAAATGAGGATTCATATTTCTAGATTTTTTAGATTGCTGTGAGAATGAACTGCTCGTCGATCTTTTCTTCCAACTTCTAGTCTTAGCCTCTACTTTTTTCTTCTCTTTAAGTAGTTCTTCAGCCTTGCAGGCTCGATCAACAAGTACTACCATTTCTTTTAATTTAAGAATCCCAACAAATACTTTGATGTCTTCATTAAGTCCGTCTTCAAATCGTCTGCACATTTTAGCCTCTGTAGGAACATATTCTCTAGCATACTTACTTAACCTGACGAACTCCCTTTTGTATTCAGTAACTATCATGTTGCCTGCTTCAATTCAAGAAACTCTTTACGCTTCTGATCAATAAATCTTTCACTGATATATTTCTTCCGAAATTCTTCTTGAAAGAACTCCCAAGTTACTTTCTCTTTCGGTACTACTGAAGTCAATGTCTTCCACCAATGATAAGCTGAATCCCTCAACAATGATATAGCACATTTCAAGCATTCCTCAGGTGTACACGACAATTCATCAAATACTCGAATAGAATTCTTGAGCCAAAACTCTACTTTCTCGGCATCATCATCAATATTTGCCCTGAATTCTTCGGCCCCTTGCTTGCGGATTCTGTAAACTGGAGTTCTGTGAAATTTCATCAGATCTATACCTTGAGGCATTGGGGGTACAGGTTGAGGAATCGGGAGAGGTGGGGGAGGTTGTACATTCGGGTTCGTACGAACGAACTCAGTATACCAGGCACTCATCATCTGGAGAAAGGCTTCTCGAGCCCCTTCTCCTCCTCCTTGACCAACAGTAGGAGGTGGATTTTCAGTTGGCACCGCCCCTTCAGTAGGAGTCGGTGCATTACTTTCTACATCATCAGCCACAGCTGGATTGGGATCCATTTACTATAAAAAAAATCATTTAAAAGGTCAGAAGTCGTCACACTATCACAATATATATATATAGCATGGCATGTATAGCAAAACTCGTACATACAACACGGTAGTCCGAGAACCGACTAAACCTACTCTGATACCACCAAATGTAACACCCCATACCCAAGACCGTCGCCGGAGTCGAGCACGAGGTGTTACTAAACTTAATTTCATCAATTAAACAGCTTAAACAATTTATTTTTAAAATTTTCAGAAAAGCTGGCTAACTGCATCACAGTCGCTTAAAAATTCATATCTCGAGTTTCAAAACTCAAAATCCAATTCTGTAAATTTTCCCTGAAACTAGACTCATTTATTTATTTACTAATTTGTTTCTAGAATTTTTGTCTGGGCCGATTAGTACATTTTATTAGTTAAATTCTCCCTTGTTTTAGGGTTCTACTACTCTGATCTCTGTGTATTACAAATTAGATATCTCTCTGTACAGAATTTCAATGACTATGAAGTTTATTTCTCTTAAAACTATACTCAATAAGAAATCTTTACATATAAATCATGACTTCTAATTATTTTTATACAATTTATGGTGAATTTCCAAAGTCAAAACAGGGGATCCAAAAATCACTCTGGCCCTGTTTTACAAAAATTCAAATGTCTCATAAATTATAATTCATATACCTGTTTGTTCAATCCATATGAAAATAGACTCATTAAGCTTCAATTTCATAACTTACTCATCATTTAATTCCATTTCTACTATTTTTAGTGATTTTTCAAATTTACATCATCATCTCTTTGTCGATTCTACTTTTTGGCAAATTTCACTTTACTAAGGATTTTCATGGACTAAATAGCATTTTAAACATACATGGTATCAAATATGATTTAGATTGGCCATTCCAACGGCTAATTATTCAAAAACTCTTTTCTTTCCAAAGCATAATCATATCATAAGATCATTTACACAAAATGAGTATTTTGCCATACATGCCACATTCAAGATACACAAGCCATTTTACCAATTTAGGCCTTCGGATAGTGTGAATGAGTCTTCGACCTATCCCGATTCTCAAGCCGGCTTGTCAAAACTATAATGAAAGAAAAGGAAGGAGTAAGAATAAATGCTTAGTAAGTTCACATGCAAATAGTAAGTAACATAATCATGCAATTCCACATAAGAACATCATTTGCATAAACAACACCAAGACATTCATGTTACATTTGCATTTAATATCATGCTACGATTTCATCATACCAAGTTCTCAACCTGAAGATTTAAGCACATACCTGTCAAATTTTCTCATTTACCACACTTACCAACATGTCACCTTCGTTTTAGGCATTCTCCTTATTCTCTTGCCGAAATTGAGGAGAAGAAATGGGGATTTGGATGGTGATCGGTTTGAGGATGTTGTGGAGAGATTTTAGGAGAGAGTTACGGGTGGTTGAGGTGTGTGGGAGTAGTTTGACGATTGTGGGAACTCCACTATGCCAATTTGGTCATAGACACTTGGTGCCGAAAATTGTATGGTTTTGCTCCCCATTTTCGGTAGTTTTTGCTCCTTTTGCTTCTTTTCTTTCTTTGGTTTTGTGGTTTTGTTTGGTAGCCAAATTCTAAGTGTGACCATTTGGGAACTTGTCGTTTGGGTTTTGTTCTTCAACAGTGCTTTCAAACCGACCTCTTCTATTTTCTCTACACCCTTTAACAGTTATTCTTCCGCTTGTTCATTTTGTTTGGACGAACACCATTTCTCAAACTTGTTTGAGTTTTAGTTTTGGTTTTGATTGGTTTTTCCCCTCTTCTCCCTTTCTCTCAATCAAATTTCCCTTTAAACAGATTACACCTTCTTCCCTCTCATTCTATTTGGTTACTTGGGCCGACTTTTACTTAGCTCTCTCTCTATCTGTTTCAGTTTTGCAGTTCTTCTTTGAACAATTGGTTGGCGCCGAGTTCTTTCTTATTCTCTCGCTATTTTTCTTTTTGTAGTAATATTATTTTTGACTTCTTCCTTTTCTACCATTTATGGCTAGAGATGTGTTAGTCCTAGCCTTACCTTTGTGGTGTCGGTTCTTTTGAGATAGAGGCCCGATTGTTTTCCTCCCCCAAAATCAGTGTTGCGATTTTGGTAAGTGCTATATGTTGGTTCAACTATTTATGCAAACATTACTATTAAAGGTTAATAGATTTTGGTTTGAGTGCAGATGATCTGTAAGAGCCTATAATTAATCTTCGAAATCGATTGAAGTGTGAGGAGTCTTTTGTTCATTCAAGGCAAGTGATATATTATAGATTGGTTAAGAGTCATTTAAGGGATTGTTAACCCCCATAAATTAAAGGACTGATATAGGTTTGGGGAACTCTTGAGCTAGACGCACATTTCAGAAACAGATGTGTAACCACACTGCTATAAATGTAGATCAGCAAAAGCCGAAAAAGTATGATTGTAGACGCTACACGAGCGTGCGCTCGCTTGTGTGGTAATTTGAATGCGAAAAACGTGGGCGTTTGATCGTAGAGGCCACCATGAGCGATTTCATATGTTTAGCCTGTTTTGGGCCACGTTGGGCTGAAATGGGCCGTGTGAGCCCCGCGAGCTCATGAACCCCACACGGGTAAACCACACGATCGTGTGGAGATTAGAGGGCGAGGCTATGTAGTTTACACGGTCAAGGCCATTTTTGGGCTTTGTGGGCCACAAAGGCGTGTTGGCCTACAAGGGCCGTGTTATGAGCTTTGGAAACATTTTCATTGTTTGACTGTTAAGGTTGCACGGGTCACCCGAGACGACTGTGGACCTACTGTTGGGTCGATAAGTACACTTAGACCCCATACTGATGAAATGACTGTTATACCCCTAGGAGGTAAAATAACTGATATACCCCTATGATATGTATGACTGTATTCGAGCATGAAATTTTTGCATACACGTATGATATTATGACATGACATGGTGCATGAGGTTGGGTTTGATATATTTGAAGGAAATGTACTGTACTGGTAGCTCTGCTGCAAATACTGTCTAGTGCTGCAACCGGTGCTACATTTTGGAGTGTAGGGATGGGTGGGTCGATTTTATCCCCACATGGAGTGTAGGGCTGGAATGAGTGGAGTGTAGAGAATGGACGGGTAGGACTTCTGATTGCATTTTAGTTACTGTACTGTAATGGGCTAAGGCCCACACTAATACTGATACTGTAATGGGCTATGGCCCTAATTGATACTGGACTGTCACTGAAACGGGCTTGGCCCAAACTATATTTGCCTTCTATTTGACTGACTATTGTTAAGGGATTACCTACTGAGTTTATTTAAACTCTCCCTTCTACTTTTCTGTGCAGGTAATCCTTAGACGGATCGGTGCTGCGAGAGACTCGATGGTGGCCACACAACTGTTTTCATTTCCTTTTAATATTTTAATTTATAAGTAATTTAATTTGGGTTTTTGTTTTGTAATAAGGCCTTTTAAAGTTTTTATTTTGGTTTTGGGGTTTATTTACTTTGAACCATATCTGCTAGAAGTTGGCCGTGGGTTTTTCCAAATAGATAAATGTATTTCAAAACACCACGTTATTACAACACATTTTAAAAAGCTATCGCAACAATCATTTCTTTTTAAAAGTGCAATAACAATCTAATATAATTAACACTGTGCTAAACCAACTAGAGTTTAACAATGAGCAAGTTATTCTAAATTTTTCGTGAAGAGCACAACGAGGTTTTTAGTATAGAACAATGTTTTTCGAAATTCACTTCAATGTGACATCGCAAATTCGGCCATAACGTCTAGGCCGGGTTTGGGGTGTTACATGGAATTTATGTTTGATGGATAAATGATGCCAATTGGTATGGTCACTATATTAATAAAGGTAAAGAAATGTATTGAATGAACTTAACAAGTCAAGGAGTCCCAATTAGGTAAACTTGATATGAATTTATCACGCATGAGTTAAAGCTGTGGATGTCTAAGTAACCCTTTTTTGCCATGTTAACCACCATTGTCATATGAGTGTGTGCTGGGGTTGTTAAGGGTGACAAGAGGGCTTGGAAAATAGCCTCAAAGTTGTTCACACGGGTACACACACGAGCATGTGTCTAGGCCATGTGTGACACACGATTAGCCCCATAGGCGTGTATTCCGGCCGTGTGTCCCCTACACCCTAGTTTTACAAGTCAGTATGCATGGTAGTACATACACGGGAAGAGACATGGCCGTGTTTCTCAGCCTCATGGAGGACACGGCCTTAGGACATAGGCGTGTGCCTAGGCCGTGTGAATCTGCACCTTAAATGTAAAAATTAAATTCGCCACACAGCCTACCACACAGGCGTGTGACTTGGTCGTGTGATTTTAAATTTATGCTGGCATCACAAACAGAGAGTTCACGGTCAAGGGCACACGGGCATGTCCTTGTGTCCACATGGGCGTGTGAGCCTGTTTTAAGAAAAAATTTCTAAAGTTCAGGGTTTAGTCCCGAACAGCCCCCGATGTATGTTTTGGGCCTCGTAGGCCCATATAAGGAATGATATGCATGTTCTTGAATAAATTTTAAATTTGAACGAAAATTTATGGCTCAGTTTTACATAGTAGTGTATGTTCAAGTCCGGTAATGCCTCGTATCCTATCTCGGCATTGGACGCGGGTAAGGGGTGTTACATGCTATGTTATTTACATAAATTATGAATGAATGGTAAGATGTACTTTTTAGCCATAGAAGCTTACTAAGTTTAATAGCTTACTTTATTTACTTTTCCATGTTTTATAGTGATTTCGAAGGTTGCTCGGATTGGAAGTTGTCGGAGATCTCATCACACTATCCAGCCATTGTTTTGGTACTTTTGAACTATGTGTATTTTGGTTATATGGCATATATAGGTCTTTTGGCTAAGGTAGCCTTTATGTCTTGATGAATTTTGGTCATTTGAACTGGCTTGTATGTAGTCATATATTTTGAAATGTATATATTTAAATATGGTCTTGTGAAATGTGGTGTTTAGTTGCTATATGATTGCTTTTCTTATGGTATTGTGTTTTGGTACCAAATAGTTGAAATTGAGAGTGTATTAGCATGCTAAGCATTAGGCAAGATAATGCATAAGGAAAGTGACCATAGGTGAATGCTTGAAGGTGGTTTGGTATGTATTGAAATGGCATATTGAATGTGTGTTAGGCACAAAAAGTCTATATATGCATTTGACCATTAGGTAACTTTTGGTAGTGATATTGGTATGATTTTGAGTGGCCAATTGTAATGTTTATGAGCATTGTTGGTTGTTGGCAAAGGTATTGCATGATTTGAACTTGAATTTTGGTTAGTTTGAATGCTCATTGATGATATACTCATATACTATTTGATGTGTTTAGGTGGATGAAAATTTGGGTGAGAAAAATGGCTTGGAAAATAGCCTATTTTTGTCCACAGGGGCAGAGACACGGGCGTGTGTCTTAGCTGTGTATCCCCTGATACTTATTTAGAAACCAAGTCTGTAGTTTCACATAACCTAGCACACAAGCGTGTGGCACAAGTCAGTATACCCTTCAGTCTTAACACAGCCTAGCACACAGGCATGTGAGGCCATTTCGAAGGGTACACGGGCTAGTCACACAGGCGTGTGGTTGGCCATGTAACCCAAGTTAGAGAGTTACACGGGGTTGGACACGGGCTGAGACACTGCCATGTAATCCCGTTTTGAATGTCCACATGGCCTGTGACACGGGTGTGTCTCTTGACCGTGTGGATACACGGCCTGGCCATACGGGTATGTGTCCCCTACACTTTGAAAATTTTCTATGTTTTTCTAAAAAATTATTAAGTATTCAATTTAGTCCTGAACCACTTCTAATGCTTGTTTAGGGCCTCGAGGGCTCGTGTCAGGGACTATATGACTGTATTTGAATGACTTTTGTTTGAATTTGAGAAATGAATGTTAAATGTATGATGGTTTAAGAAATAAGTCCGATAATGCTCCGTAACCGTATTCCGGTGACACCCTATACCTAGCTTGGTCGTTGAGCCCGAGAGCAGGATGCTACACCACTGTTTCATATCGCATACAACATAAGTCAACATATTATTAAACGTACATTTTTTTTGTTTCCTTTATTATTATGTCATTCATACGAATTGTAAACATACTTAATCTAGGGTGTATAAAGCGTGCTAACATACATTGTACAATCATAAAATATGCACCAAACAAACATTAGGACCATCTGGCAAAATTTCCCAAAACTGTTACGTAGGTATCAAAATTTCCCAAAACTGTTACATTAGGACCATCTGGCAAAATTTCCCAAAACATTGGCTCTTGAGGTTTTGAAACATAATGTGGACCCTATCACCACACATCAGATACACGAATCTCTAACACACCAAAATGACTTATAGAGTCAAACATGTACCATAAGTGAAGCATATAGCTAACACTCTCCAACACACCAAATGCACATATCCCAGTGGATGGAGCTGAACTCACATTCCCTTATCTCTTCGAAAACTGTCCCTAGGCTTTAACGCCCCTTAATCACATCACAAAGGTGAGTACTCACAATCTTATGACATGCCAACTATATCCAACGATCTCATAATATCACAAGGCCAAAATATCCATATTATCATCACTTACTTACCGATTTTTTGCACATATTCACTGCATATTCATAGCGTTATCAATTTATAATCATTGTCACATGGTATGAAAACATACTCACTGTAACAGCTCGTTTTTAGTCAAATCGGAACAATGGTTTCGGGACCACAAATCTGAGGTTAAAATATTTATTTTATTGTTATTTTAATTTTTACAGTATGATAGAATAATTGTGTGAAAATTTTGTTAAGAAATTTATCGTTTGATTTGTTAATTTGGTAAAAAGGACTAAATCGCGTAAAGTAAAAAATTGGAGTTCGATAAGCTAAATGGGTTTATTAGGTAAGAAATTAAATAGTGGAGGTCTTTATGTTGTAATTGGACCATTTGAATTATAAGTGGACAAGTATGGACAAGTATTAAGTTATTTTTATGTTTTACAACTAAGGTTAATTTTGGTATTTAGTTAATAAGCTTAAAAAAAATAAAACAAAAAAATATTCATTTTTATTTCTCCATCTCCAACCGATTTTAAAGAATCAGCCAAGCTACCTAGCTCAATTGTAAGTCTGTTTTTCTCCCATTTTTAATGATTTCTATGTTCTTGAGATCGTTACAACTAGGTCTAGCTAGCCCAGGGACTAATTTGCAAAACTGTTAAAGGTTTTGAATGTTTCCATTGATGAATAAGCATTTATTTTGAAGTTTCTTGATAGATTATGAATGTTGTTGATAGATATACAAGTTTTGTTAAGTGATTTTTAATGAAAATGCAAATCAGGGGCAAATTGTGAAATGTGTAAATTTAGGGGTTAAAATGTGAAATAAATTAAAAGTTTGGGGTGCTATATGCATGATAAATAATCAGCTACGCTTGAGTTGTGATGAAATTGAATGAATTTTGTTTTCCGAGCCTAGGGACTAAATTGTAAAATTGTTGAAATATTAGGGGCAAAAGTGTAAATGTGCTTCAATGTGTATTTTGGATTAAATTGAATAGAGAGATAATTGAATAAGCTGAATTTGATATTACATAGATAAAGAAAAGTGAAATACAGGCTTAGATCGGGGAAAGAACGAAGTCTTGGATTAGTTGACCCGTGTCATCATTTTTACATCCGAGGTAAGTTCATATGTAATAAGCATTGATATAATTATGTTTTAAATGCTTTGATATTGTACGAATTGTGAATTCGACTCTACAGATACGTTTGATAATGTTTTGGCATTGAAACTCCCGGTTGAACCTTAGAAATAGATTAGGATACTAGTGACATGTCACTGGGGGATATATTGATTTGGCTTCAGGCCATGATATCGACACTTCTAGTGCGTGTTACTTTGATTTGGCTTCAGGCCATGATATTGGAACCTCAGGTGCGAGCTTCATTGATTTGGCTATGGACCATGATATTAGCAGTTTGGGTGCAAGATATATTGAGTAGGCTTCGGGCCATGATGTGAGCACTTAGTGTGCGAGACTCCTAAGTATCCGAATTCTATTCTGAATGGTTCAACGGGTATATTGAAGATGTGAATTGGTGAGAAATAGATACATATCGGTATAGGTATGTACGAAAAAGTATTTGAGCAATGAACCAAAGGAAGTTGGAAGCTTATGATCAATTATGTGGTTAAATTCCATGTTAACTTGGTGTTTAATGTTTTGATGCAATTTGAGTTACATATTTAAAAATGTAAAAGAACGGTGAAATTGTCTTAATTATTTCATGCGAGCTTACTAAGCTATAAAGCTTACATTGTTTAATTTTCCTTATTTTATTGTGATTTCTACGCTAGCTTGGATTTGGGGATCATCGGAGACCTCATCACAATAACAAGCTATCAATTTGGTACTTTTAAGTTTATGTTTTGAGTATATGGCATGTATAGGTATTTTGAGTCATTTTGATTTTGGGTTGTTAATGATTTTGGCCATGTGAAATAGTTTGTAAATGTATATGTTTTGACTTGTAAATATAGCCATGAGAGTTGGCTTAATTTGGTTGATTTGGTTATGTATAAATATGTGCATATATGTTTGTGTTGTGAGTTTATGGATGAATATATAATGCTTGGGAATTTTAAAGATTAGTATGTTAAGTGGTTGATTTTAGAGTAGTTACATGCTTATGGTTTTGATCCAAAATAATACAAGTTTAGAAGTGTATAATTAGTTTAATTATAATTGTGAATTGGTATAAATGGTATAGCATGTATTTTTTATTTGTGTGCATAGAGAATGAGAGAATAGAATGTGCATGAGGTATGGTTGAATTGGTTCATTAAAGTGCCTTTTAATGTTATGTTTTGGTGCCATTTGAGTTAATATAGTTGTGCACAAGTTTGGGTGGCAAAATGGCTTGGTAAATAACCTATTTTTGTCCACACGGGCATGTGTCTTAATCGTGTGTAATACACGGTCGTGTGTCCCCTGGTGTTGAAATTAAAATCAAGTTAGTATGCTTCACACGGCCTCACAAACGGGCGTGTGACTTGGCCGTATTGCATAAGTTAGTATACCCTATAGGTTTGGCACGGCCTAGCACACGGGCGTGTATGGCCATTTTTAAGGCACACAGGCATGTGTATTGCCTGTGTGACCCAAGTTAGAGAGTTACATGCGGTTGGGCACGGGCTGGGACACTACCATGTGCTCCCATTTCGAATGTCCACACGGCCTATGACACAGGCGTGTCTATTGACCGTGTGAGACACACAGCCTGGCCACACTAGCGTGTGCCTCCTATTTTTGAGAAAAATTCTGAAGTCTTCAAAAGGATTCTAAAGTTATCAGTTTAGTCCCAAACCACTCCCAATGCATGTTAGGACTTCATAGGCTCGTAGATGATGATCCTGAACTTGCTGAATTTTGGCTTAAAAACACTACCAGGTATTTGATGAACTGTCATATACTCCAGCCGAGTGTTTGAAATGTGCCATATTGTTATTGAGGGATACTACGTATCGATGGTGGAATACTTTAGTATCTATGGTATCGAGAGAAAGAGTGACTTGGGATTTCATTCAAGTTGAGTTCAGGAAAAAATACGTAAGTCAGAGATTCCTTGATCAAAAGCACAAAGAGTTTCTAGAATTGAAACAGGGCCAAATGACTGTGACCAATACAAAAGAGAATTTGTCCGGTTGAGCAAGTATGCTCAGGAGTATGTTTCTACTGAAGAAATCATGTACAAGCGGTTCGTTGATGGGTTGAATGAGGACATTAAACTTCTAGTTGGAATTCTAGAATTGAAAGAATTTGTTGTTTTGGTTGATAGAACTTGCAAAGCTGAGGAACTTAGCAAAGAAAAAAGAAAAGCAGATTTAGAGGCAAGAGACTCGAGAAAAAGACCGATGAATAAACCATATCAGTCTTTGTCAAAGAAATCCAAAGATTCGTTCACTCGTCCAAATGCTTCAATCTGGTATTCAAACAGAGATCGTGGAAAACAATACTCAGGTCTTAAAGCTCAAGCTACATCAGTATCGAGTGTTGGTAGTGTGAGAAATAATAAAAATAAGTGTCAACAGTGTGGGAGATGGCATTTTGGAGAATGCTAGAATAAAAGTAATAAAGCATGCTTTAGATGTGGTTCACCAGACCATTTTGTTCGGGATTGTCCTGGGTTAGTTGAGAAAGACCAATTCCAAAATGTAAGACCAAGTAACACAGCCACTAGAGGAAGGCCACTGAGAAATACGAGAAATGTGACCAGTAGTAGAGGTATGACAAAAGACTCTACTATGAGATCTGAGGCTAGAGCACCTGCTAGGGCTTATGTTATTTGCGCTCTCGAAAAGGCGTCGTCTCCTGATGTTATAACCGATACCTTTTCTCTTTACAACACTAATGTGATTGCTTTAATTGATCCTAGATCGACACATTCGTATGTTTGTGAGAATTTAGTGTCTAGTAAGAAATTGCATGTTGAATTTACTGAGTTTATGATTAAAGTATCGAACCCCTTAAGCAAGTATGTTCTAGTTGATAGAGTTTGCAAGAACTGTCCTTTAATGACTCGGGGTTACTATTTTCTGGCTGATTTAATGTTATTGCCATTTGATGAATTTGATGTAATTTTGGGAATAGATTGGTTGACCCTGCATAATGCTGTTGTAAATTGTAGACAAAATATTATTGAATTGAAATGTCAGAATAGTGAAATCATTCGAATTGAATCAGATGAATCGAGTGAATTGTTGGTTGTAATTTCATCTATGTCAGCTCAGAGATGTGTGAGAAAAGGGTACGAAGCTTATCTTGCTTATGTTTTAGATACAAAGGTGTTTGAATCAAAGATTGAATTAGTGCCGATAGTCTGTGGGTTTCTAGAAGAATTACCGAGGTTACCACCAATAAAAAAGGTTGAATTTGCTATTTAATTAGTACCTAGAACCTCTTCGATATCAATAGCTCCATACAAAATGGCTCTGACCGAATTGAAAGAGTTGAAATCTCAATTGCAAGAATTAACAGATAGAGGATTTGCACGACCTAGTTTTTCACCCTGGGGTGCGCCAATATTGTTTGTAAAGAAGAAGGATGGGTTAATGAAAATGTGTATTGACTATTGACAGCTCAATAAGGTTACGATAAAGAACAAGTATCCGTTGCTGAAAATAGATGATTTGTTTAATCAGTTGAAACATGCAATAGTGTTTTTGAAGATTGATTTGAGATCTGGCTATTATCAGTTGCGAGTGAAAGATTTAGATGTGCCAAAAAATGCGTTTAGAACGAGGTACGAACATTATGAATTTCTTGTTATGCCTTTCGGATTGACTAATGCTCCTACAGTTTTTATGGATTTGATGAATCAGATTTTTAGATCGTATTTAGACAGTTTCGTTATTGTGTTCATTAACGACATTCTAATCTATTCACAAGACGAGTCTGAGCATGACGAGCATTTGAGAATTGTGCTACAAACCTTAAGAGATAAGCAACTGTATGCTAAATCCACTAAATGTGAGTTTCGGCTCAAAGAAGTCAGATTTTTGGGACACATTATTTCAGTGGAAGGTATAAGAGTTGATCTGAGCAAGATTTCTACAGTTGTTGAATGGAAACCACCGAGGAATGTATCTGAAGTCAAAAGCTTTCTTGGGTTAGCTAAGTTGTTATCCATGTTTGTTAAAGGAATTTTGATGATTGCTACACCGATGACCAGATTGCTACAGAAAGACGTGAAGTTTGAGTGGTCAAAGAAATGTCAACAGAGTTTCGATCAGTTGAAAGCATTGTTAACTGAGGCACCAATATTGGTTCAACATGAGTCAGGTAAAGAATTTGTGATTTACAGCGACGCGTCATTCAACAGTGTAGGTTTCGTGTTGATGTAAAAGGGAAAAGTGATAGTTGTGCCTCAAGACAGCTGAAGCCGCATGTATAGGTTTTGAGTCATTTTGATTATGGGTTGGTAATGATTTTGGCCATGTGAAATGGTTTGTAAATGTATATATTTTGACTTGTAAATATAGCCATGAGAGTTGGCTTAATTTGGTTGATTTGGTTTTGTATAAATATGTGCATAAATGTTTGTGTTGTGAGTTTATGGATGAATATATAATGCTTGGGAATTTTAAAGATTAGGATATTATGTAATAGCCTGATTTTGGGCCTAGCCAAAACAGTGGTTTCTTAAACACTAACCAAAGGTCAGAGAAATTATTTTTAATATTATTTTATGTGTGATGGCATGCTTATAAAGGTGCATGAAAATTTTAGTGAATTACTTTTAACATTTGTGAGCCTAATTGCGAAAAAGAACTAAATCGTATAGAGTGCAAAAGTTCTATTTTGATAGATAAGGGTGTTATATTGCCATGAAACTTAAATTGGGGGTGTTTAACGGGCAAATAGACCTTAGTATAGTGGTTGGACGGCCATGAGACAAGGATTTTAATTTAGTCAAATGTTAGTTGAAGTTGGTGACTTATTTGACAAAAAAGAAAATAAAATAAACATAGGATGATATCATCCCTTTCCCATCTTCTTCTTGACCAAAAATATCAGCCATAGGAGCGTTTTGAAGCTTGAAAATTTCAGCCACTTAATCTCTCTACAAGTAAGTGTTCTTGATGGTTTTCTTGATGATTTTTGTACTTTTAGAACCCTTGTAACATGAGCTTTCAAATGAGGGGACTATTTTGCAAAATGGTTGAAAGTCTAGGGTTTTACCATGAGTGTGTTCATGTTGTTTTCTGAAATTTTATGGAAGAAAATGAGTTATGGTAGTGTAATAAACAACTTTTGTGAAGTAGTTTTCATGAAAACCCTAACTAAGGACCATTTTGCATGAGTTGTAAAATAGATAGTAATGTTGTGAAATATTAGGAATTTGGGGTTATCATAAGAGTAATAAATTGTTGGTTAGGCTTGGCTAATAAGGAATTTCAATAAAAATTGATATTCGAGTCTAAGGGTAAAATGGTCATTTTGTGAAAGTCTAGGGGCAAAATGGTTATTTTGCCCAATTATGAATTGTTGAGTACCTAGATCAAGAAAATAATTAAACTTCTGAATTTTTATCATTATAGATCAAGAATTACAAAATTCGGGCTAAGACCGGGGGAAGCCAACAAGTAGACTAAAACCGACTAGTCGCCTACATTTTATAATCCGAGGTAAGTTGTATGTTAATAATGCAACTATATCTTTATGATGCGCAATTGTATTGATATGGCATAAATTGCTTTGATTTTGAGCATGAGAATACATGTTGAGAAATTAACATTGTAGAGACTTTCGTTGAACATTTGGAATAAACTTGGATATTAGTACCTTGATATTGGGTAATATGTGTGCTAGTGTAAGACATGTCTGGGACATGCATCAGCCATAATATGAGAGCCAGTGTAAGACATGTCTAGGACATGCATCAGCCTCGAGATATTAAAGCCAGTGTAAGACATGTTTTGGACATGCATCGGCATTGAGACGAGAGCTAGTGTAAGACATGTTTGGGACATGCATCAGCCTCGCGATAGACAAGCTAGTGTAAGACCTGTCTGGGACATGGCGTCAGCTTGTTATGTGACAGTGTAAGACCTATCTGGGACATGGCATCAACACTGATAGATGAGAGCCAGTGTAAGTCCTATCTAGGACATGGCATCAACCTCGCTATATGAAAGCCAATGTAAGACCATGTCTGGGACATGGCGTCGGTGTCTTAACCCAGGTTAGGGCCATAGAGTATCCATTAGTATTCCAAATGGTTCAACAAATGGTTTATGATTTATATCAAAATGAGAAAATTTATGATCATATGATGAGTGATACAGGTACCTAATTGAAATGTATGAGGTATGGGCTCAATGTATGCAATGCAAGTTGTATTGGATGGCGATGAGTTAGTTGTATTTACGTTTACTTATGGTGTTCATGAATAAGCTATGAAAGGTTATGAGCATATTGTCTTATGAAAATTAGTTGTTGTTTATTTTCATGCAACTTACTAGGCCTTATGCTTACCTTGTTTCTTTCCATTTTCTTATAGTGCCGTCTAATTAGCTCGTGGATCGACGGACGTTGGAGGCATCGATCACACTATCAATCGAAGCACTTGGTATAATTTGATCTTTTATTTTGACTATGGCATGTATAGGATCTTGGCTTTTGTGTTTTGTGTCATTGTTAATTGGCCAAATGTGGCGGCTTAACCTAATACTTTATTCGTTTTGTATAAGGCCATGGAAAATGGCTAATATTGAAAATCATTATATGAATGTGAAATTATGGGCATGGTTGAATATATGAAATGTACATAGGGCTTAGCTATGGTTGTTTTGGTTGAAAAATCATATTAAGTTAGACTTGATTGGTTGATTGGTGTTAAATTTTTGTTTTAGGGTGGAAAAAAGGCTTGGTAGATAGCCTTATATTGTCCACATGGGTAGACACATGGGCATGTGTCTAGGTCGTGTGTGACCCACGTCCAGCCCCATGGGCGTGTGATCAGATCGTGTGTCCCCTGCATGTAAAATTTTCAAGTCAGTAAGCATGGTAGTAAATACACGAGCAAAGAAACGGCCGTGCGTCTCAACCGTGTGAAGGACATGAGCTCTGGCCACGGGCGTATGCCTTGGCGGTGCCCTAAATCAGATATTGATGTCAAAAGCAAAATGTCAAGGTTTTTAGACACCGGCTAGGACACGGGCGTGTCGTGGCCATGTGAGGGACACGAGCATGTCGTGGTCGTGTGATAGACATGGGCCTTAGACACGGGTGTGTACTAGGCCATGTGAAAACCCTTGTAGGATCAAATTTAGAATTTAATTCACACGGGCATGGGACACAGGCGTGTCCTTAGAAGCTTAGGCCGTGAGTGTCACATGGACCATTAGCACGACCATGTTATAATGACCACACAGGCGTGTTGCCTTTCCACATGGTCGTGTGCCCTATTTCAAGAGTTATTTTTCTAGAGTTATTTAAAGGACCCAAGTTGGTCCCGAATAGTTTTCAATGGATGTTTAGGGTCTCGTAGGCCCATATTAAAGATTTTAGACGAAGTTCAAAAAAAAGAAGAAGAAGTTTTTAATTTGACCAAGTCTTATTGACATTGAAATGATTGTATGCATGTGGTTAAGTTAGGTAATGCCTTGTGCCCTGTCCTGGCCTCGGACTCGGGAAAGGGGTGTTACATTTAATGGTATCAAAGCTATGGGTTAGTCGATTCTAGGACTAACATAGTGTGAGTCCGAGTCTGGCTATACATGCCATTATTTTATATTGATAGTGTGATGACTCCTGATAATTATAAATTATGTTTTCATACAGTAAATGGATCCTGACGTAGTTACGACGAATGACGTAGAAAGTAATGAGCCGACTCCCGTTGAAAGGTCCACGCCAGTTGATAGTGGGCTCGTGACGATGAGTCAGGGCGGAGGGACTAAAGAAGCTTACCTCTACATGATGGATGCCTGGCACTCAGAGTTTGTTCGTACGAATCTGAACACTCTACCTCCCTCACCTCCTCTGATTCCTCAGTATGCCCTTGTAGCTCCTCAAAGAGTAGATATAGCTAGGGGAGAGAAACCTCCGGTAGGCAAGAGTCAAAAGTAAGGGGCCGAGGAATTCTGGGCTAATATTGATGATGACCCAAAAAGAGCAGAGTTCTGGTTGAAAAATACCATTAGGGTATTTGATGAGCTATCATGCACGCCTGAAGAGTGCATGAAGTGCACAGTGTCACTCCTACAAGACTCGGCTACCAATGGTGGAATACTCTCGTGTCTGTTGTACCGAGAGAGAGGATAACTTGGGAATTCTTCCAGGAAGAGTTATGAAAAAAGTATATTAGCCAGAGGTTTATAGACCAGAAAAGGAAAGAGTTTTTAGAGCTGAAGCAAGGTCGTAGAATGGTGACTGAGTATGAGCGTGAGTTTGTGAGACTTAGCAAATATACACGGGAGTGCGTATCCACAGAAGCCATCATGTGCAAGAGATTTGAAGATGGTCTAAACAAAGATATCCGTCTATTAGTGGGCATTTTAGAATTGAGGGAATTTGTGGTGCTCGTGGAGAAAGCATGTAAGGCCGAAGAATTAGCCAAAGAGAAGAGAAGAGCTAACGTCGAGTCTTGAGACTCAAGGAAAAGACAGATGGGGAAATCACATCAAATCTCATCTAATCTACTTGGCCTGCATTTAATCTTTTTGCATGAAAAAAGTTCCACTAATCTACTTGTTCATCTATGATAAGTCCCCAACCTTTAAACAACATAAAACTACACGTTTCAAGGTATTAACATTTTTCGACAAGTTTTGGCCATTATGATAAATATTCTTAAAACTACACGTTTCAAGATATTTTTGATGATTCATCTATAGAAAATTAGAAAAAGAAAAAGAACTAAATTGGAAATTAAAATAAATAAAAGATGATAAATAAAATAAATATCGAATATCATCATTTTATATCATATTCTTCCCCAAATTTTATGGAAACCCTAGGAAAGAGAAAGAAAATCAAGCAAGCTTAATTCTGTAAGTAATCCTATCCCGTTATTAGTAATTTTTATATTTTTGAGATCAGACTAACCTAATCTATCTATTTTGGGGATCAATTTGAAAAGATATTAAAGTATTGAAATTTCGCCATGGATGAATATGCTGAAAATTTGAAATTTAAGGTAGAAAATGAAAGGTTGTTGATAGATAAACAACTTTTGTAAAGTGAATTTTCATGAAATTGTGATTTAGGGACTAAATTGTAAAGATGTAAAAATCATGGAAAATTTTTTATTTTTATGAAATATATGTGCTGTAAATGTTATATGTAAAAATTAGTTAGCCTTGGAATAAGCCCTCTCGAGCTTCCTGATGCATGGTTCCTACGAGCATCCTGATCAGTTATAACATCCCGAATTAGGCCCTAGTTGGAGAAGTGGTTTTGAGACTACAAATCTGAAGTAGAAATAATTATTTTATGATTCTTATGAGGTCTATGATATGGTTGCATGCTTGTGTGAAAATTTCATGAAGAAATTCTATTGATAAAGTGTCCAATTTGACATTTAAGACTAAATTGTAAAAGTTGCAAAATGTGAGTTCTAAAAGCTTTAAGCATGAAATTGTCATGGATTATTAATTAGAGGTCCTTAAATAGCAACTTTCCCAATTTCTATAATTATGGACAAAAATAGGCATGAATAGGAAAATTTTGAAAGAAAAGCCTTAAGGGCAGTTTTGTCATTTGGTTAATAAAAGAATAAAAAGGGAAAAATGAAGCAAAATATTCTTATCTTCTTCAAGCTAGGGCCGAAAATTTGAAGCTCTCTATAGCTAGGGTTTCTTCACTTTCCAAGCTTGATTGTAAGTCAATCCTAGCTCCGTTTTTAATGTTCTTTACATTTTTGAAGTTGTCATCAACTGATCTAGCTATTACTACCATTATTTTGAGCTAGGGTTCATGTTCAAAAATTTACACATGTGTTTCATGCATGTATTTTGATGTTTAATGGAGGAATATGAAAGTTTTATGTGTGTTTAACATCTTTTACTAAGTCATTTTTAAAGGAAATGCATAGAAAGGACCTATTTGTAAAAGTTGCAAAATGAGTAATAAAATGTAGGTTTTAATAAGAAATGTTGGCTACTATGAGCATGTTATAAGTTCAGCTAGGCTTGGGTAACAAAGAAAATGAACACATTTAATCTTACGAGCCTAGGAACTAATTTATAAATATGTGAAAGTTTGGGGGTAAAATTGTAATTTTTCCAAAGTATTATTTATGGACTAATTTGAACAATGAAATAATTAAATAAGTGAAATTTGCTATTATAGATCAAGAAAAACAGAGTCTGAACCTAAACCGAGGAAAGAACAACGTTGTGGACTAAATGGAATAGTTAGTCATATTTTGATACTGAGGTAAGTTCGTGTGTAAATAATGCAACATTACATTATTATGTTTTTAATGCTTTAATATTGCATGAATTGTGTAATTGTCTTTGTGGATTTAATTAATGATGACTTGATGACGATTCGACGAAGTTTGATATCTCGAAACCCCGA
This sequence comes from Gossypium longicalyx, assembly GCA_025698465.1. Lineage (NCBI taxonomy): Eukaryota > Viridiplantae > Streptophyta > Magnoliopsida > Malvales > Malvaceae > Gossypium > Gossypium longicalyx. Next base: position 73,378,937 of record CM047002.1, on the reverse strand, counting down.
TTGAACCTTAGGAATAGTTAGGATACAAATGTCATAACATTAGGGTTATGTGCAATCCCATGTAAGACCATGTCTGGAACATGACTTTAGCATCAATATGTAATTTCGTGTAAGACAATATTTGGGCTATCAACATTGATATGTGATCCCATGTAAGATCATGTCTGGGACATGACATTGGCATTGATCTACGATCCCATGTAAGACCATGTCTGGGACAAGGCATTGGCATCAATATGTGATCCCATGTAAGACCATATCTGGGATATGGCATTAGCATCCTACCATATGTATGAGAGTTGAGTATTTTTTAGTATTCCAAGTGGTTCAATAGGTAATCCAATGATTATGCCAAAGAGATGACAAGGTATGATCATGTTAAAAGGGTACAGGTGTAACACCCCTAACCCGTATCCGTCGCCGGAATGGGGTTACGAGGTATTACTGAACAAGACACAACTTCTAGAAATTCATCGATACACATAGGAATTAATCATTTAAATTCACCACATATGAACCTACACTAATCCAAATCAAAACATTACAGGTTACACGTAAATCAATAAACATTCAACCAGAAATCATTATCAACTGGCCGAATATAAGCATGTGAATAAAACAACTCATTACTCATTATTCAAGACCAAATATACATGCAACCATATTATAAGTTTTGACTAAACTAAGCTTCCTTATTTGATATTCCATTAATACACACACAATGTCATATAACATTTACTTAATAACCGAAGCACAATAACAAAGCCACATACTAAACTTGCGTCGAACTATCTTGTTTATTAAAAACATAAATTACTATTTATATGGTCAATTTCTAAAGCTTTAGCCGAATATTAAACATGCTAAATACTTATGCTTTATTTAATGTCTACTTCCATTATACTCTATTACTTCGTACGCATGAAACATTTCAAAGAACTAAACTAATAAATCAAACATATTTTACCTTTCACATCAACGCATCAATAATATAAATTTATGCATAATACATAGCAACTATTTGTCTAACACTTTAGCATACCAAAACCGAATTTTAACATGCTAATATCACTTATAATGCAAAGTAACAAAGGTGATATTCAAGACTAATTCAACGATCACATATTCTGCTAAGCACATAAATATACATATAGCCAAAATTTATGTCATGTGAAACATATTACAAATATATCTCAACTAATGTATAATTATTAAGTCAATACATAACCAAATTCACAAAAACATATATGTATGATGATTTAATCTTATAAGCCAAATCATCCCACTTTCAAATCAAAAATACATGTTACCCCAATTATCTAACATTAACCGAAAGCTAATTTGCCTTGTTTGTCGAATCAAAACATGATCATTTCACAAGCTATTCATTATACTTAAAGTCTCATTTACAACCAATGATCAAAAACATATAAATATTATCCATATCTACTTCTTCACATAACCAAATACTAACACTTCAAATCATAGCCATTTACCTAACACATCCCACTTATATATCATGCATATCACTCAACAAAAATATCCAACCACAATTTCACTTCATACTAAATATACCATACACATATACTTTGACATAACTTCATCACCATTAGCAAATAAATCAACCATGATTCACATATAAATATATAATGGCTGAAACATCAAAACCACAACCAAACCTAACCATAATTTGTTCAAACCTTGAAACCGAACTTAACAAAATAAACAAGCCATTTTCACATGGCTTATGTATATACACATACCAAAATCAAACATATCCAAAAATAATCTAGCCTATACATGCCATAGGATTGAAATTCAGCTTATAAGTACCGAAAACAGTCGATAGTGTGATAAACTTTGTTGACAATCCCCGAGCTCGTAACTTGACTCCAAAATCTATAAATTAGAGTCAAACATATACACATACTAAGCTATCATAACTTAGTAAGTCATAAGCAAATAAATAACTCAATGACAATATCAACTCAATTTAACCAAACCAATTTATAATAACATAATCACATTTAATTTCAAGCTTACAATTTCATATACAACATTTAATTTCATATATAAATTTTACCTTGGCCAAATATTCATATATCTATTATCAAATTAACACTCAATTGAAAAACCAGGTACTATTATATAACTGAATATATATACACTCATAAGCATATACTTTTGAATCAAATTTTAATATCACATACTTTTACATAACATGTGGCTGAATATACTTCACAAATACACATATATTTACATTAATATCATGTATAATTTGCATAACATATCAAATAACTAACTTACCTTATTTTCAAATAAATAATCAACTATCTCATACCTGATCACTTTAGCTCGATTTACACATTCGATCACAACTTATCATTGCCCGTTGAACCATTTGGAATTGAATAGGATACTCGGATAATAACACATATCATACAATGCCAATGTTCCAGACGTGGTCTTACATGTAATCACATATCGGTGCCAACGTACTAGACGTGGTCTTACTCGCACACATATATCGGAATCACATAGCGATGCCAACGTATTAAACGTGGTCTTACACGCACACATATATCAAAATCACATATCGATGATAACGTATTAAACGTGGTCTTGGTCACACACATATATCAGAATCCTATGTCATGACATATATATCCTATCTATTTCTACGGCTTATACGGGGCTTTCGGATGTCGTAACTCGATCGAATCGAACTCGTAACCATTGCTCTCAAACATATATCAAATTGGCACATTCTCAAACAATTATAACAATTCAATTCAGCATTTATAATATACATATATTGAAATTTACAACATCTATTTGCCTATAAACTTGCCTCGGACAATAGTAATCAGAACGGGACGACTAATCGACAACTTTGGTTTTCCCCCAATCCAAATTAGATTTCTTTGGTTTTTTATCTAAAAATATTCAAATTAAATTCATTCAAACATAATTTCATCCAATCTAGTCCAAAAACACATAAATGGGCAAATTACCATTTTGCCTCTAACATTTTACACTTTTTACAATTTAATCCAAATTGCGCAAAACACAAATCATGCAAAATTTGCACACACCATGCTTAGGCCGAATATTACCAATGTTCATACAAGTCCATGCATTTCATTTATTTCAAATTTTAGTCCCTCAATTTATTATTTTTGCAATTTAGCCCTAATTACTCAAAATCATCAAAAATTCCAATACAAAACATATTAATCCAAAACATATATTTCATAATTCATCAACTAACATCACAAAACTCAATTATTCATCAATGGCATAACTCAAAAATATTCATCAAAATAAAAAATTCAATCACGGGCTTTGTACATTACACTGCAATGATATCAAAAACGTAAAAATTATCAAAAACCGAGCTAGTTACATACCTTAATCAAGCTCAACAATGGCCGAATACCGTAAGCTTATTTCTTTTCTTTCTTTCACAATTTTCGGTCAAAAGTATGAATAAAGTCATGGCTTTTAATTCTATGTTTTATTATAAGATATATTATTTAACATGTTAAAAAATTAACCTTTATAATAAAATCTATAACCATTATAATATAAGGTCACAACCGTCCATTACATGCTATCATGGACAAATTGCAAATTAAACACTTCAAATTATGAAGACAATCACAATTCGGCCCTTACACATTAAACCATCAAATTTTCATTTTATGCTATTAAGCCCTTTTACTAAATCGAGCACTCAAACGACAAAATTAAAGCACGAAAATTTCACAGATATTAATTCACACATAATAAACTTAGAAAATAAATTTAAAATATTTTTTGACTCGAATTTATGGTCCCAGAACCACTGTTCTGAATAGGGTCTAAATCGAGCTGTTACAACAGGTACGTATACAAAGATCATAAACATTGAGATTATGAATCGATGAGACCTCGAAAGAAGTGAATGAATGAATTATGATCATGAGTTTTATGGTACATTATGTAAATGGCATGACTGAAAATGTACCTATGATACTTGATGACATTGTGGTAAATATTATTGTGTTATGTGTATAATAATGCATGGTTAATGTTGTTAATTATTTACATGCAAACTTACTAAGCTTTATGCTTACTCCCTTTTCTTTTCTATTTTCTTGTAGCATCACCAAACTAGCTCAGGGATCGAAGGACATCGGAGCTCGATTCACACTATCAAACTAATCTTTTGGGTATAGTAAAATTCCATGTATTTTAAATATGGCATGTATAGGGACTTGTTTTTTTTCTTATATGTCATATTTGTGTAGTCAAATGTGTTGGCTTATAATGATTTAATGATTCATTTTGTATATGGCCATGAGATATGGCTCATATTAATTATGGGGATGTAATCCTATTCAGACATGCATACATGTGCTATGGTCACTTATGTTGTGGTTATTCATTTGGCATGGATGAATTGTGGATATGATCATGGATGTTTGATGATGGAAATGTGAGTAAATGGCATAATAACAACTAAGGCATGAATGTATGAAATGGCATAATAACAACTAAGGCTCTTTGTGAGTTTCCTAACATGGCTCGCTTGAACATCCTATTATATTGCTATTCGGAGCTCCCTGATAATAACTCTTCGGAGTTACCTGTGAAGCTCAATGATCTTCCTATTCTAAACTCTTATGAGTTTCCTAATTTATCCCGGATAAGCTTCCTCCTACATGGCTCACATGAGCATCATGTTATATGGCTCAAGAGAGTGCTTCCTGATTATGTGCCCTAATCGGGTACCCCTGAATATGAGTTGATGGTTTATAGTTTTGTACACTTTCTGTGTACTACATGTGCATCCATTGATATTTCAAATAATTTCAACAGGAATAGTTTTGACATGGTTGAATTGAACTTAAGATGATTGATTATAAAAATGCACATGTTATATGGAAAGTTGATATGAAAAACACATGTTTATGAAAGTTATTACATGATGAGCTCATTTATGATTTTTGATATTTACATGCTATACATGACTAACAAGTTTCTTGAGATCGTATGTGTTTAGGCAAATGGACATAATGATTTGGATGCATGTTTGTGTACTTATTTTGAATGTACATGATTGGTAAGTTAAATTCTTGTTATACGAACTTAATAAGCATTTCAAATGCTTATTCGATTTTCTTTTCTCTATTTTATAATGCTCAGAAGCTCGTAAATGTTGGAAATGGTCAGAGCATCATCACACTATCCTTCAGCACGTTTTGGTATAAATAGCAAACTTATTTTGGTATAATGGCAGGTATAGGCTAACTTGGCCAATGTTGGCATGTAAATGGTTGTTCGTAATTTAGCCATTGGAATGGCTAGTAATGGTATATTTAGTGAATATATACTTGAGGTTATAATATGGTTAATATATGTGTGATTGGTATGCTTAGATTGAATTATGGTAAACATATATGTCTTTCAAAAGGTATGTTTGAATGCATGTGATGATATATCAATTATAATGTTAATGTTGGCTTCGTTTTAACATCTTGAATTGGTTGGTATATGTATGCAAGTATTACTGTAGGTACAAGGAAAAATTTGAGTGTCTCAACCGTATGTGACACACGGCTATATGCACGGGCGTGTGTATAACACCCCTTACCGGTATTCGACGCCGGAACTGGGTATGAGGTATTACCAGACTTATCACACAAACTTTCATACAATTCTGAGTCATCAATTTGCGTCCAAATTAAAACTTTTTGCATTTAATCATAAAGTCCCTAATACTAGCCTACGAGGCCCAAAACATACTATGGAAGTGGTTCGAGACTAAACCGAAAAATTTAGAAAATTTCACAACACTTAGAAAATTTTTCACTAAACAAGGGTCATACGCTCGTGTGGATATGGGACACAGCCGTATAGGCAGGCTGTGTGGTCATACATCCCCATGTAACTCTCTGTTTCTCACCCAAGAACAAATTGAAGACACACGGCCAAGTCACACGCTCGTGTGGCCTATTTAAAATTTATGATTTTTCATAAAATAGGTGCAGACTTCACACGCCTAGGACACACGCCCGTGCCTGAGGCCGTGTCATCCACACAGCTGAGACACACGCCCGTTTCTTTGCCCGTGTGCTCAATTCTGAGCATTTTGTTTTACAAAACTTAGGGTGGGGGGGACACATGACCTAAACACATGCCTGTAGGGAAGCCGTGTGTCACACACAGTCTAGACACACGCTCGTGTGTCTTCTCGTGTGGACAAACATAAGGCTATTTACCAAGCCATTTTGCCACTCTTTAATGCACACACCTACACAACATAACATAGCACCAATCCAAGCACATATATACAACCAAATCAGCCACAACCAAGACATCAACACATCATACACATGCTACCATCTTTCATACACAAACATCATATACTCATCAACTCAAATCATGTAAATTTCCACATCCATGAAGGGCATCATCATATAAATTACTTATACCAATAGTAGCCAATTTCAAATCGCCTTAAAGAAAATGAACTTTCAACCAATATAAGCCAACACATTTGGCCAAATCAATTATGACACATAACAAAATGACCAAGTCCCCTATACATGCCATAACTCAAAATGTTGAAATCATTGGTACCAATATAATTGTTGATAGTGTGAGTGGATCTCCGACAATCTCTGAATCTCGAGCTAGCTTGGTGAAACTATAAGATAAGGGAAAGGAAAGGGGAGTAAGCTATAAGGCTTAGTAAGTTCCTATGCAAATAATAAGCATCATAACCACACATTTAACATACAATTAACATAATAAAAAATTGGCATGAATATTATTAAGATCTTATAGTCTTAACTTACTCAATCACCATATTACCCAGGTTTCATCACATATCAAGCTCGCTATGTATGAGTTTTACGTACATACATGTACCAACTTGCAACATAACCATAGTCTTTAACAACTTTGACATTCTCTTTAAACACTCAAAATATTAACGGATACTTGGAAATCTTGCACATAAGTGCCATATATGTAGCCAAAGCTACCTCATATCTCATAATACATATATACTCGTTTCGAGCTATTCTCAGGCCTGCTCACACAAGCTGTCAGTCAGGACGCAGCTACATAGTGCTACTCACACAAGCTATCAGGTATCCAAGACTCATGCTGGACTACCCAGCCACTGGTAGGACGTACAAGACCAGTACCCGGATCACATAAACACATGGGTTTCTAGTGACATGTCACTCGTATCCTATTCTATTCCTAAGGCTCAACAAAGAATTCTCGTTAGTCGAAACTTTGTTGAATACGTACAAAGAGTCAATCACAATTCATACAATATTAAAGCATTTAAAATATAAATATAACAATGCATTATTTACATATGAACTTACCTCGGTACAAAAATAGTAGAATTTGACCTAATCGTCAAACACTTTATTTTTCACCCTATCTAGGTCCGAACGTCGTTTATCTTTATCTATAATAATAAATTTAACTTATTTAATACACACATTATTCAATTCAGTCCAAAAATTCATATTATGGAAAAATTGCATTTTTGCCGCTAATGTTTCACATTTTTACGATTTAGTCCCTAGGCTCGTAAATTGAAATGTATTCAATTTCTTCAAAACCTAATCCTAGCCGAACCATTTTCATACTTATACCAGCCCACATTTTCCACTTAATCACACTTTTACTACTTATTTTATAACTTTTACAAATAGGTCCTTTTTAACATTTTTACCGAAAATCACTTAGTAAAAAATATTTTTTCTAAAGCTGAAGAATTAAATAAAGAAAAGAGGCAGGTAGAGATGGAAACCCAAACTTCGAGTAAAAGATTTATGGGGAAATCACAATCGTCGGCTTCAAAGAAATTAAAGAAATACCACGATCGTTTTGTTTTATCTGTTGGGTATTCTGGAAAAGATCGAGGCTCTCAACATTCTAATCTGAGATCTTCATATCCATCAGTAGCAAGTGCTGGAACTGTTGGTAATCCCAAACCTAGATGTAAACATTGTAATAAATTTCATTTTGGGGAGTGCTGTATGAGAAACGGAGCCTACTTTAGATGTGGTTCTCTCGACCACTATCTTAAAGATTGTCCAGAAAGGCTTGAAAAAGATACTGTTCAAACTTTGAAGCCAAGTAACCCCAGAGGTAGACCACCCTGTCATCCTGGCCATGTCAGTGATAGTCGAGGTGTTACAAAAGATTCAACTACGAAATCTGAAGCACGAGCACCAGCCAGAACATATGCTATACGTGAACGTGAGGATGCTTCTGCACCTGATGTTATTACTGGTACACTTTCTCTTATTAATACTGATATTATTGCTTTAATTGATCCTGGTTCAACATATTCATACATATGCATGAATTTAGTGTCTGTTAAAAATTTACCTATTGAGTCCATTGAATTCGTGGTTAAAGTTTCAAATCCCCTGGGCCAGTATACGATGGTGGATAAATTTTGTAAAAGTTGTCCGTTAATGGTACAGGGCTATTGTTTCTCGACTGATTTAATGTTATTGTCATTTGATGAATTTGATTTAATTTTGAGTATGGACTGGTTAACTCAGCATGATGAAGTGGTAAATTGTAAATAGAAGTACATTGTGTTAAAATGTCAGAATGGTGAATTACTTCATATTGAATCTGATAAGCTGGATGGGTTGTCCAATGTAATCTTAGCTATATCAGCATAGAAATATATTAGAAAAGGGTATGATGCTTATCTTGCATATGTGTTGGACATTAAAGTATCTAAACCGAAAATTAAGTTAGTGTCGGTAGTTTTTGAATTTCCTGATGTGTTTTCGAAAGAATTACCTGGTTTACCACCTGTTAGAAAGGTAGAATTTTGTATAGATCTTGTTTTGAGGACAACACTGATATCCATAGCACCTTACAGAATGGATCCTACTGAATTAAAAGATTTGAAAACGCAGTTGCAAGAAATAACAGACAGATGTTGTGCTCGTCCCAGTTCATCACCTTAGGGTGCACCAATTTTATTTGTTAAAAAGAATGATGGATCGTTGGGTTATGTATTGATTACAGACTGCAACACCCCTTACCCTTACCCGTACCCGAGACGGGATAGGATATGAGGCATTACCGAACACATATGCAGTCATTCATGCAAAAATCGGGCTATAAATTTTTTTAAAACAACTTTATTCATACATACACTATTTGTGCCTCATGTGGGCCTGCGAGGTCCAAAACAACCATCGGAAGGGATTCGGGACAAAATTAAAGACTTTAGAAAAGTTTGGGAAATTTTCCCTAATACAGAGCCACACGCCCGTGTGAGACAGGGTACACACCCGCGAGCCCTCGACAGGCCCATGTCCTCAAACCGTGTAACTCTTTGACTATGACGTCAACATCAATTTAGGGTCACACGGCCGTATCACACGCCCGTGTGGCCGGACCGTGTGGTCAATTAAAATTAAATGAATTTTCCATAAAAAGGTGTAGTCTTCACATGGCCAGAGTACACGCCCATGTGAGTAGGCTGTGTCTTTCACACAGCCAAGACACACGCTTGTGTCTTAGCCCGTGTGTTTACTACTGAGCATACTGACTTGCAAAAATTAGGGTGCAGGGGACACATAGCCATTCAACATGCCCGTGGGGTAGACTGTGTGTCACACATGGACTAGACACATGCCCGTGTGTCTACCCGTGTGGACTATTCAAAGGCTATTTTCCAAGCCAATTTTCACCCTCAATCATTCATACATTCAAACATATTTCATAGCATGCAACATGACATATTTAGACACTCAAATATTCAACACCATGGCACTTTCATATATTCATAATATCATCCTATTGCACATTCATTTTGTTACACCATTTAGAAGCATTCCACACCAATTTCATGCATTATTACACTTGTTACCATAACTTCAAATTATGCATTCATTACTATAGTCATTTTAAGCCATTAAGTCATCCCTTATCTTTTAGCATCTAACCCATACTTTATCATACACTCACCAAGCAATAACATATCACATCATCAAAGCACTAACACATGCATGCATGGGTAATTAGATTACAACCCAATGATCAAATATAAGCCATTTCACATGGCCATTACAAAATGAATCATCATCATCATCATCATAAGCCTTCACAATTTGGCCAAATAGCATGACACATATCACAAAATAACCAAGTCCCCTATACATGCCATACTCAAAATAATAATTTCACTATACCCAATAATCTTTTGATAGTGTGATCGAATACTCCGACAGCTTCCGATCCCAGAGCTAGCTTGGCGAAACTACAAAGGATGGAAATGAAGGGGGTAAGCATTAAAGCTTAGTAAGTCCACATGCAAATAATATGCAATGGTAGTAAGCAATCAACATGCAAAGCCATAGTAACATATACATAAAGATTATTCGTTACTTAAACCCTTTGACTTACTTATCATATGTACACATATACTTTCTCATCACAAATCATTCTTTACCAAGGCATTATTCATAGGTTTAGCGTACATACTTGTACTCATCATATTATATCATATAACCATACCTTTTTAACATGCCCTCCTCTAGACTTTCATCACATCCATTGCACTGCCCATTGAACACTCGGAATACTATTGGATAAGCGAAAAACTTGCATATAAGTGCCACATATACATACGTAGCCAAAGCTACCTCATAACATGTAACACTCCCAACGGAGCTACTCACGAGCTTGCTCATAAAAGCTATCTGTCAAGCTGTAGCTACACGGGCTACTCACACAAGCTGTTAGGTATCCAACCAACTTAATGAGTACTTAGCCACCGGTAGGACACACAAGACCATTGCCCCCAATTACATGTATCGCATCCATAATGAACTCGAACCAACTCAATGAGCTCGAATTTCTAAATTCCTATTGACATGTCACTTGTAACCTAGACTATTTCTAAGGTTTAAATGGGATTTTCCTCACTTGCACATGGCATACTTTGTCGTACTTGCTCGTGATTTCGTATGTAACGGCCAATTATCATTTATGCTTTCATAACAACCAATAAGTATATAACTCATAATAACAAGAAAACATTTATCACATAATATCAAAACATTACAAAAGTGCAACAACACCACATTATTTGCATATGCACTTACCTCGGTACAAAATGATGGTAATTGAGCCTAATCGTCGTATACTTTATTCTTTCCTTGATCAAAACCTGATTCCCATTTTTCTTGATCTATAATGCCAAATTTAACTTGTTTATTAATCACATTATTCAAATCAATCTATAATTCATGCTTTGGTAAAATTACCTTTTTACCCTTAACTTTTCACTTATTACGATTTAGTCCCTAGGCTCGTAAAATGAAATGCATGCATTTTTTTTATTACCCAAGCCTAGCCGAACCTATACCATGCTCATATCAGCCCACATTTTCCTTTATTTCACATTATTACTACCCACTTTTACACTTTTACAAACAAGTCCCCTTTTTAGGTGTTTTCACTAAAAATCACCTAGTAAAATATGTTTATCATGCATTAAACATTCATATTCCTCCATTAATCATCAAAATATATGCATGTTACACATGGGTCAAATTTCATACATGAACCTTAGCTCAAAATATAGCTAGAAATGGGTAGATCATGCTTCAAAGACTTCAAAAATACAAAGAACATTAAATACAGGGCTAGGGAGCACTTACAATCAAGCTTGGAAATGTTGAAAAAAACCCTAGCTATGGTTATTGAGAAATTTGGGTAGCACATGGAGAAGATGGACACATTTTTGCTTTGATTTTCCCTTTTTATTCTTTTAATTACCAAATGACCAAAATGCCCTTATGGTTTTTCTTTCAAGTTTGTCCTATGCATGTCCATTTTTGTCCAAACTTATAAAAATTGGTCAAATTGCTAATTAGGACCCTCTAATTCATAATCTAAAGCAATTTCCTGCTTAAAGCTTCTAGAATGCAAGTTTTGCATTTTATTCAATTTGATCCCTAAAATTCAATTAGACATTTTATGCATAGGATTTCTTCATGAAACTTTCACATAAGCATGCATTCATATTATAGACCTCATAAAAATCGTAAAATAATTATATCTATCTTGGATTTGTGGTCTCAAAACCACTATTTTGACTAGGCCCTAATTCAGGATGTCACAACTCTCCCCCCTTTAGGGATTTTCGTCCCCGAAAATCTTACCGGTAAAAAGGTTTGGGTATTATTTCCTCATAGCCTCCTCGAGCTTCCATGTAGCCTCTTCAACCCCATGTCTTTGCCATAAAACTTTCACAAGAGCAGCACTTTTGTTTCTCAATTACTTGACTTCTTGAGCCAAGATCTTAACCGATTCCTCACCATAAGTCATATCCAGTCTGATTTCAACCTCTGTCGGTACAATCAGATGAGAAGGATCAGATCTATATGGCTCAACATGGATACATGAAACACATCATGAATCTTTTAGAACTCAGCCGACAAGGCCAATCGATAAGCAACAGGCCCTATCCTTTCGGTAATCTCATACAGTCCTATAAAATGAGGACTCAACTTGCCTTTTCTTTCAAATCTGAAAATCTTTTTCCATGAAGACACTTTCAAGAATACATTATCACCGACCTGATACTCAATTTCCTTTCTTTTCAAGTTCGCGTATGACTTTTGTCTATCCAGTACCGCTTTTAGACAATCATAAATTACCTTCACCTTTTCTTCGGTTTCTTTAACCAAATCAACTGCATGTATCTTATTCTCCTTAAGTTCAGTCCAGTACAAAGGGGTACAACATTTACGTCCATACAATGCTTCATAAGATGCCATTTTTAAACTCGTCTAATAACTGTTGTTATAGGCAAATTCACCAAAGGTAAGTACTTTTCCCAACTACCTTGGAATTCAAGAACACAACATCTGAGCATATCTTCAAGTATCTGAATTACTCTCTCGGATTGTCCATTAGTCTGTGGATGAAAAGTGGTACTAAAATTCAGCTTTGTACCCAAAGCTTGTAATTTCTTCCAAAATCGCAAAGTGAACCTCAGATCTCTATCCGAAATAATTGATAAAGGTACTCCATGAAGTCTCACAATCTCAGAAATATACAATTAAGCTAACTTATCAAGTGAATAATCAACGCGTACTGGTATAAAATGAGCCGATTTAGTTAATCTGTCAACCACAACATATACGACATCTTTCTTTCTTAGTGTCAACGGCAAGCCTATTACAAAGTCCATAGTAATTCGGTCCCATTTCCATTCGGGAACTAAAATAAGCTGAGTAAGCCTGAAGGTACTTGGTGTTCGGCCTTTACTTGCTGACAAATCAAGCACCTTAACAGAAACTCAGAAATATCACTTTTCATGCCATTCCACCAATAAATTTTCTTTAAGTCATTGTACATTTTCATGCTACCGGGTTGAACTGACATACCTCTGTTATGAGCCTCATGCAAAATATTCCGAATCAACTCAGCATTCTTCGGGACACAAATCCTTCCACGGAACCTTAGACAACCATTAGAATCTCTCTAAAAATCTGATTTGCTGCTCGACTCACACTGAGCTTTCTTAGCTTTTAACTCTTTATCAGCTTTCTGAGCATCACAAATCTGTTGAAGAAAAGTCAGTCTAGCTCTTAACTCTCCTAGAATTGCACCATCATGAGATAGGGTTAGCCATACGTTCATAGCTCTCAAAGCAAATAAAGACTTTCTGCTTAAGGCATCGGCAACCACATTTGCCTTACCGAGGTGATAATCAATCACAAGCTCATAGTCTTTTAACAATTCAAGCCATCTTCATTGCCTCAAATTCAAGTCCTTTTGGGTCATCAGATACTAAAGACTTTTATGGTCTATATAGACATGGCATTTCTCTCCGAATAGGTAATGTCGCCAAATCTTCAAAGCAAATACAATGGCGGCTAATTCTAGATCATTTGTATGATAGTTTTTGTAATATCTCGAATTAGGGCCTAATCGGAATAGTGGTTTCGTGACCATAAATTCGAGATAGAAATAATTATTTTATAATTATTTTTAGGTTTATGATATGATTGCATGATTGTGTGAAAATTTTGTGACGAAATTCTATGCATAAAGTGCTTAATTTGAAATTAGGGACTAAATCGAATAAGTTGCAAAACTTGCATTCTAGAAGTTTTTAGTATGAAATTGCTTTGAAATATTAATTAGAAGGTCTTAAATAGAAATCTGACCAATTTTAAGTTCATGGACAAAATTAGGACATGGAAGGAATTTTTGAAAGTTTAGTAGTAAGGGCATTTTGGTCATTTAGGGGTAAAATGAATTAAAATACAAAATTAAAAGCCAATTTTGCTCATCATCTTCACCATGGACGAATATAGCAAGGAGAAACCATGTATAGGGTTTTTCAAGCTTCCAAGCTCGATTGTAAGTCCATTCTAGCCCCGTTTTTCAAGTTCTTTACGTTTTTGGAGTCCTGGTAGCTCGATCTAGCTTATGCTAGCAATAATTTAACCTAGGGTTTATATTTGGAAAAATACCCATAGGTGAAATTTGTGTATTTTGGTGTTTTATGATAGAATATGAGGTTTTAAATTATGTTAGACAGCTTGTGCTACTCAGTTTTAAGTGAAAACGAGCAAAAGGGCTTAATCGGTAAAAATACCTAATAGTCATAAGTACATGTTAGAGTGAGAATTTGATGTTTCCATAGCAGGGAAAAATTATTAGCATGTCATAAAACATAAGAAAATAGGCTGAAGTTTAATTTACGAGCTTTGGGGCAAAAGTGTAAATATACAAAAGTTTAGGGGCAAAATTGTAATTTTTCCAAAATATGATTTTGGGTCAATTTGAATAATGTGAGTCCTAATTAGACTATATTTTAAATGATAGAGCAAGGAAAACTAAAATTCGGGCTAAAATGGGGAAAATACCAAGTTGTGGATGAAATGGTAAAAGTAGCCATTTTCGCATACTAGGTAAGTTCATATGTAAATGTTGGTAACATAGTTATTATTTTAAATGTTTTTATGTTATTTAAATGATATGATAATTATTATGAAATATTATACTCGTGATAATTGTTTGATAATATGTCAAATTATGTGATATACTTGGAAAATGTGAAATACTACTGAGTATCGGTATTGGTATTCCGTAGAAGATGGTTGAGACACATGATTGGGAAAAAGGTCCCATTGAACCTTAGGAATGGATTAGGATACAAGTGACATGTCACTGGATATTTGGGCATCCGAACTCGTTGAGTTGAGTCCGAGTTCACTTATGGATGCGAATGTCCGAACTCGTTGAGTTGAGTCCGAGTTCATTTATGGATGCGAACGCCCGAGCTCGTTGAGTTGAGTTTGAGTTCGCTTATGGGCGGGTTACATAGTAGCTTGGCTACATATGTGGCACTTATGTGCAAACTTTCCATGTATCCGAATTATATTCCGATGTGTTCAACGGGTAAAGTTCTACTCAAATGGAGGAATACTCAAGATGAAAGGGACGTATTGATAAGTGTTGTGAAATGGATCCTTTGACCAGGTATGCACTTAACCCTCAGGTTGAAAAATCGATATAACAACAATATGATAAGATGTTAACTGAAAATATGATATGAATGTCTTGGTGATGATTTTGCAAATGATGTTTTATGTTTGTTTATATGGTTATGTTACTTGCTATTTGCATGTCAACTTACTAAGCATTTATGATTACTCCCTCCTTTTCATTCCTTGTAGTGTTGACAAGCCAGCTCGGAAATCGAGAACGGTCGGAGGCAAGCTCACACTATCCGTATACCATCTTGGCATAATGGCTTGTATATTTTGAGTATGGCATGTATAGCATTATAATCATTTTGTATATATGGTCTTATGATATGGTTATTGAGTAGTATAAAAATTCTTGGTAATGATTAGCCATTGGAATGGCTAATTATGATCATATTTGGTGTTATGTATGTCAAATTGCTAGTTAATCCATGGAAACCGTGAAATAGGTAAAATTTACCATAAAAAAGATTCAGACAGCAATAGTGACTTGAATTTGAAAAAATTATTAAAAATAGTAGAGATATAATTAGTTGATGAATAAAATATGGAATTGAAGAATTATGAGTCTATTTTCATATGGAAGAAACGAAACAGGTATATGAGTTATATTTTATGAGATGTTTAAATTTTTGTGAAACAGGGCCAGAGCAATTTCTGGATCCCTTTTTCTGACTTTGGAAATTCACCATATATTGTATAAAAATAATTAGAAGTCATAATTTATATGTACAGATTTCTTATTGAGTCTAGTTTTATGAGAAACAAAATTAATAGTCATTGAGGTCTGTACAGTGAGATATCTTATTCGTAATACATAGAGGGCAGAGCAGTTGAACCCTGAAACATGGGAGACATTAACTAATAAACTGTACTAATTGGCCCAATAAAAAAAATTCTAGAAAAAATTAGTAAATAGATATATGAGTCTATTTTTAGGGAAAATTTACGGAATTAGATTTTGAGTTTCAGAACTCGAGATATGAATTTTTAAGCGACTATGACGCAGTTAGCCAGCTTATCTGGAATTTCTAAAATTAAATTGTTTGAGCTGTTTAAGTAATGAATTAAGTCTATTAACACCTCGTGTTCGACTCTGAAAATGGTCTCAGATATGGGGCGTTACATTTGGTGGTATCAGAGCAGGTTTAGTCGATTCTCAGACTAACCTAGCATGTGTAAAAATTTAGCTATACATGCCACTAATCTGTGATAGTGTGATGTCTTTCGATGCGTATGAGTACCGTCTTATTTAGACAGGGTACTCTCCAACCGAGCTACGCCGACCATGTTCAATGTTATGTGAAGGTATTTGAGTAAAATTATGATTATGATAAGTATCGGTTTAGAAAAGTATGAATAAAGGTTTATGATACATATGTGATAAATATTCATATTTGCTTAATGCTCATATGATGTAGTGTATATGGCTTACTTGATAAGATGAACAAAATAAATAGAAAGTAGTAGAGGCATGAATAAAAGTCATAATATTATGATACGAATGAAAATGTCCTTGTTTTGATTTGGACGTTGAATGTTGATGAATGCTAATGATATATAATTTTTTATGAGATAGAGGATTATAATGAGATGAACTTATCTATATTAAATTGTTGGACTGAATTATATGATTGTAATGATATGTACATGATGATGCACGAAATGAAAGTTATGATTGTGGTGCAAATATCTATGTTTGTTTGGCCTCATATGATGTCATGAGCATGACTTAATTTAATTAAATGAATGGATAAGTAAAGCTATCTAGAAAACATAGAATGTATGCATAAGTATATTGTCTAAATGGGACAATAGGAAAATTGGTGTAAGCCAACATGAAGGAATGACATGATTTTGATGATGTTGTTATGATGATGGAAGTTGTGTCATATGTGTATGTATAAGAAAGTCGAGTCAGAGGTCCTACAACCCCTCCCCCTTGCCGAAATGGTACTTATAATGGAATTTCATGAGATTTGTATTGAATAAGTTTCCAGTTGAGAACCCAAAGAGTTCAGTGATAGAATAATTATAAGTATGATCAGAGATTGAAAATGAGCTGATAAGTAAAGTCGAGCGATGAAAGTATCGATTGACGTAAAGATTATTGGAATTATGCATCGTTCTAGTTAGAAAAGGAATTCTCCTTGGTAAACCGAATTACTCAGTGCAAGGTCGAGAAAAGTGTAAATCGAAATTTATTGAAACTGGCCTTCTTTAGTGAATGGTTTAATATGAAATTTGTGACGGTAGAGAACTGGTTGGGGAAATGATATTTGAAATGTGAACTATCTCGAGTGTGATAGTTATGATTGGACAGATTTAGCGTGATCTCTTTTGAGATGTTCTATGTGTTTACCCGTTCTCGTAAATATTTCTATGGCTATTGATCTTCGAAGAAATTCTTGTTATATGGGAATGTCTTTTAATCTCGGTGTTGGATGAAAGCATTGGTAGTCCGACTGGTTTATAATTTATATTGCTCTATTTCATCGGGTATTCTATTTCATTTAAATCGATAAGAATTGATGAGAGAATACATATGATATTATGATTCTGTTTCTTCTACTTGATGCTTCATCTGATATATATGTATGGGAAGATATATTGTTCTTATTATATTTGATTCTAGTGGGATTAAATGATGTTCTCTTTTGGACTTTCTTTCTTTGAAGAATTATTGGGGTATTCTGTATTTTCTCTATGGGTTTGGTTTTCGATTCTCCGGCTTGGTTTTCGATTCTCCAGTATAGTATCGTATCTTGGATTTCTTTATTCTGGATTTTTTTATTCTGGATTTCTCTACTTTGGATTTCTTTATTCGGTTTTCTTGTTATCTTTGTTCCATAATTTGTCAATTATGGCTCGTGTTCGAAGTGCATTCTTCAGCTTGTGATAATCATGTCAAATATGACTATACTTCTAATTTGATCTTGGTAATGTGGTGATTTTAGTATTGGGGTTTTTCTTTCTAATTTCTGTGTAAGGATTTGACATCAGTAAAGGCATAAGTGATAAAAGCGCGAGTTTCAGCCGGTATGGTGAATTATCTATTTGAAAGATTTCATGCGATAATTATTTCAGGATTATTTTTCCCAAGTCTAATAATAGAATTTCATTTTGTACGGATAAAAGAGTAAATAGCCTGAACGAGAAGTGTATATTTATTAGAAAGAGTTGAATATTAGTTAAAGTCACTACGAATGAATAGGTTTTCATCTTGTGAAAGCTGAAAAGCTTATTACATGTTGATGATTTTGGATAGATGAGAATATTGGTAAACCAAGCGTCTCGAACTAGACTAGTCTACATTGAGTAAAGACTTCGACTTTCGAAGAATGTCTTGTTGTATGAATTGTGATGTGTTTCAAGACGGTGAGGTAATGTGATAGTTTAGAGCATTCGATGTTACATAAAATCGGAGTTGTTAAAGGGGTTAAAGCCGAGCATTGGGATCTATCAAAATTATCCTTGTCGTTGTTGATATTGGGATGGAAATGAGAAGGATTATTCTTGAGGCCATATCGTAATTATTTCCATGGCGTAAAGAGGAAAATGTGATGTATCCTATTGTTAAATGTTTGGTGAGATCTATAAATCATATCTGTATAGAATGAATTCCTACTCATCAGATTCACGGAAATTCAAGTCTCTTTGATTGTTGGATTTCTTGGAATTCCGGTCTCCATTAATCAAGTTAAGATCCGGGTTTTATGTCATGATATCATGGGAAAGCGAGAAGGGTTGAAAATTTAAGAACAGATTGAGAGTTGAGATGTAAGCTTTCAGATCATATGAGAAATTAAAGAGATGTATTGGTGGTACAGCCTAAGTGAAAGTTCTTCGACACCGAATATGAGATTAAAAGTGAAGACCACTTTTTGGTAAGATTTCTAGGGACGAAAATCCTAAAGGGGAGAGTTGTAATATCCCGAATTAGGGCCTAATCGGAATAGTGGTTTCGTGACCACAAATTTGAGATAGAAATAATTATTTTATAATTATTTTTAGGTTTATGATATGATTGCATGATTGTGTGAAAATTTTGTGACGAAATTCTATGCATAAAGTGCTTAATTTGAAATTAGGGACTAAATCGAATAAGTTGCAAAACTTGCATTCTAGAAGTTTTTAGTATGAAATTACTTTGAAATATTAATTAGAAGGTCTTAAATAGCAAATTGACCAATTTTAAGTTCATGGACAAAATTAGGACATGGAAGGAATTTTTGAAAGTTTAGTAGTAAGGGCATTTTGGTCATTTAGGGGTAAAATGAATTAAAATACAAAATTAAAAGCCAATTTTGCTCATCTTCTTCACCATGGCCGAATATAGCAAGGAGAAACCATGTATAGGGTTTTTCAAGCTTCCAAGCTCGATTGTAAGTCCATTCTAGCCTCGTTTTTCAAGTTCTTTACGTTTTTGGAGTCCCGGTAGCTCAATTTAGCTTATGCTAGCAATAATTTAACCTAGGGTTTATATTTGGAAAAATACCCATACATGAAATTTGTGTATTTTGGTGTTTTATGATAGAATATGAGGTTTTAAATTATGTTAGACAGCTTGTGCTACTCGGTTTTAAGTGAAAACGAGCAAAAGGGCTTAATCGGTAAAAATACCTAATAGTCATAAATACATGTTAGAGTGAGAATTTGATGTTTCCATAGAAGGGAAAAATGACCAGCATGTCATAAAACATAATAAAATAGGCTGAAGTTTAATTTACGTGCTTTGGGGCAAAATTGTAAATATGCAAAAGTTTAGGGGCAAAATTGTAATTTTTCCAAAATATGATTTTGGGTCAATTTTAATAATGTGAGTCCTAATTAGACTATATTTTAAATGATAGAGCAAGGAAAACTGAAATTCGGGCTAAAATGGGGAAAATACCAAGTTGTGGACGAAATGGTAAAAGTAGCCATTTTCGCATACTAGGTAAGTTCATATATAAATGTTGGTAACATAGTTATTATTTTAAATGTTTTTATGTTATTTAAATGATATGATAATTATTATGAAATATTATACTCGTGATAATTGTTTGATAATATGTCAAATTATGTGATATACTTGGAAAATGTGAAATACTACCGAGTATCGGTATCAGTATTCCGTAGAAGATGGTTGAGACACATGATTGGGAAAAAGGTCCCGTTGAACCTTAGGAATGGATTAGGATACAAGTGACATGTCACTGGGATATTTGGGCATCCGAACTCGTTGATTTGAGTCCGAGTTCACTTATGGATGCGAATGTCCGAACTCGTTGAGTTGAGTCCGAGTTCGTGAAATGTAACTAGGCATCCGAGCTCGTTGAGTTGAGACCGAGTTCACTTATGGATGCAAACACCCGAGCTCGTTGAGTTGAGTCCGAGTTCGCTTATGGGCGGGTTACATAGTAGCTTGGCTACATATGTGGCACTTATGTACAAACTTTCCATGTATCTGAATTATATTCCGATCTGTTCAACGGGTAAAGTTCTACTCAAATGGAGGAATACTCAAGATGAAAGGGATGTATTGGTAAGTGTTGTGAAATGGATCCTTTGAACAAGTTTGTACTTAACCCTCGGGTTGAAAAATCGATATAACAACAATATGGTAAGATGATAACTGAAAATATGATATGAATGTCTTGGTGATGATTATGCAAATGATGTTTTATGTTTGTTTATATGGTTATGTTACTTGCTATTTGCATGTGAACTTACTAAGCATTTATGCTTACTCCTCCTTTTCATTCCTTGTAGTGTTGACAAGCCAGCTCGAAAATCGGGAACGGTCGGAGGCAAGCTCACACTATCCGTATACCATCTTGGCATAATGGCTTGTATATTTTGAGTATGGCATGTATAGCATTATAATCATTTTGTATATATGGTCTTATGATATGGTTATTAAGTAGTATAAAAATTCTTGGTAATGATTAGCCATTGGAATGGCTAATTATGATCATATTTGGTGTTATGTATGTCAAATTGCTAGTTAATCCATGGAAACCATGAAATCGGTAAAATTTACCATAAAATAGATTCAGACAACAATAGTGACGTGAATTTGAAAAAAAATCATTAAAAATAGTAGAGATATAATTAGATGATGAATAAAATATGGAATTGAAGAATTATGAGTCTATTTTCATATGGAAGAAACGAAACAGGTATATGAGTTATATTTTATGAGATGTTTAAATTTTTGTGAAACAGGGCCAGAGCGATTTTTGGATCCCTTGTTCTGACTTTTGAAATTCACCATAAATTGTATAAAAATAATTAGGAGTCATAATTTATATGTATAGATTTATTATTGAGTCTAGTTTTATGAGAAACAAACTTCATAGTCATTGAAATTCTGTACAGAGAGATATCTTATTCGTAATACATAGAGGGCAGAGCAGTCAAACCCTGAAATAGGGGAGACTTTAACTAATAACTGTACTAATTGGCCCAGTAAAAAAAATTCTAGAAAAAAATTAGTAAATATATATATGAGTCTATTTTTAGGGAAAATTTACAGAATTGGATTTTGAGTTTCAGAACTCGAGATATGAATTTTTAAGCGACTATGACGCAGTTAGCCAGCTTGTCTGGAATTTCTAAAATTAAATTGTTTGAGCTCTTTAAGTAATGAATTAAGTCTGTTTACACCTCGTGTTCGACTCTGGCAACGGTCTCAGGTATGGGGCGTTACAGTTTTTCTCATGCGGCTTTAGTTGCCTTGAAGCATAAGCTACTACCTTGTCTTCTTGCAGAAGCACACAACCTAGTCCACTCAAGGACGCATCACTGTAAATCACAAATTCTTTCCTTGATTCTGGTTGTACTAACACTGGTGCCTCGGTCAATAACATTTTCAACTTCTTGAAGCTCTGTTGACATTTTTTTGACCATTCGAACTTGACATCTTTTTGAAGTACTCTCTTCATAGGAGTGGCTATCATAGAAAACTCTTTCACAAACCGTCTGTAATAATCGGTTAAACCCAAAAAGCTCCTAACTTCAGTTACATTCCTTGGCGGCTTCCATTCGACAATAGCAGAAATCTTACTGGGATCAACTCGTATACCATCTCCTGAAACAAGGTGGCCTAAGAACCCGACCTCTTAAAGCCAAAACTCACTTTTACTAAGCTTAGCATACAACTGTTTGTCCCTCAAAGCTTGAAAACAATTCTCAAGTGTTCGGCATGCTCTGCCTCATCTCTAGAATAAATCAGAATATCATCGATAAACACCACAACAAATTTATCTAAATATGGCCAAAAAATTTGGTTTATTAAATCCATAAACACGGCAAGAGCATTCGTTAATCAAATGGCATAACAAGAAACTCGTAGTGGCCATACCTCATTCTAAAGGTAGTCTTAGGAACATCAGACTCTTTAACTCGTAACTGGTTGTAATATCCCGACTTAGGGCCTAATCAGAATAGTGGTTTCGTGACCACAAATCTGAGATAGAAATAATTATTTTATAATTATTTTTAGGTTTATGATATGATTGCATGATTGTGTGAAAATTTCGTGACGAAATTCAATGCAGAAAGTACTTAAGTTGAAATTAGGGACTACATCGAATAAGTTGCAAAACTTGCATTCTAGAAGTTTTTAGTATGAAATTACTTTGGAATATTAATTAAGAGGTCTTAAATAGCAATTTTACCAATTTCTAAAATTTTGGACAAAAATGGGCTTGTACATGAAAATTTTCAAAGAAAGGTATTAAGGGTATTTTGGTCATTTGGTAATTAAAAGATTAAAAAAAGAAAAAAGATGGCAAAATATGTCCATCTTCTTCATTAGAACGAAAATTAAAGGGGTTCTCCATAGCTAGGGTTTGTTTCAAGCTTTCAAGCTCCATAGTAAGTGATTCCAAGCCCCGTTTTTAATGTTCTTTACGTTTTTGGAGTCCGGATAACTTGATTTAGCTTCTGCTAGCAATAATTTAACTTAGGGTTCATATTTGAAAAAATACCAATAGGTGAAATTTGTGTATTTTGGTGTTTTATGATAGAATATGAGGTTTTAAATTATGCTAGACAACTTGTGCTACTCGGTTTTAAGTGAAAACGAGAAAAAGGGCTTAATCGGTAAAAATACCTAATAGTTATAAGTACATGTTAGAATGAGAATTTGATGTTGCCATAGAAAGGAAAAATGATCAGCATGTCATAAAACATAAGAAAATGGGATGAAGTTTAATTCCCGAGCCTAGGGGCAAAAGTGTAATTTGCAAAAGTTTAGGGGCAAAATGATAATTTTGCCAAAGTTCGTATTTGGGGCTGTTTTGATGAATGTATGTATTAAATAAGATTATGTTGGCATTATAGATCAAGAGAAACAAGATTCAAGTCGTGATCGAGGGAAAAACAAAGTTTACGAGGAATAGGGTTGATTGCTAATATTTTTGTATCGAGGTAAGTTCATGTGTAAATGTAGTAACATAATTGTCATTTTAAGTAATTTAATGTTATTTATCTGATATGATGATTAATATCATGAAATATTATGCTTTATGGTTATTATTGAATAATATGTAAATTATGAATTGCTACCGAGTATCGGTTTCGATGTTCCGTGGAAGACATTAAAGATGTGTAATCGAGGAAAAAAGCCCGTTTGAACCTTGGGAATAGATTAGAATACAAGTGACATGTCATTAGGATGGTTGGGCATCCGAACTCGTTGAGTTGAGTCCGAGTTCACTTATGGATGCAAATGTCCGAACTCGTTGAGTTGAGTCCGAGTTCGTGAGATGTAACTAGGCATCCGAGCTCGTTGAATTGAGTCTGAGTTCACTTATGGATGCGAACGCCCGAGCTCATTGAGTTGAGTCTGATTTGCTTATGGGCGGGTTACATGGTAGCTTGGCTACATATGTGGCACTTATGTACAAACTTTCCATGTGTTCGAATTATATTCTGATGTGTTCAACGGGTGAATCTTAAGAGAATAAGAAGAATGCCTAAAACGAAGGTGACATGTTGGTAAGTGTGGTAAATGAGAAAATTTGATAGGCATGTGCTTAGATCTTCGGGTTGAGAACTTGGTATGATGAAATCGTAGCATGATATTAAATGCAAATGTAACATGAATGTCTTGGTGTTGTTTATGCAAATGATGTTTTTATGTGGAATTGCATGATTATGTTACTTACTATTTGCATGTGAATTTACTAAGAATTTATGCTTACTCCTTCATTTTCCTTCATTGTAGTTTTGACAAACTGGCTTGAGAATCGGGATAGGTCGAAGACTCATTCACACTATCCGAAGGCCTAAATTGGTAAAATGGCTTGTGTATCTTGAATGTGGCATGTATGGCAAAATACTCACTTTGTGTAAATGATCTTATGATATGATTATGCTTTGGCAAGAAAAGAGTTTGTGAATGATTAGCCATTGCAATGGCCAATCTAAATCATATTTGATACCATGTATGTTTAAAATGCTATCTAGTCCATGAAAATTTATAGTAAAGTAAAATTTGCTATAAAATAGAATATTACTGTAGCAATGACGTGAATTTGAAAAATCACTAAAAATATTAGAAATGGACTTAAATGATGAATAAGTTATAGAATCGAAGCTTAATGAGTTTTTTTTTCATATGGATGGAACAAAACAGGTATATGAATGATATTCTATGAGATGTTTAAATTTTTGTGAAATAGGGTCAGAGAGATTTTTGGATCCCTTATTCTGACTTTGGAAATTCACCATAAATTGTATAAAAATAACTAGAAGTCATGTTTTATATGTACAGGTTTCTTATAGACTCTAGTTTTAATAGAAATAAATGTCATAGTCATTGAAACTCTGTACAGGGAGATATCTGATACGTAATACACAGGGGTCAAAGTAGCCGAACCCTGAAACAGGGGAGACTTTAACTAATAAACTGTACTAATTGGCCTGACCAAAAATTCTAGAAAAAAATTAGTAAATAGATATATGAGTCTAGTTTCAGGAAAAATTTATAGAATTGGATTTTGAGTTTTGGAACTCGAGATATGAATTTTAAAGTGACTGTGACGCAGTTAGCCAGCTTGTCTGAAATTTCTAAAATAAATTGTTTGAGTTGTTTAATTAATGAATTAAGCCCGTTAACACCTCGTGCTCGACTCCAATGAGGATCTCGGGTACGGGACGTTACACTGGTAATATCCGGATCTCAAGTCTATCTTAGAGAACCATGCCGCTCCTTTCAGCTGGTCAAACAAGTCATCAATCCTTGGAAGAGGATACTTATTTTTTATTGTCACCTTATTGAGCTGCCGGTAGTCAACGCATAATCTCATTGAACTGTCCTTTTTTACGAATAGTATGGGAGCATCCCACAGCAAAAAGTTTGGTCTTGCAAAACCATTGTCAGTCAACTCTTGCTACTGTAACTTCAATTCTTTCAGCTCAGTCGGGGCCATCTTATATGGACCAATAGAGATAGGTGTTGTCCCTGGCATTAGCTCAATACCGAATTCAACTTCTCTATTTGGAGGCAAACCAGGCAATTCCTCCAGGAATACATTCGCATATTCACATACAACCGGCACTGATTCGATTTTCAATGCAGATTCCTTTGTATTCAATATGTATGCCAAATAAGCTTCATACCCTTTTCTCCTACATTTTTGAGTAGTCATTGAAGAAATTACATTTGGTGACTTATCCGCGTCATCTAATTCAACCTGAAGAACCTCACCATTTTCACATTTCAATTCAATAACTTTCTATCTACAATTCACTATAGCATCATATAGTGTCAACCGATCCATACCCAATATGACATCAAATTCATCAAACGGTAACAACATTAAGTCGACCGGAAAACAATGACCACTAATCATCAAAGGGCATCTCTTACATACTTTATCAACTATAACATGCTTTCCTAACGGGTTTGACACCTTAATCATAAATTCTGTGGACTCGCCAGGTATATTCATACTAGATGCCAATTTTATACACA
The DNA here is from genome assembly GCA_025698465.1 of Gossypium longicalyx. Lineage (NCBI taxonomy): Eukaryota > Viridiplantae > Streptophyta > Magnoliopsida > Malvales > Malvaceae > Gossypium > Gossypium longicalyx. The sequence continues at coordinate 73,352,408 of CM047002.1, read as the reverse complement.
CATACGAATGAGTAGAGCCAGGGTCTATCAAAGCAATAACATTACTATCATAGAGAGAAAAAATTACCAGTGAACATATCAGGAGAAGTTGCATCTTCACGTGCACGTATGGCATAGGCTCTAGCCGGAGCCCTAGCTTCAGAGCTCACTGTTGTATCTCGTGTCACATTCTTACTACCAGACCTATTCCTGGCATTTCTCGAGGGTCTTCCCCTAGAAATTGTGCCACTCGGCCTCGAGTTCTGAAATCTTTCTTTCTCTACCATCTCGGGGCAATCCTTAATATAGTGGTCTTGGGAACCACACTTGAAACAATATCCCTCACTCATCCTACAGGTGCCAAAGTGACATCTACGACATTGTTGGCACTCTGGCTTGGAAGGTTTAACATTAACCACACTTGCCACAAATGTAGCTTGAGATCTAAAACCCTAATTCTACTTTCTACGGTTCTCGTATGAATGTCCAGCTAACACATGTGAATGAGAGTACATCTCTCTAGATTTCTTCGACTGAGATGGCAGCGACTTACTCATATATCTCTTTCTTGTATCTCTTGCCTCAGACTCGGCTTTTCTCTTTTCTTTGGTCAACTACTCGGCTTTACAAGCCCGTTCAACGAGTACCACAAATTCTTTCAACTCAAAAATACCCACTAATGTCTTAATATCCTCATTAAGTCCATCTTCAAATCTTCTGCACATCTTAGCTTCGGAGGATACACACTCCCGAACATATTTGATTAGTCTAACGAATTCTCTCTCATACTCCCTAACTATCATACGACCTTATTTCAAATCCAGAAATTCCTTATACTTCTGATCGATGAACCGTTCGCTAATGTATTTCTTTCAGAATTCCTCTTGAAAGAATTCCCAAGTAATCCTCTCCTGTGGTACCATAAATATCATGGTTCTCCACCAGTGATACGTTGCATTTCTCAACAAAGATATGAAACATTTTAAGCACTCCTCTGGTGTACAGGATAGTTCATCAAATACCCGCATCGAGTTCTCTAACCAGAACTCTACTTTCTCAGGGTCGTCATTAGCATTTACCCTAAATTCCACAGCACCTTGCTTTCAATTTTTATCAACTGGTGTTCTAGAGAATCTCATAAAATCTATACCTTGAGGCATCACCGGTACGAGTTGGGGATTTGGCAGAGGTGGGGGAGGTTAAGCGTTCGGGTTCGTTCGAACGAACTCCGTATACCATGCATTCATCATGTGGAGAAAGGCCTCCATGCCTTTTTCTCCTCTACTGACAGTTTCAAGTCTACTCTCGGATGGCACTGTTCCTTCAGTTGGAGTAGGCGCATTACTTTCTACGTCATCTGCCACTGCTTTGTTGGGATCCATTTGCTATACGAAAACACATTTTAATATTGCCAGGAGTCGTCACACTATCATTATATATATACGTATGGCATGTATAGCTAGACTCAAATACGCTAGGTTAGTCCGAGAATAGATTAAACCATAGCTCTGATACCACTAAATGTAACACCCCTTACCCGTACTCGAGGCCGGGATAGGATATGAGGCATTACCAAAAACATACACAGTCATTCATGTAACACCTCTCGCCCGTATCCAATGCCAGAATAGGGTTTGAGGTGCTACCGAACTTAAACTCAACCAATCTTAGGAAATCGGGCCATAAAATTTTGATCAATTTAAAACTTTTCATTTTATATTCAATTTGTCCCTTAATAGAGTTTACGGGGCCCAAAACATACATTCAAGGTGGTTCGGGACCAAACCGATAGCTCAAGAAAAACTTAGAGAATTTCATGCTTTAAGGCTCCACACGCCCGTGTGGGCACACGCCCATGTGCTAGGGAAACGCCCGTGTCCCGCACCCGTGTGGCCAAGTTAATTCCACAATTTTTCATGAAACAAGTGTAGATTTCACACGGCTTGGACACACGCCCGTGTCCTTTCACACGACCATGACACGCCCGTGGTGTAGCCCGTGTGCAAAAACCTGGGTATTTTGTTTTTTACGTCAGCATCACACGACCATGGTACACGCCCGTGTACTAGGCCTTGCCCTTCAACACGGCTGAGACACGCGGTCGTGTCTCTTCCCGTGTGACCACTACCATGCATTCTGACTTGAAATTTCTAAGTGCAGGGAACACACGGCTTTCTCACATGCCCATGGGGCTGTCCGTGTGTCACACACAGCCTAGACACACGCCCGTGTGTCTACCCGTGTAGACAATATGAGGCTATTTACCAAGCCGCATTGCCACCCTAGTGTGCCTATTTTCATGTTATACCAACCAATACCAAATCAAGCATGATAGACATTCATTTAACCATGAAGATGCATCTATTATAGACTCAAAATGAATGTTATCTTCATTCAAGGCTTAATGTAAAGTGTGGAATCTATTCCAAGCCAACACTTTGGCCAATTCTCAAAGACACAAAATAATAAGGTCTAGTCCTATACATGCCATAATAAAAAATATAAATCCTACTATACCGAGTATTACGGCTGATAGTATGATCGATATCTCTGACTTTAAGGGATCCTTGAGCTAGTTAAGTGGCACTAAAAGAAAAGGGAAAGGAAAGAGAGTAAGCACAAAGCTTAGTAAGTTGCATATAAATAAATATACAATAAGAATATCACCATTAGTCATCATACTCATAGTTCAAAGATGAGCACAAACTTGACTTACTCATTACCGACTACTCAAGTCACATTTTCTAATTTGAGCTCATTACTCATGCATACCAACTAGGTACCTGTACCACTCACAACATTATTATACTTTCCTTATTAAATCACTTTCATAACCTTTAAAGTTGAACCTTTTGGAATACTACCAGATATTCTATAAGCCTCAAACATGGGATAAGTTGCCGATGCCATGTCCCAAACATGGTCTCACACTGGCTATCATCATCGAGGCCGAAGCCATGTCCTGGACATGGTCTTATACTAGCTATCGTATATATGTGCTGAGGCCATGTCCCAGACATGGTCTTACACTAGCACAACTCTTAGCCGATGCATGTCCCAGACATGTCTTACACTAGCACTCGTCTCAATGCATGGTCTTATACTGGCTCTCATAATGTGATCGATGCATGTCCCACACATATCTTACACTAGCTATCAAATAACCCAAATGTCATGGCCTGAATATCCGGTTTGCTTCCAAGGGTTTCAATGGGATTTTTCTACTATCTCAATTATTAATATGCATTCTCAGTTCACAACCTAGCAATTCATGTTATATCAGCTCAATGAAAACTTAAATACATGCATTAACAATTTAGTTGTATTACTTACATACAACTTACCTTGGATTACAAAATGTACTCGACTAGTCGGTTTAGTCGATTTGCTTGGTTTTCCCCCAATCTAGGTTCGAATTTGGTAAGTCTTGATCTATAATAGGAAAATATGCTCATTTAGTCACTATACAAAATTAAGCAATCCAAAATTCATGTCTTTGGTAAAATGACCATTTTGTCCCTAGACTTTGACAAAATGACCAATTTACCCCTATGCTCGAAAATCAATTTTTATTGAATTTCCTCTTATTTTAGGCCTATCTGACCCCTATTTACTCTTATAACAACTTCAAGTTCTCACTATTTCACATATTTATCAACTATTTTACAACTTATGCATAATAGCCCCTTTAGGTGTTTTCATGCTAACACCTTTCACAAAAGTTATTTATAACACAACTAGGACTCATATTCTTTCACAAAAACTCAGAAACTATCATAAATCCATTCATGGCAAAACTCTAAACTCTTAATCATTTTGCAAAATAGACCCCTCATTTGAAAGCTCATGCTTCAAGGGTCTCAAAAATGTAAAAATCATCAACAAAGGACATGGAAATCACTTACTTATTGAGGTGATAAATTTATAAAATTTCAAAGCTTCAAAAACCCCTCTTTTGCTGATATTTTCGGTGGAGAAAGAAATGGGAAGAACAAGATATCATTTTTTTTGTTTTATTTTAGTCCAAATAAGCCACCTAACATACCAAACACAAAAATTTGTCCCCCTTTTGACTCTATGGCTGGCCAAGCACTCTAAAAAGGGTTTAGTTGCCCTTTAAAGACCTCGAATTTTAATTCTCTTGTTATTTGGCACATTTGGATACTAAAATGCAACTTTTTCCTTTTATGCGATTTAATCTTTTTTCGCAATCGGGCTCACAAACATCAAAATTAACTCACCAAATTTTTCATACACTAATATAATCATGTTATAACCTAATAATTGTAATAGAATAAATTTTATAACTTCGGATTTGTGGTCCCGAGACCACTGTTCCGACTATGCCCTAAACTAAGCTGTTACACATTCATGTAAAAACTGAGCTATAAAACTTTTCTTTAAAACAACTTCATTCATACATACATAATTTGTCCCTGATGTGGTCTTGCGAGGCCCAAAACAACCATCGGAAGGGATTCAAGACTAAATCAAAGACTTTAGAAAAGCTTGGGAAATTTTCCCTAATACAAAGCCACATACTCGTGTGAGACAGGGTACGCGCCCGTGTGCCCTCGACACGCCCATGTTCTCCTGCCGTGTAACTCTCTGACTATGACATCAACATCAATTTAGGGTTACATGGCTGTATCACACACCCGTATGGCCAGACTGTGTGGTCAATTAAAATTAAATGAATTTTTCATCAAAAGGTGTAGACTTCACATGACCAGAGTACACGCCCATGTGGGTAGGCCATGTCTCTCACACGGCCAAGACACACGCCCGTGTCTTAGCTCGTGTGTTTACTACTGAGCATACTAACTTGCAAAAATTAGGCTGCAGGGGACACACGGCCATTCAACATGTCCGTGGGGCAGACCGTGTGTTACACACGGACTAGACACATGCCCGTGTGTCTACCCTTGTGGACCATTCAAAGGCTATTTTCCAAGCCAATTGTCACCCTCGATCATTCATACATTCAAACATATTTCATAGCATGCAACATGACATATTTAGACACTCAAATATTCAATACCATGGCACTCTCAGGTCTTCATAATGTCATCCTATTGCACATTCATTTTGTTACACCATTTAGAAGCATTCCACACTAATTTCATGCATTATTACACTTGTTACCATAACTTCAAATTATGCATTCATGACTATAGTCATTTTAAGCCATTAAGTCATCCCTTATCTTTTAGCATCTAACCTGTACTTTATCATACATTTACCAAGCAATAACATATCACATCATCAAGGCACTAGCACATGCATGCATGGGTAATTAGATTACAACCCAATGATCAAGCCAATTCACATGGCCATTACAAAATGAATCATCATCATCATCATATATGTTCACAATTTGGCCAAATAGCATGACACATATCACAAATTAACCAAGTCCCCTATACATGTCATATTCAAAATAATAATTTCACTATATCCAATAATCTTTTAAAAGTGTGATCAAATACTCCAATAGCTTTCGATCCTAGAGCTAGCTCGGCGGAACTACAAAGGATGGAAAGGAAAAGGGGTAAGCATTAAAGCTTACTAAGTCCACATGCAAATAATATGCAATGGTAGTAAGCAATCAACATGCAAAGGCATTGTAACATATACATAAAGATTATTCATCACTTAAACCCTTTGACTTACTTATCATATGTACACATATACTTTCTCATCACAAATCATTCTTTACCAAGGCATTATTCATAGGTTTAGCGTACATACCTATACTCATCGTAGTATATCATATAACCATACCTCTTTAATATGCCCTCCTCGGAACCTTCATCACATCCATTGTATTACCTGTTGAACACTCAGAATACTATTGGATACGCGAAAAACTTGCACATAATCGTCACATATACATACGTAGCCAAAGCTACCTCATAACATGTAACGCTCGCACTGGAGCTACTCATGGGCTTGCTCATAAAAGCTATCGGTCAAGGTGTAGCTACACAGGCTGGTCACACAAGCAATAAGGTATCTAACCAACTTTTTAATTTCATGGAAATTGTCCCTTGTAAGGGCTTACGAGGCCAAAAACATATATCGAAGGTGGTTCGAGACTAAATAGAGGGCTTTAGAAAATTTTAGGATAACTTAGAAAAATTTCCAACTTTGGGGAGTCACACGCCCGTGTGTCTTGGAACACGCCCGTGTCCTCAGCCCGTGTAACTCTCTGACGATGATGTCATCCTACAATTAGGGTCACACAGCCAAGCCACACGCCCATGTGCTTAGGCCGTGTGGCGAATTAAATTCTCAAAATTAAGTGCAGATTTCACACGGCCTAGGCACACGCTCATGTTCTAAGGCCATGCCTGCCACAAGGTTGAGACACATGGCCGTGTCTCTGCCCGTGTGTTTGCTACTGGGCATTTTGTTTGCATTAACTAAGGTGCAGGGGACACACAGTCTAACCACATGTCCATAGGGCAGATCGTGTGTCACACATGGCATAGACACACACCCGTGTGTCTACCAATGTGGACAAATTTTAGGCTATTTTCCAAGCCATTTGTCACCCTTAAATGTTCATTTTCTTATCCATCTAAGTTGGCATGCAACCTAGTATATTTAGTTACTTGAAAACTCATAAACATGATTATTCCATGCCTTTGTAATGACAACATGTCGCTTATCCAAAATATCATACTTTCATATGGCATTCCATACCAATTTCATATTCATTCATTAGGCTAACCCTACTTTTAAATTACCTAATCATACAATAGATTTGGCATACTTATTAACCATGATTCATTCAGTTAGCACATGTGCATTTCATCACACATCTCATCCACAAAAAAACACATCAAACATAAAACACTGCATGCATGTATAATTGATTAGGGTTATAACCCAAACGATCAATATGGACCATATCACAAGGCTATATACAAAATAAATCAAATATTTCCATAAGCCAACACATTTGACTAGACCAATACGGCATATAACAAAAAGACCAAGTTCCTATACATGCCATACTCAAAATATTGAGAATAACTATACCTCAAATGTCCAGTTGATAGTGTGATCGGGCCTCTGACGTCCTTCGATCCCCGAGTTGGCTTGGCGATACTATAAGAAAGTAAGAAAGGGAGGGGAGTAAGCATAAAGCTTAGTAAGTTCACATGCAAATAAATAGAAACATGATCATATATATACATTTATGACATAGCCTAGATTTACTTCAGTGTTATCATGAATTCTTAGATATAACTCAAATTTGTAAACATAACTTATACATTTTCAATCTCACCAAACATTCATCACATATCGAGCTCATTCAGATGAGTTTATCGCACACACCTATACCAGCTCAAATCACGCTGTCATATTCTCTTTTCATTGATTTACTTGTCAATTAACTCACAAGTTTACCCGTTGAATACTCGAAATATTATTGGATACGCGGAAGACTTGTACATAGAGCTTCAAATGTAGTCACATGCTACCTCATATCACAATCACATATTGCTCGCTCACGAGCTACTCACGGGCTTGCTCAGACAAGCTGACAGTCAAGACGTAACTACATAGTGCTGCTCACACAAGCTGACAGGTACCCGCAACACATGCTGGGCTACCCAGCCACCGGTAGGACGTACAAGACCAGCACCCAGATTCACATGTCACATATACACACGTATTCATGAGCTCAGATCCACATAGTTCCTAGTGACATGTCATATTGTATCGTAAACTATTCCTAAGGTTTAAACGGGATTTTGCCAACATCTCATGTTCTTTGAATTCATTCACAATCTCGTGCTCATAGGTTACAACAACATACATACACCTGACAAAATAAGTAATCATATAAACTCATACATTAACAACATATTAAAAACATGATATATCATTGCATTATTTACACATGAACTTACCTCAGTACAAAATATAATTTATACGATTTAGTCCAAAATCTTGTTCTTTCCACAGTCTAGGTTCGGACTCCATTTTTCTTGATCTATAATAGCAAATTCAGCTCATTTAATCATCACATTGTTCAGAGTAATCCATAAATTACAATTTGGCAAAATTATAATTTTGCCCCTAAACTTTCACATAATTACAACTTAGTCTCTAAGCTCGTAAAATGAAACGTGTTCATTTCAAGCCTAGCTAAACTTATAACACACTCATACCAGCTCATATTTTCTTTTAAATTAAATTTTTAACCACTTATTTTACAACTTTTACAAAAAGGTCCTTTTTAGGTGTTTTCATGAAAAATCACCTAGTAGAAGATGTTTATCACACACTAAACTATCATATTCCTCTACAAATAAGCAAAATACATGCATGTCACACATGGGTAAATTTTCATACCTAAACCCTACTTCAAAATGAGGGTGGAAATAGGTAAGTCAAGCTACAAGGACTTCAAAAATGTAAAGAACATTAAAAACGGGGCTTGGGAGTACTTACAATCAAGCTTAAAAGTTGAAAGAAACCCTAGCTATGGTGTCTTAAGAGTTTCGGCCAAGCATGAAGAAGATGAGCATAATTTTGCTTTGATTTTTTCCTTTTTATTCTTTTAATTACCAAATAACAAAAATGCCCTTAATCTTTCAAATTTTTCCCACACATGTCCATTTTTGTCCAAACTTTCAGAAATTAGTTAAATTACTAATTAGGACCTTCTAATTTATAATCTAAAACAATTTCATGCTAAAAGCTTCTAGAACACAAGCTTTGCATCCTATTCAGACATTTTATGCATAGAATTTCTTCTTGAAACTTGCACACAAGCATGCAATCATATCATAGACCTCATGAGAATCATAAATAATTATTTGTATTTCAGATTTGTGGTCTCAAATCCACTATTCTGACTAGGCCATAATTTGGGATGTTACAATTTTCCCCTCTTAGGGATTTTCATCCCCGAAAATCTTACTGGTGAAAAGATTCGGGTATTGGTTCCTCATGTTTTCCTCAGTATCCCATGTAGCTTCTTCAATTCTATGTCTTTGCCATAAAACTTTCACAAGGGCAATACTTTTGTTTCTCAACTGCTTGACCTCCCGGGCCAAAATCTTAATCGGCTCTTCGCCGTATGTCATATTTGGTCTGATCTAGACCTCTGTTGGTGAAATCATGTGTGAAGGATCAGATTGATATTGACACAACATAGAGACATGGAACACATCATGAATCTTTTCCAATTCGGATGGTAAGGCAACCGATAGGCAACTGGCCATACTCTTTCAGTAATTTCATACAGTCCAATAAAGCGTGGGCTTAATTTGCCTTTCCTACCAAACCTAAAAATCTTTTTCCATAGGGACACTTTCAAAAATACTTTATCACTAACTTGAAACTCAATATCTTTTCGTTTCAATTCTACGTACTATTTCTGTCTATCCGAAGCGGCTTTCAGACAAGTTCGAATCACTTTTACCTTTTGTTCGATTTCTTTAACCAATTCAACTCCATGAATCTGATTCTCTCTGAGTTCGATCTAATAAAAAGGCGTTTGACACTTACGCCCATACAATGCCTCATAAGGCGTCATTTTCAGACTCGATTGAAAACTGTTGTTGTAGGCAAATTCTACCAACAGTAAATACTTTTCCCAATTACCTTGGAACTCAAGGACATAACATCGCAACATATCCTCAAGGATCTGAATTACTCGCTTAGACTGACCGTTGGTTTGCGGATGGAAAGCGGTACTAAAATTCAATTTTTTACCTAAAGCCTCTTGCAACTTCTTTCAAAATTGCAAAGTGAACCTCGAATCTCTATTCAATATAATCGATAAAGGCACTCCGTGTAACCTCACTATTTCATAAATATAAAACTTGGCTAGCTTGTCAAGTGAATAGTCGATGCGTACCAGTATAAAATGAGCCGATTTGGTCAATCTATCAACCACAACCCATATGGCATATTTCTTTCTTGGTGTCAAAGGCAAACCCATCATGAAATCCATAATAATACTGCCCAATTTCCACTCGGGAACATCATGGGATGAAGTAAGCCTGAAGGTACTTGATGTTTAGCTTTTACTTGTTGACAAATCAGGCATCTCGAAACAAACTCGGAAATATCTCTTTTCATACTTGGCCACCAATAAATTTTCTTCAAATCATTGTACATTTTCGTACAACCCAGGTGCATAGACAAATGACTACTATGGGCCTCAAGCAAAATCTTCTCAATCAACTCATTATTCTTAGGAATACAAATCCTATCTTGAAACATTAAGCAACCTTCGGAACTAATTCGAAAACCTGATTCTATATCCGATTCACATTGGACTCTTTTGGCTTGTAATTCCCTGTCACTTTGTTAAACTTCATAAATCTCTTGTGGAAATGTTGGTCTAGCTCTCAACTCGGCTAGAATTGAACTATCATCTGCTAAGGCCAACTGAGTGTTCATAGCCTTCAACACGAATAAGGATTTCCTACTCAAGGCATCGGTGACCAGGTTCGCCTTTCCCAGGTGATAATCAATCACTAGCTCATAGTATTTTATCAACTTTAACCATCTCCGTTGTCGTAGTTTCAAGTCCTTTTGAGTCATCAAATACTTCAAACTTTTATGGTCAGTATACACCCGACATTTCTCACCATACAAATGATGTCTCCAAATCTTCAACGCAAACACAATGGCAGCCAACTCCAAATCGTGTGTTGGATAATTCTTCTCGTATGGTTTCAGCTGCCTCAAGGGATAAGCTATTACCTTGACCTCTGCATAAGCACACAACCCAATCCATTCAAGGATGCATCACTATACACCAAAAATTTCTTTCTCAGCTTAGGTTGTACTAAAATTGGAGCCTCAGTCAACAATGCCTTTAGCTTCTCAAAACTCTGTTGGCATTTTTCCGTCCATTCAAACATAACATCCTTCTATAACAGTCTCATCATCAGAGTAGCAATCACGAAAAATCCTTTAACAAACCATCTGTAGTAACTGGCTAAGCCTAGAAAGCTTCTAACCTCTGACATAGTTCTCGACAGTTTCCATTCAACAATAGCTGAAATCTTACTCGGATCGACTCGGATGCCATCACCCGAAACAATGTGCCCCAAGAATTTGACTTCTCGAAGCCAAAACTCACTCTTACTAAACTTAGCATACAACTGTTTGTCTCTCAAGGTTTGCAGAACCGTTCTCAAGTGCTCGGTATGCTTAGTTTCATCACGATAATAAATTAGGATATCATCAATAAAAAAAATGAAAATTTTATCCAGGTATGGTTGGCAAATACAATTCATTAAATCATAAATACAGCGGGAGCATTCGTTAAACGAAAAGGCATAACCAAAAATTCGTAGTGACCATACCTCTTCGAAATGTAGCCTTCGATACGTCTGAATCTTTGAATCTCAACTGGTAGTAATCGAACCTTAAGTCTATCTTCGAAAATACTGTGGCCCCCTTCAATTGGTCAAAGAAGTCATCAATTCTTGGTAAGGGGTACTTAATCTTTATGGTTACCTTATTGAGCTATCTGTAATCAATGCACAATCTCATTGAACCATCTTTCTTTTTCACAAATAGCACTGGTGCATCCCATGGAGAATAGCTGGGTCTCACAAAACATTTTTCTGTTAACTCTTGTAACTAAACTTTCAACTCCTTTAACTCTGTTGGAGCCATCCTCTACGGAGCGATTGAAATATGTGCAGTGCTTGAAACTAATTTGATACCAAACTCAACTTCCCTAATTGGAGGCAATCCGGGCAACTCTTCCGGAAATACATCTGGATATTCACATACTACTGGTACAAACTCAATTTTCAACTCAGACTCAATACTCTTCCGGAAATACATCCGGGCAACTCAGACTTCTAATCATTAAAGGGCAATTCCTACATACTTGGTCAACTATCAACTTAATCTTTATGTTTTCCAATCTTATCCATTGAACGTCTATTCAGTCTCACAAAGTCCATACCTTGAGGTGCTACAATGATAGGTTGAAGAATAGGTGGGGGTGGAGGGGATTGAGCGTTCGGTTTCATTCGAATAAACTCCATACACTAGGCATCCATCATGTGGAGAAATGCTTCTCTGCCTCCTTCTCCTCTACTAACAGTTTCGAGTCTACTCTCAGCTGGCACTACCCCTTCAGCGGGAGTGGGCATGTTACTTTCTACATCATCCGCCACTGCTCTGCCGGGATCCATTGACTATATGAAAACACATTTTAAAATCGTCAAGAGTCGTCACACTATCTTGATATATGTATGGCATGTATAGCTAGACTCGTACACATGATACGTTAGTCCAAAAATGGACTAAATTGTAGCTCTTATACAACTAAATGTAACACTCCTTACCCGTTTATGATGCCGGGACAAGGTTCGAGGCATTACCAAGCTAAAACATTAACATTCTCACAAAACCGGCTATAAAATTTCGTTTAAATTTTAAAACTTTTCAATTTTATGCAAATTGTCCCTTATAAGGGCCTACGAGGCCCAAAGCATACATCGAAGGTGGTTCGGGGCTAAACTGAGAACTTTAGAAAATTTTAGGATAACTTAGAAATAATTTCTTACTTTGAGGAGTCACACGCCCGTGTGGCTTGGGACACACCCGTGTCCTCAGCCCGTGTAACTCTCTAACTATGATGTCATCATACAATTAGGGTCACATGGCCAAGTCAAACACCTGTGTGCTTAGGCCATGTGGTGAATTAAATTCTCGAAATCAAATACAGACTTCATACGACTTGGGCACACGCCAATGTTCTAAGGCCGGGCCTGCCACATGGCTGACACACGACCGTGTCTCTGCCTTTGTGTTTATTACAGGGCATTCTGTTTGCATTAATTAGGGTGCAAGGGACACACGGTCTAACCACATGCCCATGGGGCAGACCGTGTGTCACACACGGCCTAGACACACACCTGTGTTCTACCCATGTGGAAAAATTTTAGGCTATTTTGCAAGCCATTTGTCACCCTTAAAGGGTCATTTTCTTATCCATCTAAGTTGGCATGCAACCTAGTATATTTAGTTATTTGAAAACTCATAAACATGATTATTCCATGCCTTTGTAATGACAACATGTCGCTTATCCAAAATATCATACTTTCATATGGCATTCCATACCAATTTCATATTCATTCATTAGGCTAACCCTACTTTTAAATTACCTAATCATACAATAGATTTGGCATACTTATTAACCATGATTCATTCACTTAGCACATGTGCATTTCATCACACATCTCATCCACAAAAAAAAAAAACACATCAAACATAAAACATTGCATGCATGTATAATTGATTAGGGTTATAACCCAAATGATCAATATGGACCATATCACATGGCCATATACAAAATAAATCAAATATTTCCTTAAGCCAACACATTTTACTAGACCAATATGACATATAACAAAAAGACCAAGTCCCTATACATGCCATACTCAAAATATTGAGACTAACTATGCCCCAAATGTTCAGTTGATAGTGTGATCGGGCCTCCGATGTCCTTCGATCCCCGAGTTGGCTTGGTGATACTATAAGAAGGTAAGAAAGGGAGGGGAGTAAGCATAAAGCTTAGCATGTTCACATGTAAATAAATAGCAACATGATCATATATATATACATTTATGACATAACCAAGATTTACTTAAGTGTTATCATGAATTCTTAGATATAACTCAAATTTGTAAACATAACTTATACATTTTCAATCTTACCAAACATTCATCACATATCAAGCTCATTCAGATGAGTTTATCGTACATACCTGTACCAACTCAAATCACAATGTCATATTCTCTCTTCATTGATTTACTTGTCGATTAACTCACAAGTGTATACGTTGAACACTCAGAATATTATTGGATACGCGGAAGACTTGCACATAATGCATCAAATATAGCCACATGCTACCTCATATCACAATCACATAGTGCTCGCTCACAAGCTACTCACGGGCCTTCTCACACAAGTTGACAGTCAAGATGTAACTACGCAGTGTTGCTCGCACAAGCTGATAGGTACCCTCAACACATGCCAGGTTACCCAACCACCAGTAGGACGTACAAGACCAGCACCCGGATTCACGTATCACATATACACACATAGTCATGAGCTCATATCCACATAATTCCTAGTGACATGTCACATTGTATTCTAAACTATTCCTAAGGTTCAAACGGGATTTTCTCGACATCTCATGTTCATCGAATTCATTCACAATCTCGTACTCATACGTTAGAACATCAATAAGTAATCATATAAACTCATACGTTAACAAAATATTAAAAACATGATATATCATTGCATTATTTACACATGAACTTATCTCGGTACAAAATATGGATAATTTATACGATTTAGTCTAAAATCTTGTTCTTTCCCTGGTCTAGGTCCGGACTCTGTTTTTCTTGATCTATGATAGAAAATTCAGCTCATTTAATCATCACATTTTTAGAGTAATCCATAAATTACAATTTGGCAAATTTACAATTTTTCCCCTAACCTTTCACATAATTACAACTTAGTCCCTAGGCTCCTAAAATTAAACGTGTTCATGTTCTTTGATATCCCAAGCCTAGCCAAACTTATAACACACTTATACTAGCCCACATTTTCTTTCAAATTAGATTTTTAACCACTTATTTTACCACTTTTACAAAAAGGTCCTTTTTTAGGTGTTTTCATGAAAAATCACCTAGTAGAAGATGTTTATCACACACTAAACTCTCATATTCCTCCACAAATCATCAAAATACATGCATGTCACACATCGGTAAATTTTCATACATAAACTCTACTTCAAAATAAGGGTGGAAATAGGTAAATCAAGCTACGAGGACTTTAATAATGTAAAAAACATTAAAAATGGGGCTCAGGAGCACTTAAAATCAAGCTTGAAAGTTGAACAAAACCCTAGCTATGGTGTCTTGAGAGTTTTAGCCAAGCATGAAGAAGATGAGCATATTTTTGCTTTGATTTTTTCCTTTTTATTCTTTTAATTACCAAATGACCAAAATGCCCTTAGGGTCTTTCTTTAAAAATTTTCCCACACATGTCCATTTTTGTCCAAACTTTTAGAAATTGGTTAAATTGCTAATTAGGACCTTCTAATTTATAGTCTAAAGAAATTTCATGCTAAAAGCTTCTAGAACACAAGTTTTGCATCCTATTCAATTTGGTCCCTAAAGTTCAATTAGACATTTTATGCATAGAATTTCTTCATGAAGCTTGCACACAAGCATGCAATCATATCATAGACCTCATGAGAATCATAAAATAATTATTTCTATTTCAGATTTGTGGTCTCGAAACCACTATTCCAACTAGGCCTTAATTCGAGATGTTACAATTCTCCCCTAAATGACTAAAATGCCTTTAAGGTTTTTCTTTCAAGTTTTTCCTATGCATGTCCATTTTTGTCCAAAATTATAGAAACTGGTAAAATTGCTAATTATGACCCTCTAATTCATAATCTAAAGCAATTTCATGCTTAAAGCTTCTAGAATGCAAGTTTTGCATTTTATTCAACTTGGTCCCTAAAATTCAATTAGTCATTTTATGTATAGAATTTCTTCATGAAACTTTCCCATAAGCATGCATTCATATTATAGACCTCATAAAAATCATAAAATAATTATTTTTATCTCGAATTTGTGGTCTCGAAGGCACTATTCTGACTTGGCCCTAATTCAGGATGTCACACAAATAGCTCAATGAAGTTACAATAAAAGACAAGTATCCATTGCCTTAAATTGATGATTTTTTTGACCAGTTAAAAGGTGTCATTGTATTTTCGAAGATTGATCTTCGTTTTGATTACTATCAGTTATGGGTAAAAGACTTTGATGTACCACAGAGAGCCTTCAGAACCAGGTAAGAGCACTATGAGTTTCTTGTGATGCCATTTGGTTTGACTAATGCACCTGTAATATTTATGGATCTGACCATATTTAGATAGATTTGTAGTTATATTTATTGATGATATCCAGGTATATTCTCGATATGAAAATGAACATGCTGATCATTTGAGAATAGTGCTGTAAACCCTACGTGAAAAACAACTGTATGCAAAATTTAGTAAATGTGAATTTTGGCTTCGAGAAGTTGGTTTTCTTAGACCTATAGTATTTTCCAAAGGCATCAGAGTTGACCCGAATAAAATATCAATAATTGTTAATTGGAAGCCATCGAAAAATGTGTTTGAAGTCAGAAGTTTTCTGGGATTAGCCGGTTACTATCGGAGATTTGTACAAAGTTTCTCAATGATAGCCTCTCCAATTACCCATTTTTTGCGGGAGGATGTAAATTTTGAATGGACTAATAAATGGCAGCAGCGTTTTGACAGGTTGAAAACCTTGTTAACTGAAGCATCTGTACTAGTTCAGCCTGAATCGGGTAAGGAATTTGTAATTTACAGCGATGCATCATTAAATGGTTTAGGTTGTGTCTTGATGCAAGAAGGTAAAGTAATAGCCTATGCTTCTAGATAGCTAAAACCACATGAAAAGAATTACCCGATATATGATTTAGGGTTGGCAGCTATAGTGTTTGCAATGAAAATTTGGCGACATTACTTGTTTGGTAAAAAGATGCCTTATATTTACTGATCATAAAAGTTTAAAATATTTGGTGTTGCAAAATAATTTGAATATGAGATAGCACAAGTGGCTCGAACTGTTAAAAGATTATGATCTAGTTATTCATTATCATTCGGGGAAAGCTAATGTGGTTGCAGATGCTCTGAGCAGAAAATCCCTGTTTGCCTTGTGAGTAATGAACACCCGATTGTCGTGATCTGATGATGGTTCAATCATAGCTGAGTTAAAAGCTAGACCAAGGTTTCTATAGCAAATTTTTAAAGCTCAGAAAAATGATGATGAATTAAAAGCTAAATAGGTACAGTGTAATTTGAATTCTGATTCAGAATTTTAGATTGGGTCCGATGATTTTTTATTATTCAGAGGCAGAATATGTGTACCAAGGTATTCAGAACTTGTAGAGAATATTTTGAACGAAGCTCATAATGGTACTATGTCTGTTCATCCAGGAAGTAACAAAATGTACAATGATTTAAAAAATATGTACTGGTGGCCGAGAGTGAAATATGATATTTCTAAATTTGTGTCTAAGTGTTTGATATGTTAAAAATTTAAAGCTAAACACCAAGTACCTTCGGGATTATTACTGCCAGTTACAATACCATAATGGAAATGGGAAAGAGTTACTATGGATTTTGTATCAGGGTTACCCCTATCTCCGAAAAAGAAAGATTTTGGGTAATCGTCGACTGATTAACAAAGTCTGCACACTTTATTCTAGTACGTATGGATTTCACTCGAGGCTGATTAGCAAAATTATATGTTTCTGAGATTGTTAGATTACATGGGGTACCGGTTTCTATTATTTCTAATAGAGATTCTCAGTTTATATCTCGATTTTGGAATAAATTACAAGAAGCCCTAGGTATACAGTTACATTTCAACATCGCCTTCCATCCTCAGACTGATGGACAACTCGAACGTGTGATACATATTTTAGAATATATGCTTCGATATTGTATGTTGGAATTCAAAGGTAATTGGGGAAAATATTTTCCTTTAGTTGAATTTATTTACAATAATAGCTATCAGTCAAGTACTAAAATGGCACCGTATGAGGCTTTGTATGGTCGTAAATGTAGAACTCCGTTGTACTGAATAGAGCTCATTGAGAAAAAGATACACGGAGTTGATTTGCTTTGTTAAACTAAAGAAAAGGTAAAAGTTATTCGGGATAGTTTGAAAGCGGCCTCTGATCGTTAAAAGTCTTATGCTGATGTTAAATGAAATGAGATAGAATTTCAAGTCAAAGACAAGGTATTCTTGAAAGTATCACTTTGGAAGAAATTTCTCTGGTTTGGCCGTAAAGGAAAACTAAGTCCACGATTTATTGGACCTTATGAGACCATAGAAAGAGTCAAACCTATTCCATATCGATTAGCATTACCACCAGAGCTTGATAGAATTCAAAATGCTTCTCATGTATCTATGCTATGATGGTATTGATCAGGTCCTTCACATGTTATCTCTTCGACAAAAGTTGAAATTCAGCCTGACATGACTGACAGTGAAGAACCGATCAAAATTTTAGCACGTGAAACAAAAGAGTTAAGGAATAAAAAGGTAGCTCTAGTGAAAGTTCTTTGCCAATGACATGGGATTGAAGAAGCTACCTAGGAACTAGAGGATACCATGAGAAAGCAATATCTAAACATTTTTACTGGTAAGATTTTCGAGGACGAAAATTCTTTAAGGGGGAGATTTGTAACAGCCTGTTTTCTGTGAAATCAGAATAGTGGTTTTGGGACCACAAATTCGAGTTAGAATGAAATTTTATTTTAAAATTATTTCATGGTCTGCATCATGATAGGAAAGACGTATGAAAATTTTGATAAGAAAATTTTATCGATTTCATGTTTAATAATGGAAAGGACCAAATTGCATAAAATGCAAAAGTTGAGTTCTAGTAGCTGTAAGCATCAGATAGTTATGGAATTCAAAACTTAAAGTCCATATATCGTAATTAGACCATTAAGAAAAGTTAGTCGATATTTTTTATGATTCATCTAAGGAAAATTAGAAAAAGAAAATTGATTAAATTGAAAATTGAAATAAATAAAAGATGATAAATAAAATAAATATCAAATATCATCATTTTATATCATCTTCTTCCGCAAATCTTATGAAAACCGTAGGAAAGAGAAAAAAAATCAAGCAAGCTTAATTGGGTAAGTAATCTTGTCCCGTTTTTATTAATTTTTATATTTTTGAGATCGAAATAACCTAATCTATCTATTTTGGGGATCAATTTGAAAAGATATTAAAGTATTGAAATTTGGCCATGGATGAATATGCTGAAAATTTGAAATTTGTGGTAGAATATGAAAGGTTGTTGATAGATAAAGAACTTTTGTAAAGTGAATTTTCATGAAATTGTGATTTAGGGACAAAATTGTAAAGAAGTAAAATTCATGGAAAATTTCTAATTTTCATGAAATATATGTGCTGTAAATGTTATATGTAAAATTTGGTTAGGATTGGAATAAGGATTAAATTGCATGAATTTCATTTTCCGAGCTTAGGGATGAAATCGTCATTTACGAAAAGTATAGGGACAAAAAGGTAATTTTGCCTAGGGTGTGAATTGAATTAAATTTAGTATGAAATGGATTAAATTGATGTTAAATTCATTTATATAGACCTAGATAATTCAAATATGAAGTTAGATCGAGGAAAAGAAAAAGTGTCAGATTAGTAGATTTTCGTATACGAACAAGTGACGAGGTAATTTCGTGTAACTAAATTCTGTATTTATATTTTTTAAATTGAATAATACGTATGTGAATTGTATCACTGTCATGAATATGATATAAATCTTATATTCAACAAAGTCAATACATGATAACTCCCGTTTGAATAATGGAATTCGATGGATACAAGATTTACCGATTGGTTGTGGTCTTGCATATGTTACAGACACACTATAGCTCTTATAAGCGTCCTGTTATAAGCCCTCTCAAGCTTCCTGATACATGGTTCCTGCGAGCATCCTGATTGGTAGTGATCCTACATGTGTTGCAGACTACCGTAGCTCTTTGTGAGCATCCTGTTATATGATCCTGCATATATTGCAGACTCAAACGCAGCTCTCTATGAGCGTCCTGATATAGGCTCTTTGTGAGTTTCCTGACATGGCTCACTTTAACATCCTATTATATTGCTATTTGGAGCTCCCTAATAATAGCTCTTTGGAGTTTCCTGTTAAGCTCAATGAGTTTCCTATTCTAAACTCTTCTGAGTTTCCTGATTTAGCCCGGATAAGCTTCCTTCTACACGGCTCACATGAGCATCCTGTTATATTGCTCGAGAGAGTGCTTCCTGATTATGTGCTCTAATCAGGTACCGCTGAATATGAGTTGATGGTTTACAGTTTTGCACACTTTCTGTGTACTACATGTGTATCCAATGATATTTCAAATAAATTCAACGGGAATAGTTTTGACATGGTTGAATTGAACTTAAGATGATTGATTATAAAAATGCACATGTTATATGGAAATTTGACATGAAAAACACATATTTATGAAAGTTATTACATGATGAGCTCATCTATGATTTTTGATATTTACATGATATACATGACTAACAAGTTTCTTGAGATCATGTGTGTTTACGCAAATGGCCATAATGATTTGGATGCATGTTTGTGTACTTATTTTGAATGTACATGATTGGTAAGTTAAATTCTTATTATACGAACTTACTAAGCATTTCAAATGCTTATTCGATTTTCTTTTCTCTGTTTTATAGTGCTCAGAAGCTCGTAAAGATTAGAAACGGTCGAAGCATCATCACACTATCCTTCAACATATTTTGGTATAAATCGCAAACTTATTTTGGTATAATGGCATGTATAGGCTAACTTGGCCAATGTTGGCATGTAAATGGTTGTTTCTAATCTAGCCATTGGAATGGTGAGTAATGGTATATTTAGTGAATATATACTTGAGGTTATAATATGGTTAATATATGTTTGGTTGGTATGGTTAGATTGAATTATGGTAAACATATATGTGTTTCAAAAGGTATGTTTGAATACATGTGATGATATATCAATTATAATGTTAATTTTGGCTTGGTTTTAACATCTTGAATTGCTTGGTATATGTATGCAAGTATTAATGTAGGTACAAGGAAAAATTTTGGTGTGAAATAAGGCTTGGAAATGACCCTATTTTGTCCACACGTGTAGGCACACGGGCGTGTGTCTCAACCGTATGTGACACACGGCCATATGCACGGGCGTGTGGTTTAGCCGTGTGTCCCTTGCATCTTAAAAATTGAGAAACAGAATGCTTAGAATTTGTCACACAGGCAGAGACACGAGCGTGTGTCTTAGTCGTTTCAAACAAACAACCCAACACACGGGGGTGTGTCTTAGCCGTGTGAATCCTGTACCTATTTTTGAAAATTAAATTGTCGACACAACCTAGCACACGGGCATGTGGTTGGCCGTCTGACCCAATTTAGTAGCTACCTTAGTTTGAACATGGGCTAGGACACGGTCGTGTGCCTCACATCGAATGCCCACACATCTTAAGACACAGACGTGTGTTCCCTGCACCTATGAAAAATTTTGAAATTTTTCGAAAAATTCTCTGAGTTCCCGATTTAGTTCCTACTTGTTTCTAATGTATAAATAGGACCTCGAGGGTCTATTTAAGGGACAACATGATTAAATCATGATTTGTTTCGGATATGAATAGTAAAAGACATGAATTAATTGTATTTATTCTGTAAACTCTGGTAATGCTCTGTAACCTTGTTCTGGCGATAGATATGGGTTAGGGGTGTTACAGAAATAGGGAGAAACTATCGTGAAACAAAACTGTAGGTGGGGGTTCTTTAGGTTGAATTTTAAAAATTGGCTAAAGTGCAACATAAATTCTCACAATTTTTACCTTGTTACAAATCAGTCCTATTCCTAAAATTAAAGAAATTTAAAACTCATTTTCAAAAATTGGTTTAATTTCCTAATACCCATTGTCGGAAACATTATCGATTACCAAACTTATGAAATTCCGAGTACATATAGGCTCAAATTCATAAAGTATCATTGAAACCTCTAGGCCCAATTTTTGGGTGTGTCAACTCTCTCCCACTAAAAAGAATTTCCTCCTCAAAATTTACCTATGCTGAACAAATAAGTATATTGACGACTCATCACTTCCTCGATTTCCTATCGCGTGTGAAATGATATGAAAATGTGCAAGTATACACACCAAATGAAGTAATAAAATAGTAAGTAAGATCATCTCCACAGGGATCAGTTAGGATTAGTTTGATTAAGTTATCACTATGAACTGTATGAATTAGGTTGTGGCAAGAAAAATAGAATAATAAATTTGTAAAGGATAATCACAGATACAATATTAAAAGCATATAACTAACTTAAAATGCTATGGCAATGTAATGAGATACAGTTGAGAGGAAAAATATTGTTCAATGGGAAGGTTGGAATTACTCAAATTACATCCTTAAAAGATAATAATACCATGGAAAAGTTCTAACCAGTCTACTGTTAAAATTCTATCTACAGTAGTCTACTTCTTTCGAGAGTTAAACTTCATGCTACCATTCCTAAGGCTTTGTATATCTACGTGCTTCAAGAGTGGTACCTAATATTTTTTCCTCACTCTGTACATAATGCAACTCTATATCTAGAGTTGTAACACCCCTTACCCGTATCCAGCGCCGAGATAGGGTTCGAGGCATTACCAGGTTTAAACTTTCACGACATACAAGTCCGGCTCACCAAATTTTGCCCAAAATTAAAACCTTTCAAACACATACATACTATCCTTTATACAGGCCTTTGAGGCCTAAAACATACATTGAGATGGTTTGAGACAAAATAAAAAATGTTCGATAGATTTTGGGCAACTTAATAACTTTTCTTGCCTTGGAGAGTCACACACCTGTGTGGGTGGGGTCTTGTGGTCACACACGCCCGTGTGGATTGGGACACGCCCGTGCCCTCAGCCCGTGTAACTCGCTGTTTATGACATTAGCATGCATTTCGGGGCACATGGCCAAGACACACACCCATGTGTCTAGCCCGTGCACTATACTGACTTAAAATTTTAAGTGAAGGGGACGCACGGCCATACCATACACCCATGGGGGTGAGCCATGTGTCACACACCGCCTAGACATATGCCCGTGTGTCTACCCGTGTGGACCTTGTTAGGGTATTTTCCAAGCCTTTGATCACCCTCTATCAACCAATCATACTTATTGGTTACTTTAATACGTGATAAGGCCAAATTATACACTTATATAAAACTTTGATGAACCTCATTACATGTAAACCTCATATCATTGGTTTTATACATGATAGGTTAATTCTCATCTAGTATTTAAGGGTTTCCATATCTCCTTGACACATTCAAGATTGGCTCATTCTTATAACTCATTGCCAATTAAAACCAAGCCATCACATATGAACATATACATGTATAGATTTATAGGTCATAGCCTATTCCAAAATGAGGTAATTCCCATGGCCATATACAAAAAGATATGTATATCTTTACATGCCTTCATCTTGGAAAATCAAATAACACATATAACAAAATATTCGAAAGTCCTATACATGCCATTGAACAAAACAAAAGTGTCTATATACCAAAGCTGGACTAGTTGATAGTGTCTTGACTCTCCAACCGTCTTTCAATCTTTGCGAGTCCTCGAGCTCTGTAAGATAGGGAGAATAGAAGGGTAAGCATTTACACGCTTAGTAAGCCCGAATAACTGGAAAGTAAACTTACCGATTAATTAGCATAAAGCCATATTAGGCAATAGAATCATCAAGCATGAAAATGGTATCCCTATCACATGCACTCAATTAACAAGTTAATCTCAATAATAATGTACCATGTAATTTGCCTTAGATGAGCTCATCATTCATCATTTCATAGATATACATCATATTAATCCCGTTGAGTTTCTATGAAATCTCGATGGATTATCCATTTACCGTCAATTCATAAGGATGATCATTTCAAGTATGCACTCCCGCGAACCTCACATTTTACGGTGGGATTACCAGTCCAAGCTAAATCCCCCATAATATAAACTCATAAGGTGATGTCGGGATTACCAGTCCAGGCTAAATCTCTTATAGTGACAAACACCCTCAGTGAACTCAAATCTGAATTTCCAGTCCAGGCTAAATTCAGACCCTAATCAGATTACTCGTCTGAGCTAAATCCTTAATGCACATATATTCATCGGGAGGCTCGATCATTCAAGGAACACCCGTCCGGGCTAGATCCTTTCTATATTTGAGACCAACGGGTTACCCGTTTGGGCTAAATCCTTTCTGCAACACACGTAGGATCTTGAGTCACGTATAAATCATGGTTTATCCATCAAATCATCATTTTTAATCTCAACCGGGATATTTATCAACATGTCATTATTAAATCTGTATTTCATGGATTTTCATGCCATTACCAAATGCAATATCATACATTCATGAATCATGAAACTAGGCATATTATGAGTTTACTTTAAGCTATCCAAACTTACCTGGTACTCATCTCGGTATCGTGTTTTGGTTATTCCGAAACCTTTCGCTTTCCTCAATCGACCACTGAAATTTGTTCCTCGGGGTCTATAACAATAAAAATAGATCATTAACACCTCACATTATACTTTTTTAGTCTAAATTTCACCCTCGATCCAAATGACTGCTTTGCCCCTAACCTTTCACATTTTTACAATTTAGTCCCTAAGCTCGTATAATGAAATACATACAATTTCTACCTTAACCAAGCCTAGCCAAATGTTTTTCCCTTCTATGGAAGCCCACATTTTTCCATTATTTATCATTTCAACCACACATTTTACACCTTTTGCAAAAAGGTCCTTTTTAGGGGTTTTTCATGAAAGTCACCTAGGAAAAGATGTTTAACACATCTCCAACTTTCATATTTCTCCATAAAACATCAAAATACAAGTAACTCATGCATGGGTAAATTTCTAAACATGAACCTTAGCATGAAATATGGGTAGAAATAGAGAGAGTAAGCTACCGAGATTTCAAAAATACGAAGAACATTAAAAACGGGGCTTGGGAGCACTTACTATTGAGCTTTAAAAGCTTGGAAACCCTAGCTATAGAGAACCCTTAAGTTTCGACAGCAACAAGAAGAGAATGACCTGATTTTTTACTTATTTTGCCTATTTTATTTCATTAAAAT
This sequence comes from Gossypium longicalyx, assembly GCA_025698465.1. Lineage (NCBI taxonomy): Eukaryota > Viridiplantae > Streptophyta > Magnoliopsida > Malvales > Malvaceae > Gossypium > Gossypium longicalyx. The sequence continues at coordinate 73,327,621 of CM047002.1, read as the reverse complement.
GTCAAATGACCAAAATGCCCTTAAGCCCTTTCTTTAAGATTTCATCCATACAACTCCATTTTTGTCCAAAAACTTAAAAATTGGGCAAATTGCTCTTTAAGACCTTCTAATTAATAATCTAAAGAAATTTCATACAAATTTCTTCTAGAATCCAAGTTTTACCATTTATTCAATTTGGTCTCTAATTTTCAATTTGACACCTTACTCAAAGAATTTCTTCATGAAACTTTAACATATACATATTATCATATTTTGGACCTCATAATAATCATAAAATAAATATTATAATGCCAGATTTGTGGTCTCGAAACCACTGTTTTGACTAGACCCTATTTTGGGATGTTACAAGAGTGTTATGAATATTCTTTCGAGTACTCGCTTGTATCATTCGATCATAATCCAACTAGTCTAACCTTTTCAGAATTAAATAAAGTTTTTGAGCATACCATACATCCATTTATGTTTACAGATTGCATGTATGCATTCAAAATATTACAAATCGAATGAAACAATAAATCTAGTCACGATAATGTCTGATCATTAATGGAAATAAAGATTCATCATGTAATTCCAACCCAATGATATTAGCTCATGAGTTGGTCATTAAAATAAAAAATAAAGGTATCATTCAATATTATTATTTTAAAGTTAAAAATCCGCATAAATTCATCAAGATAATGAAGGAAGAACTTCAGAAAGCCTTCGTCAAATCAGCTCCCAACTCCAGTGCTACAATTTTGTGCAAGACCCAGGGTTGAATACTTCATCCCCTTCCTTGAGTCTCTACTCTATGCTTTAGCTACTACCCTTTCTTTTTTTCTTTAGATTTTTTCACATGAGTTTGTTGGAGAAGAAGAACTGCTCCTCAAATCTCGTGTCAATTTTCTCCCCTATCTTTTTTCTCTCATTTTTTCTTCTCTTTCCTCTTTTATAGGGTAGGTCCCCTCTCTCAACATACGCTTTTCTCCCTCTTTTTCAAGTGGATCTATCTGGTACATGACCATCTAGCTGAGAGTGACGAGGACTGAATGCTATGTTAGCATCTTCCTAGAATTTCCATGGCATTTATGTTGGCAATCTGCCCAACCTTTTGCCATGACAATACTTCACTCCTTCGTTTCTCTTCTTCCTTCCTATACCTGCTATAAACACAAGCAATTCCTTTCCTTCCACTAACAAAAGTAACATATAGTAACATTGAAATCACAGTCCAAGCTTCATGATGTAATGTTATAAAAATATCCTAAAAATGCAAATATATCCACTTAAGTACATACAATTAATCAAGTTTAGAGGCTTGCAATATAACCCTTTCCAAGAGTTATAACACCCCAAAACCTTAGTTATTACTTGTCCTCAAGCAAAATATGTATGAATGCATGTATGCATGGATGCAAGAATTTCCATAACACATAATGTAACACCCCTTATCCATGTCCAACACCAAAATAGGGTACGAGGCATTACCGGTCTTAAACATACACATTCACGCAAAAATCGAGCCATAAAATATCTTTTAATACAAAACCTTTCAAACACATGCAGTTGTCCCTTATTTGGGTCTACGAAGCCCAAAACATTCATCGAGAATGATTCGGGACTAAACCGATAACTTTAAGAAGTTTCAGGAAAACTTAGAAAATTTTCCTATGAAACAGGGTCACGCGCCCATGTGGACATAGGGACACGTCCGTATGCCTTTGGCACGCCTGTGTCCTCAGGCCGTGTAACTCTCTGTTTATGACGTCAGCATGCACATCGAACCACACGTTCGGGGCACACACTCGTGTCTCCAGACAGTGTCTCTCACACGGTTGAGACACATGACCATGTCTCAACTCGTGTAGCCAACACTTAGGCTATTTTCTAAGCCTTCATGTTACCCATAATCTCTTATAACCTTATGCACACCAAAATCGCAAACCATGGCATCATTTTAGTGATTAATCACTTTTTATTAAGACATATCCTTAACATTAACGTGTCCTCTTATAAGTAATGTATCTACTCATGCAATACCAAGCCTAGATTTCTTATTTCACATTCATAAGACTTGTCATTTTGACGACCACTCTTACCATTATACAATGGTTACCAATTTATCCATCAAGCACTCATGTTCAATCAATATCATGTTGTTTTTATAACGTGCAATTACTATATGGCTATGACCAGCTCAATTGGTCATAGAGCATACATCCAACACACATGTCATATTACTAACCATGCATGGAAAACAAATATAATCACATTATAAACATTAGACATGACATGAATAGCTAGGCTTACAAGCCATAATCAATATGAGCCACATCTCATGGCCATATGCATATAACTCAATATAAGCCAACACATTTGGCCAAAGCGAAATAATGCATTTCAATCAACTAGATCCCTATACATGCCACTCACTTGAAAATTTCTAATATATACTTCATTTTTTCCAAAGGTAGCGACTTGATAGTGTGATGCTGCCTCCGACGATCTCCAACCTCGAGCTAACCTGAAAACACTAAAGGAAAGGAAAGGAAGGGAGTAAGCTTTATAGCTTAGTAAAACCGTATGAAAATAGTAAGCAACTTATCAACTTGCTTCTCATGGTAATACAACCCTATTTGCATTTTTACTCATGTTCCAGTCAAGCTATTTTCTCGAGTCATAGTCACTAAATTATTTATATCTGGAGATACGAAACTCCAAATTAAGTTCCACTATTTTTTTTTGAGACTAGACTCACATATCTTCTTACCATAAAATTTTTAGATTTTTTGGTTAGCCAATTAGTACAATTTATTCCTTAAAGTTACCCTTTTTCACTGTTTGACAGTTCTGACCCCTCTTCACTAAAAATTAATTATCTCATAATACAGGACTCAGATGATGTTTCTGTCTATTTCTATTGAAGATAGACTCATTAATAATTCTAAGAATATAAATTATAACTCATAACTATTTTTGTACAATTTTCAGTGATTTTCTCAAATCAAAATAAGGGATTTCGAAGTCATTCTGACTCTGTCTCACAACAACTAAAATATTTCATAGTATGAAACTCTTTTGCTTACATAATTTCTTCTATGTGAAACCAGGATCATTAGGATTTAATTTCATATTTTATTCACCCTCTAACTCAATTTCCACAATTTTTGGTGGATTTTTAAATTTTGACTATGGCTACTGTCCAAAACTATTTTCGTGTAAATTAACGATACTACGTTCATCACACCATATTAATTCATTTTCACCACATTGGTAAGGTTACATATTCATACATCATAAGTATAGACCTATAATCAAAAGGTCATCACAAAATCATTCTCATAAGCATGAGTTACCTATTTACATCTTCACTAAATGTGCATCATAAACTGAAATCATTTCTCATGAGCTTGCCATGCATACCCGTGTTACTCAACATGCTCATATTCATTCCTTACTAATCATATAACATGAATTGAATTCACATCTCATCAATTTCATGTAAGTACCTGTACCACTCACAATATGGTCATAACCTTTCTCATTTAGCTTAAACCATAACTCTAACCATTGAACCATTTAGAAAGCTATCGGATATTCATTAAGCCTCAGACATAGGGTATAATGCTGATGCCATATCCCAGACATGGCGTTACACTGGCTTATCCATCAAGTTGATGCCATGTCTCAGACATGGTCTTACACTGACTATCAAAATCGAGGCCGACGCCATGTCCCAGACATGGTCTTACGCTAGCTTTCACATATCTGTGCTGATGCCATGTCCCAGACATGGTTTTACAATGACACATCTCGTAGCTGATGCATGTCCCAGACATGTCTTACACTGGCTTACATCTCGAGGCCGATGCATGTCCCAAACATGTCTTACACTAGCACTCGTCTCAATGTCGATGCTATGTCCTAGACATGTCTTACACTAGCACTCGTCTCAATGTCGATGCCATGTCCCAGACATGGTTTTACACTGGCACACAACTAACCCGAATGTCATGGCATGGATATCAGATTTATTTCCTAAAGTTCAAAAGGGAATTCTACTATCTCGATGTCCATCATACATAATCAATTCCACAAACAAGCAATTTATGCCATATCCATTCAAACACATATGTTAACAATGTAGTTATATTATTTACATACAACTTACCCATTTCAAGGGAATATCATATTCCATCACATCTCCAAGCATTCAATCAAACCATGAATGTTATTGATATTTGACATCACTTTCTCATGTACAATATCATCAACAAAAACTTTAATACAATCATAGCAAGGTAAATTTCAAGTATAATAAAAATGGCATAAATATCATGCTCATTTAATCACATGGACTTACCTCAAATGCAATTTCGGCTAATTATTCTCTTTTTGTCTTTAACCACGTACTTTCTCGATTTAAGCCCAAATCTCGATTTGCTTGATTTGCAAAGAATATAAGTGGCTGATATTTTGAGCTTTCCAAGCCCCTCTCCTTGCTGCCATTTTCGATGGAAGAAGAAAAAAAAAAGATGAAAGGATGACAACTTTTTCTTTTTGTTTTATTTATTACCAAAAAAAGTCACCTAACTTTGACTTTTCAACTCCTATTTGTCTCTATGGCCGGCCAAGCTTGTTAAAGGGGTCTATTTGCATTTTAAACACCCCCAATTATGGTTCTCTAGCAATTTAACATATTTAGCTACCAAATCACAACTTTTGCCCTTTATGCGATTTAGTCTTTTTTCGAAATTAAGCTCATAAACGCTAAAATTAATTCACCAAAATTTTCATGCACTCATATAATCATGCTATAGCACATAAAATAATATTAAAAATAATTTCTCCGGCACTGAAATAGTGGTTTCGAAACCACTGTTCCGACTAGGCCCAAAATCGGGCTGTTACACATAATCACCTATTATACTGCCAGACCGTATGAAGCATATTTCTTTTACCTTCATTCTCAGTTATCTTAAGTCTCCGAAAATTGGTTCAAGTTTCATAAGCTTATTTAGCAAAGTAAGTGCAAAAAATATTGCCCTAAAAATAAAACTTTCTAATTGCTCAATCAATTTCGACTATAGCAAGTACCTCCTAATGTACTTAGTTTATCTTTCATCTAAACTAAGTTTTTATTATTATTAAAGTTAAGATAGCTTTTCATAGCTTTGTTACAAATATTTTACTAGGGAACTCATCTTGTCCCATAGTTTCTATACTTGACAATTTCAATAGAGAATACACTAAATTGCCAGGTATTCCATTATGTCACAATTTGAATGAAATGCACTCATGAAGTTAAGGATTTTAACTTAGAAGATGGATGAAGCAGACAACTAACTCCTTAGCTACTCAGCCTATCACTACATTAGAGTGCCCTTAAACTACTTCTTTTATTGAATTACTCTTACTTAAACTTACTTTTCTAATCAACAACATAATGGAGCAAACAAAATGTTACTGACCTACTTGGCAGTTTCAAGCATAGGAGTAATTTATGGAATTTAATTATTTTATGTTTATTTATTTATTTATTGAGAATTACCAATATCCTGAACTTAGCCTCAACAATTTCTAAGATTATTAAAATAAACCTATTATAGACTAATTGTAATTGGAATTAGGGCATTCTATTTTTAAAGGTCAATTCTCAAGTAACCATTCTAAGCTAAACTCACCTAATTCACTGTCACAAATTTCTAGGTATACCGAAGAATTAAATTCCTCATCGAACATCATCGACAAAAATATACTCATCATAGTCTAACAGTTTTCTGCCATTTATGTGTCATAGCTAAATGAATGAAAAATGAACAAATATTAAAACAACTATCTAATGCACAACTCACCCCTAAACCTAAAGGATGCATTGTCTTCAATGCATTAACAAACAATAATAATAAATTTTGCAAAGACCTATGTAGAAAGAAAATGGGAAGACAACAGTTATGAATGCATGATGAAATTAAATTTAAAAATGAAAGCTTGGAATGAAAGTGTTGTTACTTCAGTTTGGGCGAGTGGTTTTGCGAGAAACATGCATGTAACGTTGTTTCCATTTTAAGAAATTGATTGGCACATTGTCCTCATCATCATCTAATTTGGTGAGATCACCAATCAACTTATTAATCGCACTATCTTGCTCTGATATTGGAGCAAACAATGGAGGTGGGATAGGTGTAGTAGTGGATTTAGTTGGTGTAGAAATTAGGTTTGTTTCTTCTCTTTCCTAGTCAGATTCAATGTTCATAGATTCTATTTTTTCTTCCTCTCCCTCTGGTCCTATTTGGTCATTCTCATTAGTGATAGTGTGGATGGTGGTAGATTTGGTTACATCAGCTTCGGCTTCATCCTCTTCCTCTGCATTAGATTGTAATTCCTTAGAAAGGTTGGGGAATGTAGGCATAAGCCTGGTAAAATTCTTCTGAAGGGACTTTTCGATAGCAGTGTCCATATTCCTGACATAGCCCTAAAATAAATACATCTCTTATACTCTGCCTAAGTTTGTGGTAATCTGCACTTGCTACTTTTCAAACATACTAAACTGCTTGTTCAACTTCTCAAGAGAATTGACAACATGTTGCTCAAAGGCATTGTGAGAAGTGGAAGGAGTTGCTAGGGCATATGTGGGAGTAGAGGATATTGATGCAGAACCACGAGGTGGATAAAGTGGCATTTCGTCCCCTGCAAATCTCATAGCAATTTGCTTTATGATGGCCCCTTTACTGGGAATAGTATCCTTATTGGGTTGGAGAGGAACATTAACACGCTGACATATTACCGTGATAAGAGACAAAAAGTTAAGGCTTCCAGCGTTCTGTTGGGCGCAGTGGTGGATTTCTTTGAATATAATTTTTCCTACATTTGTAACACCCTCACCCATATTCAACACCAGAATAGGGTTACTGTAACACCCCAAACCCAACCTAGATGTTATGGCGGAATCTGTGATGTCACATTGAAGTGTGTTTTGGAAAGCATTGTTTTGTTCAAATAAGAGTTTGTACAACATTAAAACCCTTGTGGTGATCTTTTACAAAATTCTAAGTATCATGTTTGTTGATCAAAACTCAAATTGTTTAGACAAATGTTAAGCATATTAAATTGTTATTAGTTTTTGAAAAATGTTCTTTCTTGCGGAAGCTATAGAAACATGGTTGCGTATTCATGGTGTTTTGAAAGCATATATACTTTTTAAAACTCGCATCCTAATGCTAGCAGATATAATCAAAACAATTGGAAATCCCAAAATTTTAAAATAAAACTTTAAGAGGCCTTATTACATAACAAAAAACCCAAATTAATTAACTTAAAGGATAAAATCGAGACAGTAATCAAAATCAGTCGTGTGGCCCCTATCGAGTCCCTCGCAGCATTGGCCCATCTAAGGATTACCTACACAGGAAAAAAGAGGGGTGAGTTTATGAAAACTCAGCGCATAATCCCTTTTCACTAATCAAACCATCTACAGGCAAAATAGTTTGGGCCTAAGCCCGTTTCCTTAACAATCAAATATCAGTGTGGGCCTTAGCCCATTACAATAATAGTATGAGTGTGGGCCTTAGCCCATTACAGTAACAATAATAGACATGAAAGAAAAAAACCTACCCATCCATCCTCTACACTCCACTTTGTCCAGCCCTACACTACATGTAGGGATAAAATCGACCCATCCATCCCTACACTCCAAATATAGCACCGGTTGCGGTACTATTCAGTAATTGCAGCAAAGCTGCTAGTACAGTACACTTCCTCCAATATATATTCAAACCCACCCCATGCAACATGTCATGTCATAATATATACGTGTATGCAAAATGTCATGCTCGAATACAGTCAAATATAGCCTAGGGGTATATCAGTCATTTTACCTATAGGGGTAAAACAGTTATTTTATCAGTAGGGATCTAAGTGTACTTACCGACCCATCAGTAGGCCCACAGTTGCCTTGGTCGACCCGTGCGACCTTAACAGTCAAACAGTGGAAATGGGCCCAAAGGGCACAACACGGCCTATATAGGCCCACACACCTGTGTGGCCCATTATTCCTAAAAATGACCTTGGCCGTGTAGACTACACAGCCTAGTCCACAAAACTCCACAGATCTGTGAGGTTTACCTATTTAGGACCCACGAGCCCGCGGGGCCTATGAGCTCGTGGGGCCCACACGGCCCATTTCGGCCCATCGTGGCCCAAAATGACCTAAGCCCACAAAATCGCTCGTGGGGGTCTCTACAATCACATGCTCACGCTTGTGCGTTTGGATGACCACACGAGCGAGCACACGCCCGTGTGGCATTGATGGTAACAGTTTTTCGGCTTTTGCCATTTCATGATTGAAGTAGTGTGATTACACACTTGTTGTGATAAACGAGTGAATTAACCCATGTGCACTTTAACCTATTACAATAGAAACTTTGGTCAAGAGTTGGAAAAACCCTAACCGAAACTTGATCAAAGATTACTTACTATCGCCTTGCTTGATTGAGCGTAGTCTTAGCCCGTTTAGATCACTGGAAAAAGTTGACAAAAGACTCCCTACTGACTATTTGCATGGCAACCGAAACTATTACTCATGTTTGCCCATACACATGGTTTGAATCAACGTATATTAGTCTAAAGGAAAGCAACCCCAAAATAAGGGAGGGACTATTCGGCCAATACCAACCCAAGCCAAAATAATCTCTGTTTGAATCAATGATAATGAATAACATTACCTCCAGTCAAGAACATGGGAAAAGGTTCCAATCGTTTCTGTAGCACATGAGGGCTCCTACACTCCTTGAGAATTGCTTAAAACCCAAAATCACCATAACAAAGAGAAATAAGTTAAGAATCGGCATGCCTACAAAAGAGAAGAAAAGCTAAAAAGTAGAGGCAATATAGGGACTTACCAAACAAAAATTCAGCCAATGCACCAGTGAAAAGAGAAAAGATCCCGAGTGAACAGAGAGAAGAACATAAAAGGGAAATAAGGTATTCGGTCCAAGGTACAACCGATTGTAAAAGGAAGAAGATAGAATTTAGAATCGAAAGTGATAAAAGGGAATTGTGAAGAAATCGGTCAAAGCTCAAGAGAGGGGATAATAGACAGGAATCAGCCTAACCAAAAAAGCAATTGAGAGAGAGAGAGAAGAGTAATAAAGGAAATCGGCTAACCAATTGGCTGAAAGGAGAAATAAAGTTGCACAACCAGACCTAAAGATCACACTAAACAAAAGTCGGCCAGCCAAACCGAGAGTGCAAATAAGCAAAAAGAGGAAAAAAGAATGGTAACAGATGAAATGAAAAAAAGAAGCCACTACCCTCTAGCTAAATTCCCTTGTGCACTTAGAGTGCCCAAACGGCACTAACACTCTCCTCAACAAGACTTAAAATTCGGCACAACTCCACTACCCCTCAAACTCCACTATTTCCTCTCCTTATCCCTCTCTTAAAATCTCTCCACCTTATTCTACTCAACCTCCTATTCAAACTCCCACCACACCCCTCAATTTCAGTCAACCTAGGATACCTCCCTAACATTTGTAGCAAAAATAAAATGCTCTTTCCGCCCTGCCAATGCTCGAACCTTAGACCCCAAGGAGCACTCCACACACCACTACCACTAGGCTAGTAGGCATTTTATTGTCATGCTTTAATCATTTTAATTTAAAAGTCTACTGGCTGGAGACAAGGGTTAATTCAATTAGAAGCAAACTTTTGCTCAAGCCAGGGCTTGAACCCATGACTTCCCAGACACTCCCAAAGCACTAAACCACTAAGGTAGACATACATACACGTTACAGACACACAAAAATAATTTTAACAGGGTTTTCAGGACTTAGGAATTTGAGGCATTACAAATCTACCCTCCTTAAAGAAAATTTCAACCTCGAAATTTACCTGGTCAAAATAGATAAGGGTACTGTTACCGCAACGCCTCTTTGGGGTTCCTACGTGGCTTCCTCAGAACCGTGATGACGCCATAGTACCTTGACCAGTGGAACAGACTTTCTCCTCAGGACCTTCACATCATGATCTAAAATTTGGACTGGCTTCTCCTCAAAGGTCAGATCTGGCCTAACCTCAATTTCCTCAGTTGAAATGATGTGTGCAAGATCAGAGTGATATCGCCTCAACATAGAGACGTAGAACACATCATGAATTTGGTCCAACTCTAAAGGTAACTCAAGTTGATAGGCAACTGATCTCACGCGCTTCAAAATACGTTAAGGCCCAATGAATCTAGGGCTTAACTTGCCCTTCCGACCAAACCTCAACACCTTCTTCCATGGCAAGCCCTTGGGAAAAACTAAGTACCCCATAGAATATTCAATCTCCTTACGCTTCAGATCCACATATGACTTTTTTCTGTCAGATGCTGCCTTCAGTCTATCTCGAATCAACTTCACTTTTTCCTCAGTATTAGTAATCAATTCAAGACCCAAAACACGCTACTCACCCAACTCAGTCCAACACGGAGAGTATGACACCTATGACCATATAATTCCTTGTAAGATGCTATCTGTATGTTAAACTGGTAGCTATTATTATACGCAAACTCTACTAGTAGGAAATAGTCCTCCCAACTGCCTCAAAAATGTATTACACAACTTCTTAACATGTCCTCTAGTATCTGAATCACACTTTCTGACTGACCATCTGTCTGAGGATGGTACGCGGTACTGAAGTCCAATCTTGTACCCAGTACCTCATGCAGCTTCTTCCAAAATCGAGACGTGAAGCGAGGATCTCTGTTAGATATTATAAAAAATGGTACCCCATGAAGTCGCACTATCTCAGACACATACAACTTGGCCAGTTTCTGTAACGAATAATCTGTGCGAACCAGTATGAAATGGGTAGACTTGGTCAATCAATCCATGATGACCCACACTGAATCTTTCTTGGAAAACGTTAGAGGTAGCCCATTCACAAAGTCCATAGTTACTTTTTCCCACTTCCACAATGAAATCTTAACTGGATGAAGCAACCCAAAAGGCAATTGATGTTCTGTTTTAACCTGTTGGCAAGTCATACATTTCCCACAAAGTCAGTCACATCACGCTTAAGCCCTCACCACCAATATACCTCATGAAGATCTCTGTACATTTTTTTTTCACCTAGGTGTATCGCATAGGGGCTACTATGTGCCTCTCGTAGTATAGACTGCCATAACTCAATATCCTTAGGTACACAGACTCTCTCATGGAAACACAGTACCCCTTCGTCATTCTGTCCAAAGTCTGAAGTTTCCCTACTCTCTATTTGTCGGAAACGAGGACCCAGTGACTCATCGTCCAACTGTTTACCCTTAATCTACTCAGTTCACGTCGATTTAACTTGAAGTTTGGCTAACAGACTAACATCATCGAACAAGCTGAGACAAGCGAACATTGCCCTCAGATCATTCACAACTCTACGGCTCAGTGCGCCGGCTACCACAATAGCTTTACCAGAATGATTTTCAATCAAACAATCATAATATTTAAGCAGCTCAATCCATCTACCCTGCCTAAGGTTTAGCTCCTTCTGAGTGAGGAGATACTTGAGGCTCTTGTGATCTGTGTATATATTACGCTTCTCACCGTACAAGTAGTGCCTTCAAATTTTTAGAGCGAATACCACCGCAACCAATTCCAAGTCATGCATCGAATATTTTACCTCATGCGTCTTAAGCTAACGTGATGCATAAGCCACCATCTTACCCTCTTGCATCAACACACATCCTAAACCAGCATGTGATGCATCACTGTAGATAGTGAATTCTTTCCCAGACTCATGTTGTATTAAGACGGGAGCCTCTGTCAGAACTTTCATAAGCATCTCAAAACTTTCTTGCTGCTTATCAATCCAGTTAAATGGCATGACTTTTCATAGTCGCTTAGTTAACAGTGCGAAAATCAGTGAGAACCCCTCTACAAACCTTTGATAGTACCCAGCTAGTCCCAGAAAACTACGAATTTTTGATACAGTCTTAGGCTGCTTCCAATCCAAAACAGCCTCAATTTTCCGATGATCAATCCTAATTCCCTTAGCAGACACTACATGACCTAGAAAAGTTACCTCTAACAGCCAGAATTCACACTTGCTGAATTTGGCGTACAATTGCTTCTCTCTTAAAATCTACAGAACATCCCAAAGATGTTCATCATGCTCAATCTCAGTCTTCGAATACACCAGAATATCATCAATGACCACTACTACGAATCGGTCCAGATAGGGTTGGAACACACGGTTCATCAAATCCATAAAAGCTGTTGGTGCATTCGTCAATCCAAATGGTATCATTAGGAACTCGTAATGACCATACCGAGTCCTAAACGCCGTCTTATACACATCAGTCTCTTTGACCCTTAATTGATGGTACCCCGATCGGAGATCAATTTTTGAGAAAACTGACGCTCCTAGAAACTGGTCGAATAGATCATCAATCCTCGACAAAGGGTACTTATTCTTAACTGTTAGTTTATTCAGTTGCCGATAGTCGATGCACATTCGCATGGATCCATCCTTCTTTTTCACATACAAAATCTGTGTTCCTCACTAAGACACACTAAGGCGGATGGACCCTTGATCCAATAACTCTTGAATTTTAGCTTTGAGTTCTACAAGCTCCTTCGGTGCCATTCTATAAGAGGCGATGGACACCGGAGCTGTACCAGGCAGGAGCTCAATCCCAAATTCAACTTCACGGTTTGGAGGTAACCTAGGTAGCTCATCGGGAAAGACGTCTAGAAAATCCTTAACAGTCCTTAATAGACATTAGCCTAATGGATGGATATAAATGGTCATATGTTTAATGATTAAATGGTTTTATATCAAAGGGTAAAATTGGTATCTAGTTAATATGATGATTAAAAGAAAACAAAAGTCTTATATTTTGTTCATTTTCATATATGGTTGCTGAAAAGACTAAGTAAAAGAAGAAGAAAAAGAGTTTAGGGTTCAGCTAAGGTTTTGCTTGATTGAGGTATGTGTTTTGATCCGTTTTCAATATTTTTTACGTTTTTGTAATCGTTGCTTGATATTATATAAAGCCCATGCCTACATTTCTGATTTTGATGATGATTTTGAAATATGCCATTGATGAAATTGTGAGCTTTATGAAGCTAGATGATAGAAAATGAAAGATATGTGTTGGGTTAGTATGTTTTGTCTTTGAATTTTTGATAAATTTGAGTAATTTGGGCTAAATTGTAAAAATGATATTTTGAGGGACTAAAATGTGAAATAAATGAAATATGTGGGCTTATATGAGTACTAGGAATATTCAGCTAAGAATGTGTCTAAAGAAATTTGGTGTATTTTGTGATTTTATGAATTATGGACTAAAATGTAAAAATGTGAAAATGTAGGGCAAATTTGTAAAATGCCCTAAATGTGTGTTTGTGGATTGATTTGAATGATTTGGTGAATAAAATAGTTAAATTTGAATTTATATAGATCAATAATTAAAGAAAACGAAATTAGATCGAGGAAAGTCGAAAGTCGTTTAGTAGCGGTTTCACTTGATCAAATCCGTACAAGGTAAGTCTATATACAAATAAATGTGTTTTGAATTGAATTACTATCGATTATATGCTATTGAACTATGATAAAGGAATATATGAGTTGAGAAAATTGAGACATCCGAGAAAGTATCAATAAAGTTTTGACGTCCGAAAAGCCTTGTACAAACTTTAGGAATAGATAGGATACATATGTCATGACATAGGATCCGATATGTGTTCTCATGTAAGACCACGTCTGGGACGTTGGCATCAACTTATGATTTATGTGTAAAACCATGTCTGGGACATTGGCATCGTATTTAATTTCGTGTAAGACCCTGTCTGGGATAGTGGCATCGATATTTGATTACATGTAAGACCACGTCTGGGACGTTGGCATTGTACGAGCTTTCTGAGTTATCCGCGTATCCTTATGATTTCGAACGGTTCAACTGGCATTCCAAGAAAATAGATGACTATGTGAATTTGTATTCGACTCAAGTACGTTTGAATTGTATACTATGTTTGAGAATTAAAGGTAAGTATATGTACCTTGGTGAACATATGATATAAGTATGAGTTGCTATGAGAATGAGTTATGATATGTATATGTGAATCATGTTCAAATGAAATATAAGAGATATATGGCTATGTGAATGTATTTTACCTTAAATTATATGAATGAATTGATGTTATTTGTTAAGTTTATTTGTATATGGCTTACTAAGCTTTTGAAAGCTTACTTTGTGTGTGTTTGCATTGTTTTATAGAAATCGTAGCCATTGGGAGCTCAGGGATCATCGAGGATCATCATCATACTATCAAACTCTATTTTGGTACACTTTGAAAGTGTAAATATTAGAGTATGGCATGTATAGGCTAGAAGTACTTTGATTATGTTTTGTGATGTATATATCCAGCCATGTGATTTGGCTTGATTATGGTTGTGTATATGAATGAGTTCTTAGTATGAAATATGTGATCCAATATGAACAATATGGTGTTATGAATGGCTATAGAAATTGGTCATTTTGGTAAGAATTGGTATATGTTTATTTGAGAAAGTGATAAGTTTTGGTCATGAAATTGAATGATGTAAATTGAAGTATTGAAACATATGCTTTGGTATGATTTTGGTTTAGACTTGGTATGATTTGGTTGGTGAATTGAGAATGGAATTTGTTGATAATGTAATGGCATGAATGGTGTATGATTTTGTTGTGAAATGGTTGAGAATTTGGTATAAAATGTTGTGATTTTGATGCTTGTAGGGAGGACCCTTAAAAGAGTGGTAAAGTGGCCTTATAAATGGTCTATTTTTGCCTACATGGGCGTGTGTCTCAACTGTGTTGCTCGAGGGAAATTTTAAAATGAGCCTCGGTATACCACACGGTCACACACACGAGCGTGTGCTAGGCTGTGTCGCCAAGTCAGTTTTGACCACGGGCTAGACACACGGGCGTGTGACTAGCCGTGTTATCCAAGTCAGTAGCCTCCCTAATTTTCACACGGCCTGGCACACGAGCGTGTCTTGTAGCCGTGTGGATAAGTCAGTATGTATGTTTTGGCACGGCCTAGACACACGGGCTTTTCTAAAGTCGTGTGAGGTAGACGGCCTATTCACACAGGCGTGTGACCTATACAACTTTGAAAAATGTTTAAGTTTTGAAAAATTTTGTATAAGCTCGATTTAGTCTCTACCCCTTTTTAATGCATGCTTTAGGTCTCGATGACCTATATGAGGGAAAATATGGTAATTTTTTATTATGATTGTGGATGATGTATATGAAATGTTAGTAAAGTGTTTCGATTTGTCCGGTAAAGCCTTTAATCCGAGTCCAATGATGGATACAGGTTAGGGGTGTTACAGGAACTATGTGAGATAGGCGTAAAACTGTAGTGAATGAAATAAAACCATACCTTTGCTACTAGTTTTAGGTATTTCCTTCGGCAAGAATGGCTCCCATACTTTTTTATAATCCATTAGGATCCCGGATTTGTCACAACATCAAGCACTTGTTGAAGAAAATCCTAATTGATATTGTTCATCATAGGGTAGTACTCATCTTCTTCAACATCAGGTAACTTAAACAAATCATTGATAGACTTAGAAGTAAGAGGTACCTTTTTCTTTCAAATGATGACCTCAGTAGCATCATGCATAGTCAAACTAGCATAGAATTCTCGAACTAGTTCATCATCGGGAAGTGAAAAAGCATAAAAAATTATTCCCACTTGAGAGCATTGATTTTCTTTCTAAACGGTATAGGAACAACCATCAAATCATTACTCTTCAAGTTAAAACCTTTTTTCAGGCATCATAGGTTGATGCTTGAAGATTGAATCAAATCTCTCTTTCACTTCTTTATCGATGAAAATCAGGTTTTTAGGAGTAGTCTTTGAAGATCTGGTTCTTTTCTGAGACATGGTATCTTTTCTTGAGACTTTAGAAAAGTTTTTCCACAAGGAGGAAAAGAGAAATCGACAAGGTGGGTAAGGACTTGCTATGACAAAAATCTTGCAATGGCAAGGATGGTGCGGTGACAATGACAACATGCGATAGGAATGGTGGTGTGCAGCGGGAACTTGGTGCTTCGGTAATCTTCTTTCGGCAGAAATAGGTGAATTCGACAAAAAGGTAAGAGAGACTGGGGTTTCTTTCAGGATTTGAGGCTAATGGCACAAGAGGGAAATTTTATAGATTTTTAGGGTTAAGCCAATTGCTTTGAGGGATATGAAAAATAATAGAATGAAGAGGAGTTTACATATGGAAGAATTAGGGCAACATGTAGCGAAAATTTAGCTACATTAGGGTTACTTGGGCAACAAGTAATGGGAGTGGTGGCAGAGTATGATTTTTTCCCTCATTTTTGTTGTCTTGGGCCTCAAACTCATATTGTATTTATAAATTTACTCAAGAAAAAAACTGATTAGTGCTTGGGCCAAATTTGACCCCCTTTGTTAACATTAAGAATTTAAAATTTAAACAAAACAAATGAAAGTTAAAAATTTTAAATCTTAATTAGAAAATTTCTTCTTAATAAATTACATTAAATTAATTCCCAAGAGAGGTTGGAGGGGTCACAGCAGTCCCGATTAAGTTCCAATCGCCTTAGACAGAATTAATTATATGTAATAAGTTAAGAAAATAAGTTCTAATTATTTATTTATTTACAAAACGAGTTCATGAAAAATCAAGGGTCTGTTAATTTGAATGAGGATTCAACTCACTCAACTTCACCATCCCAGTAGTGTTTGAGATATTGACCATTAACTTTTAATGTACCTCCGTAATTGTAGTATAATTTAGTAGCTCCATAAGGATAAACTCGGTAGATGGTATAGGGTCCTTTCCATTGGGATTTAAGCTTTTCAAGAAATAACTTCAACCTTGAATTAAAAAACAAAACCTTCTGACCTTCTTTAAACTCGGGAGGTTGTATATGACTATCATGCCATCTTTTTTATCTTTCTTTACACATTTTGGCATTTTTATAGGAAAACAACCTCAGCTCTTCCAACTCATCAAGTTGTAACATCCTTCTCTCAATGGCTTGCTTAAGATCAAAGTTCAACTGCTTCAAGGCCTAGTGAGCTCTATTCTCCAACTCTAATGGCAGGTGACATGCCATCCCAAAGACTAACCGATAAGGAGTCATTCCTAATGGTGTCTTCAATTCTATTCGATAGGCTCATAATGCATCATCGAGCCTTCGAGACCAATCTTTTCTGCTAGGGTGTACTACCCTTTCAAGGATACCTTTGATTTCATAGTTCACTCTTTCAACTTGCCCATTAGACTAGGGGTGATAGGCAGTAGCAATCTTGTGCTTCACATCATATTTGTCAAGCAACCACTTAAGTAGGAACCACATGACTACCTTAGCATCATTTGTAGGGTATGCTTCAACTTCAACCCACTTGGATACATAGTCCATAGCAACTAAGATGTATTAGTTCCCATACGAAGAAGGAAAGAGGCCTTAGAATTCAATGCCCTATACGTCGAACAATTCAATCTCCAAAATGTTTGTCAAGGGCATCTCATTCCTTCCTGATATATTTACAGTCCTTTGGCATTTATCATAGTTCTTCACATAAGCATAAGCATCTTTAAATAGTGTAGGCCAAAAGAAACCTGGTTGCAAAATCCTTGCTGCAATACGTGAACCACCACAGTGTCCCTCACTTGAAGATGAATGGCAATCTCACTTTCAGCTACACACTTTTGAATTATATTATCTGCACACTGTTTAAACAAAAACAGATCCTCCCAAAAATAATACCGACTACCATGGAGGAATTTTTTCCTTTGTTGGTATGTCATTTCTCGAGGAATTATTTCACATGCAAGATAATTGGGAAAATCAGCAAACCAAGGTGTCTTATGAATTTGACTTACCTCAAATAAGTGTTCATCTAGGAAATTCTCGTTGATAGGCACACATGATCGAGTTACCTAATCTTGCTCCAACCTCGGCAGATGATTAACTATTTGATTTTCGACACCTTTTCTATCTTGGATTTCAAGGTCAAAGTCTTGGAGTAAAAGTATCCAACGAATTAGCCTCAATTTTGCATCTTTCTTCCTGAGCAAGTATTTAATGGCCACATGGTCAATAAATACTGTAACTTTAGTACCTATAAGATATGAGCGGAATTTGTCAAAAGAAAAAACTATAACAAAGAGTTCCTTTTTCAGTTATCGTATAATTGAGTTGGGATCCTGTCAAAGTTCTGCTTGCATAGTAAATAGGGTAAAACACTTTGTTTCTTCTTTGACCTATCACAGCTCCAACAACGTAATCACTTGCATGGCACATCAACTCAAAAGGTGATCTCCAATCAAGTGTAACGATTATTGGGGCTGAGATTAACCTTTTTTTAGATCTTCAAAAGCTTCCAAACATGCTTTTTTGAAATCAAACAATGTATCTTTCTCTAACAACAAATACAACAGTTTAGAAATTTTTGAAAAGTCTTTGAAAAAAAATTTGGTAAAAATCGACATGGCCTAAGAAATTTCTGACTCCTTTCACATTAATTAGGGCCAGTAATCTTTCAATTATGTCTACCTTTGTTTTATCGACTTCAATTTCTCTCTTTGAGATTTTATGCCCTAAGACAATCCCTTCCTTAACTATAAAATGGAATTTTTCCTAATTAAGGACAAGATTTGTCTCTTCGCTACTCTTCAGTACCTTAGCCAAATTACTCGAAAAAATATCATAAGTGTTACCAAAAACAGAAAAATCGTCCATGAAAACCTCAACAAAATTTTCAACCATATCAGTGAATATTTCCATCACGCATCGTTGAAATGTTGCAGGTGCATTGCATAAACCCAAAGGCAATCGCCTAAAAGCAAACGTACCATACGGGCAAGTAAAGATTGTTTTATGTTGGTCCTCTAGTGCTACAACTATTTGGTTATATCCCGAATAACCATCTAAAAATAATAGAATTCATTACCTGCCAGTCGATCTAATATATGATCCATAAAAGGCAACGGAAAATGGTCCTTCCAAGTGGCTTTATTCAAATTTTTGTGATCAATACAGATTCTCCAACTAGTAACTGTTCACGTTGGAATCAACTCGCTACACTCATTTTTAATAATCATGATTTCACCTTTCTTCGGCATAAACTGCACTAGACTTACCAACGAACTATCTAAAATAGGATAGATGATTCCTGCATCTAACCATTTGATCACTTCATTTCTAGCAACTTCTATCATAATAGGATTGAGCCTCCTTTGCCCATCAATTCGAGCTCTTTCACCTTCTTCCAAAATAATTTTATGTATGGAAAAAGAAGGGCTTATACCTTGAATATCAGCTATGGTCCAACTAATTACTTTCTTAAATTTGTAAAACCCCAAACTCGGCCTAGACATTACAACCGAATCTGACGTGTCACATCGCAGTGCCCTCTAAAACTTGAACTTGTTGGAAAAAAACCGTTTTTAAGTTAAACCCATTTAGTTTTTATTGCTTGAGAAACTCGATAAATTCCATTATTACAATTGAAATTAACTTATCAAAACATTTGTTATCACTGATTCTTATTCCAATTAAAAACCGTGGAAGCCTCTTTAATTAAAAACCCTAAGGTTAAAAATGCATGTTTTTTTCATTGAAATCATTATTATTTTAAAAACTCGATGTTCTTACTCTAGCAGGTTAAAATACGAAATCCGAAAGCCCAATAAAAGTTAAAAATCCCCCAAATGGCCTTATTACATAATTAAAACCCAAATATAAAATCTTTGAATAAATTAAGTTTTAATCAAATTATTTACGGTCGTG
Organism: Gossypium longicalyx; assembly: GCA_025698465.1. Classification (NCBI taxonomy): domain Eukaryota; kingdom Viridiplantae; phylum Streptophyta; class Magnoliopsida; order Malvales; family Malvaceae; genus Gossypium; species Gossypium longicalyx. Next base: position 73,307,850 of record CM047002.1, on the reverse strand, counting down.
TGGCCACCATTGAGTCTCTCGTGGCTCCAAATCTCCTAAGGCTAGGGATTACCTGCACAGTTAACAGAAAGGGTGAGTTTACGAAAACTTAGTGTGTAATCCCCTATCAATCAACAGTAAACAGTGCATACAGTAACGGTCTGGGCTTCAGCCCTATTCAGTAATAGTATAGACTGGGCCTTAGCCCTATACAGTGATAATGTGGACTAAGCCCAAAACGGCAGCAATACAGTGCAGGTATGCAACCCATCCCACTCCAACCAACACACCACCCGTACCAACCATCACACCATGTGGGGATTAAATCGACCCACCCAGCCAACACACCAATATCGCAGTGAAGATGTTAACAGTAATGCGGCAAAGCTGCTAATAACTGTAAACGTAGCGTAGCCACTAATATCAGAATACGTGGCAAAGCCACCAGAACAGTAAAAACGTGGCAAAGCCACTAGTACAATACTTCCTCAAAATCAGACTCCCAACCCCAATGCAGAATGTCATGTCATAAATATTACGTGTATGCAAGGTCTCATACTCAGATACAGTCATACATATATCATACACTCATCAATCAACCTATCTCTAGGGTACAATGGTCATTTCCATCCATTAGGGGTAAAATAGTAATTTTATCCCTTTAGGGGTATTTCGGTCATTTAAATAACTTTGAGGTCTTGGTACAGGTAACGACCCTTTAGAGGGTCCTCAGTCATCTCGAACGACTCAGACAACCCGTATGGCTAAAACAATGTAAATAGGCCCAAGGCCGATAACTCGACCCAAGTGGGCCCATACGCTCATGTGGCCTTTTTAGCCCACTCCAATTTTTGCCACTTACCGTAAATTCTATTCGTGTGGGGCCTACAAACCCATTGGTCCCAAATGGCCCATCTCGACCCAATGGCCCATAACAGCCTAAGCCCACGAGAATGCTCGTGGCGGCCTTTACAGTCTGTCACCCATGATTTGTGGGCTCGGTTTACCACACAGCATTCGTACGCTTGTGAGGCCACAGATGCTGAAGTTTTAGCTTTTGGCTTTTGCCGATTCGCTGTAACATAGCGGTGTGAATACACACCTTTATACAATGTTTTGCTATTAACAAGATTTGGTGTACGACTACACACCTTTTGGAGAGGAGAACGTCAATCACCGCATGCCCAACCTAAATCCAAAATAAGGATACAATGTTAGTCTTCAATCACTTTGGTTAACCACCCTCATAATATCTCCTAATCTCCAACATTATACATCACTTACCTTGATAAAACAAGTAGGGTTCAAACCACCCCCAACCCATCATCACACTCGTATTGGCAAAGTTCTGCATTAAAGCCCACTTGTTACAAAACTTTAAATATAATCCACTTAAACCAAATGCATTACTTACCAAAATGATGACTAAAAAAGAAGAATAGCAGTATTTGACCTACCCCAGCATAGCCTATAATCGAGCACATGATGCCACGAACACACCCCTGACAATAATCGATGAAAAAGGAAGGGATTAGAGAGGGATACTATCATGGTACAATAAAAAGAAAGAGAGGCGGCACAACCGTGAACCCATACGCTAGTGATAGCAATAGCAAGGCTCAGCTAACGCTAAGAATTTGGCAATCCAAGAGGAAACTCAATTACCTTCATCAAACAGGGAGGGATTCGGCTAAGCAAGAGGATATTCGGCTAGCACAGAGAAAAACCCGAATTGTAACACCCCAAACCCAGCCCAGATGTTATGGCCGTATCCGACGTGCCACATTGAAGTTAAAAACCCATGTTTCATTTTAGTGTTAAAAACCGTCTTTTGTTAAGCTAAAGTGAATGGAAGCTGGGCACCAGGTAGGTATCCACAACAGAGGAGGTGAGCCATGAAGGCTGCTTAAGTACCAAGCTCTTCGATTGGATCCAATCCTAGACATGCCCACAACCATTGCCACACTTTGGTTGTATCGAGTTGAAATTCCTTTGGGTAGTTATTATCTTTATTAAATCGAATAATCGTGACGTCGTGTTATTTTAAAAAAACAAATATCGTTTTGGAAACGCGCCCTATGTCTATCCCATTTGAATTATTATCAACCAGTTTAAAGTTATTGAAAATAAAAATAATCCCCAAAAAAAACAAAGAAGAAAATTTAGTTAAAATGGCCTTATTACAACCCAAGATTAAATAGTAAATAAAATAAATTAAGGAAAATCTGTCACTTATTTCAAAGCCTAAAAGCGATCACCATGGCCACTCTGAATCCCCTCCGGCTCCAAGTCACCCACATCAAGGCCCACCTGCAAGGTTAAGGAAGGGGGTGAGTTTGGAAACTCAGTGTGTAAGAAAACCCATCCAAAGCCCAAGTCAGCTCAAGCACATTGAGCCTAAGCCCATTCAGTTAACAGTGGGTACTGGGCCGAAGCCCTTTTCAAAATACTGTAAACTAGGCCTTAGCCCCTTTTTAGATAACAGTATGGCCCATAGGCCCATTCCAGAATAGAGCAGTCATATTCATGTATGCAAGCCCAACCCAGCCTATAACCAATCGCTAAACTCCACCTGAACCAGCCCTACACTCCATGTGGGGAATAGCCCAACCCACCCAGCCCTACACTCCACAGTTGCAAGCATTACGCCCGATTACGATAAATTGAGGCAAAGCCTCCGAAGACGTGGATGAGCCACTTTCAATACTTCCTCCATCAATATCCCGGCCCCATGCATCGAGATAATAATAACATGGCATGCGATAAATAACAATGATCAAACATACATTTTTGGTCAACCTTAACCCTAGGGGTATCTCAGTAATTCCACTCCTATGGGTAAATCTGTAAATTTTCCACCTATAAAGGTATTTCAGTAATTTATCTATTTTAGGGTTTTCATGCATATACTCACTTTTCATGTATTAACAGAAACATTTACCGAGGGTTCTTACCGAATTGGGCCCGCTGGCCCATTATCCCAATTTTGGCCCATTAAGCCCAAAAATATTGAAGGCACAGAAATCTTGCACTCTGCGGTCTAAACACTGTAGTTTACCAGAAACGTTAATCGATTTACCTCACAAGCATTTGCACACTCGTAAGTCCATAAAATACCAATTTTTCGACATTTCGACTTTTCGGCTTTTGCCGATCTAGAGTAAGAAGGGGTGTCAGTTACACACCTATTTTATGACTATTCGCTGATGAGATCCACGCACGAACTACCTACAATTATATTACTACCACGGTAATCTAACTACCAAAACGAACTACATAATAACTCCTTACCTTATTCGGCCATAACACCTTAGGCACTAGCAATCCTACCTTTGCCGAAGTTTGCGACTAGACTTAGATCCCGTTGCTCCACCTATCCAAGCCCTTGATCAGCAGCCTCTAGATCACCTTACTAACAAGACAAAATAGTTATCACAACCCCTTAGGGCTACAAGTCCAAGTTGACAGCCTTCCTAACCTTTAGGGGTTTCGGCTTTTCTAAAATACGAATTAAAGACTAGATTGAAAAGACTTACCACTGGTTCCTTCGGTCAATGATTCCAATTAATCTCTACTCAATTCTGATGCCGATCTAGGCCCTCAAATGATAACAAAATTCGAGCCTTCAGTGATCTCAATATTCGGCTAAGTCCCTAAAAGTGTGGGGTTTTCGGCTTTTGCTGGAACTGTGTAAAGAAAGATGAAATAGGAGGGTTTTGCTGTGGTCTAGTCGACAAACACTTAAGGTTTAGAGAACTAAAGAGTCGGTCAAGAATGATGAAAAGGATAAGAGAATTGGCTAGAAGAAATCAGCACAGAAGAAAGTATTGTTTTCGGGATTTCGGCTTTCTAAGGCAAATGGCTATGAAGGTTTTAGAAACGTCTGAAGAAAAAGATGGAGATGCACAGGTGGATAGAGAGATTCGGCTATAGAGGAAGAGAAGAAAAAGAAAAAGTTGATGAAGAGAGAAGAAAAGAAAGAAGAGGAGAATGGTCAAGAAACGACACAATTTTCCCCTAATGCCGAATTTATACTGGCACTTAACCTAGCCGAATTTTGCCCCCTAAAGCACCCCTTGGCCGGCCAACTCTTGCTCCTCAAGAGTCCACCATTCAGACAATACTACTCCCCCTAATCAGCTCCTAAATCCTTTCCCTTATCCCCTCCTTACTCAATCCCTTAAGCAATTTAAACTCCTCCTAACAGACTTTCACTTCAGTTCCATTACTTACCTTTTCTGTGCATAAAAATTAATATCACTAATTTGCTTACCTTGCGACTCGAACCTTAGTTCTCCTCGGTCATCCACACGCCACCTCTAAAGCCCCCCCAAGTGACGTCACAAACCAGCTTACCACAGGCTTCCCTGTGTTTTATTTTACCCAATTAATACTTAAAAGCCCAACCAACCAAAACCCATTTTTCTTATGGAATTAAAATTAATTAAAACTACCGGGTTTTTAACCTAAGCTTGGGCCTTCTAGAGGCCCACTAACCTAAGTAAATCCACGCCAAGCAGACAGAACACCAAAAATTTAAAATTTACCAACATTCACAGAATTCCCGAAAATTGGTGCGTTACACGAATGGCATGTGGGATTCAGCCAAGGCTCCAAGAAGGGAAACGCAGTTACGAGTAAGAAGGAGAATGAAGAAGGATCAGAGAGATATTCAACCAGGCAAAACGAATGGGTGAGGAGAAAGGTGGAGATGTTCGGCCAACGAAGAGTGTGACAAGGAGAAAAGAAAAGAAATGGAGTACTAGAGGAAGGCAATATTCGGTCAAAGGCTTAGAAACAAAGAGAGAAAAGAGTCATGTCATTCGGCATCAATAAAAAGGAACTTTGGCTTAAACCCCGAAAGACATGAAAGAGAGATCGGGGCTAGGGAGAAAAATACCGAAAACGTCAAAAAGAACAAAACCCGAAATAGAAGGGGAAGAAATTGGCACCTACTCCCACACCAATTGCCGAAAATGCACCAAATGGGTTCCCCTAGTCGAATTTGCACATAGAAGTTGCACAATTCGGCTACAACACTCCTCTCCTCCCAATCCCTTGAAAATCTCCATAAATCTCTCCCTTTATCCCTCCTTGATATCCTCCATAACAACCTCCAAGACCCATTCAAACTCTCTATCACCAGAGTTTAAATCCAACGCCAACTCTTGTTGTCCTCTGGTGGCAAAATAAATGCTGCTTGCTTGCCATGGGATTCGAACCCTTGCTTACACAATAGCCAGGTCACGCCACAACCACCAGGTCACAAGCTCATTTGTGACACAAAATCTCACTCGCTTAAACATATGTCCTAACTGTTAACAGCCATTCTCACTTAAGAACAAAACTAGAAATGTTGCCAAGACTCAGACTCGAACCCAGGCTTCCTAAACACCTCCCAAACATACCCAGATTAGCTAACCACCGAAGAAAACATTAATTTTATGCCAAACATGCAAAGTTATAGACCCTACATTTTTGCGGCGTTACAACTCTACCCCCTTAGAGAAATTTAAGCCTCAAAATTTACCTGGTCAGAATAAGTGAGGGTATTGATGTCACATTGCCTCTTCTAGTTCCCACGTGGCCTCTTTTGAATCGTGATTAGGCCAAAGCACTTTGACTAGAGGAATAGATTTATTTCTTAATACTTTAATGTCACGATCCAATATATGCACCGGTTCTTCCTCGATAGTTAAATCAGGCCTAACCTCGACTTCCTTAACTGACACTATGTCTGAGGGATCAGAACGGTATCGCCTCAGCATTGAAACATGAAAAATTTCATGAACCCTATCTAACTCTAGAGGCAACTCAAGTTGATAAGCGACCGATACCACATGCTTAAGTATTCGGTAAGGCCCAATAAACTTAGGGCTAAGATTGCCTTTTCACCCAAACATCAAAATTTTCTTCCATGGTGAGACTTTAAGAAAGACGTAATCCCCTAAAGAGTACTCGATCTCCTTATTCTTTAAGTCTGCATAAGACTTTTTCCTATCAGATGCCTCCTTTAACCAATCTTGAATCAACTTTACCTTGTCTTCTGTATTAGAAATTAATTCTAGCCCTAGAATTTGCTGCTCTCCCAACTCAGTCCAACACGTAGGAGTACGACACCTACGACCATATAACGCCTCATACGGTGCCATCTGAATACTGGATTGATAGCTATTGTTATACGCAAACTCTGCCAGCGGTAAATAGTCCTCCCAACTGCCTCTGAAATCAATTACACAACTTCTTAACATGTCTTCCAGTATCTGAATCACCCTCTCTGATTGCCCATCTATCTGAGGGTGGAACGCAATGCTGAAATCCAGCCTTGTACCCAAAGCCTCGTGTAACTTCTTTCAGAAACGAGATGTTAATCTAGGATCTCTGTCAGATATGATAGAAACCAGTATACCATGCAGTCTCACAACCTCGGCCACATACAACTTGGCCAATTTTTACAATGAATAATTAGTGCGGACCGGTATAAAATGGGCAGATTTAGTCAATCGGTCTACAATCACTCATATCGAACCCTTCTTAGTAGGCGTTAAGGATAGCCCACTCACAAAATCCATGGTTACCCTCTCCCATTTCCAGAGTGGAATTTTAACTGGCTGCAGTAATCCAGAAGGTAGTTGATGCTCAGCCTTAACTTGTCGGCATGTTAGGCACTTACTCACATAGTTAGTAACTTCGCGTTTCAACCCTGACCACCAGTACATCTCATAAAGATCTTGGTATAACTTGTTTCTACCAGGATGCATAGCATATGGACTACTATGCGCCTCCTGTAGTATAGACTGTCTCAGATTAAAATCCCTCGGTATACAAACTCTTCCACGACAACATAATACTCCTTCACTATTCAGGCCAAAATTTGTAGTCTCACTATTTTCAACTTGTCGAAAACAAGGAACTAGTGACTCATCCAGTAATTGTTTCTCCTTAATTTGATTAGTCCAAGTCAGTCTCACTTGTAATTTAGCTAACAAGCTACCATTATCAAACAGGCTGAGACGAGCAAACATTGCTCTCAAATCAGATACAACCCTATGGCTCAGTGCGTCAGCTACCACATTAGCTTTACCAGGGTGGTACTCAATTGAACAATCATAATCCTTAAGTAACTCTATCCATCTTCGTTGCCTAAGATTTAGCTCCTTCTGAGTAAGGAGATACTTGAGGCTTTTATGATCCATGAAAATAATAGACTTTTCACTGTATAAGTAATGCCTCCAAATCTTCAGTGCAATTACCACCGTAGCTAACTCCAAATCATGAGTGGGGTAATTTGCCTCGTGAGGCTTAAGTTGACGAGATGCGTAAGCAACCACCTTACCCTCTTGCATCAACACACAACCCAATCCAATGTGCGACGCATCACTGTAAACAGTAAATTCCTTCTCAGACTCTGGCTATATCAAACAAGGAGCCTTAGTTAGACCATCTATCGGTTTCTCAAAACTTTCTTGTTGTTTATTAGTCCACTTGAATGGTACCCCTTTACGCAGTAGCTTGGTCAAAGGTACAGCAATCAATGAAAACCCTTCAACAAAACGTCTGTAATACCCAGCCAGACCCAGAAAGCTTCAAATCTCGGATACAGTCTTTAGTGGTTTCCAATCCATTACAGCTTCAATTTTTTGAGGATCCACCCTAATACCCTCGGCAGACACTACATGACCTAGAAACATCACTTCTCACAACCAGAACTCACACTTACTGAACTTTGCGTAAAGCTGGTTTTCCCTTAGAATTTGTAAGACAACTCAAAGATGTGCATCATGATCCTCTTCAGTTCTTGAATACACCAGGATATCATCTATAAACACAACTATGAACCGATCCAAATAAGGCTGGAATACTCGGTTCATCAAACCAATGAAAGCCGTTGGTGCATTCGTCAACCCAAACGGCATCACTAGAAACTCGTAGTGACCATAATGAGTTCTAAACACAGTATTATATATGTCAGCCTCCTTAACCTCTAGCTAATGATACCTAGATCAAAGATCTATCTTGGAGAAAATCGTAGCTCACTGCAACTGGTCAAACAGATCCTCTATCCTTGGTAAAGGGTATTTGTTCTTGATAGTTAGTTTGTTCAGTTTACGATAGTCGATACACATGCGCATGGATCCATCCTTCTTCTTCACGAATAGCATTGGTGCTACCTACGAGGACACGCTCGATCGAATGAATCCTCGGTCTAGTAGCTATTGAATTTGAGCCTTTAACTCCACCAGCTCCTTCGGTGCCATCCTATAGGAGGCGATGGACACTGGCGTTGCTCCAAGTAGGAGCTCAATACCGAATTTGACCTCACGGTCTGGAGGCAACCCAGGAAGCTCCTCAGGAAATACATCTAGAAACTCCTTAACAGTTCTGACATCTCCCATAGAATGACCTTTAGAAGCAGAAATGCTAACATAAGCTAGGAACATCTCGCAATCCTTGCGAACCAGCTTCTCGGCCCTTAACGCAGAAATCACATTAGACAAATAATCTCTTCGCTCCCCTATCACACTCACTTCCTCATCCTCCGTAGACTTCAACACCATACGCTTAGCAGCATAATCCAATTTAGCACGGTGTTTCACTAGCCAATCCATGCCCAATATGATATCAAATTCCCCAAACGGCAGTTCTATCAAATCCGCTGGAAAGACCACCCCTTGGACCTCTAGGGGCACGCCTCTGAATAACTTATTCACCCCAACTGACTGTTCTAGTGGACTCAATATAGTCATATCACTAACAGTATTTTCAAACTGAATACCCAGCATCCCAGACACAATGCATGCAACATACGAGTGTGTAGACCCAATATCAATTAAAGTAGTGTATGGTACATTATAAATAAAAAATGTACCAGTTATGACGTTAGGGGTGTCATGTAACACCCTGATTTTGGGCCTAGAAGTAATGGGCCTTGAGTTCGGATCTGTTAGAAGGCGGCTTGAATAAAAGAAAAGTGTTTAAATATTTTACAATTGTGTGTTTAGTTTAATTGTTAAATTATTTAGGAAGGGTTGGTAGTGTGGAAAAAGTCCTGGGTTCGATCTAGGGCTTAAGCAAAATTTTGCATTTTTTTCTAAAGAACCCTGAGCATTAGGTGGAAGGCTTATTAATAAGGCCTGGTAAAATTTGACACAAGGAAACGCTTGGCCTAGTGGCAAAAGGCATGGGTAGTAAGTAGGAGGTCCAAGGTTCAAGTCTTGGCCTTGGCGAAAATTTTTTATTGCGCATAAGATTAGTAGGGAAGCTAACATTTAGGCTTTATAAATATGTTAGGTGGAAATTTGACACAAAGGATGCGCTTGGCCTAGTGGCATGATGGCGTTAGGAGTAAGGAGAGGTGTTAGGTTCAAGTCGCAGCATGAGCAAAAGTTGTGGGAATGTCTCCAACTGGATACAATGAGGAATCCCATGATGAGGACACTTACGAAGTAACTCCTTGAATCACTCCCAAGCCATATACAAAGACTCGTCATCCAATTTTTGGAAACTTGTGATCTTGTTCCTCAACTTACCGTTTTTGCTAGGCGGGAAATACTTAACCAAAAATCCCACTACTAATCCTTGCCATGTAGATATAGAACTTGGTGGCAATGAATTGAGCCATGCTCGTGCTCGATCTTGCAATGAGTACGGAAACAACTTCAACCTCAGTGCGTCTTTAGTCACACCAACTATCTTGAATGAATCACTCACCTCCATAAACAATCGAAGGTGGAGATGTGGATCTTCCGCGGGCATACCACTAAATTGGCCCACCATTTAGAGCATTTGAAACATCACTGGTTTTAATTCAAATTGGGTTGCCTCAATATCTGGCCTTCTGATTCCTAACTCATTGAAAAGTGGTAAATCATATTGTCTGATACATCGATTCCTATCATCGGCAATGAGGATGGGACTTTGTACACAATCGGCTTCATTACCTTGGTCTTGATTCTAATTTCCAAGGTCCATATTGACTTCTCTTTGAGCTATCCGTTCACGTCTTTTTTGTTTGAAAGTTCACTCAATTTCAAGGTCTACAAGGAGTAAATCGATAATCCGATCTATGCTCATAAACACCTGAAAAGAAAATCAGAAAATTAAAAAGAATAAGTTAGTAATGTTAGAAATAAACCAAATTGGAAGTAAATAATTTCACAAAAAGAAATTACTTTGGCAACAGTTAGCGATCCCTGACAACGGTGCCAAAAACTTGTAACGCATAGGTTTGTGCAAGTGCACACAATCGTTATCAAGTAATCAGTAAGTATCAAGTTATCATCTCTACAGGGATTGTATTTGTGTTAAATCACGTAATTGTAAAATTATACTAACAACTTGGTAAATAAAAACACAATATGGTTGAGAAGTGATGATTAAAATTGAATATATTAAACTAAATGCAATGATCCCTAATGCAAATTATCCTAAGTATGTAAACTATATGAATGAAATAGATTTCAGCAAAATTAAACACAATTTGCAACAATTATAACATAAATAAACTAGGACAATTACTTTAATTAAACTTAATTTATTATCAACATGCTTAATAACATTGGAAAAATCATTCCATGGAAACTCGATCTTTCATGAGTTTGGAAACTACATTAGGTCCTTTTGGAATCTTTTACTTAGTAAATACGTATTTTCCTAATCCTTATTTACTAATGGTTTCTTAGAATTCGTGTGAGGTAACAAGGACGTATTAGATTTGAAACAATTTAATCACACAAATCTAAAAACTATGCAGATAATAGAGCTTGGTTAGAGTTGTTATGTAACCTGTAATTTAATTGGGTTAGGATCTAAATTAAGCATGCACATTTCAGTTATGGGTCCACTAGTCGTCATCTGGATAGGATCGGTTAGCTAATTCAGGTGCATTTCAATCATGTATGAATGAAATACAGACTTGATTTTAATTGAAAACATGAGGCTCAAACATTATAAGCTTGAATCAAAGAAATATTATTTAATCAAATCAATCATCCTAGCTTAAATAATATTAAGCTAACATTGTTGTAAACAAGAACAAAGAACACATAGCAAACATTTTTATTTTAAATCCAAGAAAAGAAAGATTAAACCCAAATCAAAGTGGCTGTCACCCAAGACTCTGACTGACGAGGCTCCTTTGCTCCTTCGCTTTGCTTCTTTGTTGATAGCTCTCTAAGGTGGCCGACCAAGGGCTCTTTAAGAGGCTTAATTGCTAAAATCTCTATGAAGAGATGATGCTAGGCATGGAAATGGAAAATGCTAAAGAAAATTGAGAGAGAAGATAGAATGATGATGGATGAGGGATGAATGATAAGGGATCAAATGAGGTCTTATTTATAGGTGAAGAGAGGAGGGTAGTTTGCTAAAAATAGAGAGGTTTAGTCTCTTCAAGCTTGTCCAATGAATGGCCAACCATGCTTAGTGGAATTTGAGTTGAACTTTGTTTGATTTTTAAGCAATTTAAATGCCACAACAACTCAGAACTAAGACTCGGCCAAATGCAAATCTTCAGGCGAATCTCTAATTTCTTCAACATTGCAAGGACCTTGTGTAATTAAACCAAAAAATGGTTTATGCGGACAGCCATGTGTAGTCGAATTTGTGTTGACTTGGTCTTCAATTTGGACCTTTTTTTTTGCAATCCAGCAAAGCTATTAGACTTGTCCAAAATAAATACATAAATTAATGGACCAAAGAACAAAATTTATCCAATTTAAATAATTTATTAAAACTAAAATTATTAATGAAATATTTTAAAATAAATTATTAAATGTAATTTTATATTTTATTATTTAATTTAATCATGCATGGTCCATTTTATGTCTTACAAATATAATATGTTCAAACAAATCTAAAATAAGCCATTTTATGTATGAAAACTATATAATAAAGCATAAAATCACATTTTAATAATTTCTATGTCCTAATTTCATATTTTCACATATTTCATCAACTTATTAAACAATTACTTAGTTTTAACAACGAATTTAAGTAAAAAGGTGATAAATTACATAGGAAAATCCTATATATTTTTCATTTTACAATAGCATGAACTAGACTTGATTGAGATTGGTTGGAAAGCCTATTTATGCCATGTTATGTTCCATTTGGTTTATGTAGGTGATTGAAAGTTTAGGTGAGAAATATGACTTGGTAAATAGCCTATTTTTGTCCACACAGGTAGAGACACTGGTGTGTGTCTCAGCTGTGTATGACACATGGTCAAGTGACATGGTCGTGTGTCCCCTGGTGTTTAATTAGAAATCAAGTCAATATGCTCCACACGGCCCAACACACGGGCGTGTGACTTGGTCGTGTGGCATAAGTTAGTATACCATACAGGTTTGGCATGGCATAGCATATGGCCTGGCACACGGGCGTGTGAGGCCATTTCGTATTGCACACGGGTGTGTGGTTGGCTGTGTGACCCAAGTCAGAGAGTTACACGGGGTCGGACACGGGCTGGGACATGGCCATGTGATCCCATTTTGAATGTCAACATGACCTGTGACACGGACTTGCCGGGCCACACAGGCGTGTGTTGTAACACCCTTAACCCGTATCCATTGCTGGACTAGGGTTAAGAGGCATTATCGGTCATATCAGAACATTACAAAATCATAAATTAGACATCATCATACCATAGCAATTCATACACAAATAGTCCTTTAGAAGGTTTACGAAACCTTAAACATGCTTTGGAGAAGTTTTGGGACCAAACCAAACACATACAAAATTTTTTTAGTTACAGAGGTCAAACGCCCGTGTAAACAAGCCATGTGCCTCATGCAGCATTAGACACGCCGGTGTGTCTAGACCATGTCAAATCAAGGCATACGTACTGACTTAATCACATGGCCTCACGGCATGCCCGTGTTCCTTGGTCGTGTTCAAGACTGACTTAAAATCGTAGGGTACCGCAGTGGACACATGGCCGTACAACATAACCGTGCGTCGCACACGGCTGAGACACACGCCCGTGTCTCTACACGTGTGGACAAAAATAGGCCATTTGAATAGCCAATTTGCTACCCAATTTGGGTCAATCCTTCAAGCATCAAACCAAGCACATTTACACTATAATTTCAGCCAATTTCAATAACAAAACATACATCATTCATGCCATATTATTATCAACCAAATTCAAGCTTATAAACTACACTTAATCATATCAAATCATAAGCCAAAGTCATATTAAATTATATGTTTCATAACTTCAATTCACCTCATTCATTCTCATGCCAAAACCTTGCCAAATTGACCATTTCACTAGGCCATTGAAGTACATCGAAACATACCATTTATAAACACAAGCATATACCAAATTTATTAATAATCTCATCCATAACCTAGTCATATCACATGGATAGATATATACATCACAAAACATAACCAAAATCCTCTAGCTTATACATGCCATACTTCAATATATACATTTTCAAAAGGTACCAAAATAGAGTTTGATAGTATGATGATGATCCTCAACGATCCCTCATCTCCCGATAGCTGCGATATATATAAAACAAAGCAAACACACACAAAGTAAGCTTTCAAAAGCTTAGTAAGCCATATACAAATAACATCATTTCATTCATATAATTTAAGGTAAACTACATTCACATAGCCATATATCTCTTATATTTCATTTGAACAAGATTCACATATACATATCATAACTCATTCTCATAGCAACTCATACTTATATCATATATTTAGCAAGGTACATATACTTACCTTTCATTCTCAAACATAGTATACAATTCAAACGTACCTGAGTCGGATACAAATTCACATAGTCATCTATTTTCTCGGAATGACCGTTGAACCGTTTAGAATCATAAGGATATGCGGATAGCTCAAAAAGCTCGTATAATGCCAACGTCCCAAACATGGTCTTACATATAATCAAATATCGATGCCACTGTCCTAGACAAGGTCTTACACGAAATCAAATACAATGCCAACATTCCAGACATGGTCTTACATGTAAATCATAAGTCAATGCCAACGTCCCAGACGTGGCCTTACATGATAACACATATCGGATCCTATGTCATGACATATGTATCCTAACTATTCCTAAGGTTCGTACGGGGTTTTTCAGACTACGGAACTTTATTGATACTTTCTCGAATGTCTCATTTTTCTCAACTATATATTCATTCATCATAGTTCGATAGCATAAAATCGATAGTAATTCAATTCAAAACACATTTATTTCTATATAGACTTACCTTGTACGGATTTGGATAAACAGAATCGACTACTCAACGACTTTTGACTTTCCCCGATCTAATTTTGTTTTTTTTAGTTCTTGATCTATATAAATTCAAATTTAACTTTTTTATTCACCAAATCATTCAATTCAATCCAAAATCACATATCTGGGCCATTTTGCAAATTAGCCCTCATATTTTCATATTTTGACACTTTAGTCCTTAATTCACAAAATCACAAAATACACAAAATTTCTTTGAACACATGCCTAGCCGAATATTCATAGTGTTCATATAAGCTCGCACATTTTATTTATTTCACATTTTAGTCCATCAAAATATGATTTTTACAATTTTACCCAAATTACTCAATTTCATCAAAAATTCGAAGACAAAACATGTTAACACAACATCAAGCTTTCACATACTATCATCAAACTTCATAAAACTCATAATTTCATCAATGGCATAACTAAAAATCATCAAAAAAATCAGAAATTGAGATATGGGCTTGATAGAATACAGTGTAACGATTACAAAAAAGTAGAAATGATCAAAAACGGACTAAAACACATACCTTAATTCTCAAATTTCATAGTCGAACCCTAACTCAATCTTTTTCTTTCTTATGTCTTTGATTTTCGACAAGCATGGATGAATATAATGGATAATTTCATATTTTGTGTTATTAATAATAACAATTTTATCAATTTCCAATTTTTCCCTTGCATTATAAACATTTAAAACATTAACATTAAGGTCATAATTGTCCAATCATGGTGTAAATGGCATATTAACAACATAAGGACTTCTCAATTAAAAAGCCACATCAAATAGGAACTTTAACAAATAGCAGTCAACTTTTACATTTTATTCGATTAGGTCCTTTTATCCAATTAAGCACACAAATGATCAAATTTTCATGCGAGATTTTCACACATACTAATTCACATATATTAAGCACAGAAAATAATATTAAAATATTTTTTACTCGAATTTGTGGTCCTAAAAATGTGTCCCTTGTATTTTGAAATTTTTTTCTAAGTTTTTCAAAAATTTCTTGAGTTATTAGTTTAGTCCCGAACCACTTCTAAAGCATGTTTTGGGCCTCATAGGCTCGTATTAGTGACTTGATGAATGATTGTGATTGACTTGTATTTGAATTTATATTTGTATTAGAAATATATGTTCGATTGTGTAATAAGTTCGATAATCTGCCGTAACCCTATTCCGACGACGGATATAGGTGAGGGGTGTTAATTTATTGGTATCAAAGCTACAATTTAGTCGATTTTAAGACTAACGTAGCGTGTGCGAGAGTCTAGCTATACATGCCATATATAATCTATGATAGTGTTATAACTCCTAACAATTTAAATCGCGTTTTCTTATAGAAATATATCCCAATCGAGTTGTGGCTGATGATGTTGAGAGTAATACGCCAGCCTCCATTCACAGAGTAGTGCAGTCTGAGTCGAGACCCGTATCGGGTAGTCAGGGAGGAAAGGCCAAGGAAGCCTTCTTCCAAATGATGAACGAGTGGTTTACTAAGTTTGTCCAAACTAATCCAACTGCTCAACAACTTCTACCCCCACCTATTCCCTAATCGGTTCCCATAGCTCCTCAAGGTTTGGAACCTTTACGGTTGAGTAATTTGCCTATTGATAAAATTTGAAAGTACAGGGCTAAAGACTTTAGAGCTATAGTTGACGACGATCCTGAGAGAGCCGAGTCTTGGCTTGAGAATACGATCACAGTATTTGATAAACTATCTTGTACGTCAGC
This sequence comes from Gossypium longicalyx, assembly GCA_025698465.1. Taxonomy (NCBI): domain Eukaryota; kingdom Viridiplantae; phylum Streptophyta; class Magnoliopsida; order Malvales; family Malvaceae; genus Gossypium; species Gossypium longicalyx. Next base: position 73,291,870 of record CM047002.1, on the reverse strand, counting down.
TGAATGTGTAAAATGCACTGTATCACTTCTGAGAGACACTGCATGTCAGTGGTGGAATACTTTGATATCCGTGGTGCCGAGAGAATGAGTCACGTAGGAATTCTTTTAAGCTGAGTTTAGAAAGAAATACATCAGTTAGCGTTTTATCGATCCAAAACAAAAAAAAATTCTGGAGTTGAAATAGGGTCGTATGTCTGTGATTGAGTACGAGAGAGAGTTTGTGAGACTCAGGAAATATGCTCAAGAATGTGTTTCCACTAGGGCAATTATGTGTAAATGATTCGAAGACGGGTTAAATGAAGACATCAGACTATTAGTCAGGATTCTGGAATTGAAGGAATTTGTTATATTAGTTGACAGAGCATGCAAAGCTGAGGAACTAGGCAAAGAAAAGAGAAAAGCTGATTTCGAAGCTAGATATTTGAGAAAGAGATTGATGAATAAACCCTATCAAACCTAGTCAAAAAAATCACCGGATTCATTTAATCGTTCAACAGCTTCAACGGGGTATTCAAATAGAGATCGTGGAAAGCAATACACGAGTCCTAAAGCTTCATTATTGAGTGTGGGTAGTGTTGGAAACAATAAACCTGAGTGTCAACGGTGTGGAAGGTGACATTTTGGAGACTACTCGATGAGTAATAAAGGTTGTTTTAAATGTGGCTCACACGATCACTTCATTCGGGATTATTCTGAGTTACCCAATAAAGATGGATATCAGAATTTAAGATCGAGTAACATATCTTCTAGAGGGAGACCACCTAAAAGTACGAGAAATGTGACTAGTAGTAAAGGAGTGACAAAGGACTCTGCTGTGAGATTCGAGGCTAGAGTACCAGCTAGAGCTTACGCTATTCGCACTCGCGAAGATGCGTCATCACCTAATGTTATCACCGGTATATTTTCTCTCTATGAAACTAATGTAATTGCCTTGATTGATCCTAGACCAACTCATTCATATATCTATATGAATTTAGTGTCTAGTAAAAGTTAGTCTGTTGAGTCTACCGAATTTGTGATTAAAGTATCGAACCCCTTAGGAAAGTATGTCCTAATTGCTAAAGTTTGCAAGAATTATCCTCTGATGACTTGGGGTTACTATTTTCTGACAAATTTGATGCTTTTATCATTTGATGAATTCGATGTGATTCTGGGTACGGATTGGTTGACTCTGCATGATGCTATTGCGAATTGTAGACAAAAGACTATTGAATTGAAATGTCAGAATAATGAAATCATTTGAATTGAATTTGATGAGTCGATTGGATTACCTGTTGTGATATCATCGATGTTAGCTCAGAAATATGTGAGAAAAGGTTGTGATGCTTACCTTGCGTATGTTGTAACAGCCCGTTTTTAGTCAAATCGAAACAGTGTTTTGAAACCAAAAATTTGAGGAAGAAATAATTATTTTATTATTATTTTAATGTTTATATCGTGAATATATGATGTTGTGAAATTTTTGATAAGAAATTTTATCATTTGGTTGGTCAATTCGATAAAAAGGACTAAATCGTGTAAAGCGTAAAAGTTGAATTCTAGATGTTAAATGCAGTAAATGACTATGAATATTAAATATGGAGGTTCTTAAGTGATAAATGGACCATTATTAAGGTAAGTGAACATTAATGGACATGCATAAATGAATTTTAATGTTATATACTTAAGGTTAAATTAGTAATTTATGAAATAACATACTCCATAAGGCTATCATCTTTATTAGTTTCTTCCACCTGAATTTCAAAGATTAAAATCCATGGGAACGAGCTAGGCTTTGACTACTTTGAAAGCTCAATTGGTGAGTAAATTTTGTTCCATTTTTAATGATTTCTATGTTTTTGTGATCGTTGCATCTAGTACTAGCTAGCACAAGGATTATTTAGCAAAATTGTTAAAGATTTTGAAAGTTTCCATTGATGAATATGTATGATTTTGATGTTTGGTGATAGATTATGAATACTTATTATGAATTATGAAAGTTTTGTAAAGTGTTTTTTAGTGAAAATGCAAAATAGGGATTAAATTGAGAAATGTGTAAAGTTAGTGGTTAAAATGTGAAATAAATGAAAAATATGGGCTACTAGGGGTATAATAGTAATTTGGCTAGCATGGGTCTATTGTGAATTACATTAATTTGTGATTTTATGAAATAAGGACTAAATTATGAAATATATGAAATATGTGGGGTTAAAGTGTAAATGTGTTTTGAAGTGTGTTTTGGACTAAATTGAATGATTAAGTTAATTCTAAATATATTTTGATCAAGAAAGGAGAAATACAGACTTGGATCGGGGAAAAGATAAAGTTATTGACTAATAGACATGAGTTGTCGTTTTAGCATCCGAGGTAAGTTTGTATGTTATAATTTCATTCAAATGTATTCTGCAAGCTTTCATATAACATAAATTGTGATTATGTGATTATGGACAAGTTTATAAATGATTCGATGCTGATTCAACGAGAATTTAATGGTTGGAATCCCAGTTGAACCTTTGTAATGCCCCAAATCTCGAATGCCCATGTTGAATTATTTTTGTGTGTTATGGCGTGAATGTATGACTGACTTAGTGGTTTAGTGTTCTGGGAATGTCTGGGAAGTCATGGGTTCAAGCCTTAGCTTGAGCAAATTTTTGCTGCTACTTGAATAAACCCGTGTTTTCTGATAGTAGGCTTCTTAAATTATTGTGGGTAAGGCATGACATGAAGTGCCTGCTAGTCTAGTGTTAAGTGGCCTGTTGGGATGTATAGAGGTCTTGAGCTCGAGACCTACCACGTTCAAGTGTATTTTATTTTGGCCTGTTGCCGTATGGATGGTTGTGAATCACTAGAACTCTTCTACTTGGTCGGTTGGGTTGTTGAGGGAAGTAAGGGGTCATGTTAGCCAAAATTATGGAGAGATTTTAGGAGAGGGATAAGGGGAGGAAAAAGTGGAAGCTAAAGTGTACAGGAGTTGTGGCCGAATAGGGGATTGACCACTCAGGATGTCGGCTATGGGTGAGAAGTGGTCACTTTATTTTGGGTTTTGCAAAAATTGTAATGCTTTTCAATCTTCGTTTTTGAAGCCGAGCTTTATTTTTCTTTTTGTGCATCTCTCGGTAGGGTGCTTTGATTCTTCCTTCTTCCCTTTCCAGTTTGTTGAATAGGCCTATTACCCTAGCCTCTATTTTGGTTTTGAATAAGTACTTCTTGACTCTTTTTCATCTTTTCTTTTCCCCTCACTCTATTCTTCCTTCGCCGAATATCCTCCTTCCTCCCTCTCCCTGACTCGAAAGTTACCCCTTTTGACCGAATACCTTTGGCATTTATGGCTGTTTCTTCTCTTCCTCTCCTCTCAATTGTGCTATTTTCTCTTGCTAAAACTGAATATCTCTTTTGTTATGCGGGCAACATCTAGATTGGAGTCTGGGTGGATCATTGGTTAGTCTTTTCTTTTCTCAGGTTTGCGATTTCTTTTTCTTCAATGGGCCGAATGCATCCTACTCATTCACCCTTATTTCACATTAATGGCTGTCACTTAACTCTGTGGTTGCCGAATATGGCTAGGGGTGCGATCTCTATAGTTAAGGGGGTTAGGCTGATTGTCCTTTCACATATGTAATCCTGTCACTCGTGGTTAGTTCTTTAGGTATTATTTATATTTACAAGGGATTATAGCTTCTGATGAATCGGTTAACTGTTTCGGAGTTTTTGAAACAAACACTGTCTTAAAGTGGGAGTTTTTGAAACAAACACTGTCTTAAAGTATAATGACAAACTAATATGTTTGATAACGGCTAAAACGACTCGAATTTTTTTTTGTACAATAAAAAGTCATCATAAATTTTGTTAACAGCCTAGAGAAGTTCTTATGAAGAACTGTTTTTCATCAAACTTGTGTTTTGGAAAAACACTCAATATGACATCACAGATTCAACAATAACAACTAGGCCGGGTTTGGGGTGTTACATTTAGTAGTATCAGAGCCAGGCTGTAAAACTCGACTGTGGATTTAGGTTTTTAAAAAAACGAAGAAATTTCAACAAAATTGTTTTCAAACGGTTTAAAGTGATTGGTATAATTTGGAAATGTTTTACTGAAGAAGTGGTACACTGAGTCTCCGCGGCGATCTTGTAAGTCTTCTGACTTTTTATACTGAAATAAGAACACTGAAATGTTATTACTAAGACTATTTCAGGTAGTAAAACTCTATTGAGACTCTGTAGTTAAAGTAAACTTCGAATTGCAAACTGCGAAAACAAACTCTGAAATAATATTGTTCATAAAATATCTTTAATAAACACTAGAACAATAAACTGACTGGCATAAAATTGTTAAAATAGATTAAAGTGCGATTGGATAATGAGCACTAGCGGTATTCATAGTAGAGGCTGCGGTAGAGGCCGTGGAGGTGCTCGGGCTGGGTCTTTGTCTTCTGGACACCAGCCTATTGAGGAAGCTAGAGAGGTTCCAGCTTCACGTTCGACTGAGGCAGGGTCTCAAAATCAAACAGCTAGGGACGACACACTGTCCCAAACGATGTTGAGAATTCTGGAAAGGGTCATTGGGCCTGATACTGGCAATCTGGGCCGCGAGTCGGTTATGAAACGACTCAGGTCTAATGGGGCAAAAATATTCAGGGGTATGCTGGAGTTGCCTCTAATGTGGCTGAATATTGGATTGAAGCCACATAAAGGATCATGGATGACCTTGATTGCACCCCTGATCAGAAGCTAAAAGGTGCAGTATCACTATTGAGAGACGAGCCATACCAGTAGTGGCTTACCGTCAAAGAGGGCACTCAAGCCAATTGCTTGACCTAGGAGTTTTTCAAGACTACCTTTGAGGCTAAGTATTTTTGTGCTAGCTATGTGGATGCCCATAGAAGGGAATTCTTGAATTTAACTCAGGGCGATAGGACAGTGGCTTAGTATGAGGCTGAATTTTTAAGACTGAGCCGCTATGCACGAGGGATGGTGGCAATAGAATACGAGCTGTTTGTTGGATTTGAGGATGGCCTCAGAGATGGTCTAAGGGTTTTGATAGCTCCTCAGAGGGAGCGAGATTTTGCAGCATTGGTTGACATGGCAAAAATTGTTGAGGATGTGACGCGCGCAGAGCGCCAGAGTAGAGAGAAGGGCAGAGGTAAGAGGGATACTGAGCCCTCAAATTCTTTTCAGAGGTTTAAGAAAAAGCCCTGAGCTGATGGGCCAATCAGAGTTAGAACCCCTCCTGCTACTGCTGGACTGCAATTTTGTATTGATTATGGGAAACGCCATCAGGGCGAATGTTAGACGAAGTTGGGTGCATGTTTGAGATGCGGATCATTAGAGCACCGGGTTAAGGATTGTCCATAGGGGCCCGATCAGATGCAAGCTACCGGTATGGGTACTGGTCAGCCACCGAGAGGTGTTCAGCAGCCACCGAGAGGCCGTGGTTAGGCCAGGGGTAGGAATGGTATGGGACGTGGTTGCGGAGCACCAGGCAGAGGTGCTGGTCATACTGAGGCGAGGCAGCCGGTACTAGTTTATGCTGCACGTCACCGTGAGGACGGAGATGCTCTAGATGTTATAACGGGTACGTTCTTTATCCATAATGTACCTTATATTGCATTGATTGATGTTGGGTCAACACATTCATATATAGAATGCTCTATGTTTGAGATGTTTGGTATTATGGCTGAAAACTCTATGATTGAGATTACTGTTTTAAGTCCGCTGGGACAGTCTGTTTGGGTAAATAAGTTGTTTAGAGATGTTCCCTTAGTGATACAAGGAGTGGTCTTTCTGGCCAATCTTATGGAGCTGCCTTTCAGAGAATTCAACCTAATACTAGGCATGGATTGTTTGGTTAAGCATCGAGTAAGCTTGGATTGTACCACTAAATGGGTCGTACTGAGAACTGAGACAGATGAGGAAGTAGTAGTAGTTGGGGAACGACGAAATTATTTGAGTAATGTAATTTCAGCGCTAAGGGCCAAGAAGTTGGTTCGCAAGGGTTGTAAGGCACTCTTGGCCTATGTTAGTGTTTCAGATGCTGGGGACTCTTGGGTAAAGGATATCAGAATATTTAAGGATTTTCTAGATGTCTTTCCTGAGGAGTTACTAGGGTTACCTTCAGAATGTGAAGTAGAGTTTGGGATTGAGCTCCTTCCTGGTATAGCTCCAATTTCTATCGCCCCTTACAGAATGGCACCGAAGGAGCTAGTGGAGCTTAAGGCCCAGATTCAGGAGTTACTAGACCGTGGGTTTATCCGACCTAGTATGTCTTTGTGGGGAGCACCAGTTTTGTTTGTGAAAAAGAAGGATCAATCCATGTGTATGTGCATCGACTACAGGCAATTGAATAAGTTGACCATTAAGAACAAATACCCTCTACAAAGGATTGATGATCTGTTTGACCAACTGCGAGGAGCATCAGTTTTCTCTAAAATAGACCTCCAGTCGAGGTATCATCAGCTAAAAGTTAAAGAGGTCGAAGTGTACAAGACGACATTTAGGACTCGTTATGGTCATTACGAGTTCCTGGTAATGCCTTTTGGACTAACAAATGCACCAACAACTTTTATGTATCTGATGTATAGAGTATTCCAACTCCTTCATGTAGCACTGAGTTGGGTGAGCAGCGTGTTTTGGGTCCTGAGCTAGTATCTAATACCGAGGATAAGGTTAAACTAATTCGAGATCGAATGAAGGCAGCATCGACAGACAAAAGTCATATTATAAGGATCTGAAATGTAAGGAAATTGAGTATTTTGTGGGAGACTTTGTGTTTCTGAAGGTCTCACCATGGAAGAAAGTACTGAGATTTGGGCGTAAGGGCAAGTTGAGCCCAAGGTTTATTGGGCCTTATCGCATATTGAGATGAACAGGACCTGTTGCTTACCAGTTAGAACTAGCTTCGGAATTAGAGCGGATTCATGATGTGTTCCAAGTCTCTATACTAAGATTCTTTCTGATCCTTCGCATGTTGTTCCAGTTGAGGAGATTAAAGTTAAACCAGATCTAACTTTCGAGGAAGAGCTAGTCCAAATTTTGGATCGAGAGGTGAAAGTCTTGAGAAGAAAATCAATTCCTCTAGTGAAAGTCCTTTGGCAGAATCACAGTTCTAAGGAGGCGATGCGACAACAATACCCTCACCTATTCTGATCAGGTAAATTTCGAGGCTAAAATTTCTTTAAGGAGGGTAGAATTGTAAAGCCCCAAATCTCAAAAACCCCTATTGAATTATTTTTGTGTGTTGTGGCATGAATATATGTCTAACTTAGTGGTTTAATGATATGGGAATGTCTAGGGAGTCATGGGTTCAAGCCTGGGCTTGAGCAAATTTTTTCTCCTACTTGAATAAACCCTTGTTTTCTGATAGTACGCTTCTTAAATTATTGTGGGTAAGGCATGACATGAAGTGCCTGCTAGTCTAGTGGTAAGTGGTGTGTTGGGATTTATAGAGCTCTTAAGTTCGAGACTTGCCACGTTCAAGTGTGTTTTATTTTGGCTTGTTGCCGTATGGATGGTTGTGTCTCACTAGAACTCTTCTACATAGTCGGTTGGGTTGTTGAGGGAAGTAAGTGATCATGTTAGCCGAAATTGTGGAGAGATTTTAGGAGAGGGATAAGGGGAGGAAAAAGTGGAGGTTAAGGTGTAGAGGAGTTACGGCTGAATAGGTGATTGACCACTCAGAATTTTGGCTACGGGTGAGAAGTGGTCACTTCATTTCGGGTTTGGCAAAAGTTATTATGCTTTTCTCTTTTCGTTTTTGAAGCCAAGGTTTATTTTTCTTTTCGTGCATCTTTCAATAGGGTGCTTCGATTCTTCCTTCTTCCATTTCTAGTTCGTCGAATAGGCCTATTACCTTAGCCTCTATTTCGGTTTGAGTAAGTACTACTTGACTCCTTTTCGTCTTTTCTTTTCCCCTCACTCTACTCTTCCTTGGCAAAATATCCTTCTTCCTCCCACTCCTTGACTCCAATGTTACCCCTCTTGACCGAATACCTCTGGCATTTGTGGCTATTTCTTCTCTTCCTCTCCTCTCAGTCGTGCTATTTTCTCTTGCTAAAACTGAATATCTCTTTTGTTACGTGGGCAACATCTAAATTGGAGTCTAGGCCGATTATTGGTTAGTCTTTTCTTTTCTTAGGTTTGCGATTTCTTTTTCTTCTATGGGCCGAATGTATCCTACTCATTCACCCTTATTTCACCTTAATAACTGTCACTTAACTCTATGGTTGCCGAATGTTGCTAGGGGTGTGATCTCCATAGTCAAGGGGGTTAGGTCGATTGTCCTTTCACAATAAGTAATCCTGTCACTCGTGGTAACCACTTTAGGTATTATTTATATTTACAAGGGATTATAACTTTTGATGAATTGGTTAACTATTTCGGATAAAGGTTAAAGTTTTGGAGAGAGTTCGTTACGTGTGGAGCAAGAAGGGTTCGGCGATTGGTGGACTGGTAAGTAGCAATAAATCAGTTAAAGTGTTCTCAATACTTTGGTTTTGGATTTACCATGAATATGAATAGTGGTGGATCATTGTGAATCATAGGTGCTTTGATCTCAGAAGTGTTGCGCCAACAGTTTCATTACAGGTGTGTGAACACTACTAATAGATGTGTGATAGCAAATGCCGAAAAGCTGAAAAAGGGGATGTCGACACCATACTGGGGTGTGGCTACCCGTGTGGCAGGTCGTGTAACGAAACACGACCGTATGGTCGACGATATGGCCATGAGCGCTTTCATGGTCCAAAATGATCTTGGGCCATTCTTGGCCGAACTATTGCATGCTGTATTGAAATGGGCTAAGGCCCAGACTGCCTCTGTTACTAAAATGGGCTTAGGCCCAGACTACTACTGTTACTGAAAAAGGGGCTAATGCCCCTAACTAAAACTAAAAAGGCTTAGGCCTAGATTTTACTCTAATTGTTTGCTACTATGGGATTTCAAACACTAAGTTTTTGTAACTCACCCGTCTGTTATCTGTGCAAGAAATCCCCATGTTTAGATGGGTCGAAGCGATGGGGGACTCAGTGGTGGCCACTCAACGTAGTTAATTTATTATATAGCTATTCTATTACAATTTTATTTTTGGGTTTTCATTATGTAATAAGGTCATTTTAAAGTTTATTTTAATTTGGGGATTTAATTATTTTATTTTATTTTTCCTGTTAGCAATAGGACACAGATTTTCAAGAATATATAAACAAATGTTTTTCTGAAAAACATCACGTTTATGCAACCCAAATAGTGGGAGTTTTTGAAACAAACACTGTCATAAAGTTTAATCACAAACTAATATGATTGATAATTGCTAAAACGACTTGATATTTTTTTTACAATAAAAAGTCATCATAAATTTTGTTAACAACCCAGAGAAGTTCTTATGAAGAATAGTTTTTCATCAAACTTGTGTTTTGGAAAAACACTCAATGTGACATCACAGATTCGGCCATAATGTATAAGCCAGGTTTGGGGTGTTACAACCTTAAGAATAGTTTAAGATGCTAGTGACATGTCATTAGGGATACTTTGAGTTGGCTTTGGGCCATGATTTAGCACTTCAGGTGCAAGATAAATTGATTTGGCTTTGGGACATGCATATCAGCTGATTTGGCTTTAGGCCATGATATCAATATTTCAGAGATAAGTTACCTTGATTTGGCTACGAGCCATGGTATAGGTACTTATCGTGAGAGATTTTTGAGTATTCGAATTCTATTCCGAATGGTTCAATGGGTAAATGTAATATGAGAATGTGTATGATATTTGTACGGGATGGTATAGGTATGTGTATAAACTATTTTAGCATTAAATCAAAGATATGAGGATGAAATTATATAGTTTGTGAATAAGCATATGAAAGGTTTGTTCGTTAGTAAGCTTTATGTTGTTTTATTTAATTTATTGAATTATATTTGTGAGATTGTATTAAGTTTATTTCATATGAGCTTACTAAGCTTTATAGCTTACCTTGTTTATTTTTCCCGTGTTTTATAATGTTATCGCGCTAGCTTGGATTCGTGGATCGTCGGAGATTGCATCACACTACCTACCTATCACTTGGTACCTTTGAACTTTGGTATATTAAGTATATGGCATGTATAGGGATTTTGAGACATTTTGGCTATGTTTTGGTAGTGATATTGGCCATTTGAATTGGCTTGTAAATGTTTATGTTTTGGTTTGTAAATATAGTCATGAGAGTTGGCTTAATTTGGTGAATTTGGTTATGTGCATATTTGTGCATATATATTGATGTTTGAGTTCACGGATGGATATGGGAATGGCTTATATTATGAGGCTTGTGGTTATTGATATTATATATGTTAAATGGTTGATATTAGATATGAATTATATTTGCGAATTGGTGCAAAATGTATTTTTTTGGCAAAGGTTAAGTTAGTTGGTTTGTATATGTGTTTTGGTATGTTTTAATTGAGTAAGATTTGGTGTTATAAGCATGTTGGTTGTTAGAATGAATTAGATTTCATTGTAGTTAAATTGGATATTCATTTATGCTACGATTTGGTGCCATTTTGGTTGTGTAGGTATATGCATATTTGGGTGGCAAAATGGCTTGGTAAATAGCCTAGTTTTGTCCACTCAGGCAGAGACACGAACATGTGTCTCAGCCGTGTGTGACACACGGTCAAGTACACAGCCGTCTGTCCCTTGGTGTGGTTTTAGAAATCAAGTCAATATGTCCCACACGGTCTCACACACGGGCGTGTGACTTGGCCGTGTGGCATAAGTTAGTATACCCTACGCATTTGGCACGGCCTGGCACACGAGCGTGTGCAGCCATTTTTAGGGTACATAGGCTAGTCACACAAGCATGTGTGTTGGTTGTGTGACCCAAGTCAGAGAGTTACACGGGGTCAGACACGGGCTAGGACACAAACATGTTATCTCATTTCGGATGTCTACACGGCCTGTGACACGGGCATGTCTAGTGGCCGTGTGAGACACACGGCCTGGCCACACGGGCGTGTGTCCCTATTTTGAGGAAAATTTTTTAAGATTTGTAATGTTTTATAAGTTATCAGTTTAGTCCCGAACCACTCCCAATGTATGTTTAGGGCCTCGTAGGCTCGTATTAGGGACAAATTAATTAAGATTAAATGACAATTGTATGATTTGATGAAATGTATGTGAACAATATGTTTAATTGTACTGTGAGCCCGATAATGCTCTGTAACCCTATTCCAACAATGAATACTAGTGAGGAGTGTTACATATGTGCTAGATACAAAAGTGTCTGAATCGAAGATTGAATCAGCACCAGTGGTTTGTGAGTATTTGGATGTGTTTCCAAAAGAATTACCTGGGTTGCCACCGATCAGAGAAGTCGAGTTTGCTATTGAATTAGTACAGGGAACATCACCGATATCGATAGCTCCAAACAGAATGGCTTCGAAAGAATTGAAAGAGTTAAAGTCTCAGTTGCAAGAGTTAACAGATAGAGGTTTTAGATGACCTAGTTTTTGACCCTGGGGTGCACCAGTGCTATTCCTAAATAAGAAAGACGGATCGATGAGATTGTGTATTGACTATCGTCAACTCAACAAGGTTACAATAAAGAATAATTATTCTTTGCCGAAAATTGATGATTTATTTGATCAATTGAAATGAGCAATAATATTTTCAAAAATTGATCTATGGTCTGGTTATTCTCAGGTAAGAGTTAAAGATTTAGATGTGCTGAAAACTGCGTTCAGAACAAGGTACGGGCATTATGAATTTCTTGTTATGCCATTCAGATTAACTAACGCTCCTGTAGTTTTTATGGATTTGATGAATTGGATCTTTAGACCGTATTTAGACAGATTTGTTATTGTTTTCATTGATGACATTCTAATCTATTCCCGAGTGAGACTGAGTATGCTAAACAATTGTGGATTGTGTTACAAACATTGAGAGATAAGCAATTGTTTGCTAAATTCAGTACATGCGAGTTTTGGCTCCGAGAGGTTGGATTTTTTGGATATATTGTTTTAGCGGAAGGCATTCGAGTTGATCCGAGTAAGATTTCAGTAGTTATTGATTGGAAACCACCAAGAAACGTATCCAAAGTTAAAAGTTTTTTGGGATTAGCTGGTTACTATGGGCATTTTGTAAAAGGATTCTCGATGATTGGTACACCGATGACTAGATTGTTATAGAAAAATGTGATGTTCGAATGGTCCGAGAAATGCTAACAGAGTTTTGAACAGTTGAAAGTATTGTTAACTGATGCACCAGTTTTAGTTCAGCCTGATTCGGGTAAAGAGTTTGTGATTTTCAGCAACACGTCATTGAATGGTTTGGGATGTATTTTGATGCTACAGGGCAAGGTGATAGCCTATGCTTCCAGACAGTTAAATCCGCATGAAAAGAATTATCCAACACACGATTTAGAATTGGCCGCTATTGTTTTCGCTTTGAAAATTTAGCGACATCATTTATTCGGTGAGAAGTGCCATATCTTTACCAACCATAAGAGTTTGAAGTATATAATGACTCAAAAAGATTTGAATTTGCAACAACGAAGATGGGTCGAGCTATTGAAAGACTATGAATTATAATTGATTATCATCCGGGGAAACTGAATGTAGTCGCGGATGCTTTAAGTAGAAAATCTTTATTTACTTTGTGGGTGATGAACACACAGCTAACCTTGTCTAATGATGGTTCAATTTTAACTGAGTTAAAAGCTAAACCATTATTTCTTCAGAAAATTTGTGAAGCTTAAAAGTGTGATAATGAATTTCAAACAAAAAGAATGCAGTGCGAGTCGACTATCGATTCAGAGCATCAGATCAGATCCGATGATTGTTTAATGTTCCGAGGTAGAATTTGTGTACCAAAGAATTCTGAGCTTATTTAGAAAATTCTACACGAAGCACACAGTGGTTGTTTATCTGTTCATCCTGGGAGTACTAAAATGTATAATGATTTGAAACATTTATACTGGTGGTCAGGCATGAAACGAGACATTTCAGAGTTTGTGTCAAAATGCTTGGTTTGTCAACAAGTCAAAGCTAAACATCAAGTGCTTCGGGATTACTTCAGCCAGTGATGACACCAAAGTGGAAATGGGATAAAGTTACGATGGATTTCGTATCGGGATTACTACTATCCCCAAAAAGGAATGATGCTATTTAGGTTATCGTTGATCGATTGATGAAATCTGCACATTTCATTCTGGTACGTACAGATTTTTTGCTTGATAGACTAGATGAGTTGTACATCTCTGAGTTCGTTAGATTGCACAGGGTGCAAATTTCTATTATTTCGGACAAAGATCTGAGGGTTTACCTCACAATTTTGGAAGAAATTGCAAGAAGCTTTAGGTACGTGGTTCCACTTTAGTACTGATTTTCATCCTCAAATCGATGGTTAGTCTGAGAGAGTAATTTAGATTCTCAAAGATATGCTTCGTTGCTGTGTTTTAGAGTTTGAAGGTAACTGGGAGAAATATTTACCATTGGTTGAATTTTTCTATAACAACAGTTTTCAATCTAGCATAAAAATGACACTGTATGAAGCATTGTATGGTTGCAAATGTTGAACTCCATTGTACTAGATCGAGCTTAGTGAGAAAATGATTCACGGGATTGATCTGTTTAGAGAGACTGAAGATAAAGTGAAAGTAATTCGCGATAATTTAAAAGTAGCTTCAGATGCGAATTTGAAACGTAAAGACATTGAATTTCAAATCGGCGACAAAGTATTTTTGAAAGTATCTCATGGAAGAAGATTCTTCAATTTGGTCATAAAGGAAAATTAAGTTCGCGATTTATCAGACCGTACGAGATTATTGAAAGAACAAGGCTAGTGGCATATCGACTAGCTTTACTGTCAGGGTTAGAAAAGATTCACAATGTGTTTCATGTTTTGATGTTGTGTCAATATAGATCAGGTTTGTCACACGTAATTGCTCCGATAGAGATTAAAATTTAGCCAAATATAATGTATAGCGAAGAACCGATCAGAATTTTAGCTTGAGAAGTTAAAGAGTTAAAAAATAAAAGCATAACTTTAGTGAAGGTTCTATGGAAACGTCACAGTATCGAAGAAGCCACGTGGGAAGCCAAGAAAGCTATGAGAAAATAGTACCCTAACCTTTTTTTCAGTAAGATTTTGCGGACGAAAATTCTTAAGGGAGAGAGTTGTAACAGCCCATTTTTAGTCAAATCGAAATAGTAGTTTCAGGACCACAAATCCAAGGTCAAAATAATTATTTTATTATTATTTTAATGTCTACAACATGATAGAATGATTGTCTGAAAATTTTGTTAAGAAATTTTATCGTTTGAGTGTTTAATTTGGTAAAAAAGGACTAAATCGCGTAAAATGTCAAACTTGTGTTCTATTAGCTAAAGGTGTCTAATAGCTATAGAAATTTAAAGTGGAAGTCCTTATGTGGTAAATAGCCCATTAATTTGATAGTGGATGATATTGGCTTGGCATTATGGAAATTTTGGATAAGTAGTAAGTTTAATTAAGTAATTTAGTAAGTAAATGATAATTAAATAAAACAAAGCATTTATTTATGTTCATCTTCTTCAAAAGACATATCTAAGCTGATTTTTCATGGAGAAAGAAGACTAGGGTTCGACCATTTTCTATTCTTTCAAATAGGTATGATTTTTGTCCTGTTTTTAATGATTTTTATGTTTTTGAGATTGTTGCAGCTTAATCTAGCTAGCCCAGGGACTAATTTGCAAAATTGTTAAAGGTTTAGGGTTTTTCCATTGATGAATATAGGTGTATTTTGATGTTTGATGATAGAAAATGTATGTTTGTTGTTAGATAAACAACATTTGTAAAGTGATTCTTTGTAAAATTGCCAACTAGGGATTAAATTGTGAAATGTGTAAATTTTGTGGTTAAATTTGAAATAAATAAAAAATATCAGTTGCTATGGGTTTATATGAAATTCAGATAGCATGGGTAGGGACCTGATTGCATGAATTTGTGTTTTTATGAGCTAAGGACTAAATTGTAAAAATGTTGAAATATTAGGGGTGAAAGTGTAAAGTTGCCATAATATGCATTTTGGGCTAAATTGAATAGAATGATAATTATATAAGCTAAATTCGGTTACAATAGATCAAGAAAAGCGATATTCGGATTTCGATCGAGGGAAAAACAAAGTTCCGGATTAGTCGGTCTACTTCAATATTTTTGTCAATTGAGGTAAGTTTGTATGTTAATAAACATTAATATAATTGCAATTTAAATGCTTTATTAATGAATTATTTGTGAATACGACCTTGCAGATATGTTCAACAAATGTGAAATTCTGGTTGAACCTTAGGAATAGATTAGGATACGAATGACATGTCATTAGGGGTTATGTGATTTGGGTGCTGGTTCGTACATCCTACCAGTGGTTGAGTTATCCAGCATGTGTTGCGGATTATCATTAGCTTGTGTGCGTAGCCTCGTGTAGCTACGCCATGACCGTCAGCTTGTGTGAGCAGACCCATTGATAGCTCAAGAGTGAGTATTATATATGATATGAGATTGAGATAGCTTCGACTATGTATTGGCACTTAGGGTGCGAGATTCCTAGGTATTCGATAATATTCCAAATGGTTCAATAGGTATATCAAAGATATGGATGAGTATGAGATTGCTACGAGATGGTACAGGTATGTACATGAATCGTATAAACATTGAATCGAAGAAACTTGTGAATTTCACATCTAACCTTATGAATGATTATGTGAAAGGTTTGTGGATTAATATGAATGGTATATTGATATATTCAATTGTGTGAATTGTGTATTTATGGCATGTTAAGTTTATTACTATACAAACTTACTAAGCTTTATAGCTTACTCTGTTTAGTTTTTCGTGTTTTATAGTGAATATGGGAGCTAGCTCGGATTTGGGAATTTTCAGAGATCTCATCACACTATCAAGCTATCACTTTGGTACTTTTGAACTTATGTATTTGGTTATATGGCATGTATAGGAATTATGGTCATTTTGGTATATAGTTTGGTAATGAATTTAGCCATTTGAGTTGGCTTGTAAATGTTAAGTGTTTGGTAATGTGTATGCCCATGAGAGTTGGCTTATTTTGGTATATTTAGTGATGCATATATATTGTGCAAATGGCATTTTTTTGTGTGGTTGATAATTTTCATTTATATGCTTGTAATGAATTAGCATTATGGATGTCAAATGGTTGAAGTTGGAGGTTGATATGCTTATGGTTTTATGGCAAGATAATGGTTGTATGAAGTTAATCATTTAGATAAAAATTGTGAATGTGATTGGCATGTTTTACACAGGTAATTTATGATGTTATGAGCAATATAGTTTTGGTATGGAAATAGCATGAATTAGACTTGATTGAGATTGGTTGGAATGCCTATTTATGCCATGTTGTGTGCCATTTAGTTTTTGTAGGTGATTGAAAGTTTGGGTGAGAAAGATGGCTTGGTAAATAGCCTATTTTTGTCCACATGGGCAGAGACACGGGCGTCTGTGTTAGCCGTGTGTGACACACGGTCAGGTGACACGGCCATGTGTCCTATGATGTTTAATTAGAAATCAAGTCAGTATGCTCTACATGGCCCAGCATGTAACAGTTCGATTTTGACCCTAGTCGGAATAGTGGTTTTAAGACCACAAATTCAAGTTAGAAAAATATTTCAATAATATTTTTCGTGTTTATGATACGTGAATTAGCATGTGTGAAAGTTTCGTATTAAAATTTAACTGTTTGTGTCATTAATTTGCAAAAAGGACCTAATCGCGTAAAAGGTAAAAGTTGTGTGCTAGATGTTAAAAGTGCTTATTTGACTTGGCTTTATAATTGTGAGGTCCTTATGTGGTTATTTGACCAAACTTATGATTAAATGACATTAGTGGATATTAGTTGTTGGCATATCAATGTTTTAATGCATGGGTAATATGGTAAAATACATATTAAAGTAAATTATATGAAAACAAATTAGAAAATAATGCCATAATATGTGTTCATCCACCGAAATTGAAGAACAAAAAGAAAGAATAAAAGCTTTTAGGGTTTCGACACATTGGAACCTTAATTCGGGTATGTTTTTGCTTTGGTTTTTGATGATTTCTACGTTTTTGTGATCATTGCTTAGTATACTTTCAAGCCCATGTCTCAATTTCTAATTTTGTTGGTGATTTTGAGTTATGCCATTGATGAAACTATGAGTTTTGTGATGTTAGTAAATGAATTATGGAAGCTTGATGTTGTGTTTAAATGTTTTGTCTTTGAATTTTTGATGAAATTGAGTATTATGGGTTAAATTGTAAAAATGTTATTTTGAGGGACTAAAATGTGAAATAAATGAAATGTATGGACTTGTATGAGAGCCATGAAAATTTGGCTAAGCTTGTGTACAAGCAAATTTTTTGTATTTTATGATTTTGTGAATTAGGAACTAAAGTGTGTACATGGACTATTTTGAATGATTTGATGAATAAAAGGATTAATTTTGAATACTTATAGATCAAGAAAAGAGAAATTTAGATTTAGATCGAGGGAAGTCGAAGATTATTGAATAAACATTCGAGTCGACAACTTCGAGTACGAGGTAAGTTCGTACATAGAACATGATATTATAAGTACATGTTGCTATTTTGATTATGCATAGATGTATAAATAATTGAGCTGAATGTATACGAAGATGAATCGAAAGTATTTGGCACTAAGTGTGCGATTTAAACTAGCTTCGGCTACTTGAGGCACTAAGTGTGCGATAATCGACTTAGCTTCAGTTAATTGAGATGGCACTAAGTGTACGGAATTGTTCTAGCTCCGGTTAACTTTCATAACACTAATTGTGCAGATGTTTAAAGTACGAATAATTGAAAGAAAGTCTTATAATATTCAATGAGAGGTAAGTATGAAAGTGAATAAGTACGAAAAACTTCAGGTATGTACGATACCTAAGTGGTAGATAATATTGTGTATGTTAAGTTCACGGGATTGATATGGTCATATGGATTGAAAATGTGTAAATACTTGTGTGTTGATGTTTTATGTTTTTATTTATTGTTGATGATTTTAGTACGAGCTTACTAAGCTTTTGAAAGCTTACTTTGTGTGTGTTTGCATTATTTTATAGATATCGAAACTACTATAAGCTCAGGGATCATCAAGGATCATCACCACACTATCGAATCTCATTTTGGTACTTTTGAAAATGTATATCTTTTTGAAGTATGACATGTATAGGCTAGTAGATGGATAAGTATGTTTTGTGTTGGATATGCTTAACCATGTGATTTGGCTAATTTGTGATTGAACTCGTAGTTGTGAATGACTTATATTATATGATGATAAGTTGCAAATGTGGTATGTTTTAGTTGGTAAGTCTTGGTAGGTTTAATTTGAGATTTAATGAGGTATGGAAGGAAATGTTTTGGTATGAATTTACCTTGTGTTTAGCATGAATTGGTAAGGTTTATGAGTAGAGAGATGGTTGATATTGTTATGTTATAAATGATGAATGCTATAGCATAAATATTGGCTGAATTGGAGGTAAAATTATGTTTGTTTTCTTTGCTTGTAGGTTGAACCCATTTGGGGTGGCAAATTGGCTATTCAAATGGCCTATTTTTGTCCACACGGGCAGAGACACGGGCATCTGTCTTAGCCATTTGCAACACACGGCCATGTTTCATGATCGTGTGTCCCTTGGGGTACCCTTCAGTTGTAAGTCAGGCTCACACACGGGCTAGACACATGGGCGTGTGGTCTGGTCGTGTGACTCTAATTGGTATACTGATGTCACGAACAAAATACCCCCTATTTTTGGTACAACCTACCACATGGCCAGGACACGGGCGTGTGCATAGCACACGGGCTGGACACACGGGCATGTAGTCTGGCCGTGTGAGCAAGTCAGTAGCTATGCCATGTTTTGCCACGACTTTGACACACGGGTGTGTCTAGACCGTGTGAGGCACACGGCTAGTTCACACGGGCGTGTGACCTTTTATAAGTTGAAAATTTTTATAAGTTCTGAAACTTTTGTATGTTATCAATTTGGTCCTGAATACATGTTTAAGCATTATATACTTAATTTTATGTGATTATTGAAAGTGAATGAATGACTTTCATTATTAATAATATGATATTTATTCTATGGTGGTTCTGATTTGAGTTATAAGTCTGGTAATGCCTCTTAACCTATTCCGGCGATGTTTACGGGTTAGGGGTGTTACACAGCACACGGGCGTATAACTTGGCCGTGTGGCATAAGTTAGTATACCCTACAGGTTTGGCATGGCCTAGCACATGGCCTAGCACACGGGGCGTGTGAGGCCATTTCGTAGGGCACACGGGCATGTGGTTGGCCATGTGATCCAAGTCAGAGAGTTATACGGGGTTGGACATGGGCTGGGACACGGCCATGTGATCCCATTTTGAATGAACACACGGCCTATGACACAGGCATGTCTTTGGCTGTATGAGACACATGGTTGGGCCACACAAGAGTGTGTCCCCTATATTTTGAAAAAAATTTCTAAGTTTTTCAAAAATTTCCTGAGTTATCGGTTTAGTCCCGAACTGTAACAGCCCTCACCTGTATACGAGGCGTTGCTGGACTAAAACATAAACAATCACACAAAGCCAGGCCATAAAATTTTGTTCAAATTTAATAGTTTTCAATTGCATGCAAATTGTCCCTTATAATGGCCCAAAACATACATCGGAAGCGGTTCGAGACAAATCCAAGAACTTTCGGAATCTTTTCAACCCTTAGGAAATTTTCTTGTTTTGGAGAGTCACATGCCAGTGTGGGTAGGCTGTGTGGTCACACACGCCCGTGTGGCTTGGGACACACCCGTGTCCTCAACCTGTGTAACTATTTGACTATGACGGCATCATACAAATAGAGTCACACAGCCAAGTCACAAGCCATTGTGCTTAGGCCGTGTGGTGAATTAAATTCTCGTAATTAAGTGCAGACTTCACACGCCCATGTTTTAGGGTCGTTTCCTCCACACGACTGAGACACACAGCCGTGTCTCTACCCATGTGTTTACTACAAGGCAATCTATTTTGCATTAATTAGGGTGCAGAGGACACACGGTCAAATCAAATGCCCATAGGGCAGATCGTGTGTCACATATGGTCTAGACACACGCCCGTGTGTCTACCCGTGTTAACAAATTTAAGGTTATTTTCCAAGCCAATTGCCACCTTTATTTGCATAACACAATCATGGCTCCAAAGGTACTTAAACATTCATGAACCTAACTCATGCATGACCACTTCTCATCACATTATACTAAATTAAGACAGCATATCATGTCAAGCCCCATTTTACCAATACACATAATAGCCATCTTCATTCAACCATCAACAACCAATAGCCATATCATAATGGAATTGGAACATACATGAATAGATGAATAGGTTTACAACCCATTAATCATTGTAAGCCATTTTTCATGGCCTTATACAAAATGAATCCTAACACCATCAAAGCCAACACATTGGCTAAACAAATATGACACATAACAAAATAACCAAGTCCCTATACATGCCGTACTCAAAATAATGAGACTAATTATACCCAAAAGATTCCAATTGATAGCGTGATCGAGCCTCTGACATCCTTTGATCCCTGAGCTAGCTTGGCAACACTATGAGAAAATAGGAAAAGAGAAGGAGTAAGCATAGAGCTTAGTAAGCTTGCATGTAAATAATAAGCAATTAAAATATGTATTTTCATACACTTACATAACATAATTCAATTCATCTTATTCTCAACAATCATTGTAGTCATTTCCTATCTCATTGGACTTATATAATGTCCAATGGAACTCAAGATCATAATTCCTTCATTCTCATCTTACCAAGATTTAATCATTTCATAATCTCAATAACTATGAGCTTTGTGTACATAGTTATATTCTTTCAACATGATCATGCCTAGTTAATTCTTTGACAAATCCTTGGATTACCCGTTTAGTTAACTTTTAGGCTATTTTCCAATCCTTTTTGTCACCCTTACATTGACACACATATACATGGATCCAATGGCATTTAACATCCTCAATTATGACAAAAACATATCATTTACCTATCAACATGCATGTGTCACACATTCTCATATTAAACCAAGACTAGTCATGCCATAGTTATCTTTGTGCCATTTTAATTCTAACTTATCATTAAGCATACATATTCTAGCCAAGTAATGCCTTTATAGCGTATCCACATTTCACATGCATAAAACAATATGCTTGACTAAGACATTCTACACCAATTCCATATTCAATTTAACATTATTACTATTTCTCACATTATACCATTGTACCATGGTTACCAAACTATCCATCAAACATCCATGTTCAAGGCATTATCATTTTATTTTCGTATTACACATTTAATTCATGGTCATGACCACCTCGATTGGTCATAAAACATGCATTCAACACACATGACATATTACCAACCATGCATGGCAAACAACCATATTCACATCACAATTATCAGACATAGCATGAATAGCTAGATTTACAAACCATAATCAATAGCTTAATATAGGCCAATACATTTGGCCAAATTATAATAACAAACGTTATAAAACTAGGTCCCTATACATGTCACTCACTTGATAATTCAAACATATGAAACAATATTCCAAAGGTATTGGCTTGATAGTGTGATGCTGCCTCCGAAGATCTCCAACCCCGAGCCGACTGACAACACTAAAAGAAACGAGAAAGGAGGGAGTAAGCTTTACGCTTAGTAAGCTCGCATGAAAAATAATAAGCAATGTATTAACATGCTATGTTTCAATTTCTCTCTATTTATTCAAAGCCCAGTTAAGCTGTTTTCTCGAGTCACAATCACTAAATTATTTATATATGGAGCTATGAGACTCCAAATTAAGATCCACTAATTTTCCTAAAACTAGACTCACCTATCTTTTTACCATAAAATTTTCAGAATTTTTGGTCTAGCCAATAAGTTCAGTTTATTCTTTAAAGTCACCCCTATTTCGCTGTCTGACAGTTGATAAACCATAATTTATACATATTTTTACCCCATGCTTAACACATTTTATGGATGAATTTGTCCTTAAATATGGTGAATTTGGTGCTCCTAATCCTTTAATTTCATGTTTTACACTTAGGTGAGCATAGGAGAGTAAAAGGAATGAGAAACGGACCAAAAACAAAGAAAATGGGCCAACGTACGAAATCAGCACGGCCTGGACTTCCTCACATGGGCAGACCACAGGGCCGTGTCAATTTGGCAGAATCGAACCGCGACTCACACGAGTAGACCACACGCCCATGCTATTTTAACAGGCTTGACGACGACCTAAAGTAATTGTACACGGGCGTGTCATACGGGCGTGTCCCTACCGAGCCCAAGTTGAGTACAATTCGAAAAAGGCTAATTTTGAGGGCTTTTAGGCATTCTAAAGCCTATAAATACACCTTAAAGGAGGAGAAAGGGGGGACACACAGGAGGAAGCAAGGAATTGCTCAAGGAAAGCCGATTGATCCATCTCAGAAGCCGGATTCACCGTCAACACTGAAGATCTCCCTTCAATTCCCTTTCAAAAGTTTTGGGTTTTTCTTTACGTTTTATATTCACTATTCTTCTTAAATGTTTTCCTTTTTAGTTATAAACTAAATCCCCTAAATACCTAAGGGGGATAAAACCTAAGACAGATCTTGTTATTATTATTTTCTAAATTGTATGATAAATATTTGACTTGTTCTTAATTATGTGCTCGTCATTCTTGTTTTGATATTCCAGGATATTGATTCAAGTTAAGCTCTTATGCAGAGGAGGAATAGACCCTGTCTAAGAGTACATTTGTCATAATTAAGTGGAGTTGATTGCGCGCCTAGAGATAGGGTGACAAGATTTTGTCGGATTAGGGTGAAACCTAATAAAGGGATCCATAGATCGAGTTAATGCAAACCTAGGAAGTTAATTAGAAAGAAATTTCAATTATTCAACCTAGGCTTAGACGTTGTTAGTCTCGAGAGAGATAATAATATAACTTAAGAATTCCTACGGATCAAGTCAAATGAATAAATCATCCGATTCAGAGTGAAATAATAAGTGAAGTCTAGGTGGATTTTTCTTTAGGTATTGTCTTAATTCAATCGTTTTCCAAAAGTAATCCCCAATTCTATTTTTTGTGAATTCTTAGTTTGGTTAATTAGTTAGTTAAAACAAGCCCTTTTATTCTTAGGCTAGATAATAAAAAGACAGTCATTACTAGTACTTTTAGTTCTTTTGGGTTCGACAATCCGGTCTTGCTAAAACTATACTACTGTTCGAGAGGTACACTTGCCTACATCGTGATAATTGTTAGTTTCAAGAACGATTAGTTATAAATATTTAAAACCTATCACAAAATCACGATCAAGTTTTTGGCACCGCTGCCGGGGAGCTAAGATATTAGGAACACTCAATTTTAATTACTTCAGCCATTTATTTTCCTTGCAAGTTAATTTTATTTTTATTAATTTACTTTTTCTTTCTCTTGGCAGGTTTTTATAGTTTATGACTACAAGAAACCTGTCAGGACCACTACTTTTTGACGAAGAAATCGATCGCACAGTTTGCAGAAACCAAAGAGAAATAAGGCGAAGCCTAAGATACACAGAGGAAGAGCAAAAGGACGATATCTCAACTACGACTGAGGAGATGGCTGAAAATCAAGATAATCAGCTACCTCCTGTGATACCCGCTGAACTAGCAAATCAGAATCCTGCTCCTCGTACTATGTATGATTATGCTAAACCTACTTTAACAGGAACTGAGTCAAGTATAGTTAGACCTGCTATTGCTGCGAATAATTTTGAACTAAAACCTGAGACTATTCAAGTGATACAACAATTTGTTCAGTTTGATGGTTTGCAGGATGAGGATCCACACACTCACTTGGCAAATTTCCTGGAATTCTGCGATACATTTAAAATTAATGGCGTTTCTAACGATGCTATTCGTCTTCGGTTATTCCCATTTTCATTGAGGAAAAAAGCTAAACAGTTGTTGAACTCGTTACCACGAGGGTCAATTACTACTTGGGAACGAATGACCGAAAATTTTTTATTAAAATATTTTTCGCTGGCTAAAATGGCCAAATTACATAATGATATCTCTTCATTTGTGCAGATGGACTTAGAAACTCTTTACGATGCATGGGAGAGATACAAAGACCTACTGCAAAGGTGCCCTCACCATGGATTACCTCTATGGTTGCAAGTTCAAACATTCTACAATGGTGTGAACCCCCCGACAAGACAGATGACTGGTACAGCAGCCAAGGAACCATCAATAACAAAACACCTGAAAAGGCTTATGAATTTATTAAAGAGATGTCACTGAATAACTATCAGTGGCAAGTCATGAGGACTAAGCCAACTAAAATAGCAGGCGTTTATAACGTCGATTCGGTTACTATGTTGTCAAATCATGTAGAACTTCTAAATAAAAAGATTGATGGTTTACTTGGTTCTACGCAGGCTCATCTAGTAATGCACTGTGAAGTCATTGGAGGTGGATCGAGAAATTCAGAATATCAATCCTATGGCCACAACATGGAGAACGAACAATTAAATTACATGGGTAATAATTCTCGATCTCAAAATAATCCTTATAGCAATACTTATAATGCAGGTTGGAGGAACCACCCAAATTTCTCCTGGGAGGTCAAGGGAATCAAAGGCCACAGAATCTTCAAGGTTTTCAACAACCGCCCTGTCAACAGGAAAAGAAACTGAACCTTGAAGAGATGCTATCTAAATTTATCTCAGTGTCCGAAACTCATTTTCAAAACACCAAGGCAACATTTAAAAATCAACAAGCGTCGATCCAAGGGCTCCAAACTCAGATAGGCCAGCTGTCCAAACTAATCTCCAAATGACCACAAGGTAGCTTGCCAAGTAATACTAAACCCAACCCAAGGGAACAATTCAACGCAATTAATGTTCAAGGTGAAAAAGGATTCGTTGAGCCTAAGCCAGAACCAAGACAAGAAGCTGTGGTGAGCAGAAGTCAAGGTGAGGTAGGTCATGATAAAAACAAATCAGTGAATGTCAAATATAAACCTCGTGTGCCATACCCCAACGCGACAAGGAAATACCTCTCAAATGAACAACTTGGTAAATTCCTTAAACTCTTAAAAAAATTACACATTAACTTATCACTTATTGAAGCTCTATCACAGATGCCAAATGCAATGAAATTTTTGAAAGAGCTTTTAGCAAATAAGCGGAAGTTGGATGAGGCATTGTATGTGGAATTAAACGTAGTTTGCTCAGCTATTCTACAGAATAAGCTACCCAACAAATTAAAAGATATAGGGAGTTTCACAATTCCTTGCTTAATTGGTAGTTTACATGTTAATAATGCATTAGCTGATTTAGGGGCTAGTATTAACGTCATGCCCTACAAAGTGTTCAAAAAATTAGGTCTTGGGAAATCCAAACAGACAAGGATGAGCATACAATTAGTAGATAAAACTATAAGATTTCCTAGGGGTATTATTGTAGATGTACTAGTTAAAATCGATAAATTTATATTTCTCGTTGACTTCATTGTCCTAGACATAGATGAGGATAGCAACACTCCTTTGATTTTAGGAAGGCCCTTTTTAGCAACTGCTAAAACGATTATTGATGTTGGTACAGGTGAGCTCACACTTCATGTGGGAAATGAAACAATCACCCTTCAAGCTCGCAATTCTGGCAACACATTAGAAATTGAAGGTGGTCATCTAAACCATTCTACTAAAACTGACAATATGGTGCAACCTACTTTGCAGGAAATAAGTCTGAAGGAAGTACATGAACCATTCCCAAGCAATAGTAGAGAACCTATTCATGAAGATTGAAGGCTACAAATCGAGGAACTGGATGAATGGTGGACGCATAAACCAAGAACACCTGATAAACCAAAACTACGCCAGAACGAGCTCAATACCTTTCCAAATCAACTTAAGGTTGGAGATAAAATTTTATTAGAAGCCAGAAATCCTCACATTGTCACTACCAAACCGAATTGAAGAAGTCCATCTTACGGTACTTAGCATTTTCCCATTCGATACAGTCGAGGTAAGTCATCCCAAGTTTGGCACTTTTAAGGTAAACAACACCCGTCTAAAACCTTAATTTGATAAGATGGGTAGCAGGAATAATGTGTATAAACTCCTCGAACCACCATGACCATTCAATGGAGAGGTAAGTTGAGCTTAGACTATAAATAAGCACTTCTCGGGAGGCAACCCGAGCACTGACAATATTAATTTCTTTAAATTTTAGTATTTAACACCCAACTTACTAATGGAGATCTTGAATACAAGTTTTCCACACAGACACGGCCAGACACACGGGCGTGCTGAGGACTGTGTGGAAACAGGGAAGAAATTTTTCCCAAACACGGGCTACGATAAAATGCCACGGCCGTGCGACATTACCGTGGGCGAACCTGCCAAAAGAACATGGGCGTTCGCCATGGCCGTGTTGCAGAACCGTGGTTGAACCTGAGAAAATAGCATGGGCGTGCAACACGCCCGTGTTTAGCACCCGTGGTTGAACTTGTTAAATTAACATGGGCGTGGGCCTACATACATGGGCGTGGGAGAAGCGAACGAAGATAGACATGGCCGTGCGACACGGCCGTATGCACTCACATGCCCAAAATACAATGGTGTGGGCCGAATGCCAAACGCACCAAAATTCAAAAATGCGAAACACATGGGCTGAAATTAGGGAACACGGGCGTGTTCCCTGGCCGTGTGCCCCAAAATCTATAAATAGGTTGCACTATTCATTGTCTTCTTCACAAAAAATCCCTAACCCTAGCCGCTGTAAGTCCACACGCCCACCTCGCCACGCCCGTACGCTGCTGGCCTGACCTTTAACTACGGGCCGCTGCATCGACTGGGCTGCAGTAGAACAAGTTCAGTTGGCTGATGCAATTCGGGCCCTCCTAACCACCGACCCTTGGGAGCTTTTCTTTGGGATCATCAAGCTGACGTATCTCAAGCTTACGATGGAACTATGCTCAACGTTTCATCTTTAGACCGTAATGACAAATTACGATGTTCCCGAAACGGTCCAATTTCGCCTAGACAGATTAGTCTGCCAACTAAGCGTCCCAGAACTCGGTACTGTATTGGGCTTATATACAGAGGAGTTCAAGGAGGAAAATAACTTCTATTCTCTCAACCATCACATCCACAGTTCTCCCTCACGGTGCTGGGGTGCACTCATACCACATTCGGCCACCTACGACCCCAGTCGCTCCAAGGCATTAGCTCTCCCTCCATCTTTGAGGTATTTACATTCAATTCTATCTCACACCTTGATAGGGCGGAGAGAGAGCACCGGCATCGTCACCACCAACGATGTCTACTACTTATGGTGTATGTTGCACGGGCACGTTTTCAACCTCACCTACTTTATCACCCTTGCCATTCGCCACCAGACAGAGCGACATCGGAAAGGGGTCATCTCCATTGGGCCCTATGTGACGCGACTGGCGCGACACTTTGGGCTCCTCAACACCACAGCCTAAGAATCATCCTTGATTCTTATTGTCCAGAAGTCTCCACAAGGTATCTCGAGCATGCTAAGCATGAGGATGATCGAAAAGCGCCAAGGAACTTACCCTCCTCAATATCGTCTCGCCCAATCTACCGATGAGGAGGCCCCAAAGACATTACTGATGATGTCCCTCCACAGCACGAGGACCCACCGTCTCAGCCACCACGCCGCTCTCATCCAGTTCATGCGGCGGCTTCATACGCTGACATCTCTGAGCATCTTACATGATTTGACCAGCAATGTTTTCAATGATTTGGTCACATTGATGCGACTCTACATCGATTTGTTAGCATATGTTTAAAAACTTTCATTAATTATTTTAGTTTATGTTTTTACTATTATTTTATCTTCAGACTCCTTTTTATTTTTCTTTACGCTTATCTTTATTAGATTTTATAATTTTTATTTTACAATGACCAACTTCAGCTATTCCATTACGAGTAATTCTTTTTCCTTACATTTCTTAAAAAATTTTGTGATTTTGTCACAGCTATAAAAGAGCTCATAAGCTCATCCTCACATAGGAACTAAAAACTCCACCGGGAAAGGTTCTCCACGACTGCCATGTCCTGCTCGACCACGACTGTAGCTACCAACAGATATAATATTCCTTTGTCGTAGGACTTATGGACTAATGAACCTCTACCACCACTAGAGTATCCTCCTCCACTCTCAAGCCATTTATTCTCCAAAAACTCCAGTTCAAGAAATTCATTCATCATTCAGGAAGTTTCACTTCTCTCCTTATCTTATGATCATAAATTTATCTTTTTCAATATATCTATCTTTGTACATTAAGGGCAATGTACATCTTAAGTGTGGGGGGATCTTTTATATCACCATTAGAATATGTCTTATTCTCACGTGAATTACTTATATCACTATTAGAACGAATTTTAATTAACTCATGATTTTTATTGAGATGTCTTGAATTAAAACATAGGCATTTATGCATTGATTGTTTAAAAAGGACATTAGGGAATCAAGCATGATAAGTTGATTTTTGAAGAATTAAAAAAAAAAGCTTCTAGGTTGTTTCTCTAAGTCTAGGTATTATCTTGAGTTGGAATTCACAAGTTTAAACATCAAAAAGCCATAATTTTTGTGAGATTTTGAGCCTTCAAGAGCATCTATTATTTCTTCCAGGCTCACTTTCATTATGAGTGTGCCAATATTGAACTGTTATTCTAGAACTTGCTTGATTATGCATGTCAAGACCACACCATTTGGTTTGATATGTCAAAATGATAAAGGCACTTAGGTTTAACCCACTCACTCCATAAAAGCTTATCTTCACAATTAACCCTTAGTGAACCCCCTTGAGCCTAACAACCCATTCATTGATTTACCCTCAATATTAACCCATAACTCATTATTATTGAAATCCCCTAAATTAATTTGATCCCTATTTTTGTCGAGATTTGAGTTAGAATAGTTGTTTAGCTATGTTTTATTATATTTTGTATTTGACTTATTCTTTAAAAAAAAAACAACAACAACAATACTTGCAAACTCATTAATAGTAATTCGCCATTTTTGAACTAGAGTGTTAATTCCACATTCTGAGAAGAAGCTCACTTGTAATCAACTGATGACCAGTCATTTTTCTAGTTAAGCAATTTTTCAATTCAATCTTGATTCTAACCCTCTCTTTCAGCTTGTGACCAAACCCTCTAACCAAAGTCACATTACAACCCTTTAAAAGACCTTTTGATTGTTGTTTCATCTTAATTTATAGTGGTGGAGATTTGATTTTCATGTAAGCCTATGGTAATAACTTTTCATTATTAACTATTGAGTGCTTCATTTATTGTCCTTAAAACACCTCAAGTGATTTGAGTGAATCTTTTGTGAGGATGTGAAACTCTGTGATATTTTGAAATCAAGGGTAATTACTTGGATGAGGGGAGACACCTATGTTTTCATGATAAAATGCTCAACTTGGAATGTTTGAAACTTTGATGTTCTTTCAGTTAAATCTTCAATGTATGATTACCTATGGATTTCTTTGAGATATTATCGATAGAAATTATAAGTTGAGAAGAATTTATTTTAATTGTGAGTTGAGGATTTTGCTTGAGGACAAACAAATGCTTAAGTGTGGGGGTATTTGATAAACCATAATTTATACATATTTTTACCCCATGCTTAACACATTTTATGGATGAATTTGGCCTTAGATATGGTGAACTTGGTGCTCCTAATCCTTTAATTTCATGTTTTATACTTAGGTGAGCATAAGAGAGTAAAAGGAATGAGAAACGGACCAAAAATGGAGAAAATGGGCCTACGTACAAAATCAATACGGCCTGGGCTTCCTCACACAAGCAGACCACACGACCGTGTCAATTTGGCATAATTGAAGCATGACTCACACAGGTAGACCACACGCCTGTGCTATTTTAACAGGCTTGACCACGGCCTAAAGTAATAGTACACGGGCGTGTCACATGGACGTGTCCATGCTGAGCCCAAGTTGAGTCCATCTCGGAAGAGGCTAATTTTGAGGGCTTTTAGGCATTCTAAAGCCTATAAATACACCTTAAAGGAGGAGAAAAGGTGAGACACACAGGAGGGAGCAAGGAATTTCTCAAGAAAAATTGATTGATCCATCTCAGAAGTCAGATTCACCGTCAAGATTGAAGATCTCCCATCAATTCCCCTTCAAGAGTTTTGGGTTTTTCTTTATGTTTTATATTCACTATTCTTCTGAGATGTTTTCCTTTTTAGTTAAGAACTAAATCCCCTAAATACCTAAAGGGGATGAAACCTAAGACAGATCTTGTTATCATTATTTTCTTAATTGTATGATAAATATTTGACTTGTTCTTAATTATGTGTTCACCATTGTTGTTTTGATATTCCAGGATATTGATTCAAGTTAAGCTCTTATGAAGAGGAGGAATAGACCCTGTCTAAGAGTACATTTCATAATTAAGCGGAATTGATTGCGCACCTAGATATAGGGTGACAAGATTTTGCCGGATTAGGGTGAAACCTAATAAGGGGATCCATAGATCGAGTTAATGCAACCCTAGGAAGTTAATTAGAAAGAGATTTCAATTATTCAACCTAGGGTTAGACGTTATTAGTCTCGAGAGAGATAATAATATAACTTAAGGATTCCTACGGATCAAGTCAAATGAATAAATCGTCCGATTCAGAGTCAAATAACAAGTGAAGTCTAGGTGGATTTTTCCTTAAGTATTTTCTTAATTCAATCATTTTCCAAAAGTAATCCCCCAATTCTATTTTTTGTGAATACTTAGTTTAGTTAATTAGTTAGTTAAAACAAACCCCTTTATTCTTAGGCTAGATAATAAAAAGACAGTCATTACTAGTACTTTTAGTTCCTTTGGGTTCGACAATCCGGTCTTGCTAAAACTATACTACTGTTCGATAGGTACACTTGCCTACATCATGATAATAGTTAGTTTCAAGAATGATTAATTATAAATATTTAAAACCTGTCACAAAATCACGATCAACAGTTCCAACCCCTCTGCACTAAAAATTAATTATCTCTTCGTACAAGATTTGGATAATGTTCCCATTTGTTTCTTTCAAAAATAGACTCATTAAGGATTTTAAGAATATAATTTATAACCCATAATTATTTTTTTTACAATTTTTAATGATTTTCTCAAATTAGAACAGAGGATTCTAAAATCATTCTGACTCTGTCTCACAAAAATTCAAATATCACAGAATATAAAATTCTTTTGCTTTCAGTTCTTTTTATGTGAAAATAGACTCAATAAGCTTTTATTTCATATCTTATTCAACTTCTAATTCGATTTCCACCATTTTTGGTGATTTTCAAAGTCACACAACTACTGCTGTCCAAAACTGTTTTGTTACAAATTTCAATCTTACATAATCTCACTTACTCCATTCCATCTTTCCGAAAGTTAGCTCTACTATCGAGCACATTGCTCATAAATTTCCACACACATATACCTGCACTTATTAATCACATAGTCATATTCAATTATACTATTCATTATATGATCACATGTATTTTCACTTAGTCAATTTCTTGTTGAACTCATCGGAATAATAACAGATACTCGGTGGCCTGTAATATTACCACCCTTGTAACCGAAGCTATTTGGTGCACATAGTAGCCTGTACTTAGTACTACATCTGCGACCAAAACTATCTCTTACACATAGTGGCCTGCACTTAGTACCACACATGTGATCGAAGCTATCGGGTACGCATAGTAGCCTGCACTTAGTACTACACATGCGACCTAACTATCTGGTACACGTAGTAGCCTGCACTTAGTACTACACACATGACCTAAAACCATCTTATACACATAGTAGCCTGCACATAGTACTACACATGTGTTCTCACAACGGATCATTCGTATCTTTTCTATTTCAAAGGTCCAACTGAGAAATTCCTCACATTTCAACATTTTACCAATTCATCCATAATCAACTTCAATTCATAATTTACATTAAGTGATCATTCAATATACAACCACATCTCATGTAACATCCCAAATTAGGGCCTCGTCGAAACAGTGGTTTTGAGACCACAAATTCAAAGTAAAAATACTTATTTAATGATTATTATAAGGTTTATGACATGTTTACATGCTTGGGTGAAAATTTCATGAAGAAATTTTATGTGAAAAGTGTCCAATTTGACTTTAGGGACAAAATTGATTAAATTGTAAAATATGAGTTCTAGAAGTTTTTAGTATGAATTTGAATTGGATTTTTAATTAGAAGGTCTTGAATAGAAATTTTTACAAGTTTTAAAATTTTGGATAAAAATGGGCTTGGGTGGATAAAATTTCAAGGCTAAAAGGGCATTTTGGTCATTTGGTCATTAAGTGGAGTAAAAGACAAAATAAAAGCCAAATTTCTTGTCCATCTTCTACCCATGGTTGAATATTGCATGGGATAAGACATGGTTAGGGTTTTCAAGCTTCCAATTTCAATAGTAAGTGCATTCAAGCCCCGTTTTTAATGTTCTTTACATTATTGAAATCCCAGTAACATGCTTTACCCATTTCTATCATTATGTTGATCTAGGGTTTGTGTTTAAAAATTTACCCATGAATGATATGCATGTATTTGGATGTTTAATGGTAGAATATGAAGGCTCGATGTGTAGTAAACAACTTTTGCTAAGTGATTTTCGGTGAAAATGCTTGAAAGGACTAAATTGTTAAAGTTATAAATTTAGTCATAAAAGGGTGATTTAGTGGAAATTGAGGGCTTCCATAGTTATGAAAATGATTTGGCTAGACTTGAAATGTAAGGAAATTGAATAAAATTCATTTTACGAGCCTTGGGGCAAAAGTGCAAATATGTGAAAGTTTAGGGGTCAAAATACAAATTTGTAAAAATATGATTTTTGGACCCATATGAATAATGTGAGTAATTAATAAGTTATATTTGAAATGTTAGATCGAGAAAACAAGATTTAGGCTTAGAACGAGGTTGAACAAGGTTAAGACAAACTCGAAATAAATAGTCGTACTCGAACCCGAGGTAAGTTCATATGTCAATGATAATGCAATGATATTATTGTTCATGCTTGAACTTAAATTGATGTGTTAACATTGTGTGATGGATATTTATTTAGTTGATACGATTATTATATATTGTAACAAATGCCTAAATATGATTATATGCAATACCATGTTTATTTCATGGACTCATGTCTAAATAAACATGGAAATGTGTTGAATTGGATGTACATTTCATGATCAGCTATGCATAATGAGATACTTGATGAAAGGAGAAAAATCCCAGTTGAATAAAAAGGGAAATCCGATGGATAGAACATGGCTTACATGACTTGAGATCCTGTATGTGTTACAGAAAAGGATTTAGCCCAGATGGGTGTTTCTTGAGTGATCGAGCCTCCCGAAGAATATGTGTGCATTAAAGATTTAGCTCGGACGGGTAATGCGTTAGGTTCTGAATTTATCCTAGATTGGTAATTCAGATCCGAGCTCATTGAGAGTGCTTGTCGTTACAAGGTATTTAGCCTGGACTGGTAATCCTCACATCACTCAATGAGTTTATATTACGGGGGATTTAGCCTGGACTGGTAATCTCGCCGTAAGATGTGAGGTTTGCAGGAGTGCGTACTTGAGATGATCACTTGTATGACTTGACGGTAAATGGATTATCCATTGAGATTCCCGAGAAAATCAACTGGTATTGTAATGAATAATGCTATGAAAGTCCTGAGATGAGCATGCCGGCAAAGGAAAAGTTAATTGTTATGCTATGGGTATGTATAGAACGTACATTATACTCATCAGTGATACCTTATTGAAATGTGATAAATGATGAGTAACCGAATTCATGCATATGTATGTGTATACATGATGGACAAGTTAAAGGATTTGAAAGATGAACCATTCTTATGCTTATGATTATGAATTGTGTTGCAATATCATGTTAACTTACATTGTGTAATTGAATATGGGATTTATGAAATAATGAGTCCATGATCAAAGTGACAATGAATTTATAATAGCTATTATGATTTTGCATCGAAATGGTGTTGAACAGTTGTAGTAGCCCGACTTTGAAAAATCACCATAAATGGTGGAAGTTGAATTAGAGGCTGAATAATATATGAAATTAATTCCTAATGAGTCTAGTTTTACCTAAAAGAAATAGTGTAAGCAAAAGAATTTTTTATTATGAGATACTTGAATTCTTGTGAGACAGAGTCGGAGTGACTCCAAACTCTCTTGTCTTAATTTTGAAAAATCACTAGAAATTTTAAAAAAATAATTATGAGTTAAATATAATATGACTGGAATTCTTAATGAGTCATTTTTAATAAAAAGAAATAGGAACATTATCCAAGTCTCTTACTATGAGATATTTCATTTTTAGTAGATAGAGGTCGAAGCTGTCGGACAACTAAACACGGGAGAGTTTAAAGAATAAACTGTACTTATTGGCAAAACCAAAAATTCTGGAAATTTTATGGTAATAAAATATTTGAGTATAGTTTCAAGGAAATTTAACGGATCTTAATTTAGAGTCTTGTAGCTCTAGTTATAAATAATTTATCGACTATGACTCGAGTAGATAGCTTGACCAGAACATGAGTAAAAGTGTAATTATAGTTGTTCTACCTAAGGAAACATGTTATTATAATGCTTATTATTCTCATATTGACTGACTAAGCGTAAAGCTTACTCCCCCTTCCATTTCTTCTAGTGTCCTCAGGTCGGGTCAAGGTTGGAGATCATCGGAGGCAACCTCACACTATCAAGCTACCATCTTTGGAGTATTGTTGAAACTTAATTTCTTCAAGTGAGTGGCATGTATAGGGACTTAATTATTGACATGTGTTTTTATGTTTTGGCCAAGATGTTGGCTTATATTGATTCATTGTATATAGCCATAAGATGTGGCTTATAATGATTTTGACTTGTAAGCCTATTTATCCATGGTATGTGTTAATGTCTTGTGATATGGTTATGTGATTATGCTTGTTCACTATGTATGAAAAGTATATGGCACATGTACATGATGAATGCCACAAGACCATTCGAGATGGTCGTGGCCATGGAGTGAATGTGTGGCATGGTAGTAAGATCATAATGGTTGAACATGGACATTTGTAAAATGTGTAGATATTAAGTATTGGTTAATAAACACATGTATGACAACATGCAAATTATTTAATTAAATTTCACCAAAGGTTGATTAAATATTAAATTGATGTTATAATTTGTGTCTATGATGTGTATAAGTATGGGAGATAAATAACATCAACATAAGGCTTGGAAAATAGCCTATGTGTTAGCTACACGAGCAGAGACACGTCCATATATCTCAACCGTGTGGAGGACACGGCCTAGTACATGAGTGTGTGGCCTGGACGTGTGGTATAAATTATTTTGCTAACGTCATAAATAGAGAGTTGCACGAGCTGAGGACACGGGCGTGTGTGACCACACAGCCCCACCCACACGGGCATGTGACTCTCCAAAGTTAAAAAATTGTTAAGTTTCCTAAAGATTTTTGAAAGTTCTCGGTTTAGTCCGAACCACCCCGATATATGTTATAGGCTTCGAAGGCCTGTATAAGGGACAATATACATGTGTTTGAAAAGTTTTAAATTTTGGGCAAAGTTTTGTGGCCCAATTTTGTATTTTTGTGAATGTTCAAGTCTGGTAACGCCTCGAACCCTATCCCTTCATCGGATACGGGAAAGATTTGATATATT
This sequence comes from Gossypium longicalyx, assembly GCA_025698465.1. Taxonomy (NCBI): domain Eukaryota; kingdom Viridiplantae; phylum Streptophyta; class Magnoliopsida; order Malvales; family Malvaceae; genus Gossypium; species Gossypium longicalyx. The sequence goes on along the minus strand of CM047002.1, from coordinate 73,256,102 downwards.
TAGTGGTATCAGATCTATGATTTAGTCAGTTCTCAAACTAACCTAGCATCTGCATGAGAGTTCAGCTATACTTGCCACCGATCTGTGATAGTCAAATATTTCTCGACGCGCATGAGAGCCATTTTGTTTAGACAAAGGTACTCTCCAATCGAGCTACACCAACCATGTTGAATGTGATGATAAAATATTTGAGTAAAGTATAGTCAAGATGAACTGAACCTTGGAAAGGTACAAATGAGGATTCATGGAATGTGTACATGGTGGAATGAGCTTATCTATGATTAATAGTGTAACGCCCTAAAAATCCTGAAATCTCGAACTTTCTTTTTTTTCGATTTTGATAAAAATTTGCTTAACATTCCTAGTCAAGTGTTAATTATGTGATAGTAGGTCTTGGTTAAGGGTTGAGTTCAAACTTAAGGGTGAAGCAAATTATGTGTTAATAAATAAAGAACCTTGATAGCAAGAAGGAGGTTTTTTTTATGAATAAATGAAGGAAGAATTGGATACAAGAAAGCCTTGTAGTGGAGTGGCAAGTGGCGTCACATGCAAGGCAAGGAGGTAAGGGGTTCGAATCCCTTCTTGCTCAAAAGAAGGATTTATTTTTGCTTAAGGGATGGACAGTGGTGGCGTTAGATATGAACTCTGTATGGAGTGATAAGAGGAGAAATTTGAGGAGGAGATTAAGGGGTTATCAGGGAGAAAAATTAGGAGATGAAGAGTGTAAGAGGTGGAGTTGAATTGGGGATTAGGGTATAGAAAATTCGGCTAGAGGCTATATATAGGTGCCGAATATGAGGTTGCCAGGCTAATGTCGAATTCTCTCTCACCTTGTTGCTAGAAAACACCTTTTTCTCCAAAGATCTAAAAGCCAAAAATCCCTTATTCTTCTTTTTTTTTCTTTGAATCGATTTTCCATTCTTCCCTTACTCAAGTTTTCTTTTTGATTCACCTCTGGTTTTAAACGATTTCTACTTCTCTTTATGCCGAATAACTATTTTTTTACCATACAAGTCTTAAGAGCCGAATATCCTTTGTGCTGCCACTACTCTTTCCACCCGACCAAATCTAGTGTAAGTGTTTTGTTCTCTCAATCAATTTTGCTAGTATCGATTACTCTATCCCTCACTTCTTCTAATCAGTTTTGGTAGTATTAGTATCGAATCCCAGTCTTTTGGATCCCTGCCGATTTGCTCCATAGGTGTGAGATTTTGGTAAGTGTTCTTCACTTTGGTAAGGGTTGGTCGAATAGCTTTAGTAGAAAAGGGTGACATATGTTGGATACAAGTCACCCATTATGTTTTTTAACGATAAAGGTTAATGCATATCTGGGAAGTACTCGTGATTAGGGATCAACAAAAAGCTATTAAGGCTTGGCGTTTCAGGTAAGATTAAGGTGAGACTTCGGCTTTTAGTAAAGTATTCGATAAGTATATGTTAGTAATCATTGAGTGATATCAATCATATGAGAGCATGACTATGAAAGTGACTAGACCTCGTGGGCCATATAAATGTGATTTGGGCCTAATGGGCCAAATGAAAGTGATTTGGGCCTAATAGGCCAAATAAATGAGATTAGGCCTAGTGGGCCATATGCATGTATGTAAACTTGTTAGGGCTTTGTAAGGGATTTTGGGCCTAGTATTTGATAACTGCTTAAACAGACATAAAACTAAATTAATTTACTGAGACTGCAGACAACTCATAGGGTTAAGGTGTGGCAACGGGTATATGCATGACTAGGATTAGATCTAAGGAAAGTTTCGTACTTAACCGGTCTTAATGACTCACCTCCTCTTCTCTGGAACACTACCTGGTTCATAGTATTCATTCAACTTAGCTCACGGGATTTGTTAACGGGCCAAGGTAAGTAAAAACCCGTAATAGAAGAAAATTAAAAATTACCCCTATGGTTAAAAATGACAAAAATACCCCTATGTCTTGAAGGTAAGATTTATGGATGTTACATGTATATCTGTTGTATACATATGATATTCTGTTTATGTTACATTAGGTTGGGAATTATGGAATGAAGGAAGTATATGAGGATTGCATGGTTGCTTGACAACCGTGGATCCACCGACGGCTATTAAGCCCAATATGTGATAGGCAGCTTGCTGCAATAAAGGTAGTTCTGCAACCGGGCTACCAATGATATGTATCGATTGGGTGGGTCGATATTTATATCCCCACATGATGTGTATCGGGTGATGGAGTTGGTGTATAGTAGATGGATTATTGGGGTGGGTTGCACTGCATTCCATTGCATGTATGATTTTATGGTGATTGATGAATGCTAGTTACTTGTCGAGGGTTGTACACACTGAGTTTTCGATAACTCACCCCTTCTTTTATTTTTCTCAGGTGATGCTCAATAGAAGGCTTAATGTTCGGAGGGACTCTAAGGTGGCTAGCTAGCAAGATGACTTGAACTTGTTTTTTTTAAAAAGCATATAGTTTCTAGTTTATTAAGTAATTTCAGACTGGAACGTGATAAGGCCTTCCCTTTTGTTTTTATATGGATTATTATTTTTATGCGTTGTAATCATGAGAAGTTGAACATTGGTTCCCTAAATCATAATTTGTTTTTCTACGTTTCCGCAACTAAATTTTATTGAAATGACAGGTTTTCATAAATCATATATTTGAAACAAGCTTTCGCGATTGAAAGGAGTTTTTATAAGTTAATGAAGGTTTCTCATTTTAAGGAAGGATTTTCAATGAAAACAAGGTTTTCGATAAAACACTTCAATGTGAAGCGCCAGATTCGGCCATAATGTTCAGGCCGGGTTTGGGGTGTTACATTTAGTAGTATCAGAGCCCATATTACAAAACTCAGGCTGTGAAGTGGGCCTTATTATTTGGATTTAAAAAAAAAATTGGATCACAATGTTTTGGAAAAAAAGAAATCTTGCTGTGCGACACACCGAGTCTTTGACGTCGAACCAGGTAAGTTATTTCTTATTAAGCTTGTTAAATTGATATACTCTTGGTAGTTAGTGGGCTAATTTAGATAATTATGTTGAGGTTTTTAGTTAGAATGGAACTGAAGCCATAGGATATTGAAACTGTAGAGGAATTGTGAAAACAACCTTCTTTCTAATACTTTCATAAAACATCGGTTTAATTATTTAAACTAACTAAAACTTCATAAAATTTCTAATCCATAAAATGCATGAATTGGCGATGAGTGCTAGAAGAAGTGCAAGAGGCCATGGCTGAGGCCGTGGAAGTGCTAAGGCTAAGTTATCGACATCGGGCCATATGCCCAATGTTGGGGTAGAAGAGGCTCCAGCCTCACCTCTGGCTATGAATGGGCCATACGATCGGGCCGCGGGGGATGATGCATTGTCGCAGGCAATGCTAAGGATTTTGGAAAGGGTCGCGGGGCCCAATAATGGCACGGGAAATCGGGGGTCCATTGCAGAGCGATTCCGATCAAATGGGGCTGAGATCTTTAAGAGCATGGCTGGTGTGGCTCCTAACATGGCTGAATACTGGTTGGAAGGCACTGAAAGGATAATAGAGGACTTGGACTGTTCACCAAAACAAAAGTTAAAAGGGAAGTGTCACTGTTCAGGGAAGAAGCTTACTAGTGGTAGCTGACAGTGAAAGAAGGCACCCAACCTGTGCAGGTCACTTAGGAGTTCCTCAAAACTATGTTCCAAGGGAAGTATGTAGGTGCGAGTTATGTGGATGCTAGAAGGGAGGAGTTCTTGAACTTAACCTAGGGAAACAAATCTGTGGCAGAGTATGAGGCGGAATTTCTGCGCCTTAGTAGGTATGCAAGAGTTATGGTGGCGACGGACTATGAGCATTGCGTTAGGTTTGAGGATGACCTTAGAGATAGCCTCAGGGTATTGATAGCTCCACAAAGGGAGTGAATTTCCTCGGAGTTGGTGGAGAAAGCAAAGATAGCGGAGGAGGTAAAGCACACTAAGCGCCTAAATCAGGAAAAAGAAAGGGTTACGAATAAAAGGGAGGCTGAGACTCCTAGTGTTAGACAAAGGCCTAGGGCTAGGGCCAGAGCTAATAGGCCAGTTAGAGCAGGGGCCCCTGCTGTTAATCCAGGGGTGCCACTTTGTGCTGATTGTGAGAAAGATCATGTAGGCGAGTGTTGGAAGAGGACGGGAGCTTGTCTAGCATGTGGATCCATGGAGCATAGGATCAAGAATTGCCCTAAAATGCTAGCTCAAGTGCCAGTTGCGGGCCAAGGTGGTGTTTAGCCACCAAGGGGTGGTCAACTGCCACCGAGGGGTCGTGGGCAAGCTAGGGGTGGTAACGGCAATGGACGTAGACGTAGAGCACTAGGCAAAAATGCAGGCATCATTGAGGCGAGGCAGCCAGCCTTGGTTTATGCTGCTCGTCACCAAGAAGACGGGGATGTCCCAGATGTGATAACGGGTATGTTCTTTATATATGAGTTACCTTACACAGCATTGATTGATATTGGATCGATACATTCATATGTTGCATGCAATATGACTGAACCTTTGGGTGATATATTTGAAATTACTATGAATGAGATGACTGTGATAAGTCCGTTAGGTTAGTCAGTGGGAGTAAATAAGTTGTTTTGGGAGGTACTCTTAGTAGTCCAAGGGGTTACCTTCTTAGTGGATTTGATGGAGCTGCCGTTTAGTGAGTTTGATTTAATCTTGGGTATGGATTGGCTAGTGAAACACCGAGCCACCTTGGATTGCACTGCAAAGCAAATGGTGTTAAGAATGGTGAAGGATAATGAGGTGGTGGTGATTGGTGAACGCTGGAATTATCTATCGAATTTGGTTCTGGCATTAAGGGCTGAGAAGTTGGTACGAAAGGGATGCGAAGCCCATTTGGCTTATATTAGCGATACGGAGCCTAAGAGCCCTACTGTTAAGGAGTTGAGAATAGTTAGGAAATTTATTGATGTCTTCCCAAGGAGCTGCCAGGGTTGCCACCCAGCAGAGAAGTAGAATTTGGAATCGAGTTGTTACTTGGTACGGCTCCGGTGTTCATTGCCCCTTATCGGATGGCACCAAATGAGTTGATAGAACTTAAGGCACAGATTTAGGAATTGTTGGATCAAGGATTCATCTGATCAAGTGTGTCTCCGTGGGGAGCACCGGTGTTGTTCGTAAAGAAGAAAGATGGAACGTTGTGAATGTGCATCGACTACCGGCAGTTAAACAAGTTAACTATTAAAAACAAGTACCCTCTGCCGAGAATCGATGATCCTTTTAATCAGTTTAGTGGAGCTTCCGTTTTCTCGAAGATTGTCCTGCATTCGGGGTATCACCAATTGAGGGTTAAGGAGGCAGATATTTTTAAGACAGCTTTCAGAACTTGTTATAGGCACTACGAGTTCTTGGTGATGCCATTCGGGCTGACGAACGCACCTGCCACTTTCACGGATCTAATGAATCGGGTCTTCCAACCCTACCTAGACCGGTTCGTGGTAGTTTTTATAGATGACATTTTAGTGTACTCAAGAGATGAAGACGAACATGATGCACACTTAAGGATTGTGTTGTAGATTTTGAGGGAGAAGCAGTTGTATGCCAAATTCAGTAAGTGTGAATTTTGGCTAAGGGAGGTTACTTTTCTAGGACATGTGGTGTCAGCTGAGGGGATTAAAGTGGATCCTCGGAAAATTGAAGCAGTGTTAGATTGGAAAACACCCAAGTCGGTATCGAAAATTCAAAGTTTTTCGGGCTTGGTAGGGTATTATAGGCGGTTTGTTGAGGACTTTTTAGTAATTCCCGCACCTTTAACTAAGTTGTTGAGGAAGGGGGTACCGTTTGTTTGGACGGACAAGCAGCAAGAGAGTTTTGGAAAACTTAAGAAGGTCTTAACTGAAGCCCATGTGTTGATTCAGCCAGAGCCTGGGAAGGAGTTTACGGTTTATAGTGACGCGTCACATGTGGGCTTGGGCCATGTGTTGATGTAGGAAGGAAAGGTGGTTGCGTATGCATTACGGCAACTTAAGACTCACGAGGTGAATTACCCAACCCATGATTTGGAGCTAGCCACGGTGGCCTTCGCGCTAAGAATATGGAGGCATTATTTATACGGTGAGAGGTGCATAATTTATTTGGACCACAAGAGTTTGAAGTACCTTCTTACCCAAAAGGAGCTAAACCTTAGGTAGCGTAGGTGGGTGGAATTGTTGAAGGATTATGATTATACGATTGATTACCACCCTGGCAAAGCAAATGTGGTAGCTGACGCGTTGAGTCGTAAGGTTAAGTCAAACTTGAGGTAAGCTTGCCCGTTTAAGCTTGTTGGATGATGGTAGCTTGTTAGCTGAGCTTCAATTAAAACCGATATGGGTCAGCAGATAAGGAGTAAGTAATTAGTGGATGAGACTTTGGGTGCTCGTTTTAGACAAGTAGAGAGTGGGGAGACATCAGACTTTGGGATAAATAGTGATAGAGTGTTGTGTTTCCGTGGAAGAATGTGTAAACCTAAGGATAATGATCTAAGACAGTCTATTCTGCAGGAAGCACATAGCAACCTCTATGCTATGCATCATGGCAAAAACAAGATGTATCAGAATTTGCAAGAGCTTTATTGGTGGCCTAGACTTAAGCGCAAGGTTATGGAGTTCGTAAGTAAATGCTTGGTTTGTCAAAAGGTGAAGGCGGAACATCAATTGCCTTTAGGATTGCTTTAGCCAGTAAAGATTCCACTCTGGAAGTAGGAAACTATGGACTTTGTTAATGGGCTACCCTTGACGCCTACTAAGAAAGACTAAATATTGGTTATAGTGGATCGGTTAACCAAGTCTACCCATTTTGTGTCGGTTCACACTGATTACTCATTAGAAAAGCTGGCTAGGGTGTATGTGGCGGAGATTGTAAGATTGCATGGAGTACCAATGTCCATAATATCTGATAGGGACCCACATTTCACTTCACGATTTTGAAAGAAGCTGCATGAAGCCTTGGGTACTAGGTTAAACTTCAGTACTACATTCCACCCTCAAACTTATGGACAGTCGAAAAGGGTGATCAAAGTGTTGGTAGATATGTTGATGGGATGTGTGATTGAGTTCCAAGGTAGCTGGGAGGACTATTTATCGTTAGCCGAATTCACGTACAATAATAGCTATCAAGCAAGTATTGGGATGGCTCCGTATGAAGCACTGTATGAGCGAAGGTGTCGAACTCCAACATGTTGGATGGAGTTGGGAGAACAAAGAGTTTTGGGCCCTGAGTTAGTAGCAGATACTGAGGATAAGGTGAAAATGATTCGAGATTAGTTGAAGGAGGCCTTGGATAGAAAGAAGTCGTATGCTGATCTTAAACATCGAGTGATAGAGTATGCAGTGGGGGACCTACTCTTTCTTAAGGTCTTTCCGTGGAAGAAGGTATTAAGGTTTGGACTGAAGGGGAAGCTAAGCCCAAGGTTCATTGGGTCGTATCGGGTTGTGAGGCGGATTGGGCCTGTCGCTTATCAGTTGGAATTACCTTCTGAACTAAGCCAGATCCACGACGTGTTTCATGTTTCCATGCTAAGACGGTATCGCTCGGATCCTTCACATGTCGTGTCAGTTGAGGAGATCGAGGTTAGGTCAGACCTAACTTTCGAGGAAGAGCCCATACAAATAATTGGACGTGATGTTAAGGTACTAAGAAGGAAGTCTATTCCATTAGTCAAGGTGCTTTGGTGTAATCACAAGGCTGAGGAGGCTACTTGGGAACCTAAGGAAGCGATGCGACGTCAATATCCTCAACTGTTTGAATCAGGTAAAATTTTGAGGACAAAATTTCTTTTAGGGGTAGAGTTTTAACACCCCAAAAATCCCGAAATCCTGAACTTTCTTTTTTTTCAGTTTCGATAAAAATTGTGCTTAACATTCCTAGTCAAGTGTTAATTATGTGATAGTAGGTCTTCGTTAAGGGTTGCGTTCGAACTTAGGGGTAAAGGAAATTATGGGTTAATAAATAAAGAAAAGAACGGCATTTTTTTAATAAATGATGAAAGCAAGTATCACATGCAAGGCATTTTTTTAAAAGAAAAGGGATGAACGTTGGATATGAAAATTGATGAGAATTTGATGAGGAGAAAGTTATCGGGAGAAAAATTAGGAGATGAAGAGTGTAAGAGGTGGAGCCGAATTGGGGATTAGGGGATAGGAAATTTGACTAGAGGCTATATATAGGAGCCGAATGTGATGTTGCCAGGCTAATGTCGAATTCTCCCTCAACTTGTTTCCAGAAAACACCTTTTTCTCCAAAGATCTAAATGCCAAAAATCTCTTATTCTTTCTTCTTTTTCTTTGTGCCGATTTTCCATTCTTCCCTTACTCAAGTTCTCTTTTTGATTCACCTCTGGTTTTAAACGATTTCTACTTCTCTTTGTGCCGAATAACCTTTTTTTTACCATACAAGTCTCAAGAGCCGAATATCCTCTATGCCGCCACTATTCTTTCCACTCAACCAAATCTAGTGTAAGTGTTTTGTTCTCTCAATCAGTTTTGCTAGTATTGATTACTCTGTCCCTCACTTCTTCTAATCGATTTTGGTAGGATTAGTATCAAATCCCAGTCTTTTGGATCCCTGCCGATTTGCTCCATAGGTGTGAGATTTTGGTAAGTGTTCTTCACTTCGGTAAGGGTTGACCGAATAGGCTTTAGTAGAAAAGGGTGACATATGTTGGATACAAGTCACCCATTATGTTTTTAACGATAAAGGTTAATGCAGATCTAGGAAGTACTCGTGATTAGGGATCAAGGAAAAGCTATTAAGGCTTGGTGTTTCAGGTAAGGCTAAGATGAGACTTCGGCTTTTGGTAAAGTATTCGATAAGTATATGTGAGTAATCATTGAGTGATATAGATTGTAGGTTCGTGGTAAGGGGGATCGCAGCAGGCTTTATTTCTAGGTGTGTACACACACTGCACACACGCAGTAGATCGGCAAAAGTCGAAATGTCGAAATGCCGAAAAGTCGAAAGTTTAGCTACGGTAGTCTTGCGACTGCGAGAACACTCGTAAGGGAGAAATCGATAGGTTATCTGAGGCCCCATGGCCGATTCCATGGACTTGGACTGTGAATTGGCCAACTAGGCCAGCATGGGCTAAATGGGCCCGATGCGCTGTAGGGCCCATAATAGGCAAAATTGGTAATTGATGCTATGTGATGGAAAATCGTATGAGAGCATGACTGTGAAAGTGACTAGGCCTCTTGGGCCATATAAATGTGATTTGGGTCTAATGGGCCAAATGAATATGATTTGGGCCTAATGGGCCATATGAATGAGATTGGGCCTAGTGGGCCATATGCATGTATGTAAACTTGTTAGGGCTTTGTAAGGGGTTTTGGGCCTAGTATCTGATAACTGCTTAAAGAGACATAAAACTTAATTAATTTATTGAGACCGTGGGCAAGTCATAGGGTTCAGGTGTGGCAACGGGTATATGTATGTCTAGGATTGGATCTAGGGAGAGCTCGGTACTTAAGCGGTTTTAATGACTCCCCTCCTCTTCTCTGGAATCCTACCTGGTGTATAGTATTTGTTCATCTTAGCTCACGAGATTTGTTAATGGGCCAAGGTAAGTAAAAACCCGTAATAGAGGAAAATTATCGAAATACCTCTAAGGGCAAAAATGACCAAAATACCCCTATGTGTTGAAGGTAAGATTTATGGATGTTGGGAATTATGGAACGGAGGAAGTATATGAGGATCGCATGGTTGCTTGACAACCGTGGATCCACTGACGGCTATTAAGCCCAATATGTGATTGGTAGCTTGCTGCAATGAAAGTAGTTTCGCAACCGGGCTACCATTAATGTGTATCGGTTGGGTGGGTCGATATTTATATCCCCACATGATGTGTACCGGGGGATGGAGTTGGTGTATAGCGGATAGATTATTAGGGTGAGTTGCACTGTATTACATTGCATGTATGATTTTATGGTGATTGATGAATGCTAGTTACTCGTCGAGGGTTGTACACACTGAGTTTTGACAACTCACCCTCTCTTTTATTTTTCTCAGGTGATGCTTAGTAGAAGGTTCGATGTTCAGAGGGACTCTGAGGTGGCCAGCTAGCAAGATGACTTGGACTTGTTTTTTTTTAAAAAGCATATAGTTTCTAGTTTATTACGTAATTTTAGACTGGAACGTGATAAGGCCTTCCCTTTTGTTATTATGTGGATTATTATTTTTATGCATTGTAATCATGAGAAGTTGAACATGGGTTCCCTAAATCATAATTTGTTTTTCTACGTTTCCGCAACTAAATTTTATTAAAATGATAGGTTTTCATAAATCATATGTTTTAAACAAGCTTTCGCGATTGAAAGGAGTTTTTATAAGTTAATGAAGGTTTCTCATTTTAAGGAAGGGTTTTCAATGAAAACAAGGTTTTCGATAAAACACTTCAACGTGACGCGCCAGATTCGGCCATAACGTCCCGGCTGGGTTTGAGGTGTTACAAATAGATATTTCTATGATGTAAATGGTCAATTTTCTTGAGTAAATGTATGTGTTTTGATAACTTACCGAAGATATGGATGGAATGAATATTCACGTACGCCTATATGAAAGATTATGGTTGATAAGCTTGTATAGCTTAAGTAAATGTGTTAAATTGATTGAACTGATTTATAGTAGTTCTTTGTCTATTCATCCAGGTAGTACAAAGATGTATAATGATTTGAAGAAAATGTACTGGTGGGTAGGAATGAAAAGGGACATTTCAGAGTTTGTTTCTAGATATCAGCTGGTAAGGGTCGAATATCAGGTACCTTCAGGTTTATTGCAGCATGTGCTAGTCCCTGAGTGGAAATGGGACCGAGTTACTATGGATTTTGTGACAGGATTACCGTTGACACCGAGAAAGAAAAATGCAGTATGGGTTGTGATTGATAAGTTAACGAAGTCGGCTCATTTTATTCTAGTTCACATGGATTATTCACTTGACAAGTTGGCCGAGTTGTATATTTCAGAGATAGTCAGACTGCATGAGGTACCATCATCGATCATTTCAGGAAGAGATCCGAGATTTACTTCACGATTTTGGAAGAAGTTACAAGAAGCTTTGGGCATAAAGTTGAGTTTTAGTACAGCTTTCCATCCTCAGACCGACGGTCAGTCAGAGAGAAAGTTATTTAGGTACTTGAAGATATGCTTAGATGCTGTGTACTAGAATTTCAAGGCAGTTGGGAAAAGTACTTACCATTAGTAGAGTTTGCCTACAATAACAGTTATCAGTTGAGTTTGAAGATGGCACCTTATGAAGCTTTGTATGGACATAAATGTCGCACACCTTTGTATTGGACAGAGCTTAAGGAAAATCAGATTTATGGGGTTGATCTAGTTAAAGAAACAGAAGAGAAAGTAAAAGTCATCAGAGATTGCTTGAAATCGGCTTCAAACAGACAGAAGTCGTATGCAGATTTGAAGAGAAAGAGATTGAGTATCAAGTTGGTGAAAAAGTGCTTTTGAAAGTATCCCCGTGGAAGAAAGTTCTCATATTTGGCAAGAAAGGCAAATTAAGTCCAGGTTTTATTGGACCGCTTGAAGTGATTGAGAGAGTAGGACCATTAGCATATCGGTTAGCTTTGCCGATTTAGTTAGAGAAGATTCATGATGTATTTCATGTGTCTATGCTACGTCGTTATCATTCAGATCCGACACATGTGATTTCTCAGACAGAGGTTGAGATTCAGCCAGATATGGCTTACAGTGAAGAACCGGTAAAGATTCTAGCTCGAGAGGTAAAGCAATTAAGGAACAAAAGTATTGCGCTTGTGAAAGTATTATAGAATAGACATGGGGTAGACGAGGCTACATGGGAGCCTGAAGAGGCTATGCAAAAACAATACTGAAATCTCTTCACAGGTAATATTTTCGGGGATGAAAATCCCTAAAGGGGGAGAAATGTAACATCCCGAAATAGGGCTTAAACGGAATAGTGGTTACGAAACCACAAATTTGAGGTAGAAAAATTTATTTTATTATCATTTTAAGGTCTATGGCATGATTGCATAATTGTGTGAAAATTTCGTTTAGAAATTATATCGATAGAGGGTTCAATTTGGTATCTAGGACTAAATTGTAAAAGTTGTAAAATGTGTGTTCTAGTTCACAAAGGTACTAAGTACTTGTGAATAATGGGTTTTAAAGTGGAGGTCCTTGGATAGTAATTAGACCATTATACTAGTTTGGACAAAAATACCTAAAGGAAGATAAAACACCATAGTTTTTAATTAAGGGCATTTTGATCATTTAATTTATTAAAATGAATTAAAAACAAAATTAAAAGCCAATTTTTGTCCATCTTCAACCCCTTGGCCGAATTTCATATGTGGAAGACATAGATAGGGTTTTTCAAGCTTTCAAGCTCAATTGTAAGTCTCTTTTAGCCTCGTTTTTAATGTTCTTTACGTTTTTGGAGTCCTAGTAACTTGATTAAGCTTATTTTAGCAATAATTTAACCTAGGGTTTATATTTGGAAAAATACCCATAGGTGAAATGTGTTTATTTTGATGTTTTATGGTAGAATATGAAGCTTGAAATTGTGTTAAACAACTTTTTCTAAGCAATTTTATGTGAAAATGAGTAAAATGACATAATCGGTAAAAATACCTAATGTTCATAAGTACATGTTAGAGTGAGAATTTGATGTTATCATTGAAAAGAAAAATGATCAACATGTCATAAAACATAAGAAAATAGGATGAATTTTAATTTCCGAGCCTTGGGAAAAAAGTGTAAATATGTAAAAGTTTATGGGCAAAAATGTAATTTTGCCAAAGTTTGAGTCAATGACTGTTTTAATAAATGTGAGTATTAAATAAGCTATATTTGTTATTATAGATCAAGAAGAATGAAATCCAGAGTTAGACCGGGGAAAGAAAAAGATAGTGGACTAAATCGATATAGTTGATCATATTTTGTTTCGAGGTAAGTTTGCGGTAAATAAATGCAATATTCTATTATTTTATGTTAATGTTGTTAATTTCCAGCATGCCTATATTTATTTTATGAAAATTATTTAAATGAGACTCAAGCATGAATTGACGGAGACGTAATTTCAGAAAGTCCCGGTTGAACCTTAGGAATGTGTAGGATACAAATGTCATGACATTAGGGTTTAAGGATACCATGTAAGACCATGCCAAGGAATGGCAATTGGTAAGATTTCTAAGGAAAGGAAATCATGTAAGACCATGTCAAGACATGGCATTGATAAGTTACTATAAGGCAAAGGTCCCATGTAAGACCATCTTAAGGCATGGCATTGGTGAGTTCATAAGGCAAGGATACCATGTAAGACCATGTCAAGACATGGCAATGGTAAGTTTTAAAAGGATATCACGTAAGACCATGACATGTCATGGCAATGGTAAGGTACCCGTGTATCCTTAGTATTCCAAGTGGTTCAACAGGAAAATTTAAAGAAAATATCGAGGTAAGGTAAGGTAAGACGAGTTATGCTAAAAAGGTAAGACAAGTTCATGCTAGAAGAGCAAAGGTAAGTATATAATGTTCAAGTATGCTTGATAAGTAAAAAGGTAAGTAAAATGTATTAATAAATTTGATTAAGTAAGTATTTAAGTAAGTGAGTAAGTGAAGAAGTTTAAAATATGTTTATGACAATTAATGAAGTTGCATTAAGTAGTATCAAGCCAAGTAGTAAAATAATTCTTATGAATGTTGTTATTTATTTGCATGCAAACTTACAAAGCTTAATGCTTACCCACTTTATTTTCCTTCTTTTTATAGTTTTGTCAAACTAACTCAGGGATCGTAAAGTACGTCGGAGGTCCGGGCACACTATCACAAGGATTATTTTGGTATAGCTAGACGTTTCATTTTGAGTATGGCATGTATAGCATCGTAGCCATTTTTTGTGTATGATCTTATGATATGGCTAATTAATGGTATGTAAATGCTTGATAATGATTAGCTATTGGAATGGCTAATCAAGGACATGTTTGGTGTTATGTATGCCTAAATGCTAGTTATTCCATGGAAATCATTAAAAGGTGAAATTAGCTTTAAAACAGTATCGGACAGCAGTAATGATGTGAATTTGGAAAATCACTGAAAATAGTATAAATAGATTTAAATAGTGAATGAGACATAGAATTAAAGATTATTGAGTCTATTTTAATATGAAAGAAACAGAGTAAATAAAAGAGTTGTATTTTATGAGTTATTTAAATTTTGGTGACGCAGAGTCAGAATGATTTTTGAATCCCCTGTTCTGACTTTAGAAATTCGCTAAAAATTGTACAAAAATAATTAGGAGTTATAATTTATATGTATAAATTCCTTATTGAGTCTAATTTCAAAAGGAAATAAACAGAATGGTTATTTTTATTCTGTACAGGGATAAAATTAATTCGTAGTGAACAGAGGTCAGAGCAGCTGAACACTGAAACAGGGGAACTTTAACTAATAAACTGTACTAATTAGATAGATAAAAAATTCTGAAAAAAAATTTGTAAGAAGATATATGAGTCTAGTTTCAGAGAAAATTTATGGATTTTAATTTTGAGTTTCGTAACTCGAGTTATGATTTATTTATTGACTATGATGTAGAGGGACAATTTATTTATGAAAGATGAAATAAATTGTTTTGATTTGTTTCAGTGATCAAAAAATTTTTATTAATTCCGGTTTGTTCTCGAACTGTTTCAATTACATGTTTTAGGGACTTGAGGACCCTTTTTAAGGACATATTGAATGAATGAAACTAAATTAATTTTAAAATCATTTTTTATGCCCCGAATTAGTAAGCTAAGTCAGGTAACGCCTTGTGCTCGACTCTGGCGACGGTCTCGGGTAAGTGGTGTTACAAGCATATAGTTTCGATCGTATTTGTTCTTAGTGGTTTGGAATGATGTTATTCTGGATTTCTTTTCTTTGAAAAAAAAACCACTGGGGTCTTTCATATTTTTGTGAGTCTGGTTCTCGGTCTTTGGATGCAGTGTTGTAAATTGGATTTCCTTATCATGGATTTCTTTATCTTAGATTTCTTTATTCTGGGCTTCTCCGTCTTGAATTTCTCTATCTTGGATTTTCGGGATATTTTTATCTTGTAACTTATCAATCATGGCTTGCATTTAGAGCATGACCTCCAGCTTTTGATTGATATATATAAAGAACAAGTACAAATATACCTCAAGTCCCAATTTGTATGGTGGATTTATTTTCTTGAGTGAGTTAATCAGAGCTGATGTATTCAATTGAGATATCAGTATTACTTATCCTAATGCATTTGTTATGGTCTTCGATTGGCATGATGAGTGAATTTGGAATGATGCATGTTGAATCATTCTATTGACTAGAAGAGAGATTTCTTGAATTATCAATTATGGGTGAATAAGATCGACTTGACTGTTCAATCTATGTGGAATATATGTTTAGAATTTAATGAGATGTTCATGCTTGAGAATAAGGTTTTATTTCTTCACGGGTAAAAGAGACGAATAGTCTGATTGAGAAGTGTATGTTTCTTGGAAGACTTGGATACAATAGAAAGATCTGAGTATAAAAGATGATGAAACGATCATTGTTGATATTTGAGTATAAATTCTTGAAATGTTAAAAGTTTGAGAATGTATAGCAAGGATCAAAAAAATATTTTTGCCGTTTGGACATTAGAATGGAGATAGAGAAGGTTAATATGGATTTTCTTGTCTGGATTATTCTTGTCCTTGAAACAGAAAAGTAATATGTAGTGTTGTTAAACGTCATGAGATCTGTAAAATTATGCGGGTATGCCTGAATGTCTGGTCATTAGATTCATAGAATTCTGTGTCTTTATTATTTTGGATATCTTGAATTTTAATATCCACTAATCGGATTGAGATCCGAGTTTCATATCATGATTTCGTGGAAAAGCCAGAGGAGGCTTTGAAATGAAAGGTAACCAAGAGTTGATTTGGAAAATAATCGGACTATGTGGAATTATAAAGAGTATGGGGCTAAGATGAGTTGACTAGTTTCACTATTCAAATCCAAAAGGATTCGGGTGCGAATGTATATGTAGCATGATGGTATGGATCGAAATTTTGAGTACATGAGTTTTCTTATAGAGATTAAGTTTCAGTGAAAGTGTTATAAAATGAATACCACTCATGATTTTTGTATGTGGAATTTAAAGAGATAGGTAGTAAAAGCTCAGTTTGAGTGAAATTTCTTTGACATCGATTATAAGATTGAAGAATCTAAACAAAAGCCAAAAAAACTTTCCTAGTAAGATTTTCGGGGATGAAAATCCCTAAAGGGGGGAGAAATGTAACATCCCGAATTAGGGCCTAGTCAGAACTGTGGTTTCGCGACCACAAATTTGAAGTACAAATAATTATTTTATAATTATTATAAGGTCTATGATATGTTTACATGCTTGTGTGAAAATTTCATGAGGAAATTTTATGTGAAAAGTGTCTAATTTAACTTTAGAGACTAAATTGAATAAATTGTAAAATATGAGTTCTAGAAGTTTTTAGTATGAAATTGAATTGGATTTTTAATTAGAGGGTCTTAAATAGCAATTTGTCCAAGTTTTAAAATTTTGGACAAAAATGGGCTTGGATGGATAAAATTTCAAAGAAAGGCTAAAAGGGCATTTTGGTCATTTGGTCATTAAATGGACTAAAAGACAAAATAAAAGCCAAATTTCTTGTCCATTTTCTACCTATGGCCGAATATTGCAAGGGAGAATACATGGTTAGGGTTTTCGAGCTTCCAAGCTCAATAGTAAGTGCATTCAAGCCCCATTTTTAATGTTCTTTACATTATTGAAATCCCGGTAACATGCTCTACCCATTTCTACCATTATTTTGAGCTAGGGTTTGTGTTTTAAAATTTACCCATGAATGATATGCATGTATTTTGATGTTTAATTGTAGAATATGAAGGCTCAGTGAAAATGCTTAAAAGGACTAAATTGCAAAAGTTATAAAATTAGTCATAAAAGGGTGATTTAGTGGAAATTGAGGGCTTCCATAGTTATGAAAATGATTAGGCTAGGCCTTAAATGCAAGTAAATTGAATAAAAATCATTTTACGAGCCTTGGGGAAAAAGTGCAAATATGTAAAAGTTTAGGGGTCAAAATGTAAATTTGTAAAAATATGATTTTTGGAACCATATGAATAATGTGAGTAATTAATAAGTTATATTTGAAATTTTAGATCAAGAAAACAAGATTCAGGCTTAGAACGATGTTGAACAAGGTTAAGCACAAACTCGAAATAAATAGTCGTACTCAAACCCGAGGTAAGTTCATATGTCAATGATAATGCAATGATATTATTGTTCATACTTGAACTTAAATTGATATGTTAACATTGTGTGATGGATATTTATTTAGTTGATACGAAGATTATATTTTGTAACAAATGCCTAAATATGATTATATGCAATACCATGTTTATTTCATGGACTAATGTCTATATAAACATGGAAATGTGTTGAATTGGATGTACATTGCATGATCAGCTATGCATAATGAGATACTTGATGAAAGGAGAAAAATCTCGGTTGAATAAAAAAGGATATTCGATGGATAGTCCATGGCTTACATGACTTGAGATCCTGCATGTAATATCCCGAATTAGGGCCTAACCGGAATAGTGGTTTCGTGACCACAAATCCGAGATAGAAATAATTATTTTATAATTATTTTGAGGTTTATGATATGATTGCATGATTGTGTGAAAATTTTGTGAAGAAATTCTATGCATAAAATGCTTAATTTGAAGTTAGGGACTAAATCGAATAAGTTGCAAAACTTGCATTCTAGAAGTTTTTAGTATGAAATTGCTTTGAAATATTAATTAGGAGGTCTTAAATAGCAATTTTACCAATTTTAAGTTCATGGGCAAAATTAGGACATGGAAAGAATTTTTGAAAGTTTAGTAAGGAGGGGCATTTTGGTCATTTGGATATTAAATGAAATAAAATGGGAAAAATAACACAAAATGGTCATCTTCTTCATTTAGTTGCTGCCGAATTTCGCTCTCACCATAGCTAGGGTTTCTTCAACTTTCAAGCTTCATAGTAAGTGATTCTAAGCCCCGTTTTTAATGATTTTTACATTTTTGAGATCCCCGGTAACTCGGTAAAGCTTATACTAGCAATAATTTAACCTAGGGTTTATATTTGGAACAATACCCATAGGTGAAATTCGTGTATTTTGATGTTTTATGTTAGAATATGAGGTTTTAAATTACGTTAGACAACTTGTACTACTCGATTTTAAGCAAAAACGAGTAAAAGGGCTTAATCGGTAAAAATACCTAATAGTCACAAGTACATGTTAGAGTGAGAATTTGATGTTTCCATAGAAGGGAAAAGTGATCAGCATGTTATAAAACATAAGAATAAGGAATAAAGTTTAATCCCGAGCCTAGGGGCAAAAGTGTAAATATGCAAAAGTTTAGAGGTAAAATTGTAATTTTGCCAAAATTTGAATTAAGGATTAATTTGATAATGTGAGTATTAAATAAGATAAATGTGTTATTTTAGATCAAGAAAGATGTGGAATCGACCCCAATCGAGGAAAAGAAAAGATTGTGGACTAAATTGCAAAATCTTTGTATTTTGGTACCAAGGTAAGTTCATGTGTAAATAATGTAGCATAATTGTTATTTTTAAGTTATTGATGTTAATTATATGATATGCTGATTTTTATTATGAAATATATGCTTTGTGGTTATTTTCGAATAAAATGTAAACTATGTGAACTACTTGTTAAATATAAATTGTTACCGAGTATTGGTTTCGGTATTCTACGGAAGACGGCAAGGATATGTGTTCGAGGAAAATCCCGTTTGAACCTTAGGAATAGATTAGGATACAAGTGACATGTCACTAGGATGGTTGAGCATCCGAACTCGTTGAGTTGAGTCCGAGTTCACTTATGGATGCGAATGTCCGAACTCGTTGAGTTGAGTCCAAGTTCGCTTATGGGCGGGTTACATGATTGCTTGATTGCATATGTGACACTTATGTGCAAGTTATCCATGTATCCGAATTATATTCCGATGTGTTCAACGGGTAAAGTTCCACTCAAATGGAGGAATATTTGAGATAAAAAGAGACTATTGGTAAGTGATGTGAAATGGATATTTTGAACAGGTATGTACTTAACCCTCGGGTTGAGTATTGATACAACAACGATGAGGTAATAAGATGATGAAAAATGATTAGAAATGTGATATATGTTTTGGTGATACCATGCTAATGTTGGTTGGTATGATTGCTTTGTTATGTTACTTATTATTTGTATATGAACTTACTAAGCATTATTGCTTACTCCCTCCTTCTTACTCATTGTAGTTTTGGACAAGCCAGCTCAGGAGTCGGGATAGGTCGAAGGCTCGATCACACTATCTGAAGGATTTTTTGGTAAATGGCTTGTAAAATTTAAGTATGGCATGTATAGCAATATACCTATTTTGTGTAAATGATCTTATGATATGGTGATGGAATGGTTGAGGAAATACTTGATAATGATAAATTATGGAAATGGTTAGTTTAGATTATGTTTGATGTTATGGAAAGTTATTAGGATACCTAGTTCATGAAAACTCATAAAGGGATGAAATTGGTCATAAACAGAACATTGCAGCAACACTGATGTGAGTTTGAAAATTTACTAAAAATCATATAAATTGAATTAGGTGATGAATTAAATATTAAATTGAAGCTTATTACGTCTAGTTTCACATAGAACAAACTAAACAAGTAAAGGAAGTATATGTTAGAAGATATTTGAATTTTTGTGAAACAGGGCCTGAGTGATTTCTGGATCCCCTGTTTCAACTTTATAAATTCACCATAAATTGTACATATATAATTAGGTGGTGTATTTTATATTCTCAGAATCCTTATTGAGTCTAGTTTCGGTAGAAATAAATATCATAGTCATATAAATTTTTTACAGAGAGAAATGTGGTTCATAGTAAACAAAGACTTGCCCATAGACCTTTTCCTTGAGTCCCTACCTCAGACTTGGCCTTTCTTTTCTCTTTGGCCAGTTCCTCGGCTTTACAAGCTCTTTCAACGAGTACAATGAACTCCTTCGGTTCAAGCATACCGACAAACATCCGAATGTCTTCATTTAATCCGTCCTCAAACCTCTTGCACATAATAGCTTCGGTCGACACACATTCCCGAGCATATTTCCTGAGTCTCACAAACTCACGCTCGTATTCAGATTTACAGTCATTTTACCTTACTTCAACTCAATAAACTCCTTTCTTTTCTAATCCATAAATCTCTGACTGATATACTTTTTTCGAAACTACTCTGGAAAATTTCCCATGTTATCCTCTCCTTCGGTACTATCGAGACAAGTGTCTTCCACCAATGGTAACCTGAATCTCTAAGCAGTGATATGACACATTTCATGCACTCTTTCGGTGTGCATGACAATTCTTCAAAAACCCAGATGGTATTTTCGAGCCAAAACTCTGCTCATTCTGGATGATCATCAATGCTAGCTCGGAACTCTTCAGCTCCTTGCTTTCAAATTTTATCTACCGGAGATCTATTCAGTCTCATAAATTCCATACCACGGGGTGCCACTGGGATAGGCTGGGGAATAGATGGGGGTGGAGGGGGTTGAACATTCAGGTTCGCTCAAACAAACTCAGTATACCAGTCATTCATTATATGGAGAAAGGCTTCCCTAGCTTCATCTCCTCCTCCATGACTCACAGTCACATGTCTACTCTCAACTGGTGCAGCCCCTTGAGCGAGAGTCGGCGTATTACTTTCTACATCACCAGCTTCAGCTCGATTGGGATCCATTGCTACATGAAAACACAATTTAAAAAGGTTAGGAGTCATCATGCTATCATAATTCATTCATGGCATGCATAGCTAGACTCTCACATATGCTACGTTAGTATGAGAATTGATTAAATCGTAGCTCTGATGCCACTAAATGTAACACCTCTTACCCATATCTGATGCTGGAACAGTGGTACGAGGCGTTACCGGACTAAAACATAAATAATCATACAAAGCCGGGCCATAAAATTTTGTTCAAATTTAAAAGTTTTCAATTGCATGCAAATTATCCCTTATAAGGGACTAGGAGGCCCAAAACATATATCGGAAGCGGCTCGGGACAAATCGAGAACTTTTGAAATCTTTTCGACACTTAGAAAAATATTCTAGTTTTGAAGAGTCACACGCCCGTGTGGGTAGGCCGTGTGGTCACAAACGGTTGTGTGGCTTGGCACACACCCGTGTCCTTAACCTGTGTAACTCTTTGACTATAATGTCATCATACAAATAGAGTCACAAGGCCAAGTCACACGTCCATGTGCTTAGGCCACGTGGCGAATTAAATTATCAAAATTAAGTGCAGACTTCACATGGCCCGGGCACACGCTCATGTTTTATGGCCATGTCCTCCACACGGTTGAGACACACAGCCGTATCTCTGTCCGTGTGTTTACTACTAGGCATTCTATTTTGCATTAATTAGGGTGCAAGGGACACACGGTCGAATCACATGCCTATGGGGCAGACCATGAGTCACACACGGTCTAGACACACACCCGTATGTCTACCTGCATGGACAAATTTAAGGCTATTTTCCATGTCAATTGCCACCCTTATTTGCATAACACAATCATGGCTCCAAAGGTACTTAAACATTCATGAACCTAACCCATGCATGACAACTTCTCATCACATTATACTAAATTAAGACTGCATATCATGTCAAGCCCCATTTTACCAACACACATAATAGCCATCATCATTCAACCATCAACAACCAATAGCTATATTATAATGGAATTGGCACATACATGCATAGATGAATAGGTTTACAACCCATTAATCATTGTAAGCCATTTCTTATGGCCTTATACAAAATGAATCCTAACACCATCAAAGCCAACACATTAGCTAAACAAATATGACACATAACAAAATAACCAAGTCCCTATACATGCCATACTATAAATAATGAGACTAGCTATACCCAAAAGATTCCAATTGATAGCATGACCGAGCCTCCGACGTCCTTTGATCCTTGAGCTAGCTTGGCAACACTCTGAGAAAATGGGAAAAGAGAGGGAGTAAGCATAGAGCTTAGTAAGCTTGCATGTAAATAATAAGCAATAAAAATATGTATTTTCATACACATACATAACATAAATCAATTTATCTTATTCTCAACAATCATTGTAGTCATTTCCTATCTCATTCGATTTATACAATGTTCAATGGAACTTAAGATCATAATTCCTTCATTCTCATCTTACAAAGATTTAATAATTTCATAATCTAGATAACTACGAGCTTGGCGTACATACCTGTACTCTTTCAACATGATCATACCTCGTTAATTCTTTGACAAATCCTTGGATTACCCATTGAACCACTTGGAATACTAAGGGATACTTAGGAAATCATACGCACATAGTAGGGTGCCATGCCATATCCCAGATATGGTCTTTGTAGCACCCCTAACTAGTCTCCGTCGTCGGACAAGGGTTAAAGCCGTTACTAGATAAATCAAAACATTTTACGAACAATTCATATACCTCATCCACAATAATATTCAAACATTACCATAGAGTCCCTTATATAGGTCATCGAGACCTTAAACATGCATTAAAAAGGGGTCGAGACTAAACCGAGCTCATACAAAATTTTTCAAAAACTTAAACATTTTTCAATGTTATAGAGGTCACACGCTTGTGTGAACAGGCCGTGTGCCTCACACGGCATTAGATACGCCCGTCTATCTAGGTCATGTTAAAACAGGGCATACATACTGACTTGTCCACACGGCCACATGACACGCTCGTGTACTAGGCCATGTGAAAATTAGGAAGGCTACTGACTTAAGTCACACGGCTAGTCACACGCCTGTGTGTCTAGCCCGTGGTCGAAACTGACTTGGCCACACGGCCTAGCACACGCCCGAGTGTGCAACCGTGTGGTCTACCTAGGCTCATTTCGAAATGGCCTTCGAGTAACACGCTGAGACACATGCCCGTTTCTTTGCCCGTGTGGGCAAAAATAGGCCATTTACAAGGCCAAAATGCCACCCATTAAGGGTCCTCTCTACAAGCAACAAATAAGCATTTACCAAATGTTCATCCATTTCACAACCAATACATACACCAATCATACCATAACATTATCAACCAATTTCATGCTCAATAGTCATACCAAATTATGCCAAAACATAAAATAAACTCATATCTAAACATTTGTTTCATAACCTCATTTTACTTCATTCAATCACATGCTATAAACTTACCAATTTCTCAAATATGCACATACCAAAACTTACCAAAATTGACCATTTCATTTTGTCATTCATAAACACATCACATAAGCATAATTTGCATCACATATCATATACCAAAATCAAACCATAAGTTCAACCATAATTAAGCCATATCACAAGGCTAAATATACACTTTACAAAACATATTCAACTACCTCAAGCCTATACATGCCATACTCTAATATTTACACTTTCAAAATGTACCAAAATAGAGTTTGATAGTGTGATGATGATCCTTGATGATTCCCGAGCTCCCGATAGCTCTGATATCTATAAAACAATGCAAACACATACAAAGTAAGCTTTCAAAAGCTTAGTAAGCCATATACAAATAAACCTATCAATTAAAGCATATAAGCATCATCTAATTACATATACTTCATTGCCAAATACTATCACAAACCACAAAATTCATATACAATTCCCATATACTAAATTCATTTGCACATATAGCATACTTTCTCATACTTATATCACATATCATCATTTGCTCATGTACTTACCTTTTATTTTCAAACATTGAATTACATTACAAACGTACCTGAATCAGATACATATTTCATATATTCAATCTTTTCCCAGAATGCCCGTTGAACTGTTCGGAATCATAAGGATACGCAGATAACTCAGAAAGCTCGTACAATGCCAACGTCCCAGACGTGATCTTACATGTAATCAAATATCGATGCACTATCCCAAACAGGGTCTTACACAAAATAAAATATGATACTGATGTCCCAGACATGGTATTACATGTAAATCATAAGTCGATGCCAACGTACTAGATGTGGTCTTACACGAAAACACACATAGGATCCTATGTCATGACATATGTATCTTACTATTCCTAGGGTTCGTACACAGCCTTTTGGAGGTCAGAACTTTGTCGAAACTTTCTCGGATATCACATATTAAGCTCTCATATAGCCATTCATCACATTTCAATGTTATATAACATATACAAATCAACTTAAACACATTCATTGTATATTGACTTACCTCGTACGAAAATGAATGAAAATTAGCAACTATTCAACGACTTTCGTTTTCCCCCAATCTAATTCCGTTTTCTTTGGTTCTTGATATAAACATATTCAAATTTAACCCTTTAATTCACCAAATCATTCAAATCAATCCACAAACACACATTTAGGGCATTTTACTAATTAGCCCTCACATTTTCACACTTTAGTCCCTAATTCACAAAATCACAAAATATACAAAATTTCCTTACACATATGCTTAGCCGAATTTTCATAGTCTTCATAAAAGTCTATATATTTCATTTATTTCATATTTTAGTCCCTCAAAATATCATTTTCACAATTTTGCTCAAATTACTCAAATTTATCAAAAATTCAAAGACAAAACTTAGTAATCTAACACATATCTTTAATTTACTATTATTAAACTTCATAAAGCTCACATTATCAACAATGGCATAACTCAAAATCAACAACAAAATAAAAAATTGAGACATGGGCCTGATAGATTACTAAGAAACGATTACAAAAACGTAGAAATTATCAAAAACAGATCAAAACACATACCTTAATCCTCAAATTTCCTAGCCAAACCCTAACTTAATATATTTTTTCTTATTTCTTTGATTTTTTGCAAGAAGATGAACATAATGCCTAATTTACATTTGTTTTATTTAATATAACATTAATAAACATTTTACCATTTTACCCTTGTATTAAAACATTAATAAGCCATTATATCCAGGCCATTAATGTCCACTCATATGTTCAATGGTCAAATAACAACATAAGTGTAACACCCGAAACCCGACCTAGACGTTATGACTGCATCTGTGGTGTCACATTGGAGTGAGTTTTGGAAATATGTAGTTCTATTAGAATAATCCATTTGGGTTAAACCTCGATTGTTTCCTTATGAAAAACTAACTTATTTTATTCACTTGTTAAACCACAGGTTTATTTAGCAAAACATGTCTCATATTCAATCGTTGTTATACTTTTAAACATTATTTGTAGCAGAAGCTTTTTAAGACAGATACGTAGCATGATAGTTGTAAAATCATTTGTTTTTTTAAAACCCGAGCCTAGTACTAACAGGTATAAATCAATTTAAATAAATCTCCAAATAAAATACAAACTTAAAACGGCCTTATTACATAAAATTTGCCCAAATAAAACTGCATTTACTAAAATCAAAGCGAAACATAATTACTGGTATGGCCATTCCTGAGTCCCTCGCAGCACCGACCCGCCTAAGGGTTACGTGCACATATAAGCAGAAAAGGTGAGTTTATGAAAACTCAGTGTGTAATCCCTACATGTCAAACAGTCAACATGCAGTGTTGAACAAACTGGGCCTAAGCCCATATCAGTCGCAATATCAATGTGGGCTTAGCCCAATACAGTATCAGTATCAATGTGGGCCTTAGCCCATCTCAGTACAGCATCATAAATGCATACAAAGATCCTACCTTCCATCCTTTACACTCCACTCCGTCCAGCCCTACACTCCATGTGGGGATAAAATCGACCCACCCATCCCTACACTCTAGAATATAGTACCGGTATCGGCACAAACAGTAATTGCAGCAGAGTTGCTAGTATAGGCTTATAACCTTTCAGTACACTTCCTCCAATATCATATATCCCACCCCATGCAATGCAACATAATAAAAATGTTCATACGATAAAGGTGGGATGATCAACAGTCATACAACATACAGGGGTATATCTGTCTTTTACCTTATAGGGGTACAATAGTCATAACATAAATTAAGGTCTAGGTGTACTTACCGACCCAACAGTAGGTCCAGAGTTATCTCGTGTGACCCGTACAACCTTAACAATTAAACAGCGAGAATGGGCATAAGCCCATGATACGACCCATGTAGGCCCATACACTCGTGTGGCCCAATAAGCCCAAATAATGGCCTTGGCCATGTAAACAGCACAGTTGGCCCAATAATCACCACACATCCATGTAGTTTTCTTGTGGGGCCCGCACGACCTATTTCGGCTCAACGCGTCCCAAAACAGCTTGAGCACATGAGTTCGCTAATTGTGGTCTCTACAGTCAAACGTATGAGTTTACGCATTCCAAATCTCCTAACTTTTCTCCCCCTAACACACCAAAATCTCTCCATCCTCTCCACTATTCATACTTTTACTGAAACACAACCTCTTGCTGCCCAACTCAGCAAAAATATTAATCTCTTTGCACCAACAAGTACTCAAATCCAGGTCTCCTTGCAACAATAATCACACCTCTAACCCCTTGACCGATCAGCTTTTTATGACACATCCTTACCACATTTATTTAAGAAGCTCATCAACAGGCGACTGGGTTTACTCAAGCCAAAAATCAAAATTTTGCACAAGCCAAGGCTTGAACTCAAGACCTCTCCCACAGTCCTTAGGACACCCAACCACTGAAGCAAGCATGCATTTATGCTTCACACATACAAAATTAAGTACCCAAATTATGGGGCATTAAAATAAGGACCTCTCAATTATAAAGACATAGCAAATAGGCACTTTAACAAATAGAATGCAAATTTTACATTTTATGCAATTAGGTCTTTTTATCAAATTAAGCACACAAACGATTAAATTTTCATATGAAACTTTCACACATGTCAATTCACATATTAAAAGCATGGAAGATAATATTAAAATATTTTTTTACTCGGATTTGTGGTCCCAAAACCACTATTCTGACTAGGGTCTAAATCGGACTGTTACAGTCTTACATAGGACCACTTGTCGATGCCAATGCCATGTCCCAGACATGGTCTTACATGGGATCACACATATCAAAGCCGATAGCCCAGCTATGATATTACACGATGTATTCATATTGATGCCAATGCTATGTCCCAGACATGGTCTTATATGGGATCACATAACGATGCCAATGCCATGTCCCAGACATGGTCTTACATGGGATCATATATCGATGCCGGTGCCATATCCCAGATATGGTCTTATACGGGATCTCATCAACCCAAATATCATGATATGTATGCCCTAAGTATTCTTAAGGTTCAACCAGCTTTCATCTCCTCAAATCTTCATCGGACAACATCAATAATACCCACGAAGACAATATACAATTCATGCAACATTCTATCTTAAACGTATAATAAAATGCTATATCAATTACATGCAAACCTACCTCGGTACAAAAATGTAGCTAACTATTCGATTTAGCTCACAACCTTGTTCTTTCCTCGGTTTATGTCCGGACTTTATTTTTTGATAAACCGTAATGTATATATATTTTTACCTCATGCTTGGCATATTTATGAATGAGTTTTCCTTGGTTTTAGTGAATTTGATGCTTCTAATCCTTTAATTTAATCTTTTATACTCAGGAGAGCTTAGGATAGCAAAAAGAGCGAGAAACGGGCCAAAAATGGACAAATTAGGCTTAAAACAATATTCCATATGGCCTAGGCACTCCTACACGGGTAAACCACATGCCTGTGTGTCATGGCTATGTTGACGATAATCCAAGTCAGACTTGCACACGATTTGAACACTTGCACACAGGTGTGGCACATAGCCGTGTCCCTGTCGAGCCCAGGTCTAGTTCTACTCGGAAAAAGGGCACTTTTGAGGATTTGGAAGCATTCTAAAGCCTATATAAACACCCAAAAAGTGGATTATAGAAAAACACGGAGAGTTGGAGGCAGAATATACTTAATAATAGCCATCGAAATCAGCTTAGAGAGAGGATCTACATCAAGACTGAAGATTTCCATCCAATTTTCTAGAAGTTCTTTAATTTTCTTTATGTTTTGTTGTTTTCTAAACTTTGAGATGTTTTCCATTATTAATATGAACTAAACTCTCTAAATACCTAAGGGAGATGAAACCTAAGACGAATCTTATTACTCATTGATTTATATGATAAATACTTGTTCTTATTCTTAATTGTGAGTTTAACCCTTGTTTTAATATTCCAGGATATTAATTCAGGTTTTTGATGTGCTTATTCAGTGAAGGAAAAGAGCCTGTTTAAGAGCAGATCATTCATAATTAAGCGGAGTTGAATGCAATCCTAGAGATAGGACGACATAAATTTCCCAGATTAGAGTCAAATCTAATAAGGGAGTCCATAGATCAAGTTAATGCGACAATAGGGTTTTAATTAGAAAAAGATTTCAATTAATCAACCTAGAGTCAGTTGTTTTTAGTCTCGAGAGAGATATTAACATAAATCAGGGATTCCTACAGAATAAGTCAAGTGAATAAATCATCTAGGTCAAAGGTAATAAGTGAAGTCTAGGTGGATTTTTTCTTGGGTATTGTCTTCTCCATTGGTTTTCTAAAAGTATTTTCCAATTTCCATCTCTGTCGTAATCTTAGTTAAATTAGAAAATTAGTTTAGTTCAAAAACACTCTTTTAATCCTTAGGCTAGATAATAAAAAGATAGTAATTACTAGTAATTTTAGTCCTCGTGGATATGATATTTTTGGTCTCACTACAACTATACTATTGTTCGATAGTAGCGCTTGCCTTAGTCGAATTTTTTAGATAGTTTCATGACCATCATTTTTCTTTATCTATAATAGAAAATTTCACTTATTTAGTTATCACATTATTCAAATCAGTTCCTAGATCATACTTTGGCAAAATTACAATTTTTTCCCTTAAACTTTCACATTTTTACACATTGGTCCCTAAGCTCGTAAAGTGAAATGTGTCCAATTTCTTCATTACCCAAGCCTATCTGATTTATATTCCCTCTTATAATAGCCTACATTTTTCATCAAATCACATTTTTAACACCTATTTTTACATGTTTTACAAACAAGTCCTTTTAGGTGTTTTCATGAAAAATCACTTAGAAAAAGATGTTCATTTAACACCAAACTTTCATATTCCTCCATTAATCATCAAAATACAAGCATGGCACACATGGGTAAGTTTTTGAACATAAACCCTAGTTCTAATAAAGGGTAGAAATAGCTAAATCATGCTTCAAGGATCTCAAAAATATAAAGAACATTAAAAACAGGGCTAGGATTGACTTAATTTCAAGCTTGAAAAGTTAAGAAAACCCTAGCTATGGAGAGACTGAGAATTTAGGCTATGGCATGGGGAAGATGAGAAAATTTTACTTTATCTTTCCCTTTTTATTATTTTATTAACCAAATGACCAAAATGCCCTTCTCTCTAAACTTTCAAATTTTATCCATGCATGCCCATTTTTGTCCATAAAAATAAAAATTGGACAAATTCTATTTAAGGACCTCTAATGAATAATCCAAAGCTATTTCGTACTAAAAGCTTCTAGAAACACATACTTTGCAACTTATTCAATTTAGTAGTCAAATTGGACACTTTACTCATAAAAGTTCTTCATAAAATTTTCAGACAAGCATGGAATCATATGATATACCTCGTAATAATAATAAAATAATGATTTTTACTTCAGACTTGTGGTCTCGAAACCACTATTCTGAATAGACCGTAATTTGAGATGTTACACTAACCACTTCTAAAGCATGTTTTGGGCATCGTAGGCTCGTATTAAGGACTTGATGAATGATTGTGAATGACTTGTATTTGAATTTGATAATTGTATGAGAAATGTATGTTCAATTGTGTAATAAGTCTAGTAATGCCCCGTAACCCTATTTTAGCGACGGATACGGGTGAGGGGTGTTACAGATACGCTTATAAAGTTTCATCCAATCTTGATGACCAATCTTTGCGAGTTGGATTCACCACTTTCTCCAAAATCTGCTTAATTTCTCTACTAGAGACTTTAGCTTGTCAATTTTTCTAAGGGTGGTATGTCGTGGCAATCTTATGCTTTACCTCATATCTCATCAAGTTAGTAGCAACTAATTTGTAATCAAAATGGGAGCCTTCATCACTAATAAGTGCCCAAGGTGTACCAAACCTAGTATTCTTATGCAAGAACTTTAGTACTGATTTGGCATCATTTATAGGGAGAGCAACAACTTCTACCCACTAGGAAACATAATCTATAGCCACAAGTATGTACTTGTTGCCGCAAGAAGGTGTAAATGATCCCATAAAATTAATTCCCTACACATCAAATAACTCAACTTCTAAAATATTTTGCAACGGCATTTCATGCCTCCTTAATAAGTTCCTAATTCTTTGACAATGATCACAATCCTATAAAATTCATCAACATCTTTAAACATGCTCGGCTAATAAAATCCAGATTGGAGAACCTTTGCAGCAGTTCCCACTCCCTCCAAAGTGTCCTCCATACGGTGTAGAATGATAGTGGTGTAAAATACTTTGAATCTCGTCATTCAAAACACACCTTCAAATTATTTCATCTGCACAATGTTTGAAAAAAAATGACTTATCCCATTAATATTGCTTGGCATCATGGAGAAATTTCCTTCATCTCAGACTATTGAGCTCGGGTGGCAGTAACCCACTTATTAAGAAATTAATGATATCGATATATTAAGGTAATGCCACGAAAACCAGCAGTTGCTCATTTGGGAAATCCTCCTTCATGAGTTAAATATTGCCATTTTCATTGGCTGCTTCAAGTCTCGACAAGTGATCAACCACTTGATTCTCGGTTCCCTTCTTATCTCGAATTTCAAGATCAAATTCCTTAGTAGTAAGATCTGAATTTGATACCAACTAAATAAGAGCTGAATTTGTCAAATGCAAATACCATAGCCAATAGCTCCTTCTCAGTAGTCGTGTAATTTAGTTGCACACTTGTCAAGGTTTTGCTTGCATAATAAATGGCTTGAAACACTTTATCCTTCCTTTGTCCAAGCACTGCTCCTATAGCAAATCACTGGCATCGCACATAAATTCTAAAGGTAGTCTCCAATTTGGTGCTATGACAATCGGTGCTGTCACTAGTTGCTTTTTTAATTCTTCAAATGCTTGTAAATAAGACAAATCAAACTTGATGCGAGCGCGCCCAACGGTTCAGCTAGTTTGAGTAAAGATCATCTGACGCTACCACAAGGCCCTATCACCCGAGCTCAAGCTAAGGCTTTCAAAGATTCTATTTCAGCTCTTGTAGCTCGAATTTAGGATGAAACTCAGCCCAGCCGCAGCGAGGAAGCTTATATTAACTCTTCCAGTTCACCTCGCAACTTGCTACTAGTTCAGATTTAGCTCATGTCTAGCTCCTCAGCTCGAGTCCAGCTTACGAGTCCGAACCTAGCTCAGATTTAGCTCACGAGCTTACCCCCAGCTCATCACTAGCTCTTGCACCTATATCAAGCTCAATAATTCTATTCGTCCCTAGCTATTAAATAAGATTGATGCATTAAATAAATTTGAACATATTTATTCAAATAATTAATTTGTTTAATTCTGGACATTTTAAATAGGTGTGCCGAATTTAATTAGGTTATTACATGTTATTAATATGTCTTGGTTGAACTAGGATTTAATGTGTCCAAATTACTACAATTATTTATTGTGTTAGCCAAATTTATGAGTGTGTTTAATATGTTCATATTTGCTGCCACCTTAATGTGTTCACATTGGTGATTATTGTTTGATTTTAATGTTGCAGGTACATCACTCCTTGGACGGCAAGATGCATGGATAAATTAAGTTGGTATGATGACTTTTGGGTTCTCCAAAGTAACCATTCGGCCAAGAGTCACTTTATCCTTCAGTTCTCTAAAGTGGTTGAATCTCTTCCCCATGGTAACATCAAAGCATTCACACTAGGAGTTCACACATGCAACCATTCGATTACTTGTGTTCACACCTCAAAGGCTATTCATGCTCCTATGTTCACACCTATTTTGTCTCTTCATGAAGCCCATTTAAGACATCAATTTTGGATGAAACCACATGAATTTAATGTTTTAATTAAAGTGTTGGCCGAACCTACCCAAGCATGCATGAAGACTGTTTATCCAAGTGCATCAATACTTAGCCATGAAGTCTCCCATCCACCTCCTATTCGGCCGAACATGGACATGCACATTGAAGGATCATTTCTAGAATTTTCATAGCCATTATTAGTTACATTGCTTAGTTGTTAAGCCTATGAACTTGGCTATTCGGCTAGCATAGGCTCCTAGTATAAATAGTTGTTCACTTTCGTTGTAAAAGAAACTTTTGACTCTTTCTTAATGTTATGCTGCCAAAATTGTGAGGCAACTTTTTTCTCCATTTCGTTCAAAGATTCGATTGGCTTTCCTAGTGTTCTAGTTGTGTCAACCATTTTCTTTGCCGAAACTGAACTTATCACTATTCGTAGTGTGGCGTTCACCATACCGAGGTTCCTATCTTGATAGATAGTGGGTCGAGGTCAACTTCACCAAACCTAAACCGAACTCAAAAGGCCTATAAACAACGGGTCGATACCATAATGGTATCGGTTCTTGTTTGCACTTTTTGTTCAATCAATATTTCTTTCGATACCAGTTTGTACCAAATCGACAAAATCATCCATTTCTCACCATACCGACCTTTCTTTACTCAATCCATCTTATCTAATTGAACCTTTCTTATCCTTTGTTTCTTAGCCTTTCTTCAACTATCCAACTCCTTCAACTAAACTTTTCGTAACTTCTTGACGATGATTGGGCAACTACGAATACGACTCGACTCTCCCGAGACGGATCGTATCAAAACTTGAAAGATCTATTATGCTCTAACAATGCACATAGTGGTTTAGATATTTTCAAAAAATAATTAACTCCAGGTAGCTGAGTACTGTAACATAGGGGTGTGCAAAATTCGGGTAAAACTAAAAAAATTTGGTTAACTGGTCGAATTCAGTTAATCGATCGGTTAACCAAATTAATTCGGTCAGGGGTCGGTTAATAATTTTTTGAGCTTTCGATTAACGGTTAATTCGGTTCGAAACCGATTGGTTAATCGAATATTTTCGATTTAACCGAAAATATTAATAAATAAATTTATAATATATAAATAGCCCACTATTTATTCAAATCCAATTCAACATAAACCCAAATACCCAATGTAATAAATAGTAATCCAAGTACCCAACCCAACCCAATCATAAAAATTACATATAAATTAATAAATAAACATAAAAATCTAAAAATAAAAATAAAAATAAAAACATATAATTTTATACGAATAATTCTGTTAATTCGGTTAATTTGGGTAATTTGATTTATTCGATTAATTAGGTTAATTCAGTTAATTTTATACTTATTTTAACCAAAAATAAAAAAATATAATTTTAGATTAATTCGGTTAAAAGACCGAATTAACCGAAAAAATTTTGGTTCGGTTAACGGTTAAAAATTTTGAAGGGTCGGTTAATTTGGTTAATGTTATTTCGGGTCAGTTAATCGACCGGTTAACCGATTGAACACCCCTACTGTAACATCCTAAAATAGGGGCCTAAATGAAATAGTGGTTGCGAAACCATGAATCCGAGGTCAAAAAAATTTATTATGATTAAGTTTTAAGGTTTATTCATTGATTGAATAATTGGGTGAAAATTTCATGAAGAAATTTTATGTATAAGTGCCTAATTTGATAATTAGGACTAAATTGTAAAATTTGCAAAATGTGCGTTCTAGAAAATAAAGAGAATTTAATTGAAATGGGTTCTTAAAGTGGAGGTCCTTATTTAGTAATTAGACCATTATATTTAAGTTTGGACAAAAATGGGCAAGAATAGGACAAATTTGAAAGAAAAGCCTTTAAGGGCATTTCGGTTATTTAGTAATTAAAAGAATTAAAAAGGGAAAATAAAGCCAAATTTGGTCCATCTTCTTCATGGAGGCCGAATATTGCATGGGGGAAGCCATGGTTAGGGTTTCCAAGCTTTCCAAGCTCAATAATCTCAGAAAGTGAGATTTGGACCTAGAACGGGAGAAAAATAAAAAATCGAGAAAGTTGGTAAAATGGTCGTTTTGGTATCGAGGTAAGTTCATATGTTTAATAAGCATTTAATTATGAATATTTGAATGATAAATTGATATTTTGGCCATAAATACTTTAGTATTGAGTTTCAGATATAATGATTAATGTTCAATAATAATTCGATATTGGAAAGAGAACTTGTATAATTCATATGTAAGACCATATTTTGTATTATGGCTTTGTATGATAACAAGAAAGTATTGACTAGCATAGTTTGATGAGAATAAGTTAAGTTGATGATATGATGAGATTGATAATGTAAGTATGTAAGTTGAGTAGCATTTTATTATTATGCAATTATTGTTATTAGTATTGTTATTATATAGTTATGCAACTAACCTTGAGAATTTGAGCAAGTATGTTTCAGCTATGACTTGACAAGGCATTGATATCTCAAAGTCCATGGTTATACCATGAAAATTAAGCAAGATTTGATGGAGAAGTCCATGTTCATAACATGGCATTTAAGGAGGTATTGACGGTTAAGGATACCATGTAAGACCATGTCAAGACATGGCATTGGTAAGGCAAGGATCCCGTGTAAGACCTTGTCAAGACATGGCATCGACATTGATTAAAGACTCCATGTAAGACCACATCAAGATGTGGCATTGGCACTAAGATAAGGGTACCAGGTAAGACCATGTTTGGAATACGACATTTGGTCTAACAAGGATACCATGTAAGACCATGTTTGGAACATGGCATTTTGTAAGATAAGGATATCATGTAAGACCATGCCAAGGCATGGCATTGATAAGTTCTATAAGATAAGGATATCATGTAAGACCATGCCAAGGCATGATATTGATAAGTTCTATAAGGCAAGGAAATCATGTAAGACCATGTCAAGACATGGAATTGATGAGTTACTTAAGACAAAGGTCCCATTATGACCATGCCAAGGCATGGCACTGGTGAGTTCAAAAGGCAAGGATACCATGTAAGACCATGTCAAGACATGGCAATGGTAAGTTGAAAAAGGAAAAGGGTTCTCGAGTAATCTAAAGAGTAAGTTAAAGAAACGACAAGGTGAGCACTTGAAGCAATAGTACAGGTATGCATTTAAGGCTTATTTAATATTGAGATTGTAAGTAATTGAGATTATCAAGTATTAAGTAAGTGATGAGTTTTCAATTATGTTGACACTTTATGACATGATTGACAATATGCCTATATAATGAAAGAGTACTCATGTATTAAATGAGATGTTGCAGGTATGTAAGCAAGCTATTAAGTAAGGTGCCTTTTGTATTCTAAGCCTTTGGTAAGGTTACCGATGAGTAAGATGGGAAAGTAAGAACTAAACATTATTTAAGCAAATTATGACAATATAGTAGTAAGCTAAATTGATTGCTAATGCTTATTATTTTACATGTGAACTTACTAAGCTTTATAAGCTTACTTCTTTCACTTTCCCATGTTTCAGAGTACTTAAAAGCAAGCTCGGGTTGGAGGTAATCGGAGATCACTTCACACTATCGACTATCAAGTAACCAAATGAGTATCTTTGTTTACAAACGTTCTAGTTTATGGCATGTATATAGACTTAGCCATTTTGTGTGTATGTCCTTATGATATGGCTAAAGAATGGTATGTAAATATTTGACAATGATTAGCTATTGAAATGGCATGTCTCGGTGTTATGTATGCCTAAATGGTAGTTAATACAAAGAAATCATGAAAAAGTGAAATCAGCATTAAAACAGTATTGAACAGCAGCAGTGACGTGATCTTGAAAAATCACCAAAATTAGTAGAAATTGTATTAGATAATGAGTGAGATATAGAATTAAATCTTAATGAGTCTATATTTATATGAAAGAAATATAATAAGCAAAAGAAGTGTATATTAAGAGATATTTGAGTTTCAGTGAGACAGAGTTAGAACAATTTCTGAATCCTCTATTTTGAATTTATAAATTCGCTAAAAATTGTACAAAAATAATTAGGAATTATAGTTTATATTTCTAGATTCCTTAGTGAATCTAATTTTAATAAAAACAAATTTCATGGTTATTTGAATTCTGTACAAGGATAAAATTTATTTGTAGTCATAAGAGGTCAGCATAGTCAAACATTGCAACATGAGAAAATTAAAAAATAAAATGTACTAATTGGATAGACCAAAAATTCTGGAAAAAAATTAGTAAGAATATATATGAGTCTAGTTTCAGGGAAAATTAACGAATTTAAATTTTGAGTTTTGTGACTCAAGTTATGATTTATTTAGTGACTATGACACAGGTGGGCAGTTTTATAAGGAATAATGAAATAAATTATTTTGATTTGTCTAAGTATTCGAAAAAATTTTAATGTTCCCAGTTTGGTCCCGAACCATTTCAATTGCATGTTTTAGGGTCTCGAGGGCCTTTTTTAGGGACATATTGAATGAATGTAAATAAATTGATTCTAAAATCAAATTTTATGCCCCGAATTAGTAAGTTAAGTTAGGTAACGCCTCGTGCTCGACTCCGACGAGAGTCTTGGGTAAGGGGTGTTACATTTATTAGTATCAGAGCAAAGGTTTAGTCGGTTCTCAAAATATTCAGTATGAGTAAGAGTGTAGCTATACATGCCATATTGAACTATGATAGTGTGACGACTACCGACCCAGATATAAAATGTTTTCTCAGACAGATGCGCACTCCAACCAAGCTAAGTTTGATAGTACAGATAGTATGTTTATGATGAGTTGAGGCTCATAAAATGTAAGAATAATGGTTCATGATGTTTTATGTGATAATGAATAAGAATTGCTCAGGAAATATGAAAGAAGACATAAGATGAAAGGAAAGTTTATATTGAGATAAGTGTTCATGTTAAATTGGCATTTGTATGATGCTATATGTATAACTAAAGAAGTTAAGTGAATCTTATGAGTAATTTTACTCGAGGTTTATGAATGCATGTATAAGTGCACTAATTTGCAGAAGATGATCATGAAGTCATTGTATTATGAACGTGCATGTTAAGTTGCTTGAAGCAAATTGTATAATTATGATAATATTTTAATATGATGAGTGTTAAGTTATATGCATGGGTATGTAAGAGGTAAGTCAGAGGTGTTACAACCTCACCCCCCTTATCAGCAAGGTAATTTAGAATGAGATTTCATGAAATTCAGATTGAATAGGCTAAAGTGGAAAACTAAAGAGTTCAGTGACAAATTTATTGACAATGTAATCAGAGTTGAGAATGATTTAGCAAATGACACAGTTGCAGAAAGGATGTCAGGTTAATAATAAAATCATCCGGATAACTGAAATGTCACAATAAAAGAAAGGTCAGGTTAAGCTAATGCACTCATTCAAGTATGATGTGTAAGGTATATGATTGCTAGATTTTCTTCCGAATAAATTCCAACTGTGAATGGGATAATGTGAATTCAATAATGACAGAATTAGACAGAAGAATATTAATTGAGCCGGTATTAATAGTTGAATGTAGAGTTATAGTTGAAAAATTATAGAAAAATCTTTTTCGACTATTATATGTGTACATTTACTTTCAAAGATATATATAAATATATGCAAGATCATAGATGTAATTCCTGCAGTATGAAAATGTTAGTTAAATTTATAGACAGATGAAAGCATTATAGTTTGTTCGAGCTGTGATTGATATTGCTCTATCTATTCCAGTTTTCTACTTCAAAGCATCATGGATGGAAGGTTGTGAGAAGATCGTATGATGTTAGTGATCTGTATTGTTAACTATTGCTTAATGAAAGTAAAGGAAAATTTTATGGCTTCTGTCATAGTTGTTCCCAGTACTTGTGAGTATTATCCTTTCCTTTTGGAAATTTTTTGAGATGCTATTGAAACCTTAACTGTTCTACATGAGATGTGGTTACCAGGAATTCTGTGTAGCTCCATGTTCTGAGATTTTATTATCTCGGTTTTATTAATAAATTACTATTCAAAGTATTAGCCATGAGACATTAGCAGAAAATGCTCTATTGATGAAAATGGTTTCTTCTTATTATGAGTATGTTTATGATGATTACGAGTTTGGGCCTAATAATGAAAGTACAAAGGTATAGTTATCAGAGGTATAAAGATTCTGCTTTTGCACTGGTTGTTATTGAAATTTGTGTTTAAACCTCTTAGATGATCAAGATGTTTTATTTTCACCCGGGACATTATTTACTAAAGTAATTGAGAAGTCAGTCTTATTATGGAATTATGATTTTTGAGTAATATGAGTATTATGGCCTCAGTGTAGTTCAGTTCAGACAAGTGTATTGATTTTCATTTTTCGCATAATCTTGATATATATATCAGTGAGTTAAAGACCGAATGCTATGTTTTTTCGAGTTTTGAAGTAATAATGATTTGTGATTAGCTTTTTGAATAAATCACAACAGAATGTATGTTTGAGATATCATGACAGCATAGAGAAGAACAGTTTTTGAAAATTTATTATCTTTTAGTTGAAACTGATTCAGTTGAGCAGTTGATTGAGTTATATGTATGTTTGAATTATTCATGGCTTCAGAGGTAAATGCTGATTTTTCATGTATAAATAGATAAATGACCTGAGTAAATAATACATATTCTAGAGGTTATGGTACAGAGTTGTATACGCATATTAGAATGGTTGCATCAGAGGTATATTTTTGCAAATCCAAGTTGTCTGATTGTTAAAGTTCTCATTGTATGAAGTTTAGTTTGGCTTGAATTCATGCTAATAAAGTACAAACAGTTGAAGATATTGACAATTGAAGTATCCATTATGATTCAACTTGGTTTGAATAAAGAGTTTATGGTTTCTAGAAATGTGTTAATGAGAAATCAAGAGATTTTGCAACAGTTACGATAACTAGCACAGTGATAATTATTTGATTATTTGAGAAGTACAGAGATGGATGATAACTTGAGCTAGTTATACTAGTAAGAGTGTGAAATATTATGTACCAGACTTTGAATCCGATACTTGAACTTTTAGAGAGTTAAAGTTGATTTTCAAGTATCTCAGAAGCTATTACAGTTAGTATTGATGTTTGTGTGAAAATGTGAGGGTATTTTAAAGAATTGTACAACAAAATTAGCATTATCACCGAAAGGTTAAATGAGCTATGGTTGATTGCTCGAAGAATTTTGTGTATTCTTCTCAGTATGAATGAGTTTTTCTACTGAAAGATTATCTGAATTATTCATTTTGAGATTGTCAATTCATTCAGAGTGTAAATTTTAGTTGTTATGGTTGGAAATCCAGGGTTGCGCCATGACTTCAGAAGAAAGCTACAGTAAGTTTTGACCATGAGATTGCTAAATGTTACTGCATGTCACCTTTGTACTGATTGTTGAATTGAGGAAGAGAAATTCGCAAAATTAAATTGAGTAGAAAGGATTAGAGGAAAGTGAAAATTAATTACAGAAATCAGAGACAGATTATCAAAAATTGTATAAAGAATCAAAAGGTAAGAATATTGACACTCAAAAGAGAAACAATTATTTTTTTTGAAAGTACCTTAGTGGCAGAGAATTTTCATTTTGGTAAGAAAAGAAGAGTTAGTTGTGTTTCATCAGAGAGTATGAGGTTAATGATAAAATAAGGTCAGTAACTTATCAGTTTCAAATGTTGGGTATGCCAAGGCTAAATGAGAATTTGAAAGTGTTGTTGGAAATCAATTTCAAATCCATTTGTAGGTAAGATTTTTGGGGACGAAAATCCCTAAAGGGGGAAGAAATGTAACATTCTGAAATAGGGCCTAAACGGAATAGTGGTTGCGAAACCACGAGTCCAAGGTCAAAAAAATTTATTCCGATTAAGTTTTAAGGTTTATTCATTGATTGAATAATTTTGTAAAAATTTCATGAAGAAATTTTATGTATAAGTGCCTAATTGATAATTAGGACTAAATTGTAAAATTAGCAAAATGTGTGTTCTAGATAATAAAGAGGATTTAATTGAAATGGGTTCTTAAAGTGGAGGTCCTTATTTAGTAATTAGACCATTATATTTATGTTTTGACAAAAATGGGCAAGAAGAGGACAAATTTGAAAGAAAAGCCTTTAAGGGCATTTTGGTCATTTAGTAATTAAAAGAATTAAAAAGGGAAAATAAAGCCAAATTTGGTCCATCTTCTTCATGGAGGCCAAATATTGCATGGGGGAAGCCATGGTTAGGGTTTCCAAGCTTTTCAAGCTCAATAATCCCAGAAAGTGAGATTTGGACCTAGAACGGGAGAAAAACCAAAAATCGAGAAAGTTGGTAAAATGGTCGTTTTGGTATCGAGGTAAGTTCATATGTTTAATAAGCATTTAATTATGCATATTTGAATGAGAAATTGATATTTTTTTCCATAAATACTTTAGTATTGAGTTTTAGATATAATGATTAATGTTCGATAATAATTCGATATTAGAAAGAGAACTTATATAATTTATATGTAAGACCATATTTTGTATTATGGCTTTGTATGATAACAAGAAAGTATTGACTAGTATAGTTTGATGAGAATAAGTTAAGTTGATGATATGATGAGATTGAAAATGTAAGTATGTAAGTTGAGTAGCATTTTATTATTATGAAATTATTGTTATTAGTATTGTTATTATTGAGTTATGTGACTATCCTTGAGAATTTGAGCAAGTATGTTTCAGCTATGACTTGACAAGGCATTGATATCTCAAAGTCCATGGTTGTACCATGGCAATTAAGGAATAATTGACGGAAAAGTCCATGTTCATAACATGGCATTTAAGGAAGAATTAACGGTTAAGGATACCATGTAAGACCATGTCAAGACATGGAATTGGTAAGGCAAGTATCTCGTGTAAGACCATGTCAAGACATGGCATCAGCATTGATTAAGGACTCCATGTAAGACCACATCAAGATGTGGCATTGGCACTAAGATAAGGATACCATGTAAGACCATGTTTGGAACATGACATTTCGTAAGACAAGGATACCATGTAAGACCATGTTTGGAACATGACATTTGGTAAGATAAGGATATCATGTAAGACCATGCCAAGGCATGGCATTGATAAGTTCTATAAGATACGGATATCATGTAAGACCATGCCAAGGCATGGCATTGATAAGTTCTATAAGGCAAGGAAATCATGTAAGACCATGTCAAGACTTGGCATTGATGAGTTACTATAAGGCAAAGGTCCCATGTAAGACCATGCCAAGGCATGGCATTGGTGAGTTCATAAGGCAAGGATACCACGTAAGACCATGTTAAGACATGACAATGGTAAGTTCAAAAAGGAAAAGGTTCCTGAGTAATCCAAAGAGTAAGTCAAAGAAACAACAAGGTGAGAACATGAAGAAAGAGTACAGGTATACATTTAAGGCCTATTTAATATTGAGATTGTAAGTAATTGAGATTATCAAGTATTAAGTAAGTGATGAGTTTTCAGTTATGCTTGTGACACTTTATGACATGATTGGCAATATGCCTATATTATGAAAGAGTACTCATGTGTTAAGTGAGATGTTGCAGGTATGTAAGCAAGCTATTAAGTATGGTGCCTTTTGTATTCTGAGCCTTTGGTAAGGTTATCGATGAGTAAGATGGGAAAGTAAGAACTAAACATTATTTAAGCAAATTATGACAACATAGTAGTAAGCTAAATTGATTGCTAAGGCTTATTATTTTACATGTGAACTTACTAAGCTTTATAAGCTTACTTCTTTCACTTTCCCATGTTTTAGAGTACTTAAAAGCAAGCTCGATTTAATGGTCATCGGATATCACTTCACACTATCGACTATCAAGTTACTAAATGGGTATCTTCGTTTACAAACGTTCTAATTTATGGCATGTATAAGGACTTAGCCATTTTGTGTGTATGTCCTTATGATATGGCAAAAGAATGGTATGTAAATATTTGATAATGATTAGTTATGAAAATGACTAATGATGAACATGTTTCGGTGTTATGTATGCCTAAATGGTAGTTAATACAAAGAAATCATGAAAAAGTGAAATTAGTATTAAAATAGTATTGAACAGCAGCAGTAATGTGATCTTGAAAAATTACCAAGAATAGTATAAATGAAATTAGGTGATGAATGAGATATAGAATTAAATCTTATTGAGTCTATTTTTATATGAAATAAACAGAGTAAGCAAAAGAAGTGTATATTAAGAGATATTTGAATTTTAGTGAGATTGGATTAGAACGATTTCTGAATCCCCTGTTCCGACTTTATAAATTCACTAAAAATTGTAAAAAAAAAATAATTAGGAGTTATAGTTTATATTTCTATATTCCTTAGTGAATCTAATTTCAATAGAAATAAACAGCATAGTTATTTGAATTCTGTACAAGGAGAACATTGATTCGTAGTGAGGAGAGGTCATAGTAGTCGAATAGTGCAACAGGGGAAACTTTAACTAATAAACTGTATTAATTGGCTACAGCAAAATTTCTAGAA
This sequence comes from Gossypium longicalyx, assembly GCA_025698465.1. NCBI lineage: Eukaryota > Viridiplantae > Streptophyta > Magnoliopsida > Malvales > Malvaceae > Gossypium > Gossypium longicalyx. The sequence goes on along the minus strand of CM047002.1, from coordinate 73,213,553 downwards.
AAAAATTAGTAAGAAGATATATGAGTCTATTTTTATGGAAAATTCATGAATTTAAATTTTGAGTTTTTTGACTCGAGTTATGATTTATTTAGTAACTATGACGCAGGTAGGCAGTTTTATAAGGAATAATAAAATAAATTGTTTTGATTTGTGTAACTATTCGAAAAAATTTAATGTTCTCGGTTTGGTCCCGAACCGTTTCAATTGCATGTTTTAGGGTATCGAGGGACCTTTTTAGGGACATATTAAATGAATGTAAATAAATTAATTTTAAAAGTAAAATTTATTCCCTGAATTAGTAAGTTAAGTTAGGTAACGCCTCGTGCTCGACTCTAGCGACGGTCTCATGTAAGGGGTGTTACAAGTACAACTTCTGAGTGTAATGGCCTTGAAATGATCCTTCCCTTGAGATATTGAATTTTTAGTATCACTCGGTAATGCTCCTTGGGGTCTTGAACTTAATGCACTTGCAATCTGCCCTACTTGATTTTCCAAAGCTCTTAATGATGCAGTTTGACTTTGTATTACAGCATCGTTTTTGGCCATGTATTCCTTCAACAGAGCTTCCATCGATGAAAAAGATGATGCTGAACTTTGTTGAACATTTTATGGTGGCATGGGTTGATTATATCCAGGTGGCATACTTATGACACTCCTCGAGCAAGATTACTAGAATTTCCCAATCCTTGATTACTACAGCTGAATTTGGGATGTTGTTTCCACCATGGATTATACATATTGGAATATGGATTATTGTTCCGATTGAAATCTCCCATGTAATATATTGAGGCTGGGTCCAATGGGCATTCATCAAAATCATGATCTTCCCCATAGTAACGAGATGTTAACTCGTCTACTTTCATTTCCTACATTGCACCTAGTCTGTAACACCCCTTACCTGTGTCCAATGCCGAGACAGGTACAGGGCAGTACTGGACTAAAACGTAAACATACATACAGAACTGAGCCATAAAATTTCTTTTGAATACAACACTGTACATACACATGCAACTCGTCCCTATTATGGGCCTACAAGGCCCAAAGTATACAGAGGTTGTGGTTCGGGACTAAATCCTGAACTTTAGAAAATTTTTCATAAAATAGGGTCACACCCCGTGTGGGCATAAGGACACACCCGTGTGTCCCAGACACGCTTGTGTCTCCAGGCTGTGTAACTCTCTATTTATGACGTCAGCATCAATTGAGGATCACACGGCCAAGTCACATGCCCATGCGCCAGGCCATGTGGCGAATTTAATTTTCGCATTTAAGGTGCAGACTTCACACGACCTGGGCACACGCCCATGTCCTAAGGTCGTGTCCTCCACACGGCTGAGACACACGGCCGTATTTCTGCCCGTGTGTTTACTACCATGCATACTAACTTGTAAAACTAGGGTGCAAGGGACACACGGCTGGGCGACATACCCATGGGGCTGACCGTGTGTCTACCCGTGTGGACAACTTTGAGGCCATCTTCCAAGCCCTCTTGTCACCCTTAAAACCCCTACACACACTCATATGCCAATGGTGATTATTATGGCATAAAAGGGTTACTTAGACATCCATAGCTTTAACTCATGCTTGGTGGATTCATATCAAGTATACCTAATTGGGACTCCTTGACTTTTGAAGTTCATTCAATCCATTTCTTTGCCTTTATTAATATGGTGACCATGCCAATTGACATCATTTATCCATCAAGCATAAATTCAACATTTTACCAACCATTATTTACAACCAATTTGGCATACACCACAAGGATAAGAACACATCTCATGCATGTATCAATACTTAGGGATTTCAACCCAATAATCAATATGAGCCATATTTCATGTCCATATGCAAAATGGAATAATATACCAAAATGAGCCATCACTTTGGCTAACAAATATGACACTTATAATAATTACTAAGTCCCCTATACATGCCGTACTTAAATGTAATAAACCAATTATACCCTAAAAGATTTGTTGATAGTGTGACTCGAGCTCCAACATTTACGATCCTCGAGCTAACTTGACAATGCTAAAAGAACAAAAGGAAAAGAGAGAGGGAGGTAAGCATATAGCTTAGTAAGTCATGTGCAAATAATAAACAGTATAGGTCATGAAACTCATGGATGAAGCATACTATCAATTACCACCACATTATCATATCACACATAATGTAACGCCCCCACGCCCGAGACCGTCGCCGGAGTCGAGTATGAGGTGTTACTAAGCTTAATTTAACATTTTTAGAACTTTGGATTATTTGTTTCTACATTCACAGCTTTCAAGCTACTTGCGTCACAGTCACAAGAAAAATCATATCTCGAGTTACGAAACTCCAAATCAAGATCCATAAATTTTCCCTGAATCTAGACTCATATACCTATCTACTAATTTTTTTCTAGAATTTTTGGTTGGGCCAATTAGTACATTATATTAGTTAAAGTTACCCCTGTTTCAGGACTTGACTGGTTTGACCTCTGTTTACTACGAACCACATTTCTCTCTGTAAAAAATTTATATGACTATGAGATTTATTTCTCCTAAAAATAGACTCAATAAGGATTCTGAGAATATAAAATACACCACCTAATTATATCTGTACAATTTACGGTGAATTTTTAAAGTTGGAACAGGGGATACAGAAATCACTCTGATGGGGATATAGAAATCACTCTGATCCTGTCTCACTAAAATTCAAATATCTTCTAACATATAATTCCTTTACCTGTTTTATTTGTTTCATGTGAAACTAGACATAATAAGATTCAATTTGATATTTAATCCATCATGTAATTCAATTTCTATGATTTTTAGTAAATTTTGAAACTCACATCAGTGTTGCTGTAATGTTCTGTTTATGGCAAATTTTATCCTTTTTTATGAGTTTTCATGCACTAAGTATCTTAATAACTTTCCATAACATCAAACATAATCTAAACTAACCATTTTCATAACTTATCATTATCCAATATTTTCTCAACCATTCCATCACCATATCATAAGATCATTTACACAAAATAGGTATATTGCTATACATGCCATACTTAAATTTACAAGCCATTTACCAAAAAGTCTTCCGGATAGTGTGACTGAACCTTCGACCTATCTCGACTCCTGAGATGGCTTGTCCAAAACTACAATGAGTAAGAAAGAGGGAGTAAGCATAAATGCTTAGTAAGTTCATACGCAAATAATAAGTAACATAACAAAGCAATCATACCAATCAACATTAGCATGCATCACCAAAACACATATCACATTTCTAACCATTTTTCATCATCTTATTACCTTATCGTGATTGTATCAATACTCAACCCGAGGGTTAAATACATACCTGTCCAAAATATCCATTTCACATCACTTACCAATATGTCTCTTTACATCTCGAATATTCCTCCATTTGAGTAGAACTTTACCCGTTGAACACATCGAAATATAATTCGGATACATGGATAACTTGCACATAAGTGCCACATATTCAATCAAGCAATCATGTAACCCGCCCATAAGCGAACTCGGACTCAACTCAACGAGCTCAGGCGTTCGCATCCATAAGTGAACTCGGACTCAACTCAACGAGTTCGGACATTCGCATCCATAAGTGAACTCAGACTCAACTCAACGAGTTCGGATGCTTAACCATCCTAGTGACATGTCACTTGTATCCTAATCTATTCCTAAGGTTCAAACGGGATTTTCCTCGAATACATATCCTTGCCGTCTTCCGTAGAATGCCGAAATCAATACTCGGTAATAATTATATTTAGCAAGTAGCACACATGATTTGCATTTTGTTTGAAAATAACCACAAAGCATATATTACATGATAAAAATCAGCATATCACATAATTGACATCAATGACTTAAAAATAACAATTATGCTACATTATTTACACATGAACTTACCTTGGTACCAAAATACAAAGATTTTGCAACTTATTCGATTTAGTCCCTAACTTCAAATTAAGCATTTTATGCATAGAATTTCTTCACGAAATTTTCACACAATCATGCAATCATATCATAAACCTCAAAATAATTATAAAATAATTATTTCAATCTCGGATTTGTGGTCACGAAACCACTATTCCGATTAGGCCCTAATTCGGGATATTACACATAATGAGCATATTGACAATTGATAACATATGTATTTGAACATCATGCTTATCTTACTCTTTCATACCCATACCAAATTTCCCAACATGAATCGAGTCAGATACTCATGATGTTTATGTACAGACCTATACGATACATTCGTACTCATTTTACCCCACTTCTTAATCATAATCTTGAATGGCCTGCTGAATTACCTAGAATACTAAAAGACGTTCGAAATCGTCATACACCAAATAGAATGCCAAAGCCATGTCCCCGACATGGTCTTACATGGGCCTACATATCGATGCCATATCCCAGATATGGTCTTATACGAAGTCTCATGTCGGTGCCGATGCCATGTACCAGACATGGTCTTAAACGGGATCTCATATCAATGCCATGTCCCAAACATGGTCTTACACGAAATCTCATATCAACGCCATATCCCAGATATGGTCTTACATGGAGACATATACCGATGCCGATGCCATATCTCAGATATGGTCTTACACTGGCACACATATCAACGCCGATGCCATGTCCCAAACATGGTCTTACGCTGGCTCACATCTCAATGCCGATTCCATGTCCCATACATGGTCTTACACGGGATCTCATTAGTCGTGGTGTCATGATATCCGAATCCTAAGCATTCTTCAGGGTCACTCGGGACTTCCGAGATATAAAGCTATAACCAAACTTTCATTAAATCATCACAAGCCAATTTCATTAGGGCATTCATACATATATCATAGAATATCAATCATTAAATGCATAATAATGGAATTGTTTAATTACTTACACACAACTTACCTCGGTGCAAAATGTGACTATTTGCGATTTAATCCACAACCTTGCCTTTTCCTCGGTCAAGGTCTATTCCTCATTCCTCTTTATCTAAAATACTACATTTAACTCGTTTAATACACACATTATTCAATTCAGTCCAAAATGACACTATGGCAAAATTACAATTTTTTCCCTAAAGTTTCACAAAATTATGAAATTGCCCTTAGGCTCGTAAAATGAAAAGTACCCATTTTTCTTATTATTCAAGCCTAACTGAATCATTTTCTCTCTTATACCAACCCAAATTTCTCATTTATTCACACATTTACACAGGTTTTTACAACTTTTACAATTAAGTCCTTTTTATAAATTTCACCAAAAACTACTGAGTAGAAGTTGTTTATCACGCATCAAACTTTTATATTCTTCCATTAGACATCAAAACTCAAGCATGTCATTCATGGGTATTTTTGAACATGAATCCTAGCTCAAGTTAAGGGTAGAAATAGCTAAATCGAACTACGAGGATTTCAAAAATATAAAGAACATTAAAAACTAGGCTAGGATGCACTTACTTTGAGCTTGAAAGATGAAAGAAACCCTAGCTATGGCTTCTTGTAAAATTCGGCCAAGGAGGATGAAGACGGACATAATTTTTGACTACCTTTCCCTTTTAATACTTTTAATAACCAATGGACCAAAATGCCCTTCCATTGAAACTTTGATATTTTATTCATCCTATGTCCATTTTTGTCCATAATGACATATAATGGTATAATTACTAAATACGGACTTCAAATTTCAAATCCCATCACATTTAAGCCCCATTAATCAACTAGAACACATGTTTTTCACTTATTGCAATTTAGTCCTAATAACTCAATTGGACACCTTATTGGTAAAATTTCTTGTTGATATTTTCACACAGTTATTAAATCACACAGTAGACCTTAAAACTTTATCGATAGTAATATTTCTACCTCAGATTTGTTGTTTCAATACCACTTTTCTGTTTAGTCCCTAATTCGTGATGTTACAATTCTCCCCCTTTGGGATTTTTTTCCCGAAAATCTTTCTGGTAAACAAGTGCGGATATCGGTTTCTCATGGCCTCCTCGGGCTCCCACGTTGCCTCCTCTAACCCATGCCTATGCCATAACACCTTCATTAAGGCGATATTCTTGTTTCTCAACTATTTGACTTCCTAAGCCAAAATATTGATCAGCTCTTCACCATAAATCATGTCCGGTTGAATCTCAACGTCTGTTGGTGAAATCACATGTGTGGGGTCCGATCCATAACAGCGTAACATAGACACATGGAATACATCATGGATCTTTTCCAATTCAGGTGATAAAGCCAACCGATAAGCTACCAATCCTATCCTTTCGGTGATTTCATAAGGTCCTATGAAATGGAGACCCAACTTGCCTTTCCTACCAAATCTCAGAACCTTTCTCCATGGGGATACTTTCAAAAATACTTTATTGCCCACTTGATACTCAATTCCTTTTCTTTTCAAATCTGCATAAGACTTTTGTCTATCTGATGCCGCTCTTAAACAATCTTTTAATTCCTTTTACCTTGTCCTCAGTTTCCTTGACCAAGTGAACCCCGTGCATTTTATTTTCCTTGAGTTTTGTCCAATACAAGGGAGTTCGACACTTTTGACCATACAACGCTTCATAGGGTGCCATTTTTAAACTCGTTTGAAAACTATTGTTGTAGGGAAACTCAACCAAGGGTAAGTACTTTTCCCAACTACCTTGGAATTCTAGAACACAACATCTCAACATGTCTTCCAAGGCTTGAATCACTCTCTCGGATTGGCCGTCGGTTTGTGGGTGAAAGGCAGTACTAAAATTCAATCTCGTGCCCAAGGCTTCTTACAACTTTTTCCAAAATTGTGAGGTAAACCTCGAATCTCTATTTGATATGATCAATATGGGTATCCCATGAAGTCTCACAATTTCAGAAATATATAACTCAACCAATTTATCAAGTGAGTAGTTGGTACGTACCGAGATAGAGTGAGCAGACTTCGTCAATCGATCAACTACGACCCACACCGCATCTTTCTTACTCGCTGTCAAAGGTAAGCTCGTTACAAAATCCATCGTAATTCGGTCCCATTTCCACTCAAGAACCATGATAGGCTGTAGTAATCTTGAAGGTATGGTGCTCAGCTTTTACTTATTGACAAATTAACCATCTCACAACAAACTCAGAAATATCTCTCTTCATACCGTTCCACTAATATATTTTCTTCAAGTCGTTGTACATTTTCGTACTATCGAGGTGTACTGACAGACGACCATTGTGTGCCTTACTCAAAATCTTATGAATCAACTTGGTATCTTTAGGAACACAAATCCTATCTCGAAACATCAAGCAACCATCGAAATCAACCCGAAATCAGATTCAGAACCCGACTCAAACTAAGTTTTCTTAGCTTGCAATTCATTGTCGTTACTCTGAGCTTCACAAATTTCTTCAAGAAACATCGGACTAGCTCTCAACTCCACTACGATAGCACCATAATCTGATAAAGCCAATCGAGCATCCATGGCTCTCAAAGCAAACAAAGATTTTCTACTTAGGGCATCGACGACCACATTCACCTTTCCCTGATAATAGTCGGTTATTAACTCATAATCTTTTATCAACTCTAACCATCTCCATTACCTAAGATTTAAATCCTTTTGAGTAATTAGGTATTTCAAACTCTTGTGACCAGTGAATATTCGACATATCTCGCCATACAAATGGTGTCTCCAAATCTTCAAGGCGAACACAATGGCTGTGAGTTCTAAATCATGTGTCAAGTAATTATTCTCATGCAGTTTCAATTGTCTAGATGCATAGGCTATCACTTTGCCTTCTTACATAAGAACACATCCAAAACCATTCAAGGATGCATCACTAAAGATCACGAACTCCTTTCTCGGCTCAGGTTGAACTAACACTGCAGCTTCAGTCAACAACGCTTTCAGTTTCTCAAAACTCTGTTGGCACTTCTCTGTCCATTCGAACTTAACACCCTTTTGTAAAAACTTCATCATCGGAGTGGCAATTCTCGAAAATCCTTTAACAAATTGTCTGTAACAACCGGCCAAGCCTAAAAAGCTTCTAACCTCTGTCACATTCTTCGGCAATTTCTAGTCAACAATGGTTGAAATATTACTCGAGTCAACTCTAATACCGTCTCTCAAAACAATGTGTCCTAAAAACCCAACTTCATGAAGCCAAAATTCACTTTTACTGAACTTGGCATACAATTGTTTGTCCCTTACAGTCTGCAAAACAGTTCTCAAGTGCTCGACATGCTCTGCTTCATCTTTTGAATAAATCAGAATATTGTCAATGAACACCACAACAAACTTGTCTAAATATGGCTGAAATATTTGGTTCATTAAATCCATAAGCACGGCAAGAGAATTCATTAACCCAAATGGCATAACAAGAAATTCATAGCGGCTATACCTCATTCTGAAGGCAGTCTTAGGTACATCTGACTCTTCAACCCACAACTGATAGTAGCTGGACCTTAAGTCTGTCTTTGAAAATACAATGGCTCCCTTCAATTGATCAAATGGATCATCAATCCTTGGCAAATGATACTTGTTCTTTATAGTCACCTTGTTGAGCTATCGATAATCTATACATATCCTCATCGAACCATCTTTCTTTTTCACAAATAATACGAGAGCACCCAAAGGTGAAAAGCTCGGCCTCGTAAAACCTTTATCAGTCAACTCCTGTAACTGAACCTTCGACTCTTTTAATTCTGTTGGGGCCATCCTATATGGAGCAATCAAAATAGGTGCAGTACCAAGCGTCAAATCAATGCCAAACTCTACTTCCCTAATAGGAGGTAACCCCGACAATTTTTTTGGGAACAGATCCGGATATTCACATACTATTGGTACCGACTCAATCTTTAACTCAGACTCTTTAGTGTTCAACACAAAGGCAAGGTAAGCTTCATACCCTTTTCTTACACATTTCTAAGCAAACATTGAAGAAATCATTGTAGGCATGCCATTCAATTCATCTGGTTCAACTCGAAGAACATTACCATTCTCATATTTCAGTTCAATAAACTTTCTTCCACAATTCACTACCACATCGTGAGTGGTCAACCAATCCATACCAAGAATTACATCAAATTCATCAAACGGTAATAGCATGAGGTTAGCTGGAAAACTATGACCTTTAATCCTTAAAGGGCAATTTTTTACACACTTTATCAACTAACATATACTTCCCTAACGGGTTTGACACCTTTATTATGAACTCAGTAGATTCAACAAGCAAGTTCATATCAGACACCAACTTCATGCAAATATACGAATGGGTAGACCCCGGATTAATCAAAGCAACAATAGGAGTTTCATAGATAAAAACTGTACCTGTAATTACATTAGGAGACGAGGCCTCTTCGCGAGCGCAAATGGCGTAGGTCCTCGTAGGTGCCCTACCCTCGGGTCCCACCACAGACTCCCTAGGTGCACCCTTACTACTCGTTCCACTAGGATTCTTCTGAGGTCTTCCCTTATTAGTATTGCTATCTGACCTTGTTCCTTGAAAGATTCCTCTCCCTGTCCTTTCGGGACAATCTCGAACAAAATGGTCAGGGGAACCGCACTTAAAATAGGTTCTATCGCTCCCTCGGCACTCTCTGGGTTGATGTCTCCCACACTGGGGGCATCTCTATCTATTGGGTTGAGCATTCCCAACACTAGCAATTGAAGTAGTCTAAGCTTTCGAAACCATATACTGTTTACTCCTATTCTTGCCTGAATACCCAGCAGAGGCATTAGATTGAGAAATGAACTCTCTCAACTTCTTAGATGAAGATTGAAAAGATTTGCTTAGTTGCCTCTTCCTCGAGCTCGAGACTCTAGATCACCCTTCCGCTTTTTTTTGGCCAATTCTTCAGCCATGCATGCTCTCTCGACCAACACAAAAAATGTAACACAACTAACCCGTAACCGTCGTCGGAATAGGTTAAGAGGTATTATCGGACTCATAACACAGATCAGAACTATCAAATATCCAACATCCTTTCATTTTAATAAACATAGTTCATTCATATTCAACGTGAAATTTAAACGATCGTACGAAGTCTAAAACATGCTTTTAGGATCAAGTCAATAACATATGAAAGTTTCAAAACTTATAAAAGTTTTCAACTTTTAAAAGGTCACACACCCGTGTAAACAGGCCCTATGCTTTACACAGCCTTTAGACATGCCCGTGTGTCTAAGCCGTGTCAAAACAGGGCATAGCTACTGACTAGCTCACACGGCTACAAGACACGCCCATGTGCCTTGGTCGTGGATGAGTCTAACATGGGCCACATGGCTAGCCACACGCCCATGTGCTTTGGCCGTGTTCGGGCCTGACTTATAATTATATGGTACCCCAGGGGACACACGACCGTGCAACATAGTCGTGTTTCTGCCAGTATGGACAAAAATAGGCCATTTGAATAACCAATTTGGCACCGCCAAAATGGGTCAACCTACAAGCAAAGAAACAAGCATATTTCTTCAACCATTTAAGCCAATATCTACACCAAATCATACATAATTCATGCTAAAACATTACCAATCATTTCCATTCTCAAATCATCACTCAATTCATAACCAAACTAAACTAAAATCATATTAAGGCAATATGTTTCAATACAACATTCAACCTCGTGATTAAAACATACCAAAACTTACCAACATTTATCAATTAGCAGCACATACCATAAACCATCATCAACTATGAGTTCAAACACAAATTAGCCAAATCACATTTGTAAGCATATATATTACAAAATATCATCTCAAAACTACTAGCCTATACATGCCATACTTTAATATATATTTTGAAAGTACTAAAATAAGGTTCGATAGTGTGGTGACAATCCTTGACAATCCCCGAGCTTGCAAAAGCTTTGATATCTATAAAACAATGCAAACACACACAAAGTAAGCTTTCAAAAGCTTAGTAAGCTTGTACCAGAAACATCAACAGTATATAAAATATGAAATATCTTTACATCAGTATTTATAAATTCTCAACTCATCCATCAAGTCCATGCCAACATCAACCATATGTTTAAACCAATTTAATAAACTTTTTATGCATTATACCATCTACCACATAGGTGTTATACTTACCTGAACATTTTCGTATTCATTCGTTTTCATTCTCACCTCTTGTTCAGATATTTTAAAACTTTCCAAAGGTCACCAATGCTTTAAACATCTAGACACTTAGTGCTTTAAGGATTAGTCGTAGCTATAATAATTCCGTACACTTAGTGCCATCTCAATTAACTGAAGCTATTTCAGTATCGCACACTTAGTGCCTCATATAGCCGAAGCTAGTTTAAATTGCACACTTAGTGCCAAATACCATTGGTTTATATTGTATTCATTCAAACCAAATATATATACAATCTAGGCATAATCAAAACAGCAAAATATGCTTATAACATCATGTTTTACGTACGAACTTACCTCATATTCGGAATTGTCGACTCAGACTGTTTATTCTATAATCTTCGACTTCCCTCGATCGAAGTCTAAATTCCTTTTTTCTTGATCTATATGTATTCAAAATTAACCCTTTTATTCACTAAATCATTCAAACCAATACACACAATTAGATCATTTTACAAAATAGCCCTCACATTTTCACATTTCAACACTTTCGTCCCTAATTCACAAAATCGCAAAACACACAAAATTTGCTTGTACGCAAGCTTAGCCAAATTTTCCTAGTTCTCATACAAGTCCATAAATTTCATTTATTTCACATTTTAGTCCCTCAAAATATCATTTTACAATTTAGCCCAAAATACTCAATTTTATCAAAAATCCAAAGACAAAACATGTATACCAAGCGCTAAGCTTTCATAATTCATCATTTAACATCACAAACCTCATGAATCCATCCATGGAACATTTCAAAATCATCAAAAAAATCAGAAATTGATGCATGGGTTCGATAATATACAAAGTAACAATTACAAAAACGTAAAAATTATCAAAAACCGAGCAAAATACATACCTAATTCACCAATTCAAAGTGCCGAACACTAGGTGAGCTTTCTTTTTTCTTTTTTTTTTTTGAATTTTTTGGCAAAACAAGATGAATATGGCTTTATTTTATGCTTTGTTTTATTGAACTAATAATTATTAAGCAAATACCCATTTTGCCCTTTATTTATACATATAAAAATCATTTGAAATAAGGTCATATATGTCCATTAACTATGTAAATGGAAAAATAACCACATAAGGACCTCTCAATTGTAAAGCCAAGTCCAATAACCACTTTTAACATCTAGCACACAACTTTTACATTTTACGCGATTAGGTCCTTTTTGTAAATTAAGCACACAAACGGTTAAATTTTCACACGAGACTTTCAGACATGTCAATTCACTTATAATAGGCACGAAAAATCATATTAAAATATTTTTCTAACTTGAATTTGTGGTCTTGAAAGCACTATTCCGATTAGGGTCAAAATTGGACCGTTACAATTCTCCCCCCTTAGGGATTTTTGTCACCGAAAATCTTACCATTAAACAAATTTGGGTATTGCTATCTCATAGAATCTTCAGGCTCCCACGTGGCCTCTTCAATACCGTGTCATTGCCACATTACTTTAACTAATGGAATTTTCTTGTTTTGCAGCTCTTTAACCTCGCGAGTTAAAGTACGGATTGGCTTTTCTTCGTAAGTCATATCAGACTGAATCTCTATCTCAGATGGAAGAATCCCATGTGAATGATCGGATCTGTATTGTCGAAGTATCGATACGTGAAACACATTATGAATCTTTTCTAACTCTAGTGGCAATAACAATCTATAAGTTACTGGCCCAATACATTAGATAATCTCATATGGCTCGATGAACCTCGGACTCAATTTGCCTTTTCTACCAAAGCGAAGCACTTTTTTCCACGGAGATACCTTCAAAAATACTTTGCCACTAATCTCAAACTCAATGTATTTTCTTTTCAAATACGCATATGATTTCTGGCGATCGAAAGCTGCTTTCAAACTATCTTGGATCACTTTCACTTTTTGTTCAGTTTCTTTTATCAAATCAACCCCGTGAATCTTATTTTCACTGAGCTCATTCCAATACAAAGGTGTACGACATTTACGACCATATAAAGCTTCGTATGGTGCCATTTTAATGCTGGACTGAAAACTGTTATTATAAGTGAATTCAATCAAAGGTAGATATTGTTCCCAAGTACCTTTAAACTCAAGAATACAACATCTCAACATATCCTCAAGTATCTGAATAATTTGTTCAGATTGACCATTCGTTTGTGGATGAAAAGTAGTACTGAAGTGCAATTTAGTACCCAGAGAATCTTGCAACTTCTTCCAAAATCGTGATGTGAATTTCGGATCTCTGTCTGACACTATAGACAATGGTACACCATGCAATCTCACAATATCAGATATATATAACTCAGCTAATTTATCAAGCGCATAATTGGATCGAATCGAAATAAAATGAGCTGATTTCGTCAAACGATCAACTATAACCCAAATTGCATCTTTCTTTCTCAGAGACAGGGGCAAACCCAAAACAACGTCCATGGTTACTCGATCCCATTTCAACTCTGGAACCATAATCGGTTGTAACAATCCCGATGGCACCTGATGTTCCGTTTTAACTTGCTAACAGATCAAATATTTAGAAACAAATTTAGAGATATCTCTTTTCATTCTGGACCACCAATATTGTTGTTTCAAATCATTATACTTTTTTGTACTACCCGGATGCACAAATAAATGACTACTGTGAGCTTCACTCATAATCATTTGAATTAATTATGGATTTTTCGGAACACAAATTAGATCTCGAAATCTTAAACAATCATCTTTATCAACTCTAAATTCTGAACCAGTCTCTACATCACACAGAGCTCGTTTAGCTAAAATCTCATTATCAATCTTCTGAGCTTCGATAATCTGTTGTAAGAACAAAGGTCTTGCTTTCAATTCAGCTAACACTGATCCATCATTGGACAGAACCAAATAAGCATTCCTTGCACGCATAGCAAACAACGATTTTTGACTCAAGGCATCAGTAACAACATTTGCTTTTCTTGAATGATAATCAATCACAAGTTCGTAACCTTTTAACAATTCTAACCATCTTCTTTGTCACAGATTTAGATATTTCTGAGTCATCAAATACTTCAAACTCTTATGATCAGAATACATTTGACATTTCTCACTGTATAGGTAGTGCCACCAAATCTTTAAAGCAAACACAATCGCAGCTAACTCAAGATCGTGTGTTGGATAGTTCTTTTCGTGCAACTTCAACTGTCTCGAAGCATAAGCAATAACCTTGTCTTCTTGCATTAAATACATCCCAAACCAATCAACGATGCATCACTGTAGATCATGAATTCTTTACCCGATTCAGGTTGTATCAATACCGGGGCTTCAGTCAATAATGTTTTCAACTGATCGAAACTATTCTGACACTTTTTAGACCACACAAACTTTACATCTTTTTGAAGCAGTTTTGTTAACGGATTTGTAATCATTGAAAAGCCTTTTACAAACCTTCTATAATAACCAGCAAATCCCAAAAATTACAAACTTCAGAAACATTTCTAGGAGGCTTCCACTCCAAAATAGCTGAAATCTTGCCCGGATCAACTCGGATACTAGACGCTGATATAGTATTACCCAAAAAACCAACTTCTCGCAACCAGAACTCACATTTACTAAATTTCACATACAGCTGTGTATCTCGCAGAATCTGTAGCACAATGCTCAGATGCTCAGCATGTTCAATTTCATCTCGTGAATAAATCAATATGTCATCAATGAATACGACAACAAATGAATCTAAATACGGTCTAAAATTCTATTCATCAAATCCATAAAGATAGCAGGTGCATTAGTTAATCTGAAAGGCATAACTAAGAATTCATAATGGCCATACCTCGTTTGAAAAGTAGTTTTTGGAATATCTAACTCTTTCACTTGCAACTGATAGTAGTCTGATCTCAAATCTATTTTTTGAAAAAACAATAGTTCCTTTCAATTGATAAAAAAAAATCATCAATTCGAGGTAGAGGAAACTTATTTTTGATAGCCAATTTGTTCAACTGACGATAATCTATACACATTTTTATTTTACCGTTTTTCTTTTTCACGAATAAAACTGGAGCACCCCAAGGTGAGAAACTCAGTCTCGCAAAGTCTCTATCTGTCAATTTTTGTAACTGGGACTTTAATTCTTTTAGCTCGGTCGGAGGCATTCTATATGGAGCTATCGAAATCGGAGTAGTACTAGGTACCAATTCAATGCCAAATTCTACCTCTCTAAAAGGAGGTAATCCTAGAAGTTCTTCAGGAAACACATCAGGGAATTCACACACAACAGGCACTGATTCAACTTTCTTTTCTAACACTCTCGAATCAATCACATATGCAAAATAGGCTTCACAACCCTTTCTCACAATACTTAAAGCTTTCATCGAAGATATAACAGTAGGCAATCCATTCAAATCACTAGATTCAATCCTGACTATTTCATCAGTCTTGCATCTCAAATCAATAGTTTTTTGTTTGCGGTTCACAACAGCATCGTGCAAAGTTAACCAATCTATACCCAGAATTATTTCAAATTCATCAAAAGGTAACAACATCAGATTAGCCGAAAAACAAGTGTCTTGAAACATTAACGGACATTTCTTGCATACTTTATCAACTAGAACGCATCTGCCTAGGGGGTTCGAAACTCTAATTACAAATTTAGTAGACTCTATAGGTAAAGTCTTACTGTTCACTAAGTTCATGCATATATACGAATGTGTTGATTCAGGATCTATCAAAGCAATCACAGAAGTATCATAAAGAGTAAATGTACCCGTAATCACATTTGGAAATGAAGTTTCTTACGAACTCAGATAGCATAGGCTTTAGTAGGTGCACGAGCCTCGGATCTAATAGCTGTATCTTTTGTCCCTCTTTGACTAGCGCTTACATATCCCGTATTTCTGGAAGGTCTACCATGAGAAGTGTTACCACTCGGCCTCGAATTCTGAACATTATCTTTTTCAACTAAATCTGGGCAATCTTTTATAAAGTGATTTCGTGAACCACAACTGTAACAAGCTCGACAATTACTCTTTCCCCAACATTCTCCAAAATGTCATCTTCTACACTGATCACACTCAGGCTTTTCATTCTTTACATTACCAACACTTGCAATAGACGTAGCTAAAGATTTAAAGTTCGACTAAGATCTAGCACGATCTCTGTTCAAATGTCCCACACAAGTTTTTGAACGACTACTATCATCCCTAAACTTCTTTGATCCAGATTGAAATGATTTTCCTGATGATCTCTTCCGTATTTCTCTAGCTTCAAAATCAGCTTTTCTTTTCTCCTTCCCGAGATCTTCAGCTTTACATGTTCGTTCAACAAGCACAACAAATTCCTTGATTTCCAAAATCTCGACTTATAGACGAATATCTTTGTTTAAGCCATCCTCGAATCTTTTACATATTATTGTTTCTATAGATACACATTCACGAGCATACTGACTTAATCTTACGAATTCTCGCTCGTATTTTGTGACAGACATACGACCTTGTTTAAGCTCGAGAAACTCTTTGCATTTCTGATCTATGAATCTCTGACTAATGTATTTCTTCCAAAATTCAGCTTGGAAGAAATCCCAAGTAACCCGTTCACTCGAAATCACAAATGTCAAAGTCTTCCACCAATGGTACGTTGTATCTCTTACAAGGGAAACAACATATTCTATGCATTCTTCTGGACTGAAAGACAATTCATCAAACACTCTTATTGTGTTCTCTAACCAAAATTGGCTTTTTCAGCATTATCACTCGTTGTAGCCCGAAACTCTTTAGCCCCATATTTTCTAATCTTATCAACTAGTGGTCTACTTAACTGAACCAGATTACTGGTGTCACAACAAGAGTTTGAGAAGGATTAACCGGGGGTGAAGGTTGTTGTACAACTGGATTGGTTCTAATATATTGGGTGAACCAATCATTCCGGGGGTGAAGGTTGTTGTACAACTGGATTGGTTCTAATATATTGGGTGAACCAATCATTCATCATCTGATAGAAGGCTTGTTGAGCCTCACCATCATGGCTACTCGTAGCCGGTCAAGAATCAGGTTGCACCATCCCTTACGCGGGAGCAGGTGCATTCCATTCAACATCGTCTGCTATAGCTCTTTCGGGATCCATTTGCTATATAAAAGCACATTCCAATGTCATGATTCGTCACACTATCGTAGTTCATAAATATGGCATGTATATCTAGACTCACATACACTATGGTAGCCCTATAATTGACTAAACCATAGCTCTGATACTAATTAAATGTAACACCCCAACCCGTAACCGTCGCCAGAATAGGTTAAGAGGTATTATCGGACTCATAACATAGATCAGAACCATCAAATATCCAACATCCTTTCATTTCAATAAATATAGTTCATTCATATTCAAAGTAAAATTTAAACGATCATAAGAAGTCTAAAACATGCTTTCAGGATCAATTCGATAACATATGAAAGTTTCAGAACTTATAAAAATTTTCAACTTTTAAAAGGTCACATGCACCTGTGAACAATGTAACGCCCTGATTTTCGGGATTTTCTGGGTTTCTGTGATTTTAGGTAAATCTTGAAATTTTGGTGTTCTGAATATTGAAATTGCGTTTAAATGTGTTAGTGGGCCTTTAGAAGGCCCAAGCCTAAGTTAAACGCGGTAAAATATCAAGGTTGGATTTTAAGTGAATAGGAGACTTGGTTAAGTGGACTTTTAAGAAGAATTTCGTTAATTATGACATAAATAAGGCCTTGGTAAAGTGGCAAGGTGGCGCCACTAAGTTCCTAAAAAAATGGCGCTTGGGAAGGAATTAAAGGTCCAGGGTTCAAGTTGCAACGTAGGCATACTGTTACTTTTTAATTTTAGGCATGTGTCGGGCATGTGATCACTTAAGTGAATTTCGGCAAGGGCCTTAGGGAGGTTGGGCCGATTGTTTTAGTTCATATTAGGGTTAGGTTCTTTTCTTTTCTGTCTCTTGAGAATTAGGTTAGCACACTGAAAGCTTTCACTGTCATTCATCCTTTCTGAGTTCTCACAAAAGCCGAAAACGCAAATTCCTTCTCCTTGGTGCCGAGTTCTTCTTCCTCTCTTTTTCCTCCATTTTCTTTCTTTCTTTTTTGTTTTTTCTTCCAGCTGAAACCTTCTGATCACCTTACTCACCTCCTCTATCGATCCCATCTTCCACAAAACCTTCATAGTCGATCGCCATAAAAGCCGAAATCCTGAAAACTCACTTCTTGTGCTGATTTCTCCAGGCCAAAATCCTTCAGTTATTTTTGTTCCTTTTGATTAACTTTCATCTTCTCTAAACCCTTAGTATATGCCGGAAACATTACTTCAAAGTTATAGCCTCAAATCGTCATCTTCTTCATCACTTAAAAAGCCAAAGTACCATAGATTTAGGGACTTATAGCCGAAACTTCAGATCTCCTAGATTTGAGTTCTGCTATTGTTTAGAGGATAGATCTGCATCAGATCTGCGTAGAAATCAAAGAGGAATAGGTGGTAAGTGCTCATCACCTCAGATCTAGTCTTATTTTACAATTTAGAAAAAGTCGAAGTCCCTAAAATCTAGGGAGGCTGTCGATTTGGGCATAGGGCTTTAAGGATCTTTAACCGACAATTTCTTTTGGTGTTTAGTGTCTTCTAGAGGTTGGATCGAAGGCTTGTATCTTTGGAACAACTAGACTTAGATCTAGTCATCGGTTTTCGGCGAAAAGGTAAGATTCTAAAGCCTTTAGGGGCATGGTTCGAATATGGTAGGTGAATATTGGGATTGGTTATTGTGGTTTGCATTCTAAGAATTATGGTAATCAATTGTAGGACATGATAAGGGATCTCAGTGGCAGTCGTCACAAAATGGGTGTGTAATAACCCTCGTAGTAGCTTAGGCTAATATTCGCAGAAAAGCCGAAATGCCAAAATTCTGACATTTCGGGAACTTGAGATTTTGCATGTGGTTTTAGATGTGATAAAAATGATATGATCAGTGTTTGGATCGATGGAACAGGTAAGAGCGCAATTCTGTGCACGACGATAAGTTGGGCCTCAATAGGCTAAAATTGGGCCCAATCGGCTTCCGGGCCCATTTGGGTAAAATTGATAGAAAATGGAACTTGGATAAATTGCATGTTAACACGGTTAGATCTGTTGTAAAAATTGGGTTAAGTGGGCTAAAAGGGCTAAATCGGCATTCGTAGGACCCATTAGGGGTTTTGGGCCCAAAAGCCCGAATTTGATAAAGTGTGTTAAAATCATAGTTTAAACGCTTGGAAATATTGATATTTGTTAATGAACATGGAAAACCCGTAATAATTGGCAACTTTACAAAATTACCCTTAAAATATGAAAAATGACTGTTTTGCTCCTAGGGAAAAATGACCATTATACTCCTAGGGTTTAATTATGATTATGATGCATGAGATTTTGATATGCATGATATGACATGATATGCACATGATATGTTATGAGATGCACATGATATACTCATTATATGCATGGGTTGGGTTTGATATAAATGGAGGAAGTGCAAAAAGGGCTTTGCCCCAGTTTACCGAAAAGGGCTTTGCCCTAGTTTACCGAAAAGGGCTTTGCCCTAGTTTGTCAAAAAGGGCTTGCCCCAGTTATTAAAAGAGGCTAGGCCTCCAATTATATGCTGCCAGTGGAGAGTTTGGTTGGGTGGGTTGAGTTATCACCCACATGAAGAGCTTGGTTAGTACGGGTGGAGAGTAGCGGATGGTGGGTTGAGTAGTCTCCCCAAATGGGCTTGCATACATCCATTAATATTACATGTGGCATTGAAATGGGCCTATGGGCCATACCATTTGTAGTGAAGGCTTCGGCCCAGTAACATGATTAATGAGAAGGCTTCGGCCCAGTAATCGTTAAACGAAAGGCTTCGGCCCAGTATGCTGGTATTAGTTTGGGCTCTGAAAGGGGCTTGTTGCACACTGAGTTTTCCAAACTCACCCCCATTTTTTCCCATCTTTGTAGGTAAGCCTTAGATCGGTGGATTTGGAGCTGGAGGGATTCAGAGTGGCCATGTGGACTGGTTAAAATAAGTGTTTATGCCTTCACTTTTATTCTAGATTACTTCCTTTATGTTTTCAGGTTTTAAGTTGTAATAAGGCCGCTTTAATTATTTTTAATTGCTTTAGTATGATTATTAGCTTAGGCATGATATGGGTTTAGAGGTTTCGGATTGAATAGCTCTAGGGCGAGTTTTTAAAAGAAATTATCTGATTTTAAAATATCGTGAAACAAGACAAAGCTTCCACAACAAAAAACGTTTTAAAAAAAAATTTAACAAGTGCTTTTAATGGCTTAAACGAAATGGTTTTTCCTGAACAATCATTCAGTTAAAGTGTGGCAATGGTTGTGTGCATGTCTAGGAGTGGATCCATGGAGAGCTTGGTACTTAAGCAGTCTAATTGACTCAACTCCTCTTTTCCGGCATCCTACCTGGTGCACAGCTTCCATTCACTTTAATCTATAACAAAAATACTCTTTAAACACTAAGAAAGATGTTAGTTAAACCATGACTTTTATAGTAACACTTCAATGTGACATGCCGAATTCGGGCCTAACTTCTAGGCTGGGTTTGGGGTGTTACAAACAAGCTATGTGCCTTACACGGCCTTTAGACAAGCCCGTGTGTCTAAGCCGTGTCAAAACAGGGCATAGCTACTGACTAGCTCATACGGCTGCAAAACACGCCTGTGTGCCTTGGTCATAGTCGATTCTGACTTGGGCCACACGACTAGCCACATGCCCGTGTGCTTTGGCCATGTTCAAGCCTGACTTACAATTGTAGGGTACCCTAAGGGACACACGACCGTGCAACATAGCTGTGCGTCGCACACGGTTGAGTCACACGGTCGTGTTTTTGCCCGTGTGGACAAATATAGGCCATTTAAATAACCAATTTGCCACCACCAAAATGGGTCAACCTACAAACAAAGAAACAAGCATAGTTCCTCAAACATTTTAGCCAATATCTACATCAAATCATACATAATTCATGCTAAAACATTACCAATCATTTCCATTTTCAAATCATCACTCAATTCATAACCAATCTAAACTAAAATCATATCAAGGCAATATGTCTCAATACATCATTCAACCTCATGATAAAACTTACCAAAACTTACCAACATTTATCAATTAGTAACACATACCATAAACCATCATCAACTATGAGTTCAAACAAAAATTAGCCAAATCAAATGGCTAAGTATATATATTACAAAATATCATCTCACAACTACTAGCTTATACATGCCATACTTTAATATATACATTTTCAAAGTACCAAAATGAGGTTCGATAGCGTGACGACAATCCTTGACGATCCCTGAGCTTGCAGAAGCTTTGATATCTATAAAAGAATGCAAACACACACAAAGTAAGCTTTCAAAAGCTTAGTAAGCTTGTACCAAAAACATCAACAGTATATAAAATATGAAACATCCTTCCATAAGTATTTATAAATTCTCAACACATCCATCAAGCCCATGCCAACATCAACCGTATGTTTATACCAATTTAGTAAACTTTTTATGCATTATACCATCTACCACATAGGTGTTATACTTACCTGAACATTTTTGTATTCATTCGTTTTCATTCTCACCTCTTGTTCAGATATTTTAAGACTTTTCGAAGATCACTAATGCTTTAAACATCCGCACACTTTGTGCTTTAAAGATCAGCCTTAGGTATAATAATTTCGCACACTTAGTGCTATCTCAATTAACTGAAGCTATTTTGGTATCGCACACTTAGTGCCTCATATAGCCGAAGCTAGTTTAAATCGCACACATAGTGCCAAATATTATCATTGTATTCATTCAAAACAAATATATATACAATCTAGGCATAATCAAAACAACAAAGTATGCTTATAACATCATGTTTTACGTACGAACTTACCTCGTACTCGGAATTGTCGACTCGGACTGTTTACTCTACAATCTTCGACTTCCCTCGATCTAAGTCTAAATTCCTCTTTTCTTGATCTATATGTATTCAAAATTAACCCTTTTATTCAATAAATAATTCAAACCAATCCGTATACACACAATTAGATCATTTTACAAAATAGCCCTCACATTTTCACATTTCGACACTTTAGTCCCTAATTCACAAAATAGCAAAATACACAAAATTTTCTTGTACAAAAGCTTAGCCAAATTTTCCTAGTTCTCATACAAGTCCATAAATTTTATTTATTTCACATTTTAGTCCCTCAAAATATCATTTTTACAATTTAGCCCAAAACACTCAATTTCATCAAAAATCCAAAGACAAAACATGTATACCAAGCACTAAGCTTTCATAATTCATCATTTAACATCACAAAGCTCATGAATCCATCCATGGCACATTTCAAAATCATAAAAAAAAAAAATCAGAAATTGAGGCATGGGTTTGATAATATACAAAGCAACGATTATAAAAATGTAGAAATTATCAAAAATAGAGCAAAATACATACCTAATTCACCAATTCAAATTCCCAAACCCAGGTGAGCTTTCTCTTTTATTTTTATTTGTATTTTTTGGCAAAACAAGATGAATATGGATTTTTTTATGCTTTGTTTTTATTTAACTAATAATTATTAAACAAATACCCATTTTGCCCTTTATTTATACATATAAAAAATCATTTGAAATACGACCATATATGTCCATTAACTATGTAAATGGCATAATAACCGCATAAGGACCTCTCAATTATAAAGCTAAGTCCAATAAGAACTTTTAACATCTAGCACATAGCTTTTACATTTTACGTGATTAGGTCATTTTTGCAAATTAAGCACACAAACGGTTAAATTTTCACACGAGACTTTCACACATGTCAATTCACTTATAATAGGCATGAAAAATAATATTAAAATATTTTTCTAACTCGAATTTGTGGTGTAATGCCCCAAAAATCCCGAACTCAAAAATCTCGAAACCTAAAATCCCGAAACCCAAAAATCTCGAAATCTCAAATTTTCTTTATTTTTGATTTTGATAAAAATTGTGTTTAATATTCTTATCTAAGCGATAATTTTAGTAGGTCTTAGCTAAGGATGAGTTCAAATTAAGGGGTAGAAGAAATTATAATTTAATTATTAAAAGAATAAGGACTAACAAGTAGGTAGGCTTTTGAATAAATGAAGAAACAATTGGACCCAAAAAGAGCCTGTGGTGCAGTGGCTAAGTGACGCTACATAAGGTGTGGTGAGGTGGCATTAGTAGCTAGCAAGGGGGTCCAAGGTTCGAATCCTAGCTTAGTGTTTTTAGAGTTTAATTTTTTCCTTCTAAAAGGATGAAAGTGGCGTGAAGATGGACTCCAAGGGGAGTGTTCAGAAGAGAAAATTAAAGAAAGGATCAAGGGGTTATCAGGGAGAAAAACGAAGAGATGAGAAATGAGGAGTAAGTGGAGCTGAATTAGGAACTTGGGCTTGAAGAATTTGGCTATAGGGCTATAAATAGGTGCCAAATGGGAGGGTTGAAAAGCTAATGACGAATTTCCCTTCGCTTTGCACCAGAAACCCTTTTCTCTAAAAAACTGAAAACCCTTTTTCTTTTCTTTCTTTGTGCTGAATTCTTATCCCTCTCTTCCTCTCTTCTTTGGTGCTGAGTAATCAATTGTTGCCATTCAAATCTCTAAGAGCTGAATACCCTTGGTGCTGCCACTACTCTTTCCACCGAGTCGGTTCTAGTGTAAGTGTTCGCTCTCCCAATCAGTTTTTGATAAGTATCGAGTATTCAGTTCCTCACTTTTTTTCTAATCGACTTTGGTAGGGAATTACTGTCAGATCTCGATTTTAGATTCTTGCCAATTTGCTCTTCAAATCTGAGAAATACGCGTGTTTAGTGATCAAAGTAAAAGCTAGTAAAAGCTTGGCATTCAGTTAAGATTAAGGTGAGATTCTGGCTTTTGGTAAAGTAATTGATAAGTACGTATGATTAATCTTTGAGTGATATCGATTGTAGGTTTGGGCTAAATAGATCGCATCACGCTTGCTTACTAGGTGTGTACATACACTGCACACATACAATGAATCGGCAAAAGCCAAAAAGCCAAAAAGCTGAAAGTTTGGCTACGGTAGTCTTGCGAGTCTGCGAATACTCGTAAGGGTGAAACCGATAGGTTACCTGGGGCCCACGGGTGATTCCGTGGACTTGGGTTGTGATTTAGCCATATAGGCCAGAATGGGCTAAATGGGCCCAATGGGCTATTGGGCCCATAATAGGCAAAAAAATGAGTACTGATTCTTTGTGATAGGAATTTGTATGTGAGCATGAATATGAATGTGATTGGGCCTAACGGGCCGTATAAATGTGATTAAGATATTGCGACTATGGACAAGTCAAAGGGTTAAGGTGTGGCAACAGGTATATGCATGTCTAGGATTTGATCTAGGGTGTGGCAAAAGCCGACTCTAGGTGGCCAGCTAGCAAGATGATTTGGACTTGGGTTTTTTTAAGTATTTAAATTTTTACTTCTTTTTAAGTATGTTCCAGACTAGATTGTAATAAGGTTTTCATTGTGTTATTATTACTTGAATTATTATTATTTTCAATATAATTGCGAGAAGTTGAACATAGATTTCTTAAATTATAGTATGTTTTCTATGTTTCCGCAACTATGTTTTTTTAATTAGATGTTTTAAACAAGGCTTTCGTAACTGAAGGTGTTTTTTTTTAAGTTAGTTAGGGTTTCTTTTATTTTAAGAAGGGTTTTCAATGAAAACACGATTTTCGCTGAAACACTTCAATGTGACACACCAGTTTCGGCCATAGCGTCTAGGCCGAGTTTGGGGTGTTACATTTAGTGGTATCAGCGCCCAGGTTGCAAAATTCAGGCTGTGAATTGGGCCTTATTATTATTTGGTTTCTTTTCTACTTATTATTTGGATTTAAAAAAAATATTTTGGATCGCGATGCTTTGGAAAAAGAGAAATCTTGCTGAGCGACACACTAAGTCTCCGACATCGAAGCAAGTAAGTACTTTTGTTTAAGTTTGTTTAAATTGTTATACAGTAGATAGTTAGAGGGCTACTTTAGATGATGGTTAGAATGGAACCAAAGCCCGCAGGAACTTGAAACTATAGAGGATTTTCAAAAATGATCTTCTCTTTAAATATTTTCATAAAACATCGGTGTAATTATTAAACTAACTAAAACTTCATAAAATTTCTAATCCAGATAATACGTGAATTAACAATGAGTGCTAGAAGAGGTGCAAGAGGCCGTGGCCGAGGCTGCGGAAGTATTAGGGCTGAATCGTCAGCATCGGGCCATATGCCTGATGTTGGAGCAGAAGAGGCTCCGGCCTCACCGGTGGCTGGGAATGGACCGCATGATCGGGCTGCGGGAGAAGATGCATTGTCGCAGGCAATGCTAAGGATTTTGGAAAGGGTCGTTAGGCTCAATAATGGCAGCAGAAATCAGGGGTCCATTCCGAAACGACTTCGATCGAACGGGGCTGAGATCTTCAAGGGTGTGGTTGGCGTGGCTCCTAATGTGGCGAAATATTGGTTGGTGGCCACTGAAAGAATAATAGAGGATTTGGACTGCTCACCTGAACAAAAGTTGAAAGGAGCAGTGTCACTATTTAGGGAAAAAGCCTATCAGTGGTGGTTGACGGTGAAAGAGGGCACCCAATAGGGGCGGGTCACTTGGGAGTTTTTCAAAGCTACATTCCAAGGGAAGTATGTGGGTGCAAGCTATGTGGATGCTAGAAGGAAGGAGTTCCTGAACTTGACCCAAGGAAACAAGCCTGTGGCGAAGTTTGAAGCGAAATTTCTACGCCTTAGTAGGTATGCAAGAGTTATGGTGGCAACGGACTATGAGCGTTGCGTTAGGTTTGAGGATTGACTTAGAGATAGCCTTAGGGTATTAATAGCTCCACAAAGGGAGTGAGTTTTCTCAGATTTGGTGGAAAAAGAAAAGATAGCAGAGGAGGTGAAGTGCACAGAGCACTTAAATCGGGAGAAAGAAAGGGGTAAGACTAAGAGGGAGGTTGAGACTCCTGGTGTCAATCAGAGGCCTAGGGCTAGGGCCAGAGTTGATGGGCCAGTTAGACTAGGGCCCCTTGCTACTAATCCAAGGGTGCAACCTTGTGCTGATTGCGGGAGAAGACATGGAGGCGAGTGTTGGAAGAGAACGGGAGCTTGTCTAGCTTGTGGGTCTATGGAGCATAGGGTCTGGGATTGCCCCTGAATGCAAGGTCGAGAGCCAGTAGTGGGCCAAGCTGGTGCTCAGCCACCAAGGGGTGGTCAACTGCTGCCAAGGGACCGTGAGAAGGCCAGGGGTGGTGACGGCAATAGACATAGACATGGAGTACTAGGCGGAAATGCAGGTCATGCTGAGATGAGCCATCCAGCTTTGGTTTATGCTACTCGTCGCCGAGAAGACAAAGATGCTCCAGAAATGAATACTGGTACGTACTTTATCCGTAGTGTGCAATCTATCTATTTTGAAATTAGAAATAGAGTGCGCAGTAGAAGCGTAGTGGTGTAACTTAAGTGATGCGACGTCAATATCCTCAACTTTTTGGATCAGGTAAATTTTGAGGACGAAATTTCTTTTAGGGGGTAGAGTTGTAACGCCCCAAAAATCTCGAACTCAAAAATTTTGAAACCTAAAAATCCTGAATTTTCTTTATTTTTGATTTTGATAAAAATTGTATTTAATATTCTTATCCAAGTGGTAATTTTAGTAGGTCTTAGCTAAGGATGAGTTTGAATTAAGGGGTAGAAGAAATTATAATTTAATTATTAAAAGAATCAGGGCTGACAAGTAGGTGGGCTTTTGAATAAATGAAGAAACAATTGGACACAAAAAGAGCCTGTGGTGGAGTGGCTAAATGACGCCACATAAGGTGTAGTGAGGTGGCATTAGTAGCTAGCAAGGGGGTCCAAGGTTCGAATTCTAGCTTAGTATTTTTAGAGTTTAATTTTTTCCTTCTAGAAGGATGAAAGTGGCATGAAGATGGACTCAAAGGGGAGTGTTCAGAAGAGAAAATTAAGGAAAAGATCAAGGGGTTATCAGGGAGAAAAACGAGAAGATGAGAAGTGAGGAGTAAGTGGAGCCGAATTGGGAACTTGGGCTTGAAGAATTTAGCTATAGGGCTATAAATAGGTGCCGAATGGAAGAGTTGAAAAGCTAATGACGAATTTCCCTTCACTTTGTGCTCTAAAAAACCGAAAACCCTTTTTTCTTTTCTTTCTTTGTGCCGAATTCTTATCCCTCCTCTACTCAATATTTTCTTTGCTTTAGCCGATTCTTCTTCCTCTCTTCTTTGGTACTGAGTAATCAATTGTTTCCATTCAAATCTCTAAGAGACGAATACCCCTGGTGCTACCACTACTCTTTCCACCTAGTTGATTTTAGTGTAAGTGTTCGCTCTCCCAATCGGTTTTTGATAAGTATCGAGTATTCAGTTCCTCACTTTTTTCAAATTGACTTTGGTAGGGAATTACTGTCAGATCTCGGTTTTGGATTCCTACCGATTTTCTCTTCAGATCTGAGAAATACGCGTGTTTACTGATCAAAGTAAAAGCTAGTAAAAGCTTGGCGTTCAGGTAAGGTTATGGTGAGGTTCTGGCTTTCGGTAAAGTAATCGATAAGTATGTATGATTAATCTTTGAGTGATATCGATTGTAGGTTTGGGCTAAGGAGATCACATCACGCTTGCTTACCAGGTGTGTACATACACTGCACACACACAATGAATCGGCAAAAGCCGAAAAGTCGAAAAGTCGAAAAGCTAAAATGCTAAAAAGTCAAAAGTTTGGCTAAGGTAGTCTTGCGAGTGCGCGAATACTCGTAAGTGGGAAACCAATAGGTTGCCTGAGGCCCACAGGCGATTCCGTGGACTTGGGTTCTAATTTGGCCATATAAGCCAGAATGGGCTAAATGGGCCCAATGGGCTGTTGGGCCCATAATAGGCAAAAAACTAAGTATTGATGCTTTGTGATAGGAATTTGTATGTGAGCGTGAATATGAATGTGACTGGGCCTAACGAGCCATATAAATGTGATTTGGGCCTAATGGGCCATATACAGGTGATTTGGGCCTATGGGCCATACGAATATGATTGGGCTTAATGGGCCAGATGCAGGTATGTGAAATTGTTAGGCTTTGTAAGGGGTTTTTGGGCTAGTATATGATATCCACATAAGACTTAATTAATATATTGCGACCGTGGACAAGTCAAAGGGTTAAGGTGTGGCAACGGGTATATGCATGTCTAGGATTGGATCTAGGGAGAGCTTGGTACTTAAGCGATCTTAATGACCCACCTCCTCTTTTCTGGAATCCTACCTGGTGCATAGTATTCATTCATCTTAGCTCACGGGACTTGTTAACGGGCCAAGATAAGTGAAAACTGTAATTAAGGGAAAATTTCTAAAATGCCCCTAAGGGCAAAAATGACCAAAATACCCCTAGTTGTTGAATGTAAGTTTTGTGGATGCAACATGCATACATATGATATTCTGCTTAGGTTGCATATGGGTTGGGAATTATGGAATGGAGGAAGTATATGAGGATCGCATGGTTGCTTGACACTCGTGGACCTACCGACGGCATTTAAAGACCAATATGTAAATGAAGGTAGTTTCGCAACCGGGCTACCATGGTGTGTGGGTTGGGTGGGTCGATATTTATATCCCCACATGGTGTGACGGGGGACGAAGCCGATGTGTAGCGGATGGATAATTGGATGGGATTGCATTGCATGAATGATGAACGATGAATGATGCTTTTTTTTAATGATTGTTTTCTTCGAGGGTTGTACACACTGAGTTTGCGAAAACTCACCTCCTCTTTTATTTTATTTTCAGGTGATGCTCAGTAGAAGGTTCGATGTTTGGAGGGACTCTGGGTGGCTAGCTAGCAAGATGATTTGGACTTGGGTTTTTTTAAGCATTTAAGTTTTTACTTCTTTTTAAGTATTTTCCAGACTAGATTGTAATAAGGTTTTCATTGTGTTTTATTACTTGAATTATTATTATTTTCATTGTAATTACGAGAAGTTGAACATGGATTTCTTAAATTATAGTATGTTTTCTATGTTTCCGCAACTAAGTTTTTTTAATCAGATGTTTTAAACAAGGTTGTTGTAACTGAAGGTGTTTTTTTTAAGTTAATTAGGGTTTCCTTTATTTTAAGAAGGGTTTTCAATGAAAACACGATTTTCACTAAAACACTTCAATGTAACACACCAAATTCGGCCATAGCATCTAGGCTGAGTTTGGGGTGTTACATGTGGTCTGGAAACCACTATTCCAACTAGGGTTAAAACCGGACTGTTACAACAAACTCTTCCAACTCAAGGATACCAACCCACAATCGAATGTCCTTGTTCAACCCATCATCAAATCTTTTACACATGACAGCTTCAGTAGATACACATTCCCGAGCATATTTTCTGAGCCTCACAAACTCACGCTCATACTCAGTAACTATCATTTTACCCTGTTTCAACTCTAGGAACTCCTTCCTCCTTTGATCCATAAACCTTTGACTGATATACTTCTTGCGAAATTCCTCTTGGAAAAACTCCCAAGTCACTTTCTCCCTCGGGACAGCCGACACGAGGGTATTCCACCACTACTAAGCTTATTCTATTAGAAGTGATACCACACACTTCATGCAATCCTCTGGTGTGCATGACAACTCATCAAAGACCCGGATCGTATTCTCGAGCCAAAATTCTGCTCTTTCCAGATCATTTTCTATTGTAGCTCGGAACTCTTCGGCTCCTTGCTTTCTAATCCGGTCAACTGGAGGCCTTTCCCTTCTCGCCATCTCAACAACTTGGGGAGCTATAGGGGTAGGCTGAGGAATAGGCGGGGGTGGGGGAGGTTGAACACCCGGGTTTGTCCGAACAAACTCAGTGTACCAATTATTCATCAAGTGGAGAAAGCCTTCTCTACCTCCTTCTCCTCTAATAACTATCTCGGGTCTACTATCAGATCGTACTGCTCCTTCAACAGGAGCAGGCGCGTTACTTTTTACATCATCAGCAACTGTTCGTTTGAGATCCATTTACTATATAAAACACAATTTAAATTGTCAGGAGTTTTCACACTATCATAATGTACGTATGCCATGTATATCTAGACTTCAACACTCGCTACGTAGTCCTAGAACTGACTAAATCATAGCTCTGATACCAATAAATATAACACCCCATACCCCTGTCCAATGCCAGTATGGGTACAGGACATTACCGGACTAAAACGAAAACATACATACAGAACCAAGCCAAAAAATTTCTTTTGAATACAAAACTGTACAAACACATGCAACTCGTCCCTATTACGAGCTTTTAAGCCCCAAAGCATACATCGAGGGTGGTTCGTGATTAAACCGTCAACCTTAGAATTTTTTCATAAAACAGGGTCACACGCCCGTGTGGGCATAAGGACACGCCCGTGTGTCCCAAACATGCCTGTGTCTTTGGGCCGTGTAACTCTCTGTATAGCATCAATTGAGGATCACACGGCCAAGTCACACGTCCATGTGCCAGGCTGTGTGGAAAATTTAATTTTCACATTTAAGGTGCAGACTTCACATGGCTTGGGCACAAGCTCATGTCCTAAGGCCATGTCCTCCACACGGCTGAGACACACGGCCGTGTCTCTACCAGTGTGTTTATTACCATGCATACTGACTTGTAAAACAAGGGTGCAGATGTAACGCCCCCACGCCCGAAACCGTTATCGGAGTTAAGCTTGAGGTGTTACTAATCTTATTTTACCTTTTTAAACAATTCTAACTACTTATATTAATTTTTGGAATAAACTATTTTTCTGCGTCATGGTTACTTAAAAATTCATATCTCGAGTTACAAAACTCAAAATCCAATTCCGTAAATTTTCCCTGAAAATATACTCATATATCTATTTACTAATTGTTTTCTAGAATTTTTGGTTGAGCCAATTGGTACATTTTATTAGTTAAATTTACTCCTGTTTTAGAATTCGACTGCACTAACTTCTATTTACTACGAACCACTTTTCTCCCTGTAAAAAAATTCATATGACAATACCATTTGTTTCGATTAAAACTAGATTCAATAAGGATTCTAACCATATAAAGTACACCACCTGATTATTTTTATAAAATTTATGGTGAATTTCTAAAGTTGAAACAGGGGATCTAGAAATTGCTCTGGCCCTATTTCACTAAAACTCATATATCTTATAAAATACAAAACCTTTACCTGATTTGATTATTCCATATGAAAATAGACACAATGAGATTTAATTTCATATGTTATTCACTATCAAACCATGTCTCTACAAATTTTTGTGATTTTTCAAAATCACGTTATTTCTGATACTTGAATCCATTTTTAAGTTACTTTCACATTTTTCATAATTTTTATGTGATAGTTACTACTTAATCATACATACTATTAAACGTGTATATCATCAGCCATTCTATTAACTAATCACTAGCAAATATTTACACATCATTCATTGATCAGATCATATCAAAAGAAACAAAGTTCCTATACATGCCATACACAAAACGAAACGTCTAACTATACCAATGTAATTTCTTCGATAGTGTGATCGGGTCTCCGATGTTTTCTTCGATCCCCGAGTGGCTTGATAAAAACTATAAGAAAAATAAAATAAGAGAGTAAGCACTAGGCTTAGTAAGCTTACAAGCAAATAAATTACAACATTCAACTTAATGAATAAATATACATCAAGTCACCTAGCCTCATAAACTTTCTTTACTTCTCATTTTCTACCTTCTTCTTACCTGACCTTTCACTATTCATAAATATAATCTACCTTCCATTTTTGCTGATAATTCACTATGATTTAACATATACAATGACTCGATGAACCACTCGGAATACTAAGGACACTAGGGTCGTTCCTGTCTATCAATGTCCTGCCAATGCCATGTCTTTGACATGGACTTACATGAATTATTCCTATCTCCAATGCCATATTTATATATACAATATGGGCTTACATGGCCCATTCCTGCCTCCAAAGACATATATCTGATATGGATTTACATCGCTCATTTCTATCCTGTCCTGTCAACCTCAATATCCTAATATTCCTAAGGTTCAAACGGGGCTTCCTAATGCTTTTTCTCTGCTACTTCGCCTTTAATTCGACTTTAAACATTTTAAAAAAAAATAAGTATATAAATGCTGGAAATTAACAATAATAATGTAAAATATAAGAATATTGCATTTATTTACTGTAAACTTACCCCGATACAAAATGTGACTAAACTTTACAATTTAGTCCTTTATTTTTTCTTTTCCCCGATCTACTCCTAAATTTCGTTCTTCTTGATCTATAATAGCAAATTTAACTTATTTAGTATTCACATTTATCAAAACAGTCCTTTACTCAAACTTTGGAAAAATTACATTTTTACCCCTAAACTTTTGCATATTTACACTTTTACCCCAAATCTCGTAAATTAAATTCAACCTATTTTCTTATGTTTTATGACATGTTGATCATTTTTCTCTTCTATGGCAACATCAAATTCATACTCTAACATGCACTTATGACTATTAGGTATTTTACCGATTAAGCCCTTTTACTCGTTTTTACTTAAAACCGAGTAGCACAAGTTGTCTAACATAATCTAAGACCTCATATTCTATCATAAAATATCAAAATAAACACTTTTCACCTATGGGTGTTTTTCCAAATATGAATCCTAACTTAAATTATTGCTAGCATAAGCTTTATCGAGCTACCGGGACTCCGAAAACGTAAAGAACATTAAAAACGGGGCTTGGACTCACTTACTATGGAGCTTGAAAATTGAAGAAACCCTAGCTGTGGAGAGAGCAAAATTCGACAGCAACCATATGAGAAAGATGAACATTTTGTGTTATTTTTCCCATTTTATTTCATTTAATATACAAATGACCAAAATGCCCCTCCTTACTAAACTTTCAAAAATTCCTTCCATGTCCTAATTTTTGTCCATGAACTTAAAATTGGTTAAATTTCTATTTAAGACCTCCTCATTAATATTCCAAAACAATTTCATACTAAAAACTTCTAGAATGCAAGTTTGCAAATTATTCGATTTAATCCCTAACCTCAACTTAAGCACTTTATGCATAGAATTTCATCACGAAATTTTTGCACAATCATGTAATCATATCATAAACCTCAAAATAATAATAAAATAAATTTTTCTACCTTAGATTTGTGGTTTCGTAACCACTGTTCCGTTTAGGCCCTATTTCGGGATGTTACAGCATAGGACACACGGCCGAACGACACGCCCATGCAGCTGACCGTGTGTCATACACGACCTAGACACATGCTTGTGTGTCTACCTGTGTGGACAACTTTGAGGCTATTTTTCAAGCCCTCTTGTCACCCTTAACAACCCTTACACACACTCATATGCCAATAGTGATTATTATGGCATAAAAGGGTTACTTAGACATCCATAGCTTTAACTTATACGTGGTGAATTCATATCAAGTATACCTAATTGGGACTCCTTGACTTGTTAAGTTCATTCAATCTATTTCTTTGCCTTTATTAATATGGTGACCATGCCAATTGACATCATTTATCCATCAAACATAAATTCAACATTTTATCAACCATTATTTACAACCAATTTGACACACAACACAAAGGTAATAACATATGCATGTATCAATATTTAGGGATTTCAAGCCAATAATCAATATGAGCCATATTTCATGGCCACATACAAAATGGAATAATATACCAAAATGAGCCATCAATTTAGCTAACAAATATAACACATATAAAAAAATACTAAGTCCCCTATACATGCTATACTTAAATGTAATAAACCAATTATACCCCAAAAGATTTGTCGATAGTGTGACTCGAGCTCCGACGTTCACGATCCCCGAGCTAACTTGACGATGCTAAAAGAAAAAAGGAAAAGAGAGAGGGAGGTAAGCATATAGCTTAGTAAGTTGTGTGCAAATAATAAATAACATAGGTCATGAAACTCATGGATTAACCATACTATCAATTACCACTACATTATCATATCACACGTAATGAGCATATTGAGAATTGATAATAAATGTACTTGCACATCATGGTTATCTTACTTTTCCATACCCATACCAAATTTCCTAACATGAATCAAGTCCAATACTCATGAAGTTTACGTACATACCTATACCAGACATTCTTACTCATTCTACCCCACTTCTTAATCATAATCTTGAATGGCCAGTTGAATTACCCGGAATACTAAAGGATGTTCGAAATCATCATACACCAAATAGCATGTCAAAGCCATGTCCCCGACATGGTCTTACATAGGCCTACATATCGATGCCATATCCCAGATATGGTCTTATACGAAGTGTCATGTCGGTGCCAGTGCCATGTCCCAGACATGGTCTTACACGGGAGCTCATATCGATGCCATGTCCCAGACATGGTTTTATACGAAATCTCATATCAATGCCATATCCCAGATATGGTCTTACATGAAGTCACATACTAATGCCGATGCCATATCCCAGATATGGTCATATACTGGCACACATATCAACGCCGATGCCATATTCCAGACATGGTCTTACACTAGCTCACATATCAACGCTAATTCCATGTCCCAAACATGGTCTTACACGAGATCTCATTAATCGTGGTATCATGATATCCGAATCCTATGCATTCCTCAGGGTCACCCGAGACTTCTGAGATATAAAGCTATCACCAAACTTTCATTAAATTGTCACAAGCGAATTTCATTAGGGCATTCATACATATATCATAGAATATCAATTATTAAATGCATAATAATAGAATTGTTGAATTACTTACACACAACTTACCTCGGTGCAAAATGTGACTATTTTCGATTTAATCCACAACGTTGCATTTTCCTCGGTCAAGATCTATTCCTCGTTCCTCTTGATCTAAAATAGCACATTTAACTCATTTAATACACGCATTATTCAATTCAGTCCAAAAATCACACTATGGAAAAATTATAATTTTGCCCCTAAAGTTTTACAAAATTACGAAATTACCCCTAGGCTCGTAAAATGAAAAGTACCCATTTTTCTCATTATTCAAGCCTAGCCGAATCATTTTCTCTCTTATACCAACCCACATTTCTCATTTATTCACACATTTACACGTAGTTTTTACAGCTTTTACAATTAAGTCATTTTTTATAAATTTCACCAAAGACTACCTAGTAAACATTGTTTATCACACATCAAACTTTTATATTCTTCCATTAGACATAAAAACACAAGCATGTCATTCATGGGTATATTTTTGAACATGAAACTTAGCTCAAGTTAAGGGTAGAAATAGCTAAATCGAGCTACGAGGATTTCAAAAATATAAATAACATTAAAAACGGGGCTAGATGCACTTACTTTGAGCTTGAATGATGAAAAAAACCCTAGCTATGGCTTCTTGTAAAATTCAGCCAAGGAGGATGAAGATGGACATAATTTTCGACTATTTTTCCCTTTTAATTCTTTTAATAACCAATGGACCAAAATACCCTTCCATTGAAACCTTGATATTTTATCCCCTTATGTCCATTTTTGTCCATAATGACATATAATGGTATAATTACTAAATAAGGACTTCAAATTTCAAATCCCATCACATTTGAGCCCCACTAATAAACTAGAACACATGTTTTTCACTTATTGCAATTTAGTTCTAATAACTCAATTGGACACCTTATCAGTAAAATTTCTCTTTGATATTTTCACACAGTTATTAAATCACACAATAGACCTTAAAACTTTATCGATAGAAATATTTCTTCCTCAAATTTGTGGTTTTGAAACCACTTTTCTATTTAGGCTCTAATTTAGGATGTTACATGGTCTCTTCCATATTTTAATCATATTAGATAGGGATGATACCTGAGCTATTAATGAGGTGATTGCATCAAGCTCCATTGCTCTAGAAGCTCTTCTGCCTATACCCACCCTTGTAGTTGGATATTGATAATAATTGTTAGTTATCCTTTCCAGAATTTCATATGCCTCATTGTATGATTTATCTAGCAAAGTCCAATTCGAAAATGTATCAATAACCATCTTTCTATGTGCGCTTAATCAATTGAAAAACATTTTCATGTAACAGTCTAATTTAGACCCTAGTGGTTTCAGGACCACAAATCTGAGTCAAAACAATATTTTAATATTATTTTTTGTGTTTATTATTTGTGAATTAGCATGTGTGAAATTTTCGTATGAAATTTTTTTCATTTGTGTGCTTAATTTGATAAAAGGACCTAATTACGTAAAATGTAAAAGTTGTTAAAGTGCTAATTTGCTATGTTTTATTAAATGTGAGGTACTTATGTTGATATTTAACCATTAGCTTAATGGATGGACATAGATGGCCTTATGTTTATTGATTAAATGGTTTTATAACAAAGGGTAAATTTGGTATTTAGTTAATATGATAATTAAAACAAAGCAAAAGCTTAAAATTTGGTTCATTATCCATGATATGGCTGAATATATCAAAGAAATGAAAAGAAAAAGAGTTGTTTAGGGTTCGACACTTCTAATCTTTGATTGAGGTATGTTTTTTTATCGGTTTTCATAATTTCTATGTTTTTGTGATCGTTGTTTAGTAATCTATCAAGCCCATGTCTCAATTTTAGATTTTGTTGTTAATTTTGAGTTATTCCATTGTTGATAATGTGACCTTTATGAAATTTCATGATAGTAAATTAAAGATATGTGTTAGATTACTAAGTTTTGTCTTTCAATTTTTTGATAAATTTGAGTAATTTGGGCTAAATGGTAAAAATAAGATTTTGAGGGACTAAAATATGAAATAATTAAAATATTTGGGCTTGTATGAGCTATAGGAATATTCAGCCAAGCATATGTCTAAGGAAGTTTTGAGTATTTTGTGATTTTGTGAATTAGGGACTAAAGTGTTAAAATATGAAAATGTGAGGGCTAATTTGTAAAATGCCCTAAATATGTGTATATGTATTGAATTGAAAGATTTGGTGCATAAAAGGGTTAAATTTGAATGTGTTTAGATCAAGAACCAAAGAAAACGAAATTAGATAGGGGGAAATCGAAAGTCATCGAGTAATTAACTCTATTTGTCTGAATCCGTACGAGGTAAATCTATATACAAATAAATGTGTTTGTAATGGTTTATTTATGTTTAAATGATATTGAACAATGATGAATGGCATATTGAATTGAATATGAGACATATGAGAAAGTATTGACAAAGTTCCGACATTCGAAAAGCCCCGTACGAACCTTAGGAATAGTTAGGATACATATGTCATGACATAGGATTCGATATGTGTTGTCATGTAAGACCACATCTAGGACGTTGGCATTGACTTATGATTACATCGACATCATATTTGATCTCGTGTAAGACCCTGTTTGGGACACTGGCATCGATATTTTATTACATGTAAGACCACGTCTGAGACGTTGGCATTGTACGAGTTTTTTGAGCTATCCGAGTATCCTTATTGATTCCGAACGATTCAACGGGCATTCCGAGAGAATGAATGACTATGTGAACATGTATCTGATTCAGGTACGAATGAAATGTATATTATATTTGTTAGTGAGAGGTAAGTACATGTGCATGTTATGGTATATGATATAAGTATGAGACAATATGCTATATGAGCAAATGAATTGGGATTATGTGAATTGTATATGAACTATGTAGTAAGTGATAGTATTTGGCTATGAATTACATGAATAGTTTGGTTTATAATTGTGTTGTATGATAAATTTATTTGTTTATGGCTTATTAAGATTTTGAAAGCATACTTTGTGTGTGTTTGCATTGTTTTATGGATATCGTAGCTATCGGGAGCTCAGGGATCGTCGAGGATCATCACCACACTATCATACTCTATTTTGGTACATTTTGAAAGTGTAAATATTGGAGTATGGCATGTATAGGCTAGAGGTAGTTGAATATGTTTTGTAAAGTGTATTTTTATCCATATGATATGGCTTAATTATGGTTGAACTTATGGTTTGATTTTGGTATATGATATGTGATGCAAATTATGCTTATGTGATGTGTTTATGAATGACCAAATGAAATGGTCAATTTGGTAAGTTTTGGTATGTGCATATTTTAGAATTGGGTAAGAATTTGGCATGAAAATGAATGGAATGTATTAAGGTTATAAACCATATGTTTTGGTTTGTTTTTGGCTTATGGAATGATATGAATAGTGATGTTCTCGTGACAAGTCTTAAATTTAATTGATCGTACTGGAAAACTAACTATTATCAAGATAAAGGCAAGCGCACCTATCGAACAGTAGTATAGCTTATAGCAAGACCGGAATGTCAAACCCACAGGAACTAAAAGTACTAGTATTAACTTTTTTATTATTATCTAGCCTAAAAATAAGGAAATTTAATTTATCTAAACTAGTTTACTAAACTAAGAATGCACAGGAAGTAAATTAGAGAAATACTTTCGGGAAAACTAATTGATTAAGACAATACCCAAGGAAAATCCACCTAGACTTTACTTGTTATTCGACTCTGAATTAGACAATTTATTCACTTGACTTGATCAGTAGAAATCCCTAATTTATATTATTATCTCTCTCGAGACTAACAACGTCTAACCCTAGGTTGATTAATTGAAATCTCTTTCTAATTAAAACCCATAGTGTTGCATTAACTCGACCTATGGATTCCCTTATTAGGTTTGACCCTAATCCGACAGATATATGTCGTCCTATGTCTAGGATTGCATGCAACTCTGCTTAATTATGCTAGATCTTCTCTTAGACAGGGACTTTTGCTCCTCTGAATAAGCACATCAATACTTGAGCCAATATCCTAGAATATTAAAGCAAGAATTAAGAACACATAATTATGAACAAATCAAGTATTTATCATATAATTCAGAAAATAATAACAAGATCCATTTTAGGTTTCATTCCCCTTAGGTATTTAGGGGTTTTAGTTCATATTTGTAAAAGAAAACATCTCAGAAGAATAATGATAACAAAACATAAAGAAAACCCAAAACTCCTGAAAGAAAATTAAGGAAGATCTTCCATCTTGAAGGAGAATCCTTCTTTTGAGATGGATCAATCGGCTTTCTTCGAGTAATTCCTTGCCCCCTACTCCCTGTGTCCTTTTTAATCCTTCTCTAGTGTGTTTATATAGGCTTTAGAATGCCTTAGAACCCTCTAAATTGCCCTTTTCTGAATAGAACTAGTCTTGGGCCCGACAGGGATACGGTCGTGTGCCACGCCTGTGTGGGGAGACTTAAGTCGTGTGTAAGTCTGTTAAAAAGGCACGGGCATGTAGTCTACCCGTGTAGGAAGTCCAGGCTGTGTTAGAGTCTGTAAATTAGACACGGCTATGTGTTCTACCCGTGTAAGGAAGTCCAGGCCGTGTTGATTTCCCATGCTAGCCCATTTTCTCTTTTTTTGGCTTGTTTCTCCCTCTCTTTACTCTCCTATGCTCACCTAAGTATAAAACACGAAAATAAAAGATTAGAAGCATCAAATTTCACATATCTATTGATAATTCATCCAAAAAGTACTAAGAATGGGATAAAAATATGTATAAATTCTTACTTATCAAATACCCCCACACTTAAGCGTTTGCTTGTCTTCAAGCAAAATCCTCATCTCACCATTAAGAATTCATTTTTCTCAACTTATAATTCCTATCAACAATATCTCAAAATAATCCATAGGTAATCATACATTGAGAATTCAACTAGAAGGACATCAAAGTTTCAAACATTCCAAGTTGAGCATTTTATCATGAAAACATAGGTATCTCCCCTCATCTAACTAATCATCTTTCATTCAAAATATCATAGAGTTTAACATCTTAACTAAACGTTCACTCAAATCACTCGAGGTGTTTAAGGACAACAATTTAGCACTCAACAGTCAATATGAAAAGTTATTACCATAGGCTTGCATGAAAATCAAATCTCCACCACTACATGTTGAGATGATACATCAATCAAAAGGTCTTTAGAGGGTTGTAACGTGGCTTTGGTTAGGGGGTGTGGTCACAAGCTAAAAGAGAAGGTTAAAATCGAGATTGAATTGAAAAATTACCTAACTAGAAAAATTCTAAAACTAACAAATTATATTCCTAATTAGATGATCCTAGAATTAAGCTTTTCTTCATGGATACATCGTTTTATTCTAAGCATTACATAATTTCGTAATATGCTAGACGACAAATCTCAATTACAGCAACTTCAGTTTTTTTTTTTTTAGAACAACTCAAGTAACATAGAACTTTGCTAACTATCAGAAATAAAACATAGTTAAGCAATTTATTCAAATCAAATCTCGACAAAAATAGGGATCAAATTAATTGAGGGGATTTCAACAATAATGGGTTATGGGTTAATATTGAGGGTAAATCAATGAATGGCTTGTTAGGCTCAAGGGGGTTCACTAAG
The DNA here is from genome assembly GCA_025698465.1 of Gossypium longicalyx. Classification (NCBI taxonomy): domain Eukaryota; kingdom Viridiplantae; phylum Streptophyta; class Magnoliopsida; order Malvales; family Malvaceae; genus Gossypium; species Gossypium longicalyx. The sequence continues at coordinate 73,173,061 of CM047002.1, read as the reverse complement.
GGTTAATTATGACGGTAGACTTTTATGGAGTAAGTGGGTTAAACCTAAGTGCCTTTATCACCTCGACATATCAAATCAATGATGTGGTCTTGACATGCATAATCAAACCAAGTTCTAGAATAACAAATCAATATTGACGCACTCATAGCAAAAATAAAAGTGAGCATCAAAGAAATAATATATGCTCTAAAGGCTCAAGATCTTACAAAAATTATGGCTTTTTGATGTTAACTCTGTGAATTTCAACTTCAAGATAATACCTAAACTTGGGAAACTAACCTAAAAATTTTTAATTCTCAAAAATCAACTTATCATGCTTGATTCTCTAATAACTTAAAGTTTAAACAATCAATGCATAAATGCCTATGTTTTAATTCAAGACATTATCAATAAAAATCATAAATTAATCAAAATTTATTCTAATAGTGATATGAGTGAGTTACGTGTGAATAAGACAAAATTTAGGGATTTTTCTGATAATGATATACATAACCCCCCACACTTAAGATGTACATTGTTCTCAATGTAAAAAGATAAATTTACTGAAATATATGGATATAAGATCATAAGATAGGAAGAGAAGTGAAACTTCCTGAATATTAAATAGATTCCTTGAATTGGAGTTATGGAGAGTAATCGGCTAAGGCAATGGTGAGATTGGAGGAGGATACTCCGGTGGTGGGAGAGGTTGTTAGTCCACAAGTGTTGCGCCAAAAGAATATTATAACTAGTGGTAGCTATGGTCGTGGTCGAGCAGAGCTTGACAGTCGTGGAGAACCTTTCCCAGTAGAGTTGTAATTTCCTAAATAGTAGTGAGCTTTGGGGCTCTTCATTACTGCGATAGAATCAATAACTTTTTAGGAAATATAAAATAGCATGCTTACTCGTTAAGAAATGGCCGAAAACATAAATTGCTTAATATAAATTATAAAACCTAAAAATATAGTAAAAATAGTATTGAAGAGCAATAAAATAAAAATTAATTGAAAGAGATAAATAAATTTAAAAATAATAAATAAAAATAATAAATAAAAGTCCTCAAAAATCCTCATCACTAGATGGCTCGTGAGGTGGGGGTGGCGATAAGATATGAAGGTGCTCACAAATTTGATGTAGGGTAGCATCAACCTGATGAGTGGGGAAAGAGAGTAAAAGAAGAGAAATGTGTAGGGAAAAGAAGAAAAGGGAAAATTTTGATGTGTATGGAGGAGAAAGGTAAGAGAAAAGGTGGATTTTTGGAGGTTTCTCGGAGTTGGAAAGGTGACGGCGGTGGAAGGGCGGTGGCTAGGGTTATGGTGTATGAGAAAAAGATGATGAATAGTGGGTGGTTTATATAGATACTGGGGCACACGGCCGTGAGGCATGCCCGTGTGCCCTTATTTCAGCCCCTACGTTTCGTGATTCTGAATTTTGGGCGAGTCTGGTATTCAGCCCATGCCCGTGTTCTTTGGGCGTGTTGGGGCACACGGTCATGTCGCACGCCCGTATCCTATTTCATTCGCTTCTCCCACGCTCGTGTATATAAGTGCATGCCCATGTTAATTTCCTAGCATCGACCACGACTTATAGACACGGGCGTGTCGCACGCCCGTGTAGATTTGGCAGAATTGCCCATGGCCATGTCGCACGGCCGTGGCAACGTATCGCATCCCGTGTTTTGGGAAACTTTTGCTCTGTTTTTGCACGGTCGTGTCTCTGCCCGTGGTATGAACACGGCCTAAGGCACGCCTGTGTGCCTGACCGTGGGGATTTGGAAAACCTGTGTTCAGAGACTCGGTTAATGGTTTAGATGTTAAAAACTAAAATTTAAAAAAATTAACTCGGTTAGTGTTCGGGTTGCCTCTCGAAAAGCGCTTATTTAGAGTCTAAGCTCGACTTACCTCTCTGTTGCATGGTCATGGTGGTTCAAGGAGTTTACACTTCTCATTTCTGCTATCAATCTTATCAAAATAAGGTTTTAGACGAATACTATTTACCTTAAAAGTGCCGAATTTGGAATGAGTTACCTCGACTATACTGTATGGGTAGATGTTAAGTACCACAAAGGGGGTTGCTCCATTGGGTTCAGAAGTGGTAATATGAGGGTCTGTCACATCTAATAGTATTGTGTCTCCAACCTTAATTTGATTTGATAAAACATTGAGACCGTCATGGCGCGGTTTTGGTTTATCATGTGATCTCAGTTTTTGTGTACGCCATTCATCTAGTTCCTCGATCCGTAGCCTTCGTTCTTCGTAGATGGGTCCTTTGTTGTTATTTGAACATGGCTCATTTATGCTCTTCAAACGTGTTTCCTGCAACGAAGGTTGCACCACATGATCAATATTAGCAGCATGATTTATTCAACCACTCTTACTATGTGATGCGTTACTCGAATTATTAGCTTGAAGAATGATTGTTGCATCACCCACACGAAGTGTGAGTTCACCTGAACCAACATCTATAATGGTTTTAGCAGTTGCTAAAAAGGGTCTTCCTAAAATCAAAGGCATGTTATTATCCTCATCCATATCTAAAACAACAAATTCAACTGGGAATATAAATTTATCAACTTTAACGAGTACATCTTCAATAATACCCCTAGGAAATCTAATGGTTTTATCTACTAACTGAATGCTCATCCTAGTTTGTTTGGGTTTCCCAAGACCTAGTTGTTTAAACATTTTATAGGGTGTGACATTGATACTTGCCCCTAAATCAGACAATGCATTATTAACATCTAAACTACCAATTAAATAAGGAATTGTAAAACTCCCTGGATCTTTCAACTTGTTGGGTAGCTTATTTTGTAGAATGGCTAAGCAAACTGCGTTCAACTCCACATGCGACGCCTCATACAACTTTCGCTTGTTTGCTAATAGCTCCTTTAAAAATTTAACTGCGTTTGGCATCTACGAAAAAGCTTCAATAAACGGTAAGTTAATATGTAATTTCTTCAGTAATTTAAGGAATTTACCAAATTGTTCGTCCATGTGGTCTTTCCTTGTCGCACAAGGATATGGTACACGAGGTTTATATTCCCTACTTATTTTTTTTACTTGTTGTGGTCTACCTTTACTTACCACAATTCCTTGCCTCAGTTCTGGTTTAGGTGCAACTAACCTTTCTCCATCTCGAACAGTAAGTGCATTAAGTTTCTCCTTTGGGTTAGTTTCCGTATTACTTGGCAAGCTACCTTGTGTTCGTTCAAAAATCATCTTTGTCAACTGGACTATTTGATTCTTGAGCCTTTGAATTGATGCTTGCTGATTTTTAAGAACTGTTTCGGTGTTTTGAAAATGAGTTTCTGACACCGAGATAAATTTCATTAGCATCTCCTCAAGGTTTGGCTTCTTTTCCTACTGGTAAGATGGTTGTTGAAAGCCTGGGGGATGTTGTGGCCTTTGATTTCCTTGACCACCCCATGAAAAGTTGGGGTGGTTCCTCCAACCTACATTATAAGTGTTACTATATGGGTTATTTTGAGATCTAGAATTATTGTTACCCATAGAATGATATTGTTCCTCCTCAGTGCTAGGGTTGTAGGATGGATAATCTGTGTGTACTCCTCCTCCACTTGAATCACACCTCATTACTGGATGTACCTGAGTAGAACCATATAAGTTGTCAATCTTTTTATTTAAAAGTTCTACCTGGTTGGAGAGCATAGTAACCGCGTCAAGGTTGAAAACACCAGCAGCTTTGTTCTCATCTCTTTCCACTGATAGTTATTTAGTGACATCTCTTGAATAAATTCGTAAGCCTCTTCAGGTGTTTTGTTGTTCAATGTTCCACCGGCAGCCGCGTCAATAAGTTGCCTCATTGAGGAGTTCACACCGTTGTAAAAGGTTTGAACTTGTAGCCATAGAGGTAACCCATGGTGAGGGCACCTTCTCAAAAGATCCTTGTATCTCTCCCATGCATCATAGAGCATTTCTAAATCCATTTGCACAAAAGAAGAGATATCATTCCTTAATTTCGCTGTTTTAGCCGGCGGGAAATATTTTAATAAAAATTTTTCGGTCATTTGTTCCCAAGTGGTGATTGACCCTCGTGGTAATAAGTTCAACCACTATTTAGCCTTATTCCTCAGTGAAAAGGGAAACAACTGAAGGCAAATGGCATCATCAAAAACGTCATTTATTTTAAAAGTGTCGTAGAATTTCAGAAATTTGCCAAATGAGTGTTTGGGTCCTCGTCCTGCAAACCATCAAACTGAACAAACTGTTGAATCATTTGAATAGTGTTAGGTTTCAGTTCAACGTTATTTGCAGCAATAGTAGGCCTAACTATACTCGATTCAGCTCCTGTTAGAGTAGGTTTAGCATAATCATACATAGTACATGCAGCAGGATTCTAATTTACTGGATCAGTAGCAACCACAGGAGGTAGTGGATTATTCTGATTGTCAGCCATCTCCTCGGTTGTATTATGGATATCGTCCTCTTGCCCATCCTCTATTTACTGTAAGCTTCACCTTATTTCTCTTCGATTTCTGCGAGCTGTGCTTTCTATCTCTCTATCAAAAAGTAATGGTCCTGACGGGTTTCTTCTAGTCATAAATTATAAAAAAAAATTCCAGAAATAAAAAAAAATTAGTAAAGAAAAATTAGACTAAAAATAAAAATTCAATTGCAATAAAAGTAAAAATGGCTAAAGTAATAAAAATTAAATGTTCCTAATATCTTAGTTCCTCGGCAACGGCACCAAAAACTTGATGTTCTCATGACAAGTCTTAAATTTATAATTGATCGTACTTGAAAACTAACTATTATCACAATAAAGGCAAGCGCAAGCTTATAGCAAGACCAGAATGTCGAACCCACAGGAACTAAAAGTACTAGTATTAACCTTCTTTTTATTATCTAGCCTAAAAATAAGGGGATTTGATTTATCTAAACTAGTTTACTAAACTAAGAATACACAGGAAGTAAATTGGGGAAATACTTTCGGGAAAACTGATTGATTAAGACAATACCCAAGGAAAAATCCACCTAGACTTCATTTGTTATTCGACTCTGAATTAGACGATTTATTCACTTGACTTGATTCATACAAATCCCTAATTTATATTATTCTCTCTCTTGAGACTAACAACATCTAACCCTAGGTTGATTAATTGAAATCTCTTTCTAATTAAAACCCCTAGTGTTGCATTAACTCAATCTATGGATTCCCTTATTAGGTTTGACCTTAATCCGGCAGATTTATGTTGTCCTATGTCTAGGATTGCATGCAACTCCGCTTAATTATGCTAGATCTTCTCTTAGACAGGGACTTTTGCTCCCCTGAATAAGCACATCAATACTTGAGTCAATATCCTAGAATATTAAAGCAAGAATTAAGAACACATAATTAAGAACAAATCAAGTATTTATCATATAATTCAGAAAATAATAACAAGATCCACCTTAGGTTTCATTCCCCTTAGGTATTTAAAGGGTTTAGTTCATATTTGTAAAAGAAAACATCTCAGAAGAATAATGATAACAAAACATAAAGAAAACCCAAAACTCCTGAAAGAAAATTAAGGGAGATCTTCCGCTTTAAGGAGAATCCGGCTTCTGAGATGGATCAATCAACTTTCTTCGAGTAATTCCTTGCCTTCTACTCCCTGTGTCCTTTTTAATCCTCCTCTCGGGTGTTTATATAGGCTTTAGAATGCCTTAGAGCCCTTCAAAGTGCTTTTTTTCAGAATAGAACTGGTCTTGAGCCCGATAGGAACACGGCCGTGTGCCACGCTCGTGTAGGGTGGCTTAAGTCGTGTGCAAGTTTGTTAAAAAGGCACAGGCTGTGGTCTACCCATGTGAGGAAGTCTAGGCCATGTTAAAGTCTGTAAATTAGACACAACCGTGTGGTCTACCCTTGTAAGGAAGTCCAGGCCGTGTTGATTTCCCATACTAGCCCATTTTCTCCGTTTTTGGCCCGTTTCTCGCTCTTTTTACTCTCCTATGCTCGCCTAAGTATAAAACACGAAATTAAAGGATTAGGAGCATCAAATTCCACATATCTAATGATAATTCATCCAAAAATGTGCTAAGCATGGGATAAAAATATGTATAAATTCTGACTTATCAAATAGGTATGTGTTATGAACATGAAATTGGCTGATAATGATATGACATAAATGTTGAATGTTTTGATTGTGAAATGGTTGAAATTTGATGTGCAATTGGTGCCTATTTGATGATTGTACGGAGGACCCTTAATGGGTGGCAACTTGGCCTTGTAAATAGCCTATTTTTGTCCACACGGGCGTGTGGCTCAGCCGTGTTGCTCGAGGGCCATTTCGAAATAAGCCTGGGCAGACCACACGGTCGCACACACTGGTATGTGCTAGGCCATATGGCCAAGTCAGTCTCGACCACGGGCTAGACACACGGGCGTGTGACTGGCCGTGTGACTCAAGTCAGTAGCCTCCCTAATTTTCACACGGCCTGGCACATGGGCTTATCATGTGGCCGTGTGGACAAGTCAATATGTATGCCCTGTTTTGACACAACCTAGACACACGGGCATGTCTAATGCCGTGTGAGGCACACGGCCTGTTCAAATGGGCGTGTGACCTTTGTAACTTTGAAAAATGTTTATGTTTTTGAAATATTTTGTATGTGTTCGGTTTAGTCCCAACCCCTTTCTAATTCATGTTTTAGGTCTCGAGGACCTATATAAAGGACTTTATTGTGATGTATGACTATGATTATGGATGATGTTTATAAATTATTTGTAAAATGTTTCAATTCATCTGGTAACGCCTTTAACCCTAGTTCGATGATGGATACGGGTTAGGGGTGTTACATTTTGTTGGTATCATAGCTACAATTTAGTCGATTCTAGGACTAGCGTAGCGCATGTGAGTCTAGCTGACGATGTCGTAGCTGACGATGTCGAGAGCAATGCGCTTGCTCCTGCACAATGAACAACACCATCCGACTCTAAACCAGCTACAAGTAGCCATGATGGAGAGGCTAAATAAGCCTTTTATCAAATGATAAATGATTGGTTCAGTTAGTACATTAGAACTAATTCGGCTGTTCAACAACCCCCAACCCCGGCTAATCCTCCTCAAGTCCCTACTATGTCACAAATGAATCCTATTCAGTTGAGTAAGCCTCTAGTCAATAAATTTAGAAAATATGGGGCCGAAGAGTTCCAAGCTACCACTAGTGATGATGCTGAGAGAGCCGAGTTCTAGTTAAAAATACAATACGAGTATTCATTGAATTGTCATTGACTCCCGATGAATGTTTAAAGTGTGCCATTTCGCTTCTGAGAGATATGGCGTATCATTGGTGGAAGACTTTGATACCAGTGGTTCCAAGAGAGCGAGTCACCTGGAATTTCATCCAAGCTGATTTCAAAAGAAATATATTAGTCAAAGATTCATTGAATAGAAATGTAAAGAGTTTCTTGAGCTTAAAAAAGGTCGTATGTCTGTTACAGAATACGAGCTAGAATTTATAAGATTGAGTCAGTATGCACGAGAATATGTATCCACTGAGGCAATAATGTGCAAAAGATTTGAAGATGGTCTGAATGAAGATATCTGTTTGTTAGTCGGGATTCTTGAGATCAAAGAATTTGTATACTTGTTGAATGAGTATGTAAAGTTGAAGAACTCAGGAAAGAGAAAAGAAAAGCTGATTTTGAAGCTAGAGAAGTGTGAAAGAGATCATCGAGCAAGCTATTTCAATTTGCATCAAAGAAGTTTCGAGATGATTATAGCCATTCAAAGGCTAATGTGAGACATGCGAATAGAGATCGTACGAGATCGCATTCGAGTTTTAGAGCTCCAGCTACTTCTGTTCCTACTGTTGGAAATGTCAGATCTGATCACCCTGAGTGCAAACACTGTGGTAAAAGACATCCAGGCAATTGTAGACTGTATGATCAAGCTTGTTTCAAATGTGGATCTTTAGACCATTTTATTTGTGATTACCCTGAATCTATTAAGCAAGAAATTGTACAAAATCTGAGACCGAGTAACACTTCAGCTAGAGGTAGACCTCCCAGAAATATGGGAAAATGTGAGTGGTAGCCAAAGAGGGACCAAAGACACCACTATTCGATCCAAGGCTCATGCACCTACCAGAGCATACGCTATCCGAGCTCATGAGGAAGCTTCGTCTCCCGATGTTATAATGGGTACATTTACTCTTTATGATACTTCTATAATTGCATTGATAGATCCTGGATCAACGCATTCTTATATATGCATGAATTTAGTATCCAGTAAGACTTTTCCTGTAGAGTCTACTGAATTTGTGATTAAAGTATCAAACCCCCTAGGCAGATGTGTTTTGGTTGATAAAGTCTGCAAGAATTGTCCGTTAATGTTTCGAGACATTTGTTTTCCAGCTGATCTAGTGTTATTACCATTTGATGAGTTTGATATAATTCTAGGTATGGATTGGTTAACTTTGCACTATGCTATTGTGAATTGCAAACGAAAAACTATTGATTTGAGATGTAAGAATGATGAAATAGTCCGAATCGAATCTAGTGATTTGAATGGATTACTGGCTGTGATTTCGTCAATGAAAGCTCTAAGTATTGTGAGAAAGGGTTGTGAAGCTTACATTACCTATGTGATTGATTCGAAAGTGTCAGAAAAGAAAATTGAATCAGTGCCTATTGTCCGTGAATTCCCTGATGTGTTTCTTGAAGAACTTTCAGGATTACCTCTGATTCGAGAAGTTGAATTTGGCATTGAGTTAGTACCAAGAACTACTCTGATTTCGATAGCTCCGTGTAGAATGGCTCCAACTAGACTAAAAGAATTAAAGTCTCAATTACAAGAATTGACCAATACAGGATTTGCAAGACCGAGTTTTTCACCTTGGGGTGCTCCAATTCTATTTGTGAAAAAGAAAGGCGGCACAATGAGAATGTGCATTGATTATCGTCAGTTGAACAAAGTGACTATCAAGAACAAATATCCTCTGTCTCGAATTGATGAATTATTTAATCAATTGAAATGAGCTACCATGTTTTCGAAGATAGATTTGAGATCAGACTATTATCAGTTGCGAGTAAAAGACTCAGACATTTTGAAAACTGCATTCAGAACGAGGTACAAACATTATGAGTTCTTAGTTATGCCTTTCAGATTAACGAATGCACCTGCTATATTTATGGATTTGATGAACAGAATTTTCAGACCGTATTTAGATCGATTTGTTGTTGTATTCATTGATGACATATTGATTTATTCGCGTGATGAATCTGAGCATGTTGAGCATCTGAGAATAGTGCTACAGACTTGCGAGATAAGCAACTATATGCAAAGTTTAGTAAATGTGAATTTTGGTTATGAGAAGTTGGTTTTCTGGGTCATATAGTGTCAGCATCAGGTATCCGAGTTGATCCGAGCAAAATTTTAGCTATTTTAGATTGGAAGCCCCTGAGAAATGTTTCTGAAGTTCGTAGTTTTTGGGGACTTGCCAGTTAATATAGACGGTTCGTAAAAGGATTTTCGATGATTGCAACTCCGTTAACAAAACTACTTCAGAAAGATGTAAAGTTTGAATGGTCAGAAAAGTGCCAGAAAAATTTTGATCAGTTGAAAGCCATATTGACAGAAGCTCCGGTATTAGTACTGAACATCCCAAATTAGGGCCTAGTCGGAACAGTGGTTTCGGGACCATAAATTCGACGTAAGAAAATTTATTTTTATTATATTTTTATGGTCTATGATTTCACGGAATGGTTTCTTGAAAATTTCGTCCGAAAATTTTGACGTTTGGGCACTCAATTTGGTCAAAAGAACTAAATTGTAAAAAGTGAAAAAGTTGAGTTCTACATGTTAGAGGTGTCAAATTTTTATGAAATTTTAAATTGGAGTCCTTTAAATGGTAATTAGACCATTAGTTAATTTTTGGACAAAAATAGACATGAAATGGGTGTAATAAAATATTTTTAAGTTAGGGGCATTTTGGTAAACTAATAATTAAAATAATTAAAAAGCCAAAATAGCCAAAATTTGGTCTTCTCCATGTACCGGCTGAAACCCCCATGGAAGCCATGGCTAGGGTTTGGTTCAAGCTTCCAAGCTCATTTGTAAGTGATCCCGAGCCCCGTTTTTAATGTTCTTTACATTTTTGAAATCCCAGTAACATGTTCTAGCTATTTCTACAATTATTTTGAGCTAGGGTTTATGTTTAAAAATTTACCCATGAATGATATTCATGTATTTTGATGTTTAATGGTAGAATATGAAGGCTCGGTGTGTAATAAACGACTTTTACCAAGCGATTTTCGATGAAAACGTCCGAAAGGACCGTTTTGTAAAAGTTGTAAAATTGGTCATAAAAGGGTAATTTAGTGGAAATTAGCAGCTTCCATAGTTATTAAAATGATTAGATAGGCTTGTAATGCAAGGAAATTGAATAAAAATCATTTTACGAGCATTGAGGCAAAAGTACAAATATGCAAAAGTTTAGGGGTCAAAATGCAAATTTGTAAAAATATGATATTTAGACCCATATGAATAGTGTGACTAGTTAGTAGGCTAAATGTGATATTATAGATCAAGGAAATTGAGATTCGGGCTTAAATCGGGAAAATACAAGGTTATGGACTAAAATGGTAAATTGTCGTTTCTGGATCGAGGTAAGTTCATGTGTTAATAATAATGCAATGTCATGCTTGAATTGTAATTTTCTATTGATATGGCATGAATTTTATGATTTAATATGTTTAGGAGAAGTTGATGGATGGTGTGTATGATATGGAAAATGTGATGTTTGTTGTGTCATGTGAAATTGAATGGCAAATTATTATTACATGAATTGAATGTTAAATTACTATTATATGGGTTGTATGAATTGCTACACGGTTGTACCTGACGAGATTTCGAAAAGTAAGTTCGGATAGCTTCAGTAAACTCATAATATCCCTAACTGCATGATTTATGAATGTATGACAAATGCATTTGATAATGGCATGAAATTACATGAAATCTATCTCTAAAAATGACATGTTGAAAAATGTCCTGGTTGAGGTTCGTAAGGAAGTTCGATGGATGAACCATGTTGCATGTGATATTGAGATCTTGCATGTGTTGCATAAAGGATTTAGCCCGGACAGGTAATCCGTTGATCTCAAATATAGAAAGGATCTAGCCCAGACGGGTGTTCCTTGAGTGATCAAGCCTCCCAAAAAACATGTGTGCATTGAGGATTTAGCCCGGACAGGTAATCTGATTAGGGTCTAAATTTAGCCTGGACTGGTAATTTAGATCTAAGCTCATTGAGAGTGCTTGTCGTTACAAGAGATTTAGCCTGGACTGGTAATCTCGACATTATTCCATGAGTTTATATTACGGGGGATTTAGGCAGGACTGGTAATCCCGCCGTAAGATGCGAGGTTCGCAGGAGTGCATACATGAGATGATCGCTCTTATGATTTGACGGTAAATGGATAATTCATCGAGATTTCCTAGAAACTCAACAGGATTAATATGATGTATATAGAAGAAATGATGAATAATGGGCTCATCTAAGACAAATTTACATGGTGCATTGTCATAAGACTAATTTGATGATTGAGTGCATGTGATAGGGAATTATCCTATACTTGGAATGTATGACTAAGTGTGCCCATAAGAAATAATGACTTTTATATTGTGCTCCATTGTGAAAAATGAGTAAGGGATCTATGAAATGGTAAGTTCATGATAGTTGGAAATGATCCTATGATAGTGATCATTATATTGTACCAAAACAGATTTGGTCAGCAGCATTGATCCGACTTTGAAAATCCACTAAAAATAGTGGAAATTTAGTTAGAGGCTGAATAATATATGAAATAAATATTAATGAGTCTAGCTTCACATAAAGGAAACGATGTAAGCAAAACAATATTGTATTATGAGATATTAGAATTCCTGTGAGACAGAGTCGGAGTGATTCTAGACTCCCCTGTCCCAAATTTGGAAAATCACTAGAAATTGTACAAAAATATTTATGAGTTACGAATCATGTGACTAAAATCCTTAATGAGTCTACTTTCATGAAAAAGAGACAGGAACGTTATCCGAGTCTCGTAATATGAGATAAATAAATTTTAGTGAAGAAAGGTCGAAGCTATCAAACCGCAGAACAGAGGAAACTTTGAATAATAAACTGTATTTATTGGCTAGACCAAAAATTCTGAAAATTTTATGGTAAAAAGGGATATGAGTCTAGTTTCTGGGAAAATTAACAGATCTTAATTTTAAGTCTTGTAACTCCAGATATAAATAATTTAATAACTATGACTTGGGAAAATAGCTTAGCTAGAATTTGAATAAATAGAAAGAATATGAAAGTAGCATGTCACCGCATTGTTTATTTTTTTCATTCGAGCTTACTAAGCGTAAAGTTTACTCCCTCCTTTCCATTTCTTTTAGTTTTGTCAAGTCAGCTCGGGGTTGGAGATCGTCGGAGGCTGCATCACACTATCGAACCATTATCTTTAGAGTATTAGTATGTGTATGTTAATTATTTTCATGTGAGTGGCATGTATTGGGACTTAGTTTTTCTATGATGACTATTTTTGTGATTAGCCAAAGGTATTGGCTTATATTGATTTGTTGTTTATAGCCATGAGATGTGGCTTATAATGATTTTGACTTGTAAGCCTATTTATCTAGGGTATGTCTTAATGTCTTGTGATGTAGCTAGACTAGTTTATCATTAGTAGGTGGAATTAATGCATAATAACTAGCTAACGATGAATGCATTGAAATTGTGTATGTGTGTGCATGTAAAGATGACAAAAAAGCTTGGAAACTAGCCTAAGTCTTGACCACACAGGTAGAGACACGGCCGTGTGTCTCAGCCGTGTGGAGGATACGGCCTCTGGCCACGGGCGTGTGCCTTGGCCATGTGCCCTTAAATGATTGCTATGTCATAAATAGAGAGTTACACGGGCTGAGGACATGGGCATGTCCCAAGCCACACGGGCGTGTGTGACCACAAGGCCCCACCCACATGGGCGTGTGACTCTCTAAAGCTAGATAATTGTTAAGTTGCCCAAAGTTATCGAATGTTTTCAGTTTTGTCCTGAACCGCCTTGATGTATGTTATAGGCTTCAAAGGCCTGCATAAGGGATGATATGCATGTGTTGGAAAAGTTTTTATTTTGGGCAAAATTTGGTGACCCGATTTTGTATGTTTGTGAATGTTTAAGTCCGGTAATGCCTCAAACCCTGTCCCGGAGTTTGATACGGGTGAGGGGTGTTATAAGTACAACTAGAATCAGGTAAAGAATTTGTGATCTACAGTGATGCTTCGTTGAATAGTCTGGGCTACGTTTTGATGTAGGAAGGCAAAGTTATAGCCTATGCTTCGAGACAATTAAAGCCTCGTGAAAAGAATTACCAAACACATGATCTTGAGGTAGCTGCGATTGTGTTTGCTTTGAATATTTTGGCGTTAATATCTGTTCGGTGAGAAATGTTATGTTTATTCCGATCACAAAAGTTTGAAATATCTGATGACACAAAAAGATTTGAACCTGAGACAGAGAAGGTGGTTAGAACTACTAAAAGACAATGAGCTTGTTATTGATTATCATCCGGGAAAAGCAAATGTTGTTGCTGATGCTTTGAGTCAGAAATCATTATTTGCATTATGTGCTATGAATGTTCAATTATGTATATCTGATGATGGTTCAATTTTAGCTGAATTAAAAGCAAGACCATTATTCTTACAACAGATTTTTGATGCTCAAAAAGTTGACAATGAGATAATAACAAAACGAGCCTAGTGTGATTTAGATTCAGATTCAGAATTCAGAGTTGATAATGATGATTGTTTGAAATTTCGAGATTGGATTTGTGTTTCAAGAAATCCAGAGTAATTCTGATGATTTGGAATTAAGCCCACACTGATGATTTTGAATGAAGCCCACAACAGTCACTTATCTGTTCATCCGAGTAGTAGAAAATGTATAATGATTTAAAATAACATTATTGGTGGTCTGGAATGACAAGAGACATCTCCGAATTTGTTTTGAAATGCTTAATTTATCAGCAACTTAAAGCTGAACATCAAATGCCATTAGGTTGTTACAGCCGATTATGATTCCGGAATGGAAATGAGATAGAGTGACAATAGACTTTGTTTCGGGTTTGCCCTTATCTCTAAGAAAGAAAGATGCTGGGTTGTAGTTGATCGATTGACGAAATCAGCCCATTTTATTCCGATACGATCAGATTACTCGCTTGATAAGTTAGCTGAGTTATACATTTCTGATGTTGTAAGATTGTACAGGGTACAATTTTCTATTGTGTCAGATAGAGATCCTAGATTCACTTCACTATTTTGGAAGAAACTGCAAGAGGCTTTAGGTAGGAAATTGCATTTTAGTACTGCTTTTCATTCGTAGACGGACGGTCGATCCGAGCAGATTATTCAGATTCTCGAGGATATGTTGAAATGTTGCATTCTTGAGTTTGAAGGTTTGTGGGAACAATATTTGCCATTCATTGAATTCGCATACAATAATAGTTTTCAATTGAACATTAATATGGCACCGTATGAAGCCTTATATGGTTGCAAATGTCGTACACCTTTGTATTGGACTGAGCTTAGTGAGAATAAGATACACGGGGTCGATTTGATAAAAGAGACTAAACAGAAAGTAAAAGTGATTCGAGATAGTTTGAAACTAGCTTTTGATCGTCAGAAATCTTATGCAGATTTGAAACGAAAAAATATTGAATTTGAAATCGATGACAAAGTGTTTTTGAAAGTCTCACCGTGGAAGAAAGTACTTAGATTTGGCAGAAAAAGAAAATTGAGTCTGAGGTTCATCGGCCTGTATAAGATTATCGAGCATATCGGGCAGGTTGCATATAGATTGTTGTTGCCACCAGAGCTAGAAAAGATTCATGATGTGTTTCACATATCGATGTTTCAACGATACAGATCCGATCCTTCACATGTAATTCCTCCGTCGAAGATTGAGATTCAGTCCGATATGACATACGAAGAAGAACCGATCCGTATCTTAGCTTGTAAGATTAAATAATTGAGAAATAAGAAAATTCCATTAGTAAAAGTATTATGGTATCGACATAGTGTTGAAGAGGCTACGTGGGAGCCCGAAGATGTTATGAGACGGCAATATCCAAATCTGTTCAACGGTAAGATTTTTGAGGACGAAAATCCCTAAGGGGGATTTTGTAACGGTCTGATTTAGACCCTGGTCAGAATAGTGGTTTCGGGACCACAAATCTGAGTCAAAAAAATATTTTAATATTATTTTTCGTGTTTATTATATGTGAATTAGCATGTGTGAAATTTTCGTATGAAAATGTTTTTATTTGTGTGCTTAATTTGATAAAAGGACCTAATTGCATAAAATGTAAAAGTGGCATTCTATTTGTTCAAGTGCTAATTTGCTATGTTTTGTTAAATGTGGGGTCCTTATATTGTTATTTAACCATTAGCTTAATGGATGGACATAAATGGCCTTATGATTATTAATTAAATGGTTTTATAACAAAGGGTAAAATTAGTATTTAGTTAATATGATAATTAAAATAAAACAAAAGCTTAAAATTTTGGTTCATTATCCATCATATAGCCGAATATATCAAAGAAAAGAAAAGAAAAAGAGTTGTTTAGGGTTCGGCACTTCTAATCTTTAATTAAGGTATGTTTTTGATCAGTTTTTGATAATTTCTATGTTTTTGTGATCGTTGCTTAGTAATCTACCAAGCCCATGTCTCAATTTCTGATTTTGTTGTTAATTTCGAGTTATGCCATTGTTGATAATGTGAGCTTTATGAAGTTTGATGATAGTAAATTAAAGATATGTGTTAGATTACTAAGTTTTGTCTTTAAATTTTTGATAAATTTGAGTAATTTGGGCTAAATTGTAAAAATGAGATTTTGAGGGACTACAATGTGAAATAAATGAAATATGTGGGCTTGTATGAGCTATAGGAATATTCGGCCAAGCATATGTCTAAGGAAATTTTTAGTATTTTCTGATTTTGTGAATTAGGGACTAAAGTGTTAAAATGTGAAAATGCGAGGGCTAATTTGTAAAATGCCCTAAATATGTGTATATGTATTGAATTGAATGATTTGGTGAATAAAAGATTTAAATTTGAATGTGTTTAGATCAAAAACCAAAGAAAACAGAATTAGATAGGGGAAATCAAAAGTTGTCGAGTAATTGACTCCATTTGTCCGAATTCGTACGAGGTAAGTCTATATACAAATAAATGTGTTTGTAATGGTTTATTTATGTTTAAATGCAATCAAACAATGATGAATGGCATATTGAATTGAATATGAGACATCCGAGAAAGTATCGACAAAGTTCCGACGTTCGAAAAGCCCCATACGAATCCAAGGAATAGTTAGGATACATATGTCATTACATAGAATCTGATATGTTTTTTAGTGTAAGACCACGTCTGGGACGTTGGTATCGACTTATGATTACATCGACATCGTATTTGATCTCGTGTAAAACCCTATCTGGGATAGTGGCATCAATATTTGATTACTTATAAGACCACATCTGGGACGTTGGCATTGTACGAGTTTTTTGAGCTATCCGAGTATCCATATTAATTTTGAACAGTTCAACGGGCATTCCGAGAGAATGAATGACTATGTGAACATGTATCTGATTCAGGTAGGAATGAAATTTATATTAAATTTGATACTGAGAGGTAAGTACATGTGCAAGTTATGGTATATGATATAAGTATTAGAAAATTTGCTATATGAGCAAATGAATTGGGATTATGTGAATTGAATATGAACTATGTAGTAAGTGATAGTATTTGGCTATGAATTACATGAATGGTTTGCTTTATAATTGTGTTGTATGATAAGCTTATTTGTATATGGCTTACTAAGCTTTTGAAAACTTAATCGAGAGCTCGGGGATCGTCAAGGATCACCACCACACTATCAAACTCTATTTTGGTACATTTTGAATGTGTAAATATTGGAGTATGGCATGTATAGGCTAGAGGTAGTTGAATATGTTTTGTAAAGTGTATATTTAGCCATGTGATATGGCTTAATTATGGTTGAACTTATGTTTTGATGTTGGTATATGTTATGTGATGCAAATTATGCTTATGTGATGTGTTTATGAATGACCAAATGAAATGGTCAATTTGGTAAGTTTTGGTATGTGCATATTTTAGAATTGGGTAAGAATTTGGCATGAAAATGAATGGAATGTATTAAGGTTATAAACCATATGTTTTGGTGCGCTTTTGGCTTATGGAATGATATGAATAGATATGTGTTATGAACATGAAATTGGTTGATAATGATATGACATTAATGTTGAATGTTTTGATTGTGAATTGGTTGAAATTTGATGTGCAATTGGAGCCTATTTGATGATTGTAGGGAGGACCGTTAATGTGTGGCAAATTGGCCTTGTAAATGGCCTATTTTTGTCCACACGGACAGAGACACGGGTGTGTGTCTCAGCCGTGTTGCTCGAGGGGCATTTTGAAATGAGCCTGGGTAGACCACACGATCGCACACCTCTGTCACTTTAAAAAATGTTTAAGTTTTCAAAAAATTCTGTATGTGTTCGGTTTAGTCCCGACCCCTTCCTAATGCATGTTTTAGGTCTCTAAGACCTATACAAAGGACTTTATTGTGATGTATGACTATGATTATGGATGATGGTTATAAATTATTTTTAAAATGTTCTGATTCATCTGGTAACACCTTTAACCATAGTCCGGTGATGGATACGAGTTAAGGGTGCTACATTCCATCTGTGTCCAATGTTAGAAACCATGCATCGTGCTTTTCTTATGTAATTCTTTGAATCTATCCCAACCTTGACACAACATCTCATCCTTAAATTGTCGGAAAGATGTAATATCAGTACTTAACTTGGCATTCATGTTTGGTGAGTTGTATCGCAACAAAAACCTTTGACAAAGTTCATTCCAAGATGCCACTGTTCCTAACGGCAAAGCATTTAACCATGCTCTAGCACAATCTCGCAATGAATAAGGAAATAACTTAAGTCTCAAGGCATCTTCAAGAACACCTTGTTGCCTGAATGAATCACAGACCTCCAAAAAGTGTCTTAAGTGAAACTGTGGATCATTAGTAGGTAATCCACTGAACTGTCCTACTGTTTGTAGAATTTGAAACATCATTGGTTTCAACTCAAAATGCTGAGCTTGAATTTGTGTCTTGAGAATCCCTGATTCAAATAATCCAAGATAGGCACTACATGTTCTCTAATAGGTCTATCTCTATCATCCATCACACGAGGAATATCAGCATTCCTACCATACAGATGTAATGGATCTTCTCTGTCTAGAAAATTTCCAATCCTTGCCATCTCTTGCAATTCTTTTCTCCTCCTCCTTAAGGTTCTCAATTTCAGGATTAAAATAATACTTTTCGTTTTCAGGAATACCTCTACTCATAAACTAGCAACAGACCTAAAGAAGAATAAAAAACAACTTAATAAGCTAAAACTAACAAAACTAAACCAATAATAACAAACCAAAGTTCACCACGTTGCTGATCCCTGGTAGTGGCACCAAAAACTTATCGCATGTGAAATGATATGCGAATGTGAAGTGTACACGTTGAATCAAGTAATGAAGTAGTAAGTAAGAACGTCTTTATAGGGATCGGTTAGGATTAATTTGGTTCCATAGGGATCGGTTTGGATTATTTTGGTTAACTTATCACTATGAATTGTATGAATCAGGCTATGGTAAGAAAAATAGAATAACAAATTTGTAATGAATAATCACGTATGCAATACTAAAAACAAATAACTAACCTAAAATGCCGTGGCAATGTAACGAGACAAAGTTGAGAGGAAAAATAATGTTGAATAGGAAGGTTGGAATTACTCAAACTACATCTTTAAAAGACAATAATGCCATGGCAAAGTTGTAACCAGTCTACTGTTCAGATTCTAGCTACAGTAGTCTACTTCTTTTGAGAGTTAGACTTCAAGCTACCATTCATAAGGCTTTTTATGTCTACAAGCTTCAAGGATGGTACCCAATATTTTTTCCTTACTCTGGACAGAGTTCAACTCTATGTCTAAAGTGGTATGAATATTCTTTCGAGTACTCGCTTGTATCATTCGATCACAATCCAACTAGTCTAACCTTTTCAAAATTAAATCATGTTTGTGAACATACCATACATCTATCTATGTCTAGAGATTGTGTGTATGCATTCAAAATACTACAAACTGAAGAAATAGTCGATCTAGTCATGATAATGCTTGATCATTACTAGAAAGAAAGATTTATCAACTAATTCCAACTCGAGATTAGATCATGGCTTGGACATTAGCATCCAAAATAAAGGTACCATTCAACATCATTTAACAGTTAAAAATCAACATAAATTAATCAAGATAATGAAGGAATAACTTTAGAAAGCTTTTACAAAATCAGCTCCCAACTCCAATGCTACAATTTTGTGCAAAACCCAGGGTTGAATACTTTGTCCCCTTCCTTGCATCTCTGCTCCATGCTGTAGCTACTACCCTCTCTTCTTTTCTCCAGATTTTTTCACACGAGTTTGTTGGAGAAGAAGAACTACTCCTTAAGTCTCGTGTCAATTTTCTCCCCTATCTTTTTTCTCTCGATTTTCTTCTCTCTTTTCTCTTTTATAGGGTAGGTCCCCTCTCTCAGTACACACTTTTCTCCCTCTTTTTCAAGTAGATTTATCTAGTTCACATCCATCTAGCTGAGAGTGACAAGGACTGAATGCTACGTTAGCATCTTCCTAAAATTGCCATGGCATTTATGCTAGCAATCTGCCCCTCCTTTATTTCCCTTCTTCCTTCCTACACCTGCTATAAACACAAACAATTCCTTTCCTTCCACTAAAAAATGTAACATATACTAATATTGAAAGCATAGTCTAAGCTTCATGATGTAATGTTATAAAAATATCCTAAAATGTAAATATATTCACTTAAGTACAGACAATTAATCAAGTTTAGAGGCTTGCAATATAACTATTTTCAAGAGTTATCATTTTCCATGTAGCCTCTTCCATTTCATGATTACGCCACAAAACCTTAACTAACAGAACTCTCTTATTTTGCAAAACCTTCTCTTCATGAGCTAGAATCTTAACCGGTTCCTCTTCATAAGTGTGATTAGGTCAAACCTTGATCTCCTCTACTTGCATAACATGCAACAGATCTGGACGATACGTTCGTAGCATAGACATATGGAAAACATCATGAATGTGCTAAATTTCTTGCATAGCATGCAACAAATCTGGTCCAATTCTCTCAACAACTTCATATGGTTCACATACTTGGGACTCAACTTACCCTTCCTTCCGAACCTCAAAACCTTTTTCCATGGAGAAACCTTTAAGAACACCTTATCACCAACTTGAAATTTGATGTTTCGACATTTCAAATCCACATAAGATATGTGCCTATATGTTGTTGCTTTCAACCTCTCACATATCAACTTCACTTTCTCTTTGGTCTCTCAAACTAATTCCGATCCAAGAACCCTCTTTTCATCTAATTCCATCCAGCACAAAAGAGTCCTATACTTCCTACCATAGAATGCCTCAAACGGTGCCAAGCGAGTACTTGCTTAGAAACTATTGTTGTAAGCAAACTTTGCTAAAGGCAGGCATCGCTCCTATCTACCACTGAACTCAATCACGCAACTTTGTAACATATCTTCTAACACTTGAATTACCGTGTCAGATTTGTCATTAGTTTTGGGATGATTAGCCGTATTGAAAGTAAGCTTTGACCCCAAAGCCTCTTGCAAAATCTTCCAAAACCTTGAAGTAAAATGAGGATCTCTATCGGAGATGAGAGAAACTAGAACTCTATAAAGACGTACAATTTCTGCATTGTACAACTCTACCAACTTTTCCAATGAATAATTGGTATGCACTACCAAGAAATGCGTACTCTTCAAAAACCAATCTACTGTTTCCCACTTTCATTCAGGAATCACAATTGGTTGCAACAAACCTAAAGGAAATTTCCAAATTTCATCTTTTGACAAAATAAACATTGAGCCACAAAACCCGTAACATCACGCTTCAACCCAAGTGACCAATAAACCTCACGGAGATCATGATACATTTTACCCCTATTGGGATGAATAGCATGAGGGCTACTATGTGCCTTGGTAAGGATCACTTGTCTTAAATCCACATCTTGCGGCATACACAACCTACCTCAAAAAGTCAAAATACCTTTTGTATCAACATCAAAGACTCCCTTAACACCTTTCTCAACTTGACGAATCATTTTCAACAAATATCTATCTAATGTCTATTTCTTCTTAATTTGTTGAGCCAAATTCAACCTTACTTGAAGTTCAGCTAACAAACCACCATCACTAACTATACTCAAGAGCATTGAAATAGCTCTCAACTCAGACATTGATTTCCTACTCAAAGCGTCAGCAACAACATCCGCCTTTCTAGGATGACACTCAATCACAAAGTCATAATCCTTCAAAAGCTTAATCCAATGCCTTTGCCTTAAATTCAACTCCTTTCAAGCAAGGAGGTACTTAAGGCTCTTATGATCCGTGTAAATAACACACTTTTCCTATACAAATAATGGCGTCAAATCTTAAGTGCAAATACCACAGCAGCTAATTCCAAACCATGGGTTGGATAGTTGTGCTCATGCGTCTTCAACTGTCTTGAAGCATAAGTAACAACTTTACCCTCTTGTATCAACACACAACCAAGACCTGAATACGAAATGTCACTACAAACCACAAAATCCTTTCCAGGTTCTGGTTTAATCAACACAAGTGCCTTAGTTAAAACTACTGTTCAAAACTCTTTTCCCTTTCATCAGTCCATTCAAACACCACATATTTCTGAAGTAGATTCGTTAAGGGTGCAAAAATAGGGGAAAACCCCTCAATGAATCAATGATAATAATATCCAAACCTAAAAAACACAACTTTCTTAAGCCAAAATTCACATTTAATTAACTTAGCAAACAACTACTTATCTCTCAAAATCTGCAAACAGCCCTAAGGTCCTCATCATGTTCCTCCTTAGAACAATAATACACCAAAATTTATTCTATAAAGAAAACCACAAATTGATTCAAGTATGAATGGAATACTTGGTTCATCAAGTCCATGAATGCGACAGGAGCATATTAAACTAAATGGCATCATCAAGAACTCATAATGTTCACATCAAGTCCTAAAAGCAGTTTTCAACACATCAAACTACTTCATCTTCAATTGATAATACCAAGATCTTAAATCTATCTTTGAAAACACTATTGCACCTCAGGACTAATGAAACAAATTGTCTATACGAGGCAAGGAATACTTATTCTTGATGGTGTAACAACCCGTTTTTAGTCAAATCAGAACTGTGGTTTCGGGATAACTAATCTGAAGTCAAAATAATTATTTTATTATTATTATAATGTTTACAACATGATAGTATGATTGTGTGAAAATTTTGTTAAGAAATTTTATTGTTTGAATGGTCAATTTGATAAAAAAGGACTAAATCGCGTAAAGTGCAAAAGTGATGTTCTAATAGCTAAAGGTATTAAATGGCTATGAAATTAAATAGTAGAGGTCCTTATGTTATAACTATACCATTTTTAATATGAGTGGACATTTTTGGACTTATATTAAGTGATTTTAATGAATTATATTAAAGGTTAAAAAGGTAATTTAGTAAATTAAATAAGTAAAATAATAAAACAACAAATTTATCATCTTTTTTTAGTTTCTTCCACTAAAATTAAGAAGATAGAAACTTCATGGATGCATGTTATGTTCGACCAAGCTTCTTAGCTCAGTAGGTGCATGTATTTTGTCCCATTTTTAATGATTTTTATGTTTTTGAGATCGTTGCAACTTAATCTAGCTAGCCCATGGACTATTTTGTAAAATTGTTAGAGGTTTAAGGTGTTTTTATTGATGAATCCTTATGTTTTTTGATCTTTTATGATAGAAAATGCATGCTTGTTGTTAGATAAGCAACATTTGTAAGTGATTTTTGACAAATTTATCAATTAGGGATTAAATTGTGAAATGTGTAAATTTTGTGGTTAAATTGTGAAATAAATGAAAAATATGGACTGCTACGAACCTAATTAAAATTCTACTAGCATAGGTTTTGGTTTAATTGCATGAATTTGTATTTTTATGAGATAAGGACTAAATTGTAAAAATGCTAAAAAATTAGGGGTAAAAGTGTAAAGTTGCCTTAATGTGTATTTTGGACTTAATTGAATAGAGAGATTATTAAATCATTTAGATCAAGAAAAGAAAATTACAGATTTAGATCGGGGACAGAACAAAATTTTGGACTAATCAACTCGTTTTGTCGTTTTTACATTCGAGGAAAGTTCGTATGTAATAAGCATTATTATATTTGTGTTTTAAATTCTTTAATATTGCATAAATTGTGAATATGACCTTGCGGACATATTCGACAATGATTTAGCAAACGAGAAATCCTGGTTGAACCTTAGGAATAGATTAGGATACAAATGTCATGTCATTAGGGGTTATGTGATTTGGGTGCTGGTCCGTACGTCCTACCAATGGTTGAGTTATCCGACATGTTTTGCGGGTACTCATCAGCTTGCGTGAGCAGCATCATGTAGCTTCATCATGACCGTTAGCTTGTGTGAGTAGACCCGTTGATAGCTCGAGAGTGAGCATTATATGTGATACGAGATTGAGATAGTTTTGGCTATATATGTGGCACTTAGGGTACGAGATTCTCGGGTATCCAATAGTATTCTGAATGGTTCAACGGGTATCTCAAAGCATAGATGAGTAAGAGATTAATAAGAGGTGATACAGGTATGTACATGAACCTTATAAGCTTTGAATCGAAGAAATTTGTGAACTTCACATTTAATCTTTTGCTTAAATATGTAGAAGGTTTATTAACTAGTATAAATTATGTGTTGATATATTCAATTATTTGAATTGTATATTTATGATTAATTGAGTTTATTTCATATGAGCTTACTAAGCTTTATAGCTTACATTATTTATTTTTTCATGTTTTATAGTGAAATCAAAGCTAGCTCGAATTTGGGAACCGTCGGAGACTTCATCACACTATCAAACTGTCATTTTGGTACATTTGAACTTCAGTATTTTGTGTATGTGGCATGTATAGGAACTTTGGTCATGTTGGTATATGTGTTGTTAATGAATTTAGTCATTTGAAATGGCTTGTGAATATTAACAGTTTGGTTTTGTATATAGCCATGAGAGTTGGCTTATTTTGGTTGATTTGGTTGTGTATATATATATATGCAAATGGCCTTTGTTTTGTGTTAGTAATTGCTATATTAATGTTTGTGGTGAATGGTTGATATTTGAGAAGTTATATGCTTGTAAGTTTGGGCAAAATGATGCATGCTTTAAAGTGTCTATTTAGTTGAATTGTAAATGTGAATTTGATATAAATGGAATGGCCTATTTTGTGACTTGTGTGTATTGTGGATGATGGTATAGAACTAGCATGAATTAGGCTTGATTTAGTTGGTTTGAATGCCTATTTATGTCGTGTTTTGGTGCCATTTGGTTTGATGCAGGTGTATGCAAATTTGGGGGCAAGATGGCTTGGTAAATAGCCTATTTTTGTTCACACGGGCAGAGACACGAACGTGTGTCTCTGTAACTGTAACACCCCAAACCTGACCTAGATGTTACGACTGAATCTGACGTGTCACATCGAAGAGCCTTCTAAAACTTGAACTTGTTGGTGAAAAATAGTCTTTAAGTTTAAACCCATTTAGTTTTTATTACTCGAGGAAAACTTGGTAAATTCCGTTATTACCACTGAGGTTAACTTATCAAAATGTTTGTTGTCATTGATTTCTTAATCTGATTAAGACCGCGAAAGCTTCTCAAGTTGAAAACCTTAAGGTTAAAAATGCATGTTTTGTTTTTTTTCTTTTGAAACCATTATTATTTTGAAAACTCGATGTTCCTACTCTAGCAGTTTAAAATAAGAAATCAAAAGCCCAATAAAAGTTAAAAATTCCCCAAATGACCTTATTACATAATTAAAACCCAAGTATAAAATCTTTGATTAAATTAAGTCATAATCTATTCATCTGCGATCGTGTGGCCACAACTGAGTCCCTCGCGGCTCCAAATCGTCTAAGGTTGGGGATTACCTGCACAGTTAAAAGAAAATAGTGAGTTTATGAAAACTCAGTGTGTAATCCCCCATCAGTCAAGTAGTAAACGGTTCATACAGAACGGTCTGGGCCTGAGCCCTATTCGTAACAGTACAGTCTGGGCCTTAGCCCTATACAGTGACAGTGTGGGCCTAAGCCCAAAACAGTATTAGTATAGTGTAGGTATGCAACCCATCCCATCCCAATCTAACCAACACACCACCCGTACCAACCAACACACCATGTGGGGATTAAATCGTCCCACCTAGCCAACACACCAATATCGCAGCGAAGCTACTAACAGTAACGCAGCAAAGTTGATAATAACAGTAAACGTGGCGTAGCCACTAATATCAGAATATGTGGCAAAGCCAACAGAATAGTAAAAACGTGGCAAGGCCACTAGTACAGTACTTCCTCCAAATCAGAATCCCAACCCCAATGCAGAATGTCATGTCATAAATATTACATGTATGCAAGGTTTCATACTCAGATATAGTCATACATATATCATACACTCTCCAGTCAACCTACCTCTAGGGTATAATAGTCATTTCCATCCATTAGGAGTAAATTAGTAATTTTTACCCCTTTAGGGGTATTTTGGTCATTTTGCTAATTTCGGGGTCTCGGTATAGATAACGACTTCTCGGAAGGTCTTCCATTGCCTTGAGTGACTCAGGTAACCAATATGGCCAAAACAGTGTAAATGGGCCCGTTGCCCATTACTCGGCCCAAGTGGGCCCACACGCTCGCGTTGTCCACTTAGCCCAAATTCAGTTATGGCTATACAATTTATATTGTAACGCCCCGTACCCGAGACCGTTGCCGGAGTCGAACACGAGGTGTTAAAAAACTTAATTCATTGCTTAAACAGCTCAAACAATTTAATTTTAGAAATTCCAGACAAGCTGGTAAACTGCGTCACAGTCGCTTAAAAATTCATATCTCGAGTTCTGAAACTCAAAATCCAATTCCGTAAATTTTCCCTGAAACTAGACTCATATATCTATTTGCTAATTTTTTTCTAGAATTTTTGGCTAGGCCAATTAGTACAGTTTATTAGTTAAAGTCTCCCCTGTGTTTGACAGCTCTGACCTCTGTGTATTACGAATCAGATATCTCTATGTACAGAATTTCAAGGACTATGAAGTTTGCTTCTCTCAAAACTAGACTCAATAAGAAATCTGTACCTATAAATTGTGACTTCTAATTATTTTTATACAATTTATGGTGAATTTCCAAAGTTAGAACAGGGGATCCAGAAATCGCTCTGGCCCTGTTTCACAAAAATTTAAACATCTCATAAAATATAACTCATATACCTGTTTCGTTTCTTCCATATGAAAATAGACTCATAATTATTCAATTCCATGTTTTATTCATCATCTAATTATATCTCTACTATTTTTAATGATTTTTCAAATTCACGTCACTCTCTGCTGTCGTCTGAATCTATTTTATGGTAAATTTTACCTATTTCATGGTTTCCATGGATTAACTAGCAATTTGACATACATAACACCAAAAAATGATCATAATTAGCCATTCCAATGGCTAATCATTACCAAGCACTTTTATACTACTCAATAACCATATCATAAGACGATATATACAAAATGATTATAATGCTATACATGCCATACTCAAAATATACAAGCCATTATGCCAAGATGGTATACATATAGTGTGAGCGTGCCTCCGACCGTTCTCGATTTCTGAGCTGGCTTGTCAACACTACAAGGAAAGAAAATGAGGGAGTAAGCATAAATGCTTAGTAAGTTCACATGCAAATAGCAAGTAACATAACCATATAAACAAACATAAAACATCATTTGCATAATCATCACCAAGACATTCATATCATATTTTCATTTATCATCTTACCATATTGTTGTTATATCAATTTTTCAACCCGAGGGTTAAGTACATACCTGTTCAAAGTATCCATTTCACAACACTTACCAATACGTCCCTTTCATCTTGAGTATTCCTCCATTTGAGTAGAACTTTACCCGTTGAACACATCGGAACATAATTCGGATACATGGAAAGTTTGCACATAAGTGCCACATATGTAGCCAAGCTACTATGTAACCCGCCCATAAGCGAACTCGAGCTCAACTCAACGAGCTCGGGCGATCACATCCATAAGTGAACTCGGACTCAACGCAACGAGCTCGGATGCCTAGTTACATTTCATGAACTCGGGCTCAACTCAACGAGTTCGGACATTCGCATCCATAAGTGAACTCAGACTCAACTCAACGAGTTTGGATGCCCAAATATCCCAGTGACATGTCACTTGTATCCTAATCCATTCCTAAGGTTCAACGGGACCTTTTTCCCAATCATGTGTCTCAACCATCTTCTACGGAATACCAATACCGATACTCGGTAGTATTTCACATTTTCCAAGTATATCACATAATTTGACATATTATCAAACAATTATCACGAGTATAATATTTCATAATAATTATAATATCATTTAAATAGCATAAAAACATTTAAAATAATAACTATGTTACCAACATTTACATATGAACTTACCTAGTATGCGAAAATGGCTACTTTTACCATTTCGTCCACAACTTGGTATTTTCCCTATTTTAGCCTGAATTTCAGTTTTCCTTGCTCTGTCATTTAAAACATAGTCTAATTAGGACTCACATTATTCAAATTGACCCAAAATCATATTTTCAAAAAATTACAATTTTGCCCCTAAACTTTTGCATATTTACACTTTTGCCCCAAAGCTCGTTAATTAAACTTCAGCCTATTATCTTATGTTTTATGACATGCTGATCATTTTTCCCTTCTATGGCAACATCAAATTCTCACTCTAACATGTACTTATGGCTATTAGGTATTTTTACCGATTAAGCCCTTTTGCTCGTTTTCACTTAAACCCGAGTAGCACAAGTTGTCTAACATAATTTAAAACCTGATACTCTATCATAAAACACCAAAATACACAAATTTTACCTATGGGTATTTTTCCAAATATAAACCCTAGGTTAAATTATTGCTAGCATAAGCTAAATCGAGCTACCGGGACTCCAAAAACGTAAAGAACTTGAAAACAGGGCTAGAATGGACTTACAATCGAGCTTGGAAGCTTGAAAAACCCTAGCCATGGTTTCTCCTTACTATATTCGGCCATGGGGTTGAAGATGAGCAAAATTGGCTTTTAATTTTGTATTTTAATTCATTTTACCCCTAAATGACCAAAATGCCCTTACTACTAAACTTTCCAAAAATTCCATCCATGTCCAATTTTTGTCCATAGATTTAGAAATTGGTAAAATTGCTATTTAAGACCTCCTAATTAATATTCCAAAGTAATTTCATACTAAAAACTTCTAGAATGTAAGTTTTGCAACTTATTCGATTTAGTCCCTAATTTCAAATTAAGCACTTTATGCATAGAATTTCGTCACGAAATTTTCACACTATCATGCAATCATATCATAAACCTAAAAATAATTATAAATAATTATTTCTATCTCAAATTTGTGGTCACGAAACCACTATTCTGATTAGGCCCTAATTCGGGATATTACAACTCTCCCCCCTTTAGGGATTTTCGTCCCCGAAAATCTTACCAGAAAAGTGGTCTTCACTTTTAATATCATATTCGGTGCCGAAGAACTTTCACTTAGACTGTATCTCCAATACATCTCTTTAATTTCTCATATGATCTGAAAGCTTACATCTCAACTCTCAACTGTTCTTAAATTTTCAACCCTTCTCAGTTTCCCATGATATCATGACATAAAACCCGGATCTTAACTTGATTAATGGAGACCGGAATTCCAAGAAATCCAACAATCAAAGAGACCTGAATTTCCATAAATCTGATGAGTAGGAATTCATTCAGTTCGGTACAGATATGATTTATAGATCTCGCCAAACATTTAACAATAGGATACATCACATTTTCCTCTTTCTGCTATGGAAATAATTCTGATATGGCCTCAAGAATAATCCTTCTCATTTCCATCCCAATATCAACACTGACAAGGATAATTTTGATAGATCCCAATGCTCGGCTTTAACCCCTTTAACAACTCAGATTTTATGTAACATCGAATGCTCTAAACTATCACATTACCTCACTGTCTTGAAACACATCACAATTCATACAACAGTACATTACTGAAAGTCAAGAAGTCTTTACTCAATGTAGACTAGTCTAGTTCAGACGCTTCGGTTACCAATATTCTCATCTATCCAAACTTTGTCAACATGTAATAAACTTTTCAGGTTTCACAAAATGAAAACCTTATCATTCGTAGTGACTTTAACTAATATCAAACTTTTTCTAATAAATATACACTTCTCGTTCAGACTATTTACTCTTTTATCCGTACAAAATGAAATTCTATTATCGACTTGGGAAAAATAATCCTGAAATAATTCACATGAAATCTTTCAAAAGATAATTCACCATACCGATCTGAAACTCGCGCTTTTATCACTTATGCCTTTTCGATGTCAAATCCTTGCACGTAAATTAGAAAAAAAACCCCAATACTAAAATCACCACATTACCAAGATCAAATTAGAAGTATAGTCATATTTGACATGATTATCACGAGTGAAGAGCGCGACTTGAACACGAGTCATAATTGACAAATTATGGAACAAAGATAACAAGAAAACCGAATAAAGAAATCCGAATAAAGAAACCCAAGATACGATACTATCTTTGGAGAATCGAAAACCAAGCCGGAGAATCGAAAACCAAACTCATAGAGAAAAAATAATAATACCCGATAATTCTTCAAAGAAAGAAAGTCCAAAAGAAAACATCATTTAATCCCACTAGAATCAAATATAATAAGAACAATATATCTTCCCATACATATATATCAGATGAAGCATCAAGTAGAAGAAACAGAATCATAATATCATATGTATTCTCTCATCAATTCTTATAAGACAAAATGAAATAGAATACCCGATGAAATAGAGCAATATAAATTATAAACCAGTCAGACTACCAATGCTTTCATCCAACACCAGGATTAAAAGACATTCCCATATAACAAGAATTTCTTCAGAAGATCAATAGCCATAGAAATATTTCTGAGAACGGGTAAACACATAGAACATCTCAAAAGAGACTGCTAAATCTGTCCAATCATAACTATCACACTCAGATAGTTCACATTTCAAATATCATTTCCCCAACTTGTTCTGCCGTCACAAATTTCATATTAAACCATTCACTAAAGAAGGCCAGTCTTGAATAAATTTTGATTTACACTTTTCTCGACCTTGCACCTGAGTAATTCGGTTTACAAAGGAGAATTCCTTTTCTAACTGGAACAGTGCATAATTCCAATAATCTTTACGTCAATCCGATACTTTACTGGCTCTGACTTTACTTATCAGCTCATTTTCAATCTTTGATCATACTTATAATTATTCTATCACTGAACTCTTTGGGTTCTCAACCGGAAATTTATTCAATATAGATCTCATGAAATTCCATTATAAGTACCATTTCGGTAAGGGGGAGGGGTTGTAGGACCTCTGACTCGACTTTCTTATACATACACATATGACACAACTTCCATCATCATAACAACATCATCAAAATCATGTCATTCATTCATGTTGGCTTACACCAATTTTCCTATTGTCCCATTTAGACAATATACTTATGCATACATTCTATGTTTTCTAGATAGCTTTACTTATCCATTCATTTAATTAAATTAAGTCATGCTCATGACATCATATAAGGCCAAACAAACATAGATATTTGCACCACAATCATAACTTTCATTTTGTGCATCATCATGTACATATCATTACAATCATATAATTCAGTCCAACAATTTAACATAGATAAGTTCATTTCATTATAATCCTTTATCTCATAAAAAATTATATATCATTAGCATTCATCAACATTCGACATCCAAATCAAAACAAGGACATTTTCATTCGTATCATAATATTATGACTTTTATTCATACCTCTACTACTTTCTATTTATTCCGTTCATCTTATCAAGTAAGCCATATACACTACATCATATGAGCATTAAGCAAATATGAATATTTATCACATATGTATCATAAACCTTTATTCATACTTTTCTGAACCGATACTTATCATAATCATAATCTTACTCAAATACCTTCACATAAAATTCAACATGGTCGGCGCAACTCGGTTGGAGAGTACCCTGTCTAAATAAGACGGTACTCATACGCGTCGGAAGACATCACACTATCACAGATCAGTGGCATGTATATCTAAACTTTTACACATGCTAAGTTAGTCTGAGAATCGACTAAACCTGCTCTGATACCACCAAATGTAACGCCCCGTACCCGATACCATTGCCGGAGTCGAACACGAGGTGTTAACAGACTTAATTCATTGCTTAAACAGCTCAAACAATTTAATTTTAGAAATTTCAGACAAGCTGGCTAACTGCGTCACAGTTGCTTAAAAATTCATATCTCGAGTTCTGAAACGCAAAATCCAATTCTGTAAATTTTCCTTGAAACTAGACTCATATATCTATTTACTAATTGTTTTTCTAGAATTTTTGGCTAGGCCAATTAGTACAGTTTATTAGTTAAAGTCTCCCCTGTTTTAGGGTTTGACTGCTCTGACCTCTGTGTATTACGAATCAGATATCTCTCTGTACAGAATTTCAATGACTATGAAGTTTGTTTCTCTTAAAACTAGACTCAATAAGAAATCTGTACCTATAAATTATGACTTCTAATTATTTTTATACAATTTATGGTGAATTTCCAAAGTCATAATAGGGGATCCAAAAATCGCTCTGGCCCTGTTTCACAAAAATTTAAACATCTCATAAAATATAAATCATATACCTGTTTCGTTTCTTCCATATGAAAATAGAATCATAATTATTCAATTCCATATTTTATTCATCATCTAATCATATGAAAATAGAATCATATACCTATTTCAAGGTTTCCACGGATTAACTAGCAATTTGACATACATAACACCAAAAAATGATCATAATTAGCCATTCCCATGGCTAATCATTACCAAGCATTTTTATACTACTTAATAACCATATCATAAGACCATATATACAATATGATTATAATGCTATACATGCCATACTATAAATATACAAGCCATTATGCCAAGATGGTATATACGGATAGTGTGAGCGTGCCTCCGACTGCTCCCGATTTCCAAGTGGCTTGTCAACACTACAAGGAATGAAAATGAGGGAGTAAGCATAAATGCTTAGTAAGTTCACATGCAAATAGCAAGTAACATAACCATATAAACAAACATAAAACATCAATTGCATAATCATCACCAAGACATTCATATCATATTTTCATTTATCATCTTACCATATTGTTGTTATATTAATTTTTCAACCCGAGGGTTAAGTACATACCTGTTCAAAGTATCCATTTCACAACACTTACCAATACGTCCCTTTCATCTTGAGTATTCCTCCATTTGAGTAGAACTTTACCCGTTGAACACATCGGAATATAATTCGGATACATGGAAAGTTTGCACATAAGTGCCACATATGTAGCCAAGCTACTATGTAACCCGCCCATAAGCAAACTCGGGCTCAACTCAACGAGCTCAGGCGTTCACATCCATAAGTGAACTCGGACTCAACTCAACGAGCTCGGATGCCTAGTTACATTTCACGAACTCGGACTCAACTCAACGAGTTCGGACATTCGCATCCATAAGTGAACTCGGACTCAACTCAACGGGTTCGGATGCCCAAATATCCCAGTGACATGTCACTTGTATCCTAATCCATTCCTAAGGTTCAACGGGACCTTTTTCCCAATCATGTGTCTCAACCATCTTCTACGAAATACCAATACCGATACTCGGTAGTATTTCACATTTTTCAAGTATATCACATAATTTGACATATTATCAAACAATTATCACGAGTATAATATTTCATAATAATTATCATATCATTTAAATAACGTAAAAACATTTAAAATAATAACTATGTTACCAACATTTACAGATGAACTTACCTAGTATGCGAAAATGGCTACTTTTACCATTTCGTCCACAACTTGGTATTTTCCCTATTTTTGCCCGAATTTTAGTTTTCCTTGCTCTGTCATTTAAAATATAGTCTAATTAGGACTCACATTTTTCAAATTGACCCAAAATCATATTTTAATAAAATTACAATTTTGCCCCTAAACTTTTGCATATTTACACTTTTGCCCCAAAGCTCATAAATTAAACTTCAGCCTATTTTCTTATGTTTTATGACATGCTGATAATTTTTCCCTTCTATGGCAACATCAAATTCTCACTCTAACATGTACTTATGGCTATTAGGTATTTTTACCGATTAAGCCCTTTTGCTCGTTCTCACTTAAAATCGAGTAGCACAAGTTGTCTAACATAATTTAAAACCTCGTATTCTATCATAAAACACCAAAATACACAAATTTCACCTATGGGTATTTTTCCAAATATAAACCCTAGGTTAAATTATTGCTAGCATAAGCTAAATCGAGCTACCGGGACTCCAAAAACGTAAAGAACTTGAAAAACGGGGCTAGAATGGACGTACAATCGAGCTTGGAAGCTTGAAAAACCCTAGCCATGGTTTCTCCTTGCTATATTCGGCCATGGGGTTGAAGATGAGCAAAATTGGCTTTTAATTTTGTATTTTAATTCATTTTACCCCTAAATGACCAAAATGCCCTTACTATTAAACTTTCCAAAAATTCCATCCATGTCCAATTTTTGTCCATAGACTTAGAAATTGGTAAAATTGCT
Organism: Gossypium longicalyx; assembly: GCA_025698465.1. Classification (NCBI taxonomy): domain Eukaryota; kingdom Viridiplantae; phylum Streptophyta; class Magnoliopsida; order Malvales; family Malvaceae; genus Gossypium; species Gossypium longicalyx. Next base: position 73,139,125 of record CM047002.1, on the reverse strand, counting down.
ATTTAAGACCTCCTAATTAATATTCCAAAGTAATTTTATACTAAAAACTTCTAGAATGCAAGTTTTGCAACTTATTCGATTTAGTCCCTAATTTCAAATTAAGCACTTTATGCATAGAATTTTGTCACGAAATTTTCACACAATCATGCAATCATATCATAAACCTAAAAATAATTATAAAATAATTATTTCTATCTCGAATTTGTGGTCACGAAACCACTATTCTGATTAGGCCCTAATTCGGGATATTACATATATGGCCCAGTCTAGTGTTTGTCACTTATTGCAGATTCTGTCCACGTGGGCCCACGAGCCCATTTCGGCCCATTGAGGCCCAATTGCACGAGAACACTTGTGGTGGCCTTTACAGCGTGTCGCCCAAGATTTATGGGCTCGGTTTACCCTACGAGCAATTACACGCTCGCGAGGCCTCAAATACTGAAGTTTCAGCTTTTTAGCTTTTCGGTTTTTTAGCTTTTTCCGATTCACAGTAACATAATGGTCTGAATACACACCTGCTTAGCGAGACGCATGAAGAATCCCACGTATACCGAACCTACACTCATCAAGACCTTCAGTTAATTAACTAACGATTTGAGTTAACCACATCATAACATTTAGCCCAAAAATACACCATCTAACCTTGATTGAATGAGGGTGGCTTAATCCACTAAGATCGCTAATCTAAACTTTATCACACGCTTTGCCAAGAATCTGAACTATAAACAAATCTTGTTAGATAGGATCAACTGCTATTCCATTAGCACAAAGACAACATTCGGCTTAACCCCAGACAATGAGATAGCATATTACCTTAATTGAACACTTGAGGAAAAAGGTTGTGGTTTCTTCAAAAACACTTGTACACCATTGCTCCTTGAAGAAACCCTAGAAATAAGGAAGGAATCATAAATCAATACCCGAAGAACAAAAGGAAAAGCATTCGGCTAAACTTAAAGCAAGGAAGCATAACCTCAACCCCTACCGATTGTCAGAGAATCTTATGAAAACCGAAATAGTTTAACTACAGAAGAACAGAAGAGCATTCGGCCAATCCCCAAATAGCAGAGTAACCGAAAATGATTAGTCACAAAGATGAAGGGTATTCGGCCTAAAATAAAAATGAGTATATCGAACGGAAACAGAAAAAGACGAATAAAGTACTTAGATGAAGAGAGAATTCAGCTAGAAAAGAAACCCAGAGAAAATCAAATAAAGAGAGAGGAGTGAAACTGTATTCGGCCAAGAATGAATAAAAAGTAGAAGAGGGATATCGAGTTCGGCCAAGAGCAAGAGGAATATTGAGAGTAGAAGAAAAGTGATTGAAGAGGAAAGAAAGACTAATGTGCTTGATTGTGGTTGTGAGAAGAAGAATGTAAGTCGACCAAACCAAAAACAAAAATACCAATTCGGCACCACCCAAAGGAAAAGAGAAAAATTCCCCAAAGCTTCCCCTAAGTGTCGAATGCACCTCCCTAAAGAGTCTTAAACTCGGCCAACACCTAAGCTACCAAAATTGCACAAACCAAAAGAAGAAAAGGACAAATGTTTAAACTAAAGAAATGACCAAAATCCTATTCGGCACTAAGTGGCATGACCGAATAGGTACCACAACTACCAATTTAGGCTACACTCCTTTCACACCTCAAACTCCTTAAAAATCTCCATGAATCTCTCCCCTTATCCCTCCTTGATATCCTTCATAACAAACACCAAGACCAGTTTAAACTCTCACACAACAGAGTTCGAAACCATTTCAAACTCTTACCGTCCCAAGTAGCAAAATTATCATCCCTTGCCTGCCATGGGATTCAAACTCAAGCCCTCTCAGTTGCCAAGTCACGCCACTTGCCATCAAGCCACAAGGCTTTTTGTGTCATTAATCAAACACAATTATTCATAAAGCCTAGGTGCCAGTGTCTAGGTTCTTTTAACTGCAAAAACCAAAATTTCTCAAAAGTCGAAGCTTGAACCCAGGACTTCCCAAACACTCCAAGACACACCCAAATCACATAGCCATTAAGGTCAACATGCAACTTATGCCAAAAGTGAAAAATTATAGACCCTATATTTCTGGGGCGTTACAGTAACACCCCAAACTTATATCCATTGCGAAAACAGAGTTCTGAGTATTAAGAAACTTTCAAGTACATTTTCAGATAATTTACAAAAATTACTATTCACTTTTCGAATTATTCGTAACGTCCCTTAAATAGACCCTCGAGGCCCAATATGAGCTTTAGAATCAATTCGGGACTTAATCGGGAACTCTAAAAATTTTCGTGAAATTTCAACATTTTTCCAAGTTCACAGGCTCACACGCTTGCGTGTGGTCTAAGGAACATGCTCGTGTGACCCTAGGACACACCCGTTCTGTAGGTCATGTTCGACCCCATGTAACTCTCTGACTTGTGCCACATGGGCCGCCACACGCCTATGTGCTAGGCCGTGTGGTTAATTAAATTCTTCAAAATTAGGTACAGGTTTCACACGGAGAAGACATACGCCCGTGTTCTAGGCCGTATAGCACACACAGCTAAGACACACGCTTGTGTGTTTGCCCGTGTGCTCAATTCTGAGCATTATGTTTTCTCAAATTTAAGATGCAAGGGACACACGACCTAACCGCATGCCCATGTACCAGGCCGTGTGTCACACATAGTCTAGAGACATGCCCGTGTGTCTGCCCGTGTGGACAAAATAAAGCCATTTCTAGCTTCATTTCTCACCTAAATTTTTTTTACTAAATTCTTTCACCAAACTTACATCCAAGCACCAACCAACCAATCCAAGCACTAAATTCAAGCAATTTATAACATCTAAAATGATATATTGTTACATGCATTCTTGCTTTTAATCTTACCTTTTATAAGCATACTCATTTAACCTTTCTCAACCAATCAATAGTAAACATTTATGTTATCTCCATACAATAAACTTAATACATATACATATACCAAAACATAATCTTAACTAGTCATTCCAATGGCTAGATTACAATAATCATTTACATTCACATGCCAATATAACCAATTTATCCGATACATGCCATTATAACCGTAACTGATTTACCATATGTATCGAAATAGGTCGATGGATAGTGTGAGTGATCTCCACCAAGCTTCCAATCCAACGAGCTTCTAATTTACTATAAAGCAATGTAAATAATTATGCTTAGTAAGTTCGTATAACATGGTACTTAACTTTCCATTCATTCTATTTTGAGGTAACTATGTAAGGCATATTCAATCAATTTGACCTCAAGCCCTGCACATATTCTCATTGCCCTTGTTAGTCATATATTCCATAATAACATCAAAACATATATGGGCTCAACAACGATCAAGTTTCTAGGCATATTTGCTTTCCACAACATGTATTCATTTAACATGTATAAATCATCTCTTTATATTACAAGTATAATTTCATAATAATTCATCTCGAGTTTAGATTATTTCATGTTAGAACTTCACTCATATCATTTGAAATATCAAGGTCATAAATAGTACACTCAAGGGGTACAAATCTATAATCAAGGATGAACATACTCATCAAATAAATTTTGTAACAGCCCAGCCGAATTTTAGATAAATTGGAATAGTGGCTTTCGGACCACAAATCCGAGATTGTAAAATTATTTTAATATTATTTTTGGTGTTTACAATATGTGATTATATGTGTGAAAGTTTTGTGTGATAATTTTATCGTTTATTTGGTTAATTTGACTAAAGGACTAAATCCCATAAAATGCAAAAGTTGCATCCTATATGATAAAGGTGTCTATTTGTTATGTCTTATTAAATGTGAAGTCCTTATGTTGTAAATAGACCATTGATAGTGGGAATGGACATAAATGGTCTTATATTTGATGATTAAATGGTTTATTAATCAAGGGTAAAATAGTAAACAAAGTATTATGTTAAAATAAATAAAAGAAAAATAATTAGTGGCATGTATAGCTAAACTTTTACACATGCTAAGTTAGTCTGAGAATCGACTAAACCTGCTCTGATACCACCAAATGTAACGCCCCGTACCCGATACCATTGCCGGAGTCGAACACGAGGTGTTAACAGGCTTAATTCATTGCTTAAACAGCTCAAACAATTTAATTTTAGAAATTTCAAACAAGCTGGCTAACTGCGTCACAGTTGCTTAAAAATTCATATCTCGAGTTCTGAAACGCAAAATCCAATTCTGTAAATTTTCCTTGAAACTAGACTCATATATCTATTTACTAATTGTTTTTCTAGAATTTTTGGCTAGGCCAATTAGTACAGTTTATTAGTTAAAGTCTCCCCTGTTTTAGGGTTTGACTGCTCTGACCTCTGTGTATTACGAATCAGATATCTCTCTGTACAGAATTTCAATGACTATGAAGTTTGTTTCTCTTAAAACTAGACTCAATAAGAAATCTGTATCTATAAATTATGACTTCTAATTATTTTTATACAATTTATGGTGAATTTCCAAAGTCATAATAGGGGATCCAAAAATCGCTCTGGCCCTGTTTCACAAAAATTTAAACATCTCATAAAATATAAATCATATACCTGTTTCGTTTCTTCCATATGAAAATAGAATCATAATTATTCAATTCCATATTTTATTCATCATCTAATCATATGAAAATAGAATCATATACCTATTTCAAGGTTTCCACGGATTAACTAGCAATTTGACATACATAACACCAAAAAATGATCATAATTAGCCATTCCCATGGCTAATCATTACCAAGCATTTTTATACTACTTAATAACCATATCATAAGACCATATATACAATATGACTATAATGCTATACATGCCATACTATAAATATACAAGCCATTATGCCAAGATGGTATACGGATAGTGTGAGCGTGCCTCCGATCGTTCCCGATTTCCAAGCTGGCTTGTCAACACTACAAGGAATGAAAATGAGGGAGTAAGCATAAATGCTTAGTAAGTTCACATGCAAATAGCAAGTAACATAACCATATAAACAAACATAAAACATCAATTGCATAATCATCACCAAGACATTCATATCATATTTTCATTTATCATCTTACCATATTGTTGTTATATTAATTTTTCAACCCGAGGGTTAAGTACATACCTGTTCAAAGTATCCATTTCACAACACTTACCAATACGTCCCTTTCATCTTGAGTATTCCTCCATTTGAGTAGAACTTTACCCGTTGAACACATCGGAATATAATTCGGATACATGGAAAGTTTGCACATAAGTGCCACATATGTAGCCAAGCTACTATGTAACCCGCCCATAAGCAAACTCGGGCTCAACTCAACGAGCTCAGGCGTTCATATCCATAAGTGAACTCGGACTCAACTCAACGAGCTCGGATGCCTAGTTACATTTCACGAACTCGGACTCAACTCAACGAGTTCGGACATTCGCATCCATAAGTGAACTCGGACTCAACTCAACGGGTTCGGATGCCCAAATATCCCAGTGACATGTCACTTGTATCCTAATCCATTCCTAAGGTTCAACGGGACCTTTTTCCCAATCATGTGTCTCAACCATCTTCTACGAAATGCCAATACCGATACTCGGTAGTATTTCACATTTTTCAAGTATATCACATAATTTGACATATTATCAAACAATTATCACGAGTATAATATTTCATAATAATTATCATATCATTTAAATAACGTAAAAACATTTAAAATAATAACTATGTTACCAACATTTACAGATGAACTTACCTAGTATGCGAAAATGGCTACTTTTACCATTTCGTCCACAACTTGGTATTTTCCCTATTTTTGCCCGAATTTTAGTTTTCCTTGCTCTGTCATTTAAAATATAGTCTAATTAGGACTCACATTTTTCAAATTGACCCAAAATCATATTTTAATAAAATTACAATTTTGCCCCTAAACTTTTGCATATTTACACTTTTGCCCCAAAGCTCATAAATTAAACTTCAGCCTATTTTCTTATGTTTTATGACATGCTGGTAATTTTTCCCTTCTATGGCAACATCAAATTCTCACTCTAACATGTACTTATGGCTATTAGGTATTTTTACCGATTAAGCCCTTTTGCTCGTTTTCACTTAAAATCGAGTAGCACAAGTTGTCTAACATAATTTAAAACCTCGTATTCTATCATAAAACACCAAAATACACAAATTTCACCTATGGGTATTTTTCCAAATATAAACCCTAGGTTAAATTATTGCTAGCATAAGCTAAATCGAAGCTCACAGGGACTCCAAAAACGTAAAGAACTTGAAAAACGGGGCTAGAATGGACTTACAATCGAGCTTGGAAGCTTGAAAAACCCTAGCCATGGTTTCTCCTTGCTATATTCGGCCATGGGGTTGAAGATGAGAAAAATTGGCTTTTAATTTTGTATTTTAATTCATTTTACCCCTAAATGACCAAAATGCCCTTACTATTAAACTTTCCAAAAATTCCATCCATGTCCAATTTTTGTCCATAGACTTAGAAATTGGTAAAATTGCTATTTAAGACCTCCTAATTAATATTCCAAAGTAATTTTATACTAAAAACTTCTAGAATGCAAGTTTTGCAACTTATTCGATTTAGTCCCTAATTTCAAATTAAGCACTTTATGCATAGAATTTCGTCACGAAATTTTCACACAATCATGCAATCATATCATAAACTTAAAAATAATTATAAAATAATTATTTCTATCTCAAATTTGTGGTCACGAAACCACTATTCTGATTAGGCCCTAATTCGGGATATTACATATATGGCCCAGTCTAGTGTTTGTCACTTATTGCAGATTCTGTCCACGTGGGCCCACGAGCCCATTTCGGCCCATTGAGGCCCAATTGCACGAGAACACTTGTGGTGGCCTTTACAGCGTGTCGCCCAAGATTTATGGGCTCGGTTTACCCTACGAGCAATTACACGCTCGCGAGGCCTCAAATACTGAAGTTTCAGCTTTTTAGCTTTTCGGTTTTTTAGCTTTTTCCGATTCACAGTAACATAATGGTCTGAATACACACCTGCTTAGCGAGACGCATGAAGAATCCCACGTATACCGAACCTACACTCATCAAGACCTTCAGTTAATTAACTAACGATTTGAGTTAACCACATCATAACATTTAGCCCAAAAATACACCATCTAACCTTGATTGAATGAGGGTGGCTTAATCCACTAAGATCGCTAATCTAAACTTTATCACACGCTTTGCCAAGAATCTGAACTATAAACAAATCTTGTTAGATAGGATCAACTGCTATTCCATTAGCACAAAGACAACATTCGGCTTAACCCCAGACAATGAGATAGCATATTACCTTAATTGAACACTTGAGGAAAAAGGTTGTGGTTTCTTCAAAAACACTTGTACACCAATGCTCCTTGAAGAAACCCTAGAAATAAGGAAGGAATCATAAATCAATACCCGAAGAACAAAAGGAAAAGCATTCGGCTAAACTTAAAGTAAGGAAGCATAACCTCAACCCCTACCGATTGTCAGAGAATCTTATGAAAACCGAAATAGTTTAACTACAGAAGAACAGAAGAGCATTCGGCCAATCCCCAAATAGCAGAGTAACCGAAAATGATTAGTCACAAAGATGAAGGGTATTCGGCCTAAAATAAAAATGAGTATATCGAACGGAAACAGAAAAAGACGAATAAAGTACTTAGATGAAGAGAGAATTCAGCTAGAAAAGAAACCCAGAGAAAATCAAATAAAGAGAGAGGAGTGAAACTGTATTCGGCCAAGAATGAATAAAAAGTAGAAGAGGGATACTGAGTTCGGCCAAGAGCAAGAGGAATATTGAGAGTAGAAGAAAAGTGATTGAAGAGGGAAAGAAAGACTAATGTGCTTCGATTGTGGTTGTGAGAGAAGAAGAACAGAAGTCGACCAAACCAAAAACAAAAATACCAATTCGGCACCACCCAAAGGAAAAGAGAAAAATTCCCCAAAGCTTCCCCTAAGTGTCAAATGCACCTCCCTAAAGAGTCTTAAACTCGGCCAACACCTAAGCTACCAAAATTGCACAAACCAAAAGAAGAAAAGGACAAATGTTTAAACTAAAGAAATGACCAAAATCCTATTCGGCACTAAGTGGCATGACCGAATAGGTACCACAACTACCAATTTAGGCTACACTCCTTTCACACCTCAAACTCCTTAAAAATCTCCATGAATCTCTCCCCTTATCCCTCCTTGATATCCTTCATAACAAACACCAAGACCAGTTTAAACTCTCACACAACAGAGTTCGAAACCATTTCAAACTCTTACCGTCCCAAGTAGCAAAATAATCATCCCTTGCCTGCCATGGGATTCAAACTCAAGCCCTCTCAGTTGCCAAGTCACGCCACTTGCCATCAAGCCACAAGGCTTTTTGTGTCATTAATCAAACACAATTATTCATAAAGCCTAGGTGCCAGTGTCTAGGTTCTTTTAACTGCAAAAACCAAAATTTCTCAAAAGTCGAAGCTTGAACCCAGGACTTCCCAAACACTCCAAGACACACCCAAATCACATAGCCATTAAGGTCAACATGCAACTTATGCCAAAAGTGAAAAATTATAGACCCTCTATTTCTGGGGCGTTACAGTAACACCCCAAACTTATATCCATTGCCGAAACAGAGTTACAGAGTATTACCGAAACTTTCAGTACATTTTCAGATAATTTACAAAAATTACTATTCACTTTTCAGAATTATTCGTAACGTCCCTTAAATAGACCCTCGAGGCCCAATATGAGCTTTAGAATCAATTCGGGACTTAATCGGGAACTCTAAAAAATTTTCGTGAAATTTCAACATTTTTCCAAGTTACAGGGCTCACACGCCCGTGTGGTCTAAGGAACATGCTCGTGTGACCCTAGGACACACCCGTTCTGTAGGTCATGTTCGACCCCATGTAACTCTCTGACTTGTGCCACATGGGCGGCCACACGCCTATGTGCTAGGCCGTGTGGTTAATTAAATTCTTCAAAATTAGGTACAGGTTTCACACGGAGAAGACATACGCCCGTGTTCTAGGCCGTATAGCACACACAGCTAAGACACACGCTTGTGTGTTTGCCCGTGTGCTCAATTCTGAGCATTATGTTTTCTCAAATTTAAGATGCAAGGGACACACGACCTAACCGCACGCCCATGTACCAGGCCGTGTGTCACACATAGTCTAGAGACATGCCCGTGTGTCTGCCCGTGTGGACAAAATAAAGCCATTTCTAGCTTCATTTCTCACCTAAATTTTTTTTACTAAATTCTTTCACCAAACTTACATCCAAGCACCAACCAACCAATCCAAGCACTAAATTCAAGCAATTTATAACATCTAAAATGATATATTGTTACATGCATTCTTGCTTTTAATCTTACCTTTTATAAGCATACTCATTTAACCTTTCTCAACCAATCAATAGTAAACATTTATGTTATCTCCATACAATAAACTTAATACATATACATATACCAAAACATAATCTTAACTAGTCATTCCAATGGCTAGATTACAATAATCATTTACATTCACATGCCAATATAACCAATTTATCCGATACATGCCATTATAACCGTAACTGATTTACCATATGTATCGAAATAGGTCGATGGATAGTGTGAGTGATCTCCACCAAGCTTCCAATCCAACGAGCTTCTAATTTACTATAAAACAGGTAAATAATTATGCTTAGTAAGTTCGTATAACATGGTACTTAACTTTCCATTCATTCTATTTTGAGGTAACTATGTAAGGCATATTCAATCAATTTGACCTCAAGCCCTGCACATATTCTCATTGCCCTTGTTAGTCATATATTCCATAATAACATCAAAACATATATGGGCTCAACAACGATCAAGTTTCTAGGCATATTTGCTTTCCACAACATGTATTCATTTAACATGTATAAATCATCTCTTTATATTACAAGTATAATTTCATAATAATTCATCTCGAGTTTAGATTATTTCATGTTAGAACTTTACTCATATCATTTGAAATATCAAGGTCATAAATAGTACACTCAAGGGGTACAAATCTATAATCAAGGATGAACATACTCATCAAATAAATTTTGTAACAGCCCAGTTTTAGATAAATTGGAATAGTGGCTTTCGGACCACAAATCCGAGATTGTAAAATTATTTTAATATTATTTTTGGTGTTTACAATATGTGATTATATGTGTGAAAGTTTTGTGTGATAATTTTATCGTTTATTTGGTTAATTTGACTAAAGGACTAAATCCCATAAAATGCAAAAGTTGCATCCTATATGATAAAGGTGTCTATTTGTTATGTCTTATTAAATGTGAAGTCCTTATGTTGTAAATAGACCATTGATAGTGGGAATGGACATAAATGGTCTTATATTTGATGATTAAATGGTTTATTAATCAAGGGTAAAATAGTAAACAAAGTATTATGTTAAAATAAATAAAAGAAAAATAATTTAAAACTTATATTCTCATCTTTTATACCGAAATTGAAGAAAGAAATAGGGTTTGGAATGCTTAAACCATTCGGCACTTGTGTGGCTTGATTAAGGTATGTATTTTGCTCGGTTTTTGATGATTTCTACGTTTTTGTGATCGTTGCTTCGTGTTCTAGCTAGCCCATGCTTCAATTTTTGAAAGTGTTGATGATTTTGAAAGTTGCCATTGATGAATGCTTGAGTTCTTGAATGTTTGATGATGGAAAATGAGTATTTGTTAATAGATTATTATGTTTTGTAAAGTGATTTTTAGTGAAATTTCATAAAATGGGTTAATTTGATAGACCCTCGGTTTACATCTCAATTCTGGAGCAAATTGCAAGAAGCTCTAGGTACTCAGTTACACTTTAGCACTGCATTTCATCCCCAAACAGATGGTCAATTTGAACAGGTAATATAGATCTTGGAAGATATGCTTCGATGTTGTATACTTGAGTTTGAAGGTAATTGGAAAAGGTATTTGCCTTTGGTTGAATTTGCTTATAATAACATTTATCAGTCTAGTATTAACATGGCACCATATGAAGCCTTGTATGGACCCAAATGTAGAACTCCATTGTACTGGACAGAACTCAGTGAGAAAAAGTTACACGGAGTTGACTTGGGTCAATAGACCGAGGAAAAAGTGAAAGTAATTCGAGACAGCTTGAAAACAGCCTCTGATCATCAAAAGTCCTACGCTAATTTGAAACGAAAAGAAATAGAATTTCAAGTCGGTATTCTTGAAATTGTTGCCTTGGAAGAAAGTTCTCCGTTTTGGACGCAAAGGAAAATTGAGTCCACGGTTCATTAGACCATATAAGATTATAGAAAGAATTGGACCAGTTGCATATCAATTAGCTTTACCACCAGAGCTTGATCGAACGATATCGATCCGATCCTTCACATGTTATCTCTCTGACAGAGGTAGAGATTCAGCCTGATATGACATATGGTGAAAAACCAATCAAAATCTTAGCCCAGGAAATAAAAGAGTTAAGAAATAAGAAGCTAGCTTTAGTAAAAGTTCTTTGGCAATGACACGATATAGAAGAGGCTACTTGGGAGCTGGAGGATATTATGGGGAAGTAATACCTGTATCTTTTTACTGGTAAGATTTTCGAGGACGAAAATCCCTAAAGGGGGGAGAGTTGTGACAACCCATTTTATTCAATGAAATCAGAACAGTGGTTTCGGGACCACAAATCCAATCCAAAAATAAGGTTTATTTTTATTTCATTATATGGCCCTAATGTAATAAGCATGTCGTGTGAAATTTTTTATACGAAAATTTTATTAATTAAGTGCTTAATTACGAGAAGGACTAAATCACATAAAATGTGAAAGTTGAATTCTAGTAGCTATAAGGATTAAATAGCTCTGGAATTCAAATTTAGAGGTCCTTATATGGTAATTAGACCAATAAAGAAAAGTATGTAGATTCTTGGTGACTCATCCATGGAAAAATTAGAAAAGGTCAAGGACTAAATTGGAATTTAAAATAATTAAATTAATTAAAAGATGATAAAAGAAAATATCATCTTATTTTCATCATCTTCAACCTAAAAACACATGGAAACCCTAGTGAGAGAAAAGAAACTTTCAATGCCTAATTGGGTAAGTTTTCTTGTCTCGTTTTTAGTAATTTTGGTATTTTTGAAACCTGGATAGCTTCATCTCTATATTTAAGGGATTAATTTGAAAAATTATCAAGGTATGAAAAATGGGCCATGGATGTATATGCTGGAAATTAGAAATTTATTGTAGAAAATGAAACATTATTGATAGATAAACAACTTTTACAAAGTGATTTTTGATGAAAACATGATTTAGGGAATAAAATGAAAAGTTGTAAAATTTGATGAAAAATTCTGAAATTTTATGAATACATGTGCTGGAAAATTTGTAATGGGGCTTTGGTTAGGCTTGGAATATGGAGTAATTTGCACAAGATTTATTTTCCGGGCCTAGGGACAAAATTGAAATTTATGAAAAAGTTAAGGGCAAAATGGTAATTTTGCCTAGGACATAAATTCAATCTATTTGAATATGAAATGTGTGAAATTGATGGTTAAATTCATTTATATAGATCCAAAAAATACTAATTCGAGGTTAGATCGAGGAAAAGAAAAGGTTACGGATTAGTAAACTTTTTACTCGAACAAGTGTCGAGGTAAGTTCGTGTAACTTAATCTGGCATGTAAATATGTTTAATTGAATGTTGTGTTGTATGGAATGTGATTTATATTGATGTACATTACTTGAAGGTTATCATGAGAAATTTAATACATGCTTGAAATGATGAAAAAGGGGTTAAGTCCCGATTGAATATTGAATTCTTATGATTATATATGCTTTCTGAAACTAATAAGGTCTTGTATTTGTTGTGGACGGGATTTAGCTCAGACGAGTAATCCCATTGACCTTGTTATAGAAAGGATTTAGCTTGAATTGGTAATCCTATTATACGATATGTGGCTCAAGAGAGTGTTTCTTGGTTAAGTGCCCTAAGGGATACCCTTGAATAAGGAATTGACAGATTATTGAATCGTACACTTCGAGTGTACTACTTGAGCATCCATCGGAATTCAATGATTCAATGGACATATAACTCTTGACATGGCATGAAAATCTTGAGATTATATGATAATACCTTGAAAGAATATTGCTTGATGAGCTCATCTATGTTACTTGATTGATATGAAGATTTTGGTGACTAACATGTTTGATTGAATGTATGTGATTAGGCAATTTAGCCAAATGGATAGAAACATAACATTGTATGCCTAGATTTAATAAGCAAGGTTGGTAAGTTTAGTTTCCGTTATACGAACTTACTAAGCATGTAATGCTTACCCTATTTTATTTTCCCCTATTTTATAGTGCTCGGAAGCTCGCGAGGATTGGAGATCACTAGAGCATCGTCACACTATCAACTAGTCATTTTGGGTATACTTAGTAAAATCATTTTGGTACAATGGCATGTATAGGACAATTTTGCCAATAGTCGCTTGAAATGTTATTTTGTAACATAGCCATTGGAATGGCTAGCAATGGTTCATTTTGGTATGACTAAGTAGATTATTATGATATATATATATACACATGTGTTATGTTAAGAAAATGTGACCAATGTTGTGAAATGCCTAAGTTAAACTAAGGTAAGGTTGTGATCATGTATGCTTGTAATGATATGCCTTGTTGAATGATGAAGTTTGTTTAATTTGAATGCTTGGAATGGCTTGTATTGGTTGAATGTTTCAAGTGCAGGTCTTGGGTGAAATTTTGGGTGTGAAATGAAGCTAGAAATGGTTTCATTTTGTCCACACGGGCAATACACGGGTGTGTGCCTAGACCTTGTGTGACACACGGCCTGGTAACATGGGCATGTGGTTAGGCTATGTGTCCCTTGCACCTTAATTTTGAGAAACAGAATGCTCAGAATTGAGCACATGGGCAGAGACACGAGCGTGTGTCTCAGCCGTGTGTGCCACAAAGCCTAAAACACGGGTGTGTGTCTTGGCCGTGTGAAACCTGCACCTAACTTTGAATTGAATTAATTAACCACACGGCCTAGAACACGGGAGTGCGGCATGGTCGTGTGTGCAAGTCAGAGTGTTACACGGGATAAAACATGGCCTCTAACTTGGGTGTGTCCCTTGGACCACACGGGTGTGTGAGCCCCGAACCTTGGAAAAATTTGTAATTTTGCGAAAAATTCTTAGAGGTCCCGATTAAGTCCTGACTCAATTCTAATGCTCGTATTGGGTCTCGAGGGCCCAATGAAGGGAAGTTATGAATGATATCGGTAAATGAATAGTAATTTATATAAGTTATTTGTAAATGTTTCCAAATGTTCCGGTAATACTCTTAAACCCTGTTCCAACAATGATATGGATTAGGGGTGTTACATAAATACATATACAAACCAAGAATCATGGATAAGCATAGCAATTGATTAAGTTTCATATACACGTATCATCAAATTCAAATTTCCATATACTATGTAGCAACATTTCCATATAATTCATGTACCCTTGTAATAGTACATAATGAACCCTTATCATTTCATATCAGAATAATGCCCATTGAACCATTTAGGACACCGTTGGGTACCTAGGATAGCTCACATATAGTGTGCTAACTCATATAACTGTAATCTGTCAAATCTTGTACATGTATGCTCATACGAGCTCTGAATCAGTATGCTCACTCGAGCTGTAAATTGGTAAGCTCTTACGAGCTGTAAATCAGTATGCTCTCAGGAGTTGTGGGTCAGAACGTAGCTACTTGATGCTGCTCACTGGAGCTGTGGAGTTTCTGTAACACATGCAAGACTTCAGCCATCAATAGGATGTTCAGGACCAGTACGCAAATAATGTAAACCCTAATGACATGTCATTTGTATCCTACGAATTTTTAAGGTTCAAACGGGGCTCGGTAATCGTCGTATGTCGTTGGATATGCAATCGGTATATATGTATGACATTTCACAACACATGTGTAATTTAATTAAAAACATATAAAATTGATTTAATTACACAAACTTACCTCGACAAGTAAATATAGATTCGGAGGCAACTAATCCGAGACATTTTCTTTGCCCCGATCTAAAGCCATACGAGGTCTGTCTTGATCAATACAGATAAAATTAGCTCAATTCAATATGTATTCTATTCAATTTAACCTAAAATTGTATTTTAGTAAAATTATCATTTTGCCCTTATACTTTCAATTTCTTTGTAATTTAGTCTCTAGCTCATAAAAATGGAAACTCATAAAATTCCACCACAACCCACTATGACCGAATATAAATAAGGCCCCTAACAAGCCCTATATTACATTTAGTTTACAAATTCACCATGTAAAATTTTCTATTTTTCAATTTAATCCCTAATTGATAATTTCATAAAAAAATCTCTTTACAGAAATTATTTATCTAACAACAACCATCAATTTTCTATCATCAAACATCAAAACTCATGTATATTTTATAATGAAAAAACTCTAATAGTTAACAGATTCACAAATTAGTCCTCGAGCTATCTAGGCTAAGTTACAACGATCCCCGAAAACATAGAAATAATTAAAAATAGGACAAAAATTCATTCCAATGTAATGTAAATTGTTTTTCCAAAAATTCAAGCTCCCAAGGTTTTCTTTTGCTTATGAAAATCGTTTGAAGAATAAATAAAAGATGAAATCTTGTTTTATTTTATTAAATTTATCATTAGTTACCAATTTACTTTATTAACCTTTAAAAACTTGAAAAATTACACAAAATGCCAAGCCGTCATATTCCACTATCTTATTTATGGTCTAATTACCATTTAAGACTCATACTTCAAGGTTCTATAGCTTTTTAATACCTTTAGCTACTAGAAATCAACTTTTGAACATTACACGATTTAGTCCTTCTTATCAAATTGAGCATGTAAACGGTAAAATTTCTTAATTAATTTTTTATACGGTACTACTATCATGCTATAGGCAGTAAAATAATAAAAATAATAATTTTTTTATTTCGGATTTGTGGTCCCAAATGTAACACCCCTCACCCGGACTCAACACCGGAATAGGGTTACAGAGCATTATCAGACTTACAAAATAATTAAACATCCATTTAGCATACATTTTCTCAATTCAAGCATTCATTATTCAATCTCAATCAATTTGTCCCTTATACGAGCCTACGAGGCGCTAAACATGCTTTGGGAGTGATTCGAGACTAAACCAATAACTCAAGAAACTTTCACAAAACTTTGAAATTTTTTCTCAAAACAGGGACACACACGCCCTTGTGGCCAAGTTGTGTGTCTCACACGACCACCAGACATGCCCGTGTCACAAGCTGTGTGGACATTCGAAATGGGAGTACATGGCCGTGTCCCAGCCCGTGTCCAACCCCGTGTAGCTCTCTGACTTGGGTCACACAGCCAACACACATGCTCGTGTGGCTAGCCCACATGCCCTAAAAATGGCCACACAAGCCCGTGTGCCAGGCTATGTGCTAGACCATGTCGAACTTGTAGGGTATACTGACTTATGCCACACGGCCAAGTCACACACCCGTGTGTGAGGCCGTGTGGAGCATACTAACTTGATTTCTAAAACCACACCAGGGGATACACGGCCGTGTAACACAACCTTGTGTCACACACGACTGAGACACACGCCCGTGTCTTTACCCGTGTGGACAAAAATAGGCTATCTACTAAACCAAATTGCCACCCTATTTTTACATACCTGCACAAGCATAATTTGCAACATTTTATAACTCAATAGGTAGCTAATCCACAACATTTCATACACATATTATACCAATTCAACTTCAATCATTTCTTAATTCAATATTCAAACAATATAACCAAGCGAATATGATAATCAAATACCTAAATTAAAATCAAACATTTTCCATTCATATGTCTATCACATATCAAGACAACATTTGCATATTTCCATTCCATTTACTACTTGCCAAAACATACCATATTGAATACTTATACGCAACCCAAAGCATTATACCAAGTTAAGCCAAATTACATGGCTTTATCTTATACCAAAACATATATCAAAATCACTAGCTCAAGTAACCATAACTATCATCTTTATAACTAGCCTATACATGTCATATTTACATATATCCATAAGTTTAAAGATACTAATCGGAAACTTGATAGTGTGATGCGTATCTCTTACTTTATCCAAATCGAGCGAGCTATCGAACCTCTATAAAACATGGAAAAGAAACAGAGTAAGCTTTATAGCTTAGTAAGCCCGTATAATTTAGAATTAAACTTACCATTTATACATGATCAAGACAATAAATAAGGTATATTCAATTCAATTACCAAACCCCTAAAAAAAATCACTCATCAACAAGTTAGTCATATAAGTGCATGTAATCATCCATTATCATTTTCGCCCTTTTGAGAAATGATCAGTAAGCCCCTCTTGAATTGATGGACAGTAAGCTCTATTGAGCTAAACGGTAAGCTCTGACGAGCTGAAAATAGTAAGCTCTTATGAGCTGATATATCGGTAAGCTCATACGAGCTGTGGTGAGTCCGCAACACATGCAAGATCTAGACCAACATGGTAACCCTAGTGATATGTCACTCATATCCTATGACTTTATAAAGTTCAAATGGAACTCGGTATTTAATAATTCTCATCAATTATGCATTCAAACTCAGTAATACCATTTTCTTAATTATACTTTCATTTTAAATAATTTACAAGTATTTAAAAATTCGGTTCTAATTATACGAACTTACCTCGAGTTGCTTGGATGAAAATTCATCCACTTTTCCTTCTCCTGGATCTAATCCCGATCTCAGCTTATCTTGATCTATATATTATCAGATTTAGCACATTCAACATTCGATCTATTCAATTTAGCCTATAATTTACAATTTGGTAAATTTACATATTTGCCCCTAATGTTTCACATTTTCATAGTTTGATCCTTATCACATAAAAGTGCAAATTCATGCAATTCAGTACAAACCCATGCCTAACTAAATTAATACATGTTACTAGCAGCCCTTATTTCCAATTTATTCACACTTCTAACCACCACATTTCACATTTTCTCAATTTAATCCCTTTTTTGACATTTTTGTCAAAAATCACTTTACAAAAGCTATTAATCTAACATTAAACTTTCAAAATCTATCACAACTCATCAAATTACTCAAGCATTCAATGATGGCAACATCATAAATCTTTAACAGTTTTGAAATTTAAGGTACGGGCTAGCTAGAATACGAAGCAACGATCTGAAAAACATAGAAATCATTAAAAATGGAGCAAAAACCGTACCTTAATTAGCTATTAAAGCTTGGCTGAATGAAGAAGATAAAAATGGTGTTCTTTGCCCTAATTTCGGTTGAAGCATGAAGAAATAAAAGATGATATCTTTGTTTCTTTTATTTTATTCACCTTAATTATTAATTTACTTAAATAACCTTATTATATAATCATCAAAATCACTTAATATATACCCAAAATTGTCCACTCACAAATATAATGGTTTAATTACAACATAAGGACCTTTAATTTAAATAACCATAGCTATTAGCCACCTTTAGCTATTACAACTCAAGTTTTACTCTTTACGTGATTTAGTCCTTTTTTATCAAATTAACTATTCAAACGATAAAATTTCTTCACGAAACTTTCACACATACATACTATCATGCTGTAAACACTAAAAATAATATTAAAAAAAATTTACGACCTCAGATTTGTGGTCTCGAAATCACTATTCTGATTTGACTAAAAACAGGCTGTTACACCAAAACCATTGTTCTGATTTCACTGAAAACGGGCTATTACAAAGTTAGTTATTTGATTTTAATATTGTATACGTGATTATTCCTCTACAAATTGTTATTCTGTTTTGCCACAGCCTACTTCATATAGTTTATAGTAATAGCTGAATCAAATTAATCCTATCCGATCCCTCAAAAGACGATCTTACTTACTACTTTATTACTTGATTCGATGTGTACACTTGCACATTCGCATATTACGTTCACACGCGACAATACTGACGTAATAGTTTTTTAAATATTTGCTAAGTGGTCTCAATGCTTGATGTATGTCCATTTTATGTTTGGTTGTCGTATGCTAGCACGGTTAAACGTTAATTTGAGGTTACCTGTCTTAATAATCGCATGTTTGCTTTAGTAACAAAAGAAAGTAAAGATGTTTGTGTATTAAATGTGAGTATTATGATGAAGTCGATGTGAGACAGTGGTGTAGCATCCTAGAACTCGGGCTCAACGACCGAGCTGGATATAGTGTAACACCCCAAACCCGGCCTAGACGTTATGACAGAATCTATGATGTCACATTAGAGTGTTATTCCAAAACATAAATTTGATGAAAAATCGATCTTCATAAAAACTTCTTAGGGTTGTTAACAAAGATTTGGGATGCTATTTCAATGTGAAAATAACTCAAGTTGTTTTAGAAATTTTTAGTGATATTGATTTGTCTTTACACTTTAAACCGGTGTTTGTTTAAAAAACTTTCACTATTCGGGTTGCGTAAACGTGATGTTTCTAGAAAACATTTGTTTATATTTTCTTAAAAATTCGAGTCCTATTACTAATAGGTAAAATAAAGTAATTAAATTCCCAAATTAAAATAAAAATTTCAGAGGCCTTATTACATAATGAAAAACCCAAAAATAAAATCTTAAATATAGTAAATTAATAAAACAACTACGTTGAGTGGCCACCTTTGAGCCCTTCGTCGTCTCGATCCCTCTAAGCCTGGGGATTACCTGCACAGATAACAGATAGGTGAGTTTACGAAAACTCAGTGTGTGAAATCCCAAAGTAGCAAACAATCAGAGCAAACGTAATTTGGGCCTAGGCCCATTATTTCAGTTAGGGCCTTAGCCCCTTTTTAGTAACAGTAGCAGTCTGGGCCTGAGCCCATTTCAGTAACAGAGGCAGTCTAGGCCTTAGCCCATTTCAGTACAACATGCAAACAAAGAATCCTACCCAATCCATCCACTACACACCATCCCGTACCAGCCCTACACACCATGTGGGTATAAAATCGACCCACCCAGCCCTACACACCAAGTCGTACTGATTTCGATACTAAAACAGTAATTGCAGCAGAGCTGCCAGAAATAGGCTTATAGCCTCTCAGTACACTTCCTCCAAAATCATATATCCCACCTCATGTAATGCAACATAATATCATATGTATATGCAGGAATGTCATGCTAAAAAACAGTTATACATCATACAGGGGTATTTCAGTCAATTTACCTTAAAAGGGTATAATGATCATTTCATCAATACGGGGTTTAAGAATACTTACTGACCCAATAGTAGGTCCACAGTCGTCTCAGGTGACCTGTGCAACCTTATTAGACATTCAGTGATAATGGGCCTACAGCCCATATTGCAGCCCATGTGGGCCCATACTCTCATATGGCCCACATAGCCCAGAAATGGCCCTAGCTGTGTAGTTTACATAGCCTAGCCCACAATTTACCATATTTTCTACGATTTGTCCATGTGGGGCTCACAAGCCCATTGGGCCCACACGGCCCAGTTCGGCCCAAAATGGCCCAATATCAGTTTGATACACGAGAACGCTCATGGCCATCCCATCACCCACTCGGCCGTATTTTATTACACGGCCTGCCACACGGGGGGCTACATGCCCGTGTGGTGTCGATAGCCCACTTTTCGGCTTTTGCTATCACACATAAAAAGATAGTGTTTACACACCTGTTATGAAACGTACGCCTAGCCCAAGAGTTCCCCAAACCTACATTCCAACGCGATAATCAGTTAGTTGATTAATACTAGGGTTAATCACCCTTCTTTTATTCCAAGTTTAAGATAACATCCGATACCTATCTTAATCGTAAGAGTGAATAACCCTGCTTAGAACCGTTGGTGAAAGGCGGGTTTACTCTCCTAATCGAATAGCTGAATTAACAGTGAAATTCATTAATGTTGAACACAAAGATGCATGATGTGAGACTAAAATATGGCTTATTAAAACTCAATCCAATGATAAGAGGAAATAGGAAATCAACCTACACCTTCCTAAACCAGTCATGCACCTGTTGAACACCATAACAATATGTAGGATTACCTTGGTCGAGTAAAGAAGAAGAGGTTCGACTGCCCAATATCCACAAGCGGCACCTTCACTCTCCAAGAGACTCTAGAACCCAAAAGAAAACACCACACCTAGGAGAATGAAGGGTAAGAATCGAAAAGAAGGGAATAAGTATTTTACTCTTTAGTAGTGAAAGAGTACTTACCGCCTTGTTAAAAGAACAACACCAACTACAACCAAAAAAGGATAGAGTATTCGGTCTCAATAGCCAGATGAACACGAATGAACTTTGATGAACTCGAGAATCGAAGGGGAAGATGGTATAATCGGTCAAGTGAGAAGAAGAAAGGGGGTGAAAGATGATAGTGTATTCGGCCAAGAGGGGTAACGTTGAAGTGAGGGAGAAGAAGAAAGGGGATATTTGTCCAAGAGCTTACAACCAGAAAGAAGAGGAGCAAGGGGAAAACCGGTGACCAAAACATTAACAGAGAACAATTCGAGAAGGACCAAAATTGACCAAACATGAAATGACCAAAACAAAAGTTGAAATTCGCCCCAAGGAGAAAAGAATCGAAAAACAATGACCAACCCCTTTTCTTTTGCGCCAAAAGCCGAAAATGACAAAAGTGAGAGTCCGAAATCGGCACACCCACAACCACTCCACTCAACACTCCTTGATCCACTCCCCCAAACTCTCCCCAAATCTCTCCTCTATTTTCTCAATTAACAGATTCAAACTCCTTCAACTGCACCTAAAATTTGGCTACATGATCCCCTTCTCCATTCAAACACCTCAACCGTCCAACACATAGAGTCCCAAAGCCATACAACCATCCATACGGCAATTAGCAAAAATAACTCACCCTTGCTCGCAGTAGGACTCGAACTCAAGTCCCTTAGCATTAGCAATACGCCAATAACCTTTGGACCAACAAGCTTTTTATGTCATGCTTTACTCACATTAGTTTAAGAGTCTACTAACTAGAGACAAGGGTTAATTTAAGGAAAAGCCAAAATTTTTGCTCAAGCCAAAGCTTGAACCCATGGCTTCCAAATTAGGCACTCCCAGAGCACTACACCACTAAGGCAAACATACATCCATATCACACACACAAAAACAATTTTAACTGGGGTTTTTGGGAATTGGGGCGTTACATATAGGGTGTTACAAACTTGGTTCCACAACAAATCTCAAGTAAGCTTTTGTTTGCCTTTATCCTTGCTTGTAGAGGCTCCTAAATGAGTTGCCACTTCACATACAAATCAAACATAATCCGCAGGCATTACAAACAACAACAAACAGAACTAAATCATTTTAAAGTCACAGATCAAACCCTCTTAACCTCTATATCAAAAACTTAACTAGTTTTATCGAAATAGTTGTTCAACCTCTGAAATCTTCTAAGCCTAGATTTCTACTTCATACATTCTAAATATCATCTAATTATAGATCTAAACAGGTGCTAACATATTGCTTAGTGAGCCAAACTCACTTTCATATTAGAGGTGTGTGCATAAATCAAACTACCAACAAGGCATATTAAGTCACATATTCACCATCTACAGCTACATCACACATTTATCGATTCATATAACATATAATATTATTTATCAAATAATCAAAAATCAAGTTAGAATACTTACTTTTAGGACTTAGATTAGATGTTTTGATCACCTAATCCCCCTTTAACTCACTATTTTGTGTATTAATTATAGCACACAAGACACCGCACCTTAGCAACTTGCTTCCACAACAAAGCTCAAGTAAGCTTTTGTTTGCATTTGTCCTTGGTTGCGGACAATCCTAAATGAGTTGGCACTTCACATACACATCAAACATAATACGAAGGCATTACAAATAGCAAAAAAACATAATTAATTTATTCTAAAATAAAAAATTGAAGCCTCTTAACCTCTATACCGAAGAATTAACTAGTTTTGTCAAAATAGGTGTTCTACCACCCAAATCTTGTCTCTAAGCATAGATTCCAACTCCATGCATCCTAAATATCATCTAATTACAAATTTAAACAAGTACTATCATATTGCTCAAAGAGAGAAACTCACTTTCATATCAAAGGTGTGTGCATAAATCAAACTATCCATAAGACATATTCAGTCACATATTCAACATATACAATCACATCACACATTTAGCCATTCACATCACATATAATCTTGTTTATCAAATAATCAAAACTCAAGTAACAGTACTTACTTCTAGGACTTAGATCAGATGTTTTGATCACTTAAGTCCCCTTCAACTCACTATTTCGTGTTTTAATTATAACACACAAGACCACTCACCTTAGCAACTTGCTTCTATAACAAAGCTCAAGTAAGCTTTTGTTGGCCTTTGTCCTTGCTTCTGGAGGCTCCTAAATGAGTTGGCACTTCAGATACACATCAAACATAATACGAAGGTATTACGAACAACAACAAATACAATTAAATCATTCTAAAGTCACAAATTAATGCCTTTTAACCTCTATATCGAAGTCTTAACTCGTTTTGCTGAAATAGGTGTTTAACCACTCAAATCTCATTCCTAAGCTTAGATTTCAAATTCATGCATCCTAAATATCATCTAATTACAAATCTAAATAAGTGTTAACATATTTCTCATTGAGTGAAACTCACTTTGATATTAGAGCTGTGTGCATAAATCCAACTATCCATAAGGCATATTCAGTCACATATTCAACATATACAATCACATCACACATTTAGCCATTCACATCACATATAATCTTGTTTATCAAATAATCAAAACTCAAGTAACAGTACTTACTTCTAGGATTTAGATCAGATGTTTTGATCACTTAAGTCCCCTTCAACTCACTATTTCGTGTTTTAATTATAACACACAAGACCACTCACCTTAGCAACTTGCTTCTATAACAAAGCTCAAGTAAGCTTTTGTTGGCCTTTGTCCTTATCGAGGCTCCTAAATGAGTTGGCACTTCAGATACACATCAAACATAATACGAAGGTATTACGAACAACAACAAATACAATTAAATCATTCTAAAGTCACAAATTAATGCCTTTTAACCTCTATATCGAAGTCTTAACTCGTTTTGCTGAAATAGGTGTTTAACCACTCAAATCTCATTCCTAAGCTTAGATTTCAAATTCATGCATCCTAAATATCATCTAATTACAAATCTAAATAAGTGTTAACATATTTCTCATTGAGTGAAACTCACTTTGATATTAGAGCTGTGTGCATAAATCCAACTATCCATAAGGCATATTCAGTCACATATTCAACATATACAATCACATTAGACATTTATCAATTCACGTCACATATAATATTGTTTATCAAATAATCAAAACTCAAATAAGAATACTTATTTCTAGGACTTAGATCAAATGTTTTGATCACCTAATCCCACTTTAACTCACTTATTTGTGTATTAATTATAGCATATAAAACCACTCAACTTAGCAACTTGCTTCCACAACAAAGCTCAAGTAAAATTTTGTTTGCCTTTGTCCTTGTTTGTGGAGGCTCCCAAATGTGTTGGCACTTCACATACACATCAAATATAATACGAATGCATTACAAACTACAATAAAGCCTTTTAACCTTTATACGAAAAACTTAACTAGTTTTACCGAAATAGGTGTTCAACCACTCAAATCTCATTTCTAAGCTTAGATTTTGACTTTATACATCCTAAGTATCATCTAATTATAGATCTAAACCATCAATTTTATCTAATTATGCGGATCTAATTTTTCTAGAAAAATCAAGCTTATGTGACCTTTTAAAAGAGGAAAATGTTTGATTTGTTAAAATGACTTAAGGATTTGTTAAATCAAGATTAAAAAGCTTTTAGTTAGATCAAAATGAGTTAGAAATCACTTTATAATAGAAGCTTAGTTAGGTAATACGAGATATATCATTTTCAAGCAAAAACTCAACTTAAAATCAATTTATCTATTGAAATGTTGATTAAATCATTTATATCTTGAATTGAAATAATTGTTCACTTAGTTTAATCATAAAAAACCAGAATCTCTAAAATAAAATTACTCAAGGATTTCTTAAATAGTGATTTGAATTATTGTAATACCCCTAACCCGTATCCATCACTGAATTGAGGTTATGAGGCATTACCAGACCAGACACAACTTTCAAACAGTTACATAAACTCTTTGGTCATTACAAATGCATACATAATAATTTATAAAACACATAGTAAAATTTTACGAAACATTAACATTAAACAAACATCTCATTTCATACTCGAACCCTGTCATATTCAAAAACTGTCATACGAATATAATGTGTAACCATGCTTTGAAACATGTAGTAACAATTGTTAATTCATAACTATTAAACGTACAACAAATACTGCATTAATAAGTCTCACAAATATTTTAAGCATAATTTCTAATATAACATTATCTGCATAGTATATATTAGTAGGAACCATTTGATTAATAACTTAAACTCAAAAAAATCAACTTACCTAATTTACATAAAAACAATCATGATTTCTTATAATTTGAATTACTATTCATTTGGTCATTTTCCAATGCCTTAGCCGAAAAAATAAACTTGCTAAATGCATATACTTATTCAATGTCCACATCCATTTCATTCAACCATATCACACGCATGTAACATTGCATAGAATAAATTCCATACATCAAACATAATTTGCATTACATGTCAAGCACTTCACAAGTTTATATATATACATAATTTAATCAAACTTTCAAATAAAAAATAAACATATTAATAAAACATATAAATATAATCATGGTCAAAATGGATAAAATTGAATATTAATCTTAGCCATTTATGAATGAACATTAATTTCTTAATTAATCTATTGCCGAATTACGAAGTCAATTGCATTTATGTCCTATTCGTACATCACGTAACCAAATACATAGCTAAATATATATTTTCTCATAGTTATTAATGAGCTAAACCACAACCAAACCTTCCATTATTTTATTTCAACCAATTTGTTATACAAACATATTACTCAAATACTATATATATCAAACCAATACATCATATGCCTATATATATATATATATATATATATATATGAAAGTGCCGAATCATCAATCAAATATATCCATTACCTAAATTCAACATTTAGCTGAATACACTCGTCAACTAAATTAAACCATTACTATCAAATACAAGACATAACCGAATCATTTTAACCATGAGTAACATAACAAGCATACTTCATACTTATGTATATACCATAGCCGATTCAATCAAACCACATCCAAAATCTCCAACCATTTTCAATGCATATGACACATATAAACTTAACTAAAATTTCATATACTTACATAATATATTATCCATTTTCGCATGGCTAAATATATATACACAACTTCAAACTTAAGCAAATATAATTTAGCCTATACATGCCATAGGTTCAAGTTCAAACTTATAAAGTACCGAAAACAATCGACAGTGTGATAGACTTCGCTGACGATCCCCGAGCCCGTAACTAGTCTCCAAAATCTATAAAACAAAAGCAAACATACACAAAGAGTAAGCTATCACAGCTTAGTAAGTTATAAGCAAATAAACAACTCAATGACATAATCAACTCAATTTAACCAAACCAATTTATGCTATCATAATCACATTTAATTTCAAGCTTACAATTTCATATACAACATATACTTTCATATATAAACTTTATCTTGGCCGAATATACATACATCTATTATCAAAGTATCATTCAATTTCAAAGCCATAATATCATTATATAACCCAATATATATAACTCATGTGCATATACTCATGAATCAAAGTTTAACATCACATACTTATACATAACATTTGGCCGAATATATTTCACAAATACACATATATTTACATTAGCATCATGTATAATTTGCATCACATATCTAATAACCAACTTACCTTATTTTCAAATAGGTAATCAACTATCACATACCTGATCACTTTAGCTCGATTTACACATTCGATCACAACTTATCATTGCCCGTTGAACCATTTGGAATTGAATAGAATACTCAGATAGTCACACATATCGTACAATGCCAACGTCCTAGTCGTGGTCTTACATGTAATCACATATCGATGCCACTATCCAGACAGGGTCTTACATGTATCAAATACGATGCCAATATCCCAGACATGGTCTTACACGTAATTACACATTGATGCCAATTTCCTAGATGTGGTCTTACATGAGAACACATATCGAAAATCCTATGTCATGATATATGTATCCTAGCTATTTCTAAGGTTCCTATGGGGCTTTCGGACATCGTAACTCGATCGAATCGAACTCGTACACATAGCATTCAAGCTTATACATATTCAGCTTCCATATATATACTATCACATTATTCATTTCAGCATATATAGTTCGTATTTAATCAAATAAATAAAATCTATTTGCTTATAAACTTACCTTGGACAACGATAATCGGAACGAGACAACTATTCAACAACTTTGGTTTTTCCTCGATCCAAATCCAATTTCTTTGGTTCTTGATCTAAACATATTCAAATTAAACTCATTCAAACATAATTTCATTTAATTTAGTCCAAAAACACATAAATGGAAAAATTACCATTTTACCCCTAACATTTCACACTTTTTACAATTTAGTCCAAATTGCACAAAACACAAAACATGCAAAATTTGAGTCCACCATGCTTAAGCTGAATCTTCCTTATGCTCATACAAGTCCATACATTTCATTTTTTTCACATTTTAGTCCCTCATTATTATTTTTACAATTTAGCCCTAATTACTCAAATTCATCAAAAATTCCAATACAAAACATATAAATCCAAAACATATCTTTCATAATTCATCAACTAACATCACAAAACTCAATTATTCACCAATGGAATAACTCAAAATATTCATCAAAATAAAAAATTAAAGCATGGGCTTTGTACATTTCACTACAAAGATCTCAAAAACATAAAAATTATCAAAAATCGAGCTAGTTACATACCTTAATCAAGCTAGCTTTGGCCGAACCCTTAAAATATTTATTTTTCTTTCTTTATTTTTGTTATTCAGTCAAACCAAGAAGATGAACACTTAGGTTTTGATTTTATGTTTTATATTATTATAACTTATTAATCATTTTACATAACCTTTATATTAAAATTTTAAACTATTATAATTCATGGTTATAACCGTCCACCTTATGCTATCATGGTAACATTGGATTATAAATACCTCCATTTTTAAAGACAACAACAATTCGGCCCTTACAAATTAAACCATCAAATTTTCATTTTATGCGATTAAACCCTTTTATTAAATTGGGCACTCAAACGATAAAATTTTTGAATGAAATTTTCACTCATAAATTCACACATAATAAACACAGTAAATAAGTTTTAAATATTTTTTGACTCGAATTCGTGGTCCTGAAACTACCGTTCTGAATAGGGTCTAAATTAGGCTATTACAACTCTCCCTTTTAGGGATTTTCGTCCTTAAAAATCTTACCGGTAAATAGGTTTGGATAACGTTCTTTCATTGCATCCTCTAGCTCCCACATTGCCTCTTTAATTCTATGTCTATGCCACAGTACTTTCACCAATGAAATTTTCTTATTTCACAATTCTTTAACTTCGCGAGCCAGAATACGAATCGATTCTTCCTCATATGTCATATAGACTTAATCTCAATCTCTGACGGATTAATAACATGTGAGGGACCAGATCGATATCAATGAAGCATCGACACATGGAATACATTATGAATCTTTTCTAACTCAGGTGGTAACAACAGTCTATATGCAACCGGCCTAATACGCTCAATAATCTCATACGATCCAAAAAATCTCGGACACAATTTGCATTTACGACCAAATCTGAGAATTTTCTTCCACGACGAGACTTTTAAAAAGACTTTGTCCCCTATCTGAAACTCTATATCTTTTCATTTCAAGTCTGCATACAATTTCTGACGATCTGGCATTGTTTCCATACATTCGCAGATCACTTTTACTTTTTGTTCAGTCTCTCTGATCAAATCGACACAGTGTATCTTGTTTTCACTGAGCTCAATCCAATATAATGGTGTACGATATTTACGACCGTACAAAGTCTCATAAGGTGCCATTTTGATACTCGATTAAAAACTATTATTGTATGCGAATTCAATCAGAGGTAAGTATCGTTCCCACGTACCTTCAAACTCAAGAATGCAACATCTCAACATATCCTCAAGTATCTGAATGATTCGTTCAGACTGACCATCTGTCTGCGGATGGAAAGCAGTGCTAAAGTGCAGTTTGGTACCTAGTGCATCTTGCAGTTTCTTCCAAAACAGTGATGTAAACCTCGGATCTCTATCTAAAATAATAAAAAAAGGTACTCCATGTAATCTCACAATCTGAGAAACATACAATTCAACTAGCTTATCAAGTGAGTAATCTGTGCGAACTGGAACAAAATGAGCCAATTTAGTCAATCTATCCATAATAACCCAGATCGCATCTTTCTTGCTCGTGTCAACAGTAAACTAGATACAAAATCCATCGTGACTCTATCCTATTTCCACTCTGGTATCGTGATCGGCTGAAGTAATCCAGAAGGTACCTGATGCTTGGATTTTACTTGCTGACAGACTAAACATTTCGAAACAAAGTCAGAAATGTCTTGTTTCATACAATGCCACAAGTAAAGTTGTTTTAGATCATTATACATTTTCGTACTACCTGGGTGTATAGATAATCGACTATTATGAGCTTCATTCAAAATCATTTGAACCAACTCTGGATTTCTCGGAACACATATTCGGTTTCTGAACCTCGGACAACCCTTAGTATCAACTCGAAATTCTGAATCAACATTCAAGTCACATTGGCCTCGCTTTGCTAACAAATCATTATCAACTTTTTGAGCATCACAAATCTATTTAATATATAACGGTCTTGTTTTTGACTCAGCTATAGTTGAACCATCATCAGACATAGCCATATACGTATTCATTGCACGCAAAGCAAACAGTGATTTTTTGCTTAGAGCATTAGCAACAACATTAGCCTTTTTTGGATGGTAGTCAATCACAAGCTCGTAGTCTTTTAGCAACTCTAACCATCGTCGTTATCTCAAATTCAGATCTTTCTAAGTCATCAAATATTTCAGGCTTTTGTGATCAGAATAAACGTGACATCTCTCACCGAACAGGTAGTGGCACAATATTTTCTATGCAAACACAATAGCTGGCAATTCTAGATTGTGCTTCGGATAATTCTTTTCGTGCGGCTTTAACTGTCCCGAGGCATAAGCTACGACTTTTCCTTCCTGCATCAAAACACAGCCCAAACCATTTGAAGATGCATCATTATAGATAACAAATTCTTTACCCGATTCTAGCTGAACTAACACTGCAACTTCGGTCAAAAGGACTTTCAACTGATCAAAACTTTTCTGGCACTTTTCTGACCACTCAAACTTAATATCTTTCTGTAGTAGCTTCATCATCGGGGTTGCAATCATAGAGAAACCTTTCAGGAATCGTCTATAGTAACCAGCAAGTCCTAGAAAACTTTGGGCTTCAGAAACATTTCTCGGAGGTTTCCAATCAAGTATAGACGAAATTTTACTTGGACCAACTCGAATACCCGATGCTGATACAACATGCCCTAGAAAACTGACTTCGCGTACCCAAAACTCACATTTATTGAACTTTGCATACAACTGTTTATCTCGCAAAGTCTGTAACACAACTCTCAAATGTTCGGCATGCTCAGTTTCATCACGGGAATATATCAAAATGCCATTTATGAACACAACCACAAACCGATCTAAATACTGTCTGAATATCCAATTCATCAAATCCATGAAATCAGTAGGTACATTAGTAAGTCTGAAAGGCATAACCAGAAACTCATAGTGTTCGTACCTCATCTTTAACTCGCAACTGATAGTAGCTTGATCTCAAATCTATTTTCGAAAACACTGTAACCCTTTTTAACTAATCAAATAAGTCATCAATCCATGGCAAGGAATATTTATTCTTTATGTTCACCTTATTGAGCTGTCTATAGTCGATACACATTCTCATAGTTCCGTCTTTCTTTTTCACAAATAAAATTGGTACACCCCATGGAGAGAAAAGCGGTCGCGTAAATCCCCTATCTATCAATTCTTGCAACTCTGCTTTCAATTCTTTTAATTCGGTAAGTGCCATTTTGTACGGAGCTATTGAAATCAGATTCGTCCCCGGCATTAATTCAATACCAAAATCTACCTCTCGTATCGACGACAAACCCGGTAACTCTTCAAGAAATACATTTGGATACTCGCACACAACTGGTGCTAATTCAAGTTTTCTTTCGGTCACTTTACTATCAAGCACATATGTAAAGTAAGCTTCAGAACCCTTCCTCACATATTTCTGAGCTAATATTGAAGATATCACTGTCGATAAACCATTTAGATCATTAGATTCAATCTAAATAATCTCATCATTCTGGCACCGTAAATCAATAGTCTTTCTTTTGCAGTTTACGACAGCATCATGCAAAGTCAACCAGTCCATACCCAAAATTTTATCGAACTCGTCAAATGGCAACAACATCAAATCAGTCAAAAAACACAAATCTTGAATCATCAAAGGACCATTCTTACACACTTTGTCAACCAATACACACCGGCCCAAGGGGTTTGATACTCTAGTCACAAACTCAGTAGACTCAACAGGCAAAGTCTTACTGTATACTAAGGTCTCACACACGTAAGAATGAGTTGAACCAGGATCAACAAATGAAATTACACTAGTATCGGTGGTTTCGAAGGAACAGGTGACCTGGGAGTTCTTTCAGATTGAGTTCCGTAAGAAATACATCAGCTAGAGATTTATCGACCAGAAACACAAAGAATTTCTAGAGTTGAAACAGGATCATATGGTCGTGATAGAATATGAACGAAAATTTGTGAGACTCAGCATATATGCCCATGAATGTGTATCGACTGAAGCTATAATGTGTAAAAGATACAAAGACGGGTTAAATGAAGACATTACACTGCTAGTTGGCATTCTTGACATAAAGTAGTTTGTCGTACTAGTTGAGAGAGCATGCAAAGCCGAAGAGCTCGGGAAAGAGAAATGAAAAGATGACTTTGAAGCTAGATATTCACGTAAGAGATCATTGAGTAAGTCATTTCAGTCAGCGTCAAAGAGATTCTGGGATGATTCTAGTCGTTAAAGGCTACTGCGAGTTACTCTAGACGTGATCAGGATAGACCGCCTGTGAGTTCAAAAGCTACCTCAATAGCTAGTGTTGGTAACATTAGACCAATCAAATTTAACACCCCTAACCCATATCCAATGTCGGATTGGGGTTATGAGGCATTACCGGACCAGACACAACTGTCGAACGATTACATAAACTCTTAGGTCATTACAAATGCATACATAATAATTTATAAAACACATAGTAAAATTTTACGAAACATTAACATTAAACAAACATCTCATTTCATACTCGAACCATGTCATATTCAAAAACAGTCATACGAATATAATGTGTAACCATACTTTGAAACATATAGTAACAATTGTTAATTCGTAACTATTAAACGTACAACAAATACTGCATTAATAAATCTCACAAATATCTTAAGCATAATTTCAAAAATTTATAACATTATGCGCATGGTATATATTAGTAGGAACCATTTGATTGATAACTTAAACTCAAAATAATCAGCTTACCTAATCTACATAAAAACAATCATGATTTCTTGTAATTTGAATTACTATTCATTTGGTCATTTTCCAACGCCTTAGCTGAATATAAACTTGCTAAATGCATATACTTATTCAATGTCCACTTTCATTTTACTCAACCATATCACACGCATGTAACATTGCATAGAATAAATTCTATACATCAACCATAATTTGCATTACATGTCAAGCACTTCACAAGTTTATATATATACATAATTTAACCAAACTCTCAAATAAAAAATAAACATATCAATAAAACATATAACATGGTCAAAATGCACAAAATTGAATATTAATCTTAGCCATTTATGAATGAACATTAATTTCTTAATTAATCTATTGCTGAGTTACTAACTCATTTACATTTATGTCCTATTCGTACATCACATAACCAAATACATAGCTAAATATATATTTTCTCATAACCAAATACATAGCTAAATATAAATTTTCTCATACTTATTAATGAGCTTAACCACAAACAAACATTTCATTATTTTATTTCAACCAATTCGTTATACAAACATATTACTCAAATAATATTTATATCAAACCAATACATAATATGCCTATATATATATATGCAAGTGTCGAATCATCAATCAAATATATCCATTACCTAAATTCAACATTTAGCCGAATACACTCGTCAACCAAATTAAACCATTACTATCAAATACAAGACATAATCGAATCATTTTAACCATGAGTAACATAACAAGCATAATTCATACTTATGTATATACCATAGCTGATTCAATCAAACCACATCCTAAATAACCAACCATTTTCAATGCATATGACACATATAAACTTAACTAAAATTCCATATACTTACATAAAATATTAGCCATTTTCGCATGGATTAATATATATACACAACTTCAAACTTAACCCAATATAATCTAGCTTATACATGTCATAGGTTCAAGTTCATACTCATAAAGTGCCGAAAATAGTCGATAGTGCGATAGACTTCGCTGACGATTCCTGAGCCCGTAACTAGTGTCCAAAATCTATAAAATAGAAGCAAACATACACACAGCGTAAGCTATCACAGTTAGTAAGTTATAAGCAAACAAACAACTCAATGACATAATCAACTCAATTTAACCAAACCAATTTATGCTATCATAAGCACATTTAATTTCAAGCTTACAATTTCATATACAACATATACTTTCATATATAAACTTTATCTTGGCCAAATATACATACATCTATTATCAAAGTATCATTCAATTTCAAAGCCATAATATCATTATATACTCGAATATATATACACTCATATGCATATACTCATGAATCAAACTTTAATATCACCTACTTATACACAACATTTGGTCGAATATATTTCACATTTACACATATATTTACATTTGCATTGCAATACCCTGCACCCGAGTTTGACACCGGGACGGGATACGAGGCGTTAGCTCACTTAAACACATGGATTCTGACATTTTCGAATCGTCAAGACTTGACCAAATTTAAAACTTTTTCCAAACTTTGTCTAAACATCTTAACATGAGCCTACAAGGCCTCAAACAACCTTTGGAATTCATTCGAGACCAGCTCGGGTCCTCAACCAATTTTAGAAAAATAACCTTTGAAATAGAGCCTATGCCCGTGTGGAAGGGCAACACGCCTGTGTGATCATTATCACATGGCCGTGCTGATGGCCAGTGTGACACGCACAGCCTAAGCATATAGGGACACGCCTGTGTCCCATACCGTGTGAGTTAAATTCCAAATTTGAACCTACAGGGCTTTCCACACTACCTTATACACGCCCCTTTCTATGGCCCTTGTCCCTTACACGGCCATGATACACCCGTGTCCTAGCCCGTGTCTAAAAACCTTAACATTCTATTTCTGACGTCAGCAATCCTTAAAGGTCATACGGCCAAGGCACACGCCCGTGTGCTAGGCCGTGCTCCTCACACGGCTGAGACATACGGCTGTGTCTCTGCCCGTGTATTTACTACCATGCATAGTGACTTGCAATATTTACGTGCTGGGGACACACAGCCTATCAACACGCCCACGGGGCAGACCGTGTGTCACACACGGCCTAGACACATGCCTGTGTGTCTACTCATGTGGACAAAAATAAGGCTATCTACCAAGACTTTTGCCACCCTAAAACACAATCTAATGCCAACCAACATATCAAAGTCTAACTAAATATGATTTCTCAACCAAACAACCAGAGCTAATGCCTATATACATTGCATACATATACGACCATGCCAACAATTTTCACATTCATGAAAGATTTCCTTGCATCCATAAATCAACTTTCAATATTAGCCATTATTCATGGCCTTATACAAAATGAGTCAAGTACTAGTTTAAGCCAACACATTTGGCCTAAAAATAATGTCACAAAACTCAAAAGCCAAGATCCTACATGCCATAATCAAAATGAGAGATCTAACTATACCGAGCGCTTCAGTTGATAGTGTGATTGGCTTCTTCGACGTAAGCGATGATCCTCGAGCTACTTTGGAGGCACTATAAGAAAATGGAAAGGAAAGGGAGTAAGCATAAAGCTTAGTAAGTTATATGCAGATGAATATAACAGTAACTTTACCATTCATCATCCTTCTCATAATACAAAAGTAGGCATAAGCACAACTTACTCATTACTATCCAATACAATTCACATACCATATATTGAGCTCATATCTCATACATTTCAAATGGGTACCTTTACGACTCACAACATGGTTTTACTTTTCTCAGTTAACTTAAAATGTAACTCTCACTGTTGAACCATTTGAAATGCTATCAGATATTTACTAAGCCCCTAACATAGGGTATAATGTCGATGCCATGTCCTAGACATGGTCTTACACTGGCTCATCCATCAAGTCAATGCCATGTCCCAGACATGGTCTTACACAGACACATCTTGTAGCTGAAGCATGTCCCAGACATGTCTTACACTAGCTCTCATCTCAATGCCGATGCATGTCCTAGGCATGTCTTCCACTGGCATAAATATCTCAAGGCCAATGTATGTCCCAGACATGTCTTACACTGGCACACAAATAACCCGAATGTCGTGGCATGAATATCTGATTTATTCCCTAAGGTTCAAACGGGAGTTCTACTATCTCAATATTCATCATGCATAATCAGTTCCGCAAACAAGAAATTTATGCTATATCAATTCAAACACATATAATAGTAATGTAGTTGTATTATTTACATACAACTTACCTCAGATTACAAAATGTGGCGGCTAGTTCGGCTTAGTCCACTAGCTTTGCTTTTCCCTAGTCTAGGCCCAAATTTTGTAATTCTTGATCTAGTATGATAGAAATTCATTCATTTCATCAGCATAATAATCTATTCACTCAAAAATTCATAATTGGGAAAAATGACCATTTTGCCCCTAGACTTTTACAAAATGACCATTTTACCCCTAGGTCCGAAAATTGATTTTTATCAAATTTTCTTATTAACCAGGTCTAACCTATTAATTTTTATACTAGAAGCAGCCCAAAATTCTCATTGTTTTACACATTTATCACCTATTTTACAACTTATGCAAAGTGACCCCTTTAAGGTTTTCATGAGAAATCTTTTCACAAAAGTTGTTTATTTCATGTGACAGCCCTAATTTGACCCTAGTCGGGAAGTGGTTTCGGGACCAGAAAATTGAGTCACAAAAATAATTAAATGTTATATTCTGTGCTTATTATATGTGAAAGTGCATGTGTGAAAATTTTATGCTTTGATTTTGTCATTTGTATATGAAATTATTAAATAGGACTTATGTGAAAATTTTTGAAAATGTGTTAGGTTAATTTATAGTGGCCAAATAATTTATAGTGTAAAATAGGTGGATTTGCATGTCAAATTTCCCACTTTAATTTGAAGTGGCCGGCCATAATGATGATGATAAACAATATATGCATTTTAAATTAGCATTATAAAATTTAATGGCTTTATTATTATAAAATAAAGATAAATAAAATAACAAAATGAGGAAAAGGACAAAGCTTGTTCATCTTTGTTCTTCATAGCCGAAATTAGGAGAGAAAAAAAACGGGAGAGGCTCAAGCAACATTCGGTCATTTACTACATGATTCAAAGGTATTTTTCATGTATTTTCTTGATATTCTTGTGAAATTAGCATGGTTAAAGCATTGCTTAGTAAACCCATGTTTAAATTTTGAAAATTTTGTGTTGTGAGCATTCGGTCATGAATCGAATTGAAGGAAATGGTTGTTGTTCATGTTCTTTTTATGAGTAATGGTAAATAAGTGAAGTTTGAGCTAGTTAAATGTTCATATAGGTGGTTTAGATGATAAGGGAAAATCGACTTGTGTGTTTGTGTAGTTGCCGAATGTGAATTTAGATAACATTGAGTAATGTTTGTATTTTAAAATGATGCAATGGAGATTTAAGCTTGATAACATTCTATTAAGAATGAATGAATGAAATATGTGTATTCGGTTATGGATGATTAGATAATAAATTGGTGTGGATGTTTTGATGAGATATGCACAAGTATAAGTTGAATTTAAAGCTTGTTAAATTATCCTTATCATTGCCGAATGAGTTTCATAGTTAAAGAAAAATTGTTAAAGTA
The DNA here is from genome assembly GCA_025698465.1 of Gossypium longicalyx. NCBI lineage: Eukaryota > Viridiplantae > Streptophyta > Magnoliopsida > Malvales > Malvaceae > Gossypium > Gossypium longicalyx. Next base: position 73,101,731 of record CM047002.1, on the reverse strand, counting down.
CTTATTTAATTGATACTAGGTTAATGGTGTGTGTATAAATTATTTAAAATATAATTTTTGTATAAGTACTAAAGGTTGTAGATGAATTCGGCCTTGGGAGAAATTTTGGTATAAAATGCTTGAATGTTAAATAGGTTATTACTTTAATGACCGAGTGTGCCAAAGGCTAATGCATAGTCTAGTTGATCAAAATGTGTTAAAAGGGGAAATGTAATTAAAGACCTATTTGATAAGTTATATATATATATATATATATTCGACTATATGGTAAATATATGTATATGAAATATGATAAGCCATATGAGTTTTGTGTTTGTATATGTGAACTAAGTGTACAATGAATATTCGGCTATGAAGGTTATAGGTTAAGTCATAGAAATTTTGGTAATGTACATATTCGGTCATTAGGGTTATGTACTTAGGCTATGTGAGTTATGTGTTAAGGCAAGTTACTTATTTGATATATGTATTCGGTCATAAAGGTGTAGATGAGGAAATCTTAAATTAATTGTATTAAATTGCTTAATGTGATTAAAAATGTGTATGACCATTTTGTATTTGAGCTAAAAGAAGCTATATGACCTATTAAATTTCTTGTTATATTCGGCCATAAGCTAGCATGATGGGACTTTAATAAGTTAAATTTTGTTTGAATTAGCTCAAGAGCATAGAAAACCAAGGTTGGACAGGGGAAAGGAGAAAGTAGTTGAATAGCCGATCCGAGACTGTTCGAGAATATTCAAGGTAAGTTTTAAGTAGTTAAATACAAATAATATTTGATAATGACATGATAGATTATGAGAATTAAGTATTACTTGTCATATATATATATATGGCTGAATGGCAATGGAAATGAAAGTAAAATGTGATATGCTATATGATCAAATGATAGTGTTAGACGAATATGAGTAAGATGTTATATGTAAACTATCAAATGATAAATGTGAGTGATTGTGTTTTATGAAACTTGTTGAATTGAATATTGTACAGTACTATTTGGACCTATAAGCATAGCAGGCTACAATGCCGGTGAGATATTATTCGGGCCTTCGAGCCTAGCAGGCTATAATGCCGGTGAAATGATATCGGGCTTCAAGCCTAGCAGGTGAAATGTCGGTGAATGAACTCGGGTTTAAAACCTAGCAGGCTAAATGCTGGTGATTTGATAAATGTCTAAGACTAAGATACCTCATGTTAGAACGATGAATGAATACATTCAATACGTTAAGTTGGCCAGGTACGTTCTATGTATTTATATGTGAGTTTGATTGGTATTAAATCACAAGTGTATAATGTGATACCTATGTGAATAAATGTTATAATTATATCTATGACCATGATACATTCGGTCAAGATGTGAAAGTATGTGAAAGTATTTGATTTATTTATGATATAGGCATTTAGTTTAAGTGAAATAAGAATGCAAAATGTGCAATATGTTATTGTGTATATTCGGCCAAATGACAATATACCTAGAAAATGGCCTCTTGAGAAATCAGATGATTGAAGTATAATTGAGTTTAATTGTTTGCACTGCTTAAAATTTACTAAGCCTATAAAAGCTTACTCTGTTTGTTACGTTTCTCTGTTTTATAGATTGTTGACTCCAGTCACCTGCTCAGAAGGGGATCGTCAGCAACTCATCATACTATCTATCATTTTGGTATTACTATATTTTGGAACTAGTATGGCATGTATAGAATAGACTTAAGTGAATGATATTTTAAGATGTCGTTGTATATAAGCCATGTGAATATGGAAACTTTTGAAGGTCGTTATAAGTTTGAATTTTTAATCTTTGATTGTGTTTGGCTATGATTATAATTTTTAATGAACATATGTAAATGTGAATGTATAAATGTTGAGTTTTAGTTTAGTAACTCTTCATAACCCACTCCGGTGATAGATATGGGTTATTGGGGTGCTACATTTCACAACCATGATTCATTTTCTTCCATAAAATTTCAGAAAACAACATAAACACTCTCATGGTAAAACCCTAGACTTTCAACTATTTTGCAAAATAGTTCCCTCATTTGAAAGCTCATGTTACAATGGGTCCAAAAATATAAAAATCATCAAGAAAAATATCAAAATAACTTACCTACGAGAATAGAGAGTGGATGAAATTTTTGAAGCTTAAAAATGGTATGAACGGTGGGAAGAAGATGAGAGAAAATAAAATATCATTCTCTCTTTATTAAATTTTATTTTTAACCAATTTTGTCACCAAAACCCACCAAACCTAGTCAACATGTCTCATTTTACCCCCCATAGCCAGTCACCTCTAATTTAAGGGTCTATTTTCCCTTTAAAGACCCTCAATTTAAGTTTCATGGAAATTGAACACCCTTAGCTATCAATTCAAGACATTTGTACTTTATGTGCTTTAGTCCTTTTTTTGCAATTAAGCTCACAAATGCTAAAATTACTTCACCAATTCTTTCATGCACTAATATAAACATGTTATAACTAAAAATTATTAATAAAATACTTTCTCCGACTTTGGATTAGTGGTCCTGAAACCAATGTTCTTACTAGGCCTAAAATCGGGCTGTTACAATTCTCCCCCTTAGGGATTTTTGTCCCCGAAAATCTTACCAGTGAATAGTTCGGGTATTGGTCTCTCATAGTCTCTTCGGGTTCCCATGTGGCTTCCTTGACTCCATGTCTATGCCACAAAACCTTCATGAGTGCTACACTTTTATTCGTCAATTATTTGACCTCTCGAGCCGGAATCTTAACTGGCTCTTCGCCATAAGTCATGTCTGAGATAATCTCAACCTCTATTGGCACAATCACATGCGAAAGATTCGATCTATATCTATGTAACATGGACACATGAAACACGTCATGAATCTTTTCCAACTCTGAGGGAAAAGCCAATCGATAGGCAACAGACCCTATTCTCTCTGTAATCTCATAAGGTCCTATAAAACGAGGACTCAATTTGCCTTTCCTTCCGAATCGGAGAACCTTCTTCCACGGGGATACTTTCAAAAATACTTTATCCTTGACTTGAAACTCAATCTCTTTCCGTTTCAAATCTGTATAGGATTTCTATCTATCTAAAGAGGCCTTTAAACAATCGCGAATCACCTTAACTCTCTCCTCGATCTTTTTAACTAAGTCAACCCCGTGTATCTTATTCTCTCTCAGCTCGGTCCAATACAAGGGTGTTCGACACTTATACCTATACAAAGCCTCATAAGGCGCCATTTTTTGACTTAACTGATTGTAGGCGAATTTGACTAGCGGTAAGTAATTTTACCAACTGCCTTGGAACTCGAGAACACAACACCGCAACATATCTTCTAAGATCTGAATTACTCTCTCCGACTTTCCGTCAGTTTGTGGGTGAAATGTTGTACTAAAATTCAGTTTCATTCCTAATGCCTCTTGTAACTTCTTCCAAAACCGCGAGGTAAACCTCGGATCTCTATTCAAAATAATTGACAAAGGCTCTCCATGAAGTCTCACGATCTCAGAAACATATAGATCAGCCAATTTCTCAAGAGAAAAGTCGGTACACACTGGTATAAAATGTGTCGACTTTGTAAGCCTATCAATAACGACCCAACCTGAATCCTTTTTCCTTGGTGTCAAATGAAAACCCAACACAAAATCCATGGTTATTCGGTCCCATTTCCACTCGAGAACCATCACAGGCTAATGTAAACCCGAGGGTACTTGGTGTTCGGCCTTCACTTGTTGACAAACTAGATATTTAGAAACAAACTCAGAAATGTCTCTTTTCTTCCCCGACCACCAGTACATTTTCTTCAAGTTGTTATACATTTTTACACTGCCCAGATGGATAGACAAGCAACCACTATGTGCCTATTGTAAAATCCTCTAAATAAGCTTATTATCCTTGGGTACACAAACTTAGTCTCGATACATCATACAACCGTCGATACCAATACTAAACTCTGATTCATTTCCCGTCTCACACTGAGCCATTTTAGCTTGTAAGTCCTTATCACCTTTCTGAGCCTCACATATCTCTTGAAGGAACATTGGTCTAGCTCTCATCTCAGCTAGGATCAAACCATCATTGGTCACGATCAACTGAGCATTCATAGCCTTCAAGGCAAACAATGATTTTCTACTTAGAGCGTTGGCAACTACATTTGCCTTCCCCGGATGGTAGTCAATCACTAACTCATAATCCTTTATCAACTCTAGCCACCTTCGTTGTCGTAGATTCAACTCCTTCTGAGTCATTAAATACTTGAGACTTTTATGGTCGGTGAACACTTGACATCTCTTGCCATACAAATGGTGTCTCTAAATTTTTAATGCGAACACGATGGCTGCTAGCTCCAAATCATAGGTCGGGTAATTCTTCTCGTGTGGCTTGAGTTATCTCAAGGAATAGGCTATTACCTTGCCTTCTTGCATGAGCACGCACCCTAACCCATTCAAGGATGCATCAAGATACAAAGACAAACTCTTTTTCGATTCTCGGTTGCACTAAAAGCGGGGGGCTTGGTCAACAAAGCCTTTAGTGTCTCGAAACTTTGTTGGCACTTCTCTGACCATTCGAACTTGACATCCTTTTGTAACAACCTTGTCATCGGAGTGGCTATAATAGAGAATCCATTCACAAATATTCTATAATATCCGGCCAAACCCAGAAAGCTTCGAACCTCTGTCACATTCCTCGGTGGTTTCCACTCAACGATAGCCGAGATCTTACTCAGGTCAACTCTGATCCGATCTCCCGACACGAGGTGTCCTAGGAATCCAACCTTTTTAAGCCAAAATCCACTCTTACTGAACTTGGCATATAATTTCTTGTCTCTTAAGGTTTGTAAAACAGTTCTCAGATGCTCCGCGTGATCACTTTAATCACGTGAATAAATCAGTATGTCGTTGATAAAGACCACCATGAACTTATCCAAATATGGCCAAAAAATGCAGTCCATCAAATCTATAAACACCGCAGGAGTATTCGTTAAACCAAAGGGCATGATGAGAAACTCATAGTACCCATACCTTGTCATAAATGCGGTTTTCGATACATCTTGCTCCTTAATCCTTAGCTAGTAGTAGCCAGACCTTAAGTCGATCTTAGTAAACACTGTGGCTCCCTTCAATTGATCGAACAAATCATTGATCCTTAGCAAGGGATACTTGTTCTTCACAGTCACTTTGTTAAGTTGTCGGTAGTCTATGCACAATCTCATCGATCTATCCTTCTTCTTCACAAAAAGTACTGGAGCACTTCATTATGAATAGCTCGATCTCACAAAACCTTTATCTGTTAGCTCTTCTAATTGAGTCCTCCACTCCTTCAACTCTGTTGGAGCCATTCTATACGGAGCAATCAAGATAGGTGTCGTACCGGGGACCAACTCGACACCAAACTCAACTTCTCTGATTGGAGGCAATCCAGGCAACTCTTCTGGAAACACATCTTGATACTCACGTACCACCGGCACTGTCTCAATTTTTATTTCAAATTCTTTGGTGTTCAACACAAATGCTAGGTAGGACTTATACCCTTTTCTCAACTATTTCTCGACAGTCAAAGACGAGATCAGTACTGGTGAGTTATCTGGTTCACTTGATTCAACCCGAATAATATCCCCATTCTCACTTTCCATTTCAATGAACTTGCTACCACAATTGACTATCACATTATGAGTAGTCAACCAATCCATGCCAAGAATTAGATCAAATTCATCAAACGATAGTAGCATGAGGTTAGCTGGAAAACAATAACCTCTAATCATCAAAGGACAACCTCTACACACTTTATCCACTATCACATGCCTGTCTAACGAGTTTGACACTTTTATCACAAATTTGGTAGACTCAATAGATATATTCATACTAGGTACTAATTTCTTGCATACATAGGAATGGGTAGACCCCGGATCAATTAAAGCAATAACAAAAATATCGTGAAGAGAGAAAGTACCCGTAATCACATCTGGTGAAGATGCCTCTTCGCGAGTGCGAATGGCATAAGTCCTTGCAGGCGCACATCCCTCGGACCTCACAGCTGAATCTCTAGGGGCACCTCTACTGCCAACCCCACTACCCAAGTTCTTCTGTGGTCTACCCTTCGTAGGAGCACTACTCGCCCTCACTTCTTGCTTTTTCTTTTTCTCATCTAATTCAGGGTAGTCTCGGATGAAGTGGTCTAGTGATCCACATTTGAAGCACTCTCTCTCATTTCCTCGGCACTCGCCAAAATGATGCCTACCACACTACGAATACTTCGGCCTATTTGGCTGAGCACTACCAACACTCTCAACAAAAGTGGTCTGACCTTTAGAAGTCGTATTCTGCTTGTTCTTGCTCTTATTTAAGAACCCCATTGATGTGTTTGATCGGGTAGGAAACTCTCTCGATCTCTTAGATGAGGTCTGCTATGATTTCTCCATCTGTCTTTTCCTCAAGTCTCGAGACTCGATGTCAGCTCTTCTCTTCTCTTTTGCCAATTCCTCGGCCTTACATGCTCTCTCCACGAGCACCACAAATTCCCTCAATTCTAATATGCCAACTAATAGACGGATATCTTCGTTCAAACCATCTTCAAACCTCTTGCACATACTAGCTTCTGTAGATACACACTATTATGCATATTTGTTGAGTCTCACAAACTCACGCTCGTACTCCGTCACCATTTTACGGCCTTACTTCAGGTCTAAAAATTCTTTCCTTTTCTGGTCTATAAACCTCTGGCTACTGTACTTCTTCCGAAACTCTTCTTGGAAGAATTCCCAAGTTATCCTCTCCCCTAGTACAATCGACATAAGGCTGTTCCACCACTGGTAGGCCAAGTCTCGTAGGAGCGACACTACGCACTTCACACACTCCTTAGGTGTGCACGATAGCTCATCAAATACCCTAATGGTATTTTCCAACCAGAGCTCTACTCTTTCTAGGTCATCATCAATTTTAGCCTGAAATTCTTCAGCCCTTTGCTTTCGTATTTTATCAACTAAGTGTTTCTCTCTCCTAACCATATCCATTCCTTGCGGAGCTATAGGGGCATACTGAGGAATCAGAGGTGGTGGGGGAGGTTGAGTGTTCGGATTCACACGAACAAACTCCGTGTACCAGGCATCCATCATGTGGAGGTAAGCTTTTCTAGCCCCTCCGCCCTGACTCAGTGTCATGGGCCCACTATCTACTGGCGCGGTCCCTTCAGCGGGGGCCAGCACATTACTTTCCACGTCATCAGTCGTAGCTACGTCAGGATCCATTTACTATATGAAAAACATAATTTATAATTGTCAGGAGTCATCACACTATCAATATACAACTATGGCAGGTATGGCTAGACTCATACTCATGCTAGGTTAGTCCTAAAACTGACTAAACTATAGCTCTGATACCACTAAATGTAACACCCTACACTCGAGTCTAACGTCGAGACGAGATACGAGGTGTTACCCCACTTAAACACATGCATTCCAACATTTTCGAATCGTCAAGACTTGACCAAATTTAAAACTTTTTTTCCAAACTTTGTCTAAATTTCTTAACATGAGCCTATGAGGCCTCAAACGACCCTTGGAATTCATTCAAGACCAGCTCAGGTCCTTAACCAATTTTAGAAAAATAAACCTTTGAAACAGGGCTCATGCCCGTGTGGAAAGGCAACATGCGGTGTGGTCATTATGACTTGGCCGCGCTGATGGCCTGTGTGACACGTACGACCTAAGCATCTAGGAACATGCCCGTGTCCCATACCCGTGTGAATTAAATTCCAAATTCAAACCTACAAGGGTTTTCACACGGCTTGACACATGCTTGTGTCTATGGCCCGCGTCCCTCACATGGCCATTACACGCCCGTGTCCTAGCCAGTGTCTAAAAACCTTGACATTCTGTTTCTAATGTTAGCAATCCTTAAGGGCCACACGCCAAGGCACACACCCGTGTGCTAGGCCGTGCTCTTCACACAGCTGAGATACACGGTCGGTTCCCTGTCCGTGTATTTACTACCATGTATACAGACTTGCAATATTTACGTGCAGGGGACACACGGCCTATCAACACTCCCATGGAGCAGACCGTGTGTCACAAACGACCTAGACACACGCCCGTGTGTCTACCCATGTGGACAAAAATAAGGCTATCCACCAAGCCTTTTGCTACCCTGAAACACAATCTAATGCCAACCAACATATCAAAGTCTAACTAAATATGATTTCTCAGCCAAACAACCATAGTTAATTCCTATATACATTGCATACATATACAACCATGCCAACAATTTTCTCATTCATGAAAGATTTCCTTGCATCTATAAATCAACTTTCAATATTAACCATTATTCATGGCCTTATACAAAATGAGTTAAGTACTAGTTTAAGCCAACACATTTGGCCCCAAAATAATGACACAAAACTCAAAAGCCAAGATCCTATACATGCCATATTCAAAATGAGAGATCTAACTTTACTGAGTGCTTTAGTTGATAGTGTGACTAGCTTCTTCAACGTAAGCAATGATTCTCGAGCTACTTTGGAGGCACTATAAGAAAATGGAAAGGAAAGGGAGTAAGCATAAATCTTAGTAAGTTGCATGAAGATGAATATAACAATAACTTTACCACTCATCATTCTTCTCATAATACAAAAGTAGGCATAAGCACAACTTACTCATCACTATCCAATACAATTCATATTGCATATATTGAGCTCATATCTCATACATTTCAAATGGGTACCTGTACGACTCACAACATGGTTATACTTTTCTCATTTAACTTAAAATATAACACTCACCGTTGAACCATTTGAAATGCTATCAGATATTCACTAAGCCCCTAACATAGGGTATAATGCCGATGCCATGTCCCAAACATGGTCTTACATTGGCTCATCCATCAAGTCAATGCCATGTCCTAGACATGGTCTTACACTGATATCAAAGTCAAAGTTGATGTCATGTCTTAGACATGGTCCTACACTAGCTCTCACATATCCGTGCCGATGCCATGTCCTAGACATGGTCATACACTGACACATCTCGTATCTGATGCATGTCCTAGACATGTCTTACACTGGCTTACATCACGAGGCCAATGCATGTCCCAGACATGTCTTACACTGGCCCACAAATAACCCAAATGTCGTGGCATGAATATTCGATTTATTTCCTAAGGTTCAAACGGGAGTTCTAATATCTCAATATTCATCATGCATAATCATTTCTGCAAACAAGCAATTTATGCTATATCAATTCAAACACATATAATAGCAATGTAGTTGTATTATTTACATACAACTTACCTCGGATTACAAAATGTGGCGGCTAGTTCGGCTTAGTCCACTAACTTTGCTTTTCCCTGATCTAGGCCTGGATTTTGTAATTCTTGACCTAGAATGATAAAAATTCATTCATTTCATCAGCATAATAATCTAGACACTCAAAAACTTATAATTGGGCAAAATGACCATTTTGCCCCTAGACTTTTACAAAATGACCGTTTTACCTCTAGGTCCGAAAATCAATTTTTATTGAGTTTCCTTATTAACCAGGTCTAACCGAATACTTTTTATACTAGGAGCAGCCCAAAATTCTCATTATTTCACACATTTATCACCTATTTTACAATTTTTGCAAAATAACCATTTTAGGGTTTTCATGAGAAATCTTTTCACAAAAGTTGTTTATTTCACAACCATGATTCATTTTCTTCCATAAAATTTCAGAAAACAACATAAACACTCTCATGGTAAAACCGTAGACTTTCAACTATTTTGCAATATAGTTCCCTCATTTGAAAGCTCATGTTATAAGGAGTCTAGAAATGCAAAAATCATCAAGAAAACTATCAAAATCACTTACCTATTAGAATAGAGAGTGGCTGAAATTTTTGAAGCTTAAAAACCCCTCTTTTTCTGGTATGAACAGTGGGAAGAAGATGAAAGAAAATAAAATATCATTCTCTTTTTATTAAATTTTATTTTAAACCAATTTAGTCACCAAAACCCACCAAACCTAGTCAAAATGTCTCATTTTGCCCCCCCCATGGCCAGTCATCTCTAACTTAGAGGGTCTATTTTCCCTTTAAAGACCCCCAATTTAAGTTTCATGGCAATTGAACACCCTTAGCTATCAATTCAAGACATTTGTACTTTATGCAATTTAGTCTCTTTTTCGCAATTAAGCTCACAAACGCTAAAATTACTTCACCAAATTTTTCATGCACTAATATAAACATGTTATAACTCAAAATTAATAATAAAATATTTTCTCTGACTTTGAATTAGTGGTCTCAAAACCACCGTTCCAACTAGGCCCAAAATCGAGTTGTTACAAGCATCATGTGTATTTTGCATCACATATCAAATAACCAACTTACCTTATTTTCAAATAGGTGATCAACTATCACATACCTGATCACTTTAGCTCGATTTACACATTCTATCACAACTTATCATTGCCCACTGAACCATTTGGAATTGAATAGGACACTCGGATAGTCACACATATCATACAATGCCAACATCCCAAACGTGGTCTTACATGTAATCACATATCGATGCCACTGTCCCAGACAGGGTCTTACATGAGTCAAATACGATGCCAATGTCCCAGACATGGTCTTACACATAATCACACATCGATGCCAACGTCCTAGACATAGTCTTACACGAGAACACATATCGGAAATCCTATTTCATGACATATGTATCTTAGCTATTCCTAAGGTTCGTACGGGGCTTTCGGACGTCGCAACTCGATCGAATCGAACTCGTACACATAGCTTTCAAGCTTATACATATTCAGCTTCCACATATATGCTATCACATTATTCATTTCAGCATATATAGTTCGTATTTAATCAAATAAATAACATCTATTTGCTTATAAACTTACCTCAGATAACGATAATCGAAACGAGACGGCTATTCAACAACTTTGGTTTTTCCCCGATCCAAATTCGATTTCTTTGGTTCTTGATCTAAATATATTCAAATTAAACTCATTCAAATATAATTTCATTTAATTTAGTCGAAAAACACATAAATGAGCAAATTACCATTTTGCCCCTGACATTTCACGCTTTTTACAATTTAGTCCAAATTGCATAAAACACAAAACATGCAAATTTTGAGTACACCATGCTTAGGCCGCATCTTACTTATGCTCATACAAGTCCATAAATTTCATTTATTTCACATTTTAGTCCCTCAAATTATTAATTTTACAATTTAGCCCTAATTACTCAAATTCATCAAAAATTCCAATACAAAAATATTAATCCAAAACATATCTTTCATAATTCATCAACTAACATCACAAAACTCAATTATTCATCAATGGCATAACTCAAAATATTCATCAAAATAAAAAATTAAAGCATGGGCTTTGTACATTTCACTGCAACGATCTCAAAAACGTAAAAAAAATCAAAAACCGAGCTAGTTACATACCTTAATCAAGCTAGTCTTTGGCCGAACCCTTAAAAGTTTTATTTTTCTTTCTTTATTTTTTTATTCGGTCAAACCAAGAACATGAACACTTAGGTTTTGATTTTATGTTTTATATTATTATAACTTATTAATCATTTTACATATATAACCTTTATATTAAAATTTTAAACTATTATAATTCATGGTTATAACCGTCCACCTTATGCTATCATGGTAATATTGCATTATAAATACCTCCATTTTTAAAGACAACAACAATTCGACCCTTACAAATTAAACTATCAAATTTTCATTTTATGCGATTAAGCCCTTTTATAAATCGAGCACTTAAACGATAAAATTTTCGAATGAAATTTTTACACTCATAAATTCACACATAATAAACACAGTAGATAATTTTTAAATATTTTTCTGACTCGGATTCGTGGTCCTAAAACCACCGTCCCGAATAGGGTCTAAATCAGGCTGTTACAACTATGTATTATTTTCAAGTGCTTGAAATATGTAATAGGTACTTAAAATGGATTCACACCATATGGAAACTTTGTAAACAGTATGTCACGTTGTCACGACGAACCTTTAACGTCGCGACGATTCACTGTTTGTTCAAAGTCGCAACGTGGTACCCCGACGTCATGTCGCCAATCTGAAAATTTTGAATATTTTGCATTTTAATCCTTAAAAGACCTCAAATTATCAAAAAAGCTTTTGCAATCTCGTTTAAAACTTGATTTTAATTGTAAAATATGTTATGATGATATAATGAACTTAATCAAATGTATGAATTGTTAAATTGATCATAGTTGTCCCGGTAACGAATGTGACATCTCGTAGCTCGGACCCAACTATCGGATCAGGTATGGGGTGTTACAATTCCATTCAAATAATAATTCTATTTTAAAATTAGCACAAATTTTAAAATTAATAACTACAAAATTAAAATCTAATTATTTTTAAATGTGTAGTTATCACAACTTCTATTAAATAATAATTATTTTAAAAATACAATTATCAAAACTTCTATTTTATTTCAACTTTTTTTAATTATTAATAATTTTTAATTATGAATTTAGTAATAAGATAAAAAAAATAATGAGTGTTTATATAAATATATATTATACTATATAACTTACACATAATTAGCATAATAGAATGTAAATATGTTTGAAATTAAAAAGGAAAAATATAAATATGTATTTTATAAGTATATGTCTACTATAGTTATCAACATCTGTATTAGATTTGTAGAAGTAAATGCTTCTCAATGTCCAAAGTGATCTAGGGTTTATCATATTCCCCTTTCAAATGTTCCTATATTCTTTTACACGAATTGGAACTTATATCTCAATGAATTTTTGTTGTCATTCACCCATTCTACTAAAACTATACCACGTAGGTTAGATTATCTGCCGAAAACTAATGGCACAGATGCCCTGTGATCCACGATACATTTCCCGGGTACACTTTATTTAGTTATTTATTTATCTATTTTGAGGGTAGAGTACGCTTTAATTAATTGCCACAAAATAAATAAAAAGCCTTAAAAGTCATTTCAGTCTTGAATGTAACACTCAACTTTTCTTCTCATCTTTTTCAGTCTTAAACGTACACTACCATATTTTAGTTTCCGTTTTTAACTGATCAAATCCACATGAATGACTTGGTTAGACAGCGATCAATCTCACTAAAGAATCAGACTCAATAGCTACTTTGATAAGAAAAGTTTCTTTTCTTTTCACTCAATTAATTGAGTTTTAAATTCACAATATTTTGCAATCCTATTTTAATTCTATTTTGAAACCTAGCCTTCATTATTCTAGTATATAATTTATCAATAGGCATTATTGTTTTTTATGTTACCAGGGAATTAACATGCCAACATTTTGCTATAGAATTCTTTTCAACATTTTGGGATAATTTTATCTTTGAGCTAAAATCTAATTTTCTCCTTAATTTCCTCACAAAGAAAAACCAGCTAGCTATAGTTGTCCATGAAATGACGAGTGCATATTAGGATTTTTTGTTTGTATTCATAGCAAGTTAAAAATGTTAGGTTTGCATTACAGTAATGTGATAACCTTTTTTTTATTTAATATTGTATGCTTTACAAGTCTAATAAAAATAGAAGTAGTTTATTTTAATGTATCGTTTAGGGTTTGTGCGGTGGGCCATGTATGCCATGTGCTTGCATGTGCTGTGTCTTTCTCTTATAGTCCCACCACTGCTTTTCACTTGAGCAAATAAATGGGGTTCCTACACATTTCTCTCTCATTTCTTCTCCCTCTCTCTCTGAACCTTTTTCTTGGATTCTGATACACTTTCTTGGATCTGTTGAACTGCTTTCCCTCTCTGCAACTTTGTTTCCGCTTCTTCTCTCTAGATTAAATTTCTTGCTCTTTTCTCTTTCTATACAGGAACAAGTTTTAGCAAGGTACGTACTGGCTTTGGTTTAATATTACTTTATATTTAGTACTTTAACCTTGCGCATATCTATCCAGCAGCTAAACTAAGCTTAAGCAATGCAGTGTACTGTATGGTCACAATCTTGATCTCTTGGTTTACGCTTCTGTCTGCACCGATGTTTTCTTCTTTGAAACCCTAGCAAGCTACTTCTCTCGCCTCCTGTATTTTGCTTTATCTTTAAACTTAAATCTTCGGTTCATGACATATTCTTTTCCCATTTTACTTCAATATAAGCATTAGGTGAAACTGACAAATGTGACTATTCGGGTGGTAGTTATCATTTGAAAGGACCGCAGTATATAATATAACAAATGTACTGATACCACATTGGAACTGATAATTTCTTTCCTTTGTGCAGATGCGTTCTCCTTTTTCACTGAAGCAGGAATTTCTGAAGAAATGGATACTGGGTCTCCAAAGATGTCGTTCCTCAAAGAAGAATATGAGCATCTTCGAGAGAAAAAAGGTTATAAAGTTGTCAGCAGATGTAGCCATGGCTTCTGCAAGAAAGGGCACAACTTGTTGGAGTCGAGCTCTCATTGCCGATGCTGTTAAAGAAGGCAATGCTGACAAACATCTAGCTGAGAAAATATTGGGTCCGGCGTCCGAGAGGCAACCGACGGAGAAGGTTCCAGTAGGAGCAATGGCATACAACAAGAGGATCAGAAGCAAGAAGATCCTGAAAAGGAGTAGCGTAATCCGAAGAACAATAAAATGTGCACCTCAAGCGGCTCGACCGAGCTCTATTGTGAAAAGGTTAGTTGGGAAAAGAAGACAAATTTTGAGAAGTCTAATCCCTGGGGGAGAATTTATGAATGGCGTCTCTTTGATTGAGGAAACCCTAGATTATATCATATCACTCCGAGCTCAGGTTGATGTAATGCGAAGTCTTGCCAGTGCTTCAAAGCTGGTGAACCTTAATTAAGAGCATCAATGGTAAATTGCTCTTTAGTTAATTATTTAATATATCTTTATAATATCCTTATTTTTTTTCTCTTGGGCCCAACGCTTAGCTAGCTAAATGAAAGGAAATGGGAAGCTGGAACAGTTGAGGCATGCCTGTACAGATGAACTATATATATGTAAGCCAATCAAGGCTTTCATTTCAATCTTCTACAAGACCTTGTTGACTTGCATTAAGTTTTTAATCACAAGCATAAGTTTCTTATATATTGTAGTTTGTATGCCTAGTTTAAAACCAAGTATACTATGCTTCATCTTCTAATTTATATTGTGCTAAATCATCTAATTCTTTTGACTTTTCCTTTTTCTTCTATAAAAAAATCATATACAGTTCCATAAATGCTCAGCATAGGAAACAAACGGTAATGAGATTTGTTTGATTATCAGCGGCTACAGGAAATAACCAAATATAATCTGTAAACATATAAATGGCTGAAAAATAAATAAATGGGACATGGTTTCAAAAAGTATTAATTCGCTTAGTAGCATGAATAAGTGTACATATACATTTAAATGAACATTTAATAACTCGATGAATAGATGTTGGGTGTGCATGTGGAGAGAGAGAGAGAGTGAAAATGTGACGGAATAATTCGGTGCAAACGATGAATGCATGCGAATAAAAAAGGCTTACCATTTGGAGTATTTCTTAAACAGCTGTGTTATTCTTTTCTGTGCTTTTTTTGGTTAAGAAAACTGATCAAAGGGCTTTGTATTATTGAGGTATATGTAAAACAAAAAAAAAAAAAAAAAAAAGAAGAGAAAAACAGCTTTTGGTCATGTATCAATGAAAGCTATCTATAAAAACTAAAAACTGTACATCCGTGCAACATCTTCACTTCAAAGCATGTTAGTGTGACAACAGCAAAGAACAGTGAAGCTGCTTTTCAAAACAAAGATCGAACATTTGCTCATATATCGCATATCTTATCTTATTTTGTCTAGCTGTGGCTTACTTCATATCAAAACTCAAATAGCTAGGTAATATATATGTGGAATGATTTTGCTAAGGGAAATCATATCATTTACTTTTTCTTGAAGTTAAGGTATGCAACCCACATTTGTAGCAACCGAAAAGTGTGCGATATCATGAATTGCTTGAAATGGTAGCGCTAAAAATTGTGATTCGTCAGAATTTCTCACCGGAAAACAACTATATATGCCATTATTTTCTTTTCTTTTCTTTTTCTTTTTCTTTCTTCAAAATATGCCATCATTTTGGGGGTAAATAACAATATCTCACGTCCATTAGTATTCAAATTCCCACTTTACTTCAATCCAATGTCTTCTATGTTGATTAAACTTAAATATGATTTTAATGAGTTTAATTTAGAAGTTTTATTTTTTAGGAGAATGAAAGGTCAAGAGTCATTGGTTTATGGCAATGAAAGGTCAAGAGTCATTGGTTTATGGTTTTTTTATTAAAATTTAATATTTTCAATTTTTTTTAAAGGACAATAGCCTATAAATAGTTTGTAAGCATTTTGATATAATATAGAGAGAAAAAGTAAGAAAATTCAGAAGTTAAAGAGAAATTTTCTTTTCTATCTTGAGCAATTTGTCAATTTGGTATCAGGGTCATGGAGACTGTGACCAATAATGTACCACTACCTCGACTAACAAAGGCGAACTACGAGAATTGGAGCATCCAAATGAAAGCTCTCATCAGGTCTCAAGATGGTTGGGAGGTGGTCCAAGAAGGTTTTGTAGAAACGACAACTACCGCGGGATATACGACGGCTCAAAACAAGGCGTTGAAAGAGATGCGATCGAAAGATAAGGCAGCATTGTACATATTGCTCCGAGCTGTTGCCGAGTGGAGCTTTGAGAAAATTGCGAGAGCGACAACTTCAAAAGAAGCATGGGACATTCTGGCGAAGGTGTATAAAGGAGTCGACCGGGTTAAACAAGTCCGCCTTCAAACTCTTCGCGACGAGTTGGAAGGCATGAAGATGAAGGAATCGGAAGGTGTCTCTGACTATATTACACGTGTTCAAACCGTAGTGAACCAACTCAACCGAAACAGAGAAGCGTTAACCGATGGACGAGTTGCGGAAAAGATTTTGAGGTCGTTAACTAACAGTTTAGAGAATGTCGTATGTGCCATAGAAGAGTCAAAGGATCTAGCAACGCTCACAGTCGACGAGCTCGTCGGTTCTCTCGAGGCACATGAACAACGTAAGAAGAAGAAGAAAGAGGAGACACTCGAGAAAGCACTTCAAACTAAGGCTTCAATCAAAGACGAAAAGTTTTTCTATTCTCAAAAATTTCGAGTTAGATGGCGTGGCCGTGGAGTTCGAGGAAATAGTCACTGTGGAAGAGGCCGCGGTCAAGAAGGGCATTATGAGGAGAAGGAGCAATCAAACCAACAAAATTGACGTGGAAGAGGACGCAGTCATGGAAGAGGCGGTCGGTCAAATTATTCCAACATCGAGTGTTACAAGTGTGGCACATATGGTCACTATGCGAAGGATTGCAACTCTGATAAGTGTTACAATTGTGCTAAGACGGGGCATTTTTCTAAAGAATGTCGCGACTTGAAAAAAGTGGAAGAAACAACCAACCTAACCACGGAAGATAAGGAGGCGAAAGAAGGTTTTCTCTTGATGGCACACAACATAGTCAACACCAACAACAACATGGTGTGGTACCTTGACACGGGTGCAAGCAACCATATGTGCGGGCACAAGCACCTATTCAAAGAGATGCGAAAGGTTGAAACGGGACATGTGTCGTTTGGAGATGCGTCAAAAGTTGAGGTAAAAGGCTAAGGCACTGTTTGTTATTTACAAAAAGATGGGTTAGTTGGGTCTATCCAAGATGTTTATTATGTACCAGACCTCAAGAGCAACATTTTGAGTATGGGGCAACTCATGGAAAAATGTTATTCGGTACTTATAAGAGACCGGGTGTTACACTTGAAAGATAAGCAAGGGCGTTTGGTCGTTCGAGTTAAAATGGGAAGAAATTGCATGTACAAGTTGAATTTGAGAAGCGTTCGAGAAAAATGTTTGCAAGTCGACGTAGAAGATAATGTGCCGCCGTGGCGTCTCTATTTTGGTCACCTACATTATGGTGGTCTAAACGAGTTGGCGAAGAAGAACATGGTGCATGAGCTATCGGACATGGACTACGAGAAAATTTTTTGTGAAGAGTGTGTGCTCGGAAAGCATGCGAGAACTTCATTTCAAAAGAAGGCAGAATATCGGGCTAAACAACCTCTCGAATTGATTCATACCGACATATGTGGACCAATCACCCCTGAATCTTTTAGCGGTAAAAGGTATTTCATTTCCTTTATCAATGATTTCTCACAAAAAACTTGGGTTTATTTTCTAAAAGAAAAATCTGAGGCATTCGATGTGTTCAAAAAGTTCAAAGTAATGGTGGAAAAGGCAACTGGTAGACACATCAAATCTGTACGATCCGATAGAGGTGGCGAGTATACTTCGATGGCTTTCATGGAGTATTGTGAAGAGCAATGCATAAGACGATTCTTAATCACACCGTACTCTCCTCAACAAAACTGTGTGGTAGAAAAGAAGAACCGAACTGTTCTCAATATGGTTCGGTCATTGCTCAAGAGCAAGAAGATGCCGAAGGAATTTTGGGCGGAAGCTATGCAATGTGCCATCTATGTACAAATCGATGTCCACATGCAAAGTTGAATGATCGAACACCACAAGAGGCTTGGAGTGGACAAAAATCGACAGTTTCTCATCTCAAAGTATTCAGTAGTGAGGCCTATGAACATGTGCTAGATCAGTGAATAACGAAGCTCGAAGACAAAAGAAAAAGGTTTATTTTTATTGGGTATGATGAGAAAACAAAATGATACAAGCTACTCGACCCGATAAGTAAGAAGGTTGTGGTGAGTCATGATGTACGAGTTAATAAAGCAAGCGAGTGGGATTAGAATAACTCAACAGAGGTTATCATCAAAGATGGAGAATCATCAACCACTACACCAACAATCATACCGGCAAATCCTGAAACGATCGATGATGAAGATGAACCGGAACAACCCAAAATGCGAAGTTTGCAAGATTTGTATGATTCAACAAGTGAGGTACACATTATATGTCTTTTGGTAGATTCTGAGAGTATAAGTTTTGAAGAGGCGGTACGAGACAAGAACTGGCAAACTAGCATAGACGAGGAGATTAAAGCAATTGACCGCAACAATATATAGGAGTTAACGGAGTTGCCGAAAGGAAGTCAGCCCATTGGTGTGAAGTGGGTGTTCAAGAGAAAGTTTCAATTGTTCTTTTCACATGTGGCTCAATTCAAATGGCTGATATTTCAAATGGATGTCAAGTCGGCATTCTTGAATGGTGTGCTCGAAGAAGAAGTCTATATCGAACAACCACCCGGGTACATGAAAAGTGGAGAAGAGAAGAAGGTGCTAAAATTGAATAAGGCACTTTATGGGTTGAAGACAACACTGCGGGCATGGAATACTCGTATTGATACATACTTCAAGGAGGACGGGTTCAAACAATGTCCCTATGAACATGCCCTTTACATGAAGAAGAATGGAGGTAATATGTTATTTGTTGCTCTTTATGTTGATGACCTCATTTTTATGGGGAACAATGGTGAGATGATACAAGATTTTAAGAGTAAAATGACACAAGAATTTGAAATGACAGATCTAGGTTTGATGAAGTTTTTCCTTGGTTTGG
Organism: Gossypium longicalyx; assembly: GCA_025698465.1. Taxonomy (NCBI): domain Eukaryota; kingdom Viridiplantae; phylum Streptophyta; class Magnoliopsida; order Malvales; family Malvaceae; genus Gossypium; species Gossypium longicalyx. The sequence continues at coordinate 73,082,210 of CM047002.1, read as the reverse complement.
AGGTAAGACAAGAAGAGGCAAGTATTTTTGTGTCACAAGAGGCATATTCAAAGGAAATTTTGAAGAAATACAAGATGGCATATTGTAAACCAGTTTCAACACCAATGGAACCAGGTGTAAAACTCTCAAAATTCGATGGAGAAGAACAAGTCGACTCAAGCAAATACTGGAGTTTGGTGGGAAGTCTTCGCTATCTCACTTGCATAAGGCCTGATCTTTTGCTAAGTGTTGGCATTGTAAGTCGGTTCATGGAGGAGCCGGTTTATTCACATTGGAAGGCGTTGAAGCGAATCCTATGGTATATCTAAGGACCAGTATCACTCGGGTTATTTTATTCAAATGTGGAAGATTACAAGTTGATTGGGTACTCTGACAGCGATTGGTGTGGAGACTTAGACGATCGAAAAAGTACATCAGGATATGTGTTCTTTATGGGTAACACGGCGTTTACTTGGCTTTCAAAGAAGCAACCAATAGTGACACTCTCGACATGTGAAGCTGAATATGTGGCAGCGTCTTGGTGTGTGTGTCATGGTATATGGCTCAGAAATTTGTTGAACGTATTAGAGCAATAACAACTCGGTGCGATTGTGATACGAATTGACAATAAGTTAGCAATTGAGTTAGCAAAAAACCCAGTGAATCATGAGAGAAGCAAACATATTAACATAGGTTTTCATAATCCAAGACCATGTAAAGGAAAGAAGTGTGAAATTAGTGCACGTGGCAAGTCGGGACCAAGTCGTAGATTTCTTCACGAAACCGCTATCGATGGTACTTCTTGACAACTGCAAGAAATTAATCGGCATGAAGGATGGCAGAAGCATTTAAGTTTACAGGGGAGTTTTGTTGATTAAACTTAAAGGTGATTTTAATGGGTTTAATTTAGAAGTTTTATTTTTTAGGAGAATGAAAGGTCAAGAGTCATTGGTTTATGATTTTTTATTACATTTTAGTATTTTTAATTTTTTTAAGGACAATAGCCTATAAATAGTTTGTTAGCATTTTGATATAATATGGAGAGAAAAAGCAAGAAAATTCAGAAGTTAAAGAGAAAATTTTTCTCTATCTTGAGCAATTTGCCAATTTGGTATCAGAGCCGTGGATAGTGTGACCAATAATGTGTCGCTGCCTCGACTAACGAAGGTGAACTACGAGATTTGGAGCATCCAAATGAAAACTCTCCTCGGGTCACAAGATGGTTGGGAGGTGATCCAAGAAGGTTTTGTAGAACCGACAACTACCGCAGGATATACGACGGCTCAAAACAAGGCGTTGAAAGAGATGCGATCAAAAGATAAGGCGGCATTGTACATGTTATTCTGAGTTGTTGACGAGTTGGGCTTTGAGAAAATTGCAAGAGCGGCAACTTCAAAAGAAGCACGGGACATTTTGGCGAAGGTGTACAAAGGAGCCGACCGGGTTAAACAAGTCCGCCTTCAAACTCTTCGCGGCGAGTTGGAAGGCATGAAGATGAAGGAATCGGAAGGTGTCTCCGACTATATTGCACGTGTTCAAACTGTAGTGAGCCAATTCAACCGAAACGGAGAAGCCTTAACCAATGCACGAGTTGTGGAAAAGATTTTGAGGTCGTTAACTGACAGTTTCGAGAATGTCGTATGTGCCATAGAAGAGTTAAAGGATCTAGCAACGCTCACAGTCAACAAGCTCCTTGGTTCTCTCGATGTGCATGAACAACGTAAGAAGAAGAATGTAACACCCCAAAATCGACCTAGAAGTTAGAACCGAATCTGGCGTGTCACGCTGAAGTATTTTTCGAAAACTACGTTTTCATTAGAAACCCTTCTTATTTAAAACGTAGTACATTGAAAACTTCTTAATTTTATTTCCAAAATTCCTTTTTACTCTACAGAAGCTAATTCTAAAAGTAACCGATTTACAAAAACATGATGTTTAAAAGTTAAGTTGCGAAAGCATTTTGAAAATGTTACGGAAACGTAGTGTTTGAAAATAGTTATTGTTGTGGAAAATCGTGTCCTACTTCTAACAGATATTAGACATACTAAATAAACTTCCCAAATAAAAAAGTTAAGGAAATAAAGATGCCTTATTTCAATTCAAATCAAAACCCAAAATGTTTAACTAAATAAGCGAAATAGAAAAACATGTATAGTTGTGTGGTCGTCTCCGAGTCCCTCTACGACACGGATCTACCTAACGTTGGGGATTACCTGTATGGTTTATAAACAGGGTGAGTTTACTAAAACTCAGTGTGTAATCCCCTTACTAAAGTAACAGTCAGTATACAAAAACAAAAACAGAAACAGTCTAGGCCAGAGCCCGTTAACAGTAACAGTACAGTCCAGTTCAGAGCATACATGGGCCAAGGCCTATTACAATATCATTTGGGTCACAGCCTATAACAGAATCAATTGGGCCCAGCCCAAACCAATAACAGAATAACATGTGTGGATGCATGGATGCATGCTATCCCATCCCAATAATCAAACCGTTACACATCAACTCCGTCCCCCGGTACACATCATGTGGGGATATAAATATCGACCCACCCATCCGATACACATCAATGGTAGCCCAGTTGCGATACTACCTTCATTATAGTAAAGCTGCTAATCATATATTGGGCTTAAAAAGCCTTCAGTAGCGGTATTATAATTGGCACAAAGCCATCGGTAACTGTACTATGTTTGGCACATAGCCATCAATGACGGTAATATAATCGGTACATAGCCTTGGGTAAATATGATCCACATAGAGTCATCCATAAGTATGTTAAGCACATAGCCACAGGTAAATATGTTTGGCACAAAGCCATAGTCAAGATGGCATAGAGCCATTTTTAGGTTGGCACAAAGCCACAATCAGATTAACCGGTACTAAGCTGTCGTCAATAATCATATATTGGCACATAGCCTTAGGCAAATACGTTTGGCACACAGCCATAATCAGGTTGGCACAAAGCCATATGTAGGTTGGCGCAAAGCCATAATTAGAATAATTGGCTTTAAACCATCGATAGCTGTATCATGTTAGGCACATAGCCATTGGTGGATCCACGGTCGTCAAGCAACCATGCGATCCTCATATACTTCCTCCATTCCATAATTCCAACCCCATGCAATATGTCATGTATGTCATGCTCAATCATCACATGTGTATGCAAAATGTCCATGCTCAATAACAATCATTTAAACATATATTAAAAGCATATCAGTCATACAACCATTGTCAAGTCAGTTAAATCACAGTCGTACAATCACAGTCAAATCACAAATTTATAGTCCAAGTTAGTCGTTTACCCACAATGGCAAAACAATCATTTTGCCCTACAGGGGTATTTCAGTACTTTTACACTACAAGGGTAATCCGATATTTTTACAAATCGAGAGTATTTCGATAATTTTACAAATCGAGGGTATTTTGGTAATTTTACAAATCGGGGGTATTTCAGTAATTTTACAAACTGAGGGTATTTTAGTAATTTTACAAGCCAAGGGTATTTCAGTAATTTTACAAACTGAGGGTATTTCGATAATTTTAAAAATTAAGGGTATTTTGGTAATTTTACAAACTGAGGTTATTTCAATAATTTTACAAATTGAGGGTATGTCGGTAATTTTATAAATTGAGGGTATTTCGATAATTTTACAAATTAAGGGTATTTCGATAATTTTACAAATCGAGGGTCTTAACGACCCAACAGGAGGTCCACCGTCGCCTTGAACGACTTAAATAACCTAAACAGACCTAACGATGTAAATGGGCCTAAGACCCATAATCGGCCCAAGTGGGCCTACACGCTCGTGTGGCCCATTTAGCCCAACGAAGCCCTTAACGGACTATGCCATGCACATGACATGGCAAGCCCAACTACTTCCCACCTAACAGCTAGATTTATACAAGTAGGCCCACAGGGCCCATCGGGCCCAGTATACGAGAACTCTTGTGGCGACCTCTACAGTCTATCGCCCCTAATTTGTGGGCTAGATTTACCACATGAGCGATCGCACGCTCGTAAAGCCTCAAATGCCGAAGTTTCAGCTTTTCGGCTTTCGCTGACTTCTAACAAAGAAGGGCGTGAATACACACCTGTTTATGAGAATGCGCCGAAGTCCACAATCACCAACCTTGACACATCCTGTATTGAGTCTTCCTCCCCAACTCATCTGGTTCGCTCTATTTAAAGCAAGCTTCTCACCAATTCTCATGTTAGCTTCCCGATGTGGGATTGCTTTCAACCATTAGGAAAAATTCCTCATTCTTATGACTACTTCAACCATAGAGTTCCAGTCCAACTCCACCTCCTACAAAGCTCAAATAGAAAAATAAATACTCTACTGCGCATCCCAAGACTTAAACCTCAGACCTCACAGTTACACAACACGCCACCTTGCCATTCCACCACAGGCTCTTTCTGTGATAAAAAAAGTCCATAATTAACTTTAAGACATATGTGCCAGCGTCCAGATTCACTTAAGAGAAAAACCAAAATGAATTGTAAGAGCCAAGACTTGAACCCAGGCTCCCTTGCAACCTTAATGACGCCACAACCACTAGACCACATGTTCATTGTGTCATTTATTTAACACAAAAATTTAAAAGGCCATTATCCAATCATCCAGGGTTTTTTTATTCACTTAATACCAAAATTTTTGCTAAAGCCCAAGTTTGAATCCAAGATTTCTCCGACACTTATCAGGGAAATTAACCACCAAAGTAGACATTTAATTGTGTCATTTCCTTGCATAATTAAATACTTATATACTACCTCCTTACGGACCCATACTCAAGGCCCAATACTTTTAGGCCCAAATTTAGGGCGTTACAAAGAAGAAAGAACGAGCAAGCACTTCAAACTAAGGCTTCAATCAAGGACAAAAAGGTTTTCTACTCTCAAAACTTTCTAGGTAGATGGAGTGGCCGTGGAAGTCGAGGAAATGGTCGCAGTGGAAGAGGCCGCGGTCAAGAAGGGCATTTTGAGGAGAAAGAGCAATCAAACCAACAAAATTGGCGTAGAAGAGGACACGGTCATGGAAGAGGCGGTGAAATATTGGATGATTGTAATAAGTTTTGAATCAAAGGGCCAATGAAATATGAAAGTGGGACATAAACTTTTTTAAAAAAATTAGGCTTGTTTGTGGACTTGGGTCTTGGACCTTTTAAAGAGTATTTTAAAAGGATGAATAAGGGGGAAAAACTCCTATTCAACATCCAACCAGCTCCCCCTTTAGAGATCTTTTTCTTTGTTCTTCCATGCTTTTTCTTGAAATTTCTTGAAGAATCTCTTTAGCTGCCTTGATTTCATAACAAAAGTTATTAGAAAACCCTTCCATGAGCTTGAGATCTTCTTTAATCTTTTTCTTTTTCAGCTAAGATTTATGGTGTTTCTAGTGAAAGAAACCATGACTAGTGAAAGAAAGCTCATGAAGGATTTATGCTTTTAGTCAATACTATGTTTAAAATAAGAGATTTTTTATGTAAAAGGTAAAGAGAAATGGAAATATTACGTTTCACTATTTGGAATAATTTTATTAAATGTACACATGTATAAGGTTAAATGAAATGTGAAAATATGTATGCAAATGATATGGCACTTTGGTGCCAACATGTGTGATAAAGTAAAAAATTTGTCCAATTTGTAAATGGCCTTAAAGATTATAAGAAAATATGTTTATAATATCTCATATTAGACTTAGTGACTAGTAAGGACACAATCGGCATACCATAAGGGGCTATTAGCGCGCATGTGTTAGGAGATACAATTCTGACCTTGTATAAAGACTTTGGGTATAGTAGTTTTGTGTGTAACACTTGAGCATTATGGATCCATTTCTTCATGTCTTTTGATGTAAGTGCTTTTAATGTGTTATTCTTGGTGTGTTTGGGTTGGGATCCCTCATATCTAGTCTTGGGTTGGTAGAATTTTCTATCGACGAAAATAAATTTAAATATTGATAATAAGCTTTAAATGTGAATATAGATGGTACAAGGAAAACCATACATTGTGAATTAAAGGACTCTTAACGAATTGAGATGAAAATGATAATTTGCTTTAGAACTGTGTTGCTTAATCAACACCTTAAATGATATTAAAGAAATTGATAATTCAGGCATACTTTAGTTCAAAGAACTGAAAATGGAATACATGGTTCATATAGGAAACATATTATATAAATGAAAGTTTTGAAAGAACATATTATAAAACTACGAAGCTATTCTTAAAAGTATAAAATAGGAATTTCATTAAATGAATTGGTTCATAAACAATTAACATGTAAGTTTTGTTGGAAAAAATCTGGTTTAAAAAAGGTTTTTTGTCACAGTGGAAAATTAGAAATTTGAAAACTGAGTCGGTTTGTGATATTTATAGAAATAAACTTTTTCCAAAAAATACTTGTGTTTTGTGTGATATGGATCCAAGACGTTCCCGACTTTCAACAGAACAAACTTTCCTGCTATTCTTGTACAATGAATTGCTTTGAGTGTGGGCTTGAACAATTGCAAATCAAATATGGAACCATAAATAATTTTCTTACTATTCCTGTACAATGAATTGCTTTGAGTGTTGGCTTGAACAATCGCAAATCAAACATAGAACCAGAAATAATTTTCTTACGTTCAATAGAAAATCAAATCTCTCTATCAATAGAAATCGTTAGAATTGTTATTGCCAGAAAATAGAATTTATACTTAGAAATAAATTTTGACTATTTTTCGCAAAATAATAATATTTGAAACTTATGTGTAAATAGCTCTACCGGTATAATCTATTTATAGGGAGAAATAGAAAAATCCTAATTGAATAAGTAAAATACAAATAATACTTTTGGGATAGAAACACAAGTTCTACTAGGAGAGAAGGGTAGCTAACCCTAGTTAATTTTACTAGGGTTTTCACCCCTCATACTTATTATGGGGGTTTTGGCCTCCCCTCTATTTGGTCTAATTACACATGCTTTCTATACATTTAACCTAGTACTTTATAATTTAATTCAACTCAATACTTTTTTTATTTCTCAAAATAAATATTATTTATTAAATTAATTTAACTTAATTAATTTTCCAACTAAATAATTTTTTCAACTCCATTCTAATTTCTTTAAAGTTATGACAACTTTATCGTAAAAGAATCTATGAGAAAATATATTTAATTTCCATATTCAACGGATTCACAATGACCAACTAATTTAATTCCATTTTCAAATTTCAATTTTTTAGTTAAATAATAATTCAAAAAACTTAAATTAATTCTTAGGTCGTTTCCATACTTAATGAGAAACCACATTCATTTCCAAATGTAACACATTTTTTTAACTTTATCATTTCTATCCATTTCTGTTTATTTAATTCAACTTGCAATTCATTTTTGGTTTCAACGAGCTAGCAGAGGGATAGAGTGGACATCTGTAATTAGGGCTCAAATGATTTATAATTAAGTTCTAGATTTTCACCTATTAATCATAAACTCATTTAGTCACGAAGTCATTCCACTATATTATTGCTACTAAGCTCGCCCAAATTACATACCATTACGAATGCTACTCATTTAGTGCTCGTCCAATCACCTAGTCATAAGTGTGTTACCCTCATAGGATATCCTTAATCTCTTTTGGATAAATTTGTTCTCCCAATATGATCCTATTTTATCTTATGGTAACCATTACATCTTCCTTCATGAAAAGTCAACTACTATGAAATAATAATTAAGTCATTTATCACAAAGATAAACGACCCGTGACCACGCCTACTTTTCATCTATTATGTAATGCCAATGAGAGGATATCATTTACCCATGTCTTGGGCTATGAATTTGACTATTGTGAATGATGTTACATACTTTCGAAGTCGTATACCCAAAGCACCAACTTTCAGTTCCTTATCTATTCGAACTCAGGCTTTTATTTACACCAAAGTATACGGGTCATGCGTACATAGTCCATCATCCACTCAGGATTAATGCATGTCATACTATGACTGTCACAAGTGAATAAATCCATAAACGAATTCAGGATCTATTCTACTTGGGTCATGCCCGATATATTGTTAGTTTAGCCAGTCACATCTATGTCTCTATTTTCTAGGAGTCATCCGCTTCGAAGCTCAAGATAAAACATCTTCCTAATTAGAATTAATAGATGACACATTAGTCTTTCAACTCATTTTTTATTAGACTAAGGACATGTTTAGGTTTATCTACTAATGCAAGATGTCACTTCGTATTACAATCTAACCACGTAATATCACTTAGTATTAGTTAAACATTAGATAATTGACCATGCCTCGGCGTTGTGCACTAAGGCTAAATAAAATGCAATAAAATATCTAAGTGAAGTGCATTGTGTGAAAGTGTATAGGTAGATTTGCAATATAATAAATTTACAATGAAATATAAGGAGTATTCCAAGGATCGTACCCAAGGGAAGATTGTCTAAGTAAAATTAATAGTAAAGACTGACATGTTAAGCTAAGTCTGGGCAACTACTAATCTGCTAATTATGTTATAGGTAATTATTAAAATTTGGGGTTTAACTTTGATAAAGGACTCAAATGCATAAATATCAAAATTAACAAATTATCAACCAGAAGTAATAGGAAAAAGATTAATTAATGTATATTGAGTAATAATGAAAAATGCTAAGGCAAAGCAAGAGTAAAAATACAATAGCAATTACAAGAATAATTACGTAAATAATCTGTGAGCGAATAAATAAATAACTAAGAATGAAATGGCAAAGATACATCGGCAAAGGATTAAGGGTCTACGATGTTGATTTGGAAGGTTGGGATTACTAAGAATTTTCCCTTACTTTTAGTAGTGCCTCAGCAAAATCGTACTCAATCTACTGCTTAGAAGAGACCTAAAGTGACATGCTTCTTTTGAGAGCTAGATCTCAAGTTACCTACGCATTTGATTCAATTAAGTTTACGACATCCGAAAGCCCTGTATGAGCCTTAGGAATAGATAGGATATATATGTCATGACATAGGATTCTGATATGTGATTTCGATATATGTGTGCGAGTAAGATCACGTTTAATATGTTGGCATCAATATGTGATTCCGATATATGTGTGCGAGTAAGACCACGTTTAATACGTTGGCATCGATATGTGATTCCGATATATGTGTGCGAGTAAGACAACCTTTAATATGTTGGCATCGATATGTGATTCAGATATATGTGTGCAAATAAGACCACGTCTAGTACGTTGGCATCAATATGTGATCACATGTAAGATCACGTCTGGGACGTTGGCATTGTACGATATGTGTAATTATCTGAGTATCCTATTCAATTCCAAATGGTTCAACGGGCAATGATAACTTGTGATCGAATGTGTAATTGAACTAAAGTGATCAGGTATGTGATAGTTAATTTCCTATTTGAAATTAAGGTAAGTTGGCTATTTGGTATGTGATACAAATTGTATATTACAAGTGAAAAATTAATTATTTTATCTTCTATATGTGTATTCGGCCAATTTGAATTTGAGGCATAGTTATATGTTTGATGAATGTAATTGCAAGTTTGAAATTGTATATAAACATAATGGCATAATCAATTTTGTTGTATTGAATTATAAATGTCATTGAGTTGTTATTTGCTTATAACTTACTAAGCTATGTTAGCTTACTGTGTGTGTATGTTTGCCTCTGTTTTATAATTTTGGAGATTAGTTACAGGCTCGGGGATCGTCAGCGAAGTCTATCACACTATCGACTGTTTTCGATACTTTATAAGTTAAACTTAAACCTATGGCATATATAGGCTAGTTTATGTTTATGTTTTTTTTTTGGGTTATGTAAATATGAGCCGTGTGAAAATGGCTTAATCATTATGTTAAGTTTGATTTTGATGGTTCGACCATTATATATTTATATGTGAATCATGGTTGATATATGTGCTAATGGTGATGAAGTTATGTCAAAGTATATGTGTATGGTATAATTGGTATGATGTGAAATTGTGATAGAATATTATTATTGAGTGAAATGCATGATATATAAGTGGGATGTATTAGGTAAATGGCTATGATTTGAAGTATTGATATTCGGTTATGTGATGAAGTAGATATTTATAATATTTATATGTCTTTGATTATTGGTTGTAAATGAGACTTTAAGTATAATGAATAGCTAGTGAAATGACAATGTTTTGATTCGACAAACAAGGTGAATTAGCTTTTGGTTAATGTTAGATAATTGGGGTAACATGTATTTGTGATTTAATAGTGGGTTGTTTTGGCTTATAAGATTAAATCATCATACATATATGTTTTTGTGTATTCGATTATGTATTAATTTAATAATTACATTAGTTGAGATATATTTGTAATATGTTTGACATGATATAAATTTTGGCTATATGTATATTTATGTACTTAGCTAAATATGTGATCATTGAATTAGTCTTGAATATGACATTTGTTACTTTGCATGATAAGTAATATTAGCCTGTTAAAAGTTGGTTTTGGTATGTTAAAGTGTTAGACAAATAGTTGCTATGTATTATGCATAATTATATATTATTGATGCGTTGATGTGAAAGGTAAAATATGTTTGATTTATTGTTTTGTTCTTTGAAATGTTTCATGTGTGTAAAGTAATAGAGTATAATGGAAGTAGACATTAAATAAAGCATAAGTATTTAGCATGTTTAATATTCGGCTAAAGCTTTAGAAATTTACCATATGAATAGTAACTTATGCTTTTAATTAACAAGATGGTTTGATACAAGTTTAGTATGTAGCTTTGTTATTGTGCTTTAATTATTAAGTAAATGTTATATGACATTTTGTGTGTATTAATGGAATATCAAATATGTAAGCTTGGTTTAGTCAAAACTTATAGTAAAGTTGCAGGTATATTTGGTCTTGAATAATGAGTAATGAGTTGTCTAATTTATATGCTTATATTTGGCCGGTTGATAATAATTTATGGTTGAATGTTTATTGATTAAAGTGTAACCTATAATGTTTTGGTTTGGTTAGTATACGTTTATATGTGATGAAATTAAATGATTAATTTCTATGTGTATCCATGAATGTTCAGAAGTTGTGTCTTGTTCGGTAATACATCATAACCCCATTCTGGCGACGGATACGGGTTAGGGGTGTTACAATAATTCAATCTCCAAAATGTTTGTCAAGGGCATCTTATTCCTCCTTGATATATTTCTGATCCTTTGGCATTTATCACAGTTCTTCACATAAGTATAAGCATCTTTAAATAGCGTAGGCCAAAAGAAACCTACTTGCAGAATCTTTGCTGCAGTATGTGAACTACCTAAGTGTCCCCCACTTGGAGATGAATGGCAATGATACAAGATCTCAGCAATTTCACTTTCAGCTATACACTTTTGGATTATATTATCTACATATTGTTTAAACAAAAACGGATCCTCCCAAAAATAATACCGACTATCATGAAGGAATTTTTTCCTCTGTTGGTATGTCATTTCTTGAGGAATTAATCCACATGCAAGAAAATTGGCAAAATCAGCAAACCAAGGTGTTTCATGAATTCAATTTACCTCAAATAAGTGCTCATCTGGGAAATTCTCGTTGACAGGCACAGATGATCGAGTTACCTCATCTTGTTCCAACCTCGACAGATGATCAGCTATTTGATTTTCGACAGCTTTTCTATCTTGGATCTCAAGGTCAAATTCTTGAAGTAATAGTATCCAACGAATTAGCCTTGGTTTTGCATCTTTCTTAGTGACCAAGTATTTAATGGCCGCATGGTCAGTAAATACTATAATTTTGGTACCTAAAAGATATGAGCGAAATTTGTCAAAAGCAAAACCTATTGCAAAGAGTTCCTTTTCGGTTACTGTGACAACCTTAATTTGACCCTAGTCGAAATGTGGTTTCGGGACCACAAAATCGAGTCATAAAATTTATTTAAAATTTTATTGCATAACTTCTATTTGTGATAGTGCATGTGTAAAAATTTGATGTTTTAATTTAGTCTTATGAATGGGAATTTTACTTGAAAGGACTTAGTTGAGAAACCATAAAAATGTGATAGGTAAAAGTTGAAGTGGCCAAATTGTATATGGATAGCATCATAGAGGACTTGCATGTCAATTGGACCACTATGATTATAGTGGATGGTAATGATGATGAAAAATGTGGCATTTTGTGTATTTTATATTAGTGAAATAATATTAAATAGTTTTATATTAGAAAACCATGAATTAATAATAGAAAAAGGGTGATAAAAACAAAGTTTCTCATTCTTCTCCCCTTTTTGCCGAAACTAAACAAGAAATTTAAGAAAGAACACCAAAGGCATTCGGCAATCTTGTGTTGGGAATTAAGGTATGTTCCATGAGTTTGCTTTTAAAATTTTAGTGAGTTTGAGATAGTTGCTAAATCTTTTACTTAGCCCATGTGTAAATTTTAAGTTTGGTGTTGTCATGTATATTCGGCCATGGAAGTTTTCTACTTCATGGATAGTGTGTTAATGTTTTGAAATAGATATGGTAGAAGGATAAGGTTGAACTTGTTAATTCTTGAATTGGTTGAGTTTGATAAAATTAATATTTGTGACTTAATTGTTTAATGACAATCGGCTATGTTGAAATGCTAAATTAGTGCTAAATTGTAAGTATTTAATTGAGTGTTAGCCGAAATTTGAGCTTATGATAGTAATTAGAATTTGTGAAATTTATGCATTTTGTGGTCCAAGTGTGATGAGAACCATACGGTTATGGCATGTAAGCATGAAGATTAGATGATGGTTAATTTTAAATGTGAGATGGTTAGAAGTTGATTTAAAGGCTTAATAAGTTAGTTTAAGGTGAACACATTAGCTTATGATATTCAGTTTTGGCTACTATGTGTTGGATCTTGAATATTTTAATGTTTGGAATTAGTAATGGATGAAAGATAATGTTTGAGTTTGCTAAATATTGAAATTAAAAGTTAAGTATATGAATTAGGAGCATGAGTCCATTCGGCAATTTAAGATAAATTGTGAAATAATGCTTAATATTAGTAGTACTTGTTTAAATTGGCAAATTGAGCTTAGAATGGATGAATTTATGAGTTTGGGACAAAGTATATATATATTCGGCTATGAATTTTCGTGTTTAATTTTGAATGTTGATGTTTCAAATTGAAAATGGATGTTAGTTGAGTTATAATACTTGCGTAATAATGAAAAGAACATGAGCTTAATGCTCAAATAGCATTCGGTTAAGCTTTGGAGTAAGTTAAATTAGTTAGAAAATGAGTTCCAAGATAGTGAATTATGTGTTAAAAGAGGGATTTAGGTTGTATATATGTGATTAGATTGAATACAAGAGGCTATGTTAGCTAATTGAGGGATTCGGTCATACTATTATAGTGAATAATAATTTGAACAAGGGTTTTAATTGTATGATAGGTTTTCGACTATGGTTGATTGGATAATAAATTGGTGTGGATGCTTTGAATGAGATATGTACATATTTTAGTTTATGTGCTATGGATAATTTGATTGAAATAGTTTGGAAATGTGAATTGCCGAAATTATCTTGTATATGTAGCAAATAAATGGAATAGATGAGAAGTATGTTTGGATGTACATTAAGTTTAAGGGTTAAACTTTAAATTGTTATGGCTTGGTTAATATTAGATGGAATACCGAATATGTGTGTGTCTATGAGGAATGAATATAAATTGGGGCTTCGATGATTGAATTATTTTATTTGCTTAGTTGGAGCTCAAAATTAAAGGGAGCCAAGTTCGGCCAAAGGAAAGGCGAAAGCGGTTGAGTAGCTGATCAGAGTGGTTCATCCGACAAAAAAAAAATCATCTTGTCGAGGAAAGCTTGGATTCGTCACGAAGTCATCACATCTTTTGACAACCCCTTTTTGGTATTTTTGTTTAAAACTCAAGTAGACATTATGGCATGTATAGAATAATATTTTGGGAGGTTGCTATTTTGATAGTATTGTATATATATATATATAAGGCCATGTGAATATGGCTAAAGTTCTATGTATGGATGTGATAATGGTTTTATTTTAAATCATGAAGTGAGATCAACTTGACATATGAATCCATATTGTGATGAGTGTGATTATGTTATGCTTGAACTAACATGTTAAGCATTCGAAATACATTATGTATGTATATTCGATCAAGAGGAGAAAAATCACCTTACATTTTTACCCTTGTTTTAGTATGTGCATACTATAGAAGTTACTCATGGAAACATGCTATTATTGTTGTAATTACTTAAATTAATATTGGACACGGGTATTAGGGTGTTACATTTTTATTGGTATTAGAGCCAGGTTTAGTCGATTCTAGGACTATCGTAGAGCGTGAGACTCTAGCTATACATGCTATAATGCTAGTATATGATAGTGTGATGACTTCTGACGGTTGAAATTGTTGTTTTGATTAGTAAATGGAATCCACTCTAGAGAGAGCCTTAGCGGATGACGTTGAGAGTGTAGCGCCTGCTCCCGCGCAAGGGACAGCGCCTATTGAACCTCAACCATTTGCGAGTAATCAAGATGATGGGGCTAAGCAAGCCTTCTTTACCATGATGAATGAGTGGGTTACACAATATGCCCGAACAAACTCGGCTACTCAACCATTTCCGAATTTAAATAATCCTCCTCCAGTGCCTATAATACCAGCAACTACTGATCCCTTGAGGCTGAGTAAACCTCCTATTGATTTGATTAGGAAGCGCGGGGCCGAGGAATTTCAAGCCACAGCTACTGATGACGCTGAAAGGGCTGAGTTTTGGCTTGATAATACCATCCGCGTTTTCGATGAGCTGTCTTGCACACCCGATGAGTGTCTAAAGTGTGCAATATCTGATGCGATTGCGGCCCATGGTTCAGCTACCTCGAGCAAGGATTCTATGGTGCTACCACAAGGTCCTGTTACTCGAGCTCCAGCCAAGAAGTTTAAAGAGTCTACCATAGCTTTTGTAGCTCAACTTTGGAATGAAACGCTAATAGGATACTCCGAGAAAGTTGATTCCAGCTCCTTGAACTCACCTTGCAATTACCTGCAAGTCCAGCTTAGCTCATCGAGCTCACCACCAGCTCAAGCAAGTTTCCATTCAACTCAAAACCAGCTCACTAGCTTGGAATCAGCTTACTACTAGCTCATGAGTCCAAGCCCAGCTCGGGTTTAGCTCATGAGTTGAATTCTAGCTCATGAAGACTACTTTGACTTCATTTGACTACTATTAAATTTTTATTTAATAAGTTCATTAATTAGTTAATTAATAAACCACATATTAAATTTAGTTCATATTAGTTTTATTAAATATGTCTTAAAAGTGTTTATAGTTGTTAATTAATTTGTCATAACGAATTTGATGTTTACATTGTGTTCACATTAGCTTGAATTAATTCTATTCACATTTTCTTGTAGAAACTCAATGGACATATGGAGCATGAAGAAACATGTCTTTCTTGGAGGTGCATGGACGGTTGAGAGCTTTGAATCTCCTAGGTGCATGTTCGGCTAAGTGCATGTATGGCCACCTTCAATGTGTTCAAGGTTCATGAATGTTTCCATTCATGTATGGTGTGCTACTCCTTCATTTTCCAAGTGACTATTCGGCTAAAAGGAGGCTTCCCATTACTTCATACATGTGGCCGAACATCTCCCTCCATGAACCTTAAAATTCCGTTCACATTATGTTCACATGGCATGGCCTTTCAATTCCAAGTGTTCACACCTATGGACTCTTCAAGAGTTGGCATTCACACTTAATTTGGCTCATGAAGTCTCCTCAATTAATTCCCAACTTTTCACCAAGTAACATGAATTGATTGCTTCAATTACTCAAGTTGGCCGAACCTAGCTATTGTCCAAGGGAGTCTCTCACTCATGATTCATTTCTTTAAGCATGAAGAACCTTCAAGACATCTCCACCATAGCCGAATCTGGTCATGAACATCAAAGGACTTCTTTCTAGAATTTTCAAGATGCATTCATGAGACTTTTACTTAATTATTAAGTATGTAAAGTGTCCATTCGGCTAGCTAGTCTTTAGGCTATAAATACTTGTTATTTTTCTTTGTGAAAGAACTTTTTGGACTTTTGTTAATGTTATGCTGCCAAAATTGTGAGGCAAAACTTTTCTCAAATTTCGTTCAAAGATTCGATTGGCTTCCTAGTGTTCTAGTTGTGTCAACCGTTGTTCTTTGTCGAAACCGAACTTATCACTACTCGTAGTGTGGCGTTCAAACATACCGAGGTTCCTATCTTGTTAGATAGTGGGTCGAGGTTTCCCTTTACCAAACCCCAAATCGAACTAAAGAGAGCCTGTAAACAATGGGTTGATACCAAATAGGTATTGGTTCTTGTTTGCACTTTTTCTTCAACCCCATTTCTTCATTTACCAAATTGTACCCAAAACCGGCCATTCCATTCATACCATTTCATAATACCACTTCGTTCTTACCCTTCATACCATTATGTCCATTTCTTCAATTTTCCTTACCTAAATCGGAACTTTCAATTCTTCTTACCTATTCCAATCCGAACCAAAACCAATATCCCTCTTTCCTTTCCGTACTAATTCAATAAACCAACTTCCAAACCCAATCTAATCCTTCCATCTTCTTTAAACTTCTTTCTTGCCCTTCTTTCTCTTATCTGACCTTTCAATTAAACCTAACGTAACTTCTTGTTGACGATCGGGCACACTATTATGACTCGACTCATCCGAGGCGGATCGTATCATCTAGTATCAGAGCTATTAAAATGAGAAGTTTGTGCGACGAAATCATCCCCGAGCTAGTCCAAGTGTACGCAAGTAAGTAGGATCCGAAAAAAATTTGTATACCGAAGTTTTCCCATTTCAATTAGTTTGTTACTGTTACTACAAAAACAAATATCTACGTAGCCGAAGAAAAAAAATCGTGTACAGAAGTGTTCCTGTTGTATTTAGTTTGCTTATATAGTACAAAAAAAATTACAAGTTAAAAAAAATTTGAAAAAAAATCGAAAAAAATAAAACAAAAAAAAAGTGATTTATGCAATTCAATTGTCATTTGATCGTCAAGTTTTGATCCGATATAGTTCCCGATCCTTCTTCTATTCTACTCTCCCTAATTCGCCACACTTTTAACCCAATTCCCTATTCTTTCAGCCTACCCTAAACTGAGTTCATCAATCCTTTGTTACCCTTTTGAACCGACCAACTAGGCTAGGGTCTAAGCGTTACGAATCTGCTACGAAATCACGAGAAAAGTTACGAGAGGTAAAAGGCACGAGAGTTGTGAGCGCAATAGAGCGGAGGTAAAAGCCTATCCTCGAGCGTAAACACGAATGTGAGAGAATCATCTTTCTTTTCCTTTCCGAGTGATTGTGAGGTTTTGTGGTGAGGTTTATTTGACTATAGTTTAAATGTCACAAGAGTCAGATCACAATATGGAAGACCGTCCAACAAGACAACCCATTCGCAACATCTCCGACTTAAATATGCAAGCCTTATTACGAGAAATGGAGCGACTCCTAGATCGAAGGCTCAACCCAATCGAAGATCGATTACTCCAAGTTGAAACAATTGGCCAACGTGAAAGAACTTTCGACGCGGCTAGACAAAGGCGGGAGAGGCCAAATCAAAATCGGGGAAGACAAAGGTTCCAAGACGATGAAGCAAACGACCTTAGTGATCTTGAAAGCGAACAAGAGTCTAATGCTAGTGATCGACGTAGGCAACACCGACAGCGAGATCGAAGACGCGAAGATGATGATCTCAAGAACATTAAACTGTCTATTCCACCGTTTCAAGGTAGATCGGATCCGGAGGCCTATCTTGAATGGGAGAAAAAGATAGAGTTGGTGTTCGAATGTCACAACTATTATGAGAAAAAGAAGGTGAAACTAGCGGCGATAGAGTTCTCAGACTACGCCATGATTTGGTGGGATCAAGTAACTACTAACCGAACGCGTAACGGAGAACGTCCTATTTCCACATGGGCCAAAATGAAGGCGACCATGAGGCGACGCTTTATTCCCACATATTACCACCGGGAGTTACACCAAAAACTCCAAAATCTAACGCAAGGGACTAAAAGCGTCGAGGACTACTTTAAAGAGATGGAAATCGCGATGATTCGCGCGGACGTGGAAGAAGACCCCGAAGCAACAATGGCGCGTTTCTTGGCTGGTTTGAACCGCGATATTGCCAATGTTGTCAAATGACAACACTACCTTGAAGTGGTTGACATGGTCCATATGGCCATCAAGGTAGAAAGGCAACTCAAACGAAAGGGTCCGAGTCGAGGATTTACCACTTTTAACACTCTCAAATGGGGCCAAGGAATGAGTAAAAGAGTTTTTAATTCCCGAGGAAAGGAGTTCACGGCTCCCCCGAAAACCAATAAGTCTACCACCGAAGTGAACAAGGGCAAGGCACCCGAATTGTCCTTCAATCGAAATCAGGATATCAAGTGCGTTAAGTGCCTCGGGAGGGGCCACATAGCAAGTTAATGTACTAATCGAAGGACCATGGTGTCGAGGGCTGATGGCAAGATCAAAAAGGAGGACGAGGAAGAGAAGGAGTCTGAATCAACTTCCGAAGTCGAGGAGGACTTAGAACCACCAATGGAAGGAGAATTTCTAGTGGTAAAGCGAAGTCTAAGTCTCCAAGGCGCGGACAATGATCTCCAACGCGAGAACATCTTCCACACCCGATGTCAAGTCGGAGGCAAAGTATGTAGTGTCATCATTGATGGAGGCAGTTGCACCAACGTAGCAAGTACGATGATGGTTGAAAAGCTTGGTCTGCCCACAACTAAGCATCTGAGTCCTTACAAACTTCAATGGCTCAATGACGGAAGAGAGCTTAAGGTAACGAAGCAAGTACTTGTCTCTTTCAACATCGGCAAGTATTCAGATGAAGTTCTCTATGATGTCGTACCGATGCATGCGGGGCATTTGTTACTTGGCCGACCGTGGAAATTTGATAGGAGAGTTCAACATGACGGTTATACCAACCGGTATACATTCAAATTTATGGGAAAGAATGTGACGCTGGCGCCATTGACTCCCAAACAAGTGTATGAAGACCAAATCAAGCTAAAAGCTTCTGTTGAGCAAATGAGAGAAAAAGAAAAAGAAAGTTGTAAAAAAATAAAAGAAGAGAAAATAAGAAAAAGAAAACAAAAGAGAGTGACAAGAAAAATATCCAAGAAAAAGAAGAAAAAGAAAAGAAAATTGAGAAAATGAGTGTTTTTGCAAGAGTTAGTGATGTGAGGAAGGCTTTGGTGATGAATCGAACTATTCTTGTACTTTTGTACAAGGAAGCATTAATTTCTACTAATGATTTACCCGAAACCCTACCCCCTCCTATTTTGTCCTTGTTGCAGGATTTCCAAGACGTTTTTCTGGAAGAAGCCCCGAGTGGTCTTCCACCACTTCGTGGAATCGAGCATCAAATTAATTTCGTGCCGGGAGTGGTTATTCAAAATCGACCTGCTTACCGAGCCAATCCGGAGGAGACCAAAGAGTTGCAAAGACAAGTCAATGAACTGATGGAAAAAGGCTACATTCGTGAGAGCCTAAGTCCCTGTGCTGTTCCCGTACTATTGGTACCAAAAAAGGATGGAACATGGCGCATGTGCGTGGATTGCCGAGCCGTTAACAAGATAATGATCAAATATCGTCATCCCATTCCTCGCTTAGATGACATGTTAGATGAGGTTAGTGGGGCCAAGGTGTTCTCAAAAATCGATTTGAAGAGTGGCTACCACTAAATTCGGATGCGAGAAGGAGACGAATGGAAAACGACATTCAAGACCAAGCACGGATTATACGAATGGTTGGTTATGCCTTTTGGCCTTACCAACGCTCCAAGTACGTTCATGAGACTAATGAACCATGTCTTAAGGCCTTTCATCGGTAAGTTTTGTGTGGTATATTTCGACGATATATTGATTTACAGCAAATCTATGGAAGAACATGTAAGTCATCTTAAATCTGTTTTAGAAGTTTTGCGAAAAGAGGCCTTATATGCTAATTTAAAGAAATGTTCTTTTTGTTCTAACAAAACTGTTTTTCTAGGATTTGTAGTTAGTGCGGATAGTCTCGAGGTAGACCAAGAGAAGTTTTAAGGCTATACAAGATTGGCCAAGGCCTACGAGCGTTACGCAAGTTCGAAGTTTCCATGGCCTAGCAAGTTTCTACCGACGATTCGTTTCGAATTTTAG
Organism: Gossypium longicalyx; assembly: GCA_025698465.1. Lineage (NCBI taxonomy): Eukaryota > Viridiplantae > Streptophyta > Magnoliopsida > Malvales > Malvaceae > Gossypium > Gossypium longicalyx. Next base: position 73,062,043 of record CM047002.1, on the reverse strand, counting down.
CACTATTGCTGCTCCACTTACGAGTGTTATTAAGAAAAATTCTTCTTTTATTTGGAACGATGAACAAGAGAAATCATTTATAAAAATCAAAGATTGTCTCACTAACGCTCCTTTGCTTGCCCTTCCAGATTTCTCGAAGACTTTTGAGATTGAGTGTGATGCTTCAGGCATTAGAATCGGGGCCGTGTTGACACAAGACGGACGTCCTGTGGCTTACTTTAGTGAAAAACTCAATGGAGCCGTACTCAACTATCTGGTGTATGATAAAGAAATGTACGAGCTCATACGAGCCCTTGAGACATGGCAACACTACTTGTGGCCTAAGGAATTCGTTATTCACTCCGATCACGAAGCCTTGAAGCACATCAAAGGCCAACACAAGTTGAATCGATGCCACGCGAAGTGGGTTGAATACCTTGAGTCGTTTCTGTATGTCATCAAATATAAGAAAGGTAAATATAATATTGTGGCTGATGCGCTCTCAAGAAGGTATACTCTGTTATCATATTTGGGTTTTGCATTATTAAAAGATTCCTATGTAAACGATTCTGATTTTGGAGAGATGTTTCTTGTGAGAAAGGTCCTCTTGAAAATTTTTATAGGTACGAGGGCTATCTTTTCCGAGAAGGTAAATTATGCATTCCTTGTGGATCTGTTCGAGACCTATTAGTGCATGAGGCACATAGTGGCGGGCTTATGGGACACTTCGGAGTCAATAAGACGCTTGCCACTCTCTATGAACATTTTTATTGGCCGCGGATGCGAAAAGATGTGGAGCGAGTTTGCGAAAGGTGTATAGCCTGCAAAATGGCTAAATCAAAGGTTCAATCCCATGGCTTGTACACACCATTGCCCATCCCTGAAGCACCGTGGATTGACATCTCCATGGACTTTGTTCTTGGACTTTCACGCACAAAAACAGGGAAGGATTCTATTTTCATTGTTGTTGATAGATTTTCAAAAATGTCTCATTTTATTGCCTGTACTAAGACTGACGATGCCGTTCATGTTGCGAACTTGTTTTTTAGAGATATCGTTAGACTACATGGCATTCCTCGAACGATCATGTTAGACCGAGATGCAAAATTTTTAAGTCACTTTTGGAGGACTTTGTGGGGTAAATTAGGGACCAAAATTCTGTTTTCGACCACCTGCCACCCCCAAACCGATGGCCAAACGGAAGTTGTCAATAGAGTCCTATCTACTTTGCTTCGGGCCATCGTTCGAAAGAATTTGAAGACGTGGGAGGATTGTCTACCCCATATTGAGTTTGCGTATAATCGTTCTGTCCATTCTGCGACTAAATTCTCCCTATTTGAAATTGTTTACGGTTTTAATCCCTTGACTCCTTTAGATTTATTGCCTTTACCTACTGATCAGTTTGTCCATGCAGATGCGAAGAAAAAGGCGGATTTTGTCAAGGATTTACATAGCAAGGTGCGGGCCAATATCGAAGCTAGGACTGAGTCCTATGTGCGTAATGCGAACAAAGGCCAAAAACGAGTAGTTTTTGAACCCGGAGAATGGGTTTGGATTCATATGCGCAAGGAGCGTTTTCTGGCCCAATGAAAATCTAAACTACTGCCTCGCAGAGACGGTCCTTTTCAAGTTTTAGAGCGAATAAATGAAAATTCTTATAAAATTGACATGCAGATTTAACCCCTTTTGATGCAGATTTCGACTTGACGATAAGTCGTTTTGAAGAGGGGGAATGATGCGATCGCGCCCTATGGTTCAGCTAGCTCGAGCAAGGATTCTATGGTGCTACCACAAGGTCCTGTTACTCGAGCTCGAGCCAAGAAGTTTAAGGAGTCTATCACAGCTTTTGTAGCTCAACTTTGGAATGAAACGCTAATAGGATACTCCGAGAAAGTTGATTCCAGCTCCTTGAACTCACCTTGCAATTACCTGCAAGTCCAGCTCAGCTCATCGAGCTCACCACCAGCTCAAGCAAGTTTCCATTCAACTCAAAACCAGCTCACTAGCTTGGAATCAGCTCACTTCAGGTTCCCCCGGCTCGGGTCGGCTCACTACTAGCTCATGAGTCCAAGCCCAGCTCGGTTTTAGCTCATGAGTTGAATTCTAGCTCATGAAGACTACTTTGACTTCATTTGACTACTATTAAATTTTTATTTAATAAGTTCATTAATTAGTTAATTAATAAACCACATATTAAATTTAGTTCATATTAGTTTTATTAAATATGTCTTAAAAGTGTTTATAGTTGTTAATTAATTTGTCATAACGAATTTAATGTTTACATTGTGTTCACATTAGCTTGAATTAATTCTGTTCACATTTTCTTGTAGAAACTCAATGGACATATGGAGCATGAAGCAACATGTCTTTCTTGGAGGTGCATGGACAGTTGAAAGCTTTGAATCTCCTAGGTGCATGTTCGGCTAAGTGCATGTATGGTCACATTCAATGTGTTCAAGGTTCATGAATGTTTCCATTCATGTATGGTGTGCTACTCCTTCATTTTCCAAGTGACTATTCGGCTAAAAGGAGGCTTCCCATTACTTCATACATGTGGTCGAACATCTCCCTCCATGAACCTTAAAATTCCGTTCACATTATGTTCACATGGCATGGCCTTTCAATTCCAAGTGTTCACACCTATGGACTCTTCAAGAGTTGGCATTCACACTTAATTTGGCTCATGAAGTCTCCTCAATTAATTCCCAACTTTTCACCAAGTAACATGAATTGATTGCTTCAATTACTCAAGTTGGCCGAACCTAGCTATTGTCCAAGGGAGTCTCTCATTCATGATTCATTTCCTTAAGCATGAAGAACCTTCAAGACATCTCCACCATAGCCGAATCTGGTCCTGAACATCAAATGACTTCTTTCTAGAATTTTCAAGATGCATTCATGACACTTTTACTTAATTATTAAGTATGTAAAGTGTCCATTCGGCTAGCTAGTCTTTAGGCTATAAATACTTGTTATTTTTCTTTGTGAAAGAACTTTTTGGACTTTTGTTAATGTTATGTTGCCAAAATTGTGAGGCAAAACTTTTCTCAAATTTCGTTCAAAGATTCGATTGGCTTCCTAGTGTTCTAGTTGTGTCAACCGTTGTTCTTTGTCGAAACCGAACTTATCACTACTCGTAGTGTGGCGTTCAAACATACCGAGGTTCCTATCTTGTTAGATAGTGGGTCGAGGTTTCCCTTTACCAAACCCCAAACTGAACTAAAGAGAGCCTATAAACAACGGATCAATACTAAATAGGTATTGGTTCTTGTTTGCACTTTTTGTTCAACCCCATTTCTTCATTTACCAAATTGTACCTAAACCGGCCATTCCGTTCATACCATTTCATAATACCATTTCGTTCTTACCCTTCATACCATTATGTCCATTTCTTCAATTTCCCTTACCTAAATCTAAACTTTCAATTCTTCTTACCTATTCCAATCCGAACCAAAACCAATATCCCTCTTTCCTTTCCGTACTAATTCAATAAACCAACTTCCAAACCCAATCTAATCCTTCCATCTTCTTTAAACTTCTTTCTTGCCCTTCTTTCTCTTATTTGGCCTTTCAATTAAACCTAACGTAACTTCTTGTCGATGATCGGGCACACTATTACGACTCGAATCCTCCGAGGCGGATCGTATCAATATCCTTATTACGAGATTTAGCCTACTATTGGTGGAGAACCCTGATTTCGATTGTTTCAAAGGAACGAGTTACTTGAGACTTCTTTCAGATGGAGTTTCATAAGAAGTATATTAGTCAACGATTCATCGATCAAAAACGCAAAGAATTTTTGGAGCTTAAACAAGGCCGTTTGACGGTATTCGAATATGAACGTGAGTTTGTAAGACTCAGTCGTTATGCTCGAGAGTGTGTAGCTGATGAAATTGCCATGTGTAAAAGATTTTAAGAGGGACTGAATGAAGATTTAAAGCTGTTAGTGGGTATTCTAGAAATAAAGGAATTCGTAACACTGGTTGAACGAGCTTGCAAGTCTGAAGAGCTTGAAAAGGAGAAAAAGAAAGCTGAATATGAAGCAAGGGACTTTCGTAAAAGATCGGCAGGTAAAAATTCTTTTTCGGCTGCAAAGAAGTTCAGAGATGATACTAACAGATCAAAGACGAATGCAGGAATTTCTATTAAGGAGCGACCATCAACGGACTCTCGAGCTACTTCGGTTGCTAGTGTTGGCAACAATCGGCAAGAAAAACCCGAATGTCCACAGTGCGGAAGACAACATGTGGGTGAATGTTGGGGTAAGTCTATTAAGAGAGCCTGTTATAGATGTGGTTCGCGGGATCATTTCATTCGAGATTGCACGGAATCTGATGAGAAAAAATAAGATGTAAGGTGTGAGATCAAGTGGTGCAACAACCAGAGGTAGACCACCGAGAAATACTGGAGGCAAGGGTGGTAATCAGAGAGGGACTTCTGATATGGCGGTTCGATCTGAGACTCGTGCCCTCGCCAGAGCTTATGCCATCCGTGCACGAGAGGAGGCATCCTCCCCTGATGTTATCACTGGTACATTCACTCTCTATAGTACTAGTGTACTTGCTCTAATTGATCCTGGTTTGACTTATTCTTACGTATGTGAAACATTAGCGTCCAGTAAGACTCTACCTGTTGAGTCTACTGAACTTGTGATACGAGTGTCAAACCCTTTGGGTCGGTATGTGTTAGTTGATAAAGTTTGCAAGAGATGTTCATTGATAATTAAAGATTTCTGTTTTCCGGTGGATTTGATGCTATTACCCTTCGACGAATTCGATATTATTCTTGGAATGGACTGGTTAACCAAACATGATGCTGTGGTAAATTGCAAGCGAAAGATTATAGACTTGGGATGTTCGAGTGGTGAAGTGATTCGAATTGAGTCTAGTGATCTGAGTGGGTTACCAGCAGTGATATCTTCTGTGTTAGCTCAGAAATATGTGAGAAAGGATTATGAAGCTTATCTTGCATATATACTAGATAGCAAGGTATTGGAACGAAAGCTCGAGACCGTGCCAGTAGTTTGTGAGTATCCAGAAGTGTTTCTTGAGGAATTACCAGGATTGCCACCTGTTAGAGAAGTAGAGTTCGGTATAGAATTGGTTCCGGGTACGACACAGATTTCGATTGCTCCGTATCGTATGGCACCCACCGAGTTAAAAGAATTGAAAGCTCAATTCCAAGAGTTGACTGACAGAGGTTTTGTGCGACCCAGCTTCTCACCCTGGGGTGCTCCAGTTTTGTTCGTGAAAAAGAAAGATGGAACTATGCGAATGTGTATTTATTATCGTCAGCTCAATAAAGTGACGATAAAGAATAAATATCTGTTGCCGTGGATAGATGACTTATTTGACCAGTTGAAAGGAGCTTCCGTGTTTTCGAAGATTGATTTCCGATCTGACTATTATTAGTTGCGAGTTAGAGATTCTGACGTTCCTAAGACTGCTTTCAGAACGAGATATGGACACTATGAGTTTTTAGTGGTGCCGTTTGGGCTCACTAATGCCCCTGCAGTTTTCATGGATTTGATGAATCGGGTATTCAGACAGTATTTAGATCGATTTGTAGTAGTTCTCATAGATGATATTCTAATTTATTCTCACAACGAGTCCGAGCATTGCGAGATAATTAGTTATATGCAAAATTCAGTAAATGTGAATTCTGGTTAAGGGAGGTCAGCTTTCTGGGACATATTATATCCGCTTCGGGTATTAGAGTTGATCCGAACAAAATTTTAGCCATTATTGATTGGAAACCTCTGAGGAATGTTTCTGAAGTTCGGAGCTTTTTGGGACTCGCGGGGTACTACCGACGATTCATTAAGGGTTTCTCGATGATCGCAACACCGCTGACGAAACTACTCCGGAAAGATATCAAGTTTGAGTGGTCTGAGAAGTGTTAGACAAGTTTGGACCAGGTGAAAACCCTTTTGATGAAGGCTTCTGTGTTAGTTCAACCAGAGTCTGGTAAAGAGTTCGTAGTCTATAGTGATGCTTCTTTGAACGGTTTGGGCTGTGTGCTGATGCAGGAAGGTAGAGTTATTGCATATGCTTCGAGACAACTTAAGCCTCACGAGAAAAATTATCCAACTCATGATATTGAGCTAGCTGAGATTGTGTTTGCTCTTAAAATTTGGCGTCATTACCTGTTTGGAGAGAAATGCCTTGTTTATACTGATCACAAAAGCCTAAAATATTTAATGACTCAGAGAGACTTGAATCTGAGACAACGACGGTGGCTTGAATTATTAAAGGATTACGAAATTGTCATTGATTATCATCCTGGTAAAGCAAATATGGTGGTTGATGCCCTAAGTCGAAAATCTCTGTTTACTCTTCGAGCAATGAATGTACATCTGTCTATTTCTGCTGATGATGTACTGGTAGCGGAATTAAAAGCAGAACCAGTGTTAATACGGCAAATTTGTGAAGCACAGAAAATCAACGAAGAATTGGTTGCTAAACGAGCTCAATGTGATTCGAATATGGGTTCAGAGTATCAAATTGACGACAATGATTGTTTAAGATTCAGAGGTCGATTTTGTGTTTCGAGAAATTCAGAGCTCACTTCGATGATTTTGAGTGAGGCCCATTGTAGCCGAATGTCGGTCCATCCTGGTAGCACGAAAATGTACAACGATCTAAAAAGACAATATTGGTGGCATGGTATGAAAAGAGACATTTCCGACTTTGTTTCTAAATGTTTGATATGTCAACAAGTGAAAGCGGAGCATCAGGTGCCTTCGGGGTTATTACAGCCGATCATGATACCTGAGTGGAAATGGGATCGAGTAATGATGGACTTTGTATCTGGTTTACCGTTGACACAGAGCAAGAAAGACTCAATCTGGGTTATTGTTGATAGATTGACGAAGTCCGCTCATTTTATCCCTGTTCGTACAGATTTTTCACTCGATAGATTGGCAGAATTATATGTTTCTCAAATTGTTCAACTACATGGAGTACCTACTTCTATTGTTTCTGATAGAGACCCTAGATTTACATCCCCAGACAGATGGTCAATCTGAACGAGTTATTCAGATACTCGAAGATATGTTGAGATGTTGCATTCTTGAGTTTAGTGGTTCGTGGGAACGGTATTTACCTTTGATTGAATTCGCATACAACAATAGCTTCCAATCAAGTATCAAGATGGCACCATACGAGGCTTTATACGGTCGCAAATGCCGCACACCATTGTATTGGACCAAACTCAGTGAAAATAAGATATACGGGGTTGATTTGATCAGAGAAGCTGAAGAAAAAGTGAAAGTGATTAGTGATAGTTTGAAGGCAGCATCGGATCGTCAGAAATCATATGCAGATTTGAAACGTAAAGATATTGAGTATCAAATTGGTGATAAAGTATTTTTGAAAGTCTCACCCTAGAAAAAGTTACTCCGATTTGGCCGTAAGGGAAAATTGAGCCCAAGATTTATTGGACCGTACGAAATAGCAGAATGGATAGGGCCGGTTGCTTATAGATTGGTTCTGCCACCTGAACTCGCGAAGATTCATAATGTGTTCCATGTATCGATGCTTAGACGGTATAAATCGGATCCTTCACATGTGGTTTGTTTATCCAAAGTTGAGATTCAATCGGATTTGAGCTATGAAGAAGAACCGATACGTATCTTGGCTCAAGAAGTGAAAGAATTGCAGAATAGGAAGATTTCTTTAGTGAAAGTATTATGGGTCAAACATGGAGTAGAAGAGGCTACTTGGGAGCTCGAAGACTCTATGAAAGAACGTTATCCAAATTTATTCGCTGGTAAGATTTTCGAGGACGAAAATTTTTAAGTGGGGGAGAGTTGTGACAGCCCTAATTTGACCCTAGTCGAAATGTGGTTTCGGGACCACAAAACCGAGTCATAAAATTTATTTAAAATTTTATTGTATAACTTCTATATGTGATAGTGCATGTGTAAAAATTTGATGTTTTAATTTAGTCTTATGAATGGGAATTTTACTTGAAAGGACTTAGTTGAGAAACCATAAAAATGTGATAGGTAAAAGTTGAAGTGGCCAAATTGTATATGGATAGCATCATAGAGGACTTGCATGTCAATTGGACCACTATGATTATAGTGGACGGTAATGATGATGAAAAATGTGGCATTTTGTGTATTTTATATTAGTGAAATAATATTAAATAGTTTTATATTAGAAAACCATAAATTAATAATAGAAAAATGGTGATAAAAACAAAGTTTCTCATTCTTCTCCCCTTTTTGCCGAAACTAAACAAGAAATTTAAGAAAGAACACCTAAGGAATTCGGCCATCTTGTGTTGGGAATTAAGGTATGTTCCATGAGTTTGCTTTTAAAATTTTAGTAAATTTGAGATAGTTGCTAAATCTTTTACTTAGCCCATGTGTAAATTTTAAGTTTGGTGTTGTCATGTATATTTGGCCATGGAAGTTTTCTACTTCATGGATAGTGTGTTAATGTTTTGAAATAGATATGGTAGAAGGATAAGGTTTGAACATGTTAATTCTTGAATTGGTTGAGTTTGATAAAATTAATATTTGTGACTTAATTGTTTAATGACAGTCGGCTATGTTGAAATGCTAAATTAGTGCTAAATTGTAAGTATTTAATTGAGAGTTAGCCGAAATTTGAGCTTATGATAGTAATTAGAATTTGTGAAATTTATGCATTTTGTGTTCCAAGTGTGATAAGAACCATATGGTTATGGCATGTAAGCATGAAGATTAGATGATGGATAATTTTAAATGTGAGATGGTTAGAAGTTGATTTAAAGGCTTCATAAGTTAGTTTAAGGTGAAGACATTAGCTTATGATATTCGGTTTTGGCTACTATGTGTTGGATCTTGAATATTTTAATGTTTTGAATTAGTAATGGATGAAAGATAATGTTTGAGTTTGCTAAATATTGAAATTAAAAGTTAAGTATATGAATTAAGAGCATGAGTCCATTCGGCAATTTAAGATAAATTGTGAAATAATGCTTAATATTAGTAGTACTTGTTTAAATTGGCAAATTGAGCTTAGAATGGATGAATTTATGAGTTTGGGACAAAGTATATATATATTCGGCTATGAATTTTCGTGTTTAATTTTGAATGTTGATGTTTCAAATTGAAAATGGATGTTAGTTGAGTTATAATACTTGCTTAATAATGAAAAGAACATGAGCTTAATGCTCAAATAGCATTCGGCTTTGGAGTAAGTTAAATTAGTTAGAAAATGAGTTCCAAGATAGTGAATTATGTGTTAAAAGAGGGATTTAGGTTGTATATACGTGATTAGATTGAATACAAGAGGCTATGTTAGCTAATTGAGGGATTTGGTCATACTATTATAGTGAATAATAATTTGAACAAGGGTTTTAATTGTATGATAGGTTTTCGGCTATGGTTGATTGGATAATAAATTGGTGTGGATGCTTTGAATGAGATATGTACATATTTTAGTTTATGTGCTATGGAGAATTTGATTGAAATAGTTTGGAAATGTGAATTGCCGAAATTATCTTGTATATGTAGCGAATAAATGGAATAGATGAGAAGTATGTTTGGATGTGCATTAAGTTTAAGGGTTAAACTTTAAATTGTTATGGCTTGGTTAATATTAGATGGAATACCGAATATGTGTGTGTCTATGAGGAATGAATATAAATTGGGGCTTCGATGATTGAATTATTTTATTTGCTTAGTTGGAGCTCAAAATCAAAGGGAGCCAAGTTCGGCCAAAGGAAAGGCGAAAGCAGTTGAGTAGTTGATCAGAGTGGTTCATCCGACAAAAAAAATCATCTTGTCGAGAAAAGCTTGGATTCGTCACGAAGTCATCACATCTTTTGACAACCCCTTTTTGGTATTTTTGTTTAAAACTCAAGTAGACATTATGACATGTATAGAATAATATTTTGGGAGGTTGCTATTTTGATAGTATTGTATATATATATATAAGGCTACGTGAATATGGCTAAAGTTCTATGTATGGATGTGATAATGGTTTTATTTTAAATCTTGAAGTGAGATCAACTTGGCATATGAATCCATATTGTGATGAGTGTGATTATGTTATGCTTGAACTAACATGTTAAGCATTCGAAATACATTATGTATGTATATTCGATCAAGAGGAGAAAAATCACCTTACATTTTTACCCTTGTTTTAGTATGTGCATACTATAGAAGTTACTCATGGAAACGTGCTATTATTGTTGTAATTACTTAAATTAATATTGGACACGGGTATTAGGGTGTTACATTTTTATTGGTATTAGAGCCAGGTTTAGTCGATTCTAGGACTACCGTAGAGCGTGAGAGTCTAGCTATACATGCCATAATGCTAGTATATGATAGTGTGATGACTTCTGATGGTTGAAATTGTTGTTTTGATTAGTAAATGGAATCCACTCCAGAGAGAGCCTTAGCGGATGACATTGAGAGTGTAGCGCCTACACCCGCGTAAGGGACAGCGCTTGTTGAACCTCAACCATTTGCGAGTAATCAAGATGATGGGGCTAAGCAAGCCTTCTTTACTATGATGAATGAGTGGGTTGCACAATATGCCCGAACAAACCCAGCAGCTCAACCATTTCCGAATTTAAATAATCCTCCTCCGGTGCCTATAATACCAGCAACTACTGATCCCTTGAGGCTGAGTAAACCTCTTATTGATTTGATTAGGAAGCGCGGGGCTGAGGAATTTCGAGCCACAGCTACTGGGCTGAGTTTTGGCTTGATAATACCATCCGCGTTTTCGATGAGCTGTCTTGCACACCCGATGAGTGTCTAAAGTGTGCAATATCCTTATTACGAGATTCAGCCTACTATTGGTGGAGAACCCTGATTTCGATTGTTCCAAAGGAATGAGTTACTTGGGACTTCTTTCAGATGGAGTTTCATAAGAAGTATATTAGTCAACGATTCATCGATAAAAAATGCAAGGAATTTTTGCATCTTAAACAAGGTCGTTTGACGGTATCCGAATATGAACGTGAGTTTGTAAGACTCATTCGTTATGCTAGGGAGTGTGTAGCAGATGAAATTGCCATGTGTAAAAGATTTGAAGAGGGATTGAATGAATATTTAAAGCTGCTAGTGGGTATTCTAGAAATAAAGGAATTCGTAACACTGGTTGAACGAGCTTGCAAGGCTGAAGAGCTTGGAAAGGAGAAAAAGAAAGCTGAATATGAAGCTAGGGACTTTCGTAAAAGATCGGCGGGTAAAAATTCTTTTTCGGCTGCAAAGAAGTTCAGAGATGATACTAACAGATCAAAGACAACGGCAGGAATTTCTATTAAGGAGCGACCATCAATGGACTCTCGAGCTACTTCGGTTGCTAGTGTTGGCAACAATCGGCAAGAAAAACCCGAATGTCCACAGTGCAGAAGACAACATGTAGGTGAATGTTGGGGTAAGTCTATTAATAGAGCCTGTTATAGATGTGATTCGCAGGATCATTTCAATCGAGATTGCATGGAATCTGATGAGAAAAAATAAGATGCAAGGTGTGAGATCGAGTGGTGCAACAACCAGAGGTAGACCACCGAGAAATATTGGAGGCAAGGGTGGTAATCAGAGAGGGACCTCTGATATAGTGGTTTGATCTGAGACTCGTGCCCCCGCTAGAGCTTATGCCATCCGTGCACGAGAGGAGGCATCCTCCCCTGATGTTATCACTGGTACATTCACTCTCTATAGTACTAGTGTACTTGCTTTAATTGATCCTGGTTCAACTCATTCTTACGTATGTGAAATATTAGCATCCAGTAAGACTCTACCTATTGAGTCTACTGAACTTGTGATACGAGTGTCAAACCCTTTAGGTCGGTATCTGTTAGTTGATAAAGTATGCAAGAGATGTTCATTGATAATTAAATATTTCTGTTTTCTGGTGGATTTGATGCTATTACCCTTCGACGAATTTGATATTATTCTTGGAATGGACTGGTTAACCAAACATGATGCTGTGGTAAATTGCAAGCGGAAGACTATAGACTTGTGATGTTCGAGTGGTGAAATGATTCGAATTGAGTCTAGTGATCTGAGTGGGTTACCAGCAGTGATATCTTCTGTGTTAGCTCAGAAATATATGAGAAAGGGTTATGAAGCTTATCTTGCATATGTACTGGATAGCAAGGTATCGGAACGAAAGCTCGAGACTGTGCTAGTAGTTTGTGAGTATCCAGAAGTGTTTCCTGAGGAATTACCGTGATTGCCACCTGTTAGAGAAGTAAAGTTCGGCATAGAATTGGTTCCGGGTACGATACCAATTTCGATCGCTCCGTATCATATGGCACCGACCGAGTTAAAAGAATTGAAAGGTCAATTGCAAGAGTTGACTGACAGAGGTTTTGTGTGACCCAGCTTCTCACCCTGGGGTGCTCCAGTTCTGTTCGTGAAAAAGAAAGACGAAACTATGTGAATGTGTATTGATTATCGTCAGCTCAATAAAGTGACGATAAAGAATAAATAGCCGTTGCCGCAGATAAATGACTTATTTGACCAGTTGAAAGGAGCTTCCGTGTTTTTGAAGATTGATTTGTGATCTGGCTATTATTAGTTGTGAGTTAGAGATTCTGACGTTCCTAAGACTGCTTTCAGAACGAGATATGGACACTATGAGTTTTTAGTGATGCCGTTTGGGCTCACTAATGCCCCTGCGGTTTTCATGGATTTGATGAATCGGGTATTCAGACAGTATTTAGATTGATTTGTAGTAGTGTTCGTAGATGATATTCTAATTTATTCTCACAACGAGTCCGAGCATGCTGAACACTTGAGGCTTGTACTGCAGATTTTCCGAGATAATCAGTTGTATGCAAAATTCAGTAAAGGTGAATTCTGGTTAAGGGAGGTCAGCTTTTTGGGACATATTATATCTGCTTCGGGTATTAAAGTTGATCCGAACAAAATTTCAGCCATTCTTGATTGGAAACCTCCGAGGAATGTTTCTGAAGTTCGAAGTTTTTTGGGACTCGCGGGGTACTACCGGCGATTCGTTAAGGGTTTCTCGATGATCGCAACACCGCTGATGAAACTACTCCGGAAAGATATCAGCATGGCCTAAGAAACTTCTGACTCCTTCCATATTCATTGAGGCCGATAATCTTTCAATTACGTCTACCTTTACTTTATCGACTTCAATTCCTCTCTTTGAGATTTTATGTCCTAAGACAATCCCTTCCTTGACCATAAAATGACATTTTTCCCAGTTAATGACAAGATTCATCTCTTCACATCTCATCAGTACTTTAGCCAAATTACTCAAACAAATATCATACGTGTTACCAAAAACAGAAAAATCATCCATGAAAACCTCAACAAAATTTTCAACCATATTAGTGAATATTGTTATCATGCATCGTTGAAAAGGTTGCAGCTGCATTGCATAAACCAAAAGGCATTCGCCTAAAAGAAGATGTATTGTATGGACAAGTAAAGGTTGTTTTATGTTGGTATTCCAGGGTTACAACTATTTGGTTATATCCCGAATAGCCATCTAAAAAACAATATAATTCATTACGCATCCCGAATATCCCGAATGGTTTTGTTCAATTTTCTATAATCAATAAAGATTCTCCAACCAGTAATAGTTCTCATTGGAATTAACTTGTTACGCTCATTTTCGACAATCGTGATTCTACCTTTCTTCTGCACACATTGTACCAGACTTACCCACAAACTATCTGAAATAGGATAGATGATTCCTATATCTAACCATTTGATCACTTCCTTTCTCACAACCTCTTTCATAGTAGGATTGAGCCTCCTTTGCTGATCAATTCGAGCTCTTTCACCTACTTCCAAAATAATTTTATGCATGCAAAAAGAAGGGCTTATACCTCGAATATCAGTTATGGTCCAACCAATTCCTTTTTTAAATTTCTTTAGAATAGCAATTAGTTGCTCCTCTTGATCTTTCATCAGTTCTGCTGAAATAATCACAGGAAAAGTAGAACAGTCACCTAAATGAACGTAATTCAAATGGGAAGGAAGTGCCTTTAGTTCGAGTTTAGGTGGTTCTTCGATTGACAACTTGGGTTGCACAAATTCTCTGACTTCTAATTCCAATGGCTCAAACCGTGTGGATTGAATAAAATTTCTCGGATTGGCTTCCATCAAAACCATGTTTTCTTCACCTTCTTCATCCTTTAAAGGGTCAAGATCTAAGGCATTCTCCAATGGATCCTCTTCAAAATTACTTGCCATAGAAACCAAGGTTTCTACCTTTTCCACAACTGAACACTCTTCTGCCGGATCGGGAAATTTCATTACTTTAAGAATGTTAAAGGTTACTTGATCATCTTGAACTCGCATGATGTGTTCACCTTTCTACACATCAATTAATGTTCTTCCCGCGGCTAAGAAAGTTCCCCAAGGATGATTGGCATTTTCTTATCTGCTTCAAAATCTAAGATAATGAAATGAATAGGAAAAATAAATTTATTGACTCTTGCCAACACATCCTCGATCTTTCCTCGGGATTTGCTAAAGATCGATCCGCCAGCTAAAGCTTCACAGTTGTAGGTCTTACTGCACCTATCCCTAACATCTTGAAAATAGACTTAGGCATCAAGTTGATACTTGCTCCTAAATCACACAAAGCTTTACCACAGTAAGATTCACCAATGTTACAGGGTATAGTAAATCTTCCTAGGACTTCCAATTTCGGTGGCAGTTTGTTCTGTAGAAACGCATTGCACTCCTTTGTCATGCTCACTAAGTCGTTTCTTCTTGGACAGTATATCCTTCATAAACTTCACATAATTTGGCATTTGTTCTAAAGCCTCCACCAACGAAATATTGATGTGTAACTGCTTCAAAACATCCAAAAACTTCTTGAATTGCTCCTCTTATTTCTGCTTGTATTGCTGCAATCTTTGCAGATATGGAGGTGATGGAACTTTCGGCTGAACCAGACAACTTTTTTGGGTAGGTAAATTTCCATCCAAATAAGATGTTAAAATATCTGAATTCACTAAGTTAGGATTTACCTTGTCATTCTTTGCAAATTCTAACTCTTTTGGTGTAGGAACTTCAACAGTGGGTTGACTTTCCTCCAAAATTTTCGACATCAATCAATCAGGGTTCCAGAATTTTACCACTTCGCAATGCCACTGCCTTTATATTTCCTTTACCCAAATTTCTTGGATTCTCCGTATCGCTCGGCAAGGTTCCTTGCGGTCTATTACGAAGCTCTGTAGCTAATTGACCCATTTGGTTTTCCAAATTTTCAGTGTTGCTACTTGGCTTTGGATCAAAGCGTTACTCTTTGCCATGTATGCTTTCAACAAGGTCTCCAAATTGTTTGATGACTCAGCTTGAAGTGGTTTTGGAGCTTGCTGATTAAACACTTGAGATTGGTTGGGTCTATGCTGCAATAAGTTGTGGTTTGATCCATTTCCTTGGTTGCTCCAAGAAAAGTTAGGATGATTACGCCATAAAGGATTATAGAAGTTGGACTGGGTCCTTGTCCACTCCTATTTTGATATTGGTTCCCCACATAGTACACTGACTCGGGATTTGACGGACAATTCTCAAAAGAATGACCATCCCTATAACACCCCTAACCCGTAACTGTCACCGGAATAGGTTAAGAGGTATTACCAGACTTATAACTCAAATCAGAACCACCATACAACAAATATCATCTCATTAATAACAAAAGTCATTCATTTACATTCAATATTCACTTAAAATTTAGTATACAATACTTAAAACATGCATTTGGGACCAATTTGACAATATATGGAAGTTTCAGAACATAAAAAAATTTTCAACTTTTAAAAGGTCACACGCCTGTGTGAACAGACCATGTGCCTCACACAGTCTAGACACGCCCGTTTGTCAAAGCCGTGGTAAAACAGGGCATAGCTACTGACTTGCCCACACGGCCAAACCACACGCCCGTGTGTCCAGCACGTGTGCTATGCACATGCCCGTGTCTAGGCCATGTGCTAGGCTGTGCCGAAAATAAGGGGTATTCTGTTTGTGACGTCAGCATACCAATTAAGGTCACATGGCCAGACCACAAGCCCGTATGCGAGCCTGACTTACAATTGTAGGGCACCCCAGGGGACACACGACCGTGCAACATAGCCGTGTGTCGCAGACGGCTGAGACAGACGCCTGTGTCTCTAGCCGTGTGGACAAAAATAAGCCCTTTGAATAGCCAAATTGCCACCCCAATTGAGTCAACCTACAAGAAAAGAAAACAAGCATAATTGTACCACCATTTCAGTCAATTTCAACACCAAATCATAAACCAATCATATCATATGATAGTCTCCCAAATTCATACTCGTAAACCTTACTAATCTATGTCAAAACATATATCAAAAGCATATCAAAGCATTTCTTTCCATGCATCATTCAATATCATACAAAAATATACCAAAACTTACCAATACTTTCCATTTCTTTTAATCAACTAAGACATACCACAACTGCATATTATCAACACCTATCAATGCCATTATCAACTATAAGTTCAAGCATAAACTAGCCAAATCACATGGCTAAGCATATACATCACAAAATACCATTCCACAACTACTAGCCTATACATGCCATACTTCCAAAACATAATTTTAAAAAGTACCAAAATGAAGTTCGATAGTGTGCTGACGATCCTTGACAATCCCCAAGCTTGTAGTTCGATATCTATAAAACAATGCAACATACACAAAGTAAGCTTTCAAAATCTTAGTAAGCTCGTACTAAATTTATCAACATTATATAAAACATAAAACATCAACACATAAGTATTTACACATTTTCAATTCATATGACCATATTAATTCAGTGAACTTAACATACATAATGTCATCTACCACTTAAGTATCGTACATACCTAAATCTTCCCGTACTTATTTACTTTCATACTTACCTCTCGTTGAATATTTTAAGACTTTTCATCAATTATTCGTACTTTAAACATCCGCACATTTAGTGCTATAAAGGTTAGCTGAAGCTAGAACAATTCTGCACACTTAGTGCCATCTCAATTAACCGAAGCTAAGTCGGTATTGCACACTTAGTGCTATAAAGGTTAGCCAAAGCTAGAACAATTCTGCACACTTAGTGCCATCTCAATTAACCGAAGCTAAGTTGGTATCGCACACTTAGTGCCTCAAGTAGCTGAAGCTAGTTTAAATCGCACACTTAGTGCCAAATACTTTCAATTCATCATCAAATACATCCAGCTCACTTATTTATACATCTAAATATAATCAAAATAGCAACATGTACTTATAATATTATGTTCTACGTACGAACTTACCTGGTGCTCGAAGTTGTAGATTCGAATGTTTATTCTATAATCTTCGACTTCCCTCGATCTAAATTCGAATTCCTCTTTTCTTGATCTATATGTATTCAAAATCAACCCTTTTATTCACCAAACCATTCAAAATAATCCATATAGACACAATTAGGGCATTTTGTAAAATAGCCCCCACGATTTCAAATTTCAACACTTTAGTCCCTAATTCACAAAATCACAAAATACACAAAATTTGCATGTACACAAGCTTAGCCGAATTTTCATGACTCTCATACAAGTCCATACATTTCATTTATTTCACATTTTAGTCCCTCAAAACAACATTTTTACAATTTAACCCAAATTACTCAAATTCATCAAAAATCTAAAGACAACACATTTAAACCCAACATCAAGCTTCCAGAATTCATCAATTAACATCACAAAACTCATAGTTTCATCAATAGTACATTTCAAAATCATGACCAAAATCAGAAATTGAAGCATGGGTTAGATAGTACTCGAAGCAACGATTACAAAAACGTAGAAATTATCAAAAACTGAACAAAACTCATACCTCAATCAAGGAATGAAATGGCTGAACCCTAGGTGTTCTTTTCCTTTTATTTTATTTTCTATTTTCGACTATGAACATGAATAATAGCCAATTTCATGCTTTGATTTTATTAAACATATAATTATTAATCAAATACCTATTTTGCCCTTTATTAAACCTTTATAAAACCATTTAATGAATAGTTATTTTAGTCCATTAACATTCTCAATGGAAAAATAACAACATAAGGACCCTTGCTTTACAAAGCCAAATCAAATAAGCACTTTAACATCTAGCACACAGCTTTTGCATTTTACGCGATTAGGTCCTTTTTGCAAATTAAGCACACAAACAGTTAAATTTTCACACAAAACTTTCACACATGTCAATTCACTTATAAAAGGCACAGAAAATAACACTAAAATATTTTTTTGACTCGGATATGTGGTCTTGAAACCACTATTCTGACTAAGGTCAGAACCGAACTGTTATAATTCTCCCCCTAAGGGATTTTCATCCCCGAAAATCTTACCATTAAATAGATTCTGATATTGCTGTCTCATAGCATCTTCAGGATCTCACGTGGCTTCTTCAATACCGTGTTGATGCCACATCACTTTAACCAACAAAATTTTCTTATTTCGCAATTCTTTAACCTCGTGATCTAAGATACGGATCAGCTTTTCTTCGTAAGTCATATCAGACTGAATTTCAATCTCAGGCAGAGGAATTACATGCGAAGGATCGGATCTGTATCGTTAAAGCATCAATCCGTGAAATACATTATGAATCTTTTCTAGCTCTGGTGGCAACAACAATCTATATGCTACGCACCCAATACGCTCGATAAATTTATATGGCCCGATGAATCTTGGACTCAACTTGCCTTTTCTATCAAACAGAAGCACTTTTTTCCACAGAGACACTTTCAGAAACACTTTGTTGCCAATCTCAAACTCAATGTCTTTTCTTTTCAAATCTGCATATGATTTTCGATGATCGAAAGCTGCTTTCAAACTATCTCGGATCACTTTTACTTTTTGTTCTGTCTCTTCTATCAAATCAACTCCGTGAATCTTATTTTTACTAAGCTCTGTCCAATACAAAGGTGTACGACATTTGCGACCACGTAATGCTTCGTACAGTGTCATTTTAATGGTCAACTGAAAACTGTTATTATACGTGAATTCAATCAAAGGTAGATATTGTTCCCACATACCTTCAAACTCAAGAATGCAACATCTCAACATATCCTCGAGTATCTGAATAATCCACTCAGATTGACCGTTCGTTTACGGATGAAAAGCAGTACTAAAGTGCAATTTAGTACCTAGAGCATCTTGGAACTTCTCTAAAATCATGATGTGAATCTCGAATCTCTGTCTGACACTATAGACAATGGCACACCATGCAATCTCACGATATCAGGAATATATAACTCTGCTAATTTACCAAGTGATTAATCGGATCGATTCAGAATAAAATGAACTGATTTTGTTAATCAATCAACTACAACTCAGATTGTATCTTTTTTTCCTCGAAGACAGGGGCAAACCTGAAACAAAATCCATGGTCACTCGATCCCATTTCCACTCCGGAACCATAATCGGTTGTAACAATCCATATGACACTTGATGTTCAGCTTTAACTTGCTGACATATCAAACATTTAGAAACAAAATCAGAGATATCTCTTTTCATTCCGGACCACCAATAATGTTGTTTCAAGTCATTATACATTTTCGTACTACCCGGTTGCACAGATAATCGACTACTGTGGGCTTCACTCAGAATCATTTGAATTAACTCTGGATTTCTTAGAACACAAATGCGACCTCAGAATCTTAAACAATTATCTTTATCAACTCTAAATTTTGAACCAGTCTCTACATCAGACTGAACACGTTCAGCTAATATCTCATTATCAATCTTCTGAGCTTCGATAATCTGTTGTAAGAACAAGGGTCTTGCTTTTAGTTTAGTTAAAACTGAACCATCATCAGACAGAACTAAATGAGCATTCATCGCACGCAAAGCAAATAACAGTTTTCGACTCAAAGCATTAGCAACAACATTTGCTTTACTCGAGTGATAATCAATCACAAGTTCGTAGTCCTTTAGTAATTAAAGCCATCTTCTTTGTTGCAGATTCAAATACTTAAAACTCTTATGATCAGAGTATACGTGACACTTCTCACCGAACAAGTAATGGCACTGTAACGCCCCAAAAATCCTAAAACCTAAAAATCCCGAAATCTCACATCTTTTTGTGCTTAGCAATTCCGATTAAGTGTTAATTACGTGATGGTAGATCTTGGTCAAGGTTTCAGTTCGAATCAAGGGGTAGAAGAAATTATAGTTTAATTATTAATAGAATTAGGGTTGGCAAGTAGTTGGGCTTTTAAATAAAAATAGGGGAAAAATGCATCAAAAATCCTTGTGGAGGAGCGGCTAAGTGACGCCACTTAGGGAGTAGAGAGGTGGCGTTAGTAGCTAGCAAGGAGATCCAAGGTTTGAATCTTAGCTTATTATTTTTAGAAGTTTAATTTTGGCCTTCTAGAAGGTTGGAAGTGGCGTGAAAATGGACTCCAAGGGAAGTGTTCAGGAGAGAAAATTAAGGAAATGATCAAGGGGTTATCAGGGAGAAAAACGAGGAGATGAGAAGGGAGAAGTGATGGAGCCGAATTGGGAATTAGGCATGGAAAATTCGGCTATAAGGGCTATAAATAGGGGCCGAATACAAGGTTGCCAGGATACTATCGAAATTCTTCTTCACCTTGTTGCCAGAAACCCTTTTCTCTTCAAGATCCAAAAAGCCAAAAACCCTTTTGTTTTTCTTTCTTTTCTTTGTGCCGATTTCTATTCTTCTCTACACAATTTTCTTTATTTCACTTAGCTGATTTCTTCTTCTACTCTTCTTCTTTAATCTGTGTCAAATAAACCTTATTCACCATACTAAGTTTGAAAGCCGAATCTCCCAAGGGCCGAATACTCTTTGAACAAATCTAGTGTAAGTGTTTTACAATCAATTTTCTTTGCTACGTATTGATTATTGTTCCTCACTCTTTCTAATCAAATGTGGTAGGGAATTAGTGCCGGATCTTGAATCTTAGCTCTTTGCTGAAATTGCCTTTAGGTGCTTACGGTGTTGGTAAGTATTCCTCTCCCATTGGCTAAGGTGGCCAAATGTTCACAGTTAAGGTAAGGGGACTTGTGTTGGATACGAGTCATCTATTATTCTAGTTTTAATAGTTAAGATTGGTGCAGATCTAGGAGTTGATCGTGGTTAGTGATTTAAGAAAGGGTTGTTATGTTTATCGCGCAAGGTAAGGTTAAGGTGAGATTTCGATTTTAGTAAAGATATGTATTAAGCATGCGATTAATGGAAGGGTGATATCATTCGTAGGTTGGTGACTAAAGGAATCGCAGCACGCTTGCTTACCAGGTGTGTACATACACTGCACACACAAGTAGATCGACAAAAGCCGAAATGCCAAAATGCCAAAAAGCTGAAAGTTTGGCTGTGGTAGTCTTGCGAGTGTGAAAACACTCATGAAGAGGAAATCGATAGGTTGCCTGAGGCCCACTGGCTATTCCGTAGACTTGGGTTGTGATTTGGCCATATGGGCCGAAATGGGCTAAATGGGCCCGATGGGCCGTTGGGCCTATAATAGGCAAAAACTTAATGTTGATGCTATGTGATAGGAATTTATATGTGTGCATGAATATAAAAGTGACTGGGCCTAACGGGCCATATAAATGTGATTTGGGCCTAACGGGCCATATACAGGTGATTTGGGCCTAATAGGCCAGATACAGATATGTGAATTTGATTTGGCTTTATAAAGGGTTTTGGGCCTAGAATATGATAACTACATAAAACTTAATAATTATTTGCGATCGTGGACAAGTGATAGGGTTAAGGTGTGGCAACAGGTATATGCATGTCTAGGATTAAATCTAGGGAGAGCTTGGTACTTAAGCAGTCTTAATAACCCACCTCCTCTTCTCTAGAATCCTACCTAGTGCATAGTATTCGTTCATCTTAGCTCACGGGACTTGTTAACGGGCCAAGGTAAATGAAAATCGTAATTAAGGGAAAATTACCAAAATGCCCCTAAGGGAAAAAATGACCAAAATACCCCTAAGTGTTGAATGTAAGTGACATGCATACATATGATATTCTGCTTAGGTTGCATATGGGTTGGGAATTATGGAACGGAGGAAGTATATGAGGATCGCATGGTTGCTTGACAATCGTGGATCCAACGGCGACTTTTAAATCCCAATATGTAACTAAAGGTAGTTCCACAACCGGGATACCCTTGGTGTGTCGTTGGGTGGGTCGATATTTATATCCCCACATGGTGTGACAGGGGACGGAGCTGGTGTGTAGCAGATGGATAATTTGGATGGGATTGTATTGCATGTTTGATGTATGATGGTTTTGGAATTTTTTTTTGTGTTGAGGGTTGTACACACTGAGTTTGCAAAAACTCACCCCCTCTTTTATTTTATTTTCAGGTGAAGCTCAATAGAAGGTTTAATGTTTGGAGGGACTCTGGGTGGCCAGCTAGCAAGATAATTTGGACTTGGTTTTTCTTAAACATATAAGTATTTATTTTATTAAGTATGTTTCAGACCATATTGTAACAAGGTTTCATTATGTTATTATTACTTGAATTATTATTATTATTTTCGTTGTAAACACGAAAAGTTGAACATGAGTTTCGTAAATTATAGTATGTTTTCTACGTTTTCGCAACTAAATTTTAGAATGACATGTTTTCATAAAATCATATGTTTTAAACAAGCGATTGAAAGGATTTTTTTTTAAAAGTTAATTAAGGTTTCTTTTATTTTAAGAAGGGTTTTCAATGAAAACACGGGTTTCGCTAAAACACTTCAATGTAACATGCCAGATTTGGCCATAATGTCTGGGCCGGGTTTGGGGTGTTACAGGCACCAAATCTTTAGAGCAAACACAATCGCAGCTAACTCAAGATCATGCATCCGATAGTTCTTTTCGTGCGGCTTCAACTGTCTCGAAGCATAAGCAATGACTTTTCCTTCTTGCATTAGAACACATCCCAGACCAATCAATGAAGCATCGCTGTAGATCATAAATTCTTTACCCGATTTAGGTTGTACCAGTACTGGAGCTTCAGTCAACAAGGCTTTCAACTGATCAAAGTTGTTCTAACACTTTTTAGACCACTCAAATTTCACATCTTTCTATAACAGTTATGTCAACAGAGTCGTAATCATCGAAAAACCTTTCACAAATCTTCTATAAGAACCAGCAAGTCCTAGAAAACTGCGGACTTCGGAGACATTCCTCGGAGGTTTCCATTCTAAAATAGCTAAAATTTTGCTTGGATCAACTAGAATACCAAATGCTGATACAATATGACCCAGGATACCAACTTCTCGCAACCAGAACTCACATTTACTAAACTTCGTATACAACTGTTTATCTAGCAGAGTCTGTAGCACTATTCTCAGATGCTCAGCATGTTCGGATTCATCACGTGAATAAATTAATATGTCATCAATGAATACAACAACAAATTGATCTAAATACGATCTGAAAATTCTATTCATCAAATCCATAAAGATAGCAGGTGCGTTAGTCAATCCGAAAGGCATAAATAAAAATTCATAGTGGTCGTAACTCGTTCTGAAAGCAGTCTTCAGAATATCTGAGTCTTTAACTCACAGTTGATACTAGCCTGATCTCAAATCTATTTTCAAAAACACATCAACTCCTTTCAACTGATCAAACAAATCATCAATTTGAGGCAAGGGATACTTATTCTTGATAGTCACTTTATTCAACTGACGATAGTCAATAAACATTCTCATGGTACCATCTTTCTTTTTCACAAATAAAATCGGAGCGCCCCAAGGTGAGAAACTTGGTCTAGCAAAACCTCATCAGTTAACTCTTGTAACTGTGACTTTAATTCTTTTAGCTCAGTTGGAGCCATTCTGTATGGAGCTATCGAAATCGGAGTAGTACCAGGTACCACTTTAATGTCAAATTCTACCTCTATAACCGGAGGTAATCCCGGAAGTTCTTCAAGAAACACATCAGAAAATTCACATACAACAGGAACTAATTCAGCTTTCTTTTCTGATACTCTCGAATCAATCACATATGGAAAATAAGCTTCACGACCCTTTCGCACAATACTCAAAGTTTTATCGAAGATATTACAGCAGGCAATCCATTCAAATCACTAGATTCAATTCTAACTATTTCATCATTCTTGCATCTCAAATCAATAGTTTTTCGTTTGTAGTTCACCACAACATCATGCAAAGTTAACCAATCCATACCTAGAATTATATCAAATTCATCAAAAGGTAATAGCATCAGATTAGCAAGAAAACAAGTGTCTCGAAACATTAACGGACAATTCTTGCATATTTTATCAACCAGAATACATCTGCCTAGAGGGTTCGAAACTTTAATTAGAAATTCAGTAGACTTTACAAGCAAAGTCTTACTGTTCACTAAGTTCATGCATATATACGAATGTGTCAACTCAGGATCTATCAAAGTAATCACAGAAGTATCATAGAGAGTAAATGTACCCGTAATCACATCTGGCAATAAAGCTTCCTTACGAGCTCGAATAGCATAAGCTCTAGTAGGTGTATGAGCTTCAGATCTAATGGCTGTGTCTTTCGTTCCTCTTTGACTACCACTTACATTTTTCGACTTTCTAGGAGGCCTACCACGAGAAACATTACCACTCTGCCTCAGATTCTGAACATTATCTTTTTTGACTAAATTAGGACAATCTTTTATAAGATGATTTCTTGAACCACAACTATAACAAGCTCTATTATTACTTTTTCTCCAGCATTCACCGAAGTGTCGTCTTCCACACTAATCACACTCAGGCTTTTCAATCTTTACATTATCAATACTGGCAACAGATGTAGCTGAAGATTTGAAATTTGATTGCAATCTAGTACGATCTTTATTCGAATGTCCTACACTAGCCTTTGAATGACTGCTATCATCTCTAAACTTCTTGGTTCCAGATTGAAATGATTTGCCCGGTGATCTCTTTTGTACCTCTCTAGCTTCAAAATTAGCCTTTCTTTTCTCTTTCCTAAGATCTTCACCTTTACATGCTCGTTCAACAAAAACTACAAATTTTTTGATTTCTAGGACTCCAACTAGCAAATGAATATCTTCGTTCAAACCGTCTTCAAATCTCTTGCACATTATTGCTTCCGAATATACACATTCGCGGGCATACTAACTCAACCCTACAAATTCCCTCTTGTATTCTATGATAGACATACGACCTTGTTTAAGCTCGAGAAACTCTTTGCGCTTTTGATCAATGAATCTCTGACTGATATACTTCTTCTGAAATTCAGCTTGAAAGAAATCCCACGTAACTCGTTCACTCGGAACCACAGATGTCAAAGTTTTCCACCAATGATACGTCGTGTCTCTCAGAAGTGGAACGACACATTTTATATATTGTTCTGGACTCAAAGACAACTCATCAAACACTCTTATTGTGTTCTCTAACCAAAACTCGGCTTTTTTAGCATCATCATTTGTTGTAGCTCGAAATTCTTCAGCCCCATATTTTCTAATCTTATCAACTGGTGGTCTACACAACTGTACCGGATTCACTGGTGGCATAACAGGAGTTTGAGGAGGATTAGGTGGATGTTGTTGTACAGCTAGATTGGTTCTAATATATTAGGTGAACCAATCATTCATCATCTGATAGAAGGCTTGTTTAGCCTCACAATCATGGCTACTCATAGTTGGTCGAGAATCAGCTTACACTGTCCCTTGCGCGGGAGCAGGTGCATTGCTTTCAACATCGTCTGCTACAGCTCTTTCGAGATCCATTTGCTATATAGTCTCATTATTCTAACATTTCAGTTTAATTGTCTTTCGTCTACCATTCACTATAGCATCATGCTTTGTTAGCCAATCTATACCCAAAATCACATCAAATTTATCGAATGGCAACAATATCAGATTAGTCGAAAAACATAAATCCTGATTCATTAACAGACAATTCTTGCAGACTTTGTCAACCAAAACACATTTGTCTAAGGGCTTCGATACTCGAATCACAAATTTAGTAGACTCTACAGGCAAAGTCTTACTAGATACTAAATTCATACATATAACAATGGGTTGATCCTGGATCTATCAATGCAATCACATTAGTATCATGGAGAGTAAAAGTACAAGTGATAACATTTAGAGATGACGCTTCTTCGCGAGCACGAATAGTGTAGGCTTTAGCAAGTGCTCTAGCCTCGGATCTCACATCTAAATCCTTTGTCGCCCCTCTGCTACCACTTACATTTTCGGCAATTCTACGTAGTCTACCTCTATTCAACATGTTACTTGATCTCACATTCTGAACTTTATCTTTCTCATCCAGCTCAGGGAAATTTCGGATAAAATGATTTAGCGAACAACATTTGTAACAAGCTTTATTACTTTTATTCCAGCATTCTCCAAAATGTCGTCTCCCACACTGCTGACACTCGGGTTTGTTGTCTCTTACACTGCCAACACTGATACTGATGTAGTTTGAGCTTTAGAACCTGAGTATTGCTTTCTACAATCTCTATTCGAATATTTGTTTGAAGCATTTGGGCGAGCGTATGAATCTGTAGATTTCTTTGATGAAGATTGATATGGCTTTCTCATCAATCTTTTTCTCGAGTCTCTAGCTTCTGAATGTGCTTTTCTCTTTTCTTTGCTAAAATCCTCGGTTTTACAAGCCCTTTCAACCAAAACGACAAATTCTTTCAACTCTAGAATTCTGACTAGTAGTTTTATATCTTCTTTCAACCCGTCGACGAATCGCTTACACATAATCTCTTCGGTAGAAACATATTCCCTGGCATACTTACCCAACCGTAAAAATTCTCTTTCATACTCGATTACAGTCATTAGGCCTTGTTTTAATTCTAGAAACTCTTTGTGCTTTTGATCGAGAAATCTTTGACTGATGCGGTTTTTTTGAAATTCAGATTGAAAGAACTCCCAAGTAACCCGTTCTTTCGAAACCACAGATATCAACGTGTTCCACCATTAATATGTGGTGTCTCTCAGCAAAGATACAACACATTTAATACATTCATCAGGAGTACAAGATAATTCATCGAATACTCGAATCATATTTTTGAGCGTGAACTCAGCTCTCTCAGCGTCATCATCAGCAGTAGCCCGAAACTCTTCAACCTCATATTTACGAATCTGATCTACTGGTGGCTTGTTCAGCCGTATCGGATCTATAACTTGAGGAATAACAAGGATTTGTTGAGGAATAGGTGGGCTGGAGGTTGTTAAGCAGCCGAGTTCGTACGAATGTATTGAGTGAACCATTCGTTCATCATTTGGAAGAAGGCTTCTTTAGCCTCTCCTCCTTGACTTCCTGTTATAGGTCTAGAATCAGATGGTGCTGTCCATTGCTTGGGAGCAGGCACATTACTCTCCACCTCATCAACTATAGCTCGATTGGGATCCATTACTATACGAAAACACAATTTAAGTGGTCAAGAATCATCACACTATCGTAGAGTATATATGGCATATATAGTTAGACTCTCATGCATGCTACGTTAGTCCTAGAATCGACTAAACCATAGCTCTGATACTAATAAAATGTAACACCCCTAACCCGTATTTGTCGTTGGAGTAGGGTTACAAGGTGTTACCAATCAGTACACATCATTTAACATACATAACTCATACATTTATGCATTTATACTCAAATACCATTTAATCACAAACACATTGTCCCTTATAAGGGCCTACGAGGCCTTAAACATGCTTTAGAAATGATTCGAGATTAAACCGATAACATATGAAAATTTTGGAAACTTAGAAAAAAATTTCAACCATACAGGGATCACATGCCTGTGTGAACTGGTAGTGTGCATCACACAGCTCCAGCCACGCTCGTGTCTCAGGCTGTGTGGAAACAAGGCATACATACTGACTTGTATCACACGGCCGAAGACACACCTGTGTGCCAGGCCCTGTGAAAACTAGATGGTATAATGACTTGGCCACACGACCTACCACACGCCCATGTGTCTAGGCTGTGTAACTCACTGGCTTGATTTCTAAGCATCATCAGGGGACACACAACCATATACCATGACCGTGTGTCACACACGGCTGAGAGACATGCCCGTGTCTCTTGCCCGTGTGGACAAAATAAGCTATTTGCCAAGCCATTTTTTCACCCAACCAAGTATACCTATAAAGAGCAAATGGTACCATTTCATCATACAATTAGGCAACTAAAATCGTCAACCAAATGCACAATTCATACCATTATAATTTCATCTATTCCAAATCTCAAATCACTACCATTTACTTAGCCAAATACATGCCAAAACAAACCATATCACAAGGCATTATAAACATCTTACAAAAGTTATTAACAACCATTTCTAATAGCCAATCACATACTAATATTAACATTATTTACAAGCCAAATCTCATGGCTATAATTATAACCAAAATACCACATCTAGCCTATAAATGTCATGTACCATAAATGTATAATTCAAAAGTACCAACTTAGATGTTTGCTAGTACGATGATGTTACCCACGACTCCCGGATCTGAGCTAGCCTTGATTCACTATAAAACATAGAAAAATAACATGAAGTAAGCTTCATAGCTTAGTAAGCTCATAGGTGAATAACTTAATTCATCGAATCAATGCAAATCAACCAATTATACATAACAAAACAATATACACATTAACTACAAACCCTTCTCATGTCTCAAAACATGATCAAATACCATCTCATCGACCTTTCACTATTTAATACTCGAATAGGTTCTGTACATACTTGTATTGCCTCGTACAAACCTTTTCCTCAACCACATCGTTCATTCACCTGTTGAACCATTTAGAGTAGAAATCGGATACTCAGGAGTCTTGTACGACAAGTACCTATACCATGGCCCGTAGTCAAATCAAGGTAACTTATCCAAAGAACTATTATCATGGCCTGAAGCCAAATCATCCGATATGCACGGCCTGAAGCCAAATTAGTAAAATACGCACCCGAAGTACTAATATCATGGCCCAAAGCCTGTAACACCGCTAACTCGTATCCGTCGCCAGAATGGAGTTACGAGACATTACTAAACGAAAGCATAGTCCTGGATATTTTCATATTAATTCAAGATTTAAATCATATCAATGCTTATAATTAAATCTAATATCTAATCATAAATTTATTAACATTCACCACATAACTTAAGTAGACCATAATTAAAAATTTATAAATATTAAAACAATTCACTGCATATACAGAACATGTAATGTATCAATAATTTCCTTACGGAATATTTGTCTTATACCTATACTTATACAAGTCATGCAAATACACAAGTTAATTTTCCATTGAAGTAAATTTCATTACTGACCCCTTTCCTTTACATATATACGGCATTAATGTACTAAACTATGGGTAATTCATATGTTATAAATTAACAAGTTTTAATAACAAACATTCAATTATAATTAACCCATTTTATTTCTATGTCTACTTGGCTATCTCAATTCATTATTACATATTTAATATTTTATAAGTACCTAATAAATTCACTTTGCCATGCACATGTACATATCAACCATATTACAAGCACATACATTTATACACGAATAACATTTAAAAATATCAACTAACATAATGAGACCAATGACAGAATACACACTTATCCTTATATAAATCTAAACTCCAATATGCCTTACTTTTCAAATAACAATTTGAAAGTCATCCACGTCATTGATATGGACCATAAATGAACACTCAATTTAAACCATGCATAATATTCATATTAAACTTAGACCATGACACAACCAAACCGAATTTGAACCTAAGATTCAAGCCATTTTCTATGCATGATATGCATACCACAACATCAAACATTACTTATATATATTTCACTAGTGAACATCAAATCTACGTCATGCAATTATATGTATTTCAAATACTTTATACCATAATCGAACCTATTAATGATGTACATATATAATATGTATTCCACACATTTAATTGAATTTTATTCCTGTAACATACACAATATTTATCAACACCCAAGCTCAGTGAACATTTAACTAAAAACATATGAAACCGAATCTAGGCATTTCAAGAAAATCATTTCCAGCATGTGGTACCTAACACAAACATTATACTTACATGGCACGTAGCTATAGAAACAAAGTGAACATAAACCGAACACAACATAACCAAATTTTAATGATTAAAGCTTAGCAATTTTCGCATGGCTTATATACAAAACTAAAGTTCGACATTTCCAAAACGCATTCCAGCCTATACATGCCATTTTACAAGTTTGATTATTAAAATATTGAAGCTGTAGATAGTGTGATAGACTTTGCTAAAGATCTCCGAGCTTGTAACTCGATCCAAACTCTATAAAACAGAGTAAACAAGAACACACCAAGTAAGCTAACTTAGCTTAGTAAGTCATAAGAAAATAAACAACTCATTAATATAGTCATCTCATAGTAACTAAATGATTCATAATAACATTACCATGCTTGACCTCAAACCTAAACTCTATAAATAATACATTTTTCATAGACATTTATTCACCTAAGTCGAATACACACATAGTCATTTAACACATTATAAATCAACTCCCAAACCAAATAGTCATAATAAACTATACATCTATTTACTCTTATGTGTAAACTTAAAATTCATCAAATGACATCACAAATTAGTCATTCACAAGCCGAATACATATACCAAATAAACATGAATTCTTCATTTGCATTACACATAATTTACAACAAATATCCATAGTACTTTCTTCCCTTAGCTCAAGTTGATATCAAGTTAATTCATACCTGGCCATTTAACTCATATTACACATCCGTACACGATTTACCTTTTCCCGATGAACCATTCGAAATTGGATAGGACACTAAGATAATCACATAATTCGTACAATACCAACGTCCCAGACATGATCTTTGCATACGAGTTTAACTTATAAAGGTACCAAAACAATAGATAGTGTGATGAGCTTTGCTGATGATCCCCGAGCTTGTAACTCAATCCAAAATCTATAAAACAGAGTAAATAAGAACACAAAGAGTAAGCTAACTTAGCTTAGTAAGTCATAAGCAAATAAATAACTCAATAATATAGTCAACTCATATTAACTAAACGAATTACATTAACATTACCATGCTTGACCTCAAACCAACAAATTCTATAATCATAGACAATTATCCACCTAAGCTGAATACACACATAGTCATTTGACAAATTATAAATCAACTCCCAAACCAAATAGTCATAATAAACCATACATCCATTTACTCTTATATGCAAACTTAAGAATCATCAAATGACAACACATGTATATTTGTTACCTATATGGCCGAATATACCAACTCGTATATGTACATATTTAAGAAACATTTCAATGATACACAAATTATTCATTCACAAGCCGAATACACATACCAAATACACAAGAATTCTTCATTTGCATTGTACATGATTTACAACAAATATCCATAGAAGTTTCTTACCTTAGTTTAAGTAGATATCAAGTTAATTCATACTTGGCCATTTAACTCGTATTACACATCCATACACGATTTACCTTTGCTCGATGAACCATTCGAAATTGGATAAGACACTAAGATAAGAACATAAATTATACAATGCCAACATCCCGGACGTGGTCTTCCATGTAACCATATATCGATGCCACTGTCCGAGACAGGGTCTTACTCGTAAACATATATCAGAATCACTTATCGATGCCATGGTCTTACTCGCACACATGCATTGGAATCCTATGTCATGACATATGTATCCTAACTATTCTTGAGGTTCATACGGGGCTTTCGGACGTCGTAACTTAGTCGAAACAATTGCATGAACATAGTTACCATGCTTATACACTTTTGACATTAGCACATATTAATTTTTATATTTCATTTCAGCATATAAACTTTGCATTTAATAAAAGTTTAGTACGTCTATTTGCTTATAAACTGACATCGGACGATACAAAACGGAACGAGACAGCTAGTCGACAACTTTCGCTTTCCCCCGATCCAAATCTGATTTCTTTGGTTCTTGATCTAAACATATTCAAATTAAGCTCATTCAAACATATTTTCATTAAATTTAGTCCAAAAAAAATGGACAAATTACCATTTTACCCCTGACATTAACAATTTTTACAATTTAGCCCCTATTTCACAAAACACAATATACAAAATCTCAAAGTACCCATGTTAGGCCGAATGGTACCCATGTCTATACAAGCCCATATATTTCATTGATTTTACATTTTAGTCCCTCAGTTTATTATTTTTTCAATTTAGTCCTAATTACTCAAAATCATCAAAAACTCCAATACGAAATATGTTAATCTAAAACATATCTTTCATATTTCATCATCAAAAAAAAAAATATCACAAGCTATCAACAATGGCACAACTCAAAATATTCATCAAAATAAAAAATTATAGCATGGGTCTTGAAGATTACTCAGCAACGATCTAAAAAACGTAGAAATTATCAAAAATCGAGCTGAATACTTACCTTGATTGAGCTTAAAACCACCCGAACCCTAGCTTCCTTTCTTTTCTTTTTCTTTTATTAAGTTTCAGCTATGAAGAATTAATGAAACAAAATGAATTTGATAACTTTGTTATTAACTAATATATGGTTATTAACTAAATTACTTAAATAACCTTAATGAAATAATAATGAAACTATATAATATATGTCTTTTACCATCCACTTATTATGGCAATGGGCTATTTACAACTTAAAGACTTCCATTTAATAAGCCAATAACAATTCAGCCCTTTATAATTTTAGCTACCAAAATTTTGTTTTACGCGATTAAGTCCTTTTATTAAATCAGACACTCAAACAATAAAATTAAATCACGAAAATTTCACAGATATAAATTCACATATAATAAACACAGAAAATAATTTTAAAATATTTTTTTGACTCGAATTTGTGGTCCCAAAAGCACTATTCTGATTAGGGTCTAAATTGGGCTGTTACAATGTTACATGTTACACATAATCATTTTGTCACATTAAATTGAGCATAATATTGACTGATTTATATGCTATGTTTGATTGAATTTATTGGCAACATGTATGGTGGATCCATTGGATATAGTTGGCAAGTCATAGGATTTGTGAGTACTGACCATATTGATATGTTATTTGTGGGCAATGAGGCTCTAGGTGGATTGATTTGTTTGGAGTAGATAAGGGAGTGTTGAGCATGATTCTCCACTCAATGGGTTATTTAAGGCACTATAAGGAAGCGCGTGCTTCGGCCCGCTCAACTCGGTGGATTGTGTTTGTTATTTGTGGGAGTTCAGAGATCAGATTATCCTATGTATGATCACCCAATTAAGCCATGATAAGTATATGCCAATACATTATTGTCTAATTGTTGTTATGTCAATTGATAAATGAAAGCCATGAATAATTGATTTTGGGGATGGAAAATGCTTTTGAAAATTAAATTTACATGTTAATTATTTTGGCTGACAATTGGTGAATGATTGCTTGTGAATAAAGCATGAATCGGATGTTGATTTACTTGTCATTTTTATTAACATTCACTGAGCTTTTTAAAGCTAACACCCTCACATTTGTGCAGATAATCGTCGGGATTGAGGAGTTGAGGAGCCGAGTAAGAGAGTTGCAAGAGACCTAGGCTCGGTAGAGACTTTATTACACATTTTAGAGACTGTAATCGGGTATTGTGGTACTCCTGGGAATTAGTTTAATTTTGGTTGTAATTGGACTTTGGAAATTGGACATTTTATTTGGATGGCTTTATAATAATTTTGAGGCATGTTTGAGTTTAATTATTGATTGGTTTATGGTGTATTGTTGCTTGATAACACGGTGTGTGAAGCATGAAATTTATAGTAACGATTTTTTAAATGAAGCTTCCATGGAGTGGTTTACTAACGACTAAGATACGCTGCTTGTTTGATTTATTCGGTGTTTGATGTTCATGAAATTAATCGCTTAATTGATGTCAATAAATTCAATTGAAGTTGTGTGTATATATATTTTAATTAATCATCGTTAAATTGGGTTTAGTTGGTCATTAAAATATGCAAAATCAAGTTTTAAAATGAGTTTTTTTGCAAAAATTGGTGCAGTGGTTTTCACACGGGCGTGAGTTTGTCCACACGGGCGTGTGGGTATGTGACACAAGCTTGTGGAAACTTGAGCTTTCACACACAGGCGTGTGCGATCTAGCAAAAAGTTTTTCATGAAACGAACACAGACTTTAATGACACACGCATTGCGGGACATGGTTGCGTGCGTTTTGGGGGTTTGATTTTTTGTCTTTTTAAATTGGTATTCTAATTTTTTAAAGTTACTATTTAGTCCTGAAAATTGATTAGTCTAATTAGAGCCCTAGATGATAAGGAAAATTTTAAAAATTTTAGGATTTTTCTCGTAATGGGTAAAATTCTATAGAAACACACTTAATTTGTAACTTGGAATAGGTCCTGATAGTTTGTATTTGTTACAATTTAGTCCACAATAGTAAAACTTGAATTAGACATAGCAAACAAACTTAGTTTAAGCTAACTTTTTAGGCTTGCATAATTCGGATTAAAAGAAGGCTGGTAAATATTTAAATCTAAAATCAGGTTAGTTTTACCATAGGTGGTAAAATGACAAAAATTCGCTTAGGTTAAATTATCTAGGAAAAGTTAAAATTTGGCTCATAAGTTGCTTCCGCGTTAAAAAATAACTAATATTTAGATAAGATTGAGGTGTTATAAGGTCGAGGTGTCTTGGGTGGTCATTAGCTGGAGAGCCACTTAAGTGGCTAATGTAACACTTTGAATTCAGGTCGGTCCGTCCTGGTCGGGTTTGGGGTGTCACATAAAAGATGTGTTAGTCAAAGTGCGTAGCTTAATCATCGCGGTAGATTTTGTAGTTTTGGATTTTGAGGAAGATCATGTGTAACACCCTAAACCCAGCCCGGACGTTATGGCCGAATCCAGCGTGTCACATTAAAGTGTTTTTATTGAAAACCTTGTTTTCATTGAAAACCCTTCAAAAGAGAAAATTAAGTAACATTCAGTTGTATTTGTGGCTTTCAAAGCGAGGTTTATTTAAAAAAAACAAACTATTCCTTCTTGTATGATGATAATTACTTTGTAAACTCTCTTTTCAGTTGCGGAAGCTTTATTTAAAATAGATGATATATGAAAACTTGTCATTTAAATTGAGTTGCGGAAACGTAGTATTTAAAAACAGTTATGGTTTTGGAAAACCTTGTTCTACTTCTAATAAATATAAAGCATAATAATAATAATAATCCTAATATTAAAAATTACATAAAAGACTAAGTCTAGGCTTTTTGCTAGTAGGCTACCTCCAAGTCCCTCCATCCGTCGAACCGCCTATTGAAGATCACCTAAAAAATTTAAAATGGGGGGGTGAGTTTCGAAAACTCAGTGTGTACAACCCTCAATGAGTATAAAGCAATCATAAGTCATTTTGGGCCTGAGCCCAATTCAATAACATTGGCCTTTGGGCCTTAGCCCATATTAGCCTCAGTTGGGCCGAAGCCCACATCACAATAATATCACAATAATATCATACATGCAATGCTTGTGCAACCCACCACAATAATCCAATCGATACACATCAAATCCGTCCCCTGGTACATATCATGTGGGTATATAAATATCGACCCACCCATCCGATACACATCAATGGTAGCCTGGTTGCGGTACTACTTTCATTGCAGCAAAGTTGCTAATCATATATTGGGCTTAAAAAGCCATCGGTGGATCCATGGTAGTGAAGCAACCATGCGATCCTCATATACTTCCTCTGTTCCATAATTTCCAACCCATATGCAAACTAAACAGATTATCATATGAGTGCAGCAGGTATACATGTAACATCCATAAGTCTTACATTCAACACATAAGGTATTTTAGTCGTTTTTCTCCCTTAAGGGCATTTTGGTAATTTCTCTTTATTATGGGTTTAGTACTTACCTTGGCCCATTAACAAGTCCTCATTGACTAAAGTGAACGGATACTACGCACCAGGTAGAATTCCACAGAAGAGGAGGTGAGTCATTAAGACCGCTTAAGTACCAAGCTTTCCTTAGATCCAATCTTAGACATGCATATACCTATTGCCACACTTTAACCTTATAACTTATCCACGGTCACAATTTATTAATTAATTAAGTATTATCTCTATTTAAGTAGTTATCAGATACTAGGCCCAAAACCCCTTACAAAGCCCAGACAAGTCTATATACACGCATATGGCCCATTAGGCCCATTCACTTTTATATGGCCCATTAGGCCCAAATCACTTTCATATGGCCCATTAGGCTCAAATTACATTCATATCATGCTTTCATACGATTTTCCATCAATTTTTATCAAATTGCCAATTTTTCCTATTATGGCCCTATAGCCCATCAGCCTATTTAGCCCATTCTGAACCGATTGGCCAAAATACAACCCAAGTCCATGGAATCGCCCATGGGGTCTCAGATAACCTATCGGTTTTCCCCTCACGAGTGTTCGCGCACTCACAAGTCTATTGTAGCCAAACTTTTAGCTTTTCGGCATTTTAGCTTTTCGGTATTTTGGCTTTTCGACATTTCGAGATTTGCTGATCTATTGTGTGTGTGCAATGTATGTACACACCTTCAGCTTTATATCAAGCTATCATAGGGTAAAAGTACACACCTTATCACTTGGAGTACTAAGTATTCATAATCGCCTGAACATATATTCAACATTATACTCCATTAGTCACATCCCATTACTTCAAAATAAATCCACTACTTACCGAAGAACAACCTATACTTGTCTTGACTAGATTGGTTGGCTGCGATTTGCCTATGTAACTCAAAATTTGATGTAGTCCCCCTTCAATATGCAGGCGAAAAGTGCCTAACGGCTGAAACCTTACATCGCTTAAACTTGGGAGCCACTATCCCAACCTCTTTACTAGAACCCTCTTTTTCCGTCAACTAATACTTAGCCAACGATCACACTCTTGAATGAGAGGGAGAAAGAGAAATAAATGGAGAAACCATAGGTTAATGAAAGTAATGGTATTGGAAAGGATAAAGAAAAATAAACTTTGAAGAGTGTAGAAACAAAAGAACTTAGAAATATTTAACAAAAGCCGAAGAAGATCTAACTTACTTGCCGATTGCGAGATCACTTACCAACAAGAAATCAACCCCAAAAGTGTATGAATCGGCTTTTAAATGAAAAAAAAAAGCAACTGGCTAAATGAAAGAGAGAAGAGGTTGATTCGATTAAAATAGGGAAGAAAAGATCAAGAGTTTGACTTAAAGAACAGAGGAGATAAAGGGTTTAAGATTACTCAGGTAAAAACAACAAATACTCTTACTTGCCCATACGACACCCATATATATACAAAAAAAATACAAACCTACACTCCCCAATCGACTTAAACTCTTCAATTTCTCCAATTTTATCACCATCATATCCACACTTAATCCTTATCTTTATCTCCACTGTAACCTTGATTTTAGCCAACAATTCCAATTTGAATTGCATTCAAATTGCTTCCACCGAATGGCAATCCTTCCTTGCGTTGAGTAGCAAAATTGAATTCCCTTTTGCGTATGAAGCCACTCGAACTCCAGCCCTCCAACTTCCCAACACGCTACTAGCCACTACACTGCCACCTATCTTGTGCTACCATTCGGTCACAATTAATTATAAAGCTTATATGCCTCAGCCTCAGTTTCCTTAAAGAATAAAAATTTAAAATTTTGCCAGGCCTAGGATTCAAACCTACAACCTCTCAGATCCATAACATGCTTGTAACACCCTAAACCCGGCCTAGACGTTATGGCCGAATCCGACGTGCCACATCGAAGTGAAAAACCCATGTTTCGTTTTAGTGTTTTAAAAACCGTCTTTTGTTAAGCTAACAAAGTGAATGGAAGCTGGGCACCAGGTAGGAATCCGTAACAGAGGAGGTGAGCCATGAAGGCTGCTTAAGTACCAAGCTCTTCGATTGGACCCAATCCTAGACATGCCCACAACCATTGCCACACTTGGTTATACCGAGTTTGAAATTTATTTAAGTGGATATCTTTGATAAATCGAATAATCGTGGAGTTGTGTTATTTTGAAAACAAGTATCGTTTTGAAAACACGTCCTAAGTCTAGCCCATTTGAATTATTATCAACCATTTTTAAAGTTATTAAAAATAATAATAATCCCAGAAAAGAAAGAAAAAGAAAAGTTAAAATGGCCTTATTACAACCCAAAAATAAATAATAAATACTAAATAAAGTAAACTAAAAAAAACCCAAATACTTAATCAAAAGCCAAAAGGCGATCACCGTGGCCACTCTAAATCCTCTCCGGCTCCAAGTCCCCAAATCAAGGCTCACCTGCAAAGTTAAGGAAAGGGGGTGAGTTTGGAAACTCAATGTGCAACAAGCCCCTTTCAAAGCTCAAAACAATATCAGCCTGCTGGGCCAAAGCCCAAAATCCACCTTCATATACTGGGCCGAAGCCTTTTCATATTTCATATTCCATAACACTGGGCCAAAGCCTTTTCATATTTCATATTACTGCGCCAAAGCCTTTACTATAAATGGTATAGCCCATAGGCCCATTTCAATATCATATGCAATGTTAATGAAAGAATGCAAACCCATTTGGGGAGACTACTGGACCCACCATCCGGTACTCTCCACCCATACCAACAAAGCTCTCCATGTGGGGAATAACTCAACCCACCCAACCAATACTCTCCACTGGCAGCATAGCTGCTTTATCATATAACTGGAGGCGTAGCCTCTTTTAATAATTGGGGCAAAGCCCTTTTGATAAACTAGGGCAAAAGCCCTTTTAATAATTGGGGCAAAAGCCCTTTTTCATTTCCTCCATCCATATAAAACCCAAACCAATGCATTATGAATTCATCATGTGTCTATCATACATATCATGTGCATATCATACATATCATGTGCATATCATACATCTCATGTATATCAAAATCCCATGTATCAAATTCATAATTAAACCCTAGGGGTATAATGGTCATTTTTACCTAGGGCAAAACAGTCATTTTCATATTATAAGGGTAATTTCGTAATCTTAACAAATATTAGGGATTTTCCATGTCCATTATCAGTTACTAACTATTCATTTGTTTGAACCGCGATTCTGGCCCATTTTTAGCGAAACTGAGTTATTGGGCTAAAACCCCTAATGGGCCCTACATAGCCGATTTAGTCATCTAGGCCCATTTAGCCTATATTTCGTAACTGTGTTACCAGTCTTAACGCACCATTTAACAGGTTTTCATTTTCTACCAATTTTACCCAAATGGGCCCGAAAGCCCATTGGGCCCCTTTTTGGCCCCTCGAGGCCCAACTTATCGTGCATGCCAAAAATCATGCTCTTACCTTTTCCAACGTTCCCAATCACCATCTTAGAGAATCTAACTAACCAATGAGCGTTCGCTTGCTCACAAGTCCTCGAAATGCCAGAATTTCGGCATTTCGGCTTTTCGACATTTATCGGTTCAAGCTATGAAAAAGGGTTCGTTACACACCTAATTTGCGATATTCCTCGACGAGATCTCCTACACGATTTCTCCTATAATCAACCGTTAATAGATCAGCTCAAAATAATTAAACCAAATCGAGAACCATCTATTATTAACACTTACACATTCGGCCACCCTCCAAAATGGCCTTAGGAACCTTACCTTTGCCGAAATTGATAACTAGCTCTAGCCACTCCGATGATCCAGACTAATCCAAGTCGACCCTACGCCTTGCTGCTCCTCCACTAAACAAACCATAAAAAGATTAAAAGAAAACCCAATAAGGCCTATACCCACATTCGGCCACCTCCCTAAAGTATAGGGGTTTCGGCTTTTGTCAACAGTTACTATTTGAAATCGTTTAGAGTTTGAGCACTTACCACAGTCCCCTCTTCTTGAATCCATCTATGCTTAGAAGATAAGAGAATTGATCACCAAAAAGTGAAAAGAAAAAGAAGGTTGCTGGTCAGTAAAGAATCGGCACCACCTAGTCTTCACAGGTTTCAGCTTTTGCGGTATTTCGGCAATAGTGGTGGTCAGAAAAACAATAGATGGACGAAGGGGAGTAGTGGGCTGGTTTGGAAGAAGGAAAAGGAAGAAAAGATGAATGGGATAGAGGTAGATTCGGTTGGAAAAGAAAAGAGAGAAAAAAGGCTACAGCAGAAGGAGAAAACGGCACAACCTAGCCCCTAATGTCAAAAATCCCCAACTAAAACCCCTCTGTCGAAATTCCCTCTCTAATCCCCTCAAATCTGTTAACACTATCCTCCCTCTCAAATCCCTAAAATCTCTCCCCTTATCCCTCCTTAATCCATGCATTTGACTGATTCAAACTCTCCCCCAAAGAGTGCCATTCAGCTACAACTCTTGCATGCTCAAAGCATAAAAATTAGCATCATGTTTGCCATCACAGGGAATCGATCCCAGGTCTACCCTTATCCACCTGCACGCCACCTTTATATCTCCCTAGTGGCGTCACTTAGCCACTTTTCTTGAAGCTCTCTTGTGTTACATTTTACCCACAAATTTTAATAAGACCACCTATCTAAGGCCCCTAACTTCTTAAGTCCAAAATTCAAAAATTCTACCGGGTTTTGGCCAACACATGGGCCTTCTATAAGCCCATTTACATACTCAAACTATGAATTCCACAACCAAATACCAAATTTTAAAAACTTTACCAAAATACCGAGAATTCGCGAAAAACCCCAAAAATCAGGATGTTACAACTCTACCCTCCTGAAAGAAATTTCGGCCTCGAAATTTTACCTGATCCAAACAGTTGAGGGTATCACGACGCGATCGCCTCTTGGTCTCCCAAGTAGCTTCTTCCTTGCCATGGTTCCTCCAAAGTACCTTCACCAATGGGACTGACTTCCTTCTCAACACCTTGACGTCATGATCAAGTATCTGCACAGGTTCCTCTTCGAAAGTCAAATCCGACTGTACTTCGATTTCTGCAACTCGCATGATATGAGTTGGGTCAGAACGATATCGCCTTAGCATGGACACATGAAAAACGTCGTGAATACGATCCAGCTCTGGAAGTAACTCTAGTTGATAAGCCACCGGACCTATCCGCTTAATAATTCAGTAAGGCCCAATAAATCGTGGACTCAACTTGCCCTTCTTACCAAATCTCAATATCTTCTTCCAAGGCGAAACTTTCAAAAAGACCATGTCCCCAATTGCATATTCAATATCTTTACGCTTCAGATTGGCATAAGACTTTTGTCGATCCGCTGCCTCCTTTAACCGATTCCTGATCACCTTAATCTTGTCTTCAGTATCTGTTACCAACTCTGGCCCAAGTACTTGCCTTTCCCCCAACTCTGCCCAACAAGTAGGCGAACGACACCTTCGCCCATACAGTGCCTCATAAGGAGCCATCTGAATACTTGCTTGATAACTGTTGTTATACGCGAACTCTGCCAATGGCAAATAGTCCTCCCAACTGCCTCTAAATTCAATAACACAGCCTCTCAACATGTCTTCTAAAATCTGAATGACCCTCTCTGACTGCCCATCCGACTGAGGGTGAAAAGCCGTACTAAAATCTAATCGCGTTCCCAATGCCTCATGTAACCTTTGCCAAAATTGAGATGTAAACCTTGGGTCTCGGTCAGAAATTATCGATACTGGCACCTCATGCAACCGCACTATCTCCGCCACATACAACTTGGCCAGCTTTTGTAGTGAGTAATCGGTTCGGACAGGTATGAAATGGGCAGACTTCGTGAGCCTATCCACAATTACCCAAACTGAATCCTTCTTGGAAGGTGTCAATGGCAACCCACTTACAAAATCCATCGTTGCCCTTTCCCACTTCCAAAGTGGTATCTTTACTGACTGTAACAATCCCGAAGGCAGTTGATGCTCGACCTTCACTTGTTGACACGTCAAACATTTCCCCACAAATTCGGTAGCTTCTCGCTTAAGCCCAGGCCACCAGTATAGCTCTCGTAAGTCTCGATACAACTTACTCCCTCTTGGATGCATAGCACAAGGTCCATTATCTGCCTCTTTTAAAATCATCAATCTCAAGTCAGAGTCCTTCGGTATACAAATTCTTCCCCGAAAACAAAGAACTCCCTTGCTGTTTACCCCAAAGTCTGGATTCTCTCCCTTCTCAACTTGCTGAAACTGGAACCAACGACTCATCCTCCAACTGTTGCTTCTTAATCTATTCCACCCAAGTTGGTCTCACTTGTAATTCTACCAATAAGCTTCCATCGTCATACAAACTTAAACGAGCAAACATTGCCTTCAACTCCACCACAGTCCTTCGACTTAATGCATCAGCCACAACATTTGCCTTTCCTGGATGGTACTCAATCGAACAGTCATAGTCCTTTAACAACTCTATCCACCTTCGCTGTCTAAGATTCAGCTCTTTTTGAGTCAGCAAGTACTTAAGACTCTTGTGATCCGTATAGATAATGCATTTCTCCCTATACAAGTAATGCCTCCATACCTTAAGCGATAAAATCACCGCTGCGAACTCCAAGTCATGCGTAGGATAGTTCCCCTCGTGAGGCTTAAGCTGTCGTGAAGCATAAGCGACCACTTTACCCTCTTGCATCAACACGCAGCCCAAACCTACATGTGACACATCGTTGTACACAGTGAAATCCTTACCAGACTCTGGCTAAATTAACACTGGTGCTTCTGTCAAAACCTTCTTCAGCTTCTCAAAAGCCTCTTGCTGCTTATTCGTCCAAACGAAATGTGCTCCCTTCCTTATAAGTTTCGTTAACGGTGCTACCAACACCGAAAATCCTTCCACGAATCTCCGATAATAACCTGCCAACCCCAGAAAACTTCGAATTTTTGTTACCGACTTGGGTGGCTTTCATTCCAGAATTGCCTCAATCTTTCGAGGGTCCACCTTGATCCCCTCAGCAGACACAACATGCCCCAAGAAAGTGACTTCCTTCAGCCAAAACTCGCACTTACTAAACTTTGCATAAAGTTGCTTTTCCCTTAACACTTGCAGTACAACACGAAGATGCTCATCATGCTTCTCTTCCGTTTCCAAATACACCAAGATATCATCAATAAAAACGACTACGAACCGATCCAAGTATGGCTGGAACACCCGATTCATTAA
This sequence comes from Gossypium longicalyx, assembly GCA_025698465.1. NCBI lineage: Eukaryota > Viridiplantae > Streptophyta > Magnoliopsida > Malvales > Malvaceae > Gossypium > Gossypium longicalyx. The sequence goes on along the minus strand of CM047002.1, from coordinate 73,018,984 downwards.
ATCCATGAATGCTGTCGGTGCATTAGTCAAACCAAAAGGCATCACCAGAAACTCGTAATGACCATATCGAGTCCTGAATGTTTTGACTCTCAACTGATGGTATCCTGACCGAAGATCGATCTTAGAAAATACTGAGGCTCCTCTTAGTTGGTCGAACAGATCGTCGATTCTTGGTAACGGATACTTGTTCTTGATCGTCAGTTTATTCAACTGCCGATAGTCAATACACATAGCATAGTCCCATCCTTCTTCTTTACGAACAGTACCGGTGCGCCCCACGGGGAAACACTTGGTCTTATAAACCCTCTATCCAGCAATTCCTGAATCTGAGCTTTTAATTCTACTAACTCCTTTGGCGCCATCTTATAAGGCGCAATGGACACAGGAGCTGTTCCAGGCAATAAGTCGATTCCAAACTCGACTTCTCTGTTCGGAGGTAATCCAGGAAGTTCCCCCGAAAATACATCTTGAAATTTCTTAACGGTCCTAACTGACTCCACAGTTATCTCCTCAGGTTCAGCTTGACTTACAAATGCCAAGTACGCCTCACAACCTTTCCGGATCCACTTCTCGGCTCTTAAAGCTGAAACAATATTGGACAAATAATTCATTCGTTCCCCTATGACCATTATCTCCTCATCTTTGGCAGTTCTTAGTACCATTCTCTTTGCAACACAATCCAATGTCACCTTATGCTTAGTTAGCCAGTCCATTCCCAAGATAAGATCAAAATCCCCAAATGGTAGCTCTATCAAATCCCCTTCAAATATCTTATCTTGTATTTCTAAAGGCACCGCCCTAAAAAGTTTATCTACCTTGACCGAGTGTCCTAATGGGCTTAGCGCCGATACCCCACTCACAGTCTCCTCAGGAAGCACACCCAATGCCCCAAATACATCACAAGCAACATACGAGTGAGTGGAACCCACATCAATCAAAGCAGTGTAAGGCGTGCTATGAATGAAGAACGTACTGGTTATAACATCATGAGCGTCACCCTCCTCACGATGTCGTACAGCATAAACCAACGTCGGCTATCGAGCTTCAGCATGTCCAGCACCCCTGCCAGGTGCCCCACGTCCTCGTCCATTACCATTGCAACCTCTACCTTGCCCACGACCCCTCTATGGTCGTGGTCATCCTCGTTATGATTGGACATCCCTTTGTTCCGCCGCTAGTTCCTGAGCTGTTCTCCGAGGACATTCTCTGAACTTATGCTCCTTTGACCCACAACGAAAACATGCTCCAGTTCGTTTCCAGCATTCCCCCGTATGCACCCTACCACAGTCTCTGCAAGACTGCGGTCTAAAAGTATTCACTAGAACTGCTCTAATTGGTTCTGCCATTCTAGCTCTTTTAACATTCCTGTTCGTAGCACTCGAGGGTCCAAATTCCCTCTTAAATCTGGGTCAATCCTTCTCACGATTCTGTCGTTCAGTCCGTTTTACCTCCTCGGCTATTTTTGCCTTCTCTACCAATGTAGCAAAATCACGCTCCCTCTGTGGAGCTATCAATATCCTAAGCTCATCGCGGAGACCATCCTCAAATCGAACACTGCGCTCATATTCAGTTGCAACTATCCCGCTGGCCTTTCGACTCAGCCTCAAAAATTCTGCCTCATACTCCGCGACAGTCTTATTACCCTGAGTCAGATTCAAAAATTCCTTCCGACGAGCATCCATATAGCTAGCTCCAACATATCTCCCCTTAAAAGCAGTTTTGAACAATTCCCAGGTTACTCGTTCAATTGGGGTACTCTCCCTTATAGTAATCCACCATCGGTATGCCTCATCTCGAAGCAGCGACACAGCCCCCTTCAGCTTTTGCTCCACAGAGCAATCTAAATAGTCCATAATCCGCTTTTTTGCCTCTAGCCAATATTTAGCCACATTTGGGGCTACTCCAGATACGCCCCTAAAAACTTCTGCTCTATTGGCCCGGAGTCGCTTCGATATGGACCCCCTATTCACTGTCCCAGTGCTAGCTCCAGCAACTCTTTCTAAAACCCTTAACATGGCTTGGGACAAGGCATCATCCCCCGCAGCCTAATCATAAGACCCTGTCTCCGTTGCCTGTGGCACGGATGCTTCCTCAGCTGGCCTATGCCCTGAGGATGAATATTCCGCTTGCACCCTTCCGCAGACACGTCCGCGGCCTCGTCCACGAGTTTTTCTTGTACTCATATCGACTTATCTGATTACGAATTTTTATGATATTAGTATAATGTTCAATTGTTTATTACGAGATGTCTTATGAAAATATAGTAGTTCAAGGATTGTTTTCGCATCGTCGTAGCCTAGCTACAGTCTCATTTCTACCGTTTCACAGCTCTACCCTATCTAAAGTATCATAGTAGGGTCTCAGTTCTATACATAGCATCATATCATTATCACATAACGTAAAAAGAGTATACTTAAAGACTTGGTGCCGGGGATTCAGTGCGCCACTTCTTTTGTCCAATCCATTTAAAACTCAAAAACCATATTTTTGGTCATAGAAAATAGAAAATTAAAAATTTTGATTTGAAAACACCCTTATTTTAAAACTCTTAATTTTAACCCCGTTTAAAAACAGAAAAATTTGAACCATATATACTCTGTAAAACATCTTTGAAATGAACTTTCCAAAAACCATTTCCAAAAATACCCCTCTTAGGCCTAAGTTTTTGAAAAAATTTACGAACCCGATCCATAGCCGAGTTGTTGCAACCTGGCTCTGATACCACTAAATGTAACACCCCAAACCTGGCCTAGACGTTATGGCCGAATCTGACGTGCCACATCAAAGTTAAAAACCCATGTTTCGTTTTAGTCTTTTAAAAACCATCTTTTGTTAAGCTAACAAAGTGAATGGAAGCTGGGCACCAGGTAGGAATCCGTAACAGAGGAGGTGAGCCATGAAGGCTGCTTAAGTACCAAGCTCTTCAATTTGACCCAATCCTAGACATGCCCACAACCATTGCCACAGTTGGTTATACCGAGTTTGAAATTTATTTAAGTGGATATCTTTGATAAATCGAATAATCGTGGCGTTGTGTTATTTTGAAAACAAGTATCGTTTTGAAAACACGTCCTAAGTCTAGCCCATTTGAATTATTATCAACCATTTTTAAAGTTATTAAAAATAATAATAATCCTGTAAAAGAAAGAAAAGAAAAGTTAAAATGGCCTTATTACAACCCAAAAATAAATAATAAATACTAAATAAAGTAAACTAAAAAAAAACCCAAATACTTAATCAAAAGCCAAAAGGCGATCACCGTGGCCACTCTAAATCCCCTCCGGCTCCAAGTCCCCAAATCACGACTCACCTGCAAGGTTAAGGAAAAGGGGTGAGTTTGGAAACTCAATGTGCAATAAGCCCCTTTCAGAGCTCAAAACAATATCAGCCTACTGGGCCTAAGCCCAAAATCCACCTCCATATACTGGGCCGAAGCCTTTTCATATTTCATATTCCATAACACTGGGCCAAAGCCTTTTCATATTTCATATTTCATATTATAAGGGTAATTTCGTAATCTTACCAAATATTAGGGATTTTCCATGTCCATTATCAGTTACTAACTATTCATTTGTTTAAACCGCAATTCTGGCCCATTTTTAGCGAAACCGAGTTATTAGGCTAAAAACCCCTAATGGGCCCTACATAGCCGATTTAGTCATCTAGGCCCATTTAGCCTATATTCCTTAACGGTGTTACCAGTCTTAACGTGCCATTTAACAGGTTTTCATTTTCTACCAATTTTACCCAAATGGGCTCGAAAGCCCATTGGGCCCGTTTTTAGCCCCTCGAGGCCCAATTTATCGTGCATGCCAAAAATCATGCTCTTATCTTTTCCAACGTTCCCAATCATCATCTTAGAGAATCTAACTAACCAATGAGCGTTCGCTTGCTCACAAGTCCTCGAAATGCCAGAATTTCGGCATTTCGGCTTTTCGACATTTATCGGTTCAAGCTATGAAAAAGGGTTCGTTACACACCTGATTTGCGATATTCCTCGACGAGATCTCCTACATGATTTCTCCTATAATCAACCGTTAATAGATCAGCTCACAATAATTAAACCAAATCGAGAACCATCTATTATCAACACTTACACATTCGGCCACCCTCCAAAATGGCCTTAGGAACCTTACCTTTGCCGAAATTGATGACTAGCTCTAGCCACTCCGATGATCTAGACTAATCCAAGTCGACCCTACACCTTCTGCTCCTCCACTAAACAAACCATAAAAAGATTAAAAGAAATCCCAATAAGGCCTATACCCACATTCGGCCACCTCCCTAAACTATAGGGGTTTCGGCTTTTGTCAACAGTTAGTATTTGAAATCGTTTAGAGTTTGAGCACTTACCACAGTCCCCTCTTCTTGAATCTATCTATGCTTAGAAGATAAGAGAATTGATCACCAAAAACTGAAAAGAAAAAGAAGGTTGCTGGTCAGTAAAGAATCGGCACCACCTAGTCTCCACAGGTTTCGGCTTTTGCGGTATTTCGGCAATAGTGGTGGTCAGAAAAATAATAGGGGAACGAAGGGGAGTAGTGGGCTGGTGTGGAAGAAGGAAAAGGAAGAAAAGATGAATGGGAGGGAGGTAGATTCGTCTGGAAAAGAAAAGAGAGAAAAAAGGCTACACCAAAAGGAGAAAACGGCACAACCTAGCCCCTAATGTCGAAAATCCCCAACTAAAACCCCTCTGCCGAAATTCCCTCTCTAATCCCCTCAAATCTGTTAACACTATCCACCCTCTCAAATCCCTAAAATCTCTCCCCTTATCCCTCCTTAATCCATGCATTTGATTGATTCAAACTCTCCCCCAAAGAGTTCTATTCAGCTACAACTTTTGCATGCTCAAAGCATAAAAATTAGCATCATGTTTGCCATCACAGGGAATCGTTCCCAGGTCTTCCCTTATCCACCTACACGCCACCTTTGTAGCTCCCTAGTGGTGTCACTTAGCCATTTTACTAGAGGCTCTCTTGTGTTACATTTTACCCACAAATTTTAATAAGACCACCTATCCAAGGCCCTTAACTTCTTATGTCCAAAATTCAAAAATTCTACCGGGTTTTGGCCAACACATGGGCCTTCCATAAGCCCATTTACATACTCAAACTATGAATTCCACAACCAAATACCAAATTTTAAAAACTTTACCAAAACACCGAGAATTCACGAAAAACCCCAAAAATCAGGATGTTACAATGCTTCACGCCACTGCCCCCAAGGGACTCTTGTGCCATATTCCATCCCTAACTATTTTTAAGGCCTATTAACTCGCAACCAGGTTATCCTAAAAATATTTGCTACCATTCAGATTCGTACGCCCAATCTCTTGGCTGTGCTACACGTTCCTTGCCACCATGGCACCTACCTCATTTGTGTCGTTTCTCCTCCCAATTAATTATAAAGTCTTTCTGCCCATCTCCAGGCTGTTTAAAAAAAACCACAACTTTTGCTCATGCTGCTCGCCAAGGCCAGGACTTGAATCCTAGACTTCCTGCTTGCTACCAAAACCTTTTGCCACTAGGCCAAGCGATTCCTTGTGCCAGATTTTACCAGGCCTTCTTAATAAGCCTTCTACCTAATGTTCAGGGTCTTTTAAAAAACTGCAAAATTTTGCTAAAGCCCTAGATCGAACCCAAGACTTTTTTTTCCACACTACCAACCCTTCCTAAATCACTTAACAATTAAACATGCAATTATAAAATATTGAAACACATTTAAGTTATTTAATTTGCCTTCTAACCAATTTCAAACTCAAGGCCCATTACTTCTAGGCCCAAAATTCAGGGTGTTACATCTTAAAATACCAATCCTGTTAGGTAGACCTTTTCTAGCCACATTAAGGTCCACTATTGATTTAGAAAAAAAATGAATTAACTATGAAAATCAATGGTGAGACCAAAATCTTTAAACGTAGTCACCAACTGAGGAAGGAATAAGGATGTTAGGGGAGAAGTGCAATGAATTACTTATTTCTAACACTCCTAGGTTAAGGGACCTACTTTCTTTAATTCATGCAGGATGAAAAATCAAGCACACAGAAAGGAATAAGCAGACAAAGGTGGAATGGCACGATGGTAATGGACTAATACTAATAGAATTGGAGAATCGCCCATCTATGATACTGGATTAGTGGGTGGCTCTATAGGTATGCCCCTACTGCGAGTCATACACTAAAACTATGAAGAAAAATAAAAATGTTAGTAAAGAAAAATAAAAATTGTATCTATAATTTAAAATTTTTCTAATTATTCTAATGATCGAAAAATTAAAACTAATATAGTAACATTGCCTCCCCGGAAATAATGAAAACAATTGGACCACCTTTGGATATGCTAACCTCTAGAGTATAGTTCTTACAATTGAATATCAGTTAGGCGTTTTGCATAGGTATACAGGTTAAGTTGTAATATAGTTTTTACAACAGAGTAGGTGAGTACTCTGAGGATCGTAACCAAGGGATGTAAACACTAAATTAATAATAACTCTAGTGTGAATAGTTTTAGTTAGTATTTTAATTAAATTATATTACGATAAAACATAAAGTGAAGAGAAATTATTTTTGAAGAAAAATAAATAAACTATAGAAAAGAACAAAAACAAAAAACTGGTTATTGAATTGATCAAATCTAAGCATGGAAGATAAACTTGCTTCGGTGCTCATAACTAATTCCTATGTTGGATTCTACTCAATCAACTGGTTGCTAACCTAGCAGGATCTCTCGATCTTCAACTAAACTAATGAGTGCACAATAACTACTTATCTCTCAACCTCATAGTGCAGACCGGATTTGGATAAGGGGTTCATGCATAGGCAATACCAATTTTTAGTTCATTCCTACCTGATAACTTCCTAGGGTTGTCAGGCCTAGGGTTTAAGTTCTTCCTATCCTAACCAGCTGATCTGGTAAGAAACACTACATAGAAATTAATTACTCATACATCCACTCGCTAATCCCCCACAAGAGGATTAGTTCCTCATGCATCTCATAAACAACATAAACAACATAAACAACATAAACTTGATAAATAAGATAAACATGAAGAATAAATCAAGAGTAAAAGTTTAAGAGAAATCCTTATTTTTATTGATAAACTGAAAGTGCATAAATCCAGAAGAGTTTTTTGAATCTACAAATCCAATTCTCTATCAAAAAAAAGTGAAAATAAAACTAAATAGAAATCCTAATTACAAAGGAAACTAAAAACTAAAAATTGAATAAAATTGCAACTTAAACTAGAATCAAAGTTTTAAAGATACATAAAAGATGTTTAAGAAGTGTTCAGTGAAGCCTATTTATAGAATTAAGGTTGGTCATTATCCATAGCTCTAGTTTGACAGACGTTTTTATATTACAGTTTATTGTGCAGACCAAAATGCCCTCAACTAATTTATTATTCAAGTCAAGGTGATGCCGCGACATCCGCTACCTTATGTCGCGACACTAGTGGCAGTTTGCTTAGCACAAGCTCAAATTTAAGGTTGTGTGCCGACATCCTCTAGCTATGTCATGATACCGAAGGTAGTCTTGCTATTTTCGATATCCTGTTTACTATGATGCGATGTTGAACCTTCATGATGCAATATGGTGGCCAGTCTCGTGTTCTCATTGTAACATCCCAAATTAGAGCCTAGTCGAAATAGTGGTTTCGGGACCAAAAAATCTGACATAAAAATATTTGCTTTATGATTATTTTGAGGTCTAGGACATGAAAGCATGCATGTGTGAAAGTTTCATGAAGAAATTCTAGGTGTAAGGTGTTCAATTGAAAATTATGGATCAAATCAAATAAATTACAAAACTTGTGTTCTAGAAAAAATTTATATGAAATTGCTTTAGATTATTAACAAGGAGGTCTTAAGTAGCAATTTGCCCAAATTCTAAGTTTTTGGACAAAAATGGGCATGGATGGAAAATTTTGAAAGTTTAGTAAGGGAAGGAATTTTGGTCATTTAGTAATAAATGAAATAAAAAAGGGAAAATCAAAGCAAAATTCACTCATCTTCTTCCTTGTGGTTGCCGAAATTTGCAAGGGTTTCATAAGCTAGGGTTTTGACATTTTCAAGCTTGATAGTAAGTGACACCTAGCCCTATTTTTAACGTTCTTTACATTTTTGAGATCCTCGTAACATGTTCTATCCATTTCTACCTGTAACACCCCTCACTCGTATTCTATACCGGGATAGGGTTCAAGGTGTTACCGATAATTTCACCTTTACAAACTTATTAAATCGGGTCACTGAAGTTCGCCCAAATTTAAAACCATTCAAATATGTACACCTTGTCCCTTACACAAGCCTTTGAGGCCTAAAACACACTTAGGGGTAGTACGAGACAAAACCGAAAACATTCAATACACTTTGAGTACCTTAGAAAATTTTCCCTTTCTTGAAGTGCAACACGCCCGTGTGATGGGGCCATGTAGGTATACACGCCCGTGTGGCTTAGGACACGCCCGTGCCCTCAGCTCGTGTGCAATATTAACTTCAACCTCATCATTTTGTTAAAAACACATGGCCAAGACACACGCCTGTGTGCTTAGCCCATGTTCTATACTAACTTAAAAATTTAGGAGTAGGGGACGCACGGCCATACCACACACCCATGGGGATGGGACGTGTGTCACACACGTCCTAGACACACGCCCGTGTGTCTGGCCATGTGGACTTTATTACGTTATTTTCCAAGCTTTTGATCACCCTCTATCAACTAAACATACTTATTGGTTACTTTTGTGCATGTTAAGGCCAAATTATACACTTATGTATATATATATATAAAACTTTGATTAACCTCATTGCATGTAAACCTCATGTCATTGGTTTCATACATGCTAAGTTAGTTCTCGTCTTGTATTTAAGGATTTCCATGTCTACTTGACATATTTAAGATTGGCTTGTTTTTATAACTCATTGCCAATTATAACCAATACATCACATGTGAACACAAACATGCATAGATTTGTAGGTCATAGCCTACTTCAAACAAGCCAATTTCCATGGCCATATACAAAAAGATAAGTTTAATTTTACATGCCTTCATCTTGGCAAATCAAATGACACATATAACCAATTATCCAAGGTTCTATACATGCCATTGAACAAAACATAAGTGTCTATATACCAAAGCTGAATTAGTTGATAGTGTGTTGATTCTCCAAACGTTTTCCAATCTTTACGAGTCCTCGAGCTTTATAAGATAGGGGGAAGAGAGGGGTAAGCATTTACATGATTAGTAAGCTTGAATAACTGGAAAGTAAACTTACCGATTATTTAGCATACATCCTTATTAAATAATGAAACCAACGAATGTGAAAATGGTTTCCCTATCACATGCACTCAATCAAGGATTTAGTCACATAACAAAACACCATGTAACATATCTTAGATGAGCTCATCATTCAACATGTCATTTTTCCATATAGCTCGTGTTAGCCCTGTTGAGTTTTCAGGAAATCTTGATGGATTATCTAGTCTCCGTCAATTCATACAAATGATCATTTCAGTATGCACTCCCGCGAACCTCACTTTTTACGGCAGGATTACCAGTCTAGGCTAAATCCCCGTAACATAAACTCATAAGAAGATGTCAGGATTACCAGTCCAGGCCAAATCCCTTACAATGACAAACACCCTGAATGAGTTTGGATCTGAATTACCAGTCCAGGCTAAATTCAGACCCTAATCGGATTACCCGTTCGGGCTAAATCCACAATGCACACATATTTTTCGGGAGGCTCGATCATTTAAGGAACACCTGTCCAGGCTAGATCCTTTTCATACTTGAGATCATCGGATTACCCGTCTGGGCTAAATCCTTTCTGCAACACATGCAGGATCTTAAGTCACATGTCAATCATGGTTTATCCATCGAATTCCCTTTCTAACCTCAACCGAGACATTTCCCAACAAATCATTATCAATAATGCATTCCATACATTTTCATGCCATCAACAATGCAATCATCATGCATTTATAAATCATACAATTATGCATATTATGACTTTACTTTAAGTTATCCGAACTTACCTGGTACTTATTTAGGTGATGTGTTTCGGTTATTCCGAAACCTTTCGTTTTCGTCGGTCGACCTCTGAAATTTGTTCCTCTGGGTCTATAACAATAAAACTAAATCATTAACACCTCACATTGTACTATTTGAGCCTAAATTTCACCGCCGATCCAGATGACCATTTTGCCCCTAACCTTTCACATTTTTACAATTTAATCCATAGGCTCGTGTAATGAAACACATGCAATTTCTACCTTACCCAAGCCTAGCTGAACACTTTATCCTCTTATAGCAGCCCACATTTTCCATTATTTTCACATTTCTACCACATATTTAACAACTTTTGCAAAAAGGTCCCTTTAGGGGTTTTTCATGAAAATCACCTAGGAAAAGATGTTTAACAACCCTTCAACTTTCATATTCCTCCATAAACCATCAAAATACAAGGAACTCATGCATGGTAAATTTTTAAACATGAAGCCTAGCATGAAATATGGGTAGAAATGGGGAGAGTAAGTTATCGAGTTTTTAAAAATACAAAGAACATTAAAAACGGGGTTTGGGTGCACTTACTATTGAGCTTGAAAATGTTGAAAACCCTAGATATGGATTCCCTTGAAGTGTCGGCAGCATGGAGAATAGAAATGAGCTGATTTTGGTTCATTTTTCCCATTTTATTTCATTAAAATGCTAAATGACCAAAATACCCTTAAGTCCTTTCTTTAAAATTTCATCCATGCAAGCCCATTTTTGTCCAAAAACTTAGAAATTGAGAATTTCTCTCTAAGACCTTCTAATTTATAATCTAAAGCAATTTCATAGAAATTGCTTCAAGAATCCAAGTTTTGCAGTTTATTCAATTTAGTCCCTAATTTCCAATTGGATACCTTACTCAAAGAATTTCTTCATGAAATCTTAACACATATATATTTTCATATTCTAGACCTCATAATAATCATAAAATAAATATTGTAATGTCAGATTTGTGGTCCCAAAACCACTATTCTGACTAGGCCCTATTTCGGGATGTTACATTTCTCCCCCCTAAAGGACTTTCTTCCTCGAAAGTCTTACCAATAAACAGGTTCGGATATTAGTTTTTCATGGTTTCTTCTGGTTCCCATGTAGCCCCTTCCACACCATGTCGATACCATAAAACCTTTACTAAAGCCACATTTTTCTTTCTCAATTATTTAACCTCATGAGCCAAAATCTTGACCGGTTCCTCTCCATAGGTCATGTCGGGTCTAATCTCAATCTCTGCTAGAGAAATCACATGAGAGGGGTCTGGTCGATATCCCCTTAACATAGATACGTGAAACACATGAATATTTTCTAATTCGGGTGGTAATGCCAAACGATAAGCTAATGGTCCAACTCTTTCAATGATCTCGTACGGTCCGATAAATCACGAACTCAATTTGCCTTTCCGACCAAATCCCAACACCGTTTTCCATGGGGATACTTTCAAGAATACTCTATCTCTAACTTGAAATTCAATCTCTTTTCCTTTTAGATCAACATATGATTTTTGCCTATACGATGTCGTTTTTTAAACAGTCTCGTATTACTATAACTTTTTCTTCAGTTTCCTTAATCAGATTAACCCCATAAATTTGACTTTCCTTGAGTTCTGTCCAGTACAATAGAGTTCGGCACCTTCTGCCATACAAGGCTCATAAGGTGCCATCTTCAAACTCGTTTGAAAACTGTTGTTGTAGGCAAATTCTACCAATGGCAAGTACCTTTCCCAGCTACCGTGAAATTCGAGGATGTAACATCGTAACATATCCTCAAGAATTTGAATCATCCGCTCAGACTGACCATCAGTCTAAGGGTCAAAAGTTGTACTAAAACTCAACTTTGTACCCAGGGCTTCTTGTAACTTTTTCCAGAATCTCGAAGTGAACCTCGGGTCTCTGTCAGAAATAATTGACAATGGTACCCCATGTAGTCTCACAATCTCAGATATGTACAAGTCAGCCAATCTATCAAGAGAGTAATCTGTTTGTACTAGAATGAAATTAGCCGACTTCGTCAATTTATCCACTATAACCCATATAGCATCTTTCTTTCTTAGAGTCAATGGTAATCCTATCACAAAATCCATAGTAACTTTGTTCCACTTCCATTCGGGGACCATTACAGGCTGTAACAAACCTGAAGCCACTTGATGTTCAGCCTTAACTTGCTGACATATCAGACATTTCGATACAAATTCTGAAATATCTCTTTTCATGCCGTTCCACCAGTACATTTTCTTCAAATTGTTGTACATCTTAGTACTTCCCGGGTGAATAGACAAACGGTTGTTATATGCTTCTTACAAGATTTTCCAAATAAGTTCATCATCTTTGGGTACACAAACACTATCCCTGAACATCAAACATCCATCAGGACCGATCTGAAAGTCTGATTCAATGCCTAACTCACATTGAGTCCTTTTAGCCTGCAGGTCTCTATCATTAATTTGAGCATCATAGATTTCCTGAAGAAATGTCGGCCAAGCCCCTAGCTCTGCCAAGACCGAACCATCTTCAAGCAATGCTAACCGAGCATCCATTGCTCTTAGTACAAACAAAGATTTTCTGCTTAACGTGTCTGCGACCACATTCGCCTTTCTCGGGTGATAGTCAATGATCAGCTCATAATATTTTATTAATTCCAACCACCTCTATTGTCTCAAGTTCAACTCTTTTTGAGTCATCAAATATTTCAAACTCTTGTGATCAATAAATACACGACAAGTCTCACCATATATGTAATGCCTCTAGATTTTTAAGGCAAAGACAATGGCGGCGAGCTCTAAGTCATGTGTCGGATAGTTCTTCTCATGTAGCTTCAACTGCCGTGAAGCGTAGGCTATCACCTTGCCATCTTGCATAAGTACACAAACCAATCCGTTCAAGGATGCATCACTATAGACTATAAACTCTTTTCCCAGCTCAGGTAATACTAAAATAGGAGCTTCAGTTAGCAATGTCTTTAACTTCTCGAAACTCTGCTGACACTTTTTTCTCTATTCAAACTTAACATCTTTCTATTGCAACCTCATCATTGGAGTTGCTATCATAGAGAATCCTTTCACAAATCCTCAATAGTAACTGGCTAAGCCCAAGAAGCTTCTAACCTCAGTTACATTTTTAGACAGTTTCCATTCAACAATAGCGGAGATTTTACTTGGATCAACTCGGATGCCTTCACCTGAAACAATATAACCCAAAAATCCAACTTCTTTGAGCCAAAATTCACTCTTGCTAAACTTAGCATACAGTTGTTTTTCCCGTAAGGTCTACAACACAATTCTCAGGTGCTTCGCATGCTCTAACTCATCTTTAGAATAAATTAAGATGTCGTCAATGAACACAACGACAAACTTATCCAAGTGCGTTCTTCAATCCAAATGGCATAACCAGAAATTCATAATGACCGTATCTGGTTTTAAAAGTTGTCTTTGGCACATCCGATTCCTTAACACGTAACTGATAGTAGCTAGACCTCAAGTTTATCTTAGAGAACACAGTGGCTCCTCTTAACTGGTCGAATAGATCATCGATCCTTGGCAAAGGATACTTATTCTTAATATTTACCTTGTTCAGTTGTCGGTAATCTATACATAATCTCATCAAACCATCTTTCTTCTTGACAAACAATACGGGGGCACCCCAAGGTGAAAAGCTTGGCCTAGCAAAACCTTTATTCGTCAACTCTTGCAACTGTGCTTTTAATTCTTTTAGCTCAGTTGGCACCATTCTATATGGAGCAATAGAAATAGGAGCTGTTTCTGGCACCAATTCAATACCAAACTCAATCTCTCTTTCAAGAGGTAATCCGGGTAATTCTTCTGGGAATACGTCTGGATATTCACATACTATTGGCACGGTCTCAATCCTCAACTCTGTTTCCTTCGTGTTCAACACAAAATCAAGGTAGGCTTCGTACCCTTTTCTCATATATCTCTAAGCAACCATTACCGTGATTACAGCTGGCGACGTGCCCAACTCTCTTGAATCAACCTGAAGAATCTTACCATCTAGGCATTTCAATTTAATATGCTTGCTACCATAATTTACAATTACATCATGCAAGGCTAACCAATCCATACCAAGTATTACATCACACTCGTCAAAAGGTAACAACATAAGGTTAGCGGGAAAACATTGACCATGAATCGTCAAAGAATAATTCCTACAGACTTTATCGACCAAAACTGATTTGCCTAGTGGGTTCGACACTTTAACAACAAATTTTGTTGGTTCAATGGTATGTTCATACTAGACACTAATCTCATGCAAATGTATGAATGCATCGATCACGGGTCAATTAAGGCAATAACACATGTCTTGAAAAGAGAAAAAGTACCCGTGATAACGTCGGGAGTGTAACAGCCCAATTTTGAACCTAATTAGAACTGTGGTTTCGGGACCACGAATCTGAGTCAAAAAAATATTTAAATATTATTTCCTATGATTAACATGTGTGAAGTTGCTTATGTGAAAGTATCGTTTAAAAATTTTAGTGTTTGGAGGTCGATTGATGAAAAAGGGTTTAATCGCATAAAATGAAAATTTTAAGGGTTAATGTATAAGGGCCAAATTATGATTGTTTTATACTATGGAATATTAAGGTTGCAATTTGGCCATAAATAGGAATTAGTGGCTGGCCAATATGCATGAAATAGTAACTTGAATTGTTTATTATATATTATGACATTATGATATATTTTAATATATGTTAATATAATATATTTGATAAAAGATGAAAGTGTTCATCTTTTTATTCACATTTTGGCCGAAACTAAGAGAAAGAAAAGAAAGTTTAAGCTTTGGTATTTTCGGTCCTTGCAAATTCAATTAGATCAAGAACCAAAAAGATCAGACGTGGATCGGGGAAAATAAAAAATCATTGAGTAGTCGAACTCAACTGTCCGTCGATATCCGAGGTAAGTTATTAAACAAATTTTTGTTTTGTTGTTGATAAAAATTTAAATCAAATTAAGTAGATGAACCAAATTGAATTACATGAGAAATTGATGTTGCCAAATTTAAAAGAAATTGATGAATTTAAATTGATGTGCATTGAGTAATAGAATTTAGTACTAAGTGTGCGAGTGTAAACGATTACGGATGTGAACTTTGCACTAAGTGTGCGAATGTGGTTATTGAGCACTAAGTGTGCAAGTTTAAATATTGAACACTAAGTGTGCGAATTAAAATATTGAGCACTAAGTGTGCAAACTATATATATATTTTCCGAGTAAACATTAGCACTAGGTGTGAGATTTATTTGAGTAGATCGGAAATGGTTGAATAAATTAAAGCTCCAAATTTCTTGATGAACAACTATGATGTATAGCTCAAGTTTGTGCAGGTGAGCATCGATTCCATGTGATGAGTATTATAAATTGAAAGTATGTATAAAGATAGATTGGTTTTAATGGCTTTGTGATCAAATATATTAATGTTATTCGATGATGAATGTTAAATGCATTCTTTTTTTTTTTGTGTTTGTGAGTAATGTAGTATATTGTGGTTGAGCAGATGCATATTGGACTTAGTTGAATTTGGCCATATGATAAATAAATTGTTTTGAATGTGGTAAGATGTTGATTAAATGATCTAGTAGTATGACTTAATTAGATGATACTAGCCTATTAAATTTAATTTGGAGTTGTTGAAGCTTATAACTTACTAAGCTATGGTAGCTTATTTTGGATGTGTTTTTCTTGTCTCTATTTTATAGATTTTGGAGATCGTTACGTGCTCGGGGATCGTTAGTAAAGTCATCCACACTATCATCAATATTTTGGTACTTTTAAAAGTTAGTTTGGTACTTATGGCATGTATAAGCTAATAACTGTTTTGGAGATGTTTAAATTTTATATATGTATAATGGTTAAGTCATGCGAAAATGACTTAATTTACATGTTAAAGTTTGGTTATGTTTGGTTGTGGTTGGAGTTTGCCTTTATTAGTGATGTCTAAATTAGGTGTATTTGTTAATAGTAATGATCAATATGGGTTATAATATTAGTTTAGTAAGATTTGAAGATGATGGAATAATGAGCATTATTCGAGTCTAAGTATTATATGCTATAGTGGTGTAAGATTAATTATGGTATGTATATGTTGCGGTAAGTGAGTTGTTTTATATGTTCTAGGTTTATAATCGAAAATTTTACTTATAATTTGATCAATTATGGGTTGAATATTGATATTCGGTGTTAATGGCAAGCATGAATATGTTTTAAGCTTAATGATTCGTATTTATATTCAGTTTATTAACTATCTGATTTTGGTATGCATATTCAATATATATATGGTTTTATATAGACACTCAAAATGATTGAAATGGACATAATGGACATGGTTATTTTACTTAAACATTGATGAGAAATGATGCACATTTGGTCTTGTTAAAATGATATTTCGTGCGTATAAATTTTTGTTAAGTACTTATATATACCTTATTTTGTTGAGTCAATATCAAGCATTGATGGCAATTGGTTTAACCTATTATTTGTTTTTAAATGAATTCGTAAAATGGTCAATTGACTTTTAAGTAAGTATAAGCAAATGAGTTGTTAAATTTATATTTAAATTTGGCTAGGCATCATATTATTATACAGTTAAATTTTACTATATGAATGTTCAAAGGTTGTTGTGATCGTTAGGAAATACCTCATAACCCCTCTGGCGACGGAATCAGGTTAGGGGGTGTTACAGGGAGAATAGGCTTCCTCTCGAGTGCATATTGCATACGTTCTTGCCAGGGCTCAAGCCTCTGATTTTTCAGCATTTTTGGCCGCAACTCGACTGCCACTAGCACTACCAGGGTATCTCGGAGGTCTACCTCGTGCCATGGGAGCACTCGACTTCGAAGTTACTTCCACTTCTCTTTCAATTCGCTCTGGGCAGTCCCTGAGAAAGTGGTCAAGAGAAGCACACCTGAAACATGCATCGCTCTTTATTCGGCATTCTCCGAAGTGAAATTAATGCAACTCTTACACTTTGACTTTTGGTCATCTACACTCCCCACACTAGTCATCATCGGGGAGGAAGACTTCTGATTTCGTCGTTTAGAACCTCTCGTTCTGCTCGAATATCCTACAGATGAAGTGGAGTGTTCATGTTGGCTCCTTGATTTCTTTGTGGAAAAGGGGAACATCTTACCGCTGGATCTCTTACTCACAACTCGAGCCTCTCTCTTCGCTTGCTTCCTTTCATTATTGAGTTCCTCGGCCTTCTTGTCCTGATCATCTAATGCGGCGAACTCCTGTATTTCAAGAATCCCAATCAATAACTTGATGTATTTATTTAAACATTCCTGAAGCATTTACACATTTTAGACTCGGTTTGAACCCATTCAATTGCGTATTGACTTAGTCTTACAAACTCTCTTTCGTACTCAGCCACAGTCTTATTCGCTTGTTTGAGTTCCAAGAACTCCTTTCGCTTCGAGTCTAAGAACCTTTGACTGATATACTTCTTCCTAAACTCTGCTTGGAAGAATTCCCAAGTGATATTTTCCTTTGGCACCACCGAAGATACGGTCTTCCACCAGTGGTACGCAGTGTCCTTCAAGAGAGACACGGCACACTTCAAGCACTCCTTAGGTGTGCACGATAAGTCATCTAAAACCTGTGTGGTATTCTCGAGCCAGAACTCAGCTCTCTCAGCATCATCTTCAATTTTGGCTCTAAATTCCTTGACCCCATACTTTCTAAGCTTATCTACGGGGGCTTTACCGGTTCTTATTGGTGCCATACCTCATGGCAATTCCTTATCCGGGTTGGTTAGGAGGCGGGGGCGGTCGTGGTATGTTGGGATGATTCCTCAAATAATCCCCAAACCATTCATCCATCATGTTAAACAAGGCGGCTCGGGCCTCTTCCCAGCCTTCAGACATAACACATCTACTACTACAAGATACAGCTCCTTGTATGGAAGCTGGAGCATGGCTCTCGGCTCCCTCGGACTCATCTTGTGCATGATTGGAAGACATTTACTATATTCAAAACAATTTTAAATAGTTAGGAGATATCACACTATCAACGTTCATATAATGGCATGTATAGCGAACTTCAATACCCTCTATGGTAGTCCTAGAACTGCCTAAATCGTAGCTCTGATACCACTAAATGTAACACCCCTCACCCGTATCCTACGCCGGGATAGGGTTCGAGGCGTTACCGATAATTTCACCTTTACAAACTTACTAAATCTAGTCACTGAACTTCGCCCAAATTTAAAGCCATTCAAATATGTACACCTTGTCCCTTACACAGGCCTTCAAGGCCTAAAACACACTTAGGGATAGTACGAGAAAAATCGAAAACATTCGATATACTTTGAGTACCTTAGAAAATTTTCTCTTGCTTGAAGTGCAACACGCCCGTGTGGCTTAGGACACGCCCGTGCCCGCAGCCCGTGTGCAATACTGACTTCAACCACATCATTCTGTCAAAAACACATGGCCAAGACACACGCCCGTGTGCTTAGCCCATGTTCTATATTGACTTAAAATTTTAGGTGCAGGGGACGCAGGGCCATACCACACACCCATGAGGACGGGCCGTGTGTCACACACGTCCTAGACACACGCTCGTGTGTCTACCCATGTGGACTTTATTAGGCTATTTTCCAAGCCTTTGATCACCCTCTATCAACTAAACATACTTATTGATTACTTTTGTCCACGTTAAGGCCAAATTATATGCTTATGTATATATATATATATATAAGACTTTGATTAACCTCATTGCATGTAAACCTCATGTCATTGGTTTCATACATGCTAAGTTAATTCTCGTCTTGTATTTAAGGATTTCCATGTCTACTTGACATATTTAAGATTGGCTTGTTTTTATAACTCATTTCCAATTATAACCAAGACATCACATGTGAACACAAACATGCATAGATTTGTAGGTCATAGCCTACTTCAAACAAGCCAATTTCCATGGCCATATACAAAAAGATAAGTTTAATTTTACATGCCTTCATCTTGGCAAATCAAATGACACATATAACCAATTATCCAAGGTTCTATACATGCCATTGAACAAAACATAAGTGTCTATATACCAAAGCTGAATTAGTTGATAATGTGTTGATTCTCCAAACGTCTTCCAATCTTTACGAGTCCTCGAGCTTTATAAGATAGGGGGAAGAGAGGGGTAAGCATTTACATGATTAGTAAGCTTGAATAACTGGAAAGTAAACTTACCGATTATTTAGCATACATCCTTATTAAATAATGAAACCAACGAATGTGAAAATGGTTTCCCTATCACATGCACTCAATCAAGGAGTTAGTCATATAACAAAACACCATGTAACATATCTTAGATGAGCTCATCATTCAACATGTCATTTTTTCATATAGCTCGTGTTAGCCCCGTTGAGTTTTCAGGAATTCTTGATGGATTATCCAGTCTCCGTCAATTCATACAAATGATCATTTCAGTATGCACTCCCGCGAACCTCACTTTTTACGGCAGGATTACCAGTCTAGGCTAAAACCCCTGTAACATAAACTCATAAGAAGATGTCAGGATTACCAGTCCAGGCCAAATCCCTTACAATGACAAACACCCGAATGAGTGCGGATCGAATTACAGTACCCAGCTAAATTCGCACCTAATCAGATTACCTGCAAGCTAAATCCACAATGCACACATATTCTTCGGGAGGCTCGATCATTTAAGGAACACCTGTCCAGGCTAGATCCTTTTCATACTTGAGATCATCGGATTACCCGTCTGGGCTAAATCCTTTCTGCAACACATGCAGGATCTTAAGTCACATGTCAATCATGGTTTATCCATCGAATTCCCTTTCTAACCTCAACCGAGACATTTCCCAACAAATCATTATCAATAATGCATTCCATACATTTTCATGCCATCAACAATGCAATCATCATGCATTTATAAATCATACAATTATGCATATTATGACTTTACTTTAAGTTATCCGAACTTACCTGGTACTTATTTAGGTGATGTGTTTCGATTATTCCGAAACCTTTCTTTTTCGTCGGTCGACCTCTGAAATTTGTTCCTCGGGGTCTATAACAATAAAATTAAATCATTAACACCTCACGTTGTACTATTTGAGCCTAAATTTCACCGCCGATCCAGATGACCATTTTGCCCCTAACCTTTCACATTTTTACAATTTAGTCCATAGGCTCGCGCAATGAAACACATGCAATTTCTACCTTACCCAAGTTTAGCTGAACACTTTATCCTCTTATAGCAGCCCACATTTTCCATTATTTTCACATTTCTACCACATATTTAACAACTTTTGCAAAAAGGTCCCTTTAGGGGTTTTTCATGAAAATCACCTAGGAAAAGATGTTTAACACACCTTCAACTTTCATATTCCTCCATAAATCATCAAAATACAAGGAACTCATGCATGGTAAATTTTTAAACATGAAGCCTAGCATGAAATATGGGTAGAAATGGGGAGAGTAAGTTATCGAGTTTTTAAAAATACAAAGAACATTAAAAACGGGGTTTGGGTGCACTTACTATTGAGCTTGAAAATGTTGAAAACCCTAGCTATGGAGTCCCTTGAAGTGTCGGCAGCATGGAGAATAGAAATGAGCTGATTTTGGTTCATTTTTCCCATTTTATTTCATTAAAATGCTAAATGACCAAAATACCCTTAAGTCCTTTCTTTAAAATTTCATCCATGCAAGCCCATTTTTGTCCAAAAACTTAGAAATTGAGAATTTCTCTCTAAGACCTTCTAATTTATAATCTAAAGCAATTTCATAGAAATTGCTTCAAGAATCCAAGTTTTGCAGGTTATTCAAATTAGTCCCTAATTTCCAATTGGATACCTTACTCAAAGAATTTCTTCATGAAATCTTAACACATGTATATTTTCATATTCTAGACCTCATAATAATCATAAGATAAATATTGTAATGTCAGATTTTTGGTCCCAAAACCACTATTCCGACTAAGCCCTATTTCGGGATGTTACATTTCTCCCCCCTTAAGGACTTTCTTCCTCGAAAGTCTTACCAATAAACAGGTTCGGATATTAGTTTTTCATGGTTTCTTCTGGTTCCCATGTAGCCCCTTCCACACCATGTCGATACCATAAAACCTATACTAAAGCCACATTTTTCTTTCTCAATTATTTAACCTCATGAGCCAAAATCTTGACCGGTTCCTTTCCATAGGTCATGTCGGGTCTAATCTCAATCTCTGCCAGAGAAATCACATGAGAGGGGTCTGATCGATATCCCCTTAACATAGATACGTGAAACACATGAATATTTTCTAATTCGGGTGGTAATGCCAAACGATAGGCTAATGGTCCAACTCTTTCAATGATCTCGTACGGTCCGATAAATCACGAACTCAATTTGCCTTTCCGACCAAATCTCAACACCGTTTTCCATGGGGATACTTTCAAGAATACTCTATCTCTAACTTGAAATTCAATCTCTTTTCCTTTTAGATCAACATATGATTTTTGCCTATTCGATGTCGTTTTTTAAACAGTCTCGTATTACTTGAATTTTTTCTTCAGTTTCCTTAATCAGATCAACCCCATAAATTTGACTTTCCTTGAGTTCTGTCCAGTACAATGGAGTTCGGCACTTTCTGCCATACAAGGCTCATAAGGTGCCATCTTCAAACTCGTTTGAAAACTGTTGTAGTAGGCAAATTCTACCAATGGAAAGTACCTTTCCCAGCTACCGTGAAATTCGAGGATGCAACATCGTAACATATCCTCAAGAATTTGAATCATCCGCTCAGACTGACCATCAGTCTAAGGGTCAAAAGTTGTACTAAAACTCAACTTTGTACCCAGGGCTTCTTGTAACTTCTTCCAGAATCTCGAAGTGAACCTCGGGTCTCTGTCAGAAATAATCGACAACGGTACCCCATGTAGTCTCACAATCTCAGATATGTACAAGTCGGCCAATCTATCAAGAGAGTAATCTGTTTGTACTAGAATGAAATGAGCTGACTTCGTCAATTTATCCACCATAACCCATATAGCATCTTTCTTTTTTAGAGTCAATGGTAATCCTATCACAAAATCCATAGTAACTTTGTTTCACTTCCATTCGGGGACCATTACAGGCTGTAACAAACCTGAAGCCACTTGATGTTCAGCCTTAACTTGCTGACATATCAGACATTTCAATACAAATTCTGAAATATCTCTTTTCATGCCGTTCCACCAGTACATTTTCTTCAAATTGTTGTACATCTTAGTACTTCCCGGGTGAATAGACAAACGGTTGTTATATGCTTCTTGCAAGATTTTCCAAATAAGTTCATCATCTTTGGGTACACAAACACTATCCCTGAACATCAAACATCCATCAGGCCAATTATAACCAATACATCACATGTGAACACAAATATGCACAGATTTGTAGATCATAGCCTACTTCAAACAAGCCAATTTCCATGGCCATATACAAAAAGATAAGTATAATTTAACATGCCTTCATCTTGGAAAATCAAGTGACACATATAACCAATTATTCAAAGTTCTATACATGCCATTGCACAAAACATAAGTGTCTATATACCAAAGCTAAATTAGTTGATAGTGTGTTGATTCTCCAACCGTCTTTCAATCTTTACGAGTCCTCGAGCTCTGTAAGACAGGGGAAAGAAAGGGGTAAGCATTTACATGCTTAGTAAGCTCAAATAACTGGAAATTAAGCTTACCAATTATTTAGCATACATCCTTATTAAATAATGAAAACAACGAGTGTGAAAATGGTTTCCCTATCACATGTACTCAATCAAGGAGTTAGTCATATAACAAAATACCATGTAACTTATCTTAGATGAGCTCATCATTCAACAAGTCATTTGTTTATATACCTCGTGTTAGCCCCATTGGGTTTTCAGGAAATCTCAATGGATTATCCAGTTTCCGTCAATTCATATGAATGATCATTTCAGTATGCACTCCCGCGAACCTCACATCTTATGGCGGGATTACTAGTCCAGGCTAAATCCCCCGTAACATAAACTCATAATGTGATGTCGGGATTACCAGTCCAGGCTAAATCCCTTACAACAACAAACACCCTTAGTGAGCTTGGATCTGAATTACCAGTCTAGGCTAAATTTAGACCCTAATCGGATTACCCGTCCAGGCCAAATCCACAATGCACACATATTCTTCGAGAGGCTCGATCATTCAAGGAACACCCGTCTGAGCTAGATCCTTTTCATACTTGAGATCATCGGATTACCTGTCCGGGCTAAATCCTTTCTACAACACATGCAGGATCTCAAGTCACATGTCAATCATGGTTTATCCATCGAATTCCCTTTCTAACCTCAACCGAGACATTTCCCAACAAATCATTATCAAGGATGCATTCCATGCATTTTCATGCCATCAACAATGCAATCATCATGCATTTATAAACCATACAATTATGCATATCATGAGTTTACTTTATGTTATCCAAACTTACCTGGTATTTGTTTTGGTGATGTGTTTCGGTTATTCTGAAACCTTTTGTTTTCCTCGATTGACCTCTGGAATTTGTTCCTCAGGGCCTATAACAATAAAATTAAATCATTAACACCTCACATTGTACTATTTGAGCCTAAATTTCACCCCGGTCCAAATGACCATTTTGCCTCTAACCTTTCACATTTTTACAATTTAGTCCATAGGCTCTTGTAATGAAACACGCAATTTCTACCTTTCCCAAGCCTAGCCGAACACTTTTCCCTCTTATTGTAGCCTAGATGTTCCATTATTTTCACATTTCTACCACATATTTAACTTTTCCAAAAAGGTCCCTTTAGGGGTTTTTCATGAAAATCACCTAGGAAAAGATGTTTAACACACCTTCAACTTTCATATTCCTCCATAAACCATCAAAATACAAGCAACTTATGCATGGGTAAAATTTTAAGCATGAACCCTACCATGAAATATATGGAGAGTGTAAGCTACCGGGATTTAAAAAATACAAAGAACATTAAAAGCGGGGCTTGGGTGGACTTACTATTGAGCTTGAAAATGTTGAAAACCCTAGCTATGGAGTCCCTTAAAGTTTTGGCAGCTTGGAGAAGTGAAATGAGCTGATTTTTTTCATTTTTCTCATTTTATTTCATTAAAATGTCAAATGACCAAAATGCCCTTAAGTCCTTTCTTTAGAATTTCCATGAAAGCCCTTTTTTTTCCAAAAACTTAGAAATTGGGAAAATTTCTCTCTAAGACCTTCTAATTTATAATCTAAAGAAATTTCATACAAATTGCTTCTAGAATCCAAGTTTTACAGTTTATTCAATTTAGTCCCTAATTTCCAATTAGACACCTTACTCAAAGAATTTCTTCATGAAATATTAACACATGCATATTTTTATATTCTAGACCTCATAATAATCATAAAATAAATATTTTAATGTCAGATTTGTGGTCCCAAAACCACTATTCTAAGTAGGCCCTATTTCAGGATGCAACACTACCTATATTTCAAGCTAGGGTTCATGTTAGAAATTTGACCCATGCATAAGATGATTATGCTTTGTTGATTTATGGAGGATTATGAAATTTAGATTTTAGATAAACATCTTTTACTAGATGATTTTTCATGAAAACACTAAAAAGGGACTTAGTTTTAAAAGGTACAAAATGTGCAGTAGAAATGTAAAATAGAGGAAAATGTGGGCTGAAATTAGCTTAGAATAGATTCAGATAGGCTTGGGTAACCAAGAAAATACATGCATTTCGTTTTACGAGCATTAGGACCAAATTGTAAAAATATGAAAGGTTAGGGGTAAAGTGGTCATTTTTCCCAAGAGTGAAATTTTGGGCTAACTTCGAATAATGAGATAGAATAATAATTTATTTTGTTTATATAGACCCTGAGAGACCAATTTCAGAGGTTGACCATGGAAAATAAAAGGTTTCAGAATAACCGAAATCCAAATCCAAAACATCTTCCAAGTAAGTTCATTTAACTCAGAGTAATAATTTTAAAATACTTAAATGTATATTCTTGAATGTGATATAAATTTTGATACTTAATGTATAATAATTCATAAAACATGATTGTATTGATTTAAAAAAAGGATTTAAATATCTCGGTTGAATGAAAAGGGTATCCGATGGAATTCTTGAAAATGAATTAACGGTAAAAAGGATCTAGCCCGGACGGGTGTTCCTTATGTGATCTGGCCTTCCGAAGAATATGTGTTTTAAATGGATTTAGCCTAGACGGGTAATCCAAATTAGGATCTGAATTTAGCCTGGACTGGTAATTCAGATCCAAGCTCATTAGAGTATTTGTTGTTGTAGGGGATTTAGCCTGGACTTGTAATCCCGACATTACTCTATGAGTTTATACTATGGGGGATTTAGCCTAGACTGGTAATCCCGCTATAAAAGAATGAGGTTCGTGGGAGTGCGCTCGTTGAAAAGGTCACTAATATGAATTGATGATAAATGATTTAGTACGCCATAAGTGTACTAAAGAATATCCATCGAGATTCCGAGAAATTCAATGGGATTAGTATGAGAAGTGGAATTGAGATTTTTGTTATGATGAACTCTTCTACTAATTGTTTATTATTATATATTACTATGTGTCTAATCTTGATGATTGAGTGCATGTGTTAGGGGAAATATTCTATACTAGATGGATTGCCTATTTAATGTGGTTGTATGTTAAAGTGACCGGTAAGTTTACTTTCTTGCTATATGGACTTACTAAGCATGTCAATGCTTACCCCATTTCATTTTTCCCTATTTTATAGAGTTCATGGACTCATGGAGCTTGAAAGACGGTGGGAGCCTTGATCACACTATTAAAAAGTCTCATTTTGGTATAAAGAAACATTCATTTTGATATAATGGCATGTATAGGATTTTTGATCATTTTGTTATATGTGTCAGTTGGTCAGCCAAAGAAATGGCTTATGGAGATATGCTAATTCGTTTTGTATATGGCCATGAGATGTGGCTTATATTGATATGGGTGGTAACCCTAATGAATATACGTGTTTAGGTTTAAATGTTTCTTGTGATGTGATTGTATAGCCTAGCACGAATGGATGTGTAAAATGAGGTCCAATAACTTGAGAATGGTTATGGAAAAAAATGGTATGTGGTTATATCACGACGTAAGTATAAAATGTGGAATGTACTAGTGATAACCCCAATACAAGAAGTGTAACTTGAACAAGTGTAATAAGTTTTACATGTATGAATCGTGTCAAGGATGTTTAAGTGTAATTATATACCATGTTAAGTGTCCATGGCTTGAAAAATAGCCTTTAAATGGTCCGCACGAGTAGACATATGGGTATGTGTTTAGACCATGTGTCATTGAATGGCTGTGTGTCCCCTGTACCCTAATTTTGCAAGTCAGTATGCTCAGTAGTAAAAACACGGGCTAAGACACAGGCCTGTGTCTTGGCCGTTTGAGGGACACGGCCTACCCACATTGGCGTGTACTCTGGCCGTGCGAAATTTGCACCTTTTTATGAAAAATTCACTTAATTTTAATTGACTGTACGGTCTGGCGACACGGCCTTGTGATACGGCTGTGTGACACTAAATTGATGCTGGCGTCATAGTCAGGGAGTTATACAACCAGAAGATACAGGCATGTAGAGAGCACACGGGAGTGTCTCTTGTCTCACACGGGCATGTGGCTCTGTATTAGGAAAATTTCCCAAATTTTTCTAAAAGTTCCCAATTTAGTCTCGATCCTTTTTCGATGGCTGTTTTGAGCCTCGTAGGCCTATATTAGGGACAATTTGTGTATGTATGAATGAAGTTGTTTTAAAGAAAAAAATTTATAGCCTAAATTTTTACATGAATGACTGTGTATGTGTTCGTTAATGCCTCGTATCCTATCCTAGCCTCGGGTACAGGTATGGGGTGTTACATTTACTGGTATTAGAGCTACAGTTTAGTCGATTCTCAGACTAACGTAGCATGTATCGAGTCTAGTTATACATGCAATTATACAAGTTATGGTAGTGTGACATCTCCTAACCACTTCAATTGTATTTGTATCTAGCAATGTCTTCCAATCAAGCTCAAGATGAGTCCGAAGGAGCTGAAAGCCATGCTCCAGCTTTCATACAGCAAGTTACCTCTAGTAGTGGTAAAAGGCCAATGTCTGAGGGTCGAGAAGAGGTGAGAGTCGCCTTTTCTGAGACGATGGATGAGTGGTTTGGTGATTACCTGAGAAAGCGCCCCAATATACCACGACCTCCTCCACCTCCTGCTCGATTCAAAGGAAAAATGCCACAAGGTATGACACCCGTGAGAATTGGTAAGGCCTCAGTGGATAAACTTAGAAAATACGGGGTTGAAGAGTTTAGGGCCATGATTGATGATGATCCAGAACGTGCTGAGTTCTGGCTTGAAAATACCACACGAGTTCTCAACGAGTTATCTTGTACCCCCGCAAAATGCCTGAAGTGCGCGGTATCATTATTAAAGGAAACCGCATATCACTAGTGGAAGACTATATCTTCGGTGACACCGAGGGAGAGTATTATATGGGAATTCTTTCAAGCAGAATTTAAGAAGAAATATATCAGTCAAAGATTTTTCAATCAGAAAAGAAAAGAGTTCCTGGAACTCAAACAAGGAAATAGAACCGTGTCAGAATATGAAAGAAAATTTGTAAGACTAAGTCAATGCACAAAGGAGTGGGTCCAGATGGAGACAGAAATGTGCAAGCGCTTCAAAGAAGGTTTGAATGAGGAAATTAAACAGTTAATTGGGATCTTTGAGATAAGGGAATTAGCTGTATTAGCCGATCGAGCCAAGAAAGTCGAAGAGCTAAATAACAAAAGAAAGCAAGCAAAGAGAGAAGCTTGAGTTTCGAGTAAGAGATCCAGCGGTAAGACGCACTCATTCCCCACAAAGAAATCGAGAAGTCATCAGGAACTGCATCGGTGGGATATTCAGGTAGAGCAAGAAGTACTAAGCATCACAATTCAAAGTCTTCTTCTCCCATTTCAGCAAGTGAGGGAAGTGTGGGAGATCAAAAGCTGAGGTGTAACAGTTGTAATAAATTCCACTTTGGAGAGTGCCAGACGAGGAGTGGAGCATGCTATGGGTGTGGTTCTTTTGACCAATTTTTTAGGGACTGTCGGGAATGAGTTGATAGAGAAGTTTCACTAGCCACGAAATTGAGTGCTCCCATCTCCCGAGGTAGACCTCCATAACATCCCGAAAGTGCTAGCGGCAGTTGAATTGTTGCAAAGGATTCTACTACAAAATCAGAGGCTCGAGCCTCGACGAGAACTTATGCTATACGCGCTAGAGAGAAAGCCTCAGCTCTTGATGTTATTACGGGTACATTTTCTTTTCATAATGTTCATGTTATTGCCTTCAATTGACTCGGGATCAACCCATTCATATATTTGCATGAAATTGGTGTCTAGCATGAATATGGTTATGGAGCCTATGAAATTTATGATTAAGGTGTCGAACCCTCTAGGCAAGTCAGTGTTAGTCGATAAAGTTTGTATGAATTGTCCTTTGATGATTAAAGGTCATTGCTTTCTAGCTAGCCTTATGCTTTTTCCATTTGACGAGTTCGATGTAATACTTGGCATGGATTGGTTGACTATTCATGAGGTGATTATAAATTGCGGTAGCAAGAATATTAAATTGAAATGATAAGATGGTGAGATTCTCTGGGTTGATTCAAATGAGTTGAATGCTCCGCCGGTTGTGATTACCTCAATGTTGATTCAAAGGTATATGATAAAAGGGTACGAAGCTTACCTTATTTTTGTGATGAATAATAAAGAATCCGGGTCGAAGATTGAGTTGGTACCGATAGCTTGTGATATCTAGATGTATTCCCAGAAGAGTTACCCGGGTTACCTCCTGTTAGAGAAGTAGAGTTTGGTATTGAGCTAGGAATGATGCCTATTTTTATTGCCCTGTACAGGATGGCCTTGACTGAGTTGAAGGAGTTAAAATCATAGTTGCAAGAATTGACTAACAAAGGTTTCGCAAGACTGAGCTTTTCACCTTGGGGTGCTCCCGTATTATTCGCGAAAAAGAAAGATGGATCGATGAGGTTATGTATAGACTACCGACAACTCAACAAGGTAACTATCAAGAATAAGTATCCTTTACCAAGGATCAATGACTTGTTTGATCAACTGAGGGGAGCCACAGTGTTTTCAAAGATAGATTTGAGATCCGGCTATTACCAGTTATGAGTTAAAGAGTCAGATGTGCCTAAGCTGCCTTCAGGACGAGGTATAGTCACTACGAATTCCTTGTCATTCCTTTTGGTCTAACAAATGCCCCAGCTGCGTTTATGGATTTAATGAATCGTGTTTTTTGACCATACTTGGACAAGTTTGTTGTGGTATTCATCGACAATATTTTGATTTATTCCCGTAATGAGTACGAGCATGCCGAACATTTGAAGACTATTTTACAGACTTTATGAGACAAGCAATTATATGCTAAGTTTAGTAAAAGTGAATTTTGGCTTCGAGAGGTCGGATTCCTGGGTCATATTGTGTCAGGTGATGGCATCCGAGTTGATCCAAATAAGATTTCTGCTATTGTTGAGTGGAAGTCGCAAAAGAATGTAACTAAGGTTAGAAGCTTCTTGGGCTTAGCTGGTTACTACCGACACTTTGTAAAAGGATTTTCTATGATTGCAACTCCCTTGACAAGGCTGTTGCAAAAAGATGTTCCCACTATTTTATTTCAAAATTAATAACCCCCATATATTAATTTCAGAAAGACTTTCTTGAAAGTATTTCTAGTGGGTTAAGGATCCATATTTCACCTCCTCTTAAGTCAGCTTTGGCTTTACTCTCAAGATTATGGTTATTTAGGTAAGCAACACTTGCTAATTACATCATATGTAACTCCTACAATTTGGTGAACAACTCTTGTTCTAATCATCTTATGATTTATCCAAATAATTTGCCTCTAGGTTTCTAATCCTATTAGAGTAACCTAGTTAAGTCATTAACCAATTTTTAACCGGCGAATATCACTTGTTTATTCTTCGCGTTTAACCAAGATAAATACTAGTACTTCACTTTGGCAAAACCTACATAGTATTGATCGAGGCCTTAACGAGGGCATAAATTGGAAGGCCATGTTGACTTAATATTTTAATAGAGGGATTTTATTAGAGTGTTACATCTCACCAATTATGGTCTACTTTAGTCCATTTAATCTTTTAATTGATCTCATCAATTAATGGGGTTTATTATTTCCAAATTTGCATGCTTTAGACATCCATAGCATCTCATACATGAATAAGTAAAGCAATAAATAAATGTAATAGTTATAGCCCATAAACTATGGTGGTTCAACCCAAGCCAATGGGAGAACCAAAAAGGAACCTAAAGGTGTAAGCCGTTTCACAAGATGTCGATCCACACTAGTCGGCCCATCTTCCTTCTCGTCTAGTCCACAGCAACTTTTACAAATTACAAAATTCAGAAACTCGTTTTACATACGAGGGAGTAAGATGAGAAGAGAAATACAAAAGAATAGTAGTAAGGCACGACATGCAAGCCGTATTTATAAAATTACAACCTTTTATCAAAAGGGTCATCGGGCTATAACTATGCATTTCAAACACCGTGCATTTCAAAAATAGTATACTTTATACAACGTTTTACTAAGTGAATTATAAAATATCCTTTCAACCTTTTATGGCCCATTAAGTTTATTTATTACAAAACATACTTCGCCCCCGGCAGATCCCCATCCCAGGGTGCGGGGTGAGCCCCATGCAGTATGGACTGTGTGGTGCGGGCGGAGCCCCGCGGTACGAACCGCGAACCCCAGTCAAATGAAACCTCACGATTTGATAACTTTTATCAACAGAATCGTGTTTTTAGGATTTTAATCCTTGAGGTTTCATATCGGAACAACCCTTGTTCCATCGGCGATGTCTCATTCTTGGAAATTGTAAATGCCACCGCTTCATCACGCATTTCTTAATGTTATGATAAAAACATAAAACCGAATAGGCCATAACATCATGATTCACATTTAATCACTTATCGAAAGGAACAATTATCAGATTTTATTTAAACGATTTAAAAGGAATAACATAATAAAATTGAAACATGCATCTCATACAATTGCATCATCCAAATATTTAAGCCCGAGTCCAGTATTACACAAGTGGCTCGATACCCTTCGTTGGAACACCGGTGCCACCAAGGCGCGATGAAAAATTAAAACCCGCGATCCAAACCAAGGATCCATGTAAGGAACGAATCGGGGTGATAAAGGTTTGAATTTACGAAACTTCAATCTGAGTAGACAATGACGCCTAGGCAACGGGAATGCTAAACCACTATCGAACCAAGCCGCAACCTTTTTCGATGTCGGCCTCTCACGTGAGTCCACCCGATTGACAATGAACGGTAGAAATCCCGAGAAAACTATTTTCAGAGAGTATTTTGCTAAAACGGCTACTAAACCACTTTCATATTTTGGGCTAGTTATATATATATATATATCTTTTTAGGGTTTTTACCCTTTCTATATATAACTCCTCTTAATTGGTATATATTTATAACTAATTTTAATTCATTAAAATTAATCCGAACATAATAATTATCATTCAAATAAATATAATAATGTTTAACAGAAAAATTATAATTACATTAATTATAATAAAGATTTCTGTAAACTATATTTATTTAAACTTATATCTGAACTAAATTCATATATCAATAAAATTATGTTACGATTATGTGTACAACATCCTTGTACATAAATAGTATGTTCAACAATTTGATTGCCTAATTAAATTAATTCTATAATTAATTTAATTCATGTGACAACCAAGCAATATACCAACTATGTTTTACCTCGTTCATTTCAACCATAGGGTGTGACCTATAGGTTCTTGTAACGTTAGCAAGTAACATTAGAACGATTCTAATGTTACAAACAACAGTGGCATCTAGCAATGCATCAATGCTACCTAAGTTACAAGAAGTCATGATTCGACATAACCTTTTGTGATTAACCTTTCATGCATTCATCCTTAAGTCCTATATCTTTGGAATGGACACAAGTCATGGAATAGTCACACTTGCATAGTCCATCCCATGTTTCTTGATACCTCGAGTAGACTATGATACACAAATAAGTATGACATCTCATATCAACTTATTTGAGCATGGCCATGCATTTCTAGCCTCACTCAATCAAGTGGCACGAGATATTACTCCCATTATGTAGGAGAGGACTTATCCTATATTGATCAACTATATCCCTCAACATAGATTGTGGTATATCCAACATTAGTCTTTATAGAACAACCAGTTATAGTGTTTGTTTGACTGTATCAAAATATACAACTCACGATGTTGGAATAAAGATGATCTCAAGTATGAGGATCATATACATATTAATCACTATAAGTAATGTTGTGACAATTACATAATAATCCAAGAAACATACTCATAGCGGGTCAGTCCAATATGTTGTTCCCTAACACACATATTCATGCATTGATTCTGACACTCCATATCAATGACAACTCTTTATCATCAATCAACTACATGTTAGTCTTGATGCATTATTATTGTCCTAGCCAATAACAATACTTGACTAAGGATCTTTTGAGAATAATCATATTATTCTCAGGACATTATTATAAAATAGTTTATTTATGCACACAGAAAAGAAACTGGAATAATAATGGCAACGCCTTATATTAATAAACATGATAAACCAAGTATGTTATTGCAACCATCTCGTGATTGATCTTTGGGCATACTCTTACACTAGTTGCCATTGTATTTGCCTTGAAGATTTGGAGACACCATTTGTATGGTGAAACTTTTCATGTATTCACTGATCACAAAAGTTTGAAGTACTTGATGACTCAAAAGGAATTGAATCTGAGACAACGAAGATGGTTAGAGTTGATTAAAGATTATGAGCTGATAATTGATTATCACCCGAGAAAGGCGAACGTAGTCGCCGATGGCTTGAGTGGGAAGTCCTTATTTGCATTAAAGGCTATGAACACACGATTGGCGTTGTTTGATGATAGTTTGGTTTTGGCAGAATTAAGAGCTAGACCTACATTTCTCCAAGAAATTTGCGCAGCTCAGATCAATGATAGTGACTTGCAAGCCAAGAGAGCACAATGTGAGACGGGCATTGAATCAGATTTTTGGATTATTTCCAATGGTTGCTTAATGTTTTGAGATAGGGTCTATGTACCCAAAGATAAGGAATTTATTTGGAAAATTTTACAAGAGGCACATGGTAGTCATTTGTTTATTCATCTGGGAAGTACCAAGATGTACAATGACTTAAAGACAACGCACTGGTGGAATGGCATGAAAAGAGATATCTCTGAATTTTTATCGAAATGCTTGATATGTCAACGGGTCAAGGCTGAACCCCAAGTACCTTCGGGCTTGTTACAACTTGTGATAGTTTCTGAATGGAAGTGGGACATGATTACTATGGATTACCTAACAGGGTTGCCTTTGACACCGAAAAAGAAAGACGCTGTTTGGGTTGTGGTTGCTAGGCTGACAAAGTCGGCTCACTTTATTTCAGTACGAGCTGACTACTCACTTGATAAATTTGCTGAGTTGTACATTTCTGAGATTGTGAGATTACACGTGGTACCGTTGTTGATCATATCAGATAGGACCCAAGATTCACTTCAAGATTTTGGAAGAAACTACAAGAAGCTTTGGGTACAAGGTTGAGCTTTAGCATGGCTTTCCACCCGTAGACTGATGGTCAGTCAGAGTGGACGAGTTAGATTCTTGAGGACATGTTACGGTGTTGCGTTCTTGAGTTTTAGGATAGCTGGGAAAAATACTTACCCTTGGTGGGGTTCGCCTACAATAATAGTTTCCATACGAGTTTGAAAATGGCACCTTATGAGCCATTGTATGGCCAGAAGTGTCGAACTCCATTGTATTGGACAGAACACAAAGAACACTAGATTCACAGAGTTGACTTAATCAAGGAAACTAAAGAAAAGTTTAAGGTGATACGTGATTGCTTGGAAGCGGTATCGGATAGAAAAAAATCATATGCTAATTTGAAAAGAAAAGAGATTGAATTTCAAGTTGGAGATAAAGTATTCTTGAAAGTGTCTCAATGGAAAAAGGTTTGGAGATTTGGCCAGAAAGGCAAATTAAGTTGCAGTTTATTAGACCATATGAGATTACTGAGAGAGTTGGACCATTAGCCTACCAATTAGCCTTACCATCCAAACTGGAAAAGATTTATGACGTATTCCATGTATCCATGCTGCAAAGATATAGGTTAGACCCCTCCTATGTGATTTCATCGGTGGAAGTTGATATTAGACCAGACACGACTTTTGGTGAAGAACCAGTTAGGATTTTGGCTCTAGAAGTTAAACAGTTGAGGAACAAGAATATTGCCATGCTAAAAGTATTGTGGCATAGGCATGGAGTTGAAGAGGCTACATGGGAGCTTGAGGAGGCCATAAGAATCCAATATCTGGACTTATTTTCCAGTAAGACTTTCGAGGACGAATGTCCCTAAGGGAGGAGAATTGTAACATCCCAAATTAGAGCCTAGTTGGAATAGTGGTTTCGGGACCACAAAATCCAATGTAAAAATATTTGCTTTATGATTATTTTGTGGTCTAGGACATGAAAGCATGCATGTGTGAAAGTTTCATGAAGAAATTCTAGGTGTAAGGTGTTCAATTGAAAATTAGAAATCAAATCGAATAAATTGCAAAACTTGTGTTCTAGAAACTGTAATATCCTGAATTAGGGCCTAATCGGAATAGTGGTTTCGTGACCACAAATCCTAGATAGAAATAATTATTTTATAATTATTTTGAGGTGTATGATATGATTACATGATTGTGTGAAAATTTCGTGACGAAATTCTATGCATAAAGTGTTTAAGTTGAAAGTAGGGACTAAATCGAATAATTTGTAAAACTTGCATTCTAGAAGTTTTTAGTATGAAATTACTTTGGAATATTAATGAGGAGGTCTTAAATAGAAATTTGACCAATTTCTAAAATTTTGGAGAAAAATGGGCTTGTACATGAAAATTTTCAAAGAAAGGTATTAAGGGTATTTTGGTCATTTAGTAATTAAAAGATTAAAAAAAGGAAAAAGATGGCAAAATATGTCCATCTTCTTCATTAGGACGAAAATTAAAGGGTTCTCCATAGCTAGGGTTTGTTTCAAGCTTCCAAGCTCCATAGTAAGTGATTCCAAGCCCCGTTTTTAATGTTCTTTACGTTTTTGGAATCCCGATAGCTCGATTTAGCTTATGCTAGCAATAATTTGACCTAGGGTTCATATTTGGAAAAATACCCATAGGTGAAATTTGTGTATTTTGGTGTTTTATGATAGAATATGAGGTTTTAAATTATGTCAGACAACTTGTACTACTCGGTTTTAAGCGAAAATGAGTAAAAGGGCTTAATCGGTAAAAATACCTAATAGTCATAAGTACATGTTAGAGTGTGAAATTGATGCTGCCATAGAAGGGAAAAATGATCAGCATGTAATAAAACATAAGAAAATAGGATGAAATTTAATTCCCGAGCCTAGGGGAAAAAGTGTAATTATGCAAAAGTTTAGGGGCAAAAATGTAATTTTGCCAAAGTTCGTATTAAATGCTGTTTTGATGAATGTATGTATTCAATAAGATTAATTTGGCATTATAGATCAAGAGAAACGAGATTCAAGTCGTGATCGAGGGAAAAACAAAGTTTACGAGGAATAGGCTTGATTGCTAATATTTTGTATCGAGGTAAGTTCATGTGTGAATGTAGTAACATAATTGTCATTTTAAGTAATTTAATGTTATTTATGTGATATGATGATTAATATCATGAAATATTATGCTTTATGGTTATTATTGAATAATATGTAAATTATGATTTGCTACCGAGTATCGGTTTTGATGTTCCGTGGAAGACGGCAAAGATGTGTAATCGAGGAAAAAGCTCGTTTGAACCTTGGGAATAGATTAGAATACAAGTGACATGTCACTAGGATGGTTGGGCATCCGAACTCGTTGAGTTGAGTCCGAGTTCACTTATGGATGCAAATGTCCGAACTCGTTGAGTTGAGTTCGAGTTCGTGAGATGTAACTAGGCATCCGAGCTCGTTGAGTTGAGTCCAAGTTCGCTTATGGGCGGGTTACATGGTAGCTTGGCTACATATGTGGCACTTATGTGCAAACTTTCCGTGTATTCGAATTATATTCCGATGTGTTCAACAGGTGGATCTTAAGAAAATAAGGAGAATGCCTAAAAGGAAGGTGACATGTTGGTAAGTGTGGTAAATGAGAAAATTTGACAGGTATGTGTTTAAACCCTCGGGTTGAAAACTTGGTAAGATGAAATCGTAGAAAGATATTAAATGTAAATGATTAGCCATTGGAATGACCAATCTAAGTTATATTTGATGTTATGTATGTTTAAAATGATATTTAGTCCATGAAAATTCTTAGTAAAGTGAAATTTGCCATAAAACAGAATCTGACAGCAGCAGTGATGTAAATTTAAAAAATCCGTAAAAATAGTATAAATGGAATTAAATGATGAGTAAGTTATGAAATTTAAGCTTAATGAGTCTATTTTCATATGGATTGAACAAAACAGGTATATAACTTATAATTTATGAGATATTTGAATTTTTGTGAAACAGAGTCAGAGTGATTTCTGGATCCTCTGTTCTGACTTTAGAAATTCACCATAAATCGTATAAAAATAATTAGAAGTCATAATTTATATTTACAGATTTCTTATTGAGTCTAGTTTTAAGAGAAATAAACTTCATAGTTATTGAAATTCTGTACAGAGAGATATCTGATTCGTAATACACAGAGGTCAGAGCAGTCAAACCCTGAAATAGGGGAGACTTTAACTAATAAACTGTACTAATTGGCCCAGCCAAAAATTCTATAAAAAAATTAGTAAATAGATATATGAGTATAGTTTCAGGGAAATTTTACAGAATTGGATTTTGAGTTTCGGAACTTGAGATATGAATTTTTAAGCGACTGTGATGCAGATTGCTAGCTTGACTGAAAATTTTAAAATTAAATTGTCTGAGCTGTTTAAGCAATGAATTAAGTCTGTTAACACCTCGTGTTCGACTCCGGAAACGGTCTCGAGTACAGGACGTTACAGAAACAATTTTTATGAAATTGGCTTGATTATTAACAAGGAGGTCTTAAGTAGCAATTTTCTCAAATTCTAAGTTTTTGTACAGAAATAGGCATGGATGAAAAAATTTGAAAGTTTAGTAAGGAAGGGAATTTTGGTCATTTAGTAATAAATGAAATAAAAAGGAAAAATCAAAGCAAAATTCACTCATCTTCTTCCTTGTGGCTGCCAAAATTTGCTAGCCTTTCATAAGATAGGGTTTTGACATTTTCAAGCTTGATAGTAAGTGACTCCTAGCCCCGTTTTTAACGTTCTTTACATTTTTGAGATCCTCGTAACATGTTCTATCCATTTCTACCCATATTTCAAGCTAGGGTTCATGTTAGAAATTTGACCCATGCATGAGATGATTGTTCTTTGATGATTTATGGAGGATTATGAAAGTTAGATGTTAGATAAACATCTTTTACTAGATGACTTTTCATGAAAACACTAAAAAAGGACTTAGTTGTAAAAGGTACAAAATGTGTGGTAGAAATGTGAAATAGAGGAAAATGTGGGCTGATATGAGCTTAGAATAGATTCGGCTATGCTTGGGTAACTAAGAAAATACATGTATTTCATTTTACGAGCGTTAGGACCAAATTGTAAAAATGTGAAAGGTTAGGTGTAAAGTGGTCATTTTGCCCAAGAGTGAAATTTTGGGCTAAATTTGAATAATGAGATAAAATAATAATTTATTTTTTATATAAACCCCGAGAGATCAATTCTGGAGGTTGACCGTGGATAACAAAAGTTTTCAGAATAACTGAAATCCAAATCCGAAACATCTTCCAAGTAAGTTCATGTAACTCGATGTAATACTTTTAAAATACTTAAATGTATATTCTTCAATGTGATATAAATTTTGATACTTAATGTATAATAATTCATAAAACATGATTGTATTGATTTGAAAAGAGGATTTAAATATCCCGGTTGAATGAAAAGGGTATCTGATGGAATTCTTGAAAATGAATTGAAGGTAAAAAGGATCTAGCCCGGATAAGTGTTCTTTATGTGATCTGGCCTCCTGGAGAATATGTGTTTTAAATGGATTTAGCCTGGACGGATGATCCGAATTAGGATCTGAAGTTAGCCAAGACTTGTAATTCAGATCCAAGCTCATTAGAGTATTTGTCGTTGTAGGGGATTTAGCCTGGACTGGTAATCCCGCCGTAAAAGAATGAGGTTCGCGGGAGTGCGCCCGTTGAAAAGGTCACTAATATGAATTGATGATAAATTATTTAGTACGCCATGGGTGTACTAAAGAATATCCATCGAGATTCCGAGAAATTCAACAGGATTAGTATGAGAAGTGGAATTGAGATTTTTGTTATGATAAACTTTTCTACTAATTGTTTATTATATATTACTATGTGTCTAATCTCGATGATTGAGTGCATGTGTTAGGGGAAATATTCTATACTAGATTGATTGCCTATTTAATGTGGTTGTATGTTAAAGTAACCGGTAAGTTTACTTTCTTGCTATATGGACTTACTAAGCATGTCAATGCTTACCCCATTTCATTTTTCCCTATTTTATAGAGCTCGTGGACTCGTGGAGCTTGAAAGACGGTGGGAGCCTTGATCACACTATTAACAAGTCTCATTTTTGTATAAAGAAACATTCATTTGATATAATGGCATGTATAGGTTTTTTGATCATTTTGTTATATGTGTCATTTCGTTAGCCAAAGAAATGGCTTATGAAGATATACTAATTCGTTTTGTTTGCGGCCATGAGATGTGGCTCATATTGATATGGGTGGTAACCCTACTAAATATACATGTTTAGGTTTAAATGTTTCTTGTGATGTGATTGTATAGCCTAGCACGAATGGATGTGTAAAATGAGGTACAATAACTTGAGAATGGTTATGGCATAAAATGGTATTTGGTTATATCATGTCCTAAGTATAAAATGTGGAATGTACTAATGATAACCCCAATACAAGAAGTGTAACTTGAACAAGTGTAATAAGGTTTACATGTATGAATCATGTCAAGGATGTTTAAGTGTAATTATATACCATGTTAAGTGTCTATGGAATATATGAGTGTGTATGGATTTATAAGGGTGACCAATGGCTTGGAAATAGCCTTTAAATGGTCCACACGGGCAGACACACGGGTATGTGTCTAGACCGTGTGTCACACACGGTCTGCCCCACGGGCATGTCGAATGGTCGTGTGTCCCCTGCACTCTAATTTTGCAAGTCAGTATGCTCAGTAGTAAAAACACAGGCTAAGACACGGGCATGTGTCTTGGCCGTGTGAGGGACACGACCAACCCAAATGGGCGTGTACTCTGGCCGTGCAAAGTCTGCACGTTTTTATGAAAAATTCACTTAATTTAATTGACCACACAGTCTGGCCACACGGCCGTGCTATACGGTCGTGTGACACTGAATTGATACTGACGTCGTAGTCAGAGAGTTACACGGATAGAGGACATGGGCGTGTAGAGAGCACACAGGCATGTCCCCTGTCTGACAAGGGCATGTGGCTCTATTTTATGGGAATTTCCTGAACTTTTCTAAAAGTTCCCAATTTAGTCCCGATCCTTTTTCGATGGCTGTTTTGGGCCTCGTAGGCCTATATTAGGGATAATTTGTGTATGTATGAATGAAGTTGTTTTAAAGAAAAATATTTTAAAGCCCGACTTTTTGCATGAATGACTGTGTATGTGTTCGGTAATGCCTCGTATCCTATCCCAGCCTCGGGTACGGGTAAGGGGTGTTACACTCATGCTTCTAAATGATGTCCCACACACTCACCAAACATGTTAGTCTTCCTTTAGGTCTACTTCGGGCCCTAAACTCATATAAACAGCTAAAATAACACTTTTTTTTA
The DNA here is from genome assembly GCA_025698465.1 of Gossypium longicalyx. Taxonomy (NCBI): domain Eukaryota; kingdom Viridiplantae; phylum Streptophyta; class Magnoliopsida; order Malvales; family Malvaceae; genus Gossypium; species Gossypium longicalyx. The sequence continues at coordinate 72,978,927 of CM047002.1, read as the reverse complement.
TTTGAGAACTAAAAGTAAAAAACTAAATAAAACATGATGAAATTGTTTTTATTCAATCTCCTTAAGTACAAAAAATGGCTTAATCTACTACAATGAATTGCGACAGATCACTTCTCTAACTTGTCCCTTTTGATAGTTGGAATATGTACATAACAGATGTAGCCAAATATCTTCAAGTGAGCAATTTAAAGCCAAACCATGCTTCAAATGGAGTTTTCTCCTTCACAGCCTTGGTTGGCAACCTGTTCAAGAGATACTTAGTTGTATTCAAAGCTTTAGCCCAAAAATTCTTAGGCAAATTTTTCTGAAACATGAGGCACTTGGCCATATCCATCACAACTATTTTTTCTCTCACTTACACCATTTCGCTGAGGTGTATAAGTGTTAGTGAGCAGGTGTTCAATTCCTGAATTTTCATAAAACTTCTCAAACAATCTTGAGGTGTATTCAGTCCCATTATTACACCTCCCAATTTTGATCTTGCACTCAAACTGTGTCTTTACTAACTTAAACTTCCAAAACACTTTTGAAAATTTAGACTTCTATTTCATGAAGTAAACCCAACAAAATCTTGAACAATAATCAATTAATAAGATAAAATACCTACTACCTTTTAATGATTGAGTTCTCATCGGTCCACACATATCAATGTGAAATAAGTGAAGGTTTTAAGAGGCTCTCCAAGCCTTATTAACAAGAAACGACAGCCTACCCTACTTTCCCAACTGAAGGCTTCACAAACATGTTCATGCTCAACCATTTTTGACAAGTTCTCAACCAACTTATCCTTATACAACTGAGTAAATGCCTTGTAATTTACATGGCCCATTCTCCTATGCCACAACTTTGATTCATCTATTGAAGTTTTATAAGCTTTTGATGTTGCTAAGTTCCAGTCCACAACAAAGCTTCTAACAAACATAACAACTGATATCAGCTCACATCCACACCGATTAACAATCAAGCATTCTTTACTCTTAAACACAAAAGTATAGCCTTTTTCAAGTAATTGACCTACACTTAGTAGATTATTATTGATTTCTGGTACAAAAAGAACATTTAAAATAAGTTTTCTATCTGATGGAGTATTGATTAAAACATCTCCTTTTCCTTCTACCACAATTTACTAACCATTTTCAACATTGATCTTGGAGTTGAAACTTGTGCCAATATCTTTAAAGATGCTTGCGATTGAGGTCATGCGATTTCTACAGCCATTGTCGATGAGCCAGTGCTCTTTAATGTTTCTACTTGTACTGTAACACCCCTAACCCGTATTCGTCACTGGAATAGGGTTACAGAGCAATACCAAACTTATAACACAATCGAACATACATTTCACATACATTTTTCCATTTCAAATATAAAACATTCACAATAATTCATAACGTCCCTAATACGAGCTACGAGGCCCAAAACATACTTTAGGAGTGTTTCGAGACTAAACTGATAACTTAGGAAATTTTCGAAAAGCTTAAGAAATTTTACAAAATACAGGGGAAACACGCCCGTGTGGTCAGACACAAGGCCAAAGACACGCTTGTGTCACAAGCCATATGGACATTCAAAATGGGATTACATGGCAGCGTCCCAGCCTGTGTCTGACCTCGTGTAACTCTTTGACATTGGTCACACAGCCAACCACATGCCCATTTGACCAGCCCGTGTACCCTTCGAAATGGCTTCACACATTCGTGTGTCAGGCTGTGTGCTAGGCCATGCCAAACCTGTAGGGTATACTGACTTACACCACACGGCCAAGTCACATGCCCGTGTGCTGGGCCATGTGGAGCATACTGACTTGGTTTCTAATTAAACGCTAAGGGACATGTGGTCGTGTCACCTGGCTGTGTGTCACACGCGGCTGAGACACACGCCCGTGTCTCTACCCGTGTGGAGAAATATAGGCTATTTACCAAGCCATATTTCTCACCCAAATTGTAGCCACCTAATAACATCAATTGGCATTTAGCATAGCATCAATAGACATTCAAATCAATCTCAACCAAGCATAATTCATGCCATTTCAATGCCATCAACTACGAGGCACACAAGTACCATAATATTTTATTCAATTTTATTCCAAATTTATGTTCTCAATTCACTTAACTAGTTAACTTCATATATGTACTTTCTTACCTCTAATTCACATACATACCAAATCATCAAATCTCAACCATATGGTACTCCTAATAACAATTCACAACAAGCATATAAATGGCAATAATACATAACATAACAAAAGACTATTTGCACAAATATATACATCACCAAATATACCAAAATAAGCCAACTCTCATGGCTATACACAAAACCAAACACTTAACATTTACAAGCCAACTCAAATATACAAAATTCATTACCAAACCATAAACCAAAATGAACATAATTCCTATACATGCCATATAACCAAATACATAAGTTCAAAAGTACCAAAGTGAAAGCTTGATAGTGTGATGAGATCTCTGATGACTCCCAATCTGAGCTAGCTTCGATATTCACTATAAAACATAGAAAAGTAAACAAAGTAAGCTATAAAGCTCAGTAAACTCATAGCTTAGTAAGCTCGTATGCTAAGTAAGTAAAACTTACCAACCAATAATTCAATAACATAAACATAATATAATGCAATTCAAATTTGAAGCATAACTTAATACATATAAGTAATCCAAAGATTAAACACAATTTCCATTAACTTCTTCGATTTTATGATTGTATAATTCATGTACATACCTGTACAAGCACATACAAATCTCATGCTCATCCATATCCTTGATATACCCGTTGAACAATTTGGAATACAATCGGATACTCGGGAATCTACACCCTAAGTGCCAATACATAGCTGAAGGTATCTCAATCTCATATCACATATAATGCTCACTCTCGAGCTATCAATGGGTCTGCTTACACAAGCTGACAGTCATGACATAGCTACACGGTGCTGCTCATACAAGCTGACGAGAATCTACAACACATGCCGGATAACCCCTAATGATACGGGCCAGTACCCAAATTACATAACCCCTAATGACATGTCATTTGTATCCATCTATTCCTACGGTGCAATCGAAATTTCACATTTGCCGAATCATCATCGAACATATCCGTAAGGTCGTATTCAAAAATATTTCAATAATAAAGCATTTAAGACACAATTATATTAATGTTTATTAACATACGAACTTACCTCGAATGCAAAAATGACGAAATGAGTCGATTAGTCCAAAACCTTGTTTTTCCCCCCCGATCTAGATCCAAACTTCACTTTTCTTGATCTATATGTAATCAAATTTAACTTATTTAATTTTCATTCTATTCAATTTAGCCCAAAAATCACATTATGGCAACTTTACAATTTTCCCCTAGTATTTTAACATTTTTACAATTTAGTCCTTATCTCATAAAAATACAAATTCATGCAATAAGTTCCCTACGCATGCTAGTCGAATTTCATATAGACCCATAGAAGCCCATATTTTCACTTATTTCACATTTCTACCACAAAATTTACACATTTCTCTACTTAATCCCTAATTGACAATTTTACCATTAATCACTTTACAAATGTTGTTTATCTAACAACAACCATACATTTTCTATCATCAAACATCAAAATACACCAATATTCATCAATAGAAAAATCCTAAACCTTTAACAATTTTGCAAATTAGTCCCTGGGCTAGCTAGACTAAGCTGCAACAATCTCAAAAACATAGAAATCATTAAAAATCGAGTCAAAATCACTCACCAATTAAGCCTTATAATAGCCGAACCATAGCATGCATCAATGGAGGTTTTTCGATTTTATTTTTTGGTGGAAAAATATGGATTAAAAGATGACAATATTGTTTTCTCTATTTTTTACTTAACTTATTTCACAAATTACTAATTTAACCTTAACTTAATACATTAAAATTTACTTAAATGATGTCCAAGAATGTCCACTAACTTTAAAAATGGGTTAATTACCATATAAGGACCTCCAATTTAAAGTTCTATAGCTATTAGACACCTTTATCTAATAGAGCTCAAGTTTTACACTTTATGCGATTTAGTCCTTTTTATGAAATTGAACACTCAAACGATAAAATTTCTTAACGAAATTTTCACACAATCATACTATGATACTGTAGACATTAAAATAATAATAAAATAATTATTTTGACCTCAGATTTGTGGTCCCAAAACTACTGTTCTGATTTGACTAAAAATGGGCTGTTACAACTCTCCCCCAAAGGAATTTTTGTTGTAACACCCCAAACCCGGCCCAGACGTTATGGCCGAATCTGGCGCATCACATTGAAGTGTTCTACCGAAAACCTTGTTTTCATTGAAAACCCTTCCCTAAAATATGAAACCTTAGTTCACTTAAAAAAAACTCTCTTTTCAGTTGCGAAAGCTTTGTTCAAAACATTTACTTTAAGAAAATTTATCATTTAAAAATTTAGTTGCGGAAACATAGTATATAATAACTATGGTTTAGAAAATTCATGTTCAACTTCTCATAATTACCATGCATAAAAATGATAAACCAAATAATAACAAAAGGGAAGGCCATACTACAATCCAGTCTATAATAACTTAATAAATCAGAAACTAAATACTTAAAAACAAACAAGTCTAAGTTGTCTTGCTAGCTGGCCATCCAGAGTCCCTCCAAACATCGAGCAGCAAAAGAGGGGGTGAGTTTTTGCAAACTCAGTGTGTACACCCTCGTCGAGCAGCAAGCATTCATCAATAATCATAAAATCACACATCCAATGCAGTGCAATGCAACCCACCCCAATAATCCATCTGCTACACTTCATCTCCATCCCCCGGTACACTTCATGAGAGGATATAAATATCGACCCACCCAACCAATACACTTCAATGGTAGCCCGGTTGCGGAACTACCTTCATTGCAGCAAGCTGCTATTCATATAATGCGCTTAAAAAGCCTTCAGTGGATCCACGGTCGTCAAGCAACCATGCGATCCTCATATACTTCCTCCGTTCCATAATTCCCAACACATATGCAACCTAAGCAGAATATCATATGTATGCATGTCACATCCATAAAACTTACATTCAACACCTAGGGGTATTTTGGTCATTTTCGCCCTTAGGGGCATTTTGGTAATTTTCCCTTTCTTTACGGTTTTCACTTACCTTGGTCCGTTAACAAATCTCGTGAGCTAAGATGAACGAATACTATGTACCAGGTATGATTCCAGAGAAAAGGAGGTGAGTCATTAAGGCCGCTTAAGTACCAAGCTCTTCCTAGATCCAATCCTAGACATGCATATACCCATTGCCACACCTTAACCCTTTGACTTGTCCACGGTCGCAATTAATTAATTAAGTTTTATGTAGTCATCATATACTAGGCCCAAAACCCCTTTACAAAGCCCAGTCAAATTCACATACCTGTATATGGCCCACTAGGCCCAATCACATTTTTATGGCCCATTAGGCCCAAATCACCTGTATATGGCCCATTAGGCCCAAATCATATTTATATGGCCCATTAGGCCCAAATCACATTATACATATGCTCACATATGAATTTCTATCACATAGCATCAATTTATCAATTTTTCCTATTATGGGCCCAACAGCCCATCAGGCCCATTAAGCCTATTAAGGCCCGATTGGCCAAATCACAGCCCAAGCCCATGAAATTGCCCATGGGGCCTCAGACAACCTATCCATTTCCCCCTTACGAGTGTTCGCGCACTCGCAAGTCTGCGGTAGACAAACTTTCGACTTTTTGGCATTTCAGCTTTTTGACATTTTGGCTTTTGCTGATCTACTTGTGTGTGCAGTGTATGTACACACCTGGTAAGCAAGGGTGTTGCGATTCCCTTATTCACCAACCTACAAACGATATCACCCTTCAATTAATCACATGCTTAATACATATCTTTACTAAACTGAAACCTCACCTTAACCTTACCTTGCACGATAAGTATAACAACTCCTTCTTTAATCACTAACCACGATCAACTCCTAGATCTATACCAATTTTAACTATTAACCCCGGAACAATGGATGATTCGTATCCAACACAAGTCCCCCTTACCTTAACTATGACCATTCAGCCAAGTCAGGTTAAAAGTACTTACCAAAGTTTCTTACCTGAAAGCAAATCGGTAGGGATCCAAAGACCGAGATTCGATACCTATTCTTACCCAAAACTGATTAGAAGGAGTGAGGATCTGTATATTAAATACTTAGCAACAACAAACTGGGAGAGTAAATACTTACACTAGAATTGACCGAATGGAAGGGGTACTGTCGGCACTAAGAGTATTCGGCCAAGAAAGTGTTCTGTCCTTGCGATATGTATGGTAAGAAAGAGGTTATTTGGCACCAAGGAAATCAAGAAAAAGTTAGCTAAACCAACAATTAATCAAAAACCTGAGTTGAGGAAGAATAGCAAATTAGCACAGAAAAGAAAGAATGAAGGAAAGGTTTTCGGCTTTATGGATCTTGAAGAGAAAAAGGTTTCCGATAAAGTGAGAGAGATTTTAGTATTAGCCTGGCAACCTTGCATTCGGCACCTACTTATAGCCCTTATAGCCGAATTGACTGACCCTCAATTCCCCATTCGGCTCCATCACTTCTCCCTTCTCATCTCCTCGTTTTTCTCCCTGATAAGCCCTTGATCCTTTCCTCAATTTTCTCTTCTGAACGCTCCCCTTGAAGTCCATCTTCATGCCACTTCCAGTATTCTAGAAGGCCAAAATTAAACTTCTAAAAATACTAAGCTAGGATTCAAACCTTGATCTCATTGCTAGCTACTAACGCCACCTCCCTACACTCTAAGTGGCGTCACTTAGCCACTCCACCACAAGGCTTTTTTATGCCATTTTCCCTTATCTTTATTAAAAAGCCCAGCTACTTGCCTTCAGGGTTCCTTTTAATTATTAACGCATAACTTTGTTTCCCCTAAGTCTGAACTTAAACTTTAGCCAAGAGCTACTATCACCTACTTAACTGAAAATACCTAACACATTTTTTTATCAGAACTAAAAAAAATAAAATTCGGGATTTTGAGATTTTTGCGGCGTTACAAATCTACCCCCTAAAATAAATTTCATCCTCGAAATTTTACCTGATTCAAACAGTTGAGGATATTGACGTTGCATCGCTTCCTCAGGTTCCCAAGTAGCCTCTTCAGCCTTGTGATTCTGCCAAAGCACATTCACTAATGGAACAAACTTCCTTCTCAGTACTTTGACATCTCGACCAATTATTTGTATAGGCTCTTCATCGAAAGTTAGGTCTAGCTTGACCTCAATTTCCTTGACCTCAATTTCCTTAACCGCCACGACATGCGAAGGATCGGAGCGATAACGTCTTAGCATGGAAACATGAAACACGTCATGGATCTGGCTTAGTTCAGAAGGTAATTCCAGCTAATAAGCGATGGGCCCAATCCACCTTACAACCCGATATGGCCCAATGAACCTTGGGATCAGCTTTCCCTTTCGTCCAAATCTTAATACCTTCTTCCACCGGGAGATCTTAAGAAAAACTAAGTCCTCCACTGCATACTCTATCTCTCGTCGTTTAAGGTCAGCGTATGACTTCTGCCTATTCGAGGCCTTCTTCAACTGATCCCGAATCAACTTCACCTTATCCTCAGTATCTGCTACTAACTCAGGGCCCAAAACTCTTTGTTCGCCCTACTCTATCCAACATGTTGGAGTTCAACACCTTTGCCCATACAGTGCTTCATACGAAGCCATCCCAATGCTTGCTTGATAACTATTGTATGCGAATTCGGCTAACGAAAAAAAGTCCTCCTAGCTACCTCGAAACTCAATCACACATCCCCTCAACATATCTTCCAATACTTGGATCACCCTTTCCGACTATCCATCAGTTTGAAGGTGGAATGCCGTACTGAAGTTCAACCTAGTACCTAGCGCCTCATGCAGCTTCTTCCAAAATCGCGAAGTGAAACGTGGGTCCCTATCAGATATTATGGATACCGGCACTCCATGCAATCTTACAATCTCCGCCACATATAGCTTAGCCAACTTTTGTAACGAGTAATCGGTGTGAACCGATACGAAATAGGCAGACTTGGTTAACCGATCAACTATAACCCATATTGAGTCTTTCTTAGTAGGCGTCAAGGGTAGCCCACTAACAAAGTCCATAGTAATCATTTCCCATTTCCGAAGTGGAATCTTTACTGGCTGAAGCAATCCTAAAGGCAACTGATGTTTCGCCTTCACCTTCTGACAAACCAAGCATTTTCCTACAAACTCCATAACCATACGCTTAAGTCCAGGCCATCAATAAAGCTCACGCAAATTTCGATACATCTTGTTTCTGCTAGGATACATAGCATAGAGACTGTTATGTGCTTCCCGCATAATGGACTGCCTTAGCTTATTGTCCTTAAGCATACACATTCTCCCACGGAAACACAACACCCTTTCACTATTCAACCCAAATTCTAATGTCTCACCATTTTCTACTTGCTTAAAATGAGCACCTAAGGTTTCATCCATCAATTGCTTACTCCTTATCTGCTCGGTCCACATCAGTTTTACTTGAAGCTCAGCTAACAAGCTACCATCATCCAACAAACATAAACGGGTAAGCATAGCCCTCATGTCTGACTTAACCCTACGACTCAATGAGTCGGCTACCACATTTACTTTGCCAGGGTGGTATTCAATCGTACAATCGTAATCCTTCAATAATTTCACCCACCTACGCTGCCTAAGGTTAACCTCCTTTTGGGTAAGGAGGTGTTTAAAACTCTTGTGATCCAAATAAATTACGCACTTTTCTCCGTATAAGTAATGCCTCCATATTTTTAATGCGAAAACCATCGCAGCTAACTCCAAATCATGGGTTGGGTAATTCACTTCGTGAGTCTTAAGTTTTCGTGACGCATACGCAACCACCTTTCCTTCTTGCATCAATACACATCCAAGCCCACATGCGACACGTCACTATAAACCGCAAACTCCTTCCTAGGCACTGGCTGAATCAATACAGGGGCCTTAGTTAAAACTTTCTTAATTTTTCCAAAACTCTCTTGTTGCTTGTCCGTCCAAACAAATGGTACCCCCTTCCTCAACAACTTAGTTAAGGGTGTAGCAATTACTGAAAAGCACTCAACAGACCGCCTATAGTATCTTGCCAAGCCCAGAAAACTTTAGATTTTCGATACCGACTTGGGTGTTTTCCAGTCTAACACCGCTTCAATTTTTTGGGGATCCACCTTAATTCCCTCAGATGACACCACATGTCCTAGAAAAGTTACCTCCCTTAGCCAAAATTCGCACCTACTGAATTTGGCATATAGCTGCTTTTCCCTCAAAATCTACAACACAATCCTTAAGTGTGCATCATGCTATCTTAATCTCTTGAGTACACCAAAATGTCATCTATAAAAACTACCATGAACCGATCCAGGTAGGGTTGGAAAACCCGATTCATGAGATCCATGAAAGTGGCAGGCGCGTTCGTCAGCCCGAATGGCATCACCAAGAACTTGTAGTGCCCATAACGAGTTCTGAAAGCTATCTTATGAACATCCGCCTCCTTAACCCTCAATTGGTGATACCCTGAATGCAGGTCAATCTTCCAAAAAATAGAAGCTCCCCTAAACTGATCAAAAAGATCATCGATTCTCGGCGGAGGGTACTTGTTTTTAACAGTTAACTTGTTTAACGGTCGATAGTTGATGCACATTCACAAGGTTCCATCCTTCTTCTTCATGAATAACATCGGTGCTCCCCATGGAGACACACTTGGTCGTATGAATCCTTGATCTAACAATTCTTGAATTTGTGCCTTAAGTTCCACCAACTCCTTTGGTGACATCTGATAAGGAGCGATAGACACCGGAGCCGTCTCAGGTAACAACTCGATTCAAAATTCTACTTCCCTACTGGGTGGCAACCCAGGCAGCTCCTCGGGAAAGACATCCAAAAATTCTTTAACTGTTCTCTACTCTCTAACAGTAAGGCTCTTAGCCTCCGAATTACTAATATAAGCCAAATAAGCTTCGCATCCTTTTCGTACTAACTTCTCAGCCCTTAATGCCAATATTACATTCTACAGATAATTTTGACATTTAGCAATCACCACTACTTTCTTATCCTCCATCGTTCATAACACCATTCGCTTTACAGCGCAATCTAAGGTGGCTCTGTAATATCCTGATTTTGGGCCTAGTCGGAATAGTGGTTTTGTGACCACAAAATCCGAGATAGAAATAATTATTTTATGATTATTTTAAGGTCTATGATATGATTGCATGATTGTGTGAAAATTTTGTGAACAAATTTTATGCCTAAAGTGCTTAAATTGAAATTAGGGACTAAATCGAATAATTTGCAAAACTTGCATTCTAGAAGTTTCTAGTATGAAATTGTTTTGAAATATTAATTAGGAGGTCTTAAATAGAAATTTTACCAATTTCTAAGTTTATGGACAAAAATTGGACATGGATGGAATTTTTGGAAAGTTTAGTAGTAAGGGCATTTTGGTCATTTAGGGGTAATAAATTAAAACTCAAAATTAAAAGCCAATTTTGCTCATCTTCAACCCTATGGCCGAATATAGCAAGGAGAAACCATGGCTAGGGTTTTTGAAGCTTCCAAGCTCGATTGTAAGTCCATTCTAGCCCCGTTTTTCAAGTTCTTTACGTTTTTGGAGTCCCGGTAGCTCGATTTAGCTTATGCTAGCAATAATTTAACCTAGGGTTTATATTTGGAAAAATACCCATAGGTGAAATTTGTGTATTTTGGTGTTCTATGATAGAATATGAGGTTTTAAATTATGTTAGACAACTTGTACTACTCGGTTTTAAGTGAAAACGAGCAAAAGGGCTTAATCGGTAAAAATACCTAACAGTCATAAGTACATGTTAGAGTGAGAATTTGATGTTGCAATAGAAGGGAAAAATGATCAGCATGTCATAAAACATAAGAAAATAGGCTGAATTTTAATTTACGAGCTTTGGGGAAAAAGTGTAAATATGCAAAAGTTTAGGGGCAAAATTGTAATTTTTCCAAAATATGATTTTGGGTCAATTTGAATAATGTGAGTCCTAATTAGACTATATTTTAAATGATAGAGCAAGGAAAACTGAAATTCGGGCTAAAATGGGGAAAATACCAAGTTGTGGACGAAATGGTAAAAGTAGCCATTTTCGCATACTAGGTAAGTTCATATGTAAATGTTGGTAACATAGTTATTATTTTAAATGTTTTTATGTTATTTAAATGATATGATAATTATTATGAAATATTATACTCGTGATAATTGTTTGATAATATGTCAAATTATGTGATATACTTGGAAAATGTGAAATACTACTGAGTATCGGTATCGGTACTCCGTAGAAGATGGTTGAGACACTTGACTGGGAAAAAGGTCCCGTTGAACCTTAGGAATGGATTAGGATACAAGTGACATGTCACTGGGATATTTGGGCATCCGAACTCGTTGAGTTGAGTCCGAGTTCACTTATGGATGCGAATGTCCGAACTCGTTGAGTTGAGTCCGAGTTCGTGGGATATAACTAGGCATCCGAGCTCGTTAAGTTGAGTCCGAGTTCACTTATGGATGCGAGCGCCCGAGCTCGTTGAGTTGAGCCCGAGTTCGCTTATGGGCGGGTTACATAGTAGCTTGGCTACATATGTGGCACTTATGTGCAAACTTTCCATGTATCCGAATTATATTCCGATGTGTTCAACGGGTAAAGTTCTACTCAAATGGAGGAATACTCAAGATGAAAGGGACGTATTGGTAACTGTTGTGAAATGGATACTTTGAACAGGTATGTACTTAACCCTTGAGTTGAAAAATCGATATAACAACAATATGGCAAGATGATAAATGAAAATATGATATGAATGTCTTGGTGATGATTATGCAAATGATGTTTTATGTTTGCTTATATGGTTATGTTACTTGCTATTTGCATGTGAACTTACTAAGCATTTATGCTTACTCCCTCCTTTTCATTCCTTGTAGTGTTGACAAGCCAGCTCGGAAATCGGGAACGGTCGGAGGCACGCTGACACTATCCGTATACCATCTTGGCATAATGGCTTGTATATTTTGAGTATGGCATGTATAGCATTATAATCATTTTGTATATATGGTCTTATGATATGGTTATTGAGTAGTATAAAAATGCTTGGTAATGATTAGCCATTGGAATGGCTAACTATGATCATATTTGGTGGTATGTATGTCAAATTGCTAGTTAATCCATGGAAACCATAAAATAGGTAAAATTTACCATAAAATAGATTCAGACAGCAGTAGTGACGTGAATTTGAAAAATCATTAAAAATAGTAGAGATATAATTAGATGATGAATAAAATATGGAGTTTAAGAATTATGAGTCTATTTTCATATGGAAGAAACGAAACAGGTATATGAGTTATATTTTATGAGATGTTTAAATTTTTGTGAAATAGGGCCAGAGTGATTTCTGGATCCCCTATTCTGACTTTGGAAATTCACCATAAATTGTATAAAAATAATTAGAAGTCATAATTTATATGTACAGATTTCTTATTGAGTCTAGTTTTAATAGAAGTAAACTTCATAGTCATTGAAATTCTGTACAGAGAGATATGTGATTCGCAATACATAGAGGTCAGAGCAGCCGAACCCTGAAACAGGGGAGAATTTAACTAATAAACTGTACTAATTGGCCTAGCCAAAAATTATAAAAAAAAATTAGTAAATATATATATGAGTCTAGTTTCAGGGAAAATTTACAGAATTGGATTTTTAGTTTCAGAACTCGAGATATGAATTTTTAAGCAACTGTGACGCAGTTTGCCAGCTTGTCTGGAATTTCTAAAATTAAATTGTTTGAGCTGTTTAAGCAATGAATTAAGTTTGTTAACACCTTGTGTTCGACTCTGGAAACATCTCGGGTACGGGGCGTTACATTTGGTGGTATCAGAGTAGGTTTTGTCGGTTCTCGGACTAACCTAGCATGTGTAAAAGTTTAGCTATACATGCCACTGATCTGTGATAGTGTGATGTCTTCTGACGCGTATGAGTACCGTCTTATTTAGACAGGGTACTCTCCAACCGAGCTGCGCCGACCATGTTCAATGTTATGTGAAGGTATTTGAGTAAAATTATGATTATGATAAGTATCAATTCAGAAAAGTATGAATAAATGTTTATGATACATATGTGATAAATATCCATATTTGCTTAATGCTCATATGATGTAGTGTATATGGATTACTTGATAAGATGAACGGAATAAATGGAAAGTAGTAGAGGTATGAATAAAAGTCATAATATTATGATACGAATGAAAATGTCCTTGTTTTGATTTGGACGTCGAATGTTGATGAATGCTAATGATATATAATTTTTATGAGATAAAGGATTATAATGAAATGAACTTATCTATGTTAAATTGTTGGACTGAATTATATGATTGTAATGATATGTACATGATGATGCACGAAATGAAAGTTGTGATTGTGGTGCAAATATCTATGTTTGTTTGGCCTTATATGATGTCATGAGCATGACTTAATTTAATTAAATGAATGGATAAGTAAAGCTATCTAGAAAACATAGAATGTATGCATAAGTATATTGTCTAAATGGGACAATAGGAAAATTGGTGTAAGCCGACATGAATGAATGACATGATTTTGATGATGTTGCTATGATGATGGAAGTTGTGTCATATGTGTATGTATAAGAAAGTCGAGTCAGAGGTCCTACAACCCCTCCCCCTTACCGAAGTGGTACTTATAATGGAATTTCATGAGATTTGTATTGAATAAGTTTCCGGTTGAGAACCCAAAGAGTTCAGTGATAGAATAATTATAAGTATGATCAGAGATTGAAAATGAGCTGATAAGTAAAGTCGAGCCAAGAAAGTATCGGATTGACGTAAAGATTATTGGAGTTATGCACCTGTCCCAATTAGAGAAGGAATTCTCTTTGGTAAATCGAATTACTCAGGTGCAAGGTCGAGAAAAGTGTAAATCGAAATTTATTCAGAACTGGCCTTCTTTAGTGAATGGTTTAATATGAAATTTGTGATGGCAGAACTAGTTGGGGAAATGATATTTGAAATGTGAACTATCTCGAGTGTGATAGTTATGATTTGGACAAATTTAGTGATCTCTTTTGAGATGTTCTATGTGTTTACCCGTTCTCGAAATATTTCTATGGCTATTGATCTTCTGAAGAAATTCTTGTTATATGGGAATGTCTTTAATCCTGGTGTTGGATGAAAGCATTGGTAGTCTGACGGTTTATAATTTATATTGCTCTATTTCATCGGGTATTCTATTTCATTTAAATCGATAAGAATTGATGAGAGAATACATATGATATTATGATTTTGTTTCTTCTACTTGATGCTTCATCTGATATATATGTATGGGAAGATATATTGTTCTTGTTATATTTGATTCCAGTGGGATTAAATGATGTTTTCTTTTGGACTTTCTTTCTTTGAAGAATTATCGGGGTATTCCGTATTTTCTCTATGAGTTTGGTTTTCGATTCTCTGGCTTGGTTATCGATTCTCCAACATAGTATCGTATCTTGGGTTTTTTTATTCTGGATTACTTTATTCTGGATTTCTCTATCTTGGATTTCTTTATTCGGTTTTCTTGTTATCTTTGTTCCATAATTTATCAATTATGACTCGTGTTCGAAGTACGTTCTTCAGCTCGTGATAATCATGTCAAATATGACTATACTTCTAATTTGATCTTGGTAATGTGGTGATTTTAGTATTGGGATTTTTCTAATCTACGTGTAAGGATTTGACATCGATAAAGGCATAAGTGATAAAAGCGCGAGTTTCAGATCGGTATGGTGAATTATCTATTTGAAAGATTTCATGTGACAATTATTTCAGGATTATTTTTCCAAGTCGATAATAGAATTTCATTTTGTACGGATAAAAGAGTAAATAGTGCGAAGCGAGAAGTGTATATTTATTAGAAAAAGTTTGATATTAGTTAAAGTCACTATGAATGATAAGGTTTTCATTTTGTGAAAGCTGAAAAGTTTATTACATGTTGAAAAAGTTCGGATAGATGAGAATATTGGTAACCGAAGCGTCTGAACTAGACTAGTCTACATTGAGTAAAGACTTCCTGACTTTCAGTAATGTACTGTGGTATGAATTGTGATGTGTTTCAAGACGGTGAGGTAATGTGATAGTTTAGAGCATTCGATGTTACATAAAATCGGAGTTGTTAAAGGGGTTAAAGTCGAGCATTGGGATCTATCAAAATTATCCTTGTCAGTGTTGATATTGGGATGGAAATGAGAAGGATTATTCTTGAGGCCATATCAGAATTATTTCCATGGCAGAAAGAGGAAAATGTGCCTATTGTTAAATGTTTGGCGAGATCTATAAATCATATCTGTATTGAATGAATTCCTACTCATCAGATTCATGGAAATTCAAGTCTCTTTGATTGTTGGATTTCTTGGAATTTCGGTCTCCATTAATCAAGTTAAGATACGAGTTTTATGTCATGATATCATGGGAAACTGAGAAGGGTTGAAAATTTAAGAACAATTGAGAGTTGAGATGTAAGCTTTCAGATCATATGAGAAATTAAAGAGATGTATTGGAGGTACAGTCTAAGTGAAAGTTCTTCAGCACCGAATATGAGATTAAAAGTGAAGACCACTTTTTTGATAAGATTTTCGGGGACGAAAATCCCTAAAGGGGGGGAGAGTTGTAATATCTTGATTTTGGGCCGAGTCGGAATGGTGGTTTTGTGATCACAAAATCCGAGATAGAAATAATTATTTTATGATTATTTTAAGGTCTATGATATGATTGCATGATTGTGTGAAAATTTTGTGAACAAATTTTATGCCTAAAGTGCTTAAATTGAAATTAGGGACTAAATCGAATAATTTGCAAAACTTGCATTCTAGAAGTTTCTAGTATGAAATTGTTTTGAAATATTAATTAGGAGGTCTTAAATAGAAATTTTACCAATTTCTAAGTTTATGGACAAAAATTGGACATGGATGGAATTTTTGGAAAGTTTAGTAGTAAGGGCATTTTGGTCATTTAGGGGTAAAATAAATTAAAATACAAAATTAAAAGCCAATTTTGCTCATCTTCAACCCTATGGCCGAATATAGCAAGGAGAAACCATGGCTAGGGTTTTTCAAGCTTCCAAGCTCAATTGTAAGTCCATTCTAGCCTCGTTTTTCAAGTTCTTTACGTATTTGGAGTCCCGGTAGCTCGATTTAGCTTATGCTAGCAATAATTTAACCTAGGGTTTATATTTGGAAAAATACCCATAGGTGAAATTTGTGTATTTTGGTGTTCTATGATAGAATATGAGGTTTTAAATTATGTTAGACAACTTGTACTACTCGGTTTTAAGTGAAAACGAGCAAAAGGGCTTAATCGGTAAAAATACCTAATAGTCATAAGTACATGTTAGAGTGAGAATTTGATGTTGCAATAGAAGGAAAAAATGATCAGCATGTCATAAAACATAAGAAAATAGGCTGAAGTTTAATTTACGAGCTTTGGGGAAAAAGTGTAAATATGCAAAAGTTTAGGGGCAAAATTGTAATTTTTCCAAAATATGATTTTGGGTCAATTTGAATAATGTGAGTCCTAATTAGACTATATTTTAAATGATAGAGCAAGGAAAACTGAAATTCGGGCTAAAATGGGGAAAATACCAAGTTGTGGACGAAATGGTAAAAGTAGCCATTTTCGCATACTAGGTAAGTTCATATGTAAATGTCGGTAACATAGTTATTATTTTAAATGTTTTTATGTTATTTAAATGATATGATAATTATTATGAAATATTATACTCGTGATAATTGTTTGATAATATGTCAAATTATGTGATATACTTGGAAAATGTGAAATACTACTGAGTATCGGTATCGGTACTCCGTAGAAGATGGTTGAGACACTTGACTGGGAAAAAGGTCCCGTTGAACCTTAAGAATGGATTAGGATACAAGTGACATGTCACTGGGATATTTGGGCATCCGAACTCGTTGAGTTGAGTCCGAGTTCACTTATGGATGCGAATGTCCAAACTCGTTGAGTTGAGTCCGAGTTCGTGAGATGTAACTAGGCATCCGAGCTCGTTGAGTTGAGTCCGAGTTCACTTATGGATGCGAAAGCCCGAGCTCGTTGAGTTGAGTCCGAGTTCGCTTATGGGCGGGTTACATAGTAGCTTGGCTACATATGTGGCACTTATGTGCAAACTTTCCATGTATCCGAATTATATTCCGATGTGTTCAACGGGTAAAGTTCTACTCAAATGGAGGAATACTCAAGATGAAAGGGACGTATTGGTAACTGTTGTGAAATGGATACTTTGAACAGGTATGTACTTAACCCTCGAGTTGAAAAATCGATATAACAACAATATGGTAAGATGATAAATGAAAATATGATATGAATGTCTTGGTGATGATTATGCAAATGATGTTTTATGTTTGCTTATATGGTTATGTTACTTGCTATTTGCATGTGAACTTACAAAGCATTTATGCTTACTCCCTCCTTTTCATTCCTTGTAGTGTTGACAAGCCAGCTCGGAAATCGGGAACAGTCGGAGGCATGTGACACTATCCGTATACCATCTTGGCATAATGGCTTGTATATTTTGAGTATGGCATGTATAGCATTATAATCATTTTGTATATATGGTCTTATGATATGGTTATTGAGTAGTATAAAAATGCTTGGTAATGATTAGCCATTGGAATGGCTAATTATGATCATATTTGGTGGTATGTATGTCAAATTGCTAGTTAATCCATGGAAACCATAAAATAGGTAAAATTTACCATAAAATAGATTCAGACAGCAGTAGTGACGTGAATTTGAAAAATAATTAAAAATAGTAAAGATATAATTAGATGATGAATAAAATATGGAATTGAAGAATTATGAGTCTATTTTTATATGGAAGAAACGAAACAGGTATATGAGTTATATTTTATGAGATGTTTAAATTTTTGTGAAATAGGGCCAGAGTGATTTCTGGATCCCCTGTTCTGAATTTGGAAATTCACCATAAATTGTATAAAAATAATTAGAAGTCATAATTTATATGTACAGATTTCTTATTGAGTCTAGTTTTAATAGAAACAAACTTCATAGTTATTGAAATTCTGTACAGGGAGATATCTGATTCGTAATACACAGAGATCAGAGCAGTCAAACCCTGAAACAGGGGAGAATTTAACTAATAAACTGTACTAATTGGCCTAGCCAAAAATTATAAAAAAAAATTAGTAAATAGATATATGAGTCTAGTTTCAGGGAAAATTTACAGAATTGGATTTTTAGTTTCAGAACTCGAGATATGAATTTTTAAGCAACTGTGACGCAGTTTGCCAGCTTGTCTGGAATTTCTAAAATTAAATTGTTTGAGCTGTTTAAGCAATGAATTAAGTTTGTTAACACCTTGTGTTCGACTCTGGAAACAGTCTCGGGTACGGGGCGTTACAGGCTCAGTGCTTCACCAGCCAATCCATACCTAAGATTAAGTCGAATTCGCTAAACGGCAGCTCCATCAATTCTGTTGAAAAGGTAACTCCTTGGACTACTAATTGTACCTCCCTAAACAACTTATTCAATCCCACTAACTGATCATAGTCATCTCATTCGCAGTAATTTCAAACATATCACCCAAAGATTTAGTCATGTTGCATGCATCAAATGAGTGTGTCGATCCAATATCAATCAATGCTGTATAAGGTAACTCATATATAAAGAACATACCCGTTATCACATCTGGGGCATCCCCGTCTTCTCGGTGACGAGCAGCATAAATTAAAGCTGCCTGTCTCGCCTCAACAGGGCCTGCATTTCTGCTTTGTACTCCACGTCCGTGTCCATTATCGTTACCGCCCTTGGCCTACCCACGACCCCTTAGTGGCAGCTGACCAGCCCTTGGTGGTAGAGCACCACCTCGACCCATGACCGGCATCGGAGCTGGCATTTTTGGGCAATTCTTGATCCTATGCTCCAAGGATCCACATGCTAGACAAGCACTCATCCTCTTCCAACACTCGCCTACATGACCTTTCCCACAAACAGCATAAGGTGGCACCCCTAGATTAACAGCAGGGGGCCCTGCTCTAACTGGCCCATCGTTTCTAGCCCTAGGCCTAGGCCTCTGTCCAACACCCGGAGTCTCAACCTCCCTCTAATTCTTACCCCTTTCTTTTTCTCGATTTAGGCACTCCGCGCGCTTCACCTCTTCCGTTATCTTTGCCTTCTCCACCAACTCTGAGAAAACTCGCTCCCTTTGTGGAGCTATTAATACCCTGAGGCTATCTCTAAGTCTATCCTCAAATCTAATGCAACGTTCATAGTCTGTTGCCACCATCACCCTTGCATACCTACTAAGGCA
This sequence comes from Gossypium longicalyx, assembly GCA_025698465.1. Classification (NCBI taxonomy): domain Eukaryota; kingdom Viridiplantae; phylum Streptophyta; class Magnoliopsida; order Malvales; family Malvaceae; genus Gossypium; species Gossypium longicalyx. The sequence goes on along the minus strand of CM047002.1, from coordinate 72,959,523 downwards.
TAGAAATTCTGCCTCATACTCTGCCACAGATTTGTTTCCCTAGGTCAAGTTCAGGAACTTCTTCCTTCTAGCATCCACATAGCTTGCACCCACATACTTCCCTTGGAATGTAGCTTTGAAAAACTCCCAAGTGACCCGCTCCGATTGGGTGCCTTATTTCACTGTCAACCACCACTAGTAGGCTTCTTCCCTAAGCAGTGACACTGCCCCTTTCAGCTTTTGTTCAGGTGAGCAGTCCAAGTTCTCCATTATCCTTTTAGTGGCCTCCAACCAATATCCCGCCACGTTAGGAGCCACGCCAGCCACGCCCTTAAAGATCTCAACCCCATTTGAACGAAGTCGTTCCGAAATGGACCCCCGATTTCCAATGCCATTATTGGGCCCAGTGACCCTTTCCAAAATCCTTAGCATTGCCTGCGACAATGCATCTTCTCCCGCGGCCCGATCATACAATCCATTCCCAGCCACAGGTGAGGTCGGAGCCTCTTTTACTCCAACATCAAGCATATGGCCCGATGCCGATGATTCAACCCTAACACTTTTGCGGCCTCGGCCACGGCCTCTTGCACCTCTTCTGGCACTCATCGTCGATTCTCGTATTATCTGGATTAGAAAATTTTATGAAGTTTTAGTTAGTTTAATAATTAAACCGATGTTTTATGGAAATATTTAAAGAAAATATTGTTTTCGAAAATCCTCTATAGTTTTAAGATCCTACGGGCTTCAGTTCCATTCTAACAAAATCATCTAAAGTAGCACTATACCTGCCTACTGTATAACAATTTAAACAAGTTTAAGAATAGAAGAACTTATTTGGTTCAATGTCGGAGGCTCGTTGTGCCGCTTAGCAAGATTTCCCTTTTTCCAAAACATTGTGACCCAAAATATATATATTTTAAAATAGAAAAAGAAACCAAATAATAATAAGGCTGACTTCACATCCTGAGTTTTGCAACCTGAGCTCTGATACCACTAAATATAACACCCCAAACTTGGCCCAGACATTATGGCTGAATTTGGCGTACCACATTGAAGTGTTTTAGCGAAAACCTTGTTTTCATTTAAAACCCTTCCGTAAAATATGAAACCTTAGTTCACTTAAAAAAGAACTCTCTTTTCAATTGCGAAAGCTTTGTTCAAAACATTTACTTTATGAAAATTTATCATTTAAAAATTTAGTTGTGGAAATGTAGTATATAATAACTATGGTTTAGAAAATTCATGTTCAACTTCTCGCAATTACAATGCATAAAAATGATAAACCAAATAATAACAAAAGGGAAGGCCTTACTAAAATCCAGTCTATAATCACTTAATGAATTAGAAACTAAATGCTTAAAAACAAACAAGTTTAAGTTGTCTTGCTAGTTGGCCATCCAAAGTCCCTCCAGACATTGAACCTTCTATTGAGCATTACCTGAGAAAAATAAAAGAGGGGGTGAGTTTTCGAAAACTCAGTGCGTACACCCTCGTCGAGCAGCAAGCATTCATCAGTCATCATAAAATCACACATGCAATGCAATGCAATGCCACCCACCCCAATAATCCATCCGCTACACTTCAGCTCTATCACCCGGTACACTTTATGTGGGGGGATATAAATATCGACCCACCCAATCGATACACTTCAATGGTAGCCCGATTGCGGAACTATCTTTATTGCATCAAGCTGCTATTCATATAATGGGCTTAAAAAGCCTTCGGTGGATCCACGGTCGTCAAGCAACCATGCGATCCTCATATACTTCCTCTGTTCCATAATTCCCAACCCATATGTAACCTAAGCAAAATATCATATGTATGCATGTCACATCCATAAAACTTACGTTCAACACCTAGGGGCATTTTGGTCATTTTTACCCTTAGGGGAATTTCGTTAATTTTCCCTTTCTTTACGATTTTCACTTACCTTGGCCAGTTAACAAATCCCGTGAGCTAAGATGAACAAATACTATGCACCAGGTAAGATTCCAGAGAAGAGGAGGTGAGTCATTAAGACCGCTTAAGTACCACGCTCTCCCTAGATCCAATCCTAGACATGCATATACCCGTTGCCACGCCTTAACCCTTTGACTTGTCCACAGTCACAATTAATTAATTAAGTTTTATGTAGTCATCATATACTAGGCCCAAAACCCCTTTACAACGCCCAGTCAAATTCACATACCTGTATATGGCCCACTAGGCCATATCACATTCTTATGACCCATTAGGCCCAAATCACATATATATGGCCCACTAGGCCCAAGTCAAATTTATATGGCCCATTAGGCCCAAATCACATTATACATATGCTCACATATGAATTTCTATCACATAGCATCAATTTATCAATTTTGCCTATTATGGGCCCAACAGCCCATCAGGCCCATTAAGCCTATTTTGGCCCGATTGGCCAAATCAAAGCCCAAGCCCATCGAATCACCTACGGGGCCATAAAAAACCTATCATTTTCCCCCTTATGAGTGTTCGCGCACTCGCAAGTCTGTCGTAGGCAAACTTTCGGCTTTTCAACATTTCGGCTTTTGCCGATCTACTCGTGTGTGCAGTGTATGTACACACCTGGTAAGCAAGCATGCTGCAATTCCCTTAGTCACCAACCTACAAATGATATCACCCTTCAATTAATCACATGATTAAGACATATCTTTACTAACTGAAACTTCACCTTAACCTTACCTTGCGCGATAAGTATAACAGCCCCTTCTTTAATCACTTACCACGATCAACTCCTAGATCTGTACCAATTTTAACTATTAAACCCAGAATAATGGATGATTCGTATCCAACACAAGTCCCCCTTACCTTAACTATGACCATTCGGCCAACTCAGGTTAAAAGTACTTACCAAAGTTTCTTACCTGAAAACAAATCGGCAGGGATCCAAAGACCGAGATTCGATACCTATTCTTACCCAAAACCGATTAGAATGAGTCAGGATCTGCATATTCGATACTTATTAACAATCGATTGGGAGAGTAAATACTTACACTAGAATTGACCGAATGGAGGGGGTACTGTTGGCACTAAGAGTATTCGGCCAAGAAAGTGTTCTGCCCTTGTGATATGTATGGTAAGAAAGAGGTTATTCGGCACCAAGGAAATTGAGAAAAAGTCAGCTAAACCAACAATGAATCAAAGACCTGAGTTGCGGAAGAATAGCAAATCGACACAGAAAAGAAAGAAGGAAGCAAAGGTTTTCGACTTTTTCGATCTTAAAGAGAAACGGGTTTCTGATAAAGTGAGAGAGATTTCGGCATAAGCCTGGCAACCTTGCAATCGGCACCTACTTATAGCCCTTATAGCCGAATTGACTGACCCTCCATTCCCCATTCGGCTCCATCACATCTCCCGTCTTATCTCCTCGTTTTTCTCCCTGATAACCCCTTGATCCTTTCCTCAATTTTCTCTTCTGAACACTCCTCTTGGAGTCTATCTTCTAGAAGGCCAAAATTAAACTTCCAGTTTTCTAGAAGGCCAAAATTAAACTTCTAAAAATACTAAGCTAGGATTCGAACCTTGGATCTCCTTGCTAGCAACTAACGCCACCTCTCTACACTCTTAGTGGCATCACTTAGCCACTCCACCACAAGGCTTTTTGATGTCATTTTCCCCTATCTTTATTTTAATTATTAATGCATAACTTTCTTTTCCCCTAAGTTCGAACTTAAACCTTAGCCAAGACCTACTATCACCTACTTAACCGAAAATACCTAGCCTATTTTTTTATCAGAACCGAAAAAAATTTGGGGATTTCGGGATTTTTGGGGTGTTACATTAGTCCTAAAAAATCTTACCTGAAAAGAGATTAAGGTACTATTTTCTCATAGCTTCCTCGGTTTCCCACGTAGCTTCTTCAACCCCGTGAAGTTGCCACAAAACCTTCACGAAAACTATGCTCTTATTGCTTAACTCTTTAACCTCACGAACAAAAATTCTAATCGGTTCTTCGCTATACATCATATCAGGCTAAATTTAAATCTCTACCAGAGAAATTATGTTTGACTAATCTGATCTATATCGGCGTAGCATCAACACATGAAACACATTATTGAGCTTTTCTAATTCTGATGGTAAAGCCAGTCAACATGCCACTGGCCCTATTCTTTCAATAATCTCATACGGCCCTATAAATCGCAGACTCAATTTGCCTTTGCGAAGAAATCGAAGAATCATCTTCCCCGGAGATACTTTCAAAAATACATTGTCGCCGATTTGAATTCAATGTCTTTACGTTTCAAATTCGCATACGATTTCTATCGATCTGAAGCTGCTTTTAAACTATCGCAAATTACTTTCACTTTATCTTCAAACTCTCTAACCAAATCAACCCCGTGGATCTTTTTCTCACTAAACTCAGTCTAGTACAACGACGTTTGACATTTGCGATCATACAATATTTTATATGGTGCCATCTTTATGCTCGATTGAAAGCTGTTGTTATACACGAATTCAACTAACGTAAATATTTCTCCCTGTTGCCTTTAAACTCTAAAACACAGCAATGAAGCATATCTTCGAGAATCTGAATTACTCTCTCAGACTGACCGTCAGTTTGTGGATGAAAAGCAGTACTAAAGTGCAACCGCGTACCTAAAGCTCCTTGTAATTTCTTCTAAAATCGTGACGTAAACCTTAGATCTCTATCTAAAATAATAGAAACTGGCACCCTGTGTAATCTAACAATCTCAAAGATATACAATTCAGCTAATTTATCAAGTGAATAGTCTGTACGTATCGAAATAAAATGTGCAGACTTCGTCATTCGATCAACTACAACCCAAATAGCATCTTTCTTTTTCAGAGACAGGGGTAATCGTGATAGGAAATCCATTGTAACTCTAACCCATTTCCATTCTGGTATAATCACAGGCTGTAATAATCCTGAAGGCACTTGATGTTTAGCTTTGACTTGCTAACAAACCAAACATTTTGACACAAACTCTGAAATGTCTCATTTCATACCCAACCACCAGTATAATTATTTCAAATCATTTTACATTTTAATACTTCCCGGATGAACATATAGACAATCGTTATCAAGTAATAAGTAAGTATCGAGTTATTATCTCCACAGGAATTGTATTTGTGTTAAATCACTTAATTGTAAAATTATACTAACAACTTGGTAAATAAAACACAATGTGGTCAAGAAATGATGATTAAAATTGAATTTATTAAACTGAATGCAATGATCCCTAATGATAATTATCCTAAGTATGCAAACTATATGAATGAAATAGATTTTAGCAAAATTAAAAACAGTTGGCTACAATTATAACATAAATAAACTAGGACAATTACTTTAATTAAACTCAATTTATTATCAACATGCTTAATAACATTCGAAAAAACATTCCATGGCAACTCTATAATAGCTCGATTTTAGCTAAACTAGAATAGTGGTTTTGGAACCACAAATATGAGGTTCGAAAATTACTTTAATATTATTTTTGGTGTTTATAGAATGTGATTATATATGTGTGAATGTTTCATGAAATAATTTTAGCATTTGAATGCTTAATTTGAGAAAAAGGACTTAATCGCGTAAAATGCAAAAGTGGCGTGCTATAAGTTAAAAGTGTTTATTTGCTATGATTTATTAAATGAAAGGTCCTTATGTTTATATTCAACCATTGATAGTGTAATTTGACATTAATGGCCTTATATTTGATGATTAAATAGTTTAATGACCAAGGGTAAAATGGTAAACTAGGTATTAATGTATATTTAATAAAACAAAACATAAAAATTAGTGTTAATGTTCATATTTCTCACCAAAAATCAAAAGAAGGAAGACCATTTGAAGCATTTTAGGGTTCGTTTCTTTGTATTCATGATTGAGGTATGTTTTGAGCTTGATTTTTGATGATTTCTATATTTTTGTGATTGTTGTTTCGTATTCTAGCTAGCCCGTACCCTAATTCTTGAATTGGTTGATGAATTTGTGAAGTGCCATTGATGATATCTTGATGTTTTTGAATGTTGATGATGGAAAATGAATAATTGTTGAAAGATTAATATGTTTTGTTAAGTGATCTTTGACAAAAATGTCAAATAGGGATTTAATTGCGAAAAGTGTCAATTTAGGGGTTGAAATGTGAAATAAATGAAAATAATGGGCTACTAGGAGTCTATGAAGAATTTCGCTAGCATGAAATTAGAAAGAAATGGTGTAATTTGTGTTTTTATGAATTGAGGACTAAATTGAAGAAATGCAAAACTTTAAGGACTAAAGTGTAAAAATACCCAAATATGTGTTTTTGTACTAAAGTGAATGGTTTGGTGAATAAATGGGTTAATTTTGAATGTGTATAGGTCAATAAAGAAAGAAATTGGATTTAGATTTGGGGAAATTAAAAGTTGTCGAGTAGTTGATCTGATCCGTTCATTGTATATACGAGGTAAGTTCATATGCAAATAAACATATTTTAATTGATTTATATATGTTTATTTGTTGTTGAATTGCTTTGGATGGTGAACAAGTAATTACGAGCAAGAATCGATGAATTTACGATATCCAAAAGTCTTGTACGAACCATAGGAAAGGTATAGGATACGAATGTCATGACATTAGGATTACCAAGATGTGATTACATGTAAGACCATGTCTGGGACATTCGCATTGTATTGTGATTATGTGTAAGACCATGTTTGAGACAGTGCCATCGGTATATGATTTCGTGTTAGACCCTATCTGGGACAGTGGCATCGATATGTGATAACATGTAAGGCCATATCTGGGATATGGCATTGCACAAGCTTTATGTGATTTCTGAGTATCCTTAACAATTTTGAATGGTTCAATGGGAAAATTCAAGTTGAGAAAGATTATGTGAATGAGTTAAGTAATTCAGGTACGTACGAGATTCATACGAATATTGAAAAGGGAAGTATTTGATGAATTCACATGAGATATTGAATATATATACAATGGGAAAGGTTTGAGAACTTATATGTGTTTATTCATAGTTTACCTATTTGATGGAAATGGTGTTGATTCATGTGGTAATTTATTTGTATATGGCTTCCTAAGCTTTGAAAGCTTACTTTGTGTGTTCTTTCCCTATTTTATAGATTATCGAAGCTAGCTTGGACTCAGGGATCGTTGGGAAAACATCACCACCCTATCGATCATCTTGTTGGTACTTTTGAAGCTTTGTATATATGGTATATGGAATGTATAGGCTAGTGTCATCTTGGTATGTTTTGAACTTTGAATTTAGCCAAGTGAATTGGCTTGTAAAAGGTGTTATTGATGAAGTTGAATTTGGCTTATTTTATGAGTTAACATATGATATGTGATGTATTTATGATGCCTTATGTTTTGGTAGGCTTGATATGGTCATTTTGATGGGTTGATGGATAACTATTTAGTAAATTGTTAATGATGTGTTATGGTTTGAGATATGATAAGCTATGTTATAATTTAAGATGTCTTTTGGATTCCATTTTGGTTTAGTATATGCTTGAGTATTTGGGATGTGTCTAAATATGAATTTTAGTTAAAGTAAGAATTGGTTTTGGCATGTTTTTGATTGTGTATTTGAGTAGTGAAATGAATGGAATTGGTATTGTAAGTTTGATGCATGAAATAGCATGTTTTGGTTGCCTATTAATGTATTGAAATTGTACAAATGTTGTGGTTTTGGTAGGCTTGAGAATGGGTGAGAAATGTGGCTTCAACCAAGCCTATTTTCACTGTTCACGGCCAAGCACAAAGGCATATGGTTTGACCGTGTGTGACACGTGGCCCTAGTACACGACCGTGTATCCCCTGGGTAGCCCTTCGATTTAAGTCAGTATACCCTACAGGTTTGGCACGGCCTAGACACACAGACGTGTCTATTGGCCATGTGTGACACATGGGCTGGCACATGGGCGTGTGGTTGACTGTGTGACCCAAGTCAATAACCCCTGTAGTTTTCCCATGGCCTATTCACACGGGTGTGTGACCCCTGTATGTTTGAAAATTTTCTAAGTTTCCCAAAGTTTTCAAATGTTATCGGTTTAGTCCCAAACCTTGTACAAGCATGTTTAAAGTCTCATAGAGCCTTATAAGGGACAATATGATTACGTTAGATTGATATTTATGTGAAACTAAATCATGTATGAAAAATATATATTATATGTTGTGATTTGATCGGTAATGCCTCGTAACCCTATCTCGGCGAAGGATACGGGTTAGGGGTGTTACATTTTATTGGTATCAAAGCTACGGTTTAGTCAATTCTAGGACTAACGTAGTGATTGAGAGTCTAGCTATACATGCCATATATATAAACTGTGATAGTATGATGATTCCTAACAGATTAAAATGTGTTTTCATAGAGTAAATGGATCTCGAATGTGCTTTAGCTAACGATGTGGAAAGTAATGTGCCCGCTGCACTCAAAGGGCAGTGTTGGCTTATTCTAGGCCGATTTCAAGTAGTCAAAGGGGAGAGGCTAAGCAAGCCTTCTTCCAAATGATGAGTGAGTGGTTTACGGAGTTCGTTCGAACGAATCCAGTTGCTCAACAACCTCCACCCCCACGTGTTCCTCAACAAAACCCTGTTAATCCTCAAGTTATAGATCCAATACGGTTGAAAAAGCTACTGATGGATAAGATACGTAAACACGGGCCTGAGGAGTTCTGGGCTACCGTTGATGATGATGCTGAGAGAGCAAGTTCTGGCTCAAAAACATAGTCCAAGTATTCGATGAATTGTCTTGTACTCCTGATGAGTGTATCAAGTGTGTGGTATCTTTACTTAGAGATAATGTGTACCATTAGTGGAAAACATTGATATCTATGGTTCCTAGAGGATGGGTTACCTAGGAGTTCTTTCAATCTGAGTTTTGAAAGAAGTACATAAGTCAACAATTTCTCGATCAAAAGCATAAAGAGTTTCTAGAATTAAAACAAGGCTGGATGACTGTCACTGAGTATGAAAGAGAATTTGTATGTTTAAGCAAATATGCTCGAGAGTTTGTGTTTACTAAGGAGATCATGTGTAAACGGTTCGTTGATGGATTGAATGAAGATATAAAACTGTTAGTCAGGATTCTTGAATTGAAGGAATTTGTCATTCTGGTTGAGAGGGCTTGTAAAGGTGAGGATCTCAACAAAGAAAAGAGAAAAGCAGACTCTGAAGCTAGAGACTCAAGAAAAAGATCGATGAGTAAGCCGTACTAATCTTCATTGAAGAAATTTCGAGACTCGTTTAATCGTTCTAATGCATAAGTGGGACATTCAATCAGGGATCGTAAAAGCAACCTTTGAGTTCTAAAGCTCAAGCTACATCTATTGCTAGTGTTGGTAGTGTAGACATTGTGGAAAATGGCATATCGATGATTGTAGATTGAATGATCGAGACTATTTTAAATATGGATCATTAGATCATTATATTCGTAACTTTCCTGAGTTGGCTGAGCAAGATATAGTACAAAACACGAGGCCCAGTAACACTACAATTAGAGGTAGACCATTCAGAAACATGGGAAATGTAAGTGGTAGCTTGAGAACAACTAAAGATTTTACTGTGAGGTCAGAGGCCAGAGCACTTGCACGAGCCTACCCTATTCACTCTCGCGAAGAAGCGTCATCTCCAGATATTATTATGGGTACTTTCACTCTTTATGATATTAAAGTTATTACATTGATAGATCTAAGATCAACCCATTCATATGTATGTGTGAATTTAGTAACTAGTACGACTTTGCCTATAGAGTCTACTGAATTTGTGATTAGAGTATCGAACCCCTTAGGCAAGTGTGTTTTGGTTGATAATTGAGTCAGATGATTTGAATGGTTTACCAGTAGTGATTTCATCGATGTTAACTAAAAAATATGTGAGAAAGGGTTGTGAAGCTTATTTTTCTTATGTGCTTGTTACAAAAGTGACTGAAAAGAAGATTGAATCAGTGCCAGTTGTGTGTGAGTATCCGGATGTGTTTCCTAAAAAATTGCCGGGTTTACCACTGATCTGAGAGGTTGAGTTTGACATTGAGTCAGAGTTAGTGTAGTGAACTACGCCGATATCGATAGCTCCGTACAGGATGGCTCTAACAAAATTGAAAGAATTAAAAGCTCAGTTGCAAGAATTAATTGACATAGGGTTTGCAAGACCGAGTTTTTCGCCCTAGGGTGCTCCCGTATTGTTTATGAAAAAGAAAGATGACATGATGAGAATGTGTATCAACTACCGACAACTTAATAAAGTGACGATCAAGAATAAGTATCCTCTGCCCAGAATAGATGAATTGTTTGATCATTTAAAAGGGGATACAATGCTTTCAAAGATAGATTTGAGATTGGGTTACTACCAGTTACAAGTTAAAGACTCTGATGTGCTGAAAATTGCATTTAGAACGAGGTATGGTTATTATGATTTCTTAGTTATGCCTTTTGGACTAATGAATGCACCTATTGTCTTTATGGATTTAATGAATTCTTAGTTTGAAATATTTGATGACTCAGAAAGATTTGAATTTGCAATAGTAAAGATGGTTAGAATTGCTAAAAGATTACGAGCTAGTAATTGGCTAGCATCCGAGAAAAGCAAATGTTGTGCTGATGCATTAAGCCGAAAATCTTTGTTCGCTCTACGTGTGATGAATACTCAAATAGCTTTGCGTAATGATGGTTCGATTGTGTTTGAGATGAAAGAGAGTCCATTATTTTTACAGCAGATTTGTGAATCTCAGAAAGTTGATAATGAAATGTTAGCAAAACGAGCTCAATGTGATTCAAACCCTAATTCAAAATTTCAAGTTGATTCCAATGATTGTTTAAAATTCAAAGGCCGAATATGTGTTCCGAGAAATTTAGAGTTGATTCAAATGATTTTGAATGAAGCACATAGTAGTCGTTTATCTATTCATCCGAGAAGCAAGAAAATGTATAATAATTTGAAACAGCTTTATTGGTGGCATGGTATAAAACGTGATATTTTTGAATTTGTTTCAAAATGTTTGATTTGACAGCAAGTCAAAGTTGAACATCAAGTGTCGTCAGGTTTATTACAGCTAATCATGATTCCTGAGTGGAAATGGGATAAAGTGACTATGGATTTTGTTTCGGGTTTGCCCCTATCTCCGAGAAAGAAAGATACAAGCTGGGTTGTTGTTGACCGATTGATTAAATCAGCTCATTTCATTCCAGTGCGTAAGAATTATTCGTTTGACAAGCTTACTGAGTTGTACATTTCAGAGATTGTTTAATTACACGGGATACCTATTTCTATTGTTTCGGATAGAGATCCGAGGTTTACATCATGGTTTTGGAGGAAACTGCAAGATGCACTGGGTACAAAGATACATTTTAGTACCGCATTTCACCTGTAGACGGATGGTCAATCCGAATGAGTTATTTTGATACTCGAGGATATGTTACGATGTTGCATTCTTGAGTTTGAAGTTAGGTGGGAGAAATATCTACCACTGATTGAATTTGCTTATAATAATAACTTTCATTCGAGTATAAAGATGGCACCGTACGAAACTTTATACAGTCATAAATGTAGAACACCATTGTACTGGATTGAGCTCAGCGAGAATAAGATTCATGGGGTTGATTTGATTAGAGAGACTGAAGAAAAAGTGAAAGTAATTTGTAATAGTCTGAAAGCAGCGTCAGATCTTCAAAAATCGTACGCAAATTTGAAATGAAAAGATATTGAGTTTCAGATCGGGGATAAAGTATTTTTAAAAGTCTCACCATGGAAAAAAACCTCAGATTTGGCAGAAAAAAAAGTTGAGCTCGAGATTCATAGGACCTTATGAAATTATTGAGCGAGTTGGACCAGTGGCATACCGGTTAGCATTACCGTTAGAATTATAGAAGATTCATAAAGTATTTCATGTATCAATGATACGAAGATACAAATCTGATCCCTCGCATGTTATTTCCCCGACCGAAGTTGAGATTCAGTCAGATTTATCGTATAGTGAAGAAAAAATCTGAATTCTAGCTCGTGAGATCAAAGAGCTGAGAAATAAAAGGATAGCATTAGTGAAAGTCTTGTGGCATCGAAACGGGGTTGAAGAAGCTACGTGGGAACCTGAGGATGCTATGAGAAATCAATATCCAAACATATTCGCTAGTATGATTTTCGGGGACGAAAATCCCTAAGGGGGAGAGTTGTAAGTACCCAATTTTATCTAAATCGTAATAGTGGTTTCTGAACCACAAATCTGAGGTTGGAAAATTATTTTAATATTATTTTTGGTGTTTATAACATGTGATTATATATGTGTGAAAGTTTCGTGAAATAATTTTAGCATTTGAATGCTTAATTTGAGAAAAATGACTTAATCGTGTAAAATGCAAAAGTGGCATGCTATAAGTTAAAAGTGTTTAATTGCTATGATTTATTAAATGAAATGTCCTTATGTTGATATTAGACCATTGATAGTGGAATTTGACATTAAAGGCCTTATAGTTGATGATTAAATAGTTTAATGACCAAGGGTAAAATGGTAAACTATGTATTAATGTATATTTAATAAAACAAAACATAAAAATTAGTGTTAATGTTCATCTTTCCAACCAAAAATAAAAAGAGAGAAAGACCATCTGAAGCATTTTAGGGTTCAGCCCTTTGTATTCATGATTGAGGTATGTTTTGAGCTCGATTTTTGATGATTTATATGTTTTTGTAATTGTTGCTTCGTATTCTAGCTAGCCCGTACACTAATTTCTGAATTGGTTGATGAATTTGTGAAGTGCCACTGATGATAGCTTGATGTTTTTGAATGTTTATGATGGAAAATGAATAATTGTTGAAAGATTAATATGTTTTGTTAAGTGATTTTTGTAAAAATGTCAAATAAGGATTTAATTGCGAAAAGTGTCAATTTAGGGGTTAAAATGTGAAATAAATGAAAATAATGGGCTATTAGGAGTCTATATAGAATTTGGCTAGCATGAAATTAGAAAGAAATGGTGTAATTTGTGTTTTTATGAATTGAGGACTAAATTGAAGAAATGTGAAACTTTAAAGGCTAAAGTGTAAAAGTGCCCAAATATGTGTTTGTGGACTAAATTTAATGGTTTGGTGAATAAATGAGTTAATTTTGAGCATGTATAGATCAAGAAAGAAAGAAATCAGATTTAGATCGAGGGAAATCAAAAGTTGTCAAGTAGTTGATCTGATCCGTTCATTGTATATACGAGGTAAGTTCATATGCAAATAAACGTCTTTTAATTGATTTATATATATTTATTTGTTGTTGAATTGCTTTGGATGGTGAACAAGAAATTACAAGCAAGAATTGATGAAGTTACGATATCCAAATGTCCCGTACGAACCTTAGGAAAAGTATAGGATACGAATGTCATGACATTAGGATTACCGAGATGTGATTACATGTAAGACCATTGGCATTGTATTTTGATTACGTATAAGACCATGTCTGGGACATTAGCATCGTTATATGATTTCGTGTAAGACCCTGTCTGGGACAGTGGCATTGATATGTGATAACATGTAAGACCATGTCTGGGATATGGCATTGCATGAGCTTTATGTGATTTCCGAGTATCCTTAACGATTTTGAACGATTCAATGGGCAAATTCAAGTTGAGAAAGATTATGTGAACGAGTTAAGTAATTCAGGTACGTACGAGATTCATACGAATATTGAAAAAGGAAGTATTTGATAAATTCACATGAGATATTGAATATGTATCCAATGGGAAAGGTTTGTGAACTTATATGTGTTTATTCATAGTTTACCTATTTGATGGAATGGTGTTGATTCATGTGGTAATTTATTTGTATATGGCTTACTAAGCTTTGAAAGCTTACTTTGTGTGTTCTTTCTCGTTTTTTAGATTATCGAAGGTAGCTTAGACTCAAGGATCATCAAGAAAATGTCATCACACTATCGATCATCTTGTTGGTAATTTTGAAGCTTTGTATATATGGTATATGGCATGTATAGGCTAGTGCCATCTTGGTATGTTTTGAACTTTGAATTTAGACATGTGAGCTGGCTTCTAAAAGGTGCTATTGGTGAAGTTGAATTTGGCTTATTTTATGAGTTAATATTTGATATGTGATGTATTTATGATGCCTTATGTTTTGGTAGGCTTGATATGGTCATTTTGATGGGTTGATGGATAAGTATTTAGTAAATTGTTAATGATGTGTTATTGTAACACCCCTCACCCGTACCTGTCGCCGAACTAGGGTTAAAGGCGTTACTGGACATATCGAAACATTTAGCATTCATTTCACAAAAATCATAGCATCAAAGGTCAAATATCAATACAAAGTCCCTTACATAGGTCATTGAGACCTTAAACATGCTTTAGAAAAGGATCAGAACCAGACCGATCACATATAAAATTTTTCGAAACTTAAACAGATTTTATAAGTTACAAAGGTCACACGCCCGTATGAACTGGCCGTGTGCCTCACAGGGCATTAGACATGTCCGTGTGTCTAGACCGTGTCAAATCAGAGCATACATACTGACTTAATCACACAACCACAAGACATGCCCGTGTGCCCTAGCCGTGGTCAAAACTAACTTAGGTCACCCGGCTAGCCGCACGCCCGTATGCCTTGCCTATGCTCAAGACTTAAAATCGTAGGGTACCCTAGGGGACACATAATCGTACAACATGACCATGTGTCGCAGACAACTGAGACACACGCCCGTATCTCTTCCTGTGTGGACAAAAATAGGCCATTTGAAAAGCCAATTTGCCACCCCATTTGGGTCAATCCTACAAGCATCAAACCAAGCACATTTGCACTATAATTTTAGCCAATTTCAATACCAAAACAAACATCATTCACGCCATATTATTATCAGCCAAATTCATGCTTATAAACTATACCCAATCATATCAAATCATAAGCCAAAATCATATTAAATCATATGTTTCATAATCCCAATTCAACTCATTCATTCACATGCCAAAACCTTACCAAATTGACCATTTCACTAGGCCATTCAAAACACATCATATTGTTCATAATGCATCACACATTTCATACCAAGAACTCATTCATATACACAACCATAATCAAGCCAAATCACATGGCTAGATATATACATCACAAAACATAATCAAAGTACTTCTAGCCTATACATGCCATGTAACGCCCCAAAAATCCCGAAACCCAAAAAATCCTGAAATCTTGAACTTTCTTTGTTTTTGATTTTGATAAAAATTGTGTTTTATATTCCTAGCAAGTGATATTTATAGTAGGTCTTAATTAAGGTTTGAGTTCGAATCTAGGGGTAGAAGAAATTATCGTTTAGTTATTAAAAGAATCAGGGTTGGCAAGCAGTTGTGCTTTTAAATAAAGATAGGGGAAAATAGTATCAAAAAGCCTTGTGGAGGAGTGGCTAAGTGATGCCACTTAGGGAGTAGGGAGGTGGCGTTAGTGGCTAGCAAGAAGATCCAAGGTTCGAATCCTAGCTTAGTAATTTTTATAGTTTAATTTTGGGCTTCTAGAAGGTTGGAAGTGGCGTGAAAATGGACTCCAAGGGAAATGTTCAGGAGAGGAAATTAAAGAAAGGATCAAGGGGTTATCAGGGGGAAAAATGAGGGGATGAGAAGTGAGAAGCAAGTGGAGCCGAAATAGGAACTTGGGCTTGAAGAATTCAGCCATAGGGGTTATAAATAGGTGCCGAATACAAGGGTATGAGGCTAATGCCGAAATCTTTTTCTCACGTTGTTGCCAGAAACACTCTTCCCTAAAAGCTGAAAACTCTTTTCTTTCTTTTCTTTCTACTGATTTCTATTCTCCTCTACACAATCTTCTTTGCCAATTTCTTCTACTACTCTTCTTCTTTTATTCGTGCTAAATAAACCTTATTCACCAAACTAGGTTGAAAGCCGGAAAAGCCAAATCCCCTTAGGGCCGAATACTCTTTGACCGGATCTAGTGTAAGTGTTGCTCTTCTAATCGGTTTTCCTTGCTAAGTATCGATTATTGTCCCTTACTCTTTCTAATCAACTATGGTAGGGAATTAGTATCAGATCTCGGATCTTAGCTCTCTACTGAAATTACCTTTAGGTGCTTGTGGTTTTGGTAAGTATTCCTCTCCTATTGGCTAAGGTGGTCGAATTTTCATAGTTAAGGTAAGGGGACTTGTGTTGGATACGAGTCATCCATTTTTCTGGTTTTAATAGTTAAGATGGGTGCAGATCTAGGAGTTTATCGTGGTTAGTGATTTAAAAAGGGGGTTGATCGCGCAAGGTAAAGTTAATGTGAGGTTTCAGTTTTAGTAAAGATATGTATTAAGCATGCGATTAATTGAAGGGTGATATCATTTGTAGGTTGATGACTAAGGTAATCGCAGCATGTTTGCTTACCAGGTATGTACATACACTGCATACACAAGTAGATCGACAAAAGTCGAAAAGCCGAAATGTCGAAATGCTAAAAAATCAAAAGTTTGGCTGCAGTAGTCTTGCGAGTGCGCGAACACTCGTGAGAAGGAAACCGATAGGTTGCCTAAGGCCCACGAGCGATTTCGTGGACTTGGGTTGTGATTTGGTCATTTGGGCCAGAATGGGCTAAATGGGCTCGATGGGCTGTTGGGCCCATTATAGGTAAAAACTGAATATTAATGCTATGTGATAGGAATTTGTATATGAGTGTGAATATGAAAGTGACTGGGCCTAACGGGCCATATAAATGTGATTTGGGCCTAATGGGCCATATACAGGTGATTTGGGCCTAATAGGCCAAATATCGGTATGTGAATTTGACTTGGCTTGTAAGGTGTTTTGGGCCTAGAATATGATGACTACATAAAACTTAATAATTATTTGTGACCATGGACAAGGCATAGGGTTAAGGTGTGGCAACGGGTATGTGCATGTCTAGGATTGGATCTAGTGAGAGCTTGGTAATTAAGCAGTCTTAATGACCCACCTCCTCTTCTCTAGAATCCTACCTGGTGCATAGTATTTTTCATCTTAGCTCACTGGACTTGTTAACGGGCCAAGGTAAGTGAAAACCGTAATTAAAGAAAAATTACCGAAATGCCCCAAAGGGCGAAAATGACCAAAATACTCCTTGGTGTTGAATGTAAGTGACATGCATACATATGATATTCTACTTAGGTTGCATATGGGTTGGGAATTATGGAACGGAGGAAGTAGATGAGGATCGCGTGGTTGCTTGACAATCGTGGATCCAACGGCGGCTTTTAAAGCCCAATATGTAAATGAAGGTAGTTCTGCCACTGGGCTACCCTTGGTGTGTCAGTTGGGTGGGTCGATATTTATATCCCCACATGTGTGACGGGGGACGGAGCTTGTGTGTAGCAGACGGATAATTTGGAAGGGATTGCATTGCATGTTTGATGGAATGCTTGTTTTTTTTTATTGAGGGTTGTACACACAAAGTTTGCAAAAACTCACCCCCTCTTTTATTTTATTTTCAGGTGAAGCTCAGTAGAAGGTTCAATGTTTGGAAGGACTCTGGGTGGCCAACTAGAAAGATAATTTGGACTTGGTTTTTTTTAAGCATAGAAGTTTTAATTTTATGTTTCAGACCAGATTGTAACAACGTTTCATTATGTTATTATTAATTGAATTATTATTGTAGTCGTTGTAAACACGCAAAGTTGAACATGGGTTTCCTAAATTATAGTATGATTGCTATGTTTCCGCAACTAAGTTTTAAAATGATATGTTTTCATAAAATCATATGTTTTAAACAAGTGATTGAAAGGAGTTTTGTTCAAGTTAATTAAGGTTTCTTTTATTTTAAGAAGGGTTTTTAATTAAAATACGATTTTTGCTAAAACACTTCAATGTAACATGTCGGATTAACCATAACGTCTGGACTGAGTTTGGGATGTTAAATTTAGTGGTATCAGAGCCTGAGTTGTAAAACTCAGGCTATGAAGTGGGCCTTATTATTATTTTTTTTATTTTTTATTTTTAAAAAATTGGATCATACTGTTTTGGAAAAAGGAAAAGCTTGCTGAGCGGCACACCGAGTCTCCGATGTCAAACCAAGTAAGTATTCGTATTCTTAAGTTTGTTTAAATTGTTATAAAGTAGATAGTCAGAGGGCTACTTTAGGTGATTTTGTTAGAGTGGAACTGAAGCCTGTAGGAACTTGAAACTGTAGAGGATTTTTGAAAAGAATCTTCTCTTTAAATATTTTCACAAAACATCGGTGTAATTATTAAACTAACTAAAACTTCATAAAAATTCTAATCCATATAATACGCGAATCGACGATGAGTGCTAGAAGAGGTGCAAGAGGCCGTGGCCGAGGCCACGGAAGTGTTAGGGCTAAAAAGTCAGCATCAGGCCATATGCCCGATGTTGGAGTAGAAGAGGCTCCAGCCTCACCTGTGGCTGGGAATGGACCGTATGATCGGGCCGTAGGAGAAGATGCATTGTCACAAGCAATGCTGAGAATTTTGGAAAGGGTCGCTGGGCCCAATAATGGCACTAGAAATCGGGGGTCCATTCTGGAGCGAATTCGATCGAATGGGGCTGAAATCTTTAAGGGCGTGGCTGGTGTCACTCCAAACATGGCGGAATACTAGTTGGAGGCCACTGAAAGGATAATGGAGGACATGGACTATTCACCGGAACAAAAGCTAAAAGGGGCAGTGTCGCTACTTAGGGAAGAAGCCTACCACTGGTGGTTGATAGTGAAAGAGGGCACCCAACCGGAGCGGGTCACTTGGGAGTTTTTCAAAGCTGTATTCCAAGGGAAGCATGTGACTGCAAGCTATGTGGATGCTAGAAGGAAGGAGTTCCTGAACTTGACCCAAGGAAACAAATCTGTGGCGGAGTATGAGGCGGAGTTTCTATGCCTTAGTAGGTATGCAAGAGTAATGGTGGCAATAGGCTATGAGCATTGCGTTAGGTTTGAGGACGGACTGAGAGATAGCCTTAGGGTATTGATAACTCTATAAAGGGAGCGAATTTTCTCGGAGTTGGTGGAAAAGGCAAAGATAGCAAAGGAGGTTAAGCGCACTGAACACTTAAATCGGGAAAGAGAAAGGGGTAAGAATAAGAGGGAGCCTGAGACTCCTGGTGTTGGACAGAAGCCTAGGGCTAGGGCCAGGAATAATGGGATAGTTAGAGTAGGGCCCCCACGACTAATCCAGGGGTGCCACCTTGTGCTGATTACGGGAGAAGACATGGAGGTGAGTGTTGGAAGAGAATGGGAGCTTGTTTCGCTTGTGGGCCTATGGAGCATAGGATCAAGGATTGCCCCTGAGTGCTAGGTCGAGAGCCAGTAGTGGGCTAAGGTGGTGCTCAACCCCCAAGGGGTGGACAGCTGCCACCAAGGGGTCGTGGATAGGCCAGGGGCGGTAACGGCAATGGACGTAGACGTGGAGCACTAGGCAAAAATGCGGGCCATGCTTAGGTGAGACAGCCAGCTTTGGTTTATACTGCTCATCACCGAGAAGACGGGGATGCCCTAGATGTGATAACGGGTATGTTCTTTATATATGAGTTACCTTCCACAACATTGATTGATATTGGATCGTCGCATTTATATGTTGCATACAATATGACTGAATCTTTGGGTGATATGTTTGAAATTACTGCGAAGGAGATGACTGTGATCAATCCGTTAGGGCAGTCAGTAGGAGTGAATAAGTTGTTTAGAGAGGTACCCTTGGTATTCCAAGGAGTTACCTTTTTAGGAGATTTGATGGAGCTACCATTTAGCGAATTCGACTTAATCTTAGGTATGGATTGGCTGATGAAGCACCAAGCCACCTTGGATTGCGCTGCAAAGCGAATGGTGTTAAGAACGGCGAAAGATAAGGAAGTAGTGGTGATTGGTGAACGCCAGAACTATCTGTCAAACGTGATTTCGGCGTTAAGGGCTGAGAAGTTAGTATGAAAGGGATGCGAAGCCTTTTTGGCTTATATTAGTAATACGAAAGCTAAGAACCTTACTGTTATGGAGTTGAGAACCGTTAGGGATTTTCCTGATGTCTTTCTTGAGGAGCTGCCTGGGTTGCCACCCAGAAGAGAAGTGGAATTTGGAATCAAGTTGTTACTTGGGACAGCTCCGGTGTCCATCGCTCCTTATCGAATGGCACCAAAGGAGTTGGTGGAACTTAAGGTACAAATTCAGGAATTGTTAGATCGAGGATTTATATGACCAAGCGTGTCTCCATGGGGAGCACCGGTGTTATTCATGAAGAAAAAAGATGGAACCTTGCGAATGTGTATCGACTATTGACAGTTAAACAAGTTAACTGTTAAAAACAAGTACCCTCTACCGAGAATCGATGATCTTATTAATCAGTTTAGGGGAGCTTATATTTTCTCGAAGATTGACCTGCATTTGAGGTATCACCAATTGAGGGTTAAGGAGGCAGATGTTCATAAGACAGTTTTCAGAACTCATTATGGCACTACGAGTTCTTGGTGATGTCATTTGGGTTGATGAACGCACCTATCCCTTTCATGGATATCATGAATTGGGTTTTCCAACCCTACTTGGATCGGTTTATGGTAGTCTTTATAGACAACATTTTGGTGTACTCAAGAAATGAGGATCAGCATGATGCAACTTAAGGATTGTGTTGCAGATTTTGAGGGAGAAGCAGCTGTTTGTCAAATTCAGTAAGAGTGAATTCTGGCTAAAGGAGGTTACTTTTCTTGGACATGTGGTGTCAGCTGAGGGGATTAAGGTGGATCCCCGGAAAATTGAAGCAGTGTTAGACTGGAAAACACCCAAGTTGATGTCAGAAATCTGAAGTTTTCTAGGCTTGGCAGGATACTATAGGCTGTTTGTTGAGGGCTTTTCAGTAATTGTTACACCCTTAATTAAGTTGTTAAGGAAGGGGTACCACTTGTTTGGATGGACAAACAGCAAGAGAGTTTTGGAAAACCTAAGAAAGTTTTAACTGAGGCCCTTGTGTTGATTCAGCCAGTGCCTGGGAAAGAGTTTACGATTTATAGTGACGCGTCACATGTAGACTTAGGTTGTGTATTGATGCAAGAAGGAAAAGTGGTTGCATATGTGTCACAGCAACTTAAGTCTCACGAAAGGAATTACCCAACCCATGATTTGGAGCTAGCTACGGTGGTGTTTGCGCTTAAAATATGGAGGCATTACTTATACGGGGAGCAGTGCATAATTTATTTGGACCACAAGAGTTTGAAGTACCTCCTTACCCAAAAGGAGCTAAACCTTAGGCAGCGTAGGTGGGTGGAACTATTGAAGGATTATGATTTCACAATAGAATACCATCTTGGCAAAGTGAATGTGGTAGCCGACGCATTGAGTCATAGGGCTAAGTCAGACTTGAGAGCTATGCTCGCCCATTTAAGCTTGTTGGATGATGGTAGCTTGTTAGCTGAGCTTCAAGTAAAATCGATGTGGATCGAACAGATAAGGAGTAAGCAATTAGTGGATGCGACCTTAGGTGCTCATTTTAGACAAGTGGAGAGTGGGAAGGCATCAGACTTTGGGATAAATAGTGAAGGAGTATTATGTTTCCGTGGGAGAATATGTATACCAAAGTACGATGATCTAAGGCAATCCATTCTACAGGAAGTACATAACGGTCTCTACACAATGCATCCTGGCAGAAACAAGATGTACCGGAGTTTGCGCGAGCTTTACTGGTGGCTTGGACTTAAGCGCGAGGTTATGGAGTTCGTAAGCAAATGTTTGGTATGTCAAAAGGTAAAGGCGAAACATCAATTGCCTTCGGGATTGCTTCAGCTAGTGAAAATTCAACTCTGGAAGTGGGAAAGGATCACCTGGACTTTGTTAGTGGGCTACCCTTAACGCCTACTAAGAAAGACTCGATATGGGTTATAGTGGATCGGTTAAACAAGTCTACCAATTTTGTACCGGTTCGTACCGATTACTCGTTACAAAAGCTGGCTAGGCTATATGTGGCGAAGATTGTAATATTGCATTGAGTGCCAGTATCCATAATATCTGATAGGGACCCACGTTTCACTTCGCTATTTTAGAACAAGCTGCATGAGGCGTTGGGTACTTGGCTGAATTTCAGTACGACATTCCACCCTTAAACTGATGGACAGTCGGAAAGGGTGATTCAAGTATTGGAAGATATGTTGAGGGGATGCATGATTGAGTTCCGAGGTAGCTGGAAGGACTATTTACCGTTAGCCGTATTCGCGTACAATAATAGTTATCAAGCAAGCATTGGGATGGCTCCATATGAAGCACTGTATGGGCAAAGGTGTCGAACCCCAACATGTTGGACGGAGTTTGGCCAATGAAGAGTTTTGGGCCCTGAGTTAGTAGCCGATACAGAAGATAAGGTAAAATTGATTCGAGATCGGTTGAAGGAGGCCTCGGATAGGCAAAAGTCATATGCTGACCTTCAGCGTCAAGAAATAGAGTATGCAGTTGGAGACTTAGTTTTTCTGAAGGTCTCTCCGTGGAAGAAAGTGTTAAGGTTTGGACGAAAGGGTAAGCTAAGCCCAAGGTTCATTGGGCCATATCGGGTTGTAAGGCGGATTGGGCCAGTCGCTTACTAGCTGGAGTTACCTCCTGAAGTAAGCCAAATCCACGATGTGTTTCATGTTTCCATGATAAGGCGGTATCGCTTGAATCCTTCCCATGTCGTGGTGATTGAAGAAATCGAGGTTAAGCTAGACCTAGCTTTCGAGGAAGAGCCCATACAAATAATTGGTCGAGATGTCAAAGAATTGAGAAGGAAGTCTGTTCCATTAGTCAAAGTGCTTTGGCGAAATCACAAGGCTGAGGAGGCTATTTCGGAACCTGAGGAAGCGATGCGACGTTAATATCCTCAACTGTTCGAATCAGGTACAATTTCGAGGATGAAATTTCTTTTAGGGGGTAGAGTTGTAACGCCCTAAAAATCCCAAAATCCCGAACTTTCTTTGTTTTCGGTATTGATAAAAATTGTGTTTTATATTCCTAGCAAGTGATAATTATAGTAGGTCTTAATTAAGGTTTGAGTTCGAATCTAGAGGTAGAAGAAATTATCGTTTAGTTATTAAAAGAATCAGGGTTGGCAAGTAGTTGGGCTTTTAAATAAAGATAGGGGAAAATAACATAAAAAATCCTTGTGGAGGAGTGGCTAAGTGACGCCACTTAGGGAGGAGGGAGGTAACGTAAGTGGCTAGCAAGGAGATCCAAGGTTTGAATCCTAACTTTGTAATATTTAGAGATTAATTTTGGCCTTCTAGAAGGTTGGAAGTGGCGTGAAAATGGACTCTAAGGGAAGTGTTCAAGAGAGAAAATTAATGAAAGGATCAAAAGGTTATCAGGGAGAAAAACGAGAAGATGAGAAGTGAGGAGCAAGTGGAGCCAAAATAGGAACTTGGGCTTTTGGAATTCGGCCATAGGGGTTATAAATAGGTGCCGAATACAAGGGTATGAGGCTAATGCCGAAATCTTTTTCTAACCTTGTTGCCAGAAACACTCTTCCCTAAAAGCCGAAAACTCTTTTATTTCTTTTCTTTGTGCCGATTTCTATTATCCTCTACACAATCTTCTTTGCCGATTTCTTCTACTACGCTTCTTCTTTTATTTGTGTCAATAAACCTTATTCACCATACTAAGTTGAAAGCCGAAAAAGCCAAATCCCCCAAGGGCCAAATACTCTTTGACCAGATCTAGTGTAAGTGTTGCTCTTCCAATCGGTTTTCCTTGCTAAGTATCGATTATTGTCCCTCACTCTTTCTAATCAACTGTGGTAGGGAATTAGTATTAGATCTCAGATCTTAGCTCTCTGCCAAAATTGCCTTTAGGTACTTGCGGTTTTGGTAAGTATTCCTCTCCCATTGGCTAAGGTGGTCGAATGTTCATAGTTAAGGTAAGGGGACTTGTGCTGGATACGATTCATCTATTATTTTGGTTTTGATAGTTAAGATTGATATAGATGTAGGAGTTGATCATGGTTAGTGATTTAAAAAGGGGGCTGATCGCGCAAGGTAAGGTTAAGGTGAGGTTTCAGTTTTAGTAAAGATATGTATTAAGCATGCGATTAATTTAAGGGTGATATCGTTTGTAGGTTGGTGACTAAGGGAATCGAAGCATGTTTGCTTACCAGGTGTGTACATACACTGCACACACAAGTAGATGAGCAAAATCCGAAAAGCCAAAATGCCGAAATGCCGAAAAGTCGAAAGTTTGGCTACAATAGTCTTGCGAGTGCGCGAACACTCATGAGGAGGAAACCTATAGGTTTCCTGAGGCCCACGGGCGATTCCGTGGACTTAGGTTTTAATTTGGCCATATAGGCCGAAATGGGTTAAATGGGCCCGATGGGCTGTTGGGCCCATAATAGGCAAAAACTGAATATTGATGCTATGTGATAGGAATTTGTATGTGAGCATGAATATAAAAGTGACTGGGCCTAACGGGCCATATAAATGTGATTTGGGCCTAATGGGCAATATATAGGTGATTTGGGCCTAATGGGCCAGATATAGGTATGTGAATTTGATTGGGCTTGCAAGGGGTTTTGTGCCTAAAATATGATGACTACATAAAACTTAATAATTATTTGCGACCATGGACAAGTCATAGGGTTAAGGTGTGGCAACGGGTATATGCATGTCTAGGATTGGATCTAGGGAGAGCTTGGTACTTAAGCGGTCTTAATGACCCACCTCCTCTTCTCTGGAATCCTACCTGGTGCATAGTATTCGTTCATCTTAGCTCACGGGACCTGTTAATGGGCCAAGGTAAGTGAAAACCGTAATTAAAGGAAAATTACTGAAATGCCTCTAAGGGCAAAAATGACCAAAATACCCCTAGGTGTGGAATGTAAGTGACATGCATACATATGATACTCTGCTTAGGTTGCATATGGGTTGGAAATTATGGAATAGAGGAAGTATATGAGGATCGCATGGTTGCTTGACAATCATTGATCCAACGGTGACTTTTAAAGCCTAATATGTAAATGAAGGTAGTTCCGAAACCGGGCTGCCCTTGGTGTGTCGGTTGGGTGGGTCGATATTAATATCCCCACATGGTGTGACGAGGGACGGAGCTGGTGTATAGCGGATGGATAATTTGGATGGGATTGCATTGCATGTTTGATGTATGATGGTTTTTAGAATGCTTGTTTTTTCTTATGCATTGAGGGTTGTACACACTGAGTTTGCAAAAACTCACCCTCTCTTTTATTTTATTTTCAGGTGAAGCTCAGTAGAAGGTTCGATGTTTGGAGGGACTCTGGGTGGCCAGCTAGCAAGATAATTTGGACTTGGTTTTTTTTTTTAAGCATATAAGTTTTTATTTTATGTTTCAGACCAGATTGTAACAAGGTTTCATTATGTTATTATTACCTGAATTATTATTATATTCGTTGTAAACACGTAAAGTTGAACATGGGTTTTCTAAATTATAGTATGTTTTCTACGTTTCCGAAACTAAATTTTAAACGGATATGTTTTCATAAAATCATATGTTTTAAATAAGTGATTGAAATAAGTTTTTTTTAAGTTAATTAAGGTTTCTTTTATTTTAAGAAGGGTTTTCAATGAAAACACGATTTTCGCTAAAACACTTCAATGGAACATGTCGGATTCGGCCATAACGTTTGGGCCGGGTTTGGGGTGTTACATGCCATACTCCGATATTTACACTTTTAAAATGTACCAAAATAGAGTTTGATAGTGTGATGATAGTCCTTAACAATCCCCATGCTCCCGATAGCTACGATATCTATAAAATAATGCAAACAGACACAAAGTAAGCTTTCAAAAGCTTAGTAATAAACCATATACAAATAAACTTAACAAATAACATCAATTCATTTATATAATTTACGGTAAAATACATTCACATAGCCATATATCTCCTATATTTCATTTGAACATGATTCAAATATATATATCATAACTCATTCTTATAGCAACTCATACTTATATCATATATTCACCAAGGTACAAATACTTACCTTTCATTCTCAAACATAGTATACAATTCAAAAGTACCTGAGTAGGATGCAAATTCACATAGTCATCTATTTTCTCGGAATTGCCCGTTGAACAGCTCGGAATCATAAGGATGCGCGGATAGCTCGGAAAGCTTGTACAATGCCAACGTCCCAAATGTGGTCTTACGTGTAATCAAATATTGATGCCACTATCCCAGACAGGGTCTTACACAAAATCAAATACGATGCCAACGTCCCATACATGGTCTTACACGATAACACATATCAGATCCTATGTCATGACATATGTATCCTAACTATTCCTAAGGTTCGTACGGGGCTTTTGGACGTCGGAACTTTATTGATACTTTCTCAGATTTCTCATTTTTCTCAACTCATATATTCATTCACCATAGTTCAATAGCATATAATCGATAGTAATTCAATTCAAAACACATTTATTTGTATATAGACTTACCTCGAACGGATTCGGATAGATGGAATCGGCTACTCGACGACTTTCGACTTTTCCCAATCTAATTCTGTTTTCTTTAATTCTTGATCTATATAAATTCAAATTTGATTCTTTTATTCACCAAATCATTCAAATCAACCCAAAAAGATATATTTAGGGCATTTTACAAATTAGCCCTTACATTTTCATATTTTTGCACTTTAGCCCAAATCACAAAAATCACAAAATATACAAAATTTCCATATACTCATGTTAGGCCAAATTCTCATAGTATTCATATATATAAGCCCATGTGTTTCATTTATTTCACATTTTAGTCCCTCAATTTACAAGTTTCACAATTTAGTCCAAATTACTCAAATTCATCAAAAAATCAAATACAAAATATGTTAACCCGAAACATATCTTTCATTTACCAACAACCAACTTCATAAAATTTATAATTTCATCAATGACTCAACTCAAAATCATTAACAAAATAAAAAATTGAGACATGGGCTTGATAGTATACAAAGCAACGATTACAAAAACATAGAAATTATCAAAAATCGAACAAAATCCATACCTTAATCAAGAATGTCAATAGCCGAACCCTAGAACCAACTTTTCTTCTTCTTTTTCTCTAATATTTTATCATGGATGATAGAAAATAAGATGATTTTAGCTTTTCTTTTATTTAACACATATGTTATGCTTAGTTTACTATTATGCCCTTAATGAAATAACATTAAAATTCCATTAACTTAGGCATTTTTGTCAATTCATTAATCTAGTGGTTTATTAACCACATAAGGACCTCTCATTAAAAGAGACATAACAATTAAGCACTTTAACAAATAGCATGCAACTTTTACGTTTTACGTGATTAGGTCCTTTTTACAAATTAAGCACACAATTGATCAAATTTTCATACGAAAATTTCACACATGCGAATTCACATATAATAAACACGAAAAATAATATTAAAATATTTTTATAACTCAGATTTGTGGTCCCGAAACCACTATTCTGACTAGGGTCCAAACCGGACTATTACAGTTGTGGTTTGAGAAATGATAAGCTTTGGTATAATTTAAGATGATGTTTGGATGCCACTTTGGTTTAGTATATGCTTGATGATTTGGGATGTGTTTAAATGTGGATTTTAGTTAAAGTAACAGTTGGTTTTGGCATGTTTATGGTTGTGTATTTGAATAGTGAAATGAATAGAATTGGTATTTTAAGTTTGGTGCATGAAATAACATGTTTTGGTTGCCAATTAATGTATTGAAATGTTACAAATGTTGTGGTTTAGTTATGCTTGAGAAAGGGTGAGAAATGTGGCTTCAACCAAGCTTATTTTCAGTCCACATGGCCAAGCACACAGGCGTGTGGCTTGACCGTATATCCCCTAGGGTAGCCCTTCGATTTAAGTCAGTATACCCTATAGGTTTGGCACGACCTAAACACACGGGCGTGTTTACTGGCCATGTGTGACACACAGGCTGGAACATGAGCATGTGGCCGGCCGTGTGACCCAAGTTAATAACCCCTCCAGTTTTCCCATGGCCTTGGCACATGAGCGTGTCTCCGACCATGTGGTGCAAGTCAGTATGTATGCCCTGTTTTCATACGGCCTGTGACATGAGAGTGTCTGGTGGTCGTGTGAGGCACACAGCCTGTTCACAAGGGCATGTGACCCTTATATGTTTGAAAATTTTCTAAGTTTCCCAAAGTTTTCAAATGTTATCAGTTTATTCCCAAATCTAGTACAAGCATATTTAAGGACTCGTAGAGCCTTCTAAGGGACAATATGATTATGTTAGATTGATATTTATGTGAAATTGAATCATGTATGAGAAATGTATATTATATGTTGTGATTTGATTTGTAATGCCTCGTAACCCTATTCCAGCGAAGGATACGGGTTGAGGGTGTTACAAACTCAATCTTTCATTGTAACACCCCTTACCCATAACACCCCAAATCTAGCCTAGATGTTATGGCTAAATCTGGCGGTGTCAGATTGAAGTGTTTTTCGAAACCATGATTTCATTAAAAAACCCTTCTTACTATTTAAAACTTGTGTAACGTCTTAGTTTGTGTTCGTTTAATTTCAAAACATGGATTATTGAAAAGTTAATCACTTTTAAAAATGATATTAATTTCGTTGAAAATCTCTTACAGTTGCGAAAGCTAATTTAAATTAAAGAAGTTTAAAACATATGTTTCTGAAAACAGTAACTGGTTTAAAAACTCGTCTTTTCCCACACTAGCAGTTTAAAGTGAGTAATCAAAAGCCCAATTAAAATTAAATCCCACAAATGGTCTTATTACAAACCAAAAATACAAAATAAAAAATTCGAGTAAGCAATTTAACATAGCAGTAGGAGCAGTCGTATGGCCATCTCCGAGTCCCTCGCAGCACTGATCTGCCTAACGCTGGGGACTACCTATACAGTTAAAAATGGGGTGAGTTTATGAAAACTTAGTGTATAATCCCCTCCTAATATAAAAACAGTCAGTCATATAAACAGTATACAGAAGCAGTCTGGGCCAAAGCCGATTACAGAGTCAGAGGCCGAATATATGTGGGCCTAAGCCTAATACAATAATAGTGTCAGTAATAGAATGGCAACAGTGCAATTATGCAACCCATCCCAATCTAGCCAACACACCACCCATACCAACCAACACACCATGTGGGGATAACATCGACCCATCCAGCCAACAAACCAATATTGCAGCAAAGCTGCCAGCAATAGTAACGTAGCAGGGCTGCCAGTAACAGAATGGCTAAAAGCCATAAATATGATAGCTATAAGCTATAAACAGGTTGGCACAAAGCCACAGTAGCTGTAATATAATCGGCACAAAGCGATTAGTAGCTGTAATATGATTGGCACAGAGCCATCGGTAGTTGTAGTATGATCGGCACAGAGCCATCAGTAACAGTAATATGATCGGCAGAGAGCCATGATCAAGATGGAATAGAGCCATAATCGGGATGGCACAGAGCCATCTTGAGAATGGCACAGAGCCATAATCAGATCAAGTGGCTTAAAGCCGTCGGTAGGTCCATAGTCGTCTCATGCGGCCTGTGCGACCTTAACAGAACAATCCACAGTCGTCTCATACGACCCGTACAACCTTAACAAAATAGTCTACAGTCGTCTCGTACGACCCGTGAGATCCTATCAGAACTTTCTCTGTATCAATGTCGCAACCCTGTGCAATATGTTGTGTATGTCATGCTCAATCATCACACGTGTATAAAAAATGGCCATGCTCAGTAATAATCATTTAAACATATATTAAAAGCATATCAGTCGTACAACCACCATCCAGTAAGTTAAAATAGAGTCATACGATCACAGTCAAATCGGTCATATTCATAGTCTAAGTCGGTCATTTACCCACAAGGGCAAAATAGTCATTTTACCCTACGGGGGTATTTCGGTAATTTTACAAACTAAGGATATTTTGGTAATTTTACAATCTAAGGGTATTTCGATAATTTTACAAATCGGGGGTATTTCGATAACCTTACAAACCGAGGGTCTTAATGACCCAACAGATGGTCCATCGCCGCCTCGAACGACTTAGGTAACCTAAACAACCCATAAAATTTCTTTTAAGTTAAAACTTCTCATTTACATGCATTTTGTCCCTTAAACAGGCTCACGAGGTCTAAATCATGCATTAGAGATGGTTCGGGACTAAACCGAGAACTTAAGAAAACTTGAAAAATTTCATGCTTTAAGGCTCCACACGCCCGTGTGAATATAGAGCACACGCCCGTTTGCTAGGGACACACTCATGTCCCGTACCCGTGCGGAATAAATTTCAAAATTGAACTTGCAGTGATTTTTCACACAGCCTGGCACACTCTCGTGTGCCTGGCTCGTGTCCCTCACTGGGCCTCGACACGCCCGTGTCTTAGCCCATGTCCAAAAACCTGGACATTCTGCCCACCTGGTCATGAACAAATTGAAGCCACACGGCCAAGGCACACGCCCGTGTCCTCTAGCCGTGTCCTTCACACGGCTGAGACACATGGCCGTGTCTCAGCCCGTGTGTTTACTACCATGCATACTGACTTGAAATCTATAAGTGCAGAGGATACACGACTGGACAACACGCCCACGGGAGCGGACCGTATGTCACACACGATTTAGACACATGCCCGTGTGCCTTGCTCTATGGACAAAATAAGGCTATTTTCCAAGCCTTTTTGTCACCCTTCACAACTCATGCATACACACATATTCAATTACATATAACAGGGCGTAGATGAGCACTTAAACATCCATAAGCATGACATGATCATGGCAATTTCACATGCAACCAATATTATAGGTTTTACCTTTATCTTTACCACTTGAATGCTATAGCTATCCCCATGTTCTTCAAACCTCATAATCAATATAAGCCAATACATTTGGATAAAGCAAATATCACGCACTCAAATATTTAAACTCTTATACATGCCAAAGACTCAAAGTACTTGAAGTCACTTACACCAATAGCGATAACTTGATAGTGTGATAATATCTCCGATGAACTCCAACCCGAGCTAACCTATCAAACACTAGAGAACATGGGAAAGGAAGGGGTGTTAAGCTTTTCGCTTAGTAAGTTCATATCAGAACAATAAGCAATTCATTAACATGTTTTTATCAATGTTTCCAATATATTCTCAAGTTCATGATAAGCTATCTTCTTGTACAATAGTCAATAAAATATTTATATCTAGAGCTACGAAACTCCAAATTAAGTTTCATTAATTTTCCTTGAAACTAGACTCATGTACCTTTCTACCATACAATTTCCAGAATTTTTGGTTTAGCAAATTAGTACAATTTATTCCTAAAAGCTACCCCTGATTCACTGTCTAACAGTTCTTATCCTTTTGTACTAAAGTTTAATTCTCTTATAGCACAGAATTCAAATAATGTTCTCGTCTATTTCGCTTGAAAATAGACTCATTAAGGATTCTAAACATATAAATTATAACTCATAAAAATTTCTTTACAATTTATAATGATTTTCTCAAATCAGAACGGGGAATTTCGAAGTCATTCTAACTCTGTCTCACACAACATCAAATATCTTATTATAGGAAATTCTTTTACTTACGTGGTTTCATTTATAAGAAACTATACTCAATAAGATTGAATTCCATATTTTTTTCACTCTCTAACTCATTTTCCACTATTTTTAGTATATTTTCAAATTTACACCACTGTAGTAGCCCAAAACTGCCTAGGCTAATTTACTCGTTCAAAATTATTTTTCACCAAATTTATACAACATCATTTCATCTATCATGGTAAGAACACATAGCTATGCACCATAAGTATGGACCCATAATCTTAATGTCATCAAGTTTCAAAGACTTATTCCAAATCATGCCATTTTCATAGTATTCACCAAATATTGTATACATCATAGATTATCACATATCAAGGCATTACTTATAAGTTTAGTGTACATACTTGTACAACTTGTAACATAACTCAAGTACATACTTACCAATGACTTACCTCATTGGAACCATTATCAATACTTTCCTCGGATTTCTCGTTGAACACTGGGAATACTAATGGATACACAGAAGATTGCACATAAGTGCTATATATGCATCTAGACCACTCAATATCGCGTTATATATTTAGCCAAAGCTACCTCATAACATGTAACACATCCATAATGAACTCGGACTACTCAACGAGCTCGTACTTATAGTTTCCTAGTGACATGTCACTTGTGTCCTAGACTATTCTTAAGGTCCAAACGGGATTTTCCTTTCTTATACCTTGCATCTCTGTCATTCTTGCTCGTAATGGCATCTCACCGTGTTCATAACATATTCATACTTTCATGACAATAATTGACATTTAAGGCATGTATTATCAAACACATCACATGGTAACAATAAAACATTTAATTTCACATATTTCATATACCACATGTCATGTATCGTCATTTTCTTATATTTCATGTAATATTCTCCATGTCATAATTCCACACATTAAACAACATTCCTTCAACTTTTCCAATATGTTAAATCATATAAGGAATGAAACGCAAACATAACTTTGCATTATTATTATTATCATATTGGTAAAAGAGGCCTAAATATCAATTTCTCGTTTTTTTCCTCATTCTAAGCCCAAATCTCATTTTTTATCATCTATAACATCACATTTAACTTATTAAAACAATAAACTGATCAAATTAGTCCAATGACACATTTTAGCAAAATTTACAATTTTGCCCCTATACTTTGCCATAATTACCAAATTGCCCCTAGGCTCGAAAAATTATTTTTATTCAATTTATTTACTCCTTAAGCCTAGATGAATCATTTTCATAACTATATCAACTCGTAATTTCAACTATTTCACACATTTACAGCTTGTTTTACAACTTTGCAAAATACTCCTTTTTAGGTGTTTTCATGCAAACTTCTTTCACAAAAGTTGTTTATAACACTACCAAGACTCATATTCTTCCATAAAAACTCAGCAAACAACAAATATTCTTTCATGGAAAAACCCTAGACTCTTAATCATTATGTAAAATAGTCCCATCTTTTGAAAGCTCATGCCTTAAGGGTTCCAAAAACACAAAAATCATCAAGAAAAAGCATTAAAATCACTTACTATCAAGGGATTTTCTTTGCTGAAATTTTCCATCTTCAAAACCCTTTATTTTCTGCCATTTTCGGTGAAAGAGAAGAAGAAAAATGAATGAAAATGACAATTTTTTCTTTATTCTATTTTATTACCAAAAAGTCATTCAAATCCCATAAAATATGGCTTTTTGACCAATCTTGCCTCCTTTGCTCGGCCATCTCTATTAAAAAGGGTCTAATTTCCCTTCAAAGGCCCTCAATTTTAATTATCTAGCTAGTAGACACGTTTAGGTACTAAAATACAACTTTTACCTTTTACGCGATTTAGTCCTTTTTCGAAATTAAGCTAGAAATTGCTAAAATAAAATTAACAAAATTTTCATGCACCTTTATAAACATGCAATATCACATAAAATAATATCAAAATAATTTTCTTCGGTCTCGGAATAGTGGTTCCAAAACCACTGTTCTGACTAGGCCCAAAATCGGGTTGTTACAATTCTTCCCCCCTTTAGGGATTTTCGTCCCCAAAAATCTTACCAGAAGAAATTGCTTTCAACTTTCACGAGTCACTTTCACCCTTTTCTCAAAATTACAAATCAACTTAGGATTTCTTGTAGCCTTTCCATAGTTGCGGTATAAACCCCAGGCTCAAATTGAAATATTGGAAAATGACATTCTAAGAACTATAAACTTAGAAACATAACTCGGCCAAATTTTGTCGAATAATATATTTGTACATACTAAAATAATCATGCGGACTTCCATCATCAATCTGACACAAACCAATTGGCATCTCTCCTTTTCTCGGAGATTAGAGATATCCCGATATGAAATTCATAATAGTCCTTTCTCATTTTCTTTTCAATGTCATCACTTGCAATAATAATCTCGAATACATTTGATATTCGGCTTTTCCCTGTAGACAACTCAATATCCATTGGAAGAACAGGCAAGATGCTACTGTGAGCTCTTTACACGATTCTCTGCATAACTTTAAGTTTCTCGGTACTCAAATCTTACTTGGAAATAATAATAACAGAAACTAGAAATCAAATCCTCCCTGAAATTTCAAATTGAAAGTCGAATCATGCTGTACTAGCCTAATTTATCATTTATAGTCACATCTCTATGCTCAAGCCATCGATTATTTAGAAATCTTACTAACATGAATTAAATGATTTCAACTTCATAAATTTGATCTCCTTATCAATCAAGACAACTTTACTTATAACATCTCTCAAATGATAAAAGTCCAACTAATGTGTTTCTGTATCATACTTATAAGAATAAAATTTCTTCATTTCAGACTGTACATCTATTTAACCGTAATTGCACAACATTATTCCTGGACCAGAGAATAAACTTAATGCACATAACTCAATTTACCTTTACTGATAATAGTTCTTTACACGAACATTAGAGAAATCCAGATACTAGAATTCCCACACTTCCATGATTGAACCAGAAGCATAATCATAATAGAAATTATTATCGTAAGTCAAAGAATATACTTAAAGATAAGCCATATTTGATAATTCTCAAAATAAGAATGATAGGAAAAACCAAGATAAGGAATTCCAAGATATAATAGCATACTAGAAATCCGAGAATATAACCCAGAAGAATATAATAAGGAAGGTTTGAAAAATCCCTCAGAGAAAACCAAAAAGAAATTATCGTCTATACGCTCTTAAATTCCATCATAATAGAGATAATATATTTCCCCCATATATATATAAAACCATAATCAATAGAAACATCAGAATAGTCTCACCTGAATTTTCACCATCGACTTCCTTCCGGCATATCAGAAAAGAGTTCCAAGATATAAGAAATGTGGATCATAACTAACCGGATTAACAAAGCTTTCCATTTAACATCACAGTTGCTAACATTCTCATCCAATAAAATTTTCACTAGGAATGGACAACCATACATATTCCCAAGGATAGAGGAAAATACAGAATGCTCAAAAGAGAGAGATAGCCATAATTTTTTTTAATTGAATTCGTCATACTCAGACATCCTTATAAATCCAACATCATTCCTATAATTAATTCTTTCCTCACTAATCCCATAATGTTCCATTATTGCACTATTTAGTTTCACATTTGCAAGCTTATACTATAAATCTCTCACAAATCTCGTCATATAACTTTATTCTAGTAAGGGGGTGAAGATTGTAAAGCCTCTAAATTTTTTACTCTCACACATATACACACTTAACAACAACACAGTATCATGCACATCAATTCAAAAATTTCAAATTTCCAACTTGTTATGAACACACTTTCACATATCTTAGTAACACATGCAACTTTATTTCATATGAATACTAGCCAAACATCAGTGAACTTATCACATTACAAATTTTCATTTCTTTTACTCGAACCATCATTAATATCTAATCAAGATTCAACACTTAGCCTTATTTTACTTACCAACCTTTATCAAATTAGAGAACGTCTTACAGTCTTGAGTACATCGTTTACTTAATGCCATAGTCCAACTATGGTCTTATACTAACTCTCGTCCATCTGTGTCGATGCCGTGTCCCAAAAAGGTCTTACACTGACACATATCAAGCCGATGCCATGTCCCAGACGTGGTCTTACACTAACTTTCACAATGCGGCCGATGCATGTCCCAGACATGTCTTACACTAGCACGCATATCTCGAGGCTGATGCATGTCCCAGACATGTCTTACACTGGCTATCGTCTCAAAGCTGATGCATGTCCTATACATGTCTTACACTGGCTTTCACAATATGGTCGATGCATGTCCCAAACATGTCTTACACTGGTGCACATATCACCTACACTGCCATGGTCCAACTATGGTCTTATCCGTCAATTCATAATCAAACGATCGTACTAAATTCCAGCGTTCTACTCAATTTAATCTTTCATTTTAGTTTTCATGCTATCATAACATTTATGACATCTTTAATTCAAATATTTAAACATAAATGTCAATCACATGTACATATTGATTACACATCATTAAATAGAAGTACTTATACACACATTTTGTCATTTCGAGTAAAGTTTTCTTTTCATAATCACTAGGCCAAATGAGTTAGGCACGTAACATCATATGAATACTAACATGCATGAAAGAGCTTATCATAACTTAACTTTCATTTCATTCCATGTTTCCACATTCTTTAACTTATGATTATCAAATATTGAGTATTAATTCATGTAAAAATCATGAATTTATTTTCATACCTTTCCGAATTTCAACATATTATAAGCACGTTTCAATCATCTCAATATTACTTCTATCATTAACAAGATTTGCTCAGCTGGAAGTCTTTCCTGTCCTAGCAAACAATTTCGTTAGCGCCGGAAGATATCACACTATCACGAGTAGTACTATGGCATGTATAGCTAGACTCACTTACGCTATGTTAGTTTAAAAATCGACTAAACCATGCTCTGATACCACTAAATGTAACACCCCTCGCCCGTATCTGACGCCAAAACAGGGTTCTCGGTGCTACCGAACTTAACTCAAGCATATTTATATAAAACCGGGCCATAAAATTTCTTTAACTAAAATTTCTCGTTCACGTGCATTTTGCCCCTTAAACAGGCTCACGAGGTCCAAATCATGCATTAGAGACGGTTTAGGACTAAACCAATAACTTATGAAAAACTTGAAAATTTTCATGCTTTAAGGCTCCATATGCCTGTGTGGATATAGAACACACGCCCATGTGCTAGGGACACACCCGTGTCTCGTACCCGTGTGGAATAAATTTCAAAATTCAACTTGCAGTGATTTTTCACACGGCCTGGTACACTCCCGTATGCTTGGCCCGTGTCCCTCACACGGCCTCGACACACCTGTGTCTTAGCCGGTGTCCAAAAACCTAGACATTTTGCCCATCTGGTCATGAACAAATTGAAGCCACACGGCCAAGGCACATGCCTGTGTCCTGTGGCCGTGTCTTTCACACGGCTGAGACACACAGCCGTGTCTCTTCCCGTGTATTTACTACCATACATACTGACTTGAAATATTCAGGTGTAGGGGACACACGGCCGGGCAACACGCCCACGAGAGCGGACCGTGTGTCACACATGGCTTAGACATATGCCCGTGTGCCTTGCCCGTGTGGACAAAATAAGGCTATTTTCCAAGCCCTTTTGTCACCCTTCACAACTCATGCACACACACATATTCAATGGCATACAACAGGGCATAGATGAGCACTTAAACATCCATAAGCATGTCATGATCATGGCAATTTCACATGCAACCAATATTATAGGTTTTACCTTTATCTTTACCACTTGAATGCTATAGCTATCCACATGTTCTTCAAACCTCATAATCAATATAAGCCAATACATTTGGCTAAAGCAAATATCACACACTCAAATATTTAAAATCCTATACATGCCATAAACTCTAACCCGAGCTAACTTGGCAACACTAGAGAACATGGGAAAAGAAGGGGTGTTAAGCTTTACACTTAGTAAGTTCATATGAAAACAATAAGCAACTCATTAACATGTTTTTATCAATGTTCCCAACATATTCTCAAGTTCATGATAAGTTGTCTTCTTGTACAATAGTCAATAAAATATTTATATCTGGAGCTACGAAACTCCAAATTAAGTTTTCTTAATTTTCCTTGAAACTAGACTCATGTACCTTTCTACCATACAATTTTCAGAATTTTTAGTTTAGAAAATTAGTACAATTTATGCCTCAAAGTTAGCCCTGATTCACTGTCTGGCAGTTCTTAGCCTTTTGCACTAAAGTTTAATTATCTCTTAGCACATGACTCGAATAATGTTCCTGTCTATTTCTCTTGAAAATAGACTCATTAAGGATTCTAAAAATATAAATTATAACTCATAAAAAATTCTTTACAATTTATAATGATTTTCAAATCAGAACGGGGAATTTCGAAGTCATTTTGACTCTGTCTCACACAACATCAAATATCTCATTATAGGAAATTCTTTTGCTTACAAGTTTCATTTATAAGAAACTATACTCAATAATATTGAATTCCATATTTTATTCAGTCTCTAACTCATTTTCCATTATTTTTAGTATATTTTCAAAGTTACACCACCGCAGTAGCCCAAAACTGTCCAGGCTAATTTACTCATTCACAATTATTGTTCACCAAATTCATACAACATCATTTCATCTATCATGGTAGGAACACATAGCTATGCACCATAAGTATGGACCCATAATCTCAATGTCATCAAGTATCAAAGACTTATTCCAAATCATGCCATTTTCATAGTATTCACCAAATACTATATACATCATAGATTATCACATATCAAGGCATTACTCGTAAGTTTAGTGTACATACTTGTACAACTTGTAACATAACTCAAGTACATACTCACCAATGACTTACCTCATTCGAACCATTATCAACTCTTTCCTTGGATTTCCCGTTGAACACTTGGAATGCTAATGGATACATGGAAGATTTCAGATAAGTGCTATATACGCAACTAGACCATTCAATAGCGAGTAATATATGTAGCCAAAGCTACCTCATAACATGTAACACATCCATAATGAACTCGAACCACTCAACGAGCTCAGATTTATAGTTTCCTAGTGACATGTCACTTGTATCCTAGACTAGTCTTAAGGTTCAAACGGGATTTTCCTTTCCCATACCTTGCATCTCTATCATACTTGCTCGTAATGGCATCTCACCGTGTTCATAACATATTCATACTTTCATGACAATAATTGACATTTAAGGCATGTATTATCAAATATATCACATGGTAACAATAAAGCATTTAATTTCACATATTTCATATACCACATGTCATGTATCGTCATCTTCTTACATTTCATGTAATATTCTCCATGTCATAATTCCACACATTAAACAACATTCCATCAAATTTTCCAATATTTTAAATCATATAGTATATACAATATTAATAAGGAATGAAATGCAAATATAACTTTGCATTATTATTATCATATGAACTTACCTTGACACCAAATTGGTAAAAGAGACCTAAACATCAATTTCTCATTTTTTTTCCTCGTTCTAAGCCCGAATCTCATTTTTTATCATCTATAACATCACATTTAACTTATTAAAACAATATACAAATCAAATTAGTCCAATGACACATTTTGGCAAAATTTACAACTTTGCCCCTAGACTTTGGCATAATTAGCAAATTACCCCTAGGCTCGAAAAATGATTTTTATTCAAGTTCTTTACTCCTTAAGCCTAAATGAACCATTTTCATAACTATAGAAACTCATAATTTCAACTATTTAACATATTTACAATTTTTTTTACAACTTTGCAAACTACTCCATTTTAGGTGTTTTCATGCAAACTTCTTTCACAAAAGTTGTTTATAACACTACCAAGACTCATATTCTTCCATAAAAACTCAGCAAAAAACACATATGCTTTCATGGCAAAACCCTAGACTCTTAATCATTTTGCAAAATAGTCCTCACTTTTGAAAGCTCATGCTTTAGGGGTTCCAAAAACACAATAATCATCAAGAAAAAGCATTAAAATCACTAACTATCAAGGGAGTTTCTTTTTATGAAATTTTCCAGCTTCAAAACCCTTTTTTGCTGCCATTTTCGATGAAAGAGAAGAAGAAAAATGAATGAAAATGATAATTTTTTTCTTTATTCTATTTTATTACCAAAAAGTCATTCATATCCCATAAAATATGGCTTTTTGACCAATCTTGTTTCCCTTAGCCGGCCACCTCTATTAAAAAGGTTCTAATTCCCTTCAAAGGCCCCCAATTTTAATTATCTAGCTACTAGACACATTTAGGTACTAAAGTACAACTTTTACCTTTTATGCGATTTAGTCTTTTTTCCAAATTAAGCTAGAAGCCGTCAAAATAAAATTACCAAAATTTTCATGCACCTTTATAAATATGTTATATCACATAAAATAATATCAAAAAATTTTATCTGGCCTCAGAATAGTGGTTCCAAAACTACTATTCTGATTAGGCCCAAAATCGGGCTATTATAGTCGACGAGCCATTACTCGGCCCAAGTGTGCCCACACATTCGTGTGGCCCATTTAGCCTTGAAACAGCCACAGCTATGCGAACATCACAGTCCAAACAATACTTAACACATCACATACAATTATTCGTGCGGGTCCACATGACCCATTTACCTCAACGAGGCCCAGAACAGCCTAAGACCACGAGAACGCTTGTGGTGGCCTCTACAGTCTAACGCCCATGTTCGTGGGCTCGGTTCACCACACGTGTGATTGTACATCCATGTGGCATCATACGCCATATTTTTGGCATTTCGACATTTCGCCGATCTACAGTCAGCTATGTAAACAACACATACTTCCGGCTTTCAAACGATTATTGCATACAGCATACAAATACACACACTTTCACCTTTTCAGCCGATTATCAAACATAGCATACGGTTACACACCTGATCACGTAGAGTACTAAGAATTCCCGTGCGCCGAAACCTTGACTCGAATGGTCAATTGTGATCTGCCTACTTAATCAAAAATTTGGTGTAGTCACCCTTTCGCAACCTGGTGGAAAGTCCTGAACTGCCGACACCCTACGACGCTTAAACTTAGGGGTAGAGGCTACGCGTCCACTCCCAGTCGGCACCACTGTCATCACTTTATTGCTAGAACCCCCTTTGCTCATCGAGAGTTCTAGAAACAAACCAAGTAAACAACATCCGAACGATAAGAGACGGAGAATTCGGCACGTAAGGGAAAGGAATTATTTGGTTATAATCCACACAAGAAGAAAGCGAATAGATATCCCTAAAGAGAAACAAAACAAACAAACGTACTTACCGATCTAATGGATAAATATTGCTACACCGAAGTCTGAGTAAGAGAGGGGAAAAAGTTAAAAGCGATTGGTCCACGGTCTTAGACTACCAAACAAACGACAGAGTAGAGCCAGGATGGGAATACATAAATTCGGTTTACAGGGGAAAAAGAAAGATATGAAGAGTTGGCTACTAAAGATAACCTGAAAAAAAAATAAAGGTGAGGGAAACACTACAATCGGCCAAGGGTGAGAGAGAAGGAGAAAGAGAAGGGAGTTTGGCTGTTATAAGAGAAGAAAAGAAGAGTAAGGTTATTCAGCCAAGTCTTGGAAAATAGAGGGGAGTTAGGAGCACAAGAGTAATTCAATAAGACTAAAAGAATTTGGGTTCTGCAAATAAAGAAATTGAGAAGAAGGAAAAAGAAATAATATCGAAAGAACTCAAAATCGAAAGAGAACTAAAAATGCAACACGCATGAAAGAGAGGAAAAACAAAGAAAACCCCAAATGATCAATGCTATTTCGTCTTTAGAACCCAAAATTACAAAAACTCGAATGCTCTAAACTACCTAAGCAAATTCAGCACATGAGTTCCCTACTTTCAGCAACAACCCTCCTCATTTCAAAATCCCTGATTTCCTCCTTGAGTTAAGCCATTAATCGAGTTTGAGTTATAATCAAACTCCTTCATCGAAGTCTTCTTCCCTTGAAACACTCATGACCAATTCAAATTCCCCATTAATAGTATTTTACTCAAACACCACCACCTCACAACATAATTGGCAAAAATAAACACTTCATTAAGCAATCCAAGATTCGAACCTCAGACCTTCTTGCCAC
Source organism: Gossypium longicalyx (assembly GCA_025698465.1). Lineage (NCBI taxonomy): Eukaryota > Viridiplantae > Streptophyta > Magnoliopsida > Malvales > Malvaceae > Gossypium > Gossypium longicalyx. Next base: position 72,917,919 of record CM047002.1, on the reverse strand, counting down.
ACTTGTAATGCCACTTCCACTAGACCACATGCTTTCTTCTGTTGCATTTCCACCACAACCATTTATAAAGCGTACCTGCTAGAGCTAAGGATCACTTAAGGGCAAAATAAATTTTTTTACAAAAGCCAGGGCTTGAACTCAAGACTTCTCAGGCACTCCTAAACACTCTCAATTCACTTAACCAACACTATCAAACACTCCCAATTCACTTAACCAATACACCAACCACACAATTGTGATATTTCTTGCACACATAAACTTTTATGTGCAGCGTCCTAGCGGCTCCCATGCACAAGGCCCAATCCTACTAGGCCCAAATTCAGGGCGTTACAATTCACCCCTCCTTAAAGAAATTTCGTCCCTGAAATTTTGAACTAACAGGGTAGTCATGTAAATACTACACCACTACGCTACCGTTGTACACTCTGATCCTAATATTACTAACACATTGTATCTAGAACTTAAAACCTCACATACACACATCCAACACGCCTAACCAGTAAAGCAAGCACATAGATATCACACATGCATACAATTTCTATAACCAAATTATCAACTTCAAACATCTAGAATAAATACCAAATCTAAATATAGTCCAATATCCAAAGAAACAATAATTTTTCTATCTACTGCATTTCATTGAAAAAAAGCAATAGTTTTAGAATGACTTACAGAATCGGCGCCAGAGAATCGGTAAACCACACTTTCAGGAAAACATTCAGAAATAAAGAAACATTTTGAATACTCTAAATCTTTTCAAACCCTTTGAAACAATTCTTTCATAACTTCAATTTTAAAACCCAATCCACAGTCAAATTTTGTAACCTGGCTCTGATACCACAAATGTAACACACTAAACCCGTCCTAGACATTATAGTCGAATCTGACGGTGTCACATTGAAGTGTTTTTCGAAACTGTGATTTCATTGAGAAAACCTTCTTACTATTTAAAACTTGTGTAAAGTCTTAGTTTGTCTTCGTTAAATTTCAAAACGTGGTTCATTGAAAAGTTAATCACTTTTAAAAAAGATATTAATTTTTTTGAAAATCTCTAACAGTTGCGAAAGCTAATTTAAATTAAAGAAGCTTAAAACATATGTTTCTAAAAATAGTAATTGGTTCGAAAACTCATTTTTTCCTAGACTAGTAGTTTAAAGTGAGTAATCAAAGGCCCAATTAAAAGTAAATCCCACAAATGGTCTTATTACAAACCAGAATTCCAAAATAAAAATATGAGTAAACAATTTAACGTAGCAGTAGGACTAGTCGTGTGGCCATCTCCAAGTCCCTCGTAGCACCAATCTGCCTAATGTTAGGGACTACCTGTACAGTTAAAAATGGGGTGAGTTTATAAAAAGTCAGTGTGTAATCCCTCCTAATATAAAAACAGTCAGTCATATACACAGTATACAGGAGCAGTCTGGGCCATAGCCCATTACAGAGTCAGATGGCGAATATATGTGGGCCTAAGCCCAATACAGTAACAGTGTCAGTAACAGAATTGCAACAGTGCAATTATACAACCCATCCCACTCCAACCAACACACCACCCATACCAACCAACACACCTTGTGGGGATAACATCGACCCATCCAGCCAGCACACCAATATTGCAGCAAAGCTGCTAGCAATAGTAACATAGCAGGGCTGCCAATAACAGAATGGCTATGAGCCATAAATATGATAGCTATAAGCTATAAACAGGATGGCACAAAGCCATCAGTAGCTGTAATATAATCAGCACAAAGCCATTAGTACCTGTAATATGATCGACTTAGAGCCATCGATAGCTGTAGTATGATCAGCATAGAGCTATCAGTAACGGTAATATGATCGGCACAGAGCCATGATCAAGATGGAACGGAGCCATAATCGAGATGGCACAGAGCCATCTTCAGAATGGCACAGAGCCATAGTCAGATCAAGTTGCTTAAAGCCGTTGGTAAGTCCACAATCGTATCGCGTGACCCGCGCGACCTTAACAGAACAGTCCACAGTCATCTCGTACGACCCGTGTAACCTTAACAGAACAGTCCATAGTCGTCTCGTGCAACCCGTGCGACCATAATAGATCAATACTAGATCCACAGTCGTCTCGTGCGGCCCATGCGATCCTATCAGAACTTCCTCCGTATCAATGTCCCAACCCCATGCAATATGTCATGTATGTCATGCGCAATCATCACACGTGTATGCAAAATGGCCATGCTCAATAACAATCATTTAAACATATATTAAAAGCATATAAGTCATACAACCACCGTCAAGTTAGTTAAAACACAGTCATACGATCACAGTCAAATCGGTCAAATTCATAGTCTAAGTCGGTCATTTACCCACAAGGGCAAAACAGTCATTTTACCCTACAGGGGTATTTCTGTAATTTTACACTACAAGGGTATTTTGGTAATTTTATAAACTGAAGGTATTTCGGTAATTTTACAATCTGAGGGTATTTCAATAATTTTACAGAATGGCAGTATTTTGGTAATCTTACAAATCGGGGGTCTTAACGACCCAACAGATGGTCCACCGTTGCCTCAAGCGACTTAAGTAACCTAAATAGACATAACAATGTAAGTGGGCCAAAGACCCATTACTCGTTTTAAATGGGCCCGCACACTCGTGTGGCCCATTTAGCCTAGAAACAGCCACAGCTATGCGGACATCACAGTCCAAACAATACTTACCACATCACATACAATTATCCGTGAGAGCCCACGAGCCCATTGGGCCCGCACGGCCCATTTAGCCCAACGGGGACCAGAATAACCCAAGACAATGAGAACACTTGTGGTGGCCTCTACAGTCTAATGCCCATGTCCGTTGGCTCGGTTCACCACACGTGCGATTGCACACCCATGTGGCATCATACGCCATATTTCCGGCTTGTCGACATTTCGCCGATCTAAAGTCATACCAGTGTAAACAACACATACTTCTGGCTTTCAAACGATTATCGCGTATCGCATACAAATACACACTTTTGAGTTTTCAGTCGATCATCAAACATAGCATACGGTTACACACCTGATCACGTAGAGTACTAAGAATTCCCGAGCGTTGGAACCTTGACTCGAATGGTCAACTGTGATCTGCCTACTTAATCCAAAGTTTGGTGCAGTCACCCTTCCGCAACCTGGCGAAAAGTCCCGAACCGCCGACACCCTACGACGCTTAAACTTAGGAGCAGAGGCTACGCGTCCACTCCCAGTCGGCACCACTATCATCACTTTATTACTAGAACCCCCTTTTCTCATTGAGAGTTCTAGAAACAAACCAAGTAAACAACATTCAAACGATAAGAGAGGCAGAATTCGGCACGTGAGGAGAGGAATTATTTGGTTATAATCTGCAATAGATATCCCTTAAGAGAAATAAAAGAAACAAACATACTTACCGATCTGATGGATAAATATTGCTACACCGAAGTCTGAGTAAGAGAGGGGAAAAGTTAAAGGCAATTGGTCCACGGTTTTAGACTACCAAAAGAACGACGGAATAGAGCCAGGAAGGGAATATATACATTCGATTTACAAGGAAAGAAGAAAGATATGAAGAGTTGGCTACTAAAGATAACCTGAAAAAAATAAAGGTGAGGGAAACACTACAATCGGCCAAGGGTGAGAGAGGAGAAGAAAGAGAAGGGAGTTCAGTTGTTAAAAGAGAAGAAAAGAAGAGTAAGGGTATTTAGCCAAGTCTTAAAAAATAGAGGGGGGTTAGGAGGATAAGAGTGATTCGACAAGAATAAAAGAATTTGGGTTCGGCAAACAAAGAAATTGAGAAGAAGAGAAAAGAAATAATATCGAAGGTACTCAAAATCGAGAGAGAACCAAAAGTGCAACACGCATGAAAGAGAGGAAAAACAAAGAAAACCCCAAATGATCAATGCTATTTTGGCTTTAGAACCCAAAATCACCAAAACCCGAATGCTCTAAACTACCTAAGCAAATTCGGCACAGGAGCACCTTACTTTCGACAACAACCCTCCCCATTTCAAAATCACTGATTTCCTCATTGAATTAAGCCACCAACCGAGTTTGAGTTGTAAATAAATTCCTTCATCCAAATCCTCTGCCCTTGAAACACTTATGACCAATTCAAATTCCCCATCAACAATATTTTACTCAAACACCACCACCTCACAACACAATTGGCAAAAATAAACACTTCATTGAGCAATCCAAGATTCGAACCTCAGACCTTCTTGCCACACTTGTAATGCCACTTCCACTAGACCACATGCTTTCTTGTGTTGCATTTCCACCACAACCATTTATAAATCGTGCCTACTAGAGCTAAGAATCACTTAAGAGCAAAATAATTTTTTTTACAAAAGTCAGGGCTTGAACACAGGACTTCTCAAGCACTCCTAAACACTCCCAATTCACTTAACCAACCACTCCAAAATGCTCCCAATTCACTTAACCAACACACCAGCCACACAATTGTGATATTTCTTGCACACATAAAATTTTATGTGCAGCGTCCTAGCGGCTCCCATGCACAAGGCCCAATCCTACTAGGCCCAAATTCAGGGTGTTACAATTCACCCCTCCTTAAAGAAATTTCGTCCCTGAAATTTTCAACTAACAGGGTAGTCGTGTAACAACTACACCACTACGCTACCGCTGCGCACTCTGATCCTAATATTATTAACACATTGTATCTAGAACTTAAAACCTCACATACACACATCCAACACGCCTAACCAGTAAAGCAAGCACATAGATATCACACATGCATACAATTTGTATAACCAAATCATCATATTCAAACATCTAGAATAAATACCAAATCTAAATACAGCCCAATATCCAAAGAAACAATAGTTTTTCTATCTACTGCATTTCATTGAAAAAAAGCAATAGTTTTAGAATGACTTACAGAATTGGCGCCAGAGACTCGGTAAACCATACTTTCAGGAAACCATTCAGAAATAAAGAAACATTTTGAATACTCCAAATCTTTTCAAACCCTTTGAAATATTTCTTTCTGAACTTCAATTTTAAAACCCAATCCACAGTCGAGTTTTGCAACCTGGCTCTGATACCACAAAATGTAATACACCAAACCCGGCCTAGACGTTATGGCCAAATCTGGCGGTGACACATTGAAGTGTTTTTCAAAACCATGATTTCATTGAAAACCCTTCTTACTATTTAAAACTTCTGTAAAGTCTTAGTTCGTGTTCGTTAAATTTTAAAACGTGGTTCATTGAAAAGTTAATCACTTTTAAAAACGATATTAATTTCTTTGAAAATTTCATACAGTTGCGAAAACTAATTTAAATTAAAGAAGCTTAAAACATATGTTTCTGAAAACAGTAACTGGTTTGAAAACTCATTTTTTTTCTAGACTACCAGTTTAAAGTGAGTAATCAAAAGCCCAATTAAAAGTAAATCCCACAAATGGTCTTATTACAAACCAGAAATCCAAAATAAAAAATACGAGTAAGTAATTTATCGTAGCAGTAGGAGCAGTCATGTGGCCATCACCGAGTCCCTCGTAGCACCGATCCGCCTAACGCTGGGGACTACCTACAATTAAAAACGGGGTGAGTTTATGAAAAGTCAGTGTGTAATCCCCTAATTATATAAAAATAATCAGTCATATAAATAGTATACAGAAGCAGTCTGGGACAGAGCCCATTACAGAGTCAGAGGCGAAATATATGTGGGCCTAAGCCTAATACAATAACAGTGTCAGTAACAAAATTGCAATAGTACAATTATGCAACCCATCCCATCCCATCCCATCCCAATCCAACCAAAACACCACCCATACCAACCAACGCATCACCTCGGGATAACATCGACCTATCCAGCCAGCACACCAATATCACAGCAAAGCTGCCAACAATAGTAACGTAGCAGGGCTGCCAGTAACAGAATGGCTAAGAGCCATAAATATGATAGCTATAAGCTATAAACAGGATAGCACAAAGCCATCAGTAGCTATAATATAATCGGCACAAAGCCATTAATAGCTGTAATATCATCGGCACAGAGCCATCGGTAGTTGTAGTATGATCAACGCAGAGACATTAGTAATGGTAATATGATTGGCACAGAGCCATGATCAAGATCGCACGGAGAAATAATTGGGATGGCATAGAGCTATCTTCAGAATGGCACATAGCCATAATCAGACCAAGAGGCTTAAAGCCGTCGGTAGGTCCACAGTCGTCTCGCGCGACCCGTGTGACCGTAACAGAATAGTCTACAGTTGTCTCATGTGACCCGTGCAACCTTAACAGAACAGTACAAAGCCGTCTCGTGCAACCCGTGCAATCCTATCAGAACTTCCTCCGTACCAATGTCCCAACCCCATCCAATATGTCGTGTATGTCATGCTCAATCATCACACGTGTATGCACAATAGCCATGCTCAGTAACAATCATTTAAACATATATTAAAAGAATATCAGTCGTACAACCATCGTCAAGTCAGTTAAAACACAGTCATACGATCACAATCAAATTGGTCAAATTCATAGTCTAAGTCGGTCATTTACCCACAAGGGCAAAATAGTCATTTTATCCTACAGGGGTATTTCTATAATTTTACACTACAAGGGTATTTTTGTAATTTTATAAACTGATGGTATTTTGGTAATTTTACATTCCGAGGGTATTTCGATAATTTTACAAACTGGGGTTATTTTGGTAATCTTACAAATCGGGGGTCTTAACGACCCAACAGATGGTCCACCGTTGCCTCAAGCGACTTAAGTAACCTAAATAGACATAACGGTGTAAGTGGGCCGAAGACCTATTACTCGTCCCAAATGGGCCCACACACTCGTGTGGCCCATTTAGCCCAGAAACAGCCACAACTATGCGAACATCACAGTCCAAACAATACTTACCACATCACATAAAATTATTCGTGTAGGCCCATGATCCCATTCGACCCACGAGCCTATTGGGCCTACACAGCCCATTTAGTCCAACGAGGCCCAAAATAGCCCAAGACCATGAGAACACTCGTGGTGGCCTCTACAATCTAACGCCCATGTCCGTGGGCTCGGTTCACCACACGTGCAATTACACACCCATGTGGCATCATATGCCATATTTTCAAATTTTCGGCATTTCGCCGATCTACAGTCATAGCAGCGTAAACAACACATACTTTCAGCTTTCAAATGATTATCGTGTACCGCATACAAATACACAATTTCGGGTTTTCAACCAATCATCAAACATAGCATACGGTTACACACCTGATCGCGTAGAGTACTAAGAATTCTCGAGCGCTGGAACATTGACTCAAACGGTCAACTGTGACCTGCCTACATAATCCAAAGTTTGGTGCAGTCACCCTTCCGCAACCTTGCGAAAATTCCTAAATCACTGAAACCCTACGACGCTTAAACTTAGGGACAGAAGCTACGCGTCCTCTCCCAGTCGACACCACTGTCATCACTTTATTGCTCGAACCGCCTTTGTTCATCGAGAGTTTTAGAAACAAACCAAGTAAACAACATCCGAATGATAAGAGAGGAAGAATTTGACACATAAGGGAGAGGAATTATTTGGTTATAATCCGCACAAGAAGAAAGCGAATAGATATCCCTTAAGAGAAACAAAAGCAACAAACGTACTTACCGATCTGATGGATAAATATTGCTACACCGAAGACTAAGTGCAACACCCCAAACCCAGCCCAGACGTTATGGCCGAATCTGGTGTGTCACATTGAAATGTTTTAGCGGAAACCGTGTTTTCATTGAAAACCCTTTGTAAAATAAAAGAAACCTTAATTAACTTAAAGAAAACACACCTTTCAGTTGCAAAAACCTTGTTGAAACATTTGATTTAAGAAGACTTATAATTTAAAAATTTAATTGCAAAAACATAGAAAACATACTACAATTTAGAAAACCCATGTTCAACTTCTTGTAATTACATTAAAAATAATAGTAATTCAAGTAATAATAAAACAATGAAAACCTTATTACAATCTGGTCTGGAACATACTTAAAAAGAAGTAAAAACTTAAATGCTTGCAATAAAAAAGAAAAAAACCCAAGTCCAAATCATCTTGCTAGCTGGCCACCCAAAGTCCTTCCAAACATCAAACCTTCTACTGAGCATCACCTGAAAATAAAATAAAAGAGGGGGTGAGTTTTCGCAAACTCAGTATGTACAACCCTCGACAAAAACAAGCATTCAAAAAAAAAAACATCATTCATCAATCATGCAATGAAATCCCATCCAAATTATCCATCCGCTACACACCGGCTCCATCCCCCGTCACACCATGAGGGGATATAAATATCGACCCACCCAACCCACACACCATGGTAGCCTGGTTGCGAAACTACCTTCATTTACATATTGGGCTTTAAAAGCCGTCGGTGGATCCACGATTGTCAAGCAGCCATGTGATCCTCAAATACTTCCTCCGTTCCATAACTCCCAACCCATATGCAACCTAAGCAGAATATCATATGTATGCATGTCGCATCCACAAAACTTACATTCAACACCTAGGGGTATTTTGGTCATTTTTACCCTTAGGGGCATTTTCGATAATTTTCCCTTAATTACGGTTTTCACATATCTTGGCCCGTTAACAAGTCCCGTAAGCTAAGATGAATGAATACTATGCACCAGGTAGGATTCTAAAGAAGAGAAGGTGGGTCATTAAGACCGCTTAAGTATCAAGCTCTCCCTAGATCCAATCCTAGACATGCATTTACCTGTTGCCACACCTTAACCCTTTGCCTTGTCCACGGTCGCAATATATTAATTAATTCTTATATGGATATCATATACTAGGCCCAAAACCCCTTACAGAGCCCAATCAAATTCATATACCTGGATCTTGCCCATTAAACCCAATCATATTCATATGGCCCATTAGGCCCAAATTACCTGTATATGGCCTATTAGGCCCAAATCACATTAATATGGCCCGTTAGGCCCAGTCACATTCATATTCATGCTCACATACAAACTTTCTATCACATAGCATCAATTATCAATTTTTGCCAATTATGGGCCCAATAGCCCATCGGGCCCATTTAGCCCATTCCAGCCCATTTGGCCAGATCACAACCCAAGTCCACGGAATCGCCCGTGGACCTCAGGCAACCTATCAGTTTCCCTCTTACAAGTTTTTACGCACTCGCAAGACTACCGTAGCCAAACTTTACGACTTTTCGGCATTTCAACATTTCGGCTTTTCAGCTTTTCGGCTTTTACCGAATCATTGTCTGTGTGCAGTGTATGTACACACCTAGTAAGCAAGCATGATGCAATCTCATTAGCCCAAACCTACAATCGATATCACCCTTCAATTAATCGCATGCTTAATACTTATTTACTTAAAAATCGAAACCTCACCTTAACCTTACCTTGAGCCCAATCATTAATCGCTTTTTCCTTGATCACATATTTCCTAGATCAACACAGATCTTAACTATTAAAACCTGAATAATAAGTGACTCGTATCCAACACAAGTCTCCTTACCATAACTATGACCATTCGGCCACCTAAGCCAATGGGAGAAGATTACTTACCAAAACTGCAACACCTTAAGGAGCAATTCGGCAGAGAGCTAAAAACCAAGATCTGATACTAATTCCCTACCAAAGTTGATTAGAAAGAGTGAGGGATAATAATTGATACAAAACAAAGAAAAACTGATTGGGAGAGCAACACTTATACTAGATTCGGTCAAAAAGTATTCAGCCCTTAGAAGATTCGATTTTTCGGATTTCAAACTAAGTATGGTGAATAAGGTTTATTTGGTACAGATTAAAGAAGAGTAGTAGAAGAAATCGGCAAAAAAGATTGTGTAGAGGAGAATAGAATTCGGCAGAAGGAAAAGAAAGTAAAATAGAGGGTTTTCGGCTTTTTGGATCTTGAAGAGAAAAGGGTTTCTAGCAAGGGAAATTCGTCATTAACTTTTCAACCCTCCCGTTCGGCACCTATTTATAGCCCTATAGCCAAATTCTTCAAGCCCAAGCTCCCAATTCAGCACCACTTACTCCTCACTTCTCATCTCCTCGTTTTTGTCCCTGATAACCCCTTAATCCTTTCCTTAATTTTCTCTTTTGAACACTCCCATTGGAGTCCATCATCATGCCACTTCTGTCCATCTAGAAGGCCAAAATTAAATTCTAAAAAAATACTAAGCTAGGATTTGAACCTTGGACCCCCTTGCTAGTTACTAGCACCACCTCACTACACCTTATGTGGTGTCACTTAGCCACTCCAGCACAAGCTCTTTTTGTGTCCAATTGTTTCTTCATTTATTCAAAAGCCCACCTACTTGTCAGCCCTGATTCTTTTAATAATTAAATTATAATTACTTCTACCCCTTAAGTGGAACTCAACTTTAGCTAAGACCTACTAAAATTATCGCTTGGATAATAATATTAAACACAATTTTCATCAAAATAAAAAATAAAGGAATTTCAGGATTTCAGGATTTTTGGATTTCGGGATTTTTGGGGCGGTACAACTCTACCCCCTAAAAGAAATTTCGTCCTCGAAATTTACCTTGTTTAAACAGTTGAGGATATTGACGTCGCATAGCTTAAGTTACACCACTATGTTTCAGCTGCACATTCTATTTCTAATTTCTAAATAGATAGATCACACATTATGGATAAAGTACTTAACAATATTCTCTTCTAGAGCATCTTCGTCTTCTCGGCGACGAGCAGCATAAAACAAAGCTGGCTGCCTCGCCTCAGCATGGCCTGCATTTCCGCGTAGTACTCCATGTCCACGTCCATTGTCGTCACCACCCCTAGGCTACTCACGGCCTCTTGGCGGCAGCTGACCACCCCTTGGTGGCTGAGCACCAGCTTGGCCCACTACAGGCTCTCGACCTAACATTCGGGGTCAATCCTTGATCCTATGCTCCATAGACCCACAAGCTAAACAAGCTCCCATCCTCTTCCAACACTCACCTCCATGACCTTTTCCACAATGAGCACAACGTGGCACCCCTAGATTAGCAGCAGAGGCCCCTACTCTAACTGGCCCATTAACTCTGGCCCTATCCCTAGGCATCTGTCCAACACTCGGAGTCTCAGCCTCCCTTTTATTCCTACCCCTTTCTTCTTCCCGGTTTAAGCGCTCAATGCGCTTAACCTCCTCTGGTATCTTTTCTTTCTCCACCAACTCTGAGAAAACTCGTTCCCTTTGCAGAGCTATCAGTACCCTGAGGCTATCTCTAAGTCCATATTCAAACCTAATGCAACGCTAATACTCCGTTGCCACCATTACCCTTACATACCTACTAAGGCGTAAAAACTCCGCCTCATAGTCTGCCACTGATTTGTTTCCTTGGGTCAAGTTCAGGAACTCCTTCCTCCTAACATCCACATAGCTTGCACCCACATACTTCCCTTGGAATGTAGCTTTGGAAAACTCCCAGGTGACCCGCTCCGGCTGGGTGCCCTCTTTCACTGTCAGCCACCATTGGTAGGCTTCCTCCCTAAGTAGTGACACAGCTCCTTTTAGCTTTTGCTCCGGTGAATAATCTAGGTCCTCCATTATCCTTTTACTGGCCTCCAACCAATACTCCGCCACATTAAGAGCCACGCCAGCTATGCCCTTAAAGATCTCAGCCCCATTCGATCGAAGTCGCTCTAGAATGGATCCCCAATTTCCAGTGCTATTATTGGGCCCAGCGACCCTTTCTAAAATTCTCAGCATTGCCTGCGACAAGGCATCTTCTCCCGCAGCCCGATCATACTGTCTATTCCCAGCCACAGGTGAGGCCGGAGCCTCTTCTACTCCAACATTGGGCATATGGCCCGATGCCGAAGATTCAGCCCTAACACTTTCGGGCCTCGGCCACGGCCTCTTGCACCTCTTCTAGTACTCATCGTCAATTTGCGTATTATCTGAATTAAAAATTTTAAGAAGTTTTAGTTAGTTTAATAATTACACTGATGTTTTATGAAAATATTTAAAGAGAATATCTTTCTCAAAAATCCTCTACAGTTTCCAGATCCTACGGGCTTTAGTTCCATTCTAACCATCATCTAAAGTAGCCCTCTAACTATCTACTACATAACAATTTAAACAAACTTAAATAAAAGTACTTACTTGGTTCGATGTCAGAGACTCGGTTTGCCACTCACCAAGATTTTTCTTTTTCCAAAGCATCACGGTCCAAAATATATATATCTTTTTTAAAATCAAAATAATAAGTAGAAAAGAAACCAAATAAGAATAATAAGTCCCAATTCACAGCTCGAGTTTTGTAACCTGGGCTCTGATACCACTAAATGTAACACTCCAAACCTAGCCCAGACGTTATGGCCGAATCTGGTGTGTCACATTGAAGTGTTTTAGCGAAAACCAAATTTTCATTGAAAACCCTTTTAAATTAAAAGAAACCTTAATTAAATTAAAAAAACACACCTTTTAGTTACAAAAACCTTGTTGAAACATTTGCTAGAACCCCATTTTCTCATCGAGAGTTCTAGAAACAAACCAAGTAACCAACATCCAACCGATTAGAGAGGGAGAATTCGACACGTAAGGAGAGGAATTATTTGGTTATAATCCACACAAGAAGAAATCAAATAGATATCCCTTAAGAGAAATAAAAGAATCAAACGTATTTACCGATCTGATGGATAAATATTGCTACACCGAAGTCTAAGTCTAACACCCCAAACCCGACCCAGACATTATGGCCGAATCTGGTGTGTCACATTGAAGTATTTTAGCGAAAATCGTGTTTTCATTGAAAACCCTTCTTAAAATAAAAGAAACCTTAATTAACTTAAAAAAACACACCTTTCAGTTGCAAAAACCTTGTTGAAATATTTGATTTAAGAAGACTTATCATTTAAAAATTTAATTGCTGAAACGTAGAAAACATACTATAATTTAGAAAACCCATGTTCAACTTCTTGTAATTACATTGAAAATAATATTAATTCAAGTAATAATAACACAATGAAAACCTTATTACAATCTGGTCTGGAACATACTTAAAAAGAAGTAAAAACTTAAATGCTTGAAATAAAAAAAAAAACCCAAGTCCAAATCATCTTGCTAGCTGGCCACCCAGAGTCCTTCCAAACATCAAACCTTCTACTGAGCATCACCTGAAAATAAAATAAAAGAGGGGGTGAGTTTTCGCAAACTCAATGTGTACAACCCTCGACAAAAACAAGCATTCAAAAAAAACATCATTTATCAATCATGCAATGCAATCCCATCAAAATTATCCATCCGCTACACACCAGCTCCGTCCCTCGTCACACCATGTGGGGATATAAATATCGACCCACCCAACCCACACACCATGGTAGCCCGACTGCAAAACTACCTTCATTTACATATTGGGCTTTAAAAGCCGTCGGTGGATCCACGATTGTCAAGCAACCATGCGATCGTCATATACTTCCTCCGTTTCATAATTTCCAACCCATATGCAACTTAAGCAGAATATCATATGTATGCATGTCGCATCCACAAAACTTACATTCAACACCTAGGGGTATTTTGGTCATTTTGTCCCTTAGGGGCATTTCGATAATTTTCCCTTAATTACGGCTTTCACTTATCTTAGCCCGTTAACAAGTCCCGTAAGCTAAGATGAACGAATACTATGCACAAAGTAGGACTCTAGAGAAGAGGAGGTGGGTCATTAAGACCCCTTAAGTACCAAGCTCTCCCTAAATCCAATCCTAGACATCCATATACCTGTTGCCACACCTTAACCCTTTGACTTGTCGACGGTCGCAATATATTAATTAACTCTTATGTGGATATCATATACTAGGCCCAGAACCCCTTACAGAGCTCAATCAAATTCACACACCAAGATCTGGCCCATTAAGTCTAATCATATTCATATGGCCCATTAGGCCCAAATTACCTGTATATGGCCTATTTGGCCCAAATCACATTTATATGGCCCATTTGGCCCAAATCACATTTATATGGCCTGTTAGGCCCAGTCACATTCATATTCATGCTCACATACAAACTTTCTATCACATAACATCACTTATTAATTTTTGCCTATTATGGGCCCAAAAACCCATCGAGCTCATTTAGCCCATTCCAGCCCATTTGGCCAGATCACAACCCATGTCCACGAAATCGCTCGGGGGCCTCAGGCAACCTATCGATTTCCCCCTTATGAGTTTTTCTGCACTCACAAGACTACCGTAGCCAAACTTTCGGCTTTTCGGCTATTCAGCTTTTTAGCGTTTGCTGAATCATTGTGCGTGTGCAGCGTATGTACACACCTGGTAAGCAATCGTGATGCGATCTGCTTAGCCCAAACCTACAATTGATATCACCCTTCAATTAATCGCATGCTTAATACTTATTTACTCAAAAACTGAAACCTCACCTTAACCTTACCTTGAGTCCAATCCTTAATCGTTTTTTCCTTGATCACATATTTCCTAGATCTGCACAAATCTTAACTATTAAAACCTGAATAATAGGTGAATCATATCCAACAAAAGTCTCCTTACCATAACTATGACCATTCGGCCACCTTAGCCAATGGAAGAAAATTACTTACCAAAACCGCAACACCTTAAGGAGCAATTCGGCAGAGAGCTAAAAACCAAGATCCGATACTAATTCCCTACCAAAGATGATTAGAAAGAGTGAGGGATAACAATTGATACTAAACAAAGAAAAACCGATTGGAAGAGCAACACTTACACTAGATATAGTCAAAAAGTATTCGGCCCTTAGAAGATTCAATTTTTCGGCTTTTCAAACTAAGTATGGTGAATAAGGTTTATTTGGTACAGATTAAAAAAGAAGATTAGTTGAATAAATCGACAAAAAAGATTGTGTAGAGGAGAATAGAAATCGGCAGAAGGAAAAGAAAGTAAAATAGAGGGCTTTCGGCTTTTTGGATCTTAAAGAGAAAAGGGTTTCTGGCATAAAGTGAAGGGATATTCATTATTAACTTCTCAACCCTCCCATTCGGCACCCATTTATAGCCCTATAGCCGAATTCTTCAAGCCCAAGTTCCCAATTTAGCTCTACTTACTCTTCACTTCTCATCTCCTCATTTTTCTCTCTGATAACCCCTTGATCCTTTCCTTAATTTTCTCTTCTGAACACTCCCCTTGGAGTCCATCTTCATGCCACTTCCATCCTTCTAGAAGGCCAAAATTAAATTCTAAAAAATACTAAGCTAGGATTTGAACCTTAGACCCCCTTGCTAGCTACTAGCGCCACCTCACTACCCCTTATGTGGCGTCACTTAGCCACTCCACCACAGGCTCATTTTGTGTCCAATTGTTTCTTCATTTATTCAAAAGCCCACCTACTTGTCAGCCTTTATTCTTTTAATAATTAAATTATAATTTCTTCTACCCCTTAATTGGAACTCAACCTTAGCTAAGACCTACTAAAATTATCGCTTGGATAAGAATATTAAATAAAATTTTCATCAAAATAAAAAATAAAGGATATTTGGGATTTTGGGATTTTTGGATTTCAAAATTTTTGGATCTCGAGATTTTTGGGGCGGTACAACTCTACCCCCCTAAAAGAAATTTCGTCCTCGAAATTTACCTTGTTTAAACAGTTGAGAATATTGACGTCGCATTGCTTAAGTTACACCACTACGCTTCTGCTGTGCACTCTATTTTTAATTTTAAAATAGATAGATCGCACACTATGGTTAAAGTACTTACCAGTATTCGCTTTTGGAGCATCTTTGTCTTCCCGGGGAAGAGCAGCATAAACTAAAGCTGGCTGCCTCGCCTTAGCATGGCCTGCATTTTCGCCTAGTACTCCAAGTCCACGTCTATTGTCGTCACCACCCCTGGCCTGCTCACGGCCCCTTGGCGATAGTTGACCACTCCTTGGTGGCTGAGCACCAACTTGGCCCACTACTGGCTCTCGACTTAACACTCGGGGACAATCCTTGATCCTATGCTCCATAGACCCACAAGCTAAGCAAGCTCCCATCCTATTCCAACACTCACCTACATGACCTTTCCCACAATCAGCAGAACGTGGCACCCTCTAGATTAGTAGCAGGGGGCCCTACTCTAACTGGTCCATTAACTCTGGCCCTATCCCTAGGCATCTGTCCAACACCCGGAGTTTCAGCCTCCTTTTTATTCCTACCCCTTTCTTCTTCCCGGTTTAAGCGCTCAGTGCGCTTAACCTCCTCCGCTATCTTTACTTTCTCTACCAACTCCGAGAAAACTCGTTCCCTTTGCGGAGTTGTCACTACCTTGAGGCTATCTCTAAGTCCATCCTCAAACCTAACGTAACGCTCATACTCCGTTGCCACCAGTACCCTTACATACCTACTAAGGCGTAGAAACTCCGCCATATACTCTGCCACTGATTTGTTCCTTGGGTCAAGTTTAGGAACTCTTTCCTCCTAACACCCACATAGCTTGCACCCACATACTTCCCTTGGAATGCAGCTTTGGAAAACTCCCAGGTGACCTGCTCCGATTGGGAGCCCTCTTTCACTGTCAGCCACCACTGGTAGGCTTCCTCCCTAAGTAGTGACACGACTCCTTTTAGCTTTTCCTCCGGTGAACAATCTAGGTCCTCCATTATCCTTTCAGTGGCCTCCAACCAATACTCCGCCACGTTGGAGCCACGCCAACTATGCCCTTAAAGATCTCAGCCCCATTCGATCGAAGTCGCTCCAGAATGGTTCCCCAATTTCTATTGCCATTGTTGGGCCCAGCGACCCTTTCCAAAATTCTCAGCATTACCTGCGACAATGCATCTTCTTTCGTGGCCCGATCATACTATCTATTCCCAGCCATAGGTGAGGGATTCAGCCCTAACACTTCCGCGGCCTCGGCCACGGCCTCTTGCAACTCTTCTAGCACTCATCGTCTATTCGTGTATTATCTGAATTAGAAATTTTATGAAGTTTTAGTTAGTTTAATAATTACACTGGTGTTTTATGAAAATATTTAAAGAGAAGATCGTTTTCAAAAATCCTCTACAGTTTCTAGATACTACGGGTTTTAGTTCCATCCTAACCATCATCTAAAGTAGCCCTCTAGCTATCTACTGCATAACAATTTAAATAAACTTAAATAAAAGTACTTATTTGGTTCGATGTCAGAGACTCGGTGTGCCGCTTAGCAAGATTTCTCTTTTTCTAAAACATCACGATTCAAAATATATATATTTTTTAAAATCGAAATAATAAGTAGAAAAGAAACCAAATAATAATAAGGCCAAATTTACAGCCCGAGTTTTGCAATCTGGGCTCTAATACCACTAAATGTAACACCCCAAACCCGGCCCAGACGTTATGACCTAATCAGCTGTGTCACATTGAAGTGTTTTAGCGAAAATCATATTTTCATTAAAAAGCCTTCTTAAAATAAAAGAAACCTTAATTAACTTAAAAAAAAACCCACCTTTTAGTTGCAAAAACCTTTTTGAAACATTTGCTAGAACCCCCTTTTCTCATCGAGAGTTCTAGAAACAAACCAAGTAAACAACATCCGAATGATAAGAGAGAGAGAATTTGGCATGTGAGGAGAGAAATTATTTGGATATAATCCGTACAAGAAGAAAGCGAATAGATATCCCTTAAAAGAAATAAAAGAAACAAACGTACTTACTGATCTGATGGATAAATATTGCTACACCGAAGTCTAAGTGTAACACCCCAAACCCGGCCCAGACGTTATGGCCGAATCTGGTGTGTCACATTGAAGTGTTTTAGCAAAAAACGTGTTTTCATTGAAAATCCTTCTTAAAATAAAAGAAACCTTAATTAACTTAAAAAAAACACACCTTTCAGTTGCAAAAACCTTGTTGAAACATTTGATTTAAGAAGAATTATCATTTAAAAATTTAATTGCAGAAACGTAGAAAACATATTATAATTTAGATAACCCATGTTCATGTTCTTTTAATTACATTGAAAATAATAGTAATTCAAGTAATAATAACACAATGAAAACCTTATTACAATCTAGTCTGGAACATACTTGAGAAGAAGTAAAAACTTAAATGCTTGAAATAAAAAAGAAAAAAACCCAAGTCCAAATCATCTTACTAGCTGGCCACCCAAAGTCCTTCCAAACATCAAACCTTCTACTGAGCATCACCTGAAAATAAAATAAAAGAGGGGGTGAGTTTTCGCAAACTCAGTGTGTACAACCCTCGACAAAAACAAGCATTCAAAAAAAAAATCATTCATCAATCATGCAATGAAATCCCATCCAAATTATCCATCCGCTACACACCGGCTCCATCCCCCGTCACACCATGTGGGGATATAAATATCGACCCACCCAACTCACACACCATGGTAGCCTGGTTGCGAAACTACCTTCATTTACATATTGGGCTTTAAAAGCTGTCGGTGGATCCACGATTGTCAAGCAACTATGCAATCCTCATATACTTCCTCCGTTCCATAATTCCCAACCCATATGCAACCTAAGATAAATATCATATGTATGCATGTCGCATCCACAAAACTTACATTTAACACCTAGGGGTATTTTGGTCATTTTTGCCCTTAGGGGCATTTCAGTAATTTTCCCTTAATTACGATTTTCACTTATCTTGGGCCGTTATCAAGCAACCATGCGATCGTCTTATACTTCCTCCATTCTATAGTTCCCAACCCATATGCAACCTAAGCAGAATATCACATATATACATGTCGCATCCACAAAACTTACATTCAACACTTAGGGGTATTTTGGTTATTTTCCCTTAATTACAGTTTTCACTTTTCTTGGCCCGTTAACAAGTCCCCTGAGCTAAGATGAATGAATACTATGCACCAGGTAGGGTTCTAGAGAAGAGAAGGTGGGTCATTAAGACCGCTTAAGTACCAAGCTCTCCCTAGATCTAATCCTAGGCATGCATATACCTGTTGCCACACCATAACCCTTTAACTTGTCCACAGTCGCAATATATTAATTAAGTCTTATGTGGATATCATATACTAGGCCCAAAACCCCTTACAGAGCCCAATCAAATTTACATACCTGGCTCTGGCCCATTAAGCCCAATCATATTCATATGGCCCATTAGGCCCAAATTACTTGTATATGGCCCATTTGGCCAAAATCACATTTATATGGCACGTTAGGCCCATTCACATTCATATTCATGATCACATACAAACTTTCTATCACATAGCATCAGTTATCAATTTTTGCCTATTATGGGCCCAACAGCCCATCGGGCCCATTTAGCCCATTCCAGCCCATTTGGCCAGATCACAACCCAAGTCCACGGAATCACCCGTGGGCCTCATGTAACCTATCAGTTTCTCGCTTACGAGTTTTTGCGCACTCTTAAGACTACCGTAGCCAAACTTTCGGCTTTTCGGTATTTTAGCTTTTTGGCTTTTCAGCTTTTCGACTTTTACCGAATCATTGTGTGTGTGTAGTGTATGTACACACCTGGTAAGCAAGCGTGATGCGATCTCCTTAGCCCAAACCTATAATCGGTATCACCCTTCAATTAATCGCATGCTTAATACTTATTTACTCAAAAACTGAAACCTCACATTAAGCTTACCTTGAGCCCAATCCTTAATCGCTTTTTCGTTGATCACGTATTTCTTAGATCTACACAAATCTTAACTATTAAAACTCGAATAATAGGTGAATCGTATCCAACACAAGTCTCCTTACCATAACTATGACCATTCGGCCACCTTAGCCAATGGGAGAAGATTACTTACCAAAATCGCAACACCTTAAGGAGCAATTCGACAGAGAGCTAAAAACCAAGATCCGATACTAATTCCCTACCAAAGTTGATTAGAAAGAGTGAGGGACAATAATTGATACTGAACAAAGAAAAATCGATTGGAAGAGCAACACTTACACTAGTTTCGGTCAAAAAGTATTCAGCCCTTAGAAGATTCGATTTTTCGACTTTTCAAACTAAGTATGGTGAATAAGGTTTTTTTGGTACAGATTAAAGAAGAATAGTAGTAGAAGAAATCGGGAAAAAAGATTGTGTAGAGGAGAATAGAAATCTGTAGTAAGAAAAGTAAGTAAAATAAAGGGTTTTCAGCTTTCTGGATCTTGAAGAGAAAAGGGTTTCTGGCACAAAGTGAAGGGAAATTCGTCATTAACCTCTCAACCCTCCCATTCGGCACCTATTTATAGCCCTATAGCCGAATTCTTCAAGCCCAAGTTCCCAATTCAGCTCCACTTACTCCTCACTTCTCATTTCCTCGTTTTTCTCCCTGATAACCCCTTGATCCTTTCCTTAATTTTCTATTTTGAACACTCCCCTTGGAGTCCATCTTCACGCCACTTCCATCCTTCTAGAAGGCCAAAATTAAATTCTAAAAAATACTAAGCTAGGATTTGAACCTTGGACCCCCTTGCTAACTACTAGCGCCACGTCACTACACCTTATGCGGCGTCACTTAGCCACTCCACCACAAGCTCTTTTTGTGTCCAATTGTTTCTTCATTTATTCAAAAGCCCACCTACTTGTCAGCCCTGATTCTTTTAATAATTAAATTATAATTTCGTCTACCCCTTAATTTGAACTCAACCTTAGCTAAGACCTACTAAAACTATCCTTTGGATAAGAATATTAAACACAATTTTCATCAAAATCAAAAATAAAAGAAATTCGAGATTTTGGGATTTTAGGATTTTGGGATTTTTGGGGCAGAACAACTCTACGCCCTTAAAAGAAATTTCATCCTCGAAATTTACCTTGTTTAAACAATTGAGGATATTTACGTCGCATCGCTTAAGTTACACCACTACGCTTCTGCTGCTCACTCTATTCCTAATTTCAAAATAGATAGATCACACACTATGGATACAGTACTTACTAGTATTCGCTTCTGGAGCATCTTCGTCTTCTCGGTGACGAGCAGCATAAACCAAAGCTGGCCGCCTCGCCTCAGCATTGCCTGCATTTCTGCTTAGTACTCCACGTCCACGTCCATTGTCGTCACCACCCCTAGCCTGCTCACGGCCCCTTGGTGGCTGAGCTCCAGCTTGGCCCACTACTAGCTTTGGACCTAACATTCAGGGGAAATCCTTGATCCTATGCTCCAAAGACCCACAAGCTAAACAAGCTCCCATCCTCTTCCAACACTCACCTCCATGACCCTTCCCGCAATCAGCACAACGTGCCACCCCTAGATTAGTAGCAGAGGCCCCTATCCTAACTGGCCCATTAACTCTGGCCCTAACCTTAGGCATCTGTCCAACACCCAGAGCCTCAGCCTCCTTTTTATTCCTACCCCTTTCTTCTTCCCCGTTTAAGCGCTCAGTGCGCTTAACCTCCTCTGCTATCTTTGCTTTCTTCACCAACTCCGAGAAAACTCGTTCCCTTTGCGGAGCTATCAGTACCCTGAGGCTATCTCTAAGTCTATCCTCAAACCTAACGCAACGCTCATACTCTGCTGCCACCATTACCCTTACATACCTATTAAGGCGTAGAAACTCTGCCTCATACTCTGCCACCGATTTGTTTCATTGGGTCAAGCTTAGGAACTCCTTCCTCCTAACATCCACATAGCTTTTACCCACATACTTCCCTTGGAATGCAGCTTTGGAAAACTCCCAAGTAACTTGTTTCGGTTGGCTGACCTCTTTCACTATCAGCCACCACTGGTAGGCTTCCTCCCTAAGTAGTGACACGACTCCTTTTAGCTTTTGCTCCGATGAACAATCTAGGTCCTCCATTATCCTTTCAGTGGCCTCCAACCAATACTCCACCACGTTAGAAGCCATGCCAGCTATGCCTTTAAAGATCTCAGCCCCATTCGATCGAAGTCGCTCCAGAATGGATCCCCAATTTCTAGTGCCATTGTTGGGCCCAACGACCCTTTCCAAAATTCTCAGCATTGCCTGCGACAATGCATCTTCTCTTGCGGCGCGATAATACTGTCTATTCCCAGCCACAGGTGAGGCCGGAGCCTCTTCTACTCCAACATCGGGCATATGGCCCATTGCCGACGATTTAGCCCTAACACTTCCACGGCCTCGGCCACGGCCTCTTACACCTCTTCTAGCACTCATCGTCGATTCTTGTATTATCTATATTAGAAATTTTATGAAGTTTTAGTTAGTTTTATAATTACACCGTTGTTTTATGAAAATATTTAAAGAGAATATCGTTCTAAAATATCCTCTACAGTTTCCAAATCCTACGGGCTTTAGTTCCATTCTAACCATCATCTAAAGTAGCCCTCTAACTATATACTGCATAAAATTTTAAACAAACTTAAATAAAAGTACTTACTTGGTTCGATGTCAGAGACTCGGTGTGCCGCTCAGCAAGATTTCTGTTTTTCCAAAGCATCACGATCTAAAATATATATATTTTAAAATCCAAATAATAAGTAGAAATGAAACCAAATAATAATAAGGTCCAATTCACAGCCCGAGTTTTGCAACCTGGGCTCTGATACCACTAAATGTAACACCCCAAACTAAGCCTAGACGTTATGGTCGAATCTCGTGTGTCACATTGAAGTGTTTTAGCGAAAATCATATTTTCATTAAAAAGCCTTCTTAAAATAAAAGAAACCTTAATTAACTTAAAAAAAACACAGCTTTTAGTTGCAAAAACCTTGTTGAAACATTTGCTAGAACCCTATTTTCTTATCGAGAGTTCTAGAAACAAACTAAGTAAACAACATCCGAACGATAAGAGAGGGAGAATTCGGCACGTGAGGAGAGGAATTATTTGGTTATAATCCGCACAAGAAGAAAGCGAATAGATTTCCCTTAAGAGAAATAAAAGAAACAAACGTACTTCCCGATCTGATGGATAAATATTGCTACACCGAAGTCTAAGTGTAACACCCCAAACCCAGCCCAGATGTTATGGTCGAATCTGGTGTGTCACATTGAAGTGTTTTAGCAAAAATCGTGTTTTATCGAAAACCCTTCTTAAAATAAAAGAAACCTTAATTAACTTAAAAAAAACACACCTTTCAGTTGCAAAAACCTTGTTGAAACATTTGATTTAAGAAAACTTATCATTTAAAAATTTAATTGTTGAAACGTAGAAAACATACTATAATTTAGAAAACCCATGTTCAACTTCTTGTAATTACATTGAAAATAATATTAATTCAAGTAATAATAACACAATGAAAACCTTATTACAATTTGGGTTGAAACATACTTAAAAAGAAGTAAAAACTTAAATACTTGAAATAAAAAAAAACCCAAGTCCAAATCATCTTGCTAGCTGGCCACCTAGAGTCCTTCCAAACATCAAACCTTCTACTGAGCATCACTTGAAAATAAAATAAAAGAGGGGGTGAGTTTTCACAAACTCAGTGTGTACAACCCTTGACAAAAACAAGAACTCAAAAAAAAAACATCATTCATTAATCATGCAATGCAATCCCATCCAAATTACCCATCCGCTACACTCCATCGTAGCCCGGTTGCGGAACTACCTTCATTTACATATTGGGCTATAAAAGCCGTCGGTGGATCCACGATTGTCAAGCAACCATGCGATCCTCATACCCTTCCTCCGTTCCATAATTCCCAACCCATATGCAACCTAAGCAAAATATCATATGTATGCATGTCGCATCCACAAAACTTACATTTAACACTTAGGGGTATTTTGGTCATTTTTGCTCTTAGGGGTATTTCAGTAATTTTCCTTTAATTACGATTTTCACTTATCTTGGCCCGTTAACAAGTCCCGTGAGATAAGATGAATGAATACTATGCACCAGGTAGGATTCTAGAGAAGAGGAGGTGGGTCATTAAGACCGCTTAAGTACCAAGCTCTCCCTAGATCCAATCCTAGACATGCATATACCCATTGCCACACCTTAACCCTTTGACTTGTCCACAGCCGAAATATATTAATTAAGTCTTATGTGGATATCATATAGTAGGCCCAAAACCCTTAAAGAGCCCAATCAAATTCACATACCTGGATCTGACCCATTAAGCCCAATCATATTCATATGGCCCATTAGGCCCAAATTACCAGTATATGGCCCATTAGGCCCAAATCACATTTATATGGCCCGTTAGGCCCAGTCACATTCATATTCATGCTCACATACAAACTTTCTACCACATAGCATCAATTATCAATTTTTGCCTATTATGGGCCCAACAGCCCATCGGGCCCATTTAGCCCATTCCAACCCATTTGGCCAGATCATAACCCAAGTCCACGGAATCGCCCGTGGGCCTCAGGAAACCTATCAGTTTCCCCCTTTTGAGTTTTTGTGCACTCGCAAGACTACTGTAGCCAAACTTCCGGCTTTTCAGCTTTTCAACTTTTTGGCTTTTGCTGAATCATTGTGTGTGTGCAGTGTATGTACACACCTGGTAAGCAAGCGTGATGCAATCTCCTTAGCCCAAACCTACAATCGATATCACCCTTCAATTAATCGCATGCTTAATACTTATTTACTCAAAAATCGAAACCTCACCTTAACCTTACCTTGAGCCCAATCCCTAATCGCTTTTTCTTTGATCACGTATTTCCTAGATCTACACAAATCTTAACTATTAAAACCTGAATAATAGGTGACTCATATCCAACGCAAGTCTACTTACCATAACTATGACCATTCGACCACCATAGCAAATGGGAGAAGATTAATTACCAAAACCGCAACACCTTAAGGAGTAATTCGGCAGAGAGCTAAAAACCAAGATCCGATACTAATTCCCTACCAAAGTTGATTAGAAAGAGTGAGGGACAATAATCGATACTAAACAAAGAAAAATTTATTGGAAGAGCAACACTTACACTATATTCGGTCAAAAAGTATTCGACCCTTAGAAGATTTGATTTTTCGGCTTTTCAAACTAAGTATGGTGAATAAGGTTTATTTTGTACAGATTAAAGAAAAAGTGAAGTAGAAGAAATCGGCAAAGAAGATTGTGTAGAGAAGAATAGAAATCGGCAGAAAGAAAAGAAAGTAAAATAGAGGGTTTTCAACTTTTTGGATCTTGAAGGGAAAACGGTTTCTAGCACAAAGTGAAGGGAAATTCGTCATTAACTTCTCAACCCTCCCATTCGAGACCTATTTATTGCCCTATATCTGAATTCTTCATGCCCAAGTTCCCAATTCAGCTCCACTTACTCCTCACTTCTCATCTTCTCATTTTTCTCCCTGATAACCTCTTGATCATTTTCTTAATTTTCTCTTTTGAACACTCCCCTTGGAGTCCATCTTCACACCACTTCCATCCTTCTAGAAGGCCAAAATTAAATTCTAAAAAATACTAAGCTAGGATTCGAACCTTGGACCCCCTTGCTAGCTACTAACGCCACCTCACTACACCTTATGTGGCGTCACTTAGCCACTCCACCACAGGCTCTTTTTGTGTCCAACTGTTTCTTCATTTATTCAAAAGCCCACCTACTTGTCAGCCCTGATTCTTTTAATAATTAAATTATAATTTCTTCTACCCCTTAATTCGAACTCAACCTCAGCTAAGACCTACTAAAATTATCGCTTGGATAAGAATATTAAACACAATTTTCATCAAAATTGAAAATAAAAGAAATTCGAGATTTCAGGATTTTTGGATTTCGGGATTTTTGGGGCGTTACACTGAGTAAGAGAGAGGAAAAAGTTAAATTGGTCCACGGTCTAAGACTACCAAACAAACGACAGAGTAGAGCCAGAAAGGGAATACATACATTCAGTTTACAACAGAAGAAGAAAGATCTAAATAGTTGGCTACTAAAGATAACCTGAAAAAAAATAAAGGTGAGGGAACCATTGCAATCGGCCAAGGGTGAGAGAGGAGGAGAAAGAGAAGGGAGTACGACTGTTGAAAGAGAAGAAAAAAAGAGTAAGGGTATTCGGCCAAGTCTTGGAAAATAGAAGGGAGTTAGGAGCACAAGAGTGATTTAGCAAGACTAAAAGAATTTGGGTTCGGCAAACAAAGAAATTGAGAAGAAGGGAAAAGAAATAATATCGAAGGTACTCAAAATCGAGAGGGAACCAAAAATACAACACGCATGAAAGAGAGGAAAAACAAAGAAAACCCCAAATAATCAATGCTATTTCGACTTTAGCACCTAAAATCACCAAAACCCGAATACTCTAAACTACCTAAGCAAATTCGGCACATGAGCACCCTACTTTTGGCAACAACCCTCCCCATTTCAAAGTCCCTGATTTCCTTCTTGAATTAAGCCACCAACCAAGTTTGAGTTATAATCAAACTCCTTCATCCAAATCCTCTTCCCTTGAAACACTCATGACCAATTTAAATTCCCCATCAACAGCATTTTACTCAAACACCACCACCTCATAACACAATTGGCAAAAATAAACACTTCATTGAGAAATCCAAGATTTGAACCCCCATCCTCATTGCCACACTTGTAACGCCACTTCCACTAGACCACTTTCTTTCTTGTGTCGCATTTCCACCACAACCATTTATAAAGCCTGCTTGCTAGAGCTAGGGATCACTTAAGGGCAAAATGAAAAATTTTGTAAAAGCCAGGGCCTGAACTCAGGACTTCTGAGGCACTCCCAAACACTCCCAATTCACTTAACCAACACACCAACCACACAATTGTGATATTTCCTGCACACATAAACTTTTATGTGCAACTTCCTACCGGCTCCCATGCACAAGGTCAAATCCTACTAGGCCTAAATTCAGGGCCTTACAATTCACCCCTCCTTAAAGAAATTTTGTCCCCGAAATTTCCAACTAATAGGGTAGTCGTGTAACAACTACACCACTACATTGCTGCTACGCACTCTGATCCTAATATTACTTATACACTGTATCTAGAACTTGAAACCTCACATACACACATCCAACACACCTAACCAATAAAGCAAGCAAATAGATATCACACATGCATACAATTTCTATAACCAAATCATCATATTCAAACATCCAAAATAAATACCAAATCTAAATACAGTCCAAAATCTAATGAAACTACAGTATTTCTATCTACTGCATTTCAGTGAAAACAAGCAATAGTTTTAGAATGACTTACAGAATCAGCGCCGGAGACTCGGTAAACCACACTTTCAAGAAAACATTCAGAAATAAAGAAACATTTTGAATACTCCAAATCTTTTCAAACTCTTTGAAACAAGTTTTTTAGATCTTCAAATTTTAAACCCAATCCACAGCTGAGTTTTGCAACCTGGATCTGATACCACTAAAAGAAGAACCCTAAACCCGGCCTAGACGTTATGGCCAAATCTAGCGGTGTCATATTGAAGAGTTTTTTGAAATCGTGATTTCATTGAAAAACCCTTCTTACTATTTAAAACTTGTGTAAATCTTAGTTTGTGTTCATTAAATTTCAAAACGTGGTTCATTGAAAAGTTAATCACTTTTAAAAATGATATTAATTTTGTTGAAAATCTCTTACAGTTGCGGAAGCTAATTTAAATTAAAGAAGTTTAAAACATATGTTTCTGAAAATAGTAACTGGTTTGAAAACTCTTCTTTTCCTAGACTAGCAGTTTAAAGTGAGTAATCAAAAGCCCAATTAAAAGTAAATCCCACAAATGGTCTTACTAAATCCCACAAATGGTCTTACTACAAATAAGAAATCCAAAATAAAAAATACAAGTAATTTAACGTAGCAGTAAGAGCAGTCGTGTGGCAATCTTCGAGTCATTCGTAGCTCCGATCCGCCTAACACTGGGGACTACCTATATAGTTAAAAATGGGGTGAGTTTAACTAAGTGTGTAATCCTCTCCTAATATAAAAATAGTCACTCATATAAACAGTATACAGAAGTAGTCTGGGTCTGATAAACTGTCACTTATACATATTTTTACCCCATACTTAGCGCATTTCATGGATGATTTTTCCTTAGAATTGGTGAATTCGATGCTTCTAATGCCTTAATTTCATGTTTTATACTTAGGTGAGCTTAGGAGAGTAAAAGGAATGAGAAACTGGCCAAAAATGGAGAAAATGGGCCAACATACGAAATCAACACGGCCTGGACTTCCTTACACGGGTAAACCACACGGCCATGTCGATTTGGTAGAATAGAAGCACGGCTCACATGGGTACACCACACGGCCGTGCCATTCTAACAGGCTTGACCACGGCCTAAAGTAATCGTACACGGGCGTGTCCCTACCGAGGCCAAGTTGAGTCCAATTCGAAAAAGGCTAATTTTGAAGGCTTTTAGGCATTCTAAAGCCTATAAATACACCTTAAAGGAGGAGAAAATGGGATACAGAGAGGAGGAAGCAAGGAATTACTCGAAGGAAGCCGATTGATCCATCTTAGAAGCCAGATTCATCCTCAAGACTGAAGATCTCCCCTCAATTTCCCTTCAGGAGTTTTGGGTTTTCTTTATGTTTTATATTCATTATTCTTCTGAGATGTTTTCCCTTTTCATTATGAACTAAATCCCCTAAATACCTAAGGGGGATGAAACCTAAGACGAATCTTGTTATTATTTTCTGAATTGTATGATAAATATTTGACTTGTTCTTAATTATGTGTTCTTAATTCTTGTTTTTATATTCCAGGATATTGATTCAAGTTAAGCTCTTATACAGAGGAGGAATAGACCCTATCTAAGAGTACATTTGTCTTAATTAAGCGGAGTTGATTGCGCGCCTAGAGATAGGGTGACAAGATTTTGCTGGATTAGGGTGAAACCTAATAAGGGGATCCATAGATCGAGTTAATACAACCCTAGGAAGTTAATTAGAATGAGATTTCAATTATTCAACCTAGGGTTGACGTTGTTATTCTCGAGAGAGATAATAATATAACTTAGAGATCTCTACGGAACAAGTTAAATGAATAAATCGTCCGATTCGGAGTCAGGGTAACAAGTAAAGTCTAGGTGGGTTCTTTCTTAGGTATTGTCTTAATTCAATAGTTTTCCAAAATTAATCCCGCAATTCTATTTTCTGTGAGTTCTTAGTTTAGTTAATTAGTTAGTTAAAACAAACCCCCTTATTCTTAGGCTAGATAATAAAAAGACAGTCATTACTAGTACTTTTAGTTCTTTTGGGTTCGACAATCAGGTCTTCCTAAAACTATACTACTGTTCGATAGGTACACTTGCCTACATCGTGATAATAACTTGTTTCAAGAACGATTAATTATAAATATTTAAAACCTGTCACAAAATAAGACGATCAAGTTTTTGGCGCCGTTGCCGGGGAACTAAGATATTAGGAAAACTCAATTTTTATTACTTTAGCCATTTATTTTCCTTGCAAGTTAATTTTATTTTATTATTATTATTTATTAATTTACTTTTTCTTTCTTTTGGTAGGTTTTTATAGTTTATGAGCAGAACAAACCCGTTAGGACCACTACTTTTTGATGAAGAAATCGATTGGACAGTTTGCAGAAACTGAAGAGAAATAAAGCAAAGCCTAAGATACATAGAGGAAGAGCAAGAGGACGATATACAAGCCACAACCGAGGAGATGGCTAAAAATCAGAAAAACCTAATACCTCCTGCGATTGCTGTTAATCCAGTAAATCAGAATTCTGCTCCATGCACTATGTATGATTATGTTAAACCTTCTTTAACAGGAACTGAATTGAGTATAGTTAGACCTGCTATTGCTGCGAATAATTTTGAACTAAAACCTAACACTATTCAAATGATACAGCAATTTGTTCAGTTTGATGGTTTGTAGGATGAGGATCCAAACACTCACTTGGCAAATTTCCTAGAATTCTGCGATACATTTAAAATTAATGGTATTTCTGATGATGCCATACGTCTTCGGTTGTTTCTCTTTTCATTGAGGAACAAAGCTAAATAGTGGTTGAGCTCGTTACCACAAGGGTCAATTACTACTTGGGAACAAATGACTGAAAAGTTCTTATTAAAATATTTTCTGTAAGCTAAAACGGCTAAATTACGTAATGATATCTCTTCTTTTGTGCAGATGGATTTAGAGACACTCTACGATGCATGGGAGAGATACAAGGATCTTTTACAAAGATGCCCTCACCATGGGTTACAACTCTGGCTACAGGTTCAAACCTTTCATAATGGCCTGAATCCTTCGACTCGACAATTGACTATCAACAATAAAACACTTGAAGCTGCCTATGAATTTACAGAGGAGATGTCACTGAATAACTATCAGTGGCAAGTCATGAGGACAAAACCAACGAAAACAGCCGATGTTTATAACGTCGACTCGGTCACCATGCTCTCTAATCAGGTAGAACTCCTGAATAAGAAAATTGATGGTTTTCTTAGTTCTGCACAGGTTCACCCAGTAATGCAGTGTGAAGCAAATAGAGGTGGATCGAGCAGTTCAGAATACCCGCCATATGGTCACAACATGGACAACGAGCAGTTAAATTACATGGGTAACAATCCTCGATCTCAAAACAATCCTTATAGTAACACTTACAATGCAGGTTGGAGGAACCATGCAAATTTCTCATGCGAGGCCAAGCAATCAGAGACCCCCTCCAGGCTTCCAACAACTACTCTACCAACAAGAGAAGAAGCCGAACCTTGAAGACATGATCACAAATTTTATATCAGTGTCAGAAACTCATTTTTAGAATACTGAGACAACACTTAAGAATCAACAAGCACCGATCCAAGGGCTCGAAACTCAGATTGGACAGCTTGCCAAGTTGATTTTTGAACAAACACAAGGTAGCTTGCCAAGCAACATAGAATCGAATCCAAGGGAGCAACTCAACGCGATTACTAGTCAAGATGAGGAAAGGTTAGTCACACCTGAACCTGAACCAAGGCAAGATACTGAGATAAGCAAAGGTAAAGGTGAGATATACCATAAAAAACAGAAACCGGTAAGTACAGAATACAAACCTCATGTTCCATACCCTTACGTGACAAGAAAAGACCGCTCAGATGAACAATTTGGTAAATTTCTTAAACTCTTAAAAAAATTACACATAACTTACCCTTTATTGAAGCTCTATCACAGATGCCAAACGCAATGAAATTTTTAAATGAGCTTTTAGCAAATAAGCAGAAGTTGGATGAAGCATCGCATGTCGAGCTAAACGCAGTTTGCTCAGCTATTTTACAGAATAAGCTACCCAACAAATTAAAAGATCCAGGGAGTTTTACAATTCCTTGCTTAATTGGTAGTTTAGATGTTAATAATGGATTAGCTGATTTAGGGGCTAGTATTAACATCATGCCCTACAAAATGTTCAAACAATTAGGTCTTGGGAAACCCAAGCAGACTAAGATGAGCATTCAACTAGCAGATAAAACTATAAGATTCCCTAGGGGTATTATTGAAGATGTGCTAGTCAAAATTGATAAATTTATATTTCCCGTTGACTTCATTGTTCTAGACATAGAGGAGGATAGTAACACTCCTTTAATTTTAAGAAGACCCTTTTTAGCAACTGCTAAAATGATTATTGATATTGGCATAGGTGAGCTCACACTTCGTGTGGGAGACGAAACAATCTCCCTTCAAGCTCGCAATTCTGGCAACACATCGGAAATTGAAGGTGATCATCTAAACCATTCTACTAAAACTGACAATATGGTGCAACCTACTTTGCAGCAAATGAGTCTGAAAGAAGTACATGAGCCATTCCTAAGCAATAGTAGAGGACCTATTCATGAAGATCGAAGGCTACAAATCGAAGAACTAGATGAATGGCGGACGCATAAACCAAGAACACCCAATAAACCAAAACTACGCCAGAACGAGCTCAATACCCTTCCAAATCAACTTAAGGTTAGAGATAAAGTTTTATTAGAAGCTACTGATCCTCACATTGTCACTACCAAACCAAATGAAGAAGTCCCTCTTACGGTACTTAGCATTTTTCCATTCGGTACAGTCGAGGTAAGTCATCCCAAGTTCGACACTTTTAAAGTAAACAACTCCCATCTAAAACCTTATTTTGATAAGATGGGTAGCAGGAATAAGGAGTATAAACTCCTTAAACCACCATGACCATTCAATGGAGAGGTAAGTCGAGCTTAGAGTATAAATAAGTGCTTCTCGGGTGGCAACCCGAGCACTAACAATATTAATTTCTTTAAATTTTAGTATTTAACACCTAACTTACTAACGAAGATCTTGAATACAAGTTTTCCACACAGACACGGCCCGGCACACAGGCGTGCTGATGAACGTGTGGAAATAGGCAGAGATTTTTCCCAAACACGGGCTACGATAAAATGCCACGGCCATGCGACATGGCCATGGGCGAACCTGCTAAAATAACAGTGGCGTTCGCCATGCCCGTGCTGCAGAACCGTGGTTGAACTTGAAAAAATAGCACGGGTGTGCAACACACCCGTGTCTAGCACTTGTGGTCAAACCTGTTAAATTAACACGGGCATGGGACTACATACACGGGCGTGGGAGAAGCGAATGGAGCCAGACACAGTCGTGCGAGATGGTCGTGTGCACCCACATGCCCAAAATACACGGGCGTGGGTCAAATACCAGACTCGCCCAAATTCAAAAATGCCAAACACACAGGCTGAAATTGGGGAACACGGGCGTGTTCCCTGGCCGTGTGCCCCAAAATCTATGAATAGGCTACACTATTCATTGTCTTCTTCATCCAAAATCCGTAGCCCTAGCAGCTGCAAGTCAACACGTCCGCCCCGCCGCGCCCGTGCGCCACTTCTAACCCCGTTTTTTACGCTCATTCTCCCCTTTCTAACATTTTTTTACTCTTTTCCCTTTAATTGCACTCATTTTTCATGCTAGTTATCATAGCAATATGCATTTTATATGTTATTTTTATCTTTCTATCACTCCAAATTCATTGTCTAGAATAGTTATCATCTTTTTCATGTGAAATTCTTACTCATTACATGATTTCCCTGCCCCATTTGACTAGTTTAAAGTAACTATTCATGGTTAGAATAACAGACATACTCATGCATTTTGTGTTGTCATGTTTAATCTGTATGATTGCATTCCATGAAATTCTCTGCCATTCTTATGCCATAAAATTTATTGCTTGGGTTAAGTTGTTAGTCTTATTAGTTGTGGCTGAAATTATGATTTTTATTTTATTTTAATTTTTGTCTTCATTTTACTTTGACCATTCCTCAAGATGAATTAATGGTTTTGATTGTAGGTACAATGTCATCTTCACGAGGAAAGAAAACTGTCGTCCCTGCTTCGAAGAGAAGGAAGGGGGCGTCATCTTCCTCGGGTCCTATCACGAAAATTTGTCACCCTTTTCTACAGTTCCCCATTGGGCCCCAAGAAGAACTTTACCAAATACTCTGGGCCCGACCTTTAACTACGGGCTGCTGCATCGACTAGGTTGTAGTAGAACAAGTTCAATTGCCTGATGCGATTTGGGCCCTCCTAACCACCGACCCTTGGGAGCTTTTCTTTAGGTGTATCTTGAGCTTACGATGGAACTATGCTCAACGTTTCATGTTTAGACCGTAATGACAAATTACGATGATCTCGGCACGGTCCAATTTTGCCTAGGTAGATTAGTTCGCCAGCTAAGCGTCCCAGAATTCGGTACTGCATTGGGCTTATATACAAAGGAGTTCAAGGAGGAAAATGACTTAGATTCTCTCAACCGTCACATCCACCGTTCTCCCTCACGGTGCTGGGGTGCACTCGTACCATATTCGGCCACCTACGACCCCAGTCGCTCTAAGGCATCAGCTCTCCCTCCATCCTTGAGGTATTTACATTCGATTCTATCTCACACCTTAACAGGGCAGAGAGAGAGCACCGGCGTCGTCACCACCAACGACATCTACTACTTATGGTGTATGTTGCATGGGCACGTCTTCGACCTTGCCTACTTTATTGCTCTTGCCATTCGCCACCAGAAAGAGCGACATCAGAAATGGGTCATCTCCATTGGGCCCTATGTGACACGACTGGCACAACACTTCGGGCTCCTCAACATCGTAGCCCAAGAATCATCCTTGACCCTCATTGGCCAGATGTCTCCACAAGGCATCTCGAGCATGTTAAGCATGAGGATGATTGAAGAGCGCCAAGGAACTTACCCTCCCAATATCGTCTTGCCCAATCTACCGAGGTACTGATGATGTCCCTCCACAGCATGAGGACCCACCGTCTCAGCCACCATGCCCCTCTCATCCAGTTCATGCGGCGGCTTCATACACTGACATCTCTGAGCGCCTTACACAATTTGAGTAGCAATGTTTTCAACGATTTGATCACATTGATGTGACTCTACATCAGATTTGTCAGCATTTTCACATCTCATCGCCACCACCACCTCGCGAACCATCTAGCGATGAAGATGTTTAAAAACTTTCATTAATTATTTTGTTTTATGCTTTTAATTTTATTTTATCTTTAGACTCCTTTTTATTTTTCCTTACGCCTATCTTTATTAGATTTTATAATTTTTATTTTACAATGACCAATTTTAGCTATTCCATTACGAGTAATTCTATTTCCTTAAATTTCTTAAAAAGAAGTTCCTGATTTTGTCACAGCTATAAAACAGCTCCTAAGCTCATCCTCACATAGGAACTAAAAACTCCACTGGGAAAAGTTCTCCACGACTGCCATGTCTTTCTCGACCATGACTATAACTACCAACAGATATAATATTCTTTTGTCGTAGGCCTTATGGACTAATAAACCTCTACCACCACCGGAGTATCCTCCTCCACTCTCACGCCATTTATTCTCCAAAAAACTGTAGTTCAAGGAATTCATTCATCATTCAGGAAGTTTCACTTCTCTCATTATCTTGTGATCATAAATTTATCTTTTTCAATATATCTATCTTTTTACATTGAGAATAATGTACATCTTAAGTGTGGGGGATCTTTTATATCACCATTAGAATATGTCTTATTCTCATGTGAATTACTCATATCACTATTAGAATGAATTTTAATTAACTCATGATTTTTATTGATATGCCTTGAATTAAAACATAGGCATTTATGCATTGATTGTTTATACTTTAAGACATTAGAGAATCAAGCATGATAAGTTGATTTTCGAAGAATTAAAAACCTCTAGGTTGTTTCTCTAAGTCTAGGTATTATCTTGAGTTGGAATTCACAAGTTTAAACATCAAAAAGCCATAATTTTTGTGAGATTTTGAGCCTTTAAGAGCATCTATTATTTCTTCCATGCTCACTTTCATTATGAGTTCACCAATATTGAATTGTTATTCTAGAACTTGCTTGATTATGCATGTCAAGACCACACCATTTGATTTGATATGTCAAAATGATAAAGGCACTTAGGTTTAACCCAGTCACTCCATAAAACCTTACCTTCACAATTAACCCTTAGTGAACCCCCTTGAGCCTAACAACCCATTCATTGATTTACCCTTAATATTAACCCATAACTCATTATTGTTGAAATCCCCTAAATTAATTTGATCCCTATTTTTGTCGAGATTCGAGTTGGAATAGTTGTTTAGCTATGTTTTATTTTTTATTTGACTTGTTCTTAAAAAAAACATGTATACATATAGGTAGTAGTGATCTTTTAAGCTAAAGTAGTTAAATTCCATATTCCGAGAAAAAAGCTCTGTTGTACGCAACTGATGACTAGTCATTTTTCTAGTTAGAAAATTTTTCAATTCAATCTTGATTCTAACCCTTTCTTCCAGATTGTGACCACACCCTTTAACCAAAGCCACGTTACAACCCTCTAAAGATCTTTTGATTGATGTTTCATCTCAATCTATAGTGGTGAAGATTTGATTTTCATGCAAGCCTATGGTAATGACTTTTCATTATTGACTATTGAGTGCTTCATTTATTGTCCTTAAACACCTCGAGTGATTTGAGTGAACCTTTAGTGATAATGTGAAACTCTGTGATATTTTGAATCAAAGGTAATTACTTTGATGAGGGGAGACACCTATGTTTTCATGATAAAATGCTCAACTTGGAATGTTTGAAACTTTGATGTTCTTTTAGTCAAATTTTCAATGTTTGATTACCTATGGATTATTTTGAGGTATTATCGATAGAATTTATAAGTTGAGAAGAATTTGTTTTGATTATGAGATGAGGATTTTGCTTGTGGACAAGTAAATGCTTAAGTGTGGGGGTATTTGATAAACCATCATTTATACATATTTTTACCCCATACTTAGCGCATTTTATAGATGATTTTTCCTTAGAATTGGTGAATTTGATGCTCTTAATGCCTTAATTTCATGTTTTATACTTAGGTGAGCTTAGGAGAGTAAAAGGAACGAGAAACGGGCCAAAAATGAAGAAAATAGGCCAACGTACGAAATCAACACGGCCTGGACTTCCTCACACGGGCATAGCACACGGCCGTGTCAATTTGGCAGAATCGAAGCACGACTCACACTGGTAGACCACACGGCCATGCCATTCTAACAGCCTTGACCACGGCCTGAAGTAATCGTACACGGGGGTGTCCCTGCCGAGCCCAAGTTGAGTCTAATTTAGAAAAGGCTAATTTTGAGGGATTTTAGGCATTCTAAAGCCTATAAATACACCTTAAAGAAGGATAAAAGGGGAGACAGAGAGGAAGAAGCAAGGAATTAATCGTAGGAAGTCGATTGATCCATTTTAGAAGCTGGATTCATCCTCAAGACTAAAGATCTACCCTTAATTCCCCTTCAGGAGTTTTGGGTTTCCTTTATGCTTTGTATTAATTATTCTTTTGAGATGTTTTCCCTTTTAGTTATGAACTAAATCCCCTAAATACCTAAGGGGGATGAAACCTAAGGCGAATCTTGTTATTATTTTCTGAATTGTATGATAAATATTTGACTTGTTCTTAATTATGTGTTCTTAATTCTTGTTTTGATATTCCAGGATATTGATTCAAGTTAAGCTCTTATGCAGAGGAATAATAGACCCTGTCTAAGACTACATTTGTCTTAATTAAGCAGAGTTGATTGCGCGCCTAGAGATAGGGTAACAAGATTTTGTCGGATTAGGGTGAAACCTAATAAGGGGATCCATAGATCGAGTTAATGCAACCCTGGGAAGTTAATTAGAATGAGATTTTAATTATTCAACCTAGGGTTAGACGTTGTTAGTCTTGAGAGAGATAATAATATAACTTAGAGATCTCTACGGAACAAGTTAAATAAATAAATCATCCAATTTAGAGTCAAAATAACAAGTAAAGTCTAGGTGGATTCTTTCTTAGGTATTGTCTTAATTCAATAGTTTTCCAAAAGTAATCCCCCAATTCTATTTTTTGTGAGTTATTAGTTTAGTTAATTAGTTAGTTAAAACAAACCCCCTTATTCTTAGGCTAGATAATAAAAAGACAGTCATTACTAATACTTTTAGTTCCTTCGGGTTCGACAATCTGGTCTTGCTAAAACTATACTATTGTTCGATAGGTACACTTGCCTACATCGTGATAATAGTTAGTTTCAAGAACAATTAATTATAAATATTTAAAACCTGTCACAAAATAACACGATCAAGGCCAGAGCCCATTACAGAGTCAGAGGCTGAACGTATGAGGGCCTAAGCCCAATACAGTAACAGTGTCAGTAACAGAATTGCAACAGTGCAATTATGCAACCCATCCCAATCCAACCAACACACCATGTGGGGATGACATCGACCCATCTAGCCAGCACACCAATATCACAGCAAAGCTACCAGCAATACTAACGTAGCAGGGCTGCTAGTAACAGAATGGCTAAGAGCCATAAATATGATAGCTATAAGCTATAAACAGGATGGCACAAAGCCATTAGAAGCTGTAATATAATTGGCACAAAGCCATTAGTAGCTGTAATATGATTAGCACAGAGCCATCGGTAGCTGTAGTATGATCGACACAGAGTCATTACTAATGGTAATATGATTGGCACAGAGCCATGATCAAGATGGCACAGAGCCATAATCGGGGTGGCACGGAGCCATCTTCAGAATGGCACAATGCCATAATCAGATCAAGTGGCTTAAAGCTGTTGGTAGGTCCACAATCGTCTCGCGAGACTCGTGGGACCATAGCAGAACAGTCCACAATCGACTCGTGTGACCCGTGCAACCTTAACAGAACAGTCCACAGTCGTCTCGTGCGACCCGTGCGACCTGAACAGACCAATACTGGATCCACAGTCGTCTCGTGCGATCCTATCAGAACTTCTTCCGAATCAATGTCCCAACCCCATGTAATATGTCGTGTATGTCATGCTCATTCATCACACGTGTATGCAAAATGGCCATGGTCAGTAACAATCATTTAAACATATATTAAAAGAATATGAGTCGTACAACCACTGTCAAGTTAGTTGAAACACAGTCATATAGTTAAAACACAGTCATACGATCACAGTCAAATCGGTCAAATTCATAATATAAGTCGGTCATTTACCCACAAGGGCAAAATAGTCATTTTACCCTACAAGGGTATTTTGGAAATTTTACACTACAAGGGTATTTCGGTAATTTTACAAACTGGGGGTATTTCGATAATTTTACAATCTTAGGGTATTTCGATAATTTTACAAATCAGGGGTATTTCTGTAATCTTACAAACTAGAGGTCTTAACGACCCAACAGATGTTCCACCGTCGCCTCGAGCGACTTAAGTAACCTAAACAGACATAACAGTGTAAGTGGGCCGAAGGCCCATTACTTAGCCCAAGTGGGCCCACACACTCGTGTGGCCCATTTAGCCCAGAAACAACCATAGCTATGTGAACATGACCACATCACATACAATTATTCGTGGAGGCCCATGAGCCCATTGGGCCCACATGGCCCATTTAGCCCAACGAGGCCTTGAAAAGCCCAAGACCACAAGAACGCTCGTGGTGGCCTCTACAGTCTAACGCCCATGTCCATGGGCTCGGTTCACCACACGTACGATCGCACGTCCATATGGCATCATAAGCCATATTTCTGGCTTTTCGGCATTTCACCGATCTACAATCATAGCAGTGTAAACAACACATACTTCCGGCTTTCAAACGTTTATCGCGTATCGCATATGAATACACACACTTTCGGATTTTTAGCCGATCATCAAACATAGCATACGATTATACACCTAATCATGTAGAGTACTAAGAATTCTTGAGCACCGGAACCTTGACTCGAACGGTCAACTATGATCTGCCTACTTAATCCAAAGTTTGGTGCAGTCACCCTTTCGAAACTTGGCAGAAAGTCCCATACCGTCGACACCTTACGGCGCTTAAATTTAGGGGCAAAGGCTACGCGTCCACTCTGAGTCAACACACTTTCATCACTTTATTGCTAGAGCCCCTTTTGCTCATCGAGAGTTCTAGAAACAAACCAAGTAAACAACATCCGAACGATAAGAGAGGGAGAATCGACACGTAAGGGAGAGGAATTATTTGGTTATAATCTGCACAAGAAGAAAGCGAATAGATATCCCTTAAGAGAAACAAATGAAACAAACGTACTTACCGATCTGATAGATAAATATTGCTACACTGAAGTCTGAGTAAGATAGGGGAAAAAGTTAAAAGCGATTGTCCCATAGTCTTAGACTACCAAAGAAATGACAGAGTAGAGCCAGGAAGGGAATACATACATTCGGTTTACAGGGGAAGAAGAAAGATATGAAGAGTTGGCTACTAAAGATAACCTGAAAAAAATAAAGGTGAGGGAAACACTGCAATCAGCCAAAGGTGAGAGAGGAGGAGAAAGAGAAGGGAGTTCGG
The DNA here is from genome assembly GCA_025698465.1 of Gossypium longicalyx. Classification (NCBI taxonomy): domain Eukaryota; kingdom Viridiplantae; phylum Streptophyta; class Magnoliopsida; order Malvales; family Malvaceae; genus Gossypium; species Gossypium longicalyx. Next base: position 72,878,376 of record CM047002.1, on the reverse strand, counting down.
CTGTTAAAAGAGAAGAAAAAAAGAGCGATTCAGCAATACTAAAAGAATTTGGGTTCGGCAAACAAAGAAACTGAGAAGAAGGGAAAAGAAATAATATCGAAGGTACTCAAAATCGAGAGAGAACCAAAAATGTAACACACATAAAAGTGAGGAAAAACAAAGAAAACCCCAAATGATCAATTCTATTTCGGCTTTAGCACCCAAAATCACCAAAACCCAAATACTCTAAACTACCTAAGCAAATTTGGCACATGAGCACCCTACTTTCAGCAACAACCCTCCCCATTTCAAAATCCTTGATTTCCTCCTTGAATTAAGCCACCAACCGAGTTTGAGTTATAATCAAACTCCTTCATCCAAATCCTCTTCCCTTGAAACACTTATGCCTAATTCAAATTCCCCATCAACAGTATTTTACTAAAAAAAACACCACCTCACAACACAATTGGCAAAAATAAACACTTCATTGAGCAATCCAAGATTCGAACCCCAGACCTCCTTGCCACACTTGTAACGCCACTTCCACTAGACCACATGCTTTCTTGTGTTGCGTTTCCACCACAACCATTTATAAAGCCTACCTGCTAGAGCTAAGGATCACATAAGGGCAAAATAAAAATTTTTGCAAAAGGCAGGGCTTGAACTCAGGACTTCTCAAGCACACCCAAACACTTCCAATTCACTTAAACAATACACTAACCACACAATTGTGATATTTCTTGCATACATAAACTTTTATGTGTAGCCTTCTAGCGGCTCCCATGCACAAGGCCCAATCCTACTAGGCCCAAATTCAAAGCGTTACATTACCCATATTCAACGTCGAAACAGGGTGCGAGACATTACCAGAATTATACACAAGTAATCACACAAAACCTAGACGTAAATTTCTATCCAAATTTAAATCTTTTCACAAACATTCATAACGTCCCTAAAGCAAGCCTACGAGGCCCAAGACATACATTGGAAGCAGTTCAGGACTAAACCGAGAACTTTAAAAAAATTTACAACACTTAGAAAATTTTTCATGTTTTAAGAGCTACACGCCCGTGTGGCTTGGGACACGCCTATGTGGGCAGGCCGTGTGGTCACACACGCTCGTGTCCCTAACCCGTGTAACTCTCTATTTGTCACTCAAGAACAAATTGAAGCCACACGGCCCAGTCACATGCTCATGTGCTAGGCCGTGTGGTTGATTTAAAATTTATGATTTTTCATAAAATAGGCGTAGACTTCACACGTCTAAGGCACACGCCCGTGGCTGAGGCTATGTCATCCACACGATTGAGATACATGCCCGTGTCTCTACCCGTGTGCTCAATTCTGAGCATTCTAATTTGTAACAATTAAGGTACAGAGGACACACGACCAGAACACACGCCCATTGGGCAAGCCGTGTGTAACACCCCTAACCCATATCCAACGCCAGATTAGGGTTAAAAGGCATTACCGAACATATCGAAACAATTTGTATTCATTTCACAAACATCATAACATCATAGTTAAACATCAACATAAAGTCCCTTTCTTAAGTCAATGAGACCTTAAACATGCTTTAGAAAGAGATTGCGGCTAAACTAAGTAGATACAAAGTTTTTCGAAACTTAAACATTTTTCTAAGTTACAAATGTCACATGCCTGTGTGAATAGGCCATTTGCCTCACACGACATTAGACACGCCCGTGTGTCTAGGCCGTGGCAAAATAGGGCATACATACTGACTTGTCCACATGGCCACATGACAAGCTCGTGTGCCAGACCGTGTGAAAATTAGGGAGGCTACTAACTTGGATCACATGGCCGATCACACGCCCATGTGCCACACACGACCGATAGACATGTCCGTGTGTCTAGGCCATGTAAAAACTATAGGGTATACTGACTTTAATTCATAGGGTACCCCAGGGGACACACGGCTGTGTAACATAACCATGTGTCACACACGGTTGAGGCACACGCCCGTGTCTCTGCCCTTGTGGACAAAAATAGGCTATTTGAAAAGCCAAATTGCCAGCCATTTTGGACCATCCCTACAAGCATCAAACAAAGCACATTTCATGTCCCAAAGGCAGCCAAAACATACTAAATCATGCACAAATTGACCCAAGATATCATCATTCATTCCCATATAAAAAAATACAACTCAAAAATACCAATTCAAAGTACAAAATTTGTATCAAAAGCACATGATTCATACATCGTATTAATCCATTTCAATTCATAGCATTACACATCATATTAACTTCCCAAATAAATCATAAAACTAACCAAAATTGACCATTTCATTTGGTCATTCAAGTGCACATCAAAACATAGCATTTTTAAACACAAAACATATACCAAAATTCATTCATAATTTCATCCATAACCAAGCCATATCACATGGCTAGATATACACATCTCAAAACACATTCAAAGTTCTCTAGCCTATACATGCGGTACTTTGATATATACATTTTCAAGAGGTACCAAAAATTAAGTTTGATAGTGTGGTGATGATCCTCGACAATCCCCGAGCCTCCAGTAGCTTCAATATCTATAAAACAATTGAAAAGACACATAAAGTAAGATTTCAAAAGCTTAGTAAGCCATATACAAATAAACTTATTATATAACACATTTCTAAACCATTTCATTCATGTAGTTCAAGGCAAAATATAACCACATAGCTATAATTCTTATATAGCTCAATTGTTCATAATTGAACTACATATGCACATCTCATTCTCAAATAACTCATACATATTTCATATGTCCACATATGTACATATGCTTACCTTTCATTTTCAATCTTAATATACATTTCAAACGTACCTGAATCGGATACAAATTCACATAGTCATTCATTTTCTCGATATACCCGTTGAACCATTTGAAATCAAATAGGATATGCGGATAACTCGAAAAGCTAACGTCCCAGACTTGGTCCTCCATGTAATCAAATATCGATGTCATTGTCCCAGACAGGGTCTTACGCGAAATCAAATACGAGGCCGATATCTCAGACATGGTCTTACACATAAATCTCAAATCGATGCCAACGTCCCAAATATGGTCTTACACGACATCATATATCTGAAATACTATGTCATGACATATGTATCCTAACTTTCTCGGATTTCACATATTTTGATCTCAATTCCATTCATCACAGTTCAAATATGATATAAGCAATTAATAATTCAATTCAATACATTTATTTGTATATCGACTTACCTCGTACGGATTCGAATGGATGGAATCGACTACTCGACGACTTTCAACTTTCCTCGATCTAGTTCTGTTTTCTTTGGTTCTTGATCTATATAAATTCAAATTTAATTCTTTTATTCAACAAATTATTCCATTTAATCCATATACACATATTTAGGGCATTTTACAAATTAGCCCTCACATTTCCACATTTTGACACTTTAGTCCCTAATTTACAAACTCACAAAATACACATAATTTCTTTATACACATGTTAGGCCGAATATTATTGTAGTTTATATAAGCCCATACATTTCATTTATTTCACATTTTAGTCTCTCAATTTCTTATTTTCACAATTTAGTCCAAAATACTCAAATTCATCAAAAATCCCAATAGAAAACATATGCATCTATCATGAAGCTTCCATATTTCATCAACTAACATTACAAAACTCACAAAATCAACAATGTCATAACTCATAATCATCATCAAAATCATAAATTTAGGCATGGGCTTGATAGAACACAAAGCAACGATTACAAAAACATAAAAATTATAAAAAACCGAATCAAAACCATACCTTAATCAAGAAATAAAAGTGTCAAACCCTAATGCAAGAATATGGTTTCTTATTTCTTCTAATTTTGGTTCAAAATGATGATATTACACTAATTTTTATGTTTGTTTTATTAATATTAACTTTAATAACCAAATACCAATTTTACCCTTAATGAAATAACATGTAAAACATTAACATTAAGGCCATAAATGTCCACTCATACTTTCAATGGTCAAATATCAACAAAAGGACCTTACAATTAAAAAGCCATAGCAAATAGGCACTTTTAACATATAACACGCAACTTTTACATTTTATGCGATTAGGTCCTTTTATCAAATTAAGCAAACAAACGATCAAATTTTTATACAAAATTTTCACAGATATCAATTCACATATAATAAGCATGGAAAATAATATTAAAATATTTTTTGACTCGAATTTATGGTCCCAAAACTACTATTCCGATTAGGGTCTAAACTAGACTATTGCAACTCTCCCCCTTAGGGATTTTCGTCCCCGAAAATCTTACCATTGAATAGATTCAGATATTGTTGTCTCATAGCATCTTCAGGCTTCGATGTAGCCTCTTCAACACCATGTTGATGCCACATTACTTTTACTAACGGAATTTTCTTATTTCTCAATTCTTTAACCTCGCGAGCTAAAATACAATTCGGTTTCTCTTCATAAGTCATATCGGACTGAATTTCTATCTCAGATGGGGAAATCACATGTGAGGGATCAGATTTGTATTGTTGAAGCATTGATACGTGAAATACATTGTGAATCTTTTCCAATTCTGATGGCAATAACAATCTATAAGCAATAGGCCTGGTACGTTCGATAATCTTGTACGGCCCGATGAATCTCGGACTCAATTTGCCTTTTCTGCCAAATCAAACTACTTTTTACCATGGAGACACTTTCAGAAAGACTTTTTCACCGATCTCAAATTCAATATCTTTTCATTTCAAATCTGCATATGGTTTCTGAGGATCGGAAGTTGCTTTCAAACTATCTTGGATCACTTTCACCTTCTGTTTTGTCTCTTTAATCAAATCAACCCCGTGAATCTTATTCTCACTGAGCTCAGTCCAATACAAGGGTGTACAACATTTTCTACCATATAAGGCTTCCTACGGTGTCATTTTAATGCTCGATTGAAAACTATTATTGTATGCAAATTCAATCAATGGCAAATACTGTTCCCATGTACCTTCAAACTCAAGAATGCAACATCTTCACATATCCTTGAGAATCTGAATAATCCGTTTAGATTGACCATTTGTCCGTGGGTAAAAAGTAGTACTAAAATGCAATTTCGTAATGCTCGATTGAAAACTATTATTGTATGCAAATTCAATCAATGGAAAATACTGTTCCCATGTACCTTCAAACTCAAGAATGCAATATCTTCACATATCCTTGAGAATCTGAATAATCCGTTTAGATTGACCATTTGTCCGTGGTTAAAAAGCAGTACTAAAATGTAATTTCGTACCTAAAGCCTCTTGCAGTTTCTTCTAGAATCGCGAAGTGAATCTTGGGTCTTTATCTGACACAATAGACAAAGGCACCCTGTGCAATTTCACAATATCAGACATGTATAACTCAGTTGATTTATCAAATGTAACACCCCTAACCCATATCCGTCGCCGGATTAGGATTATAAGGTATTGCCGAACCAAACACAACTTAAAAGATGTCAATCGTTGCTATTTATACTTAAGCTATTACAACTCAATTATACAAAATATAATCACATGACTAATTCCATGTATAATCATTAAGACATTCAAACACAAATATCAAATATATGCCAATATATCTAGTTAACATGACAAATCATTTGTGCATATTACAAAACAAATAAACTATTACAATAATGATTGTCTAAACTCATAATCAATTTTAATGTCATGACCATATAGCCGAATATTGCATTAATGTAATTTATATAATGTGCAAAATATTCAAACCATATTACACTTCAATCGTATACCAAATAAAAATCATACATAAATAATACTTACAAATCCAATTACACATGATCACATCATTTTGTCCAAACCGAGCATAAATGCATTATACAAGATCATATTACCTATTTGTTTTACCAATAAAATTCACTATTCATTTGGTCATTTACTTCATTGCATTAACTGAATATAACCATGCTTGACAATCATGCTATGTTCAAGGTTTCATTTTCTTCATCTTACCCTATCACTTCATATGCATATATTCTATCATGAAAAAGAATTAGTATACATATATACCAACCATTATATAAGCGCATATATATATGTATAGACATATGAGTTCAACTAACAAATCATAACCGAATACATTAGCACATATCTTATACCATCAACCCAATTTCCATTTATAAAGTCTAAGTCACAATATGTCAGACTTACCATGACAAACAAATCATGAATTATACATATCATTAATATACACCATAAGTGAACACCGAATATACCCTATGCATATATCTTGATTATTACCTAACTAATACATGATATACCTTGACTCATTTAACAACCATTATTTATCTTTAGGCTGAAACACATAAACAAACTCCACAACATAATATACCTTGGATACACTTTCAATATAAGTTCAAAACAAGACCAAATGCATATACAACCATTAGCATTATAATCAACCATAATTCACAAGAAAATATATAAGGGCCGAACACCAAAATCACAACCAAGCATAACCATCATCAAAACAAAGCATTAAATCCAAGCATAACAAAGTATCAAGCCATTTTCACATGGCTCATGGTTACATTAACCAAAATAAAACATTTCAAAAGTATAATCCAGCCTATACATGCCATAGATTCGAAAGTTCACTCATAAAAATACCGAAGATAGTCAATAATGTGATAGACTTTGCTGATGATCCTCGAGCTCGTAACTTGAATCCAAAATTTATAAAATAGAGGAAAAACATAAACACACACAGTAAGCTATCATAACTTAGTAAGTCATAAGCAAATAAACAATTTAAGGACATTTTCAATTCATTTAAACTACACCAAATTATACTATCATAGTCATATTAAACCTCAATCTTATGATTTAACATTTATCATATACTTTCACATGTAAACTTATTTATGGTCGAATACATAAATATATCAACAAAGTATTTTTCAATTTCAATGCTAAATTTCATTATGTGACCAAGTACATTTATACACATATACATACTCATAGGTCGAAAATATAATATTATAAGCATATACATAATAATGGCCGAATATACTTCACAAGGCATACATCTTCACATTAGTAACTTATATAATTTACATCACATACATAATGGTCAATTTACCTTATTTTTCAAATAGGTAATCAACTAAGTCATACTCGGTCATTTTAGCTCGTTTTACCCTTCGATCATAACTTATCATTGCCCGATGAACCATTCGGAATCAAATAGGATACTCAGATAGTCACATATATAGAACAATGCCAATGTCCCAGACGTGTTCTTACATGCTATCTCATATCAATGCCACTGTCCCAGACAGGGTCTTACACGAATCGAATACGATGTCGATGTCCTGGACATGGTCTTACACGTAACCATATATATCGATACCAATGTCCCAGACGTGGTCTTACATGAAAGCACATATATCAATGCCAATGTCCTAGACGTGGTCTTACACAAAAACACATATCAGAAACCTATGGTTCAAACGGGGCTTTCAGACATCGTAACTCAATCGAATCAAACTCGTAGACTTAGTTCCCAAGCATATTCACATTCGGCATTCACATATAAAATCTCATATAATTTAATTACAGCTTATAAACTCATATATAATAAGAATTAACAATATCTATTTGCTTATAAACTTACCTCGGATGATGAAAAACAGAACGAGACAACTAGTCGATAACTTTAGTTTTCCCCTGATCCAAGTCTGATTTATTTGGTTCTTGATCTAAACATATTCAAATTAAACTCATTCAAACATATTTTCACTCACTTTAGTCCAAAAACACATAAATGAGCAAATTACCATTTTACCCCTGACATTTCACACTTCTTACAATTTAGTCCGAATTTCACAAAACACAAAACATGCAAAATTTGCACTTACCATGCATAGGCCAAATGTTACTTGTGTTCATAATAGTCCATATATTTCATTTATTCCACATTTTAGTCCCTCAATTTATTATTTTTGCAATTTAGTCCTATTTACACAAAATCATCAAAAATTCCAATACAAAACATATCAATCCAAAACATATCTTTCATAATTCATCAACTAACATCACAAAACACAAATATTACTCAATGGAATAACTCAAAATATTCACAAAAATAAAAAATTCGAGCATGGGTTTTGTAGATAACTTAACAACGATCTAAAAAACGTAAAAGTTATCAAAAACCGAGCTAGTTACTTACCATGATTAAGCTTAGAAATGGCCGAACATGAGAAAACCTTATTCTTTTATTTTTATTTTAAGTTTTGGAAAAAACAACATTATGAAACCTTATGTTTATTTTTTTATGCTTTATTATAACATTATTATTACATATTTTACAATTATAACCTTTATAATAAAATTATAAAACCATCATATATAAGGTCATTACCGTCCCTAGAATATAAATATGGTTTTTTTACAACATAAATACATCATGTAATGAAGACATCATCAATTCGACCCCTTTTAAAATAACCACAAAATTTTCATTTTACACGATTAAGTCCTTTTATTTAATTTGGCACTCAAATGACAAAATTAAATTAGAAAAATTTCACACACACAAATTCACACATGATAAACATAGAAAATAATTTTTAAATATTTTTTGACTCAGATTCGTGGTTTCGAAACCACCATTTCGAATAGGGTCTAAATCGGGTTGTTACATCAAATGAGTAGTTAGATCGCGCTGAAATAAAATGAGTTGATTTCATCAATCTATCAACCACAACCCAGATCGCATCTTTCTTTCTTGGAGATAGGGTAAACTTGAAACAAAATCCATTGTCACTCTATCCCATTTCCATTTGGGAACCATAATCGGATGTAACAAACAAGATGACACATGATGTTTAGCTTTAACTTGCTGATAGATCAAACATTTTGAAACAAAGTCAGAGATATCTCTTTTCATTCCAGACCACCAGTAATAATGTTTCAAATCATTATACATTTTCATACTACCTGGATGTACAAATATACGACTATTATGAGCTTCTTTCAAAATCATCTGAATCAACTTTGGATTTCTCGGAATACAAATTCTATCTCAAAATCTTAGACAATTATCTTTATCAATTCGATATTCTGAATCAGAATTCAAATCACACTGAGTTCGTTTCACTATTATCTCATTATCAACTTTCTGTGCATCATAAATCTGCTATAAAAACAAAGGTCTCGCTTTCAATTCAGTTAAAACCGAACCATTATTAGATATACACAACTGAACATTCATAGCACGTAATGCAAATAATGATTTCTGACTCAAAGCATCAGCAACAACATTTGCTTTTCCCGGATGATAATTAATAACAAGCTCGTAATCCTTCAACGACTCTAGCCATCTTCGCTGTCGTAGATTCAGATCTTTCTAAGTCATCAGATATTTCAAGCTTTTATGATCTGAAAACACGTGACATTTCTCACCAAATAGATAGTGACGCCAAATTTTCAAAGCGAACACAATCAATGCCATATCCCAGATATGGTCTTACATAAAGTCTCAAATAGATGCCATATCCCAGATATGGTCTTACACATGGTCTTAGTAACCCTAATGACATGACATTTGTATCCTATCTATTCCTAAGGTTCAACTGGCATTTCACTCTTGTCGTAACTTTGTCGAACACACTCAATGGTCAATCATAATTCATACAATAGTAAAGTATTTAAAACATAATTAAAACAATGCATTATTTGTAACACCCCTAACCTGTATCCATCGCCGGACTAGGGTTAAAGGCATTACCAGACAAATAGAAACATTTAACATTCATTTCACAAACATCACAGTATCATAAATCATACATAAGTACAAAGTCCCTAACATAGGTCTACAAGACCTTAAACATGCTTTAGAAATAGGTCGAGACTAAACTGAGCACATATAAAATATTTTGAAACTTAAACATTTCTCAAAGTTACAAAGGTCACACGCCTATGTGCACAGGCCGTCTGCCTCACACGACATTAGACACGCCTGTGTGTTTAGGCCGAATCAAAATAGGGCATACATACTGACTTGTCCACACGGCCACAAGACACGCCCGTGTGCTAGGTTGTGTGAAAATTAAGGAGGCTACTGACTTGGTCACACGACTGACCACACGCCCGTGTGTCAAGCCCGTGGTCAAAACCGACTTGGTCACACGGCCTAGCACATGCCCGTGTGTGCGACCGTGTGGTCTGCTCAGGCTCATTCTGAAATGGCCTTCGAGCTATACGACTGAGACACACGCTCGTGTCCTTGCCTGTGTGGACAAAAATAGGCCATTTACAAGGCCAAATTGCCACCCAATTTGGGTCCTCCCAACAAGCATCAAATACACATCAATTACAAAGTATTTTCAACCAATTTCAATCATCAAACATCCACCAACCATATCATATTATCACCAATCCATTTCATACTCAATATGTAAATAAAAACACGCCAAATCATGAGCTAATATCATACTAAACATATACTTCATAATCTGAATTTACCACATTCATTCTCATGCTATAAACTTACCAATTCCTAAAATAAACACATACCAAAACTTACCAAAATTGACCATTTCATTTGGTCATTCAAGAGCACATCACAAATGCATAATTTGCATCACATATCATATACCAAAAACTCATTCTTATACACAACCAAAACGAAGCCAAATCACATGGCTAGATATATACATATTACAAAATATAATCTAAGTACCTCTAGCCTATACATGCCATACTTTCATATATACACTTTCAAAAGGTACCAAATTAGAATTTGATAGTGTGGTGATAATTCTCGACGATCCCTGAGCTTTCATTAGCTTCGATATCTATAAAACAGATGAAAGACACACAAAGTAAGCTTTCCCAAATCTTAGTAAGCCTTATACAAATAAACTTAACAATATAAACATATAAGAATCATAATATACATATCCTCCTTAGCTGAATGCTATCACAAACCACATAGCTCAAATACATTTCACATATTTGCCATTCATTTGCACATATAGCATGTTTTCTTATAATTTTGTCACATATAATCACTTGATCACAAAGATACATATACTTACCTTTCAACATCAAATATGATATCCAATTTCAAACGTACCTGAATCAGATACACATTTCATATAATCATTCATTTCTCGAAATGCTCGTGGAACCATTCGAAATCATAAGGATACGTGGATAGCTCGAAAAGCTCATACAATGCCAACATCCTAGACGTGGTCTTACATGTAATCAAATATCGATGCCACTGTCCCAGATAGGGTCTTGCACGAAATCAAATACGATGTCGATGTCCCAAACAATGTCTTACACGTAAATCATAAGTCAATGCCAAAGTCCCAAACGTGGCCTTACACGATAACATATATTGGATCCTATGTCATGACATATGAATCCTAACTATTCCTAACATTTGTACGAGGCTTTTCGGATGTCAAAACTATAATAGTTCGATTTTGACCCTAGTCGGAGTAGTGGTTTCGGGACAACAAATCCAAGTCAAAAAATATTTAAATATGATTTTTTGTGTTTATGATATATGAATTAGTATGTGTGAAAGTTTTGTATTAAAATTTTAATTGTTTGTGTGCTTAATTTGATAAAAGGACCTAATCGCGTAAAATGTAAAAGTTGTGTGTTATATGTTAAAAGTGCCTATTTGACTTTGATTTATTATTTAGAGGTCCTTATGTTGTTATTAAGCCATTTACATGTATAATGGACAAATATGACCTTAATATATGTGATTTTAAATGGTTTACTAAAAGGGTATTATGGTCATTAGCATATTAAACATATGTTAAATAAAACATAAGATAAAATAAAGCCATATTCATCTTGTTTTGCAAAAAATTCAAAGGAAAAATAAAAGATAAAAGTTTGATATGGTTCGGCTATGGTTTGGCTTAATCAAGGTATGTGATTTGTTCTGTTTTTGATAATTTCTACATTTTTGTGATCGTTGCTTTGTGTTTTACTAAGCCCATGCCTTAATTCCTGATTTTTTTGATGATTTCAAAATGTTCCATTGATGGATTCATGAGCTTTTTGATGTTATGTGATGAAATATTAAAGTTTGATATTGGGTTTACAAGTTTTGTCTTTGGATTTTTGATGAAATTGAGAATTTTGGGCTCGATTGTAAAAATGCTATTTTGAGGGACTAAAATGTGAAATAAATGGAATGTGAGGGCTTATATGAACACTATGAATATTCATCTAGGCATGTATGTAAAGAAATTTTGTGTGTTTTTTGATTTTGTAAATTAGGGACTAAAGTGTCGAAATGTGAAAATGTGAGGGCTAGTTCAAAGTTCCCTAAATATGTTTCTATGGATTGTTTTGAATGATTTGGTGAATAAAAGGGTTTATTTTGAATACATATAGATAAAGAAAAGAGGAATTCATATTTAGACCGAGGGATGTCGAAGATTATAGAGTAAATAATCCGAGTCAACAAATTCCAAATACGAGGTAAGTTCGTACTTAAAATATGATGCCAAAGTATATTTTGATGTTTTGATTATACATAGATTGTATATATATCTGGTTTGGATGAACACAACGATGAATCAAAACTATTTGGCACTAAGTGTGTGATTTAAACTAGCTTCGGTTATATGAGGCACTAAGTGTGCGATACCGACTTAGCCAATGTTAATTGAGATGGCACTAAGTGTGCGAAATCGTTCTAGCTTCGGCTAATCTTTATAGCACTAAGTGTGTGGATGTTTAAAGTACGAATAATTTACGAAAAGTCTTAAAATATTCAAACAAGAAGTAAGAATGAAAGTGAGTAAGTACGGGAAGATTCAGGTATGTACGATACCTAAGTGGTAGATGATATTATGTATGTGAAGTTCATTGAATTGGTATGAACATATGGATTATGTTGGTATAGATTTGATAGATGATTTGAGAATGTGTAAATACTTATGTGTTGATGTTTTATGTTTTATATACTATGAATGATTTCAGTACGAGCTTATTAAACTTTTGAAAGCTTACTTTATGTGTGTTTGCATTGTTTTATAGATTTTGAAGCTGCTGCAAGCTTGGGGATTGTCAAGGATCGTCACCACACTATCGAACCTTATTTTGGTACATTTGAAAATGTATATTTTTGAAGTATGGCATGTATAGGCTAGTGGTTGTGGGATTATGTTTTGTGATGTATATACTTAGCCAAGTGATTTGGCTATTTGGTGTTTAAACTCATAGTTGATAATGATTTATGGTATGTGAAGCTAATATATAAATGTTGTAACAGTCCGGTTTTGACCCTAGTTGGAATAATGGTTTTGGGACCACATATCCCAGTCAGAAAAATATTTTAATATTATTTTCCTTGCTTATTACAAGTGAAAAGACATGTGTGAAAGTCTCGTGTGAAAATTTAATCATTTGTGTGTTTAATTTTGAAAAAAGACCAAATCAGGTAAACTGTAAAAGTTGTGTGATAGTTGTTAAAAGTGCTTATTTGGTATGTCTTATTCAAGTGAGGCTCCTTGCATGTTAATTATACCATTAATGTTAATGATGGACAATTATGGACATGTTAGGTAAATTTTAATAATTTATAACTAAAGGGTATTATGGTCATTAACATAATAAACATATGTTAAATATAACATAACCTAAAATAATGGCCATTTTACCATTTTCATGGCCGAATGAAGCTAGGAAAAGAGCTAAAGTAGGGTTTTGATATTCAGCACTTGTAATCCTTGATTAAGGTATGTGTTTTGATCGGTTTTTGATAATTTTTATGTTTTTGTGATCGTTGCTTAGTGTTCTATCAAGCCCATGTCTGAATTTTGGAAATTGTTGATGATTTTGAAACATGCCATGGATGAATTCATGAACTTTTTGATGTTAGTTGGTGAATTATGAAAGCTTGATGTTGGATTTACATGTTTTGTCTTTGAATTTTTGATGAAATTATGTAATCTAGGCTAAATTGTGAAAATGTTATTTTGAGGGACTAAAATGTGAAATAAATGAAATGTGTGGACTAGCATGAGTACTAGGAGAATTCGGCTAAGTTTGTGTATATGCAACTTATGTGTATTTTGTGATTTTGTGAATTAGGGACTAAAGTGTCGAAATGTGAAATTCTGAGGGCTATTTTGTGAAATACCCTAATTGTGTGTTTATGGATTGAATTGAATTATTTGGTGAATAAAAAGGTTAATTTTGAATACATATAGATCAAGAAAAGAGGAATTCGGATTTAGATCGAGAGAAATTGAAGGTTATCGAGTAGATGATTCAAATCAACAATTTCGAGTACGAGGTAAGTTCGTACTTGATAAATGATGTTAAAGATATGTTTTAATTTGATGGTAATGCATAAATTGTATAGCTAATTGATTACGGGTTGTGTATGATGATATTCGACTCTTCTTAGTACTAAGTGTGCGAGTTAGAATAGCTTCAGCTATATAAGGCACTAAGTGTGCGATACCGACTTAGCTTCGATTAATTGAAATGGCACTAAGTGTACAGAATCATTTTATCTTCGACTAACCTTTACAGCACTAAGTGTGCGGATGTTAAAGTATGAATAATTTACGGAACATCTTGAAATACTCAAACAAGAGGGGAGTATGAAAATGAATAAGTATGGGAAAACCCAGGTATGTACGATACCTTTGTGGCAGATGATATTATGTAGGTGAAGTTTATTGAATTGTTATGAACATATGGATTGAGTTGGTATAGATTTGAGAGATGATTTGAGAAGTCGTAAATACTTATGTGTTGATGTTTTATGTTTTATATACTATTGATGATTATAGTACGAGCTTACTATGCTTTTGAAAGCTTACTTTGTATGTGTTTGCATTGTTTTATAGATATCGAAGCTACCTCAAGCTCGGGGACCGTCAAGGATCATCACCACACTATTGAACCTTAATTCGGTACTTTTGAAATGCATATTTATGAAGTATGGCATGTATAGGCTTGTAGTTGTGGAATGGTGTTTTGTGATATTTATACTTAGCCATATGATTTGGCTATGTTGTGCTTGAACTCGTAGTAGATAATGGTTTATGGTATGTGATGTTTTTATTCAATTGTGGTATGTTTTAGATGGACAAAAGAAATGGTAAATGATGGTAAGTTTTGGTAGGTTTAGTATGGGTTTGAAAGATGTATGGAAGAAAGTGTTTTGATATGAATTTACCCATGTTTGGCATGAAATGGTAAGGTTTATGAGTATGGAATTGGGTGACTATTTTATGAGACGAATAGCTTAAGATTTGTTGTGAAATTTGGCTAAATTGGTTATGCAAAAATGCTTATTTCTTTGCTTGTAGGTTGACCCAAGTTTGGGGTGGCAAATTGACTATTCAAATGGCCTATTTTTGTCTAGACGGGCAGAGACACAGGCATGTGTCTCAACCGTGTACGACACACGGTCATATTGCATGGTCGTGTGTCCCCTAGGTACCCTTCAGTTGTAAGTCAGATTTGACACGGGCTAGACACACGAGCGTGTGGTCTGGCCGTGTGAGCCTTATTGGTATGCTAACGTCACAAATAGAATACCCCCTATTTTTGGCACGGCTTAGCACACGGCCAGGACACGGGCGTGTGCATAGCACACGGGCTGTACACACGGGCGTGTAGTCTGGCCTTGTGAACAAGTTAGTAGCTATGCCCTATTTTTCCACGACATTGAGACATGGGCAGGTCTAAACCGTGTAAGGCACATGGCCTATTCACACGGGCGTGTGACTTTTTAAAAATGGAAATTTTTTATAAGTTCAGAAACTTTTATATGTTATCAATTTGGTCCCCGAATGCATGATCAAGCATTGTATACTCGATTTTATGTGAATATTGAATGTGAATGAATGACTTTTAGTAGTAATGAGATGATATTTTATGTATGGTGGTTCTAATTTGAGTTATAAGTCCAGTAATACCTCAACCTATTCCTGCGACGGTTACGGGTTAGGAATGTTATATTTTATTAGTATCAAAGCTATGGTTTAGTCAGTTCTAGGACTACCATAACGTATGTGAGTCTATTTATACATGCCATATTTATGAATTGCGATAGTGTGATGAATCCTGACAATGAAATGTGCTTTTATATAGCAAATGGATCCCGATAGAGCTGTAGTAGAGGATGTTAAAAGTAATGCGCCTGCTCCCACGCAAGGGACGGTGCAAGCTGATTCTCGACCGGCTACGAGTAGCAGTGATGGTGAGGCTAAACAAGCGTTCTATCAGATGATGAATGATTGGTTCACCCAATACATTAGAACCAATCTGGTTGTACAACAACCTCTACCCCGGTTAATTCTCCTCAAACTCTTGTTATGCCATTAGTAAATCTGATACAGTTAAGTAGACCACCAGTTGATAAGATTAGAAAATACGGGGCTAAAGAGTACCGAGATACAATAAGTGACGATGCTGAAAAAGCTGAGTTCTAGTTGGAGAACACAATAAGAGTATTTGATGAGTTGTCTTTGAGTCTTGAAGAATGCATAAAATTTGTCATTTCCCTTTTAAGAGATACGGAGTATCATTGGTGGAGGACTTTAACATATGTGATTTCGAGTGAACGAGTTACGTGGGATTTCTTCCAAGCTGAATTTTGGAAGAAATATATCAGTTAGAGATTCATTGATCAGTAACGCAACGAGTTTCTCAAGCTTAAACAAGGCTGTATGTTTGTCACAGAATACGAGTGAGAATTTGTAGGATTGAGTCAGTATGCACGTGAATTTGTATCTTCGAAAGCAATAATGTGTAAGATATTTGAAGACGATTTAAACGAAGATATTCGCTTGCTCGTTGGAATTCTAGAAATCAAATAATTTTTTGTACTTGTTGAACGAGCATGTAAAGCTCAAGATCTTGGAAAAGAGAAAAGAAAGGCTAATTTTGAAGCTAGAGAAGTACGAAAAAGATTATTGGGCAAATCATTGCAATTTGGATCCATGAAGTTTAGAGAGGATAGTAGTCGCTCAAAGGCTAGTGTGGGACATTCAAACAGATATCGTGCTACATCGTAATCAAATTTAAAATCTTCAGCTACATCTGTTGCCAATGTTGATAATGCAAAGAATGGAAAGCCTGAGTGTGATTCAGTGTGAAAGACATTCAGTGTGAAAGACAACACTTCTGTGAATGCAGGGGAAAAAGTATTAACAGAGTTTGTTATAGTTGTGGTTCAAGAAATCATTTTATAAAAGATTGTCCAGATTTAGTTGAAAAAGATAATGTTCAGAATCCGAGGCAGAGTGGTAACGCTTCTTGTGGTAGAGCTCCCAGAAATACGAGAAATGTAAGTGGTAGTCAAAGACAAACAAAAGACACAGCTATTAGATCTAAGGGTCATGCACCTGCCAGAGCCTATGCTATTCGAGCTCACGAGGAAGCTTCATCGCCAGATGTGATTACTGGTAATTTACTCTCTATTATACTTCCGTGATTGTTTTGATAGATCCTGGATTGACACATTCGTATATATGCATGAACTTAATGAACAGTAAGACTTTGCCCGTAAAGTCTACAGAATTTGTAATTAGAGTTTCAAACCCCTTAGGCAGATGTGTTCTGGTCGATAAAGTATGCAAGAATTGTCTATTAATGTTTCGAGACACTTGTTTTCCAGCTAATTTGATGTTGTTACCTTTTGATAAGTTTGATATAATTCTCGATATGGATTGGTTAACTTGGCATGATGCTGTGGTGAATTGCAAATGAAAAACTATTGCTTTGAGATGCAGGATTGATGAAATAGTGAGAATTGAATCTAGTGATTTGAATGGAGCTGTGATATCTTCAATGAAAGCTTTAAGTATTGTGAGAAAGGGTTGTGAAGCTTATTTTGCTTATGTGATTGATTCAAGAGTATCAGAAAAGAAAGTTGAATCTTTGCCTATTGTCTGTGAGTTCCCTGATGTGTTTCCTGAAGATCTTCCGGGACTACCTCCGGTTAGAAAGGTAGAGTTTGGCATTGAATTGGTACCTGGTACTACTCCGATTTTGATAGCTCTATACAGAATGGCTCCGACTGAACTGAAAGAATTAAAATCTCTATTGCAAGAGTTGATCGATCGAGGATTTACTAGACCGAGTTTCTCACTTTGGGGTGCTCCGGTTCTATTTGTGAAAAAGAAACATGGTACCAAGAGAATGTGTATTGACTATCGTCAGTTGAATAAAGTGACTATCAAGAATAAGTACCCCCTGCCTCGAATTGGTGATTTGTTTGATCAGTTGAAAGGAGCTACTGTGTTTTCAAAAATAGATTTGAGATTAGGCTATTATCAGTTGCGAGTTAAAGAGTCAGATATTTCGAAGACTGCTTTCAGAACGAGGTACGGTCACTATGAATTCTTAGTTATGCCTTTTGGATTGACTAACGCACCTTCTATTTTTATGGATTTGCTGAATAGAATTTTTCAGACCGTATTTAGATCAATTTGTTGTATTATTCATTGATGACATATTGATTTGAGAATAGTGCTACAGACTCTGTGAGATAAACAGCTGTATACGAAGTTTAGTAAATGTGAGTTCTGGTTGCGGGAATTTGGTTTCCTGGGTCATATTGTATCAGCCTCCAGTATTCGGGTTGATCCGAACAAAATTTCAGCTATTTTGGATTGGAAACCTCCGAGGAATGTCTCCGAAGTCCACAGTTTTCTGGGACTTGCTAGTTATTATAGAAGATTTGTGAAAAGTTTTTCGATGATCGCGACTCCTTGACAAAACTGCTATAGAAAGATGTGAAGTTTGAATGGTCTGAAAAATGTCAGAACAGTTTTGATCAGTTGAAGATTTTTTTGATTGAAGCTCCGGTATTGCTACAACCTGAATCGGGTAAAGAATTTGTGATCTATAGTGATGCTTCATTAATTGGTCTGGGATGTGTTCTAATGCAAGAAGGAAAAGTTATTGCTTATGCTTCGAGACAGTTGAAGCCGAACGAAAAGAACTATCCAACGCACGATCTGGAGTTAGCTGGGATTGTGTTTGCCTTAAAGATTTGGCGCCATTACTTGTTCAGTGAGAAATGTCACATCTATTCAGATCATAAGAGTTTGAAATATTTGATGACTTAGAAAGATTTAAATCTACGACAGAGAAGATGGTTAGAACTGCTAAAAGATTACGAACTTGTAATTAATTATCATCAGGGAAAAGCAAATGTTGTTGCTGATGCCTTGAGTCAAAAATCGTTGTTTGCTTTGCGTACGATGAATGCTTATTTGGTTCTATCAGATGATGGTTCAGTTTTAGCTGAATTAAAAGCAAGACATTTGTTCTTATAGCAAATTATCGAAGCTCAGAAGGTGGATAATGAGATTTTAGCTAAAAGAGCTCAGTGTGATGTAGAGACTGATTCAGAATTCAGAATTGATAAAGATGATTGTCTGAGGTTTCAAAATCAAATTTGTATTCCAAGAAATACAGAATTATTTCAAATGATTCTGAGTGAAGCTCATAGTAGTTGTTTATCAGTGCATCCAGGTAGTACGGAAATGTATAATGATCTGAAACAACATTATTGGTGGTCTGGAATGAAAAGAGATATCTCTGATTTTGTTTCTAAATGTTTGATATGTCAGCAAGTTAAAGCTGAACATCAGGTGCCATCTAGTTTGCTACAACCGATTATGGTTCCGAAATGGAAATGGGATCAGGTAACCATGGACTTTGTTTCAAGTTTGCCCTTGTCTCTGAGAAAGAAAGATGCAATTTAGGTTGTAATTGATCGTTTGACGAAATCAGCTCATTTTGTTTCGGTTCGATCTGATTACTCACTTGATAAATTAATTGAGTTATACATTTTTGATATCGTGAGATTACATGGTTTGCCATTGTCGATAGTGTCAGATAGAGACTCGAGATTTACATCACGATTTTGAAAGAAGTTGCAAAATGCTCTAGGTACTAAATTACACTTTTGTACTGCTTTTTATACACAAATGGACGATCAATTTGAGCTGATTATTCTGACACTCGAGGATATGTTATGATGTTGCAATCTTGAGTTTGAAGGTACGTGGGAACAATATCTAAATTTGATTGAATTTACGTATAATAACAGTTTTCAGTCGAGCATTAAAATGGCACCGTATGAAGCTTTATATGGATGCAAATGTCGTACACCTTTGTATTGGACAGAGCTCAGCGAAAATAAGATTCATAGGGTTGATTTGATAAAAGAAACGGAACAGAAAGTGAAAGTGATTCGAGATAGTTTGAAAGCAGCTTCCGATCGTCAGAAATCATATGCATATTTGAAAAGAAAAGACATTGAAATTGAGATCGGTGACAAAGTATTTTTGAAAGTATCTCCTGGAAGAAAGTGCTTCGGTTCGGTAGAAAAGGCAAACTAAGCCCGAGGTTCATCAGGTCGTATGAGATTATCGAGCGTATTGGACCGGTAGCATATAGACTGTTGTTGTCACCAGAGTTAGAAAAGATTCATAATGTATTTCACGTATCGATGCTTCAACGATACAGGTCCGATCTTTCGGACATAATTTCTCCGTCTGAGATTGAAATTTAGTCTGATATGACTTACAAAAAAAGTATATCCGTATCTTAGCTCGTGAGGTTAAAGAATTGTGAAACAAGAAAATTCTATTAGTTAAAGTAACGTGGCATCGAAACGGTATTGAAGAGACCATGTGGGAGCCTGAAGATTCTATGAGCCAGCAATATCCGATTTGTTTAATGGTAAGATTTTCGGGGACGAAAAATCCCTAAGGGAGGAGAATTGTAACAGTCTGATTTTGACCCTAGTCAGAATAGTGGTTTCGGGACCATATATCCGAGTCAAAAAAATATTTTATTATTATTTTCCTTGCTTATTACAAGTGAATTGACATGTGTGAAAGTCTCGTGTGAAAATTTAATCGTTTGTGTGTTTAATTTTGAAAAAGGACCAAATCGCGTAAAATGTAAAAGCTGTGTGATAGTTGTTAAAAGTGCTTATTTGATATGTCTTATTTTAGTGAGGGTCCTTGCATGTTAATTATACCATTAATGTTAATGGTGGACAATTATGGACATGTTAGGTAAATTTTAATGATTTATAACTAAAGGGTATTATGGTCATTAGCATATTAAACATATGTTAAATAAAACATAACATAAAATAATGGCCATTTTATCATTTTCATGGCCGAATGAAGCTAGGAAAAGAGCTAAAGTAGGGTTTTGATATTTGGCACTTGAAATCCTTAATCAAGGTATGTGTTTTGATCGGTTTTTGATAATTTCTATGTTTTCGTGATCATTGCTTAGTGTTCTATCAAGCCCATATCTGAATTTTGGAAATTGTTGATAATTTTGAAACATGCCATGAATGAATTCATGAACTTTTTGATGTTATTTGGTGAATTATGAAAGCTTGATGTTGGATTTACATGTTTTGTTTTTGAATTTTTGATGAAATTGAGTAATTTGGGCTAAATTGTGAAAATGTTATTTTGAGGGACTAAATTGCAAAATAAATGAAATATGTGGACTAGTATGAGTACTAGGAGAATTCTACTAAGTTTGTGTATATGCAACTTATGTGTATTTTGTGATTTTGTGAATTAGGGACTAAAGTGTCAAAATGTGAAATTGTGAGGGCTATTTTGTGAAATACCCTAATTGTGTTTTTATGGATTGAATTGAATTATTTGGTGAATAAAAGCGTTAATTTTGAATACATATAGATCAAAAAAGGAGGAATTCGGATTTAGATCACGGGGAGTCGAAGGTTATCGAGTAGACGATTCAAATCGACAGTTCCGAGTACGAGATAAGTTCGTACATGATAAATGATGTTAAAGATATGCTTTAATGCGATGATAATGCATAAATTATATAGATAATTGATTACGGGTTTAGTATGATGATATTCAACTATTCTTAACACTAAGTGTGCGAGTTGGAATAGCTTCGGCTATATAAGGAATTAAGTGTGCGATACCGACTTAGCTTCGGTTAATTGAAATAGTACTAAGTGTGCAGAATCATTTTAGCTTCGACTAACCTTTGCAGCACTAAGTGTGTGGATGTTAAAGTATGAATAATTTACAAAAAGTCTTGAAATACTCAAACAAGAGGGGAGTATGAAAATGAATAAGTATGGGAAGACCTAGGTATGTACGATACCTTTGTGGCAGATGATACTATGTAGGTAAACTTCATTGAATTGTTATGAACATATGGATTGGGTTGGTATAGATTTGATAGATGATTTGAGAAGTCGTAAATACTTATGTGTTGATGTTTTATGTTTTATATACTATTGATGATTATAGTACGAGCTTACTATGCTTTTGAAAGCTTACTTTGTGTTTGATTGCATTGTTTTATAGATATCGAAGCTACCTCAAGCTCGGGGACCATCATGGATCATCACCACACTATTGAACCTTAATTTGATTCTTTTCGAAATACATATTTATGAAGTATGGGATGTATAGGCTAGTAGTTGTGCAATGGTGTTTTGTGATGTTTATACTTAGCCATGTGATTTGGCTAAGTTGTGCTTGAACTCATAGTGGATAATGGTTTATGGTATGTGATGTTTTTATGCAATTGTGGTATGTTTTAGATGGAGAAAAGAAATGGTAAATGATGGTAAGTTTTGGTAGGTTTAGTATGGGTTTGAATGATGTATGGAAGAAAATGTTTTAATATGAATTTACCCATGTTTGGCATGAAATGGTAAGGTTTATGAGTATGGAATTGGGTGACTATTTTATGAGACGAATAGCTTAAGATTTGGTGTGAAATTTGACTGAATTGGTTACGCAAAAATGCTTATTTATTTGCTTGTAGGTTGACCCAAGTTTGGGGTGGCAAATTTGCTATTCAAATGGCCTATTTTTGTCCACACAGGCAGAGACACGATCGTGTGTCTCAACCGTGTGCGACATACGACCATGTTGCACAGTCGTGTGTCCCCTGGGTACCCTTCAGTTGTAAGTCAGATTTACACATGGGCTAGACATACGGGCGTGTGGTCTGGCTGTGTGAGCCTTATTGGTATGCTGACGTCACAAACAGAATACCCCGTATTCTTGGCACGGCCCTGTACACGGCCAGGACACGAGCGTGTGCATAGCACAAAAGCTGGACACACGAACGTGTAGTCTGGCCGTGTGAACAAGTCAGTAGCTATGCCCTATTTTGCCATAGCATTAAGACACGGGCGTGTCTAGACCGTGTAAGGCACACGGCCTATTCACACGGGCGTGTGACCTTTTAAAAGTAGAAAATTTTTATAAGTTCGGAAACTTTTATATGTTATCAATTTGGTCTCGAATGCATGATTAAGCATTGTATATTCGATTTTATGTGAATAATGAATGTGAATGAATGACTTTTAGTAGTAATGAGATGATATTTTATGTATGGTGGTTCTGATTTGAGTTATAAGTCTGGTAATGCCTCTTAACCTATTCCAGCGACGGTTACGGGTTAGGGGTGTTACATTTTATTGATATCAGAGCTATGGTTTATTCGGTTCTAGGACTACCATAGCGCATGTGAGTCTAGCTATACATGCCATATTTATGGATTGCGATAGTGTGATGAATCTTGACGTTGGAATGTGCTTTTATATAGCAAATGGATCCCGATAGAGCTATAGCAGAAGATGTTGAAAGTAATGCGCTTGCTCCCACGCAAGGGACGGTGCAAGCAGATTCTCGACCGGCTACGAATAGTCGTGATGGTGAGGCTAAACAAGCGTTCTATCAGATGATGAATGATTGGTTCACCCAATACATTAGAACCAATCTGGCTATACAACAACCTCCACCCCCAGTTAATTCTCCTCAAACTCCTGTTATGCCACCAGTAAATCTGATACAGTTGAGTAGACCACCAGTTCATAAGATTAGAAAATACGGGGCTAAAGAGTTCCGAGCTACAACAAGTGATGATGTTGAAAAAGCTGAGTTCTAGTTGGAGAACACGAACACAATTAGAGTGTTTGATGAGTTGTCTTTGAGTCTTGAAGAATGCATAAAATGTGTCATTTCCCTTTTGAGAGATACGGAGTATCATTGGTGGAAGACTCTAACATTTGTGGTTTCGAGTGAACGAGTTACGTGGGATTTCTTCCAAGCTGAATTTTGGAAGAAATATATCTATTACAGATTCATTATCAGAAACAGAAAGAGTTTCTCGAGCTTAAACAAGGTCGTATGTCTGTCACAGAATACGAGTGAGAATTTGTAAGATTGAGTCAGTATGTACGTGAATTTGTATCTTCGAAAGCAATAATGTGTAAGAGATTTGAAGACAGTTTAAAGAAAGATATTCGCTTGCTTGTTGGAATTCTAGAAATCAAAGAATTTGTTGTGATTGTTGAATGAGCATGTAAAGCTGAAGATATTGGGAAAGAGAAAAGAAAGGATAATTTTGAAGCTAGAGAAGTACGGAAGAGATTATCGGGCAAATCATTTCAATCTGGATCTAAGAAGTTTAGAGAAGATAGCAGTCGTTCAAAGGCTAGTGTGGGAAATTCGAACAGAGATCGTGCTGCATCGCAATCAAATTTCAAATCTTCAGCTACATCTGTTGCCAATGTTGATAATGCAAAGAATGAAAAGCCTGAGTGTGATCAGTGTGAAAGACAACACTTTGGTGAATGCAGGGGAAAAAGTATTAACCGAGCTTGTTATAGTTATGTTCAAAAAATCATTTTATAAAAGATTTGCTAGATTTAGCTTAAAAAGATAATGTTCAAAATCTGAGGCAGAGTGGTAACGCTTCTAGTGGTAGACCTCCAAGAAATACAAGAAATGTAAGCGGTAGTCAAAGAGGAACAAAAGACACAACTGTTAGATCTAAGGCTCGTGCACCTGCCAGAGCCTATGCTATTCGAGCTCACGAGGAAGCTTCATCGCCAGATATGATTACTAGTAATTTACTCTGTATGATACTTCTGTGATTGCTTTGATAGATCCTGGATTGACACATTCGTATATATGCATGAACTTAATGAACAGTACGACTTTTCCTGTAGAGTTTTGGACCTCTTAGGCAAATGTGTTTTGGTTGATAAAGTATGCAAGAATTGTCTATTAATGTTTCGAGACACTTGTTTTCCGGCTAATCTAATGTTGTTACCTTTTGATGAGTTTGATATAATTCTGGGTATGGATTGGTTAACTTTTGCATGATGCTGTGGTGAACTGCAAACAGAAAACTATTGATTTAAGATGCAAGAATGATGAGATAGTCATAATTGAATCTAGTGATTTGAATGGATTGCCTGCTGCAATATATTTGATGGGAACTTTAAGTATTGTGAGAAAGGGTTGTGAAGCTTATTTTGCATATGTGATTGATTCGAGATTGTCAGAAAAGAAAGTTGAATCAGTGCCTATTATGTGTGAGTTCCCTGATGTATTTCTTGAAGAACTTTCGGGATTACCTCCAGTTAGTGAGGTAGAATTTGGCATTGAATTGGTACATGGTACTATTCCGATTTTGATAGCTCCATATAGAATGGCTCCAACCGAGCTAAAAGAATTAAAGTCTCAGTTACAAGAATTGACAGATAAAGGGTTTGCAAGACTGAGTTTCTCACCCTAGGGTGCTCCGATTTTATCCGTAAAAAAGAAAGATGGTACGATGAGAATGTGTATAGATTATCGTCAGTTGAACAAAGTGACTATTAAAAATAAGTATCCTCTACCCCGAATTGATGATTTGTTTGATCAGTTGAAAGGAGTAGCTATGTTTTCAAAAATAGATTTGAGATCAGGCTACTATTAGTTGCGAGTGAAAGACTCAGATATTCCGAAAACTACTTTTCGAATGATTTATGGCCATTATGAATTCTTAGTTATGCCTTTCGGATTGACTAATGCACCTACTATGTTTATGGATTTGATGAATAGAATTTTCAGACCATATTTAGATCGATTTGTTGTCATATTCATTGATGACATATTGAGTTATTCACAAGATGAAACTGAACATGCCGAGCATCTGAGAATTGTGCTACAAATACTGTGAGATAAGCAATTGTATGTGAAATTTTGTAAATGTGAGTTCTGGTTCCGAGAATTTGGTTTTCTGGGTCATATTGTATCAGCGTCTGGTATCCGAGTTGATCTGAGCAAGATTTCATCTATTTTGGAGTGGAAGCCTCCTAGAAATGTTTCGAAGTCCTTAGTTTTCTAGGACTTGCTGGTTATTATTGAAGGTTTGTAAAAGGCTTTTCAATGATTGCAACTCCGTTAACGGGATTGCTTCAGAAGGATTTAAATTTTGTGTAGTCTGAAAAGTGTCAGAACAGTTTTGATCAGTTGAAAACTTTGTTGACTGAAGCACCTTTATTGGTACAATCTGAATTGAGTAAAGAATTCGTGATCTACAATGATGCATCGTTGATTCGTTTGAGATGTGTTTTATTGCAAGAAGGCAAGGTCATTGCTTATGCTTCGAGACAGTTGAAGTCATACAAAAAGAACTATCCGACACACGATCTTGAGTTAACTGCAATTGTGTTTGCTTTAAAGATTTGGCGTCACTACCTATACAGTGAGAAATGTCACGTGTATTCTGATCATAAGAGTTTGAAGTATTTTATAACTCAGAAAGATCTGAATCTGTGACCAAAAAGATGGTTAGAACTGTTAAAAGATTACGAACCTGTGATTGATTATCATCCGGGAAAAGCAAATATTGTTGCTGATGCCTTGAGTTGAAAATCGTTGTTTGCTATGCATGCAATGAATGCTCATTTGGTTCTGTCTGATGATGGTTCAGTTTTAGCTGAATTGAAAGCCAGACCTTTGTTCTTACAGTAGATTATCGAAGCTCAGAAGATTGATAATGAGATTTTAGCTAAACGAGCTCAGTGTGATGTAGAGACTGGTTCAGAATTTAGATAAAGATGATTGTTTAAGATTTCGAGATCGAATTTGTGTTCCAAGAAATCCAGAATTAATTCAAATGATTCTGAGTGAAGCTCACAGTATTGGTTTATCCATGCATCCGAGTAGTACGAAAATGTATAATGATTTGAAACAGTAATATTGGTGGTCTAGAATGAAAATAGATATCTCTGAATTTGTTTCTAAATGTTTGATCTGTCAGCAAGTTAAAGCAGAACATCAGGTTCCATCGGGATTGTTACAACCGATTATGGTTCCAGAGTGGAAATGGGATCGAGTGACCATGGACTTTGTTTTGGGTTTGCCCCTGTCTCTAAGAAAGAAAGATGCAATTTGGGTTATAGTTGATCGTTTGACGAAATCAACTCATTTTATTTCAGTTCAATCTGATTACTCACTTGATAAATTAGCTGAGTTATATATTTTTGATATTGTGAGATTGCATGGTGTACCATTGTCTATAGTGTCAGATAGAGATCTGAGATTCATATCACGATTTTGGAAGAAGTTGTAAGATGCTCTAGGTACTAAATTGCACTTCAGTACTGCTTTTCATCCCCAAACGAGCGGTCAATCTGAACGGATTATTCAGATACTCGAGCATTTGTTGAGATGTTGTATTCTTGAGTTTAAAGGTACGTGGGAACAATATCTACCTTTGATTGAATTCGCTTGTAATAACAGTTTTCAGTATAGCATTAAAAAGGAACGATACGAAGCTTTATATGGTCGCAAATGTCGTACACTTTTGTATTGGATGGAGCTTAGCGAAAATATGATTCATGGGGTCAATTTGATAGTTTGAAGTGATCCGAGATAGTTTGAAAGCAGCTTCCAATCGTAAGAATTCATATGCAAATTTGAAAAGAAAAGACATTGAGTTTGAGATCAGCGACAAAGTATTTTTGAAGGTATCTTCGTGAAAGAAAGTGCTTCGCTTCGGTAGAAAAGGCAAATTGAGTCTGAGGTTCATTGGGATGTATGACATTATCAAACGTATTGGGCCAGTAGCTTATAGATTGTTATTGGCACCAGAGTATGATATGTTTCACGTATCAATGCTTCAAAGATACAGATCTGATCCTTCACATGTGATTCCTCCGTCTAAGGTAGAGATTCAGTTTGATATGACTTACGAAGAAAAGCCAATCCATATTTTAGCTCGCGAGGTTAAAGAGTTACGAAACAAGAAAATTCCATTAGTTAAAATAATGTGGCAGCAACACGATATTGAAGAGGCCACGTGGGAGCTTAAAGATTCTATGAGACAGCAATACCTGAATCTGTTTAATGGTAAGATTTTCGGGGACGAAAATCCCTAAGGGGGAGAATTGTAACAGTCCGATTTTGACCCTAGTTAGAATAGTGGTTTCGGGACCACAAATCTGAGTCAAAAAAATATTTAAATATTATTTTTCGTGTTTATGATATGTGAATTAGCATGTGTGAAAGTTTCATATTAAAATTTAATTGTTTGTGTGCTTAATTTGATAAAAGGACCAAATCGCGTAAAATGTAAAAGCTGTGTGTTAGATGTTAAAAGTGCCTATTTAACTTGGCTTTATTATTGAGAGGTCCTTATGTGGTTATTAAGCCATTTACATGTATAATGGACAAATATGACCTTAATATATGTGATTTTAAATGGTTTACTAAAAAGGTATTATGGTCATTAGCATATTAAACATATGTTAAATAAAACATAACATAAAATAAAGCCATATTCATCTTGTTTTGCCGAAAATTCAAAAGAAAAATAGAAGATAAAAGCTTCCTAGGGTTCAACTATGGTTTGGCTTGATTAAGGTATGTGATTTGTTCGATTTTTGATAATTTTTACGTTTTTGTGATCGTTGCTTTTTTTTTACTAAGCCCATGCCTCAATTTCAGATTTTGTTGATGATTTTAAAATGTGCCATACCTAAGTGAGTAAGTACGGGAAGATTCAGGTATGTACGATACCTAAGTGGTAGATGATATTATGTATGTGAAGTTCATTGAATTGGTATGAACATATGGATTATGTTGGTATAGATTTGATAGATGATTTGAGAATGTATAAATACTTATGTGTTGATGTTTTATGTTTTATATACTGTGAATGATTTTAGTATGAGCTTACCAAGCTTTTAAAAGCTTACTTTATGTGTGTTTGCATTGTTTTATAGATTTTGAAGCTACTGCAAGCTCAAGGATCGTCATGGATCGTCACCACACTATCGAACCTCATTTTGGTACATATAAAAATGTATATTTTTTAAGTATGGCATGTATAGGCTAGTGGTTGTGGGATTATGTTTTGTGATGTATATATTTAGCCATGTGATTTGGCTAGTTGGTGTTTGAACTCATAGTTGATAATGACTTATGGTATGTGATTCTAATATGTAAATGTGGTATGTTTTAGTTGAACAAAAGAAATGGAAAATGTTGGTAAATTTTGGTAAGTTTTAGCATGGGATTGAATGATGTATGGAAAGAAATTTTTTGATATGATCTTACCTTATGTTTGGCGTGAATTGGTAAGGTTTATGAGTATGGATTTGGGTGACTATTATATGATATGAATGGTTTTTGTTTTGGTGTTGAAATTGGCTAAAATGGTGGTGCAAATATACTTGTTTTCTTTGATTGTAGGTTGACCAAATTAGGGTGGCAAATTGGCTATTCAAATGGCCTATTTTTGTCCACACTAGCACAGACAAGGGCGTGTGTCTTAGCCGTGTGCGACACACGGTCATGTTGCATGGCCGTGTCCCCTGGGGTACCCTACAATATTAAGCCAGGCTCGAACACGGCCAAGGCACATTGGCGTGTGGCTAGCCGTGTGAACCAAGTCAGTGTCGACCACAGCCAAGACACACGGGCGTATCTTGAGGCCGTGTGAGCAAGTCAGTAGCTATGCCCTATTTTGACACGGCTTAGACACACGGGCATGTCTAATGCCGTGTAGGGCACACGGCCTGTTCACACGGGCGTGTGACCTTTTAAAAGTTGAAAATTTTTATAAGTTCTGAAATTTTGATATGTTGTCGAATTGATCCAAAAAGCAGTTTTAGACTTCATACGATCTTTTAAATTTCACGTTGAATGTGAATGAACTATGTTTATTGAATTGAAAGGATGTTGGATATTTGATGGTTTTGATCTGTGTTATGAGTCCGGTAATGCCTCTTAACCTATTCTGGCGACGGTTACGGGTTAGGGGCATTACAGGAACCTTGTCGATACTTTCTCAGATATCTCATTCCCAGCTCATATAATCATTAATTATTGTTCAATAACACATAATCAATAGTAATTCAATTTAAAACACATTTCTTTGTATATCGACTTACCTCGTACGGAAATGAACGAAAACAAGTGACTATTCAACGACTTTCATTCCTCCCCGATCTAATTCTGTTTTCTTTGGTTCTTGATCTATACACATTCAAATTTAACCGTTTTATTCACCAAATAATTCAACTCAATCCAAAAACACATATTTACGGCATTTTACAAATTAGCCCTCACATTTTTACATTTTGACACTTTAGTCCTTAATTCACAAAATCACAAAATACACATAATTACCATATAATCATGTTAGACCGAATTCTCATAGTATTCATATAATCCCATATGTTTCATTCATTTCACATTTTAGTCCCTCAAAATCTTCTTTTTACAATTTAGTCCAAATTCCTCAAATTCATTAAAAATTCAAAGACAAAACATGTTAACCCAATACGTATCTTTCATTTTTCATCATTAAACAACACAAAGCTCATAATTTCATCAGTGGCTCAATTCAAAATCATCAACAAAATTAGAAATTGAGACATGGGCTATAACGCCTCAAAAATCCCGAATTCTCAAATTTTTCTTTTTGTACTTAGTAAGTCAGGTTAAATGTTAATTACGCAATGGTAGGTTTGGGTCAAGGGTTGAGTTCGAATCTAGGGGTGGAAGGAATTATAGTATAATTATTAAAGGAACCCTGATGGCAAGTAGTTGGGCTTTTAAATAAATATAAGGGAAAAAGGGCATCAAAAAGCCAAATGGAGGAGTGGCTAAGTGATGCCACTTAGAGTGTAGGGAGGTGGCATTAGTGGCTAGCAAGGAGATCCAAGGTTCGAATCCTAGCTTAGCATTTTTAGAAGTTTAATTTTGGCCTTCTAGAAGATTGGAAGTGGCGTAAAGATGGACTCCTTAGGGAGTGTTCAGAAGAGAAAAGTTAGGAAATAGATTGGGGAGTTATCAGGAAGAAAAATAAGGAGATGAGAAGGGGAAAGTGATGGAGCCGAATGGGGAATTTAGCCATGAGGAATTCTGCTATAAGGGCTATAAATAGGTGTCGAATGCAAGGTTGCAAGGCTAATGCCGAAATCTTTTTCACCTTGTTACCAGAAACCTTTTTCTCTTTAAGATCCAGAAAGCCGAAAAGCCTTACTTCTTTCTTTCTTTTCTTGTGCCGATTTCCATTCTTCCTCTACTTCATTGCCGACTTTTCTTTCTTTTTCCTTGGAGCCGAATAACTCTCTATTGCCATACAAAATCGCAAAGGGCAGAAACTTTCTTGGCCGAATACTCTTTGACCGAATCTAGTGTAAGTGTTTGCTCTTCCAATCGATTTTTGCTAGAGTATCGATTATTGTTCCTCACTTCTTCTAATCGGTTTTGGGTAGGAATAGGTATCGAACCTCAGTTTGGATCTCTGCCGATTTGCTCTTCAGGTAAGGGGCTTTGGTAAGTACTCTTAATCTTAGTTGGCCGAATAGTCAGAGTTAAGGTAAGGGGACTTGTGTTGGATGCGAGTAACCTATTATTCTGGTTTCTAATAATTAAGATTGATGCAGATCTAGGAGTTGATCGTGGTTAGTGATTTAAGAAGGGGCTGTTATACTTATCGCGCAAGGTAAGGTTAAGGTGAGGTTTCAGTTTTAGTAAAGATTTGTATTATGCATGTGGTTAATTGAAGGGTGATATCGTTTATAGGTTGGCGACTAAAGGAATCGCAGCACGCTTGCTTACCAGGTGTGTACATATACTGCACAAACACAATGAATCGGCAAAAGTCGAAATGTCAAATAGCCAAAATGCCGAAAAGCTGAAAGCTAGGCTAAGGTAGTCTTGCGAGTGCGCGAACACTTGTGAGGAGGAAATCGATAGGTTGTTTGAGGCCCATGGGTGATTCCATGGACTTGGGCTATGAATTGGCCAACCGGGCCAGAATAGGCTTAATGGGCCTGACGGGCTATTGGGCCCATAATAGGCAAAATTTGATAATTGATGCTATGTGATAGAAATTTGTATGTGAGCATGTGTATAATGTGATTTGGGCCTAATGGGCCACATAAATGTGATTTGGACCTAATCGGCTATATACAGGTGATTTTGGCCTAATGGGCCATATGAATGTGATTGGGCCTAGTGGGCCATATGCAGCTATCTGGATTTGACTGGGCTTTGTAAGGGGTTTTGGGCCTAGTATATGATGACTACATAAAACTTAATTAATTAATTGCGACCGTAGACAAGTCAAAGGGTTAAGGTGTGGCAACGGGTATATGCATGTCTAGGATTGGATCTAGGGAGAGCTTGGTACTTAAGCGGTCTTAATGACTCACCTCCTCTTCTTTGGAATCCTACCTGGTGTATAGTATTCGTTCATCTTAGCTCACGGGATTTGTTAACGGGCCAAGGAGTGAAAATCGTAAAGAAAAGGAAAATTACCAAAATACCCCTAAGGGCAGAAATGACCAAAATTCCCCTAGGTGTTGAATGTAATTTTTATGGATGTGACATCCATACATATGATATTCTACTTAGGTTGCATAGGGGTTGGGAATCATAGAACGGAGGAAGTATATGAGGATCGCATGGTTGCTTGACAATCGTGGATCCACCGACGGCTTTTAAGCCCAATGTGTAAATGCAGGTAGTTCCGCAACCGGGTTACCATAGATGTGATGTATGGGTGGGTCGATATTTATATCCCCACATTGTGTGACGGGGGACGGAGCTGGTGTGTAGCGGATGGATTATTGGGATGGGATTACATTGCATGTGATGTATGGTGTTTATTGAATGCTTGTTGCTCGTCGAGGGTTGTACACATTGAGTTTGCGAAAACTCACCCCCTCATTTATTTTATTTTCAGGTGATGCTCAATAGAAGGTTTGGTGTTTAGAGGGACTCTGGGTGGCCAGCTAGCAAGGCAACATGGACGTGTTTTTTTCTTAAAAGCATACAAGTGTCTATTTTATTAAGTAATTTTCTGGCCAGATTGTAATAAGGCTTCCATTTTGTTATTACTTGGGTTTTTATTTTCATGCGTTGTAATTACGAAATGTTGAACATGGGTTTGCTAAATCATAGTATGTTTTTCTACCCTTCCGCAACAGAATTTTAAAATGACAGGTTTTCATAAAATCATATGTTTTAAACAGGTTTTCGTGACTGAAAAATAAAAAGAGTTTTTATAAGTTAATTAAGGTTTCTTTTATTTTAGTAAGGGTTTTCAATGAAAACATGGTTTTCGCTAAAACACTTCAATGTGATGCGCTAGATTCGGCCATAACGTCCGGGCCGAGTTTGGGGTGTTACATGGGCTTGATAGATTACTATGCAACGATTTCAAAACCGTAGAAATTATCACAAACCAAACAAAATCCATACCTTAATCAAGAATATCAATAGCCGAACCCTAGAACCAACTTTTCTTTTTCTTTTTCTCTAATATTCAGTCATGGATGATAGAAAATAAGATCATTTTAGCTTTTTTTTATTTAATACATCTTTTATGCTTAGTTTACTATTATGCCTTTAATGAAATAACATTAAAATTCCATTAACTTAGGCATTTTTGTCCATTCATTAGTCTAGTAGTTTATTAACCACATAAGGACCTCCCATTAAAAGAGACATAACAATTAAGCACTTTAACAAATAGCATGCAACTTTTACATTTTACGCGATTAGGTCCTTTTTACAAATTAAGCACACAATTGATCGAATTTTCATATGAAAATTTCACACATGCTAATTCACATATAATAAACAAGGAAAATAATATTAAAATATTTTTCTAACTCAGATTTGTGGTCCCAAAACTACTATTTTGACTAGGGTCTAAATTGGACTGTTACAATTCTCCCTCTTTAGGGACTTTTGTCCCTGAAAATCTTACCATTAAATAGATTCGAATATTGCCATCTCATAACATCTTCAGGCTCCCACGTAGCCTCTTCAACACCGTGTTGATGCCACATTACTTTTATTAACGAAATTTTCTTATTACGCAATTTTTTAACCTCAAGAGCCAAAATACTGATCGGTTCTTCTTCATAAGTCATATTAGACTGAATCTCGATTTCGGACAGAGAAATCACATGCGAAGGATCGGATCTATATTGTCGAAGCAACGATATGTGAAACACACTATGAATCTTTTCTAAATCTTGTGGCAACAATAATCTTTAAGCAACTGGCCCGATACGCTTGATAATCTCATATGACCCGATGAACCTCGGACTCAATTTGCCTTTTCTGCCAAATTGGAGTACTTTCTTCCATGGTGAGACTTTCAAAAACACTTTGTCATCGATTTCAAATTCAATATCTTTTCGTTTCAAATCAACATAAGATTTTTGACAATCAGAAGCTGCTTTCAAATTATCTCAGATCACTTTCACTTTCTGTTCAGTCTCTTTTATCAAATAAACCCCGTGTACCTTATTTTCACTGAGTTCTGACCAATACAAAGGTGTACGGCATTTTCTACCATATAAGGCTTCGTACGGTGCCATTTTAATGATCGATTGAAAACTATTATTATAAACGAAATTAATCAAAGGCAAATATTGTTCCCACGTACCTTCAAACCCAAGAATGTAACTTCTCAACATATCCTTGAATATCTGAATAATCCGCTCAAATTGACAATCCTTCTGGGGGTGAAAAGTAGTACTGAAATGCAATTTTGTACCTAATGCCTCTTATAGTTTCTTCCAAAACCGTGATGTGAATCTCGGATCTCTATTTGACACAATAGATAATGGTACACCGTGTGATCTTACAATATCAGAAATATATAACTCAACTAATTTATCAAGTGAGTAATCAGATCGTATCAGAATAAAATGAGCTGATTTCGTCAATCGATCAACTACAACCCAGATAGTATCTTTCTTTCCCGGAGATAGGGGCAAACCCGAAACAAAATCCATCGTCACTCTATCCTATTTCCATTCCGAAATCATAATTGGTTGTAACAAACCAGATGGCACCTGATGTTCAGCTTTAACTAGCTGACAAATTAAACATTTTGAAACAAAGTTAGAGATATCTCTTTTCATTCCAGACCACCAGTAATGTTGTTTTAAATGATTATACATTTTCGTACTACCCGGATGCACAGATAAACGACTGTTATGAACTTCATTCAAAATCATTTGAATCAAATCTGGATTTCTCAGAACACCAATCTGATCTCGGAATCTCAAACAATCATCATTATCAACTCAAAATTCATAATCAAAATTCAAATCGCACTGAGCTCGTTTTGCTAAAATCTCATTATCAACCTTCTGATCTTCAATAATCTATTGAATGAACAATGGTCTTGCTTTTATTTTGGCTAATACCGTGCCATTATCAGACACAACCAAATCAGCATTTATTGCATGCAGAGCAAACAGTGCTTTTCAGCTCAAAGCATCGGCAACTACATTTAATTTTCCCAGATGATAATCAATAACAAGCTCGTAGTATTTTAACAGTTCTAGCCATCTTCTCTGTCGCAGGTTCAAATCTTTATGAGTCATCAGATATTTCAAATCTTATGATCAGAATAAACGTGACATTTCTCACCGAAAAGATAGTGGTGCAAAATCTTTAAAGCAAACACAATCGCAGCTAACTCAAGGTCATGTGTCGAATAGTTCTTTTCATGTGGCTTTAACTGTCTCGAGGCATAAGCTATAACTTTGCCTTCTTGCATGAAAACACATGCCAGACCGTTCAACGAAGCATCACTATAGATTACAAATTCTTTACCTGATTCTGGTTGTGCTAATACCAGAGCTTCTGTCAATAGAGCTTTCAACTGATCAAACTTTTCTGACACATATCAGACCACTCAAATTTCACATCTTTCTAAAGAAATTTTGTCAACGGAGTCGCAATCATCGAAAAACCTATTACGACCATCTATAATAATCGGCAAGTCCCAAAAAACTACGAACTTCAGAAACATTTCTCGGGGCCTTGCAATCTAAAATAGCTAAAATTTTGCTCGGATCAACTCGGATACCTAATGCTAACACTATATGGCCTAGAAAACTGACCTCTCATAACCAGAATTCACATTTGCTAAACTTCGTATATATTTGCTTATCTTGCAAGGTCTGTAGCACTATTCTTAGATGCTCGAATTCATCACGTGAATAAATCAATATGTCATCAATGAATACGACAACAAATCGATCTAAATATGGTCAGAAAATTCTGTTCATCAAATCCATAAAGATAGCAGGTGCATTCATTAATCCGAAAGGCATAACTAAAAACTCATATTGTATGTACCTCGTTCAGATAGCAGTTTTCAGAATGTCTAAGTTTTTTACTCGTAACTGATAATAGCCTGATCTCAAATATATCTTCAAAAACATGATAGCTCCTTTTAATTGATCAAACAAATCATCAATTCGAGGCAGAGGATATTTATTCTTGATATTCACTTTGTTCAACTGACGATAATCAATGCACATTCTCATCGTACCGTCTTTCTTTTTCACAAATAAAACAGGAGCACCCCAAGGGGAGAAACTCGATCTTGCAAATCCTCTATCGGTCAACTCTTGCATTTGAGACTTTAATTCTTTCAATTCAATTGGAGCCACTCTATACGAAGCTATCAAAATCGGAGTAGTCTCGGGCACTAATTCAATGCCAAATTCAACTTCTCGAATCAGAGGTAATCCCGGAAGTTCTTCAGGAAACACATGAGGGAATTCACAAACAAGAGGTACTGATTCAACTTTCTTTTCTATTACTTTCGAATCGATCAAATAAGCAAAGTAAGCTTCACAACCTTTTCTCACAATACTCAAAGCTTTCATTGACGAAATCATAGCTGGTAAACCATTCAAACCACCAGATTCAATGCGGACTATTCCATCATTTTTGCATCTCAAATCAATAGTTTTCCATTTTCAATTCACAATAGCATCGTGCAAAGTTAACCAATCCATACCCAGAATTATATCAAACTCATGAAAGGGTAATAACATCAAATCATCCGGAAAACAAATGTCTCAAAACATTAACGAACAATTGTTCCAGACTTTATCAACCAAAACACATCTGCCTAGAGGGTTTAATACTTTAATCACAAATTCAGTAGACTCTACAGGCAAAGTCTTACTGGATACTAAATTCATGCATATAAATGAATGTGTTGATCCATGATCTATCAAAGCAATCGCAGAAGTATCATAAAGTGTGAAAGTACTAGTTATAACATCTGGAGATGAAGCTTCCTCACGAGCTCGAATGGCGTAGGCTCTGGCAGGTGATCTAACCTCAGATAGAATAGCAGTGTCTTTAGTCCCTCTTTGACTACCACTCATATTTCCCGTATTTCTGGGAGGTCTACCACAATATGCATTACCACTTGGCCTTAGATTTTGTACAATTTCTTGCTCAACAGACTCGGGGCAATCACGGATAAAATGGTCTAAAGATCCACATTTGAAACAAGCTCGATCATATAGTCTACAATTGCTGGGATGTCTTTTGCCACAGTGTTTGGACTCAAGGCGATCAGATCTGACATTTCCAACACTAGCAACAAAAGTAGCTAGAGCTTTGAAAGTCGAATGCGATCTCGTACAATCTCTAGTCACATATCCCACATTAGCCTTTGAACGGCTATAATCATCTCGAAACTTCTTTGACACTGACTAAAATGATTTACTTGTAGATCTCTTTCTCACATCTTTAGCTTTTAAATCATCTTTTCTTTCTCTTTTCTGAGTTCTTCGGCTTTACACGCTCGCTCAACAAGCACAGCAAATTCGTTGATCTTAAGAATCCAAACTAATAAATGAATATCTTTGTTTAGACCATCTTCAAATCTTTTGCACATTGTTGCCTCATTAGATACACATTCTCGTGCATACTGACTCAATCATACAAATTCTTGCTCGTATTCTGTAACAGACATACGGCCTTACTTTAGTTCAAGAAAATCTTTGTGTTTCTGATCAATAAATCTCTGACTGATGTATTTCTTTTGGAATTCAATTTGAAAGAAATCCCAAGCGACTCGCTCTCTCAGAATCACGGATAACAATGTCTTCCACCAGTGATACGCTGTATCTTTCAGAAGCGAAACGACACACTTTAAACATTCATCGGGAGTCAATGACAATTCATCGAATACTCGTATTGTATTTTCTAACCAGAACTCGGCTCTCTCAGCATCATCACTAGTGGTAGCTCGGAACTCTTTGGCCCCATATTTTTTAATTTTATTGACCGGAGGCTTACTCAACTGAATAGGATTCTCTTTTGACATAGTAGGGACTCGACGAGGATTAGTCGAGGTTAGAGGTTGTTAAACAGCCAGATTAGTTCTAATGTACTGACTGAGCTAATCATTCATCATTTGATAGAAGGCTTGTCTAGCCTCTCTATCATGGCTACTCAGAGCTGGTCTAGAATCGGATGGCGCTGTCCCTTGTGCAGAAGCAAGCGCATTACTTTTAACATCGTCAGCTATGGCTCGTTCGGGATCCATTTACTATATAAAAACACTTTTTCATTGTCAAGATTCATCACACTATCGCAGTTCATAAATATGGCATGTATAACTACACTCCAACAGGCTACGTTAGTCCTAGAATCGACTAAACTGTAGCTCTAATACCAATCGAATGTAGCACCCCTAACCCGTATCCGTCGTCAAACTAGGGTTAAAGGCGTTACCGGACAAATTGAAACATTTAACATTCATTTCACAAACATCATAGTATCATAAATCATACATAAGTAAAAAGTCCCTAACATAGGTCTACAAGACCTTAAACATACTTTAGAAATAGATCAGGACTAAACCGAGCACATATAAAATATTTTGAAACTTAAACATTTCTCAAAGTTACAAAGGTCACACTCCTGTGTGCACAGGCCGTGTGCCTACACGGTATTAGATACACCCGTGTGTCTAGGCCGTATCAAAACAGGGAATACATACTGACTTGTCCGCACGGCCACAAGACACACCCGTGTGCCAGCCGTGTGAAAATTAAGGAGGCTACTGACTTGGCCACACGGCTAACCACACGCCCGTGTGTCAAGCCTGTGGTCGAAATTGACTTGGCCACACGGCCTAGCACACGTCCGTGTGTGTGACCGTGTAGTCTACTCAGGCTCATTTCAAAATGGTCCTCGGGCAACACGGCTGAGACACACGCCCGTGTCCCTACCCGTGTGGGCAAAAATAGGCCATTTACAAGGCCAAATTGCCACCCAATTTGGGTCCTCCCTACAAGCATCAAATACACATCAATTACAAAGTATTTTCAAACAATTTCAATCATCAAACATCTATCAAACATATCATACAATCACCAATCCATTTCATACTCAATATGTAAATCAAAACATGACAA
The DNA here is from genome assembly GCA_025698465.1 of Gossypium longicalyx. Classification (NCBI taxonomy): domain Eukaryota; kingdom Viridiplantae; phylum Streptophyta; class Magnoliopsida; order Malvales; family Malvaceae; genus Gossypium; species Gossypium longicalyx. The sequence continues at coordinate 72,838,802 of CM047002.1, read as the reverse complement.
ATCATGAGATAATATCATACTAAACATATACTTCATAATCTGAATTTACCACATTCATTCTCATACTATAAACTTACAAATTCCTCAAATAAACACATACCAAAACTTACCAAAATTGACCATTTCATTTGGTCATTCAAGAGAACATCATAAAGGCATAATTTGCATCACATATCATACACCAAAAACTCATTCTTATATACAACCAAAACCAAGTCAAATCACGTGGCTAGATATATACATATTACAAAACATAATCTAAGTACATCTAGCCTATACATGTCACACTTTAATATATACACTTTCAAAAGGTACGAAATTAGAATTCGATGGTGTGGTGATAATCCTCAACAATCCCTGAGCATTCACTAGCTTTGATATCTATAAAACAGATGAAAGACACACAAAGTAAGCTTTCTCAAAGCTTAGTAAGCCATCCCAAAGCTTAGTAAGCCATATAGAAATAAACTTAACAATATAAACATATAAGAATCATAATATACATATACTCCTTAGCCGAATCCTATCACAAACCACATAGCTCAAATACATTTAACATATTTGCCATTCATTTGCTCATATAGCATCTTTTCTCATACTTTTGTCACATATAATCACTTGAACACAATGATACATATACTTACCTTTCAACATCAAATATGATATATAATTTCAAATGTACATGAATCAGATACACATGTCATATAATCATTTGTTTCTCGGAATGCCCGTGGAACCGTTCGGAATCATAAAGATACGCGGATAGCTTGAAAAGCTCATACAATGCCAACATCTGAGACGTGGTCTTACATGTAATCAAATATCGATGCCACTATCCCAGACAGGGTCTTACACGAAATCAAATATGATACCGATGTCCCAGACATAGTCTTACACGTAAATCATAAGTCAATGCCAACATCCCAGACGTGGTCTTACACGATACACATATCGGATCCTATGTCATGACATATGTATCCTAACTATTCCTAAGGTTCGTACGGGGCCTTTCGAACGTCAGAACCTTCTCGATACTTTCTCAGAAATCCATTCTCAACTCATATAATCATTAATTATTCTTCAATAACACATAATCAATAGTAATTCAATTTAAAACACATTTATTTGTATATCGACTTACCTCGTACAAAAATGAATGGAAACGAGTGACTACTCAACGACTTTCGTTTTTTCCCCGATCTAATTCCATTTTATTTGGTTCTTGATCTATACACATTTAAATTTAACCTTTTTATTCAAAAAATCATTCAATTCAATCCAAAAAACACATATTTAGGGCATTTTACAAATTAGCCCTCACATTTTCACATTTTGACACTTTAGTCCTTAATTCACAAAATCACAAAATACACATAATTACCATATACTCATGTTAGACTGATTTCTCATAGTATTCATATAAGCCCATATGTTTCATTCATTTCAAATTTTGGTCCCTCAAAATCTCCTTTTTACAATTCAGTCCAAATTACACAAATTCATAAAAAATTCAAAGACAAAACATGTTAACCCAATACATATCTTTCATTTTTCATCATTAAACAATACAAAGCTCATAATTTAATCAATGGCACAATTCAAAATCATCAACAAAATCAGAAATTGAGACATGGGCTTGATAGATTACGAAGCAACGATTACAAAAACTTAGAAATTATCAATAACCGAACAAAATCAATACCTTAATCAAGAATATCAATAGCCGAACCCTAGAACCAACTTTTCTTCTTTATCTCTATTATTTGGTTATAACTTTTCTTCTTTATCTCTATTATTTGGTTATGGATGATAGAAAATAAGATGATTTTAGCTTTTCTTTTATTTAATACATCTTTTATGCTTAGTTTACTATTATGCCCTTAATGAAATAACATTAAAATTCCATTAACTTAGGCATTTTTGTCCATTCATTAATCTAGTGGTTTATCAACCACATAAGGACCTCTCATTAAAAGAGACAAAATAATTAAGCACTTTATCAAATAGCATGCAACTTTTATATTTTATGCGATTAGGTCCTTTTTACATATTAAGCACATAATTGATCGAATTTTCATACGAAAATTTCACACATGCTAATTCACATATAATAAACACGAAAAATAATATTAAAATATTTTTCTAACTCAGATTTGTGGTCCCGAAACCACTATTCAGACTAGGGTCTAAACCGGACTGTTACATTATTTACATAAGAACTTACCTCTGTACAAAAATAGTAGAAATAGGACCTACTCGTCAAACACCTTATGTAACGCCCCGTACTCGAGACCGTTGCCGGAGTCGAACACGAGGTGTTAACAGACTTAATTCATTTCTTAAACAGCTCAAACAATTTAATTTTAAAATTTCCAGTCAAGCTAGCAATCTGCATCACAGTCGCTTAAAAATTCATATCTCGAGTTCCAACTCAAAATCCAATTCCGTAAATTTTTCCTGAAACTAGACTCATTTATCTATTTACTAATTTTTTTCTAGAATTTTTGATTAGGCCAATTAGTACAGTTTATTAGTTAAAGTCTCCCCTGTTTCAGGGTTTGACTGCTCTGACCTCTGTGTATTAAGAATAAGATATCTCTCTGTACAGAATTTAAATTACTATGACGTTTCTTTCTCTTAAAACTATACTCAATAATAAATCTGTACATATAAAATATGACTTATAATTATTTTTATACAATTTATGGTGAATTTCCAAATTCAGAACAGGGGATCCAAAAATCACTCTGGCCCTGTTTCACAAAAACTCAAATGTCTCATAAATTATAATTCATATACCTATTTTATTCAATCCATATGAAAATAGACTCATTAAGATTCAATTTCATAACTTACTCATCATTTAATTCCATTTCTACTATTTTTAGTGATTTTTCAAATTTACATTTCTGCTGTTGTTGATTCTATTTTATGACAAATTTCACTTTACTAAGGATTTTCATGAACTAAATATCATTTTAAACATAAATAACATCAAATATGACTTAGATTGGTCATTCCAATGGCTAATCATTTACAAACCCTTTTTTTTTTGCCTAACCATAGCCATATCATAAGATCAATTACACAAAGTGAGTGTTTTGCCATACATGCCACATTCAAAATATACAAGCCATTTTACCGATTTAAGCCTTCGGATAGTGTGAACGAGTCTTCGACCTATCTCGATTCTCAAGCCGGCTTGTCAAAACTACAATGAAAGAAAAGGAGGGAGTAAGCATAAATGCTTAGTAAGTTCACATGCAAATAGCAAGTAACATAATCACACAAACCCACATAAAACATCATTTACATTTAATATCTTTCTACGATTTCATCTTACCAAGTTTTCAACCCGAGGGTTTAAGCACATACCTGTCAAATTTTCTCATTTACCACACTTACCAACATGTCATCTTCGTTTTAGGCATTCTCCTTATTTTCTCAAGATCCACCCGTTGAACACATCGGAATATAATTCGAATACACGGAAAGTTTGTACATAAGTGCCACATATGTAGCCAAGCTACCATGTAACCCGCCCATAAGCGAACTCGGACTCAACTCAACGAGCTCGGGCGTTCACATCCATTAGTGAACTCGGACTCAACTCAACGAGCTCGGATGCCTAGTTACATCTCACGAACTCGGACTCAACTCAACGAGTTTGGATATTTGCATCCATAAGTGAACTCGGACTCAACTCAACGAGTTCGAATGCCCAACCATCCTAGTGACATGTCACTTGTATTCTAATCTATTCCCAAGGTTCAAACGGGCTTTTTCATCGATTACACATCTTTACCGTCTTCCACGGAACATCGAAACTGATACTCGGTAGCAATTCATAATTTACATATTATTCAATAATAAACATAAAGCATAATATTTCATGATATTAATCATCATGTCACATAAATAACATCAAATTACTTAAAATGACAATTATGTTACTACATTTACACATGAACCTACCTCGGTATAAAATTATTAGCAATCGAGCCTATTCTTCGTAAACTTTGTTTTTCCCTCGATCGCGACTTGAATCTCGTTTCTCTTGATATATAATGTCAAATTAATCTTATACATTCATCAAAATAGCATTTAATACGAACTTTGGCAAAATTACATTTTTTGCCCCTAAACTTTTGCATAATTACACTTTTACCCCTAGGCTCGGGAATTAAACTTCATCCCATATTCTTATGTTTTATGACATGCTGATCATTTTTCCCTTCTATGGCAGCATCAATTTCACACTCTAACATGTACTTATGACTATTAGGTATTTTTACCGATTAAGCCCTTTTACTCGTTTTCGCTTAAAACCGAGTAGTACAAGTTGTCTGACATAATTTAAAACCTCATATTCTATCATAAAACACCAAAATACACAAATTTCACCTATGGGTATTTTTCCAAATATGAACCCTAGGTTAAATTATTGCTAGCATAAGCTAAATCGAGCTATCGGGATTCTAAAAACGTAAAGAACATTAAAAACGGGCATAGAAATCACTTACAATCAAGGCTTAAAAGTTGAAGAAACCCTAGCTATTGAGAGAGCAAAATTCGGTAGCAACTATGTGGAGAATATGACTATTTTGTGTTATTTTTCTCATTTTATTTCATTTAATATGCAAATGACCAAAATACCCTTAATACCTTTCTTTGAAAATCACATTATGGCAAAACTACATTTTTGCCCCTAGACTGACATTTTTACACTTTGGTCCCTGGGCTCGTAAATTGAAATAGATTCAATTTCTTCAATTCCCAAGCCTAGCCAAACCTCTTTTATGCTTATAATAGCCCACGTTTTTCATTTAATCATAATTTTACACACATTTTATAACATTTTTACAAATTGGTCCTTTTGACATTTTCATCAAAAATCACCTAGCAAAACTTGTTTTATCTTACATCTGCCATACATTTTCTACCATTAGACATCAAAATGCACAAATATTCTTCATGGGTAAAATTTTAGACTTGATTTTCTTTCGAAATAGTCCTTGAAATAGCCATATAAGGTTACAAGGATTTCAAAAACATAAAAATCATTAAAAACGGGGCCAGAATGGACTTAAAATCAAGCTTGGAAGATGAAAAAACCCTATCTATGGTTCCCCCTTGAGAATTTAGGCCATGGGAAGAAGATGGAAAAAATTGGCTTTTAATTTGATTTTTAATTCATTTATTAGTCGAAAGACCAAAATGCCCCTAACTTAAAATATAAAATTTCTCTTACTTCATGTCCATTTTTGTCTACTAACTTAACAAATGGTCTAATTAACATCTAAGGACCTTCAATTTAAAATTTCATAACAAGTAGACACCTCTAGCATGTAGAAATAAACTTTTGTACTTTTTACAATTTAGTCCTTTTTACTAAATTGAGTGTTCAAACGTCAAAATTTTCGAACAAAATTTTCACGAAATCATTCCATAAAACTATAGACCATAAAAATGTAATAAAAACAAGTTTTACTATCCCAAATTCGTGGTCCCGAAACTATTGTTCTGACTAGGCCCTAAATTAGGTTGTTACATTCATGAGTTTGGAAACCACATTAGGCCCTTTCAGAATCCTTTATTTAGTAAATACACATTTTACTGTCCTTATTTACTAAGGCTCTCTTAGCATTCGTGTAAGGTAATAGGGACGTGTTAGGTTTGAAACATTTTAATCACACAAATCTAAAACATATGCAGATAACAGAGCTTGGTTAGAGTTGTTATGTAACTTGCAATTTAATCGGGTTAGGATCTAAATTGAGCATGCACATTTCAATTATGTGTTCACTAGCCGTCGTCTGGTTAGGATTGCTCAGCTAATTCATGTGCATTTCAATCACGTATGAACGAAATACAGACTTGATTTTAATTGAAAACATGATTGATTGAGGTTCAAACATTATAAGCATGAATCAAATAAATATTATTTAATCAAAGTAATCATCCTAGCTTAAATAAAATTAAGCTAACATTGTTGTAAACAAGAACAAAGAACACATAGCAAACATTTTTAGATTAAATCAAAGAAAAGAAAGATTAAACCCAAATCAAAGTGGCTGTCACCCAAGACTCTGACTGATGAGGCTTCTTTGCTCCTTCACTTTGCTCCTTTGTTGATGGCTCTCCAAGGTGGCCAACCAAGGGCTCTGTAAAAGGCTTAATTGCTAAAATCTCTATGAAAAGATGATGCTAGGCATTGGAAATGGAAAACGCTAAAGAGAATTGAGAGAGAAGAGAAAATGATGATGAATGAGGGATGAGGGATGAATGATGAGGGATCAAATGAGGTCTTATTTATATGTGAATAGAGGAGGGCAGTTTGCTAAAAATAGAGAGGTTTAGTCTCTTCAAGGTTTTCCAATGTGTAGCTAGCCATGCTTAGTGGATTTTAAGTTGAATTTTGCTTGATTTTTAAGCAATTTAAATGCCATAACAACTCAGGACTGAGACTCGGTCAAATATAAATCTCCAGGCAAATCTATAATTTCTTCAACATTATAAGGACATTGTGTAACACCCCAAACCCGGCCTAAACATTATGGCCGAATCTAGCGATGTCACATAATAGTGTTTCTTCATGAAATAGGATACCGTTAAAAGGCCGTTTTACATTAAGCCTCTTTGTGACCTTAACGAGTTTTTAGGTTGTCTTGTTCATTGATAAAACTCAAGTTGTTTAGAAAATTGTTGAGCATATTAAATTGTTATTAATTTGAAAATGTTCTTTTAATTTGAAAACGTTCTTTCTTGTGGAAGCTAGTAAAATTTGTTGCGTAAACTTGGTGTTTTGAAAAACATTTATCTTTTGAAAACTCGCGTTCTACTGCTAGTAGATAAAACCAAAATTAAAACCCAAATTAAAAGTTAAAACTTTAAAGAGGCCTTATTACATAAAATACCCAAATTTAAATTGCTTATAAATTAAAATCTAATATGAAGCCCATGCAGTGGCCAGCTTTGAGTCTTTCGCAACACTGACCCGCCTAAGACTGAGGATTACCTATGAAGTTAAATAGAAGAGTGAGTTTATGAAAACTCAGTGTGTAATCCCTTAATAATCAAGCAATCAATCATGGAGTAGGCAATTACAATCTGGGCCTAAGCCTATATCAGTAACAGAACGTTTCAGTTAGGGCCTTAGCCCATTCAGTAACAGTTTCAGTGTAGGCTTTAGCCCAATTCAGTAACAGTAGCAATATAATATGCAAACAGTGATCCTACCCAACCAGCCTCTACACTCCACTCCATCCAGCCCTACACTCTATGTGGGGATAAAATCAACCCACCCATCTTTACACTCCAAAATATAGCACTGGTTGTGGCACTAAATAGTGTTTGTAGCAGAGCTACCAGTACAGTACCTTCCTCCAATCAATAATAAACTCATCCCATGCAATATCTCATGCGTCATGGCATAATATCATACGTGAATGCAATATATATGAAATGGCATGCTCGAATACAGTCATACATTATAGGGGTAAATCAGTCATTTCACCAAATTGGGGTCTAGGTATACTTACTGACCTAACAATAGGTCCACAGTCGTCTTGGGCAACCCATGCAACCTTATTAGTCAAATAGTGAAAATGGGCCTAATGCCCAAAATGCGGGCCCACACGCCTGTATGGCCCACATAGCCCAAAAATGACATTGGCCATGTAGATTACACGGCTTGGCCCAATATTCTCCACACATCTGCGTGATTTACCCGTGTGGGGCCTACAGGCCCATGGGGTACACACGGCCCATTTTGGCCCGATATGGCCTAACTCGACCTAAGCCCATGAGATCGTTCATGGTGGCCTCTACGATCTAACGCCCACGTTTTTTGGTTCGGAATACCACATGTGCGAGCGTAGGCCCGTGTAGTGTCTATGGTCACATTTTTTGGCTTTTGCCGATTTACAAATATGGCAGTATGGTTACACACCTGTTAACGAAAACGTGTAACTAGTCTACGAGTACTCTAACCTACATTCAATCACAAGTTTCGGTTAATCGTATCCCAAATGACTTACTAAAAACCCCCACCAAAAAAACTTGTCCAAAGATTACCTTTCACTTGATTAGATTAGTTGATTGTGGGTTGCCCACTAAATCTGTTTGCAAGAGACTAATCAATTGGTCTTAGGGGCTATCTGTTATATGCATTCCAACCAAAACTTATCAACCACCAACAAATGAACAATTTGAACTAGACAAAAAGTCATTTACTGAAAATGCAGAGTCCAGACTAGAAGACAAGAACAATCGGCCACACCCACACCAAAAGCCGAAAGTACAGAGAATGATAGAGGCCAAGTGGAACGATTGTACCCTTATCAGAAAATAGTAGCACAGGAAGATGTTAGATGAAACTATCAGTGCGACAGAAGAGAGAAAAAGAGAAGGAAAGAAAACCACGCACCCACATGCCTGATTGGTCGAATAACACTAGTCCAAAACCACAATTATAGAAGGAGACAAGTATTCGGCTACAATAGCTAAGATGAAGAGAGGAAAAAAGAGCAATAAGCAATCGATCAAGGTAACAATGTGAAAAAGAGTGGGGTTCAGTTAATAAAGAAGAATTAAATGAGGGGAAAGGAGAAAATAAGAGAAGAGAAAAGGTTTAGCTAAAGCAAACTGATTTTGTGGAGAGGAAAAAGAAGGGTGTTCGGCCAAGGTTTGAAAGAGGGAGAGAGGGAAGCAATCGGTAGCAAAAGACTTTAGGAAAGCACTAACCCAAAATGGACCAATTTGAGAAAAATCCCGATTGATCTCTAGCAACAATTTGCTCCCAAAAGAAAGATACGAAAGATAACAAAGTAGAAAAAGCCAAAAGCAGCAATTCAACATTAAGAAGTAAAAATGTGCTCTTGACCGGTTTTTGCAAAATAGAACTCCCACTCACAGCACAACACTCCTACTCTTCCCAAAACTCCTTAATTTCGTCCTCAAAATCCTCCCCATATCTCTCAACCGATCACTCCCCTATCTAATCCCATATTTTCTTCCTAAATTTCGGCTACACCAATCCCCTCACCCCTAAAACACTCCAACCGCCCACTAGCCTCCGAATCCCACTAGTATACAACCTCCTACACGGCACAATAATAAAAATAATCACTCTTTTTTCACCACCAAGTCTCGAACCTCAGACCCCATGGAGCAATCCACACACCCCTATCCCCTAGATCAGTAGGCCTTTTATGTCATGTTTTACCCACAATAATTTAAAAGCATACCACCTAGAGGTAAGGGGTTATTCAAGTAAAAAAAAAGTTTACACAAGCCGAGGCTTGAACTCAGGACTTCTCAAACACTCCCAGAACACTCAGAACACTTAACCACTGAAGCAGATACACAATTGGGTGCAATACAACATACAAAAATAATTACTTATAATTTGGGGCGTTACACCTTGTGTAATTAAACCAAAAAGTGGTTTATATGGATAGCCATGTGTAGCAGAATTTGGGTTGACTTGGTCTTCAATTTGGACGATTTTTTTGTAATCCAGTAAAGCTATCAGACCTTTCCAAAATAAATAGATAAATTAAAGGACCAAAGAACAAATTTTATCCAATTTAAATAATTAATTAAAACCCAAATTATTAATGAAATATTTTAAAAATGAATTATTAAATATAATTTTATATTTTATTATTTAATTTAATCATGCATGGCCAATTTTATGTCTTAAAAATATAATATGTTCAAACAAATATAAAATAAGCCATATTATGCATGAAAACTATATAATAAAGCATAAAATCATATTTTAATAATTTCTATGTCCTAATTTCATATTTTTACATATTTCATTAATTTATTAAACGATTACTTAGTTTTAACAACGAATTTAAGTAAAAAGGTGATAAATTATATAGGAAAAATCCTATATATTTTTTAGTTTACACACTCCCAAACTTAAATCATTGCTCGTCCCGAGTAATGTTTACGCACAACAGAAGGTCTTGCTAAGGAAAATTTGCTAACTGTGTAAGCAGCATCAATCTTTGTCCCATAATCATGCATTAATAACTTCATGTTCATAGATCTTCTTTATCAACAAGTAATTCCTATGCAAATATTTTTAAAGTTTTATACTAAGTTTCAAAATATACCAACATGAATCATAATAACATTCTTCAGCCAACATAATTTTTTATCAATCAAGCAAACAATCATAAGGCTTATTTATGATCTGCATATGTTAAACTTAGTACTTCCTCTCCACTAATGTATGTGACATAATCATCAAATCAATAGGTCTTTTATAAGGTTGTAATGGGGCTCAGTTAAAGGGAGGGATTTTAAGAGATGAGACATTTTGGTTTCAAAATCTTAATCTTTAACTTTGTCTTGGATTTCTTGAAATACAGCCTTTTCTTTAAGTGAACCCTTGGATCACCCCCAAACTTATTTTGAACTCAATCTCATGCATTTTTCTTTTTAAAGACTAAGCAAACTTTTCTTCGCTCTTCCTTCATCTCATTATTATTACTATTATTTTAAGCATGAGCACATACATCTTTTTGAAAATTTCCTTAAATGTTGATTACGAAGACAATTTTAGTTAACATGGGTGCACAACATTAGGATAACTTAAAAAGATGGTAATGTGGCTTATAATGTAGGTTCATTGCAATAAACAGGCCTTTATGCTCAAAGTTATAGTTTCAATGGTCTAATATCATAGGGTTGGCTTGAAAAGGCTTAAACGATCCAAAGAAATAGTGCGTATATCATTTTAGATTTTTATGCCCCCTGGGATTTTGCCTCAAGAAAGTTACTAAGTCAATTATAAAGATATAAACCTTCATGCATGTCTAATCTCAAGAGAAACTAAGTTTTCATGGTAAACATTACTAAGGCTAAGATCATACAAGCATTCCATTCTTCATGATAACATACTTTTACTCGGATAAAATCATCATTCATACTTCCATACAAACTATCTCATTAAAAAAAATGTCTCTAAACATTCATTTATTAAAACATACTTATGAAAGAAATAATTGAAACATACTTGAAAAATTTTAAAAATTTGAGCAACTTATTTACCTTACCCCTCATTAAAAAGAAGCAATGTCCTCTTTGCAAGAACAATGTAATGAATGAAAACTGAACACCAGGTAAGGTTGTAAAGAAAGAGAGGAGAGTCATTAAGACTACTTCAATACCAAGTCTTTCCTAATAACCCAATCCTAGACATGTTCATTCCCATTACCACATTACTTAGTCTTTTTCTTTCTAAAGAAATGTTAAGTTTATTCATGTTCATTATGCTTTATTATGCAAAAATTAAATCCTAATTACGAAAGAAATAAATTCCTAAAGACCTAAAAATTATTAAATAAATAACAAGACAAGAATCCCCCTTTTTATTTTTCTGACACATTCCTCTTGTCTTCTTCAGCTCCATCTCCGCTTGCATAGTCAGTATCTTCTGTCCATGTCTCAAAGATAGCATCTGGGAACTCAGGACAAAAATATTAGAGATATTCTTAAAAGTATTTCGAACTGAGTCATCTCTAGTTTTTTCATATTTCTAGTAAGTTTGTTGTTGATTGTGCATGAACTTGCACATATCCATTATAATTGACAACTCTGATTTCTTTGAAGCACAAGCAAAAGTTGTTATAGATTCAGGTTCAACACTTAGCTTGACTGTTTCTTTTTTTTGTTTCAACAACTGGTTTAGAGGTTGCAGATCCTTCAACTGGTTTAGGACTGTTTGATTCCTTGTCAGATTCTTCTTCTTCTTGAATCATGAATCGAATTAGCTTCGCCATTTCCTTTGTTGACTCATCGGTATCTGGCTCAATTGGCTCTTCTTGCTCGCCTTGATTCAACTCATGCACCTTCTCTACTAACCTTTCAAGATCATGATTTGTAATGCACCATTGAACATATTGCCCCTTCATATTTGCTTCTGTTTTAATATAGGCCCTTAAGCAAAGTGAAGTGACTAATGATGGAAAATAAGCACTTCCTGTCTTCTTTTTAGCACAATCATGAATCTCATTGAGAATAATTTTCCCAACATTATTTTACTTTTCTTTCAAGATTGCATATAACAAGAGCATTTGTTCCATCGAGATGGTGGAACTATGAGAGATAGACATAAAATTGTAGCGAACGAAATAAGACCATACATTTGCTACTGGTTTTAGGTACTCCCTTTGGCAATAATGGCTCCCATACATTCTTATAATCCATTGGGATCCCAGACTTGTCACAACATCAAGCACTTGTTGAAGAAAATCCCAATTGATATTGTTTATCATAGGGTAGTACTCATCTTCTTCAACATCAGGTAAGTTAAACAAATCATTGATGGATCTAGAAGTAAAAGGTACCTTTTTCTTTTGAATGATGACCTCAGTATCATCTTTCAAAGTCAAACTAACATAGAATTCTTGAACTAGTTCATATGAGCATCACAAACTTGTTCCCACTTGAGAGCATTGATTTTCTTTCAAAACAGTATAGGAACAACCATCAAATCATTACTCTTCAAGTTAAAACCTTTTCCCGGCATCATATGTTGATGCTTGAAGATTGAATCAAATCTCTCTTTCACTTCTTCATCGATCAAAATCGAGCTTTCAAGAGTAGTCTTTGAAGATCTAGTTCTTTTACGAGACATGGTATCTTTTCTTGAGAATTTGGAAAAGTTTCTACACAAGGAGGAAAAGAGAAATTGGCAAGGTGGGTAAGGACTTGATATGACAAAAATCTTGTGATGGCAAGGATGGTGCGGCAACAACGTTGGTGCTTCGGCAATCTTCTTGTGGTGGCAGTAGGTGAATTTGGCAAAAAGGGAAAAGAGACAGAGGTTTCTTTTGAGATTTGAGGCTAGCGGCACAAGAGAGAGATTTTAGGGATTTTTAGGGTTAAGCCAATTACTTTGAGGGATATGAAAAAGAGTATAATGAAGAGGAGTTTACATAGAGAAGAATTAGGGCAACATGTAGTGAAAATTTTAACTACATTAGGGTTACTAGGCACCAAGTAACGGGAGTGGTGGCAGAGCATGGATTTTTCCTTCCTTTTTGATGTCTTGGGCCTCAAACTCAAACTATATTTATAAACTTACTCAAGAAAAAAACTGATTAGTACTTGGCCGAATTTGACCCCCTTTATTAGCATAAAATTTTAAAATTTAAACAAAACAAATGAAACTTAAAAATTTTAAATCTTAATTAGAAAATTTCTTCTTAACAAATTACATTGAATTAATTCCCAGGAGAGGTTGGAGGGGTCACAGCAGTCCCGCTTAAGTTCCAATCTTCTTAGACATAATTAATTAAATGTAATAAGTTAAGAAAATAAGTTCTAATTATTTATTTATTTACAAAATGTGTTCATGAAAAATCAAGGGTCTGTTAATTTGAACGAGGATTCAACTCGCTCAACGTCACCATCCCAGTAGTGTTTGAAACATTGACCGTTAACTTTAGACGTACCTCCATAATTGTCGTATAATTCAATAGCTCTATAAGGATAAACTCGGTAGATGGTATAGGGTCCTTTCCATTGGGATTTAAAATTCCCAAGAAATAACTTCAACCTTGAATTAAACAACAAAACCTTCTGACCTTCCTTAAACTCGCAAGGTTGTATATGACTATGCCATCTCTTTGATCTTTCTTTACACATTTTGGCATTCTCATAGGAAAACAACCTCAGCTCTTCCAACTCATCAAGTTGTAACATCCTTCTCTCACTGGCTTGCTTAATATCAAAGTTCAACTGCTTCAAAGCTCCGTGAGCTCTATTCTCCAAAGACTAATTGATAAGGAGTCATTCCTAACGGTATCTTAAATGTTGTTCGATATGCCCATAATGCATCATCGAGCCTTTGAGACCAATCTTTTCTGCTAGGGCGTACTACCCTTTCAAGGATACCTTTGATTTCACGGTTCACTCTTCCAACTTGCCTATTAGACTGAGGGTGATAGGTAGTAGCAATCTTGTGCTTCACATCATATTTGTCAAGTAACCACTTAAGCCATTTGTTCACAAAGTGAGAACCTTCATCACTAATAATAGCTCTTGATGTCCCAAATCATGTAAACACATGCTTATGTAGGAATCGCATGACTACCTTAGCATCATTTGTAGGGTATGCTTCAGCTTCAACCCACTTGGATACATAGTCCACAGCAACTTAGATGTATTTTTTCCCATACGATGAAAGAAATAGGCCTAAGAAGTCAATGCCCCATACGTCGAATTCAATCTCCAAAATGTTTTTTAAGGGCATCTCATTCCTTTTTGATATCTTTTTAGTCCTTCGGCATTTATCACAATTCTTTAGATAAGAATAAGCATCTTTAAATAGTGTAGGCCAAAAGAAACCTGCTTGCAAAATCTTTGCTCCAGTACGTGAACCACCAAAGTTTCCCCCACTTGGATATGAATGGAAATATACAAGATCTCAGCAATCTCACTTTCATCTACACACTTTTGGATTATATTACTTGTACACTCAAATAAGTGTTCATCTGGGAAATTCTCGTTGATAGGCACACATCATCGAGTTACCTCATCTTGCTCCAACCTGGACAGATGATCAGCTATTTGATTTTCAACACCGTTTCTGTCTTGGATCTTAAGGTCAAATTCTTAGAGTAAAAGTATTCGATGAATTAGCCTCGGTTCACATCTTTCTTCATGAATAGGTATTTAATTGCCGTACGGTTGGTAAATAGTGTAACTTTGGTACCTATAAGATATGAGTGGAATTTGTCAAAAGTAAAAACTATAGCAAAAAGTTTCTTTTTAGTTACAGTATAATTGAGTTGGGCTCCCGTCAATGTTCTACTTACATAGTAAATGGGTGAAATACTTTGTTTCTTCTTTGACCCATCACAGCTCCAACGGCATAATCACTTGCATCGTACATCAACTCAAAAGGTGAGCTCCAATCAGGTGTAACGATTATTGGGGCTAAGATTAACCCTTTTTTTAGATCTTTAAAAGCTTCCAAACATGCTTTGTTGAAATCAAACATTGTATCTTTCTCTAACAACAAACACAATAGTTTAGAAATTTTCGAGAAATCTTTGATAAACCTTCAGTAAAAACCGGCATGGCCTAAGAAATTTCTAACTCCTTTAACATTAATTGGGGTCGATAATCTTTCAATTGCATCCACCTTTGCTTTATCAACTTCAATAGCTCTCTTTGAGATTTTATGCACTAAGATAATCCTTTCCTTAACCATAAAATGACATTTTTCGCAATTAAGGACAAGATTCGTCTCTTTGTATCTCTTCAGTACCTTAGCCAAATTACTCAAAAAAATATTATAAGTGTTACCAAAAATAGAAAAATCATCCATGAAAACCTCAACAAAATTTTCAACCATATAAGTGAATACTGCCATCATGCATCGTT
Organism: Gossypium longicalyx; assembly: GCA_025698465.1. Classification (NCBI taxonomy): domain Eukaryota; kingdom Viridiplantae; phylum Streptophyta; class Magnoliopsida; order Malvales; family Malvaceae; genus Gossypium; species Gossypium longicalyx. The sequence goes on along the minus strand of CM047002.1, from coordinate 72,823,388 downwards.
GAAATGTGCAAGTGCATTGCATAAACCAAAAGGCATTCACCTAAAAGCAAACGTACCGTATGGACAAGTAAAGGTTGTTTTATATTGGTCCTCCGAAGCTACAACTATTTGGTCATATCCCGAATAACCATCTAAAAAATAATAGAATTCATTACCTGCCAGTCGATCTAACATCTGGTCTATAAAAGGCAACGAAAAATGGTCCTTCCGAGTGGCTTTATTCAATTTTTTGTAATCAATACAAATTCTCCAAACAGTAATGGTTCTCATTGGAATCAACTCGTTACGCTCATTTTCAACAATTTTGATTCCACCTTTCTTCGGCACATACTACACCGGACTTATCCACGAACTATCTAAAATAGGATAGATGATTCTTGCATCTAACCATTTGATCACTTCCTTTCTCACAACTTCTTTCATAATAGGATTGAGCCTCCTTTTCCCATCAATTTGAGCTCCTTCACCTTCTTTTAAAATAATTTTATGCATGCCAAAAGAAGGGCTTATACCTTGAATATCAGCTATGGTCCAACCAATTGCTTTCTTAAATTTCTTTAGAACAGCAATTAGTTGCTCCTTTTGATCTTTTGTTAGTTCTGTTGAAATAATCACAGGCAAAGTGGAATAGTCACCTACATAAAGTATTTCAAATGGGAAGGAAGTACCTTTAGTTTGAGTTTAGGTGGTTCTTCCATTGACAACTTGGGTTGCACAAATTCTCTGGCTTCTAACTCCAACGGGCAAACCGTGTAGATTGAATAAAATTTCTTGGATTGGCTTCCATCAAAGCCATGTTTTCTTCACCTTCTTCATCCTCCAAAGGGTCAAGATCTAAGGCTTGCTCTAATGGATCTTCTTCAAAATTATTTTTCATAGAAACCAAGGTTTCTATCTTTTCCATAATTGAACACTCTTCTGTCGGATTGGGAAATTTCATCGCTTTAAGAATGTTAAAGGTCACCTGATCGTCTTGAACTCACATGGTGAGTTCACCTTTCTACACATCAATTAACATTCTTCTCGTGGCTAAGAAAGGTGTCCCAAGGATGATCGTCACTACCTTGTCTGCTTCAAAATCTAAGACAATAAAATAAGTAGGAAAATTAAATTTATCAACTCTTACCAAAACATCCTCGATCTTTCCTTTGGGATATGCTAAAGATCGATCCGCTAGCTGAAGCATTACAGTTGTAGGTCTTACTTCACCTATCCCTAGCATATTAAAAATAGACATAGCCATCAAATTGATACTTACTGCTAAATCACACAAAGCTTTACCACATTAAGATTTACCAATGTTACAGGGTATAGTAAAGCTTCTTGGGTCTTTCAATTTCGATGGCAGTTTGTTCTACAAGAACACACTACACTTCTTTCTCAGGACAATAGTCTCATACTCACTCAGTCGTTTCTTCTTGGACAGTATATCCTTCCTAAACTTTACATAATTTGGCATTTGTTCTAAAGCCTCCACCAACGGAATATTGATGTGTAATTGCTTCAGAACATCCAAAAACTTCTTAAATTGCATCTCTTATTTCTGCTTGTGTTGCTACAATCTTTGAGGATATGGAGGTGATGGAACTTTTGATTAAATCGGATAACTCTTCTGAGTAGGTAGATCTGTATCCAAAGAAGATGTTAAAGTATTTGAATTCACTAAGTTAGGATTTACCTTGTCAGTCTTTGTAGATTCTGACTTTTTTGGTGTAGGAATTTCAACAACTGGTTGATTCTTTTCAATGAGCTTATCTTCGACATCAATCAATCGGGGTTCCAAAATTTTACCACTTCGCAATGCCACTGCCTTGATATGTTCTTTACCCAAATTTCTTAGATTCTCATTATCGCACAGCAAGGTTCCTTGCGGTCTATTGTGAAGCTCTGTAGCTAACTGACCCATTTGGTTTTCCAAAATTTTCAATGTTACTGCTTGGCTTTGGATCAAAGCGTCATTCTTTTCCATGTATACTTTCAACAAGTTTTCCAAATTATTTGATACCTCAGCTTGATGTGGTATTGGAGCTTGCTGATTAAACCCTTTAGATTGGTTGGGTTTATGCTACAATAAGTTGTTATTCAGTCCATTTCCTTGGTTACTCTAAGAAAACTTAGGATGATTACATCATGAAGGATTGTAGAAGTTGGACTGGGGTCCTTTCTCGCTCCTATTTTCATATTGGCTCCTCACATAGTACACTGACTCGGGATTTGATGGAAAATTCTCAAAAGAATGACCTGCCCCACAGTACACACAGAAAACTACTTCAAACAAACTTGGTGGCTGCAAAATTATTAGCACTATTAGTGGTAAACTGTTTTAACATAGCGAAAATAGACGATACCTGAGCTGATAATGAAGTGAGGGCGTCAAATTCATGAACTCCAGCTACGCGTCTTTCTAAAGCTATTTGATTTGTTGGCCATTGATAGTTATTACTCGTGAGCCTCTTAATGATCTTATAATCCTCATTATAAGACTTAGACAAAATTGCACCATTCGTACAAGCATCTACCATCAATCTTGTATGTGCATTGAGACCATTATAGAATGTCTCCAACTGGGTACAATGAGGAATCCCATGATGAGGACACTTACGAAGTAACTCCTTGAATCGCTCCCAAGCCTCATACAAAGACTCATCATCCAATTGTTGGAAAGTTGTGATCTCGTTCCTCAACTTAGCATTTTTGCTAGGCGGGAAATACTTAACGAAAAATCTCTCTGCTAATTCTTGCCATGTAGATTTGGAACTTGGTGGCAATGAATTGAGCCATGCTCGTGCTCGATCTCGCAACGAGTATGGAAACAACTTCAACCTCAGTGCATCTTCAATCACACCGGCTATCTTGAATGAATCACTGACCTCCATAAACAATTGAAAGTGGAGATGTGGATCTTCTATAGGCATACCACTAAATTGGCCCACTTTTTGGAGCATTTGAAACATTATTGGTTTCAATTCAAATTGGGTTGCCTCAATATCTGGCCTTCTAATTCTAGGATTTAACTCACTAAAAAGTGGCACAACATATTGTCTGATGCATGGATCCCTGTAACACCCCTTACACATATTCGACGTTGGAACAGGGTATGAGGCATTACTGGAATTAAACACAAGCAAACATACACTTTAGAGCCATAAAATTTGGCATCAAATTCAAACTTTTTGCATTTAGTCATAAGATCCCTAATACAAGCCTATGAGGCCCAAAACGAGCTTTGGAAGTGGTTCGGGACTAAACCAAGAACCTTAGAAAATTTTACGACACTTAGAAAACTTTTCTACTAAAATAGGGGTCACACGCCCATGTGGCTTGGGACACACCCGTGTGGGCAGGCCGTGTGGTCACATACGTCTGTGTCCTTAACCCATGTAACTCTCTGTTTGTCACCCAAGAACAAATTGAAATCACACGGCCAAGGCACACGCCCATGTCCCGAGGCCGTGTCCTTCACACGGCTGAGACACAAACTCGTGTCTCTGTCATTGTGCTCAATTCTGAGCATTTTGTTTTACAACAAATTTAGGTGCAGGGGACACACGGCCGAATCACACGCCCATAGAGCTAACCGTGTATCACACACGACCTAAACACAAGCCCGTGTGTCTACCCGTGTGGACAATAATAAGGCTATTTACCAAGCTATTGGCCACCCTTATTCACACATACATTTATCCCAATTAAAAGGCACAAAACAATACATACTTAGGCAACCAAAACATCCACATTCATGGTTAAAACATATCAACTTTATATCTTTATCTAGCATATTCACTACATTTATTAAGTCCTAAATCAAACATACAAATCTCACATTCATTAGGCTTCATTCAGTTACTATCTAGTTACCAAATTATACTCAAATTTCTCATCTCATCAATAGGTCACAATTCCAAACATTACACAATCATCCCATAAATCACATTTCCAAATATTTCACATTCACCAAGCATACCATGATCATATCACCATAGACATTGACACATATATAAATATACTTAGGCTTACAATCATGTTGCCACTATAAGCCATCTTACATGGCCAAATAGCAAAACAAGCCTTTGACGATTACAAGCCATTACATTAGCTAAAATCATATGACGCATATAACAAAATGACCAATTCCCTATACATGCCATAAACTCAAAATACTTGAATTCGTCAATACCCAAAATTGATAGCTTGATAGTGTGATAGAATCTCCGACAATCTCCAATCAGAGCTAGGTTGAGGGCACTCTAAAACATGGGAAAGAAAGGGGGTAAGCTATATAGTATAGTAAGTCCGTATGAACATAATAAGCAACTCTTACCAATCATTTACCAAGTCTACAATATAAACACAAAACAAATTAGTATAAGTTGCTATAAACCTCATAATTATAAATTATTCAGTCACATTGTTTGCTATATCAATTTGCAAGCATAATTTAACATGTCTTGACTTTAGCCTAACAACCGTAATCACTCCATTATAATTGATTACCACAATCAACCAATCATTTCAAACCTTATAATAAACATACACATTGATTATGAGTATTCACTTTTCAAGCATATATTTTAACATCTTTCAATTGTTAAAGCTCATTTCTTCCCATACTTCCACAGTGATTTTAATAGGCAATTATGCCAATCATTTCTTTTTCTCATATCCGATAAACCACAATTTGTATGAATAAAACATGCTATATCATAACTCAATTTACCCCTAAAGCCAATCACATGACCCTCAACCAAATTTATGATGAATTTCATACGTCACAAGTATAAACCAATAGTAACAAGGTTTTCACAAAATCATTCCCATGGAAATCATGAACTTACAATTTCATGAAGTTAATACTTATAAACTTTACGTACATACCTGTACCAATTCATAATACTTACATGCTCTTTCTCTTCTTTGACATATCCATTAAATTACCCGTTGAATTTCTCGTTGAACACTTGGAATACTAAAGGATACTCGGGAATCTCGTTCACACAGTACTATACCAATTCCATATCCCAGATATGGTCTTACATGTAATCTTGTATCGATGCCAATAGCCCAACTAAGGTCTTACACGAAGTCTCATATCGATGCCATATCCCTAATATGGTCTTACACGTAATCTCAGTAACCCTAATGTCATGACATTTGTATCCTATCTATTCCTAAAGTTCAACCGATATTTTACACTTGTCGAAACTTTGTCAAATACGTCCAAGGTTCAATCACAATTTATAAAATAATAAAGAATTTAAAACATAATTAAAACAATGCATTATTTATATACGAACTTACCTCGACATAAAAATGGTGAAAAGGACCTAACCGTTAAATACTCATTTTTCCCCCGTTCTGATTTCGAACCTCATTTTTCTTGATCTATAATATCACATTTAACTTATTCAACCATTATACTATTAAAATCAGCCCAAAATCACATTATGGAAAAAATTATATTTTTACCCTTAAAGTTTCACATTTTTACAATTTAGTCCCTAGGCTCGTAAAATGAAATGTACTCAATTTCTTCAATACCCATGCCTAGCTGAACCTTATACATGGTTATAGCAGCCCACTTTTTTTCTTTTATATGCATTTTAACACCCATTTTACAACTTTTTACAAATAGGTCCTTTTGGGCATTTTCATCGAAAATCACTTAGCAAAAGTCGTTTATCATACACCAAACATACATTTCCTACCATTAGACACCAAAACACACAAATATCCATCATGGGTAAAATTTTAGACCTTGATTACTTTGTAAATTAGTGGTAGAAATAGATAGATCATGTTATGAGGATTTTAAAAACATAAAAATTATTAAAAACGAGGCTAGAACGAAATTACAATCGAGTTTGGAAGCTTTTAAAACTCTAGCCATGGTTTCTTCTTGGTACATTCGGCCATCGGGGAAGAAGATGAGAAGAAATTGGCTTTTAATTTGGCTTTTTAATTCATTTAATTACCAAAGTACAAAAATGCCCTTAAGTACAAAAATGCCCTTAATGAAAAACTTTAGAAGCATACCTAACCATGTTCATTTTTGTCCAACAACTTAACCCATGGTCTAATTACCATCTAAGGACCTCCAATTTAAAATTTCATAGCAATTAGACACCTCTAGCATGTAGAACTCAATTTTGCACTTTTTACAATTTAGTCCTTTTGACTAAATTGAGTGCCCAAACGTCAAAATGTTCGAACGAAATTTTCACGAAAACATTCCATAAAATTGTAGACCATAAAAATATAATAAAAATAAATTTTTCTACATCAAATTTGTGGTCACGAAACCATTGTTTCGACTAGACCCAAAACTGGGTTGTTACAATCCCTATCATCGGCAATAAAGATGGGATTTCGTACACGATCGGCTTCATTACCTTGGTCTTGATCCTGATTTCCATGGTCCGTCTCGACTTGTCTTTGTGTTATTCATTCACATCTTCTTTTTCTGAAAGTTTGCTCAATTTTAGGGTCTATAGGGAGTAAATCGATAATCCAATCTATGCTCATAAACACCTGAAAAGAAAATCACAAAATTAAAAAGAATAAGTTAGTAATGTTAGAAATAAACCAACTTGGAAGTAAATAATTTCACAAAAAGAAATTACTTTGGCAACAGTTAACAATCCTCAGCAAAGGTGCCAAAAACTTATAACACGTAGGTTGGTGCAAGTGTACACAGTCGTTATCAAGTAATAAGTAAGTATCGAGTTATCGTCTCCACAAGGACTGTATTTGTGTTAAATCACTTAATTGTAAAATTATACTAACAACTTGGTAAATAAAAACACAATATGGTTGAGAAATGATGATTAAAATTGAATATATTAAACTAAATGCAATGGTCCCTAATGCAAATTATCCGAAGTATGCAAACTATATGAATGAAATAGATTTTAGAAAAATTAAACACAATTTGCAACAATTATGACATAAATAAACTAGGACAATTAATTTAATTAAACTCAATTTATTATCAACATGCACAATAACATTTAGAAAAATATTCCATGGCAACTCGATCTTTCATTAGTTTAGAAACCACATTAGGTCCTTTCGGAATCCTTTACTTAGTAAATATGCATTTTACTGATCCTTATTTAATAAGGGTTTCTTAGCATTCATATGAGGTAATAGAGACGTGTTAGGTTTGAAACAATTTAATCATACAAATCTAAAAACTATGCAGATAACAGAGCTTGGTTAGAGTTGTTATGTAACCTACAATTTAATCGAGTTAGGATCTAAATTGAGCACACACATTTCAATTATATGTCAACTAGCCGTCGTCTAGTTAGGATCGCTCAGCTAATTCAGGTGCATTTCAATCACGTATGAATGAAATACAGGCTTGATTTTAACTGAAAACATGATTGATTGAGGCTTAAACATTATAAGCATGAATCAAATAAATATTGTTTAATCAAAGCAATCATCGTAACTTAAATAAAATTAAGCTAACATTGTTGTAAACAAGAACAAAGAACACATAGCAAACATTTTTAGATTAAATCAAAGAAAAGAAAGATTAAACCCAAATCAAAGTGGCTGTCACCCAAGACTTTGACCGACAAGGCTCCTTTGCTCGTTCACTTTGCTCCTCTGTTGATGCCTCTCTAAGGTGGCTGACCAAGGGCTCTTTAAGAGACTTAATTGCTAAAATCTCTATGAAGAGGTGATGCTAGGCGTGGGAAACAGAAATCACTAAAGAGAATTGAGAGAGAAGAGAGAATGATGATGGATGAGGGATGAATGACGAGGGATCAAATGAGGTTTCTTTTAGGTGAAGAGAGGAGGGTAGTTTGCTAAAAATAGAGAGGTTTAGTCTCTTCAAGCTTTTCCAATGAGTGCCTGGCCATGCTTAGTGGATTATGAGTTGAATTTTGCTTGATTTTTAAGCAATTTAAATGTCATAACAACTTAGGACTGAGACTCAGTCAAATGTAAATCTTCTGGTGAATCTCTAATTTCTTCAACATTGTAAGGACCTTGTGTAATTAAACCAAAAAGTGGTTTATGTGGACAGCCATGTGTAGCCGAATTTGGGTTGACTTGGTCTTCAATTTGTTTGATTTTTTTGTAATCCAGCAAAGCTATTAGACCTGTCCAAAATAAATAGATAACTTAAAGGACCAAAGAACAAAATTTATCCAATTTAAATAATTAATTAAAACCCAAATTATTAATGAAATACTTTAAAATGAATTATTAAATATAATTTTATATTTTATTAATTAATTTAATCATGCATGACCCATTTTATGTCTTAAAAATATGATATGTTCAAACAAATCTAAAATAAGCCATTTTATGCATGAAAACTATATAATAAAGCATAAAATCACATTTTAATAATTTCTATCCTAATTTCATATTTTCACATATTTCATTAATTTATTATACAATTACTTGGTTTTAACAACGAATTTAAGTAAAAAGGTGATAAATTACATAAGAAAAATCCTATATATTTTTTATTTTACAGTGTTTCGTGTAGAATTTTCTGAATAAGCTTGGAGTTTCTTGACACACAAATTCTATCTCGGAACATCAAACAATCATCGGATCTGATCTGGTACTCTGAATCAGTAGTCGACTCGCACTGCATTCTTTTAGCTTGCAATTCATTATCACACTTTTGAGCTTCACAAATTTGTTGAATAAATAACGGTTTAGCTTTTAACTTAGCTCAAATCGTATCATCATCAAACAAAGTTAACTATGTATTCATTGCCTGCAAAGCAAATAAATATTTTCTACTCAGAGCATTCATGACTACATTCGCTTTCTGTAACAACCCATTTTTGGGTCAAATTAGAACAGTGGTTTCGGGACCACAAATCCGAAGTAGAAATATTTATTTTATTTTTTCTTTAAGGTTTATAGCATGATAAAATAATTGTGTGAAAATTCTGTTAAGAAACTTTATTGATTGAATGCTTAATTTAGCTGAAAGGACTAAACTGCAATAGGTGCCAAACTTGAGTTCTCTTAGCTAAAGGTGTTTAATTGTTATGAATTTTTAAATTGGAGGTCCTTAAATGGTAATTAGACCATTATACCTTAGGATGGACAAAAATGGACATGATTAGGTGAAAATTTGAAGTTATGCATTAAAGGCAAATTGGTAATTTGGTAATAAAGACAAATTAACCTAATAAAAGTGTCCATCTTCTCATTTTAGTCCCCCTAGCCGAAATTTCAGAGGAAGCCATAGCTAGAGTTTTGGCCAAGCTTTCAAGCTCGATTGTAAGTCTGTTCTTGTCATGTTTTTAATAATTTTTATATTTTTGAGATCGTGGTAACTTGATATAGCTATTTCAAGGACTAATTTGAAAGAAAAATAAAGTTTAAAATTTTACCCATGTTGGATGTGTTTGTATTTTGATGTTTGATGGTAGAAAATGCATGTTTGTTATTAGTTAAACAACATTTGTAAAGTGATTTTCGATAAAAAGTCAAATAAAGACTTATTGGTAAAAGATTATAAAATGTGTAGAAAAGTATTAATAAATGAAAAACTTGGGCTGTTATGAGTACAAGCAATATTCAGTTAGGCTTGGGTGGTGATGAAATTTAAAGAAATTCATTTTTCGAGCCTAGGGACTAAATCGTAAAATGTTGAAAATGTTAGGGGTAAAAATGTAATTTTTGTCATAATGTGATTTTGGACTAAATTGAATAGCTTGATGATTAAATAAGTTAAATGTGGTATTATAGATCAAGAAAAATGAAGTTCGGTTGTAGATCGGGGGAAAAAAAGTAATTGACGAATAGATCCTCTTTTTTCCGTTTTTTGTAACTGAGGTAAGTTCGTATGTAAATAAGCTTTAATATAATTGTATTTTAAATGCTTTAATTTTGTATGAATTGTGTAAACGACTCTATGGATATGTTCAACGATGTTTTGACAAGCGAGAAATCCCAATCGAACCTTAGGAATAGATTATGATACAAGTGACATGTCACTTGTAACATCCCTAACCCGTATCCGTCACTGAAATAGGGTTATGAGGCATTACCAGTCATATCACAACTCAAACAAGCGTTCATTACATTCCATACTTCAAAATTCATCCTCATTTAAAAAACTTATCTTATTTTTAAAAAAAATTAGAAACTTTAGTACCATTACAAATTTTATCATTTGATACTTAAAAATAATCAAACATGTGCAGTTAATTAACATATACTAAGCATGTGACAAGATATTTATTTCAATAGCTAAATATCAGACATACCACTTCGAAATCTATACACATGCACATTTTAAAACCAAATGAGCCATATTACACAACTTAATATCCACTCACATATGCAGCATTAACAATAGTCAATATGAACAAATATACCCATTTTATAATTACAAAATTTTGCACATGTGTACTTATCAATTGAACCAGATTCGAACTCCCAAATTAAAAACATCACTTTACAAGTATATTATAGTTCTATTAGCCAAACTTATTGTCTAAATATTATGGCATTAAAACTCATATAATAAATATCATTCATGTAATCAAACCAAATCATCTTATTCCATAACCGAATATATACCTATACACGTACATTATAATAATTCAATTAATCAGCCAATCATTCATGGCACAAATATTTTCCTTGTTATTACAAACCGAATCATATGTAAACATGTCATATGCATCATTTATAAATATATTCAATTACTTATCTTTAGCCAAATATGAATGTGCACCATTTATCATTTCATTAATAAATAACCGATTTCATGGGTGGAACGCCCCAAAAATCCTGAAACCCAAAAATCCCAAAATCTCGAACTTTCTTTGTTTTCGATTTTGATAAAAATTGTGTTTTATATTTCTGCCCCAGTGATAATTATAGTAGGTCTTAATTCAAACTTAGGGGTAAATGAAATTATAGTTTAATTATTAAAAGAATTAGGGTTGGCAAGTAGTTGGGCTTTTAAATAAGGTTAGGGGAAAATAGCATCAAAAAGCCCTGTGAAGGAGTGGCTAAGTGACGCCACTTAGGGTGTAGGGAGGTGGCGTTAATAGCTAGCAAGGAGGTCCAAGATTAGAATCCTAGCTTAGTGTTTTTAGAAGTTTAATTTTGGCCTTCTAGAAGGATGGAAGTGGCGTGAAAGTGGACTCCAAGGAAAGTGTTCAGGAGAGAAAATTAAGGAAGGGATTAAAGGGCTATCAGGGAGAAAAACGAGGAGATGAGAAGGGAGAAGTGATGAAGCCGAATGGGGAATTGGGCATGAAAAATTCAGCTATAAGGCTTATAAATAGGTGCCGAATGCTAGGTTATGAAGCTAATGCCAAATTTCTTCCACCCTATTACCAGAAACTCTTTTCTCTAAAAACCAAAAACTCTCTGCCTTCTTTTCTTTTTCTTCTTCCTTGTGCCGAATTCTATTTCTCCTCTACTCAATAATTTCTTTGCTTTAGCCGATCCATCTTCCTCTCTTCTTTGGTGCCGAGAAACCAATTGTTTCCATTCAAATCTCTAAGAGCCGAATATCCTTTGGCAGGATACCCTTGGTGCCGCCACTACTCTTTCCACCCAGTCGGTTCTAGTGTAAGTGTTCGCTGTCCCAATCAATTTTCGATAAGTATCGAGTATTCAATTCCTCACTTCTTTCTAATCGACTTTGGTAGGGAATTAGTGTCAGATCTCAGTTTTGGATTCCTGGCAATTTGCTCTTTAGATCTGAGAGATATACGTGACTAGTGACCAAAGTAGAAGCTAGTAAAGGCTTAGCGTTCAGGTAAGGTTAAGGTGAGATTCTGACTTTTGGTAAAGTATTCGATAAGTATGTGAGATTAATCTTTGAATGATATAAATTATAGGTTTGGGCTACGAAAATCGCAACACGCTTGCTTACTAGGTGTGCACATACACTCCATACACACAATGAATCGGCAAAAGCCGAAAAGCCAAAAAGCTGAAAGTTTGGCTACGGTAGTCTTGCAAGTGCGCAAACACTCGTAAGGGGGAAATGAATAGGTTGCTTGATGCCCACAGGCGATTCCGTGGACTTGGGTTGTGATTTGGCCATATGGGCCAAAATAGGCTAAATAGGCCCGATGGGTTGTTGGGCCCATAATAGGCAAAAACTGAGTATTGATGCTTTGTGATAGGAATTTGTATGTGAGTATGAATATGAATGTGACTGGACGGGCCATATAAATGTGATTTGGGCCTAATAGGTCATATACAGGTGATGCCTAATGGGCCATATGAGTATGATTGGGCTTAATGGGCCAGATACAGGTATGTGAAATTGTTTAGGCTTTGTAAGGGGTTTTAGGCCTAGTATATGATATCCACATAAGACTTAATTAATATATTGCAACCGTGGACAAGTCAAAGGGTTAAGGTGTGGCAACGGGTATATGCATGTCTAGGATTGGATCTAGGGAGAGCTTGGTACTTAAGCGATCTTAATAACCCACCTCCTCTTCTTTGGAATCCTACCTGGTGCATAGTATTCGTTCATTTTAGCTCACAGCACTTGTTAACGGGCCAAGATAAGTGAAAACCGTAATTAAGAGAAAATTATCGAAATACCCCTAAGGGCGAAAATGACCAAAATACCCCTAGGTGTTGAATGTAAGTTTTGTGGATGCGACATGCATACATATGATATTCTGCTTAGGTTGCATATGGGTTGGGAATTATGGAACAAAGGAGGTATATGAGGATCGCATGGTTGCTTGACAACCGTGGATCCACCGACGGCTTTTAAAGCCTAATATGTAAATGAAGGTAGTTCTGCAACCGGGCTACCATGGTATGTGGGTTGGGTGGGTCGATATTTATATCCCCATATGGTGTGATGAGGGATGGAGCTGGTGTGTAGCGGATGGATAATTTGGATGAGATTGCATTGCATGAATGATGAATGACGCTTTTTTTTGAATGCTTGTTTTCTTCGAGGGTTGTACACACTGAGTTTGAAAAAACTCACCCCCTCTTTTATTTTATTTTCAGATGATGCTCAGTAGAAGGTTCAATGTTTGAGGGACTCCGGGTGGCCACCTAGCAAGATGATTTGGACTTGGGTTTTTTTAAGCATTTAAGTTTTTATTTCTTTTTAAGTATGTTCCAAACCAGATTGTAATAAGGTTTTCACTGTGTTATTATTACTTTGAATTATTATTATTTTTCATTGTAATTGTGAGAAGTTGAACATGAATTTATTAAATTATAGTATGTTTTCTACGTTTTCGCAACTAAGTTTTTTTTTAATCAAATGTTTTAAACAAGACTTTTGTAACTGAAGGTGTTTTTTTTTTAAAGTTAACTAGGGTTGTTTTATTTTAAGAAGGGTTTTCAATGAAAACACGATTTTTGCTAAAACACTTCAATGTGACACACCAGATTCGGCCATAGCGTCTACGCCGGGTTTGGGGTGTTACATTTAGTGGTATCAGAGTCAGGTTACAAAACTCAGGCTGTGAATTGGGCCTTATTATTATTTGGTTTCTTTTTCTACTTATTATTTGGATTTTCAAAAAAATTATATTTTGGATCGCGATGCTTTGGAAAAAGAGAAATCTTGTTGAGCGGCACACCGAGTCTCCGACGTCGAACCAAGTAAGTACTTTTATTTGAGTTTGTTTAAATTATTATACAGTAGATAGTCAGAGGGCTACTCTAGATGATGGTTAGAATGGAACCAAAGCTAGTAGGATCTAGAAACTATAGAGGATTTTCAAAAATGATCTTCTCTTTAAATATTTTCATAAAATATCAGTGTAATTATTAAACTAACTAAAACTTCATAAAATTTCTTGTAACATCTCGAAATAGGGCCTAAATGGAATAGTGGTTGTGAAACCACAAATCTGAGATAGAAAAGTTTGTTTCAATTAATTTTTATGATTTATCGAGTGATTAGATGCATGTGTTAGAGTATTGATAAGAAATTTTATAGATTGCATGTTTAATTTGCCTATTAGGGCTTATTTGCAGAAGTTGCTATAACAGCCTGATTTAGGGCCTAAACGGAACGATGGTTTTAGAACCACAAATTTGAAGTCGAAAAACTTATTTTGATTAATTTTTAAGGTTTACTTATTGATTAAAATATTGTGTAAAAATATCGTTAAGTAATTTTACTGATTAAAGTGCTTAATTGGACTTTTAGGACTAAATTGCAAAAGTTGCAAAATATGTTTTCTAATTCATAAGTACTTGATTGAAATGGGGGTTTAAAGAGGAGGTCCTTAAATGGTAATTAGACCATTATATTTCGTTTGGACAAAAATGGGCATGAATAGGACAAAATGTTAAAGAAAGGCCTTAAGGGCATTTTAGTCATTTGGTAATTAAAAGAAATAAAAAGAGAAAATAAAGCCAAAATTGACTCATCTTTTTCATGGAGGCCTAAATTAGCATGGGGGAAGCCATAGCTAGGGTTTTCAAGCTTTCCAAGCTCAATAGTAAGTCCGTTCTAGCCCCGTTTTTCAAGTTCTTTACGTTTTTGGAATCCCGGTAACTTGATTAAGCTTATTCTAGCAATAATTTAAGCTAGGGTTCATATTTGGAAAAATAACCATAGGTGAAATGTGTTTATTTTAATGTTTTATGGTAGAATATGAAGGCTGAAATTATGTTAAACAACTTTTGCTAAGCGGTTTTAAGCAAAAATGAGTAAAACGACTTAATCGGTAAAAATTGTTATTATTGATAACTATGTGTTAAAGTGAGAATTTGATGTTGCCATAGAAGGGAAAAATGATCAGCATATCATAAAACATAAGAATAAGGGATGAAGTTTAATTCCCGAGCCTAGCGGCAAAAGTGTAAATATGAAAAAGTTTAGTGGCAAAATTATAATTTTTCCAAAGTTTGAGTTAAGGACTGTTTTGAATATTAAATTAATTAAATAAGTAAAATATGATGTTTTAGATCCCAAAAAACGAGATTTGAACCTAGAATGGGAGAAAAATTGAAAATCAGGAAAGTTGGTAAAATGGTCGTTTTAGTATCGAGGTAAGTTCATATGTATAATAAGCATTAATTTATGCATGTTTCAATGTAAAATTGATATATTTACTATGATTGCCGAGGTGTTGAAAGAAAGTATAATTATGATGATTTAAATGTTCAATATTAATTCGACATAGAAATGAGAAAGTATGTAAGTTTGTATGTAAATAATACATTATCTTTATTATATTTTTATATTTCAGCATATTTTATGTACTGTAGCTGATTTTTTAATCATAATTGACTATTGAAAGTATGGAATCAAGTATTAGAAAGAGAGAGAAATTCCGGTTGAGCCTTCGGAAAGATTGGATGATACAGATGGTATGTAGCTAGGTCACATGTATGGTGCTGAGTGCACATCATGTGTACAAGAGAGTTATGAGACATTATGATGTAGCTAGGTCGCATGGGTGATACTATCTGTTCACCATGTAGACAAGAGAGCTACGGGATATATGTAGCTAGGTCGCATGCGTGGTTCCAGGTGAAGGACACCATGTAGACAAGAGAGCTACGAGATAAACTGGGTAGGTCACATGGGTGGTACTAAGTGTTCACCATGTGTATGAGAGACCCAAAAATTATGTGTACAATCGAGCTACATCACATGAGTGGTGCCAAGTGAAGGCCACTATGTGTACAAGAGAGCTTCGATTTTAAAGGTGGGTTGTGTGCGATACTATCGCGTATCTGTTATTATTCCAAAACGTTCAACTGGGAAATTCATTAAATGAAATTGTGTATAACTTTGTGATGATAATTGTAAGTATATACGTGTGTAACTTATGAGCAATATGCTCGATATGTGATTGGAAATTGGAAAGATTGTTATGGGTAAGTGATGAATACAATTGAAGTGTGAAAGATCAAAATTGACAATAAAACTGTTATGGATAGTTGCAGTGAAGTGAATCTAAAAATTTACCAAAAATAGTATAAATTGAATCAGAGACTGAATGGAATATCAAATTAAATCTCAATGAGTCTATCTTCATATAACAGAAATAGAGCAAGCAAAGGAATTCTATATTATGAGATATTTAAGTTTTTGAGAGACTGGTTCAGAATGACTACATGATCCCCTGTTCTGAGTTGGAAAAATCATTAAAAATTGTACAAAAATAATTATGGGATATAATTGATATTATTGAAATCATTAATGAGTCTAGTTTTAAATGAAATAAACTAGAACATCATTTGAATTTTTTACGAGGAGGAAATTGATTGTAGTGAAGATTGGTCAGAATAGTTGAGCAGTGAGACAGGGGTAACTTCAATGAATAAACTGTACTAATTGGCTAGACCAAAAATTCTGAAAATTTTATGGTAAAAATATATATGAATCCAGTTTTAAGAAAAATTAATAGTTTGTAATTTGGAGTTCTGTAGCTCTAGAAATAAATAATTTAGCTACTGGTACTCTGCTAGACAGCTTATTTTGAACCTGTTTATGATTGTAATAGTGAAAGTATGTGTGTTTGTGATGGTAATATTCCGGGAACATATTGTGACTTCATTTAAAGTATGATAATGTATTGTTTATTAATATTTACATACTTACTTACTAAGCTATAATGCTTACTCCCTTCCTTTCCTTTTTCCTATAGTGTCTCAGATGTTAGCTCGAGTTGGAGGTCGCCGGAGGTTAAATCACACTATCAAACTATTGATCGATATATAAAGGTTTTAAAGTATTTTTAAGTCTTTGGCATGTATGGAGACTCATTTAATTGTTACTAAGTTGCTAGGAACTGGCCTAAAATATTGACCTATGTTATTTGAAGGTCTCTATTGTATAAAGTCATTTAATGTAGATAGTCTTGATTATGTTATTAATTAAATGATGTAATTTATGAATGTGCATGCTTGCCTATGCGTGTGGTTGAATTAAAGCATGATATGGGACTTGTAAGCTCTTTTTAAGGGACAGCTTGAATGTGTTTGAAAAAGTTTTAAATTAGAGTGAAATTATGAATCGGTTTTTATATGATGATTAGTGATTATGTCCGGTAATGCCTCGTACCCTGTTCCAGCGTTGAAAACGGGTAAGGGGTGTTACATTTCTAATCTAGATAATACGCAAATCGATGATGATGCTAGAAGAAGTGCAAGAGGCGTGGCTGAGGTCGCGGAAGCGTTAGGGCTGAATCGTCGGCATCGGGCCATATGCCCGATGTTGGAGTAGAAGAGGCTCTAGCCTGACCGGTGGCTGGGAATAGACCGTATGATCAAGCTACGGGAGAAGATTCATTTTTGCAAGCAATGCTAAGTATTTTGGAAAGGGTCATTGGGCCCAATAATGGCAGCAAAAATTGAGGGTCCATTCCGGAACGACTTTGATCGAACGGGGCTGAGATCTTCAAGGGCGTGGCTGACGTGGCTCCTAATGTGGCGGAATATTGGTTGGAGGCCATTGAAAGGATAATAGAGGATTTGAATTGCTCACCTGAGCAAAAGTTGAAAGGGGCAGTGTTATTGCTTAGGGAGGAAGCCTACCAGTGGTGGTTGACAGTGAAAGAGGGCACCCAACCAGAGCGGGTCACCTGGGAGTTTTTCAAAGCTACATTCCAAGGGAAGTATGTGGGTGCAAGCTTTTTGGATTCTAGGAGGAAGGAATTCCTAAACTTGACCCAAGGCAATAAATCGGTGGCGGAGTATGAGGCGGAGTTTCTACACCTTAGTAGGTATGCAAGGGTAATGGTGGCAACGAAGCATGAGCATTGCGTCAGGTTTGAGGATGGGCTTAGTGATAGCCTCAGGGTACTGATAGCTCCGCAAAGGGAATGAGTTTTCTCGGAGTTGGTGGAGAAAGCAAAGATAGCGGAGGAGGTAAAGCACACTGAAAGCCTAAATCGGGAGAAGGAAAAGGGTAAGAATAAGAGGGAGGTTGAGACCCCGGCTGTTGGACAGAGGCCTAGGGCCAATAATAATGGGCCAGTTAGAGCAGGGCCCCCTGCTGCTAATCCAAGGGTGCCACCTTGTGCTGATTGTGAGAAAAGGCATGGAGGCGAGTGTTGGAAGAGAATGGGAGCTTGTTTTGCTTGTGGGTCTATGGAGCATAGGATCAAGGATTGCCCTCGAACACTAGGTCGAGAGCCAGTAGTGGGTCAAGGATGTGCTCAGCCACCAAGGGATGGACAGCTGCGCCAAGGGGTCGTGCACAGGCCAAGGGCAGTAACGGCAATGGACGTGGACGCGGAGCACCAGGCAAAAATGTGGGCCGTATTGAGGCGAGACAGCCAGCTTTGGTTTATGCTGCTCATCATCGAGAAGACAGGGATGCCCCAGATCTGATAACGGGCATGTTCTTTATATATGAGTTATCTTACACAGCCTTGATTGATATTGGATCGATACATTCATATGTTGCATGCAATAAGATTGAGTCTTTGGGTGATATGTTTGAGATTATTGCGAATGAGATGACTGTGATAAGTCCGTTAGGGTAGTCTGTAGGAGTGAATAAGATGTTTAGGGAGGTACCCTTAGTAGTCCAAAGGGTTACCTTTTTAGCGGATTTGATCGAACTGTCGTTTAGCAAATTCAACTTAATCTTAGGTATGGATTGGCTGGTGAAGCACCGAGCCACCTTAGATTGCGCTGCAAAGCGAATGGTGTTAAGAATGGAAGAGGATAAGGAATTAGCGGTGATTGGTGAACGTTGGAACTATCTGTCGAACGTGATTTCAGCATTAAGGGCCGAGAAGTTAGTATGAAAGGGATGCGAAGCCTTTTTGGCTTATATTAGTGATACGGAGGTTGGGAGCCTTACTGTTAAGGAGTTGAGAATAGTTAAGGAATTTCTAGATGTCTTTCCTGAGGAGCTGCCTGGGTTGCCACCTAGCAGAGAAGTGGAATTTGTAATCGAGTTGTTACCTGGGACGGCTCTGGTGTCTATCGCTCCTTATCGAATGGCACCAAAATTGTTGGTGGAACTTAAGGCACAAATTCAGGAATTGTTAGATCGAGGGTTCATCTGACCAAGTGTGTCTCCATGGGGAGCACCGATGTTATTCGTGAGGAAGAAGGATGGAACCTTGCGAATGTGCATCGATTACCGACAGTTAAACAAGTTAACTGTTAAGAATAAGTACCCTCTACCAAGAATCGATGATCTTTTTGATCAGTTTAGGGGAGCTTTGGTGTTCTTGAAGATTGAACTACGTTCGGGGTATCACCAACTAAGGGTTAAGGAGGCAGATGTTCATAAGACAGCTTTCAGAACTCATTATGGGCACTAAGAGTTCTTGGTGATGCCATTCGGGCTGATGAACGTACTTGCCGCTTTTATGGATCTCATGAATCGGGTTTTCCAATCCTACTTGGATCGGTTTGTGGTAGTCTTTATAGATGACATTTTGGTGTACTCAAAAGATGAGGATGAGCATAATGCACACTTAAGGATTGTGTTCCAGACTTTGAGGGAGAAGCTGTTGTATGCCAAATTCAGTAAGTGTGAATTTTGGCTAAGGAAGGTTACTTTTCTAGGACATGTGGTGTCAGCCGAGGGGACTAAGGTGGATCCTCAAAAAATTGAAGAGGTGTTAGACTGGAAAACACCCAAGATGGTATCAGAAATCTAAAGTTTTCTAGGCTTGGTAGGATACTATAGGCGGTTTGTTGAGGGCTTTTCTGTAATTGTTGCACACTTAACCAAGTTGTTGAGGAAAGGGGTACCGTTTGTTTGGATGGACAAGCAGCAAGATAGTTTTGGAAAACTTAAGAAAGTTTAACTGAGTCCCCTGTGTTGATTCAGCCAGTGCCTGGGAAAGAGTTTACGGTTTATAGTGACGCGTCGCATGTAGGCTTAGGTTGCGTATTGATGCAAGAAGGAAAGGTGGTTGCATATGCGTCACGACAACTTAAGACTCACGAGGTGAATTACCCAACCCATGTTTTGGAGCTAGCTGCGATGGTGTTCGCGCTCAAAATATGGAGGCATTACTTATACAGGGAGAAGTGCCTAATCTATTTAGACCAAAAGAGTTTGAAGTACCTCCTTACCCAAAAGGAGCTAAACCTTAGGCAACATAGGTGGGTGGAATTATTGAAGGATTATGATAGTACGATTGAATACCACCCTAGCAAAGCGAATGTGGTAGCCAATGCGTTGAGTCGTAGGGCTAAGTCAAACTTGAGATCTATGCTCGCCCGTTTAAGCTTGTTGGATGATGGTAGCTTGTTAGCTGAGCTTCAAGTAAAGCCAGTGTGGGTCGAGCAGATAAGGAGTAAGCAATTAGTGGATGAGACTTTGAGTGCTTGCTTTAAACAAGTAGAGAGTGAGGAGACATCGGACTTTGGGATAAATGGTGAAGGAGTATTGTGTTTTCGTGGGAGAATGTGTATACCAAAGGACGATGATCTAAGGCAGTCTATTTTGTGGGAAGCACATAGCGGTCTCTACACAATGCATCCTAGCAGAAACAAGATGTATTGGAATTTGTGTGAGCTTTATTGGTGGCCTGGACTTAAGCGCGAGGTTATGGATTTCGTAGGAAAATATTTGGTCTGTCAAAAGGTGAAGGCAGAACATCAGTTGCCTTCAGGATTACTTCAGCCAGTGAAGATCCCACTCTGGAAGTGGGAAAGGATCACTATGGACTTTGTTAGTGGGCTACCCTTGACGCCTACTAAGAAAGACTCGATATGGGTCATAGTGGATTGGTTAACCAAGTCCGCCCATTTTGTATTGATTCGCCCTGATTACTCGTTGCAAAAGCTGGCTAGGCTATATGTGGCAGAGATTGTAAGATTGCATGGAGTGCCAGTTTCCATAATATCTGATAGGGACCCACGTTTCACTTCGCGATTTTGGAAGAAGCTGCATGAGGCGTTGGGTACTAGGTTGAACTTCAGCACGGCATTTCACACTCAAACTGATGGACAGTCGGAAAGGGTGATCCAAGTGTTGGAAGATATGTTAAGGGGATGCGTGATTGAGTTCCAAGGTAGTTGGGAGGACTATTTACTATTAACCGAATTCACGTACAACAATAGCTACCAAGCAAGCATTGGGATGGCTCCGTATGAAGCACTGTATGGGCGAAGGTGTCGAACTCCAACATGTTGGACGAAGTTGGGCGAACGGAGAGTTTTGGGCCCTGAGTTAGTAGCCGATACTGAGGATAAGGTAAAATTGATTCAGGATAGTTTGAAGGAGGCCTCAGATAGGCAGAAGTTGTATGCTGACCTTAAGCGTCGAGAAATAGAGTATGCAGTAGGAGACTTAGTTTTTCTGAAGGTCTCTCCGTGGAAGAAAGTGTTAAGGTTTGGACGAAAGGGGAAGCTAAGCCCAAGGTTCATTGGGCCATATCAGGTGGTAAGACGGATTGGGCCTGTTGCTTAACAGCTGGGGTTACCTCCTGAACTAAGCCAGATCCACGACGTGTTTCATGTTTCCATTCTAAGACAGTATCGTTCAGATCCTTCACATGTCGTGGCGGAGGAAGAAATTGAGGTTAGGCCAGACCTGACTTTTGAGGAAGAGCCCATTCAAATAATTGGTCGAGATGTCAAAGTACTGAGAAGGAAGTCCGTTCCATTGGTCAAAGTACTTTGGCAGAATCACAAGGCTGAATAGGCTACTTGAGAACCTGAAAAAGTGATGCGACGTCAATATCCTCAACTGTTTGAACAAGGTAAATTTCAAGGACGAAATTTCTGTTAGGGGGTAGAGTTGTAACGCCCCAAAAATCTCAAAACCTAAAAATCTCGAAATCCTGGACTTTCTTTGATTTCGATTTTGATAAAAATTGTATTTTATATTTCTGGCCCAATGATAATTATAGTAGGTCTTAATTCAAACTTAGAGGTAAATAAAATTATAGTTTAATTATTAAAAGAATCAGGGTTGACAAGTAGTTGGGCTTTTAAATAAAGTTAGGGGAAAATAGCATCAAAAAGCCCTGTGGAGGAGTGGCTAAGTGACGCCACTTAGGGTGTAGGGAGGTGGCGTTAATAGCTAGCAAGGAGGTCCAAGGTTCGAATCCTAGCTTAGTGTTTTTAGAAGTTTAATTTTGGCCTTCTAGAAGGATGGAAGTGGCGTGAAAATGGACTCCAAGGGAAGTGTTCAGGAGAGAAAATTAAGGAAGGGATTAAGGGGTTATTAGGGAGAAAAACGAGGAGATGAGAAGAGGGAAGTGATGGAGCCGAATGG
This sequence comes from Gossypium longicalyx, assembly GCA_025698465.1. Taxonomy (NCBI): domain Eukaryota; kingdom Viridiplantae; phylum Streptophyta; class Magnoliopsida; order Malvales; family Malvaceae; genus Gossypium; species Gossypium longicalyx. The sequence goes on along the minus strand of CM047002.1, from coordinate 72,801,235 downwards.
GGAATTGGGCATGGGAAAATTTAGCTATAAGGCTTATAAATAAGTTTCGAATGCTAGGGTATGAAGCTAATGCAGAATTTCCTCCACCCTGTAACCAGAAACACTTTTCTCTAAAAGTTGAAAACTCTTTGCCTTCTTTTCTTTTTCTTCTTCCTTGTGCCGAATTCTATTTCTCCTCTACTCAATAATTTCTTTGCTTTAGCCAATTCTTCTTCCTCTCTTCTTTGTTGTCGAGTAATCAATTTTTGCCAATCAAATCTCTAAGAGCCGAATATCTTTTGGCCGAATACCCTTGGTGCCGCCACTACTCTTTCCACCTAGTCGATTCTAATGTAAGTGTTCGCTCTCCCAATTGGTTTTTGATAAGTATCAAGTATTCATTTTCTCACTTCATTCTAATCTACTTTGGTAGGGAATGTAACACCCCGTACCTGAGACCGTTGCCGGAGTCGAACACAAGGTGTTAACAGACTAAATTCATTGCTTAAACAGCTCAAACAATTTAATTTTAGAAATTCCAGACAAGCTGGCTAACTGCGTCATAGTCGCTTAAAAATTCATATCTTGAGTTCTGAAACTCAAAATCCAATTCCGTAAATTTTCCCTGAAATTATACTCATATATCTAATTACTAATTGTTTTCTAGAATTTTTGGCTAGGCCAATTAGTACATTTTATTAGTTAAAGTCTCCCTTGTTTCATGGTTCGACTGCTCTAACCTCTGTGTATTATGAATTAGATATCTCTCTGTAAAGAATTTCAATGACTATGAAGTTTGATTCTCTTAAAACTAGACTCAATAAGAAATCTGTAAATATAAATTATGACTTCTAATTATTTTTATACAATTTATAGTGAATTTCCAATGTCAGAACAGGGGATCCAGAAATCACTCTAACCCTGTTTCACAAAAATTTAAACATCTCATAAAATATAACTCATATACCTGTTTCGTTTCTTCCATATGAAAATAGACTCATAATTATTCAATTCCATGTTTTATTCTTCATCTAATTATATCTCTACTATTTTTACTGATTTTTCAAATTCACATTACTACTGCTGTCTGAATCTATTGTATGGTAAATTTTACCTATTTCATGGTTTTCATGGATTAACTAGCAATTTGACATACATAACACCAAAAATGATCATAATTAGCCATTCCAATGGCTAATCATTACCAAGCATTTTTATACTACTCAATAACCATATCATAAGACCATATATACAAAATGATTATAATGCTATACATGCCATACTCAAAATATACAAGCCATTATGCCAAGATGGTATACGGATAGTGTGAGCTTGCCTTCGACCGTTCCTGATTTCCGAGCTGGCTTGTCAACACTACAAGGAATGAAAAGGAGGGAGTACGCATAAATGCTTAGTAAGTTCACATGCAAATAGCAAGTAACATAACCATATAAGCAAACATAAAACATCATTTGCATAATCATCACCAAGACATTCATATCATATTTTCATTTATCATCTTACCATATTGTTGTTATATCGATTTTTCAACCCGAGGGTTAAGTACATACCTGTTCAAAGTATCCATTTCACAACACTTACCAATACATCCCTTTCATCTTGGGTATTCCTCCATTTGAGTAGAACTTTACCCGTTGAACACATCAGAATATAATTTGGATACATGGAAAGTTTGCACATAAGTGCCACATATGTAGCCAAGCTACTATGTAACCCGCCCATAAGCGAACTCAGACTCAACTCAACGAGCTCGGGCGTTCGCATCCATAAGTGAACTTGGACTCAACTCAACGAGCTCGGATGCCTAGTTACATCTCACGAACTCGAACTCAACTCAACGAGTTCGGACATTCGCATCCATAAGTGAACTCGGACTCAACTCAACGAGTTCGGATGCTCAACCATCCTAGTGACATGTCACTTGTATCCTAATCCATTCCTAAGGTTCAACGGGACCTTTTCCCCAATCATGTGTCTCAACCATCTTCTACGGAATACCGATACCGATACTCGGTAGTATTTCACATTTTCCAAGTATATCACATAATTTGACATATTATCAAACAATTATCACGAGTATAATATTTCATAATAATTATCATATCATTTAAATAACATAAAAACATTTAAAATAATAACTATGTTACCAACATTTACATATGAACTTACCTAGTATGCGATAATGGCTACTTTTACCATTTCGTCCACAACTTGGTATTTTCCCCATTTTAGCCCGAATTTCAGTTTTCCTTGCTCTATCATTTAAAATATAGTCTAATTAGGACTCACATTATTCAAATTGACCCAAAATCATATTTTGGAAAAATTACAATTTTGCCCCTAAACTTTTGCATATTTACACTTTTTCCCCAAAGCTCGTAAATTAAACTTCAGCCTATTTTCTTATGTTTTATGACATGCTGATCATTTTTCCCTTCTATAGCGACATCAAAATTCTCACCCTAACATGTACTTTTGACTATTAGGTATTTTTACCGATTAAGCCCTTTTTGCTCGTTTTCACTTAAAACTAAGTAGCACAAGTTGTCTAACATAATTTAAAACCTCATATTCTATCATAAAACACCAAAATACACAAATTTCACCTATGGGTATTTTTCCAAATATAAACCCTAGGTTGAATTATTGCTAGCATAAGCTTAATCGAGCTACCGGGACTCTAAAAACGAAAAGAACTTGGAAAACGGGGCTAGAATGGACTTACAATCGAGATTGGAAGCTTGAAAAACCCTAGCCATGGTTTCTCCTTGCTATATTCGGCCATGGGGTTGAAGATGAGCCAAATTGGCTTTTAATTTTGTATTTTAATTCATTTTACCCCTCAATGACCAAAATGCCCTTACTACTAAACTTTCCAAAAATTCCATCCATGTCTAATTTTTGTCCATAAACTTAGAAATTGGTAAAATTTCTATTTAAAACCTCCTAATTAATATTTCAAAACAATTTCATACTAGAAACTTCTAGAATGCAAGTTTTGCAAATTATTCGATTTAGTCCATAATTTCAATTTAAGCACTTTATGCATAAAATTTCTTCACAAAATTTTCACACAATCATGCAATCATATCATAAACATCAAAATAATTATTTCTATCTCGGATTTTGTGTTCACAAAACCACTATTCCGACTAGGCCCAAAATCAGGATATTACAAGGAATTAGTGTCAGATCTCAGTTTTGGATTCCTGCCGATTTGCTCTTCAGATCTGAGAGATATACGTGATTAGTGACCAAAGTAGAAGCTAGTAAAGGCTTAGCGTTCAGGTAAGGTTAAGGTGAGATTTCGGCTTTTGGTAAAGTATTCGATAAGAATGTGAGATTAATCTTTGAGTGATATCGATTGTAGGTTTGGGCTACAAAAATCGCAGCACGCTTGCTTACCAGGTGTGTACATGCACTCCACACACACAATGAATCAGCAAAAGCTGAAAAGCCGAAAAGCTAAAAGTTTGGCTACGGTAGTCTTACGATTGTGCGAACACTCATAAGGGGAAACTGACAAGTTACCTAAGGCCCACGGGTGATTCCGTGGACTTGGGTTGTGATTTGACCATATAGGCCAGAATGGGCTAAATGGGCCCGATGGGCTATTGGGCCCATAATAGGCAAAAACTGAATATTGATGCTTTGTGATAGGAATTTTTACGTGAGCATGAATATGAATGTGACTGAGCCTAATGGGCCATATAAATTTGATTTGAGCCTAATGGGCCAAATACAGGTGATTTGAGCCTAATGGGCCATATGAGTATGATTGGGCTTAATGGGCCAGATACAAGTATGTGAAATTGTTTGGGTTTTGTAAGGGCTTTTTGGGCCTAGTGTATGATATCCACGTAAGACTTAATTAATATATTACGACCGTGGACAAGTCAAAGGGTTAAGGTGTGGCAACGGGTATATGCATGTCTAGGATTGGATCTAGGGAGAGCTTGGTACTTAAGCGGTCTTAATGACCCACCTCCTCTTCTCTGGAATCCTACATGGTGTATAGTATTCGTTCATCTTAGCTCACGAAACTTGTTAACGGGCCAAGATAAGTGAAAATCGTAATTAAGGGAAAATTATCGAAATGCCCCTAAGGGCGAAAATGACCAAAATACCCTTAAATGTTGGATGTAAGTTTTGTAGATGCGACATGCATACATATGATATTCTGCTTAGGTCGCATATGGGTTGGGAATTATGGAACGGAGGAAGTATATGAGGATCGCATGGTTGCTTGACAATCGTGGATCCACCAACGGCTTTTAAAGCCCAATATGTAAATAAAGGTAGTTCCGCAACCGGGCTTTCATGGTGTGTGGGTTGGGTGGGTCGATATTTATATCCCCGCATGGTGTGACGGGGGACGGAGTTGGTGTGTAGCGGATGGATAATTTGGATGGGATTGCATTGCATGAATGATGAATGACGTTTTTTTTTTTTGAATGCTTGTTTTCTTCGAGGGTTGTACACACTGAGTTTGCAAAAACTCACCCCCTCTTTTATTTTATTTTCAGGTGATGCTCAGTAGAAGGTTCGATGTTTGGAGGGACTCTGGGTGGCCAGCTAGCAAGATGATTTGGATTTGAGTTTTTTTAAGCATTTAAGTTTTTATTTCTTTTTAAGTATGTTCCAGACCAGATTGTAATAAGGTTTTCACTGTGTTATTATTACTTTAATTATTATTATTTTCATTGTAATTGCGAGAAGTTGGACATGGATTTCTTAAATCATAGTATGTTTTCTACGTTTCCGCAACTATGTTTTTTTAATCAAATGTTTTAAACAAGGATTTTGTAACTGAAGGTTTTTTTTTTTTAAGTTTACTAGGGTTCTTTTATTTTAAGAAGGGTTTTCAATGAAAACACGATTTTCGCTAAAACACTTTAATGTGACCCACCAGATTCGGCCATAGTGTCTAGGCCGAGTTTGGGGTGTTACAATGGGACCATATTAGTACTAATTCATCTAGTACTTTACACATAATTATAATCAAACTTTAAACTAATCTAATTGACGTTAAAAAAAACCGAATCACAAATAAAACATATCATATATTTATTTATGCATCATTTGCCTATCATTAGCCGAATATAAACATCATATTTTACACTTTTAAATATTTCATTATAAGTTAACCAAAACATACTTAAATCCTAATCCTCAATTACCATTTGAAATTGTAACATCCCGAAATAGGGACTAGTCCGAACAGTAGTTTCGGGACCACAAATTCGACATCAAAATATTTATTTTATGATTATTATGAAACCTAGAATATGAGATTATGCATGTGTTAAAGTTTCATGAAGAAATTCCTTGAGTAAGGTTTCTAATTGGAAATTAGGGATTAAATTGAATAAATTACAAAACTTGGATTCTAGAAGCAATTTGTATGAAATTGCTTTATATTATAAATTAGAAGGTCTTAAAGAGAAATTTTCCCAATTTCTAAGTTTTTCGACAAAAATGGGATTGCATGGATGAAATTTCAAAGAAAGGACTTGAGGGCATTTTGGTCATTTGGCTTTTTAATGAAATAAAATGGGGAAAAGAAAGCAAAAATCAGCCATTTCTTCTCCATGGCTGCCAAAATTTGAAGGGTCTCCATAGCTAGGGTTTCCAAGCTTTCCAAGCTCAATAGTAAGTGCTCCCAAGCCCCGTTTTTAATGTTCTTTGTATTTTTGAAATCCCGGTAGCTTGATCTTTCCATTTCTACCCATATTTCATGCTAGGGTTCATGTTTAAAAATTTACCCATGCATGAGTTGCTTGTATTTTGGTGAATTATGGAGTGGTATTGTAACGCCCCGTACCCGAGACCGTTGCCGGAGTCGAACACGAGGTGTTAACAGACTTAATTCATTGCTTAAACAGCTCAAATAATTTAATTTTAGAAATTCCAGATAATCGGCTAATCGCATCTGATCGCTTAAAAATTCATATCTCGAGTTCTGAAACTCAAAATCTAATTCCGTAAATTTTCCCTGAAACTAGACTCATATATCTATTTACTAATTTGTTTCTAGAATTTTTGGCTAGGCCAATTAGTACAGTTTATTAGTTAAATTCTCCCCTATTTCAGGGTTCGACTGCTCTGACCTCTATGTATTAGGAATCAGATATATATCTATACAGAATTTCAATGACTATGAAGTTTGTTTATCTTAAAACTAAACTCAATAAGAATTTCATATATGTAAGGAAAAAATCCTAATTGTTTTTGTACAATTTATGGTGAATTTTTAAAATCAGAACAGGGGATTCAGAGATCGCTCTGACCCTGTTCCACCAAAACTTAAATATCTCATAAAATATAACTCATTTACCTGTTTTGTTTCTTCCATATGAAAATAGACTCATCAATCTTCGATTCCATAACTTATTCATTATTTAATTCTATTTCTACTATTTAATTCCATAATTTTAGCTATTTCATGGTTTCCATGGATTAGCTAGCAATTTGACATACATAACACCAAATATGATCATAATTAGCCATTCCAATGGCTAATCATTGCCAAAAATTTTCATACCACTCAATAACCATATCATAAGACTATATATACAAAATGATTATAATGCTATACATGCCATACTCAAAATATACAAGTCATTATGCCAAGATGGTATACGGATAGTGTGAGCGTGCCTCCGACCGTTCCCGATTTCCGAGCTGGCTTGTCAACACTACAAGGAATGAAAAGGAGGGAGTAAGCATAAATGCTTAGTAAGTTCACGTGCAAATAGCAAGTAACATAACCATATAAGCAAACATAAAACATCATTTGCATAATCATCACCAAGACATTCATATCATATTTTCATTTATCGTCTTACCATATTGTTGTTATATCGATTTTTCAACCCGAGGGTTAAGTACATACCTGTTCAAAGTATCCATTTCACAACACTTACCAATACATCCCTTTCATCTTGAGTATTCCTCCATTTGAGTAGAACTTTACCCATTGAACACATCAGAATATAATTCGGATACATTGAAAGTTTGCACATAAGTGCCACATATGTAGCCAAGCTACTATGTAACCCGCCCATAAGCGAATTCGGACTCAACTCAACGAGCTCGGGCGTTCACATCCGTAAGTGAACTCGGACTCAACTCAACGAGCTCGGATGCCTAGTTACATCTCACGAACTCGGACTCAACTCAACGAGTTCGGACTTTCGCATCCATAAGTGAACTCGGACTCAACTCAACAAGTTCGGATGCCCAAATATCCCAGTGACATGTCACTTGTATCCTAATCCATTCCTAAGGTTCAACGGGACCTTTTTCCAATCATGTGTCTCAACCATCTTCTACGGAATACCGATACTGATACTACTCGGTAGTATTTCACATTTTCCAAGTATATTACATAATTTGACATATTATCAAACAATTATCACGAGTATAATATTTCATAATAATTATCATATCATTTAAATAACATAAAAACATTTAAAATAATAACTATGTTACCAACATTTATATATGAACTTACCTAGTATGCGAAAATGGCTACTTTTACCATTTCGTCCACAACTTGGTATTTTCCCCATTTTAGCCCGAATTTCAGTTTTCCTTGCTCTATCATTTAAAATATAGTCTAATAAGGACTCACATTATTCAAATTGACCCAAAATCATATTTTGGAAAAATTACAATTTTGCCCCTAAACTTTTACATATTTACACTTTTGCCCCAAAGCTCGTAAATTAAACTTCAGCCTATTTTCTTATGTTTTATGACATGCTGATCATTTTTCCCTTCAATGTCAACATCAAATTCTCACTCTAACATGTACTTATGACTATTAGGTATTTTTACTAATTAAGCCCTTTTGCTGGTTTTCACTTAAAACCGAGTAGCACAAGTTGCCTAACATAATTTAAAACCTCATATTCTATCATAAAACACCAAAATACACAAATTTCACCTATGGGTATTTTTCCAAATATAAACCCTAGGTTAAATTATTGCTAGCATAAGCTAAATCGAGCTACCCGGACTCCAAAAACGTAAAGAACTTGAAAAACGGGGCTAGAATGGACTTACAATCGAGCTTGGAAGCTGGAAAAACCCTAGCCATGGTTTCTCCTTGCTATATTCGGCCATAGGGTTGAAGATGAGCAAAATTGGCTTTTAATTTTGTATTTTAATTCATTTTACCCCTAAATGACCAAAATGCCCTTACTACTAAACTTTCCAAAAATTCCATCCATGTCCAATTTTTGTCCATAAACTTAGAAATTGGTAAAATTGCTATTTATGACCTCCTAATTAATATTTCAAAACAATTTTATACTAGAAACTTCTAGAATGCAAGTTTTGTAAATTATTTGATTTAGTCCCTAATTTCAATTTAAGCACTTTAGGCATAGGATTTCATCACGAAATTTTCACACAATCATGCAATCATATCATAAACATCAAAATAATTATAAAATAATTATTTCTATCTCAGATTTTGTGGTCACAAAACCACTATTCCGACTAGGCCCAAAATCGGGATATTACAACTCTCCCCCTTTAGGGATTTTCGCCCCAGAAAATCTTACGGAAAAAGTGGTCTTCACTTTTAATCTCATATTCGGTATGTCAAGAAATTTCACTTAGACTGTACCTCCAATGCATCTCTTTAATTTCTCATATGATCTGAAAGCTTACAGTCTCAACTCTCGATCGTTCTTAAATTTTCAACCCTTCTCAGTTTCCTATGATATCATGACATAAAACCCGGATCTTAACTTGATTAATGGAGACCGGAATTCCAAGAAATCCAACAATCAAAGAGACCTGAATTTCCATGAATCTGATGAGTAGGAATTCATTCAATATAGATATGATTTATAGATCTCGCCAAACATTTAACAATAGGATACATCACATTTTCTTCTTTCTGCCATGGAAATAATTCTGATATGGCCTCAAAAATAATCCTTCTCATTTCCATCCCCATATCAACACTGACAAGGATAATTTTGATAGATCCCAATGCTCGGCTTTAACCCCTTTAACAACTCCGATTTTATGTAACATCGAATGCTCTAAACTATCACATTACCTCACTGTCTTGAAACACATCACAATTCATACAACAATACATTACTGAAAGTCAGGAAGTCTTTACTCAATGTAGACTAGTCTAGTTCAGACGCTTCGGTTACCAATATTCTCATCTATCCGAACTCTGTCAACATGTAATAAGCTTTTCAGCTTTCACAAGACGAAAACCTATTCATTCGTAGTGACTTTAACTAATATCCAACTCTTTCTAATAAATATACACTTCTCGTTCAGGCTATTTACTCTTTTATCCGTACAAAATGAAATTCTATTATCAGACTTGGGAAAAATAATCCTGAAATAATTGTCACATGAAATCTTTCAAATAGATAATTCACCATACCGACTAAAACTCGCGCTTTTATCACTTATGCCTTTACTGATGTCAAATCCTTACACAGAAATTAGAAAAAAAAAACCCCAATATTAAAATCACCACATTACCAAGATCAAATTAAAAGTATAGTCATATTTGACAAGATTATCACGAGCTGAAGAACGCACTTCGAACACGAGTCATAATTGACAAATTATGGAACAAAGATAACAAGAAAATCGAATAAAGAAATCCAAAATAGAGAAATCCAGAATAAAGAAACCCAAGATACGATACTATGCTGGAGAATCGAAAACCAAGCCGGAGAATCGAAAACCAAACTCATAGAAAAAATACGGAATACCCTGATAATTCTTCAAAGAAAGAAAGTCCAAAAGAAAACATCATTTAATCCCACTGGAATCAAATATAACAAGAACAATATATCTTCCCATACATATATATCAAATGAAGCATCAAGTAGAAGAAACAAAATCATAATATCATATGTATTCTCTCATCAATTCTTATCAGACGAAATGAAATAGAATACCCGATGAAATAGAGCAATATAAATTATAAACCGGTCAGACTACCAATGCTTTCATCCAACACCAGGATTAAAAGACATTCTCATATAATAAGAATTTTTTCAGAAGATCAATAGCCATAGAAATATTTCTGAGAACGGGTAAACACATAGAACATCTCGTAAGATCATTAAATCTGTCGATCCATAACTATCACACTCGGATAGTTCACATTTCAAATATCATTTTCCCAACTAGTTCTACCGTCACAAATTTCATATTAAACCATTCACTAAAGAAGGCCAGTTCTGAATAAATTTCGATTTACACTTTTCTCGACCTTGCACCTGAGTAATTTGGTTTACCAAGGAGAATTCCTTTTTCTAACTGGAGCAGTGCATAATTCCAATAATCTTTACGTCAATCCGATACTTTATCGCTCTCGACTTTACTTATCAGCTCATTTTCAATCTGATCATACTTATAATTATTCTATCTTTGAACTCTTTGGGTTCTCAACCGGAAACTTATTCAATACAAATCTCATGAAATTCCATTATAAGTACCATTTCGGTAAGGGGGAGGGGTTGTAGGACCTCTGACTCGACTTTCTTATACATACACATATGACACAACTTCCATCATCATAACAACATCATCAAAATCATGTCATTCATTCATGTTGGCTTACACCAATTTTCCTATTGTCCCATTTAGACAATATACTTATGCATACATTCTATGTTTTCTAGATAGCTTTACTTATCCATTCATTTAATTAAATTAAGTCATGCTCATGACATCATATAAGGCCAAATAAACATAGATATTTGCACCATAATCATAACTTTCATTTCGTGCACCATCATGTACATATCATTACAATCATATAATTCAGTCCAACAATTTAACACAGATAAGTTCATTTCATTATAATCCTTTATCTCATAAAAATTATATATCATTAGTATTCATCAACATTCGACGTCCAATTCAAAACAAGGACATTTTCATTCGTACCATAATATTATAACTTTTATTCATACCTCTACTACTTTCTATTTATTCCGTTCATCTTATCAAGTAAGCCATATACACTACATCATATGAGCATTAAGCAAATATGAATATTTATCACATATGTATCATAAAACTTTATTCATACTTTTCTGAACCGATACTTATCATAATCATAATTTTACTCAAATACCTTCACATAACATTGAACATGGTCGGCGCAGCTCGGTTGGAGAGTACCCTGTCTGAATAAGACGGTACTCATATGCGTCGGAAGACATCACACTATCACAGATCAGTGGCATGTATAGCTAAACTTTTACACATGCTAGGTTAGTCTGAGAACCGACTAAACCTGCTCTAATACCACCAAATGTAATGCCCCATACCCGAGGCCGTTGCCAGAGTCAAACACGAGGTGTTAACAGACTTAATTCATTGCTTAAACAGCTCAAACAATTTAATTTTAGAAATTTCAGACAAGCTGGCTAACTGCGTCACAGTCGCTTAAAAATTCATATCTCGAGTTCTGAAACTCAAAATCCAATTCCGTAAATTTTCCATGAAACTACACTCATATATATATTTACTAATTTTTTTTCTAGAATTTTTGGCTAGGCCAATTAGTACAGTTTATTAGTTAAATTCTCCCCTGTTTTAGGGTTCGACTGCTCTAACCTCTATGTATTACGAATCAGATATCTCTCTATACAGAATTTCAATGACTATGAACTTTGTTTCTCTTAAAACTAGACTAAATAAGGATTTCATATATGTAAGTAAAAAATCCTAATTGTTTTTGTACAATTTATGGTGAATTTTTAAAATCAGAACAGGGGATTCAGAGATTGCTCTGACCCTATTCCACCAAAACTTAAATATCTCATAAACTATAGCTCATTTACCTGTTTTGTTTCTTCCATATGAAAGTAGACTCATCAATATTCGATTCCATATCTTATTCATTATTTAATTCCATTTCAACTATTTTTAGTGATTTTTCAAATTCACGTCACTACTGCAGTCTGAATCTATTTTATGATAAATTTTAGCTATTTCATGGTTTCCATGGATTAGCTAGCTATTTGACATACATAACACCAAATATGATCATAATTAGCCATTCCAATGGCTAATCATTACCAAGCATTTTTATACCACTCAATAACCATATCATAAGACTATATATACAAAATGATTATAATGCTATACATGCCATACTCAAATATACAAGCCATTATGCCAAGATGGTATACAGATAGTGTGAGCGTGCCTCCGACCGTTCCCGATTTCCGAGCTGGCTTGTCAACACTACAAGGAATGAAAAAGAGGGAGTAAGCATAAATGATTAGTAAGTTCACATGCAAATAGCAAGTAACATAACCATATACGCAAACATAAAACATCATTTGTATAATCATCACCAAGACATTCATATCATATTTTCATTTATCATCTTACCATATTGTTGTTATATCGATTTTTCAACCCGAGGGTTAAGTACATACCTGTTCAAAGTATCCATTTCACAACACTTACCAATACATCCCTTTCATCTTGGGTATTCCTCCATTTGAGTAGAACTTTACCCGTTGAACACATCGGGATAAAATTCGGATACATGGAAAGTTTGCACATAAGTGCCACATATGTAGCCAAGCTACTATGTAACCCGTCCATAAGCGAACTCGGACTCAACTCAACGAGCTTGGGCGTTCGTATCCGTAAGTGAACTCGGACTCAACTCAACGAGCTCGGATGCCTAGTTACATCTCATGAACTCGGACTCAACTCAACGAGTTCGGACTTTCGCATCCATATGTGAACTCGGACTCAACTCAACGAGTTCGGATGCCCAAATATCCCAGTGACATGTCACTTGTATCCTAATCCATTCCTAAGGTTCAACGGGACCTTTTTCCCAATCATTTGTCTCAACCATCTTTTACGGAATACCGATACCGATACTCGGTAGTATTTCACATTTTCCAAGTATATCACATAATTTGACATATTATCAAACAATTATCACGAGTATAATATTTCATAATAATTATCATATCATTTAAATAACATAAAAACATTTAAAATAATAACTATGTTACCAACATTTATATATGAACTTACCTAGTATGCGAAAATGGCTACTTTTACCATTTCGTCCACAACTTGGTATTTTCCCCATTTTAGCCCGAATTTCAGTTTTCCTTGCTCTATCATTTAAAATATAGTCTAATAAGGACTCACATTATTCAAATTGACCCAAAATCATATTTTGGAAAAATTACAATTTTGCCCCTAAACTTTTACATATTTACACTTTTTCCCCAAAGCTCGTAAATTAAACTTCAGCCTATTTTCTTATGTTTTATGACATGCTGATCATTTTTCCCTTCAATGTCAACATCAAATTCTCACTCTAACATGTACTTATGACTATTAGGTATTTTTACTAATTAAGCCCTTTTGCTGGTTTTCACTTAAAACCGAGTAGCACAAGTTGTCTAACATAATTTAAAACCTCATATTCTATCATAAAACACCAAAATACACAAATTTCACCTATGGGTATTTTTCCAAATATAAACCCTAGGTTAAATTATTGCTAGCATAAGCTAAATCGAGCTACCCGGACTCCAAAAACATAAAGAACTTGAAAAACAGGGCTAGAATGGACTTACAATCGAGCTTGGAAGCTTGAAAAACCCTAGCCATGGTTTCTCCTTGTTATATTCGGCCATGGGGTTGAATATGAGCAAAATTGGCTTTTAATTTTGTATTTTAATTCATTTTACCCCTAAATGACCAAAATGCCCTTACTACTAAACTTTCCAAAAATTCCATCCATGTCCAATTTTTTTCCATAAACTTAGAAATTGGTAAAATTGCTATTTAAGACCTCCTAATTAATATTTCAAAACAATTTCATACTAGAAACTTCTAGAATGCAAGTTTTGCAAATTATTCGATTTAGTCCCTAATTTCAATTTAAGCACTTTAGGCATAGGATTTCATCACGAAATTTTCACACAATCATGCAATCATATCATAAACATCAAAATAATTATAAAATAATTATTTCAATCTCGAATTTTGTGGTCACAAAACCACTATTCCGACTAGGCCCAAAATTAGGATATTACAGGTTTGAAAGTTGAAGGTGTGTTAAACATCTTTTCTTAGGTGATTTTCATGAAAACCCCCTAAAGGGACCTTTTTGCAATAGTTGTTAAATATGTGGTAGAAATGTGAAAATAATGGAAAATGTGGGCTGCCATAAGAGAGAAAAGTGTTCGGATAGGCTTGGGTAAGATAGAAATTGCATGTGTTTCATTATACGAGCCTAGGGACTAAATCGTAAAAATGTCAAAGGTTAGGGGCAAAACGGTCATTTGGACCAGGGGTAGAAATTAAAATTGAAAGGTGTAATGTAGTGAATTAATGATATAATTTTGTTGTTACAGACCTCGAGGCACAAATTTCGGAGGTCGATCGAGGTAAACGCAAGGTTTCGGAATAACCAAAATATAGCTCCGAAATGAATACCAGGTAAGTTCGGAGAACTTGAAGTAAACCTATAACATGCATATTTGTATGTTTTGTGAATGTATGATAATTGCATTGTTGATGGCATGAAAATGCATGAATTGCATCTTTAATAATGAATTGTTGGATAATGTCTCGGTTGAGGTTGAAAAGGGAATTCGATGGATAAACCATGATTTACATGAGACTTGAGATCCTACATGTGTTGTAGAAAAGGATTTAGCCTGGACTGATAATCCAAAGATCTCAAGTATAAAAATGATCTAGCCTGGACTGGTGTTCCTTGAGTGATCGAGCCTCCCGAAGAATATGTGTACATTATGGATTTAGCCCGGACGGGTAATCCGATTAGGATCTGAATTTAGCTGGGTCGTAATTCGGATCCGAGCTCATTAAGGGTGTTTGTCGCTTAAGGATTTAGCTCGGGTGGTAATCCGACATCACTTTATGAGTTTATATTACGAGGGATTTAGCCTGGACTGGTAATCCTGCCGTAAGATGTGAGGTTCGCGGGAGTGCATACTGAAACGATCATTCGTACAAATTGATGGTAAATGGATGATCCATCGTGATTTCCTAGAAACTCAACGGGACAATCACAAGGAATATGTATAAATGATATGTTAAATGATGAGCTCATCTAATATGAAATACATGGTACATTGTTATGTAACTAACTTGATGATTGAGTATATGTGTTAGGGAAACCATTTCATGCTTATTGGTTTCATTGCCTAATATGGTTGTTGCTAAATAATCGGTAAGTTTACTTTCCAATTATTTGGGCTTACTAAGCATGTAAATGCTTACCCCTCTCTTTTCCCTACTTTTCAGAGCTCAAGGACTCATAAGGATCGAAAGACAATTGGAGAGTCAACACACTATCAACTAGACAAGCTTTGGTATAAAGACATTTCTATTTTGTCCAATGGCATGTATAGGATTTTTGAGTATTTTGTTATGTATGTCATTTGGTTTGCCTAGTGAAGGCATGTAAAAATATATTTATCTTTTTTTGTATATGGCCATGGGAATTGGCTCATTTTGAAGTAGGCTATGCCCTACAAATCTATGCATGTTTATATTTATATACGATGGCTTAGTTATAATTGGCAATGAGTTATAATAACGAGCCGATCTTAATATGTCAAGCAGACATATAAATCATTAAATGCGAGATAAGAATTAACTTAGCATGTATGAAACCAATGACATGAGGTTCACATGCAATGAGGTTAATCAAAGTTTCATGCTTACAAATGGATAATTTGGCCCAATTATGCACTATAGTAATCTACAAGTGAAATTGGCTAGTATAGGGTGACTTAAGGCTTGGAAAATAGCCTAACAAGGTCCACATGGGTAGACACACAGGCGTGTGTCTAGGCCGTGTGTGACACATGGACTACTCCCATGGGTGTGTGCTATGACAGTGTGTCCCCTTCACCTGAAGTTTTAAGTCAGCATAGAGCACGGGCTAAGCACACGGGCGTGTTCCTTGACCGTGTTGCATACTGAAAAAAGGACACAGGCGTGTTCTAAGCCCCACGGGCGTGTTACACTTCAACTAAGGGAAAATTTCTTAAAGTGCCCTAAGTCTATCGAACAATTTCAGTTTTGTTCTATACTACCCCTAGGAGTGTTTTTAGGCCTCGGAGGCCTGTATAAGAGACAAAAAGCACACGTTTGAAAATTTTTAAATTACGAACGAAATTCAGTAACCCGATTGTGTAAGTTTGTAAAGGTGAATTACCGGTAACACCTCGAACCCTATCCCGACGTCGGATACGGGCGACGGGTGTTACAGAAATTATACAAAAACACTTAACAAAACAGTCAAGTAGCATATTCATTTCTTACCTTCACTAACCAAACCTAATAGCCAAAAACCAACAATGACATTTACATTACTTAACCAATTCAATACATACCATATACCGAACATACATGAGCCAAATCATAAGTGCAAACATCACACCAAACACATCAAAGAAAAACACACCTTCTAAATTAAGCTAATTTCATGGCCTAATATGCATCATGCCTTGCATTACTCATTACCGAATCACCAAAACCAAACACATCAAACATATTAACCATGAACATATATAATCAAACTTAAGCATAATGATTAAGCCATTTTCACATGGCCTAATATATACAACTCAAAATCAAACATAATATAACAAGCCTATACATGCCATTTGTTCAAAGTTTCAAAAGCCTATACATGCCATTTGTTCAAAGTTTCAAACTTATAAAATACCAAAATAACGATCGATAGTGTGAGAGACTTCCTTGAAGATCTCCGAGCTCGTATCTAGCTTTCCAAAATCTATAAAACAATGAACAAGCACACACAGTAAGCTTGGATAGCTTAGTAAGTCATAAAAAAATATATGAACACATGAATATTAACATTTTAATATCACTTGGCCGAATTTAAACAATCACATGTACATATAAATCACCTTTTATAATATGCATAATTTATATCATCAATTCAAATACTAAACTTACCTTAATTTCATGAACAAAACTTCACACGTACCTGAAACATTTAACTCGATTTCACATTTGATCTTAACTTAACATTGCCCATTGAACCATTTGAAATCAATAAGGATACTCGAATAGCTCGAAAAGCTTGTACAATGCCAACGTCCCAGATGAGGTCTTACATGTAATCAAATATTGATGCCACTATCCCAGACAGGGTCTTACACGAAATCATATACGATGCCAATGTCCCAGACATGGTCTTACATGCAAATCTCAAATCGATGCCAACGTGGTCTTACACGAAGTCACGTACCGGAATCCTATGTCATGACATATGTATCCTAACTATTCCTATAGTTCGTACGGGGATTTTGGACGTTGTAATTCGACCGATTCATACCCGAATCTGGCGTGTCACAACAAAGTGACTTTTGAAAATAGGACTTGTCGTTAAGAATCTAAATTTAAGTTAAAACACTTTTTAGTTTTTTTATTGCTTGAGAAAAATCTGGCAAATTAAGTTGTTACTAATTGAAATCAGTTTGTCAAAATGATTTCCATATTTATCACCATCGATTCCTTATTTTTGAATAAAATCGTGGAAGCTTTTAAAAACCTTGAAGTTAAAACGGCGTGTTTTCCTTGAAAACAATTATTATTTTGAAAACTCATCTTTTCCTAATCTAGCAGTTTAAGGTAAGAAATCAAAGCCCAATTAAAAGTTAAAACCACAAATGGCCTTATTACATAACCAAAAACCCAATATGAAATTTAAATAAATAAAGTCAAAAGTAGAACATCAGCAATCGTGTGGCCACCTCCGAGTCCCTCGCAGCACCAAATCGTCTAAGGCTAGGGATCACCTGTACAATTGAAAAGAATGGGTGAGTTTATGAAAACCCAGTGTGTAATCCCCTAATAAACAACAGAATCCAAAATATGCAAAATAGTCTAGGCTTTAGCCCTATGCAGTATCAATACAGTCTAGGCATTAGCCCTATACAGTAACAGTGCAGTGTGGGCCTTAGCCCTATACAGTAACAGTGTGGGCCTAAGCCCAATACAATATCAATACAGTGTAATGCAATTATGTATCCCACAAAAATCCAGCTAGCACACCACCCGTATCAACCAACACACCATGTGGGGATATAAATCGACCCATCCAACCACCACACCAATATCGCAGCAAAGCTGCCAGAAACAGTAAACGTGGCAAAGCCACCAGTATCAGTAATTGTGGCATAGCCACCATAATAGTGAATGTGACATAGTCACCAGTACAGTACTTCCTCCATATCAAAATCCCAACCTCATGTAGTATGTCATGTCATAAATATTACGTGTATGCAAAGTCATACTTAGTACAATCATATATGTAAATCATAAGTACATCAGTCATACAAAACATAAGGGCATAATCATCAATTTACCATACAGGGGTATTACGGTCATTTTACCCTATAGAGGTATTACGGTCATTTTACCCTATAAGGGCATTATGGTCATTTTACCCTACAGGGGCATTACGGCTTAGATAACGACCTCTCTAAAGGTCTACAGTTGCCTCGAACGACACAGATAACCTAAATGATCATAACGGTGTAAATGGGCCCAAGGCCCATTAATCAGCCTAAGTGGGCCCACACACTTGTGTGGCTCATTTAGCCTAAAATCAGTTACGGTTATGTGAACACTAGAGCCCGATTCATTAATAGTCACTTATCGCAGATTTTATTCGTGTGGGCCTACGAGCCCATTGGGCCTACATGGCCTATTTCGGCCCATCGAGGCCCAAAACAACCTAAGTTATGTGCGTGACATGACAAGTCTATCTACTTCCCGCTTAACAGTGAAATTTACGTACGCAGGCCCACAGGCCCATCGGGCCCATACGACCCATTTAACCCAGAACTATTCACGGTTGTACGAACGACGTAGCCCAGTCCAAAGCTTACCACATAACATACATTCTATCAGTGTGGGCCCACAAGCCCATTGGGCCCATATGGCCTAGTTTGACCCATTGTGGCTCAGAACAGCCTATGCCATATACGCGACATGACAAGCCCAACTATTTCCCACCTAATAGTTAGATTTACACAAGTGGGCCCACAGGGCCTATCGGGCCCATTCAGCCCATCGAGGCCCAAGTCCACGAGAGCGTTCATGGCGGCCTCTACAACCCATCGCCCATGGTCTGTGGGCTTAGTGTACCCCACAAGCAATCGCAAGCTCGTGAGGCCTCAATCACCGTATTTTTCAACTTTTCGACTTTTGCCGATTTATAGTAGAGAAGGGTATGAATACCCACATTTATCCAACATTTTGACAGTAGTCAAAATAGGTGTACGGTTACACACCTGTTATGAAATTACTAACGCACCCCTCCGAGATCAAAGCACCTATGATTCACAATGATCCACCATTAGTCATATTCATGAAAAATCCAAACCAAAGTATTGTGAACACTCTAACAGATTCATCAGAGGTTATAATCCCTTGTAAATAAATTCTACCTAAAGTACTTACCACGAACTGACAGGATTACTCACTAAGAAAGGACAATTTGCCTAACCTCTTTGGCTATAGAGATTGCTCCCCTAGCAACATTCGACAACCACAGAGTTAAGTGCCAGCCATAAGGTAGAATAAGGGTGAATGAGTAGGATATATGCGGCTCACAGAAGAAGAAAAAATCGCAAACCTGAGAGAAGAAAAGACTAACCAAAAATTAGCCTTGACTCCACTCCAGATGTTGCCCAGGTAACATAGGAGATACTCAGTTTAAGTAGAAGAAAATAGCACAATTGAGAGGGGAGGAAGAGAAGTACGACCACAAATGCCACAGGTAATCAATCAAGGGGGTAATGTTGGAGTCAGAGAGAGGAAGGAGTATATTCGGCCAAGGAGGAATAGAGTGAGGGAAAAAGAAAAGGCAAAATGGAGTCAAGAAGTACCTATTCAAAATTGAAATAGTGGCTAGGGTAATAGGCTTATTCGACAGACTGGAAAGGAAGGAAAAAAGAATCAAATCACCCTACCAAAAGATATACGAAAAGAAAAGTAGAGCTCGGCTTCTGAAGTGAAGAGTGAAAAGTATCACAATTTGCCAAAAAAACCTGAAATAAAGTGACCACAACTTACCTATAGCCGAATTCCTGAGTGATCAATGCCCTATTCGGCCACAACTCCTCCTTCCATTCAAAAACCCTCAAAATTCTCCTAAATTCACTCCAACTGATCAACTCCCTATTCACATCCCCAATTCTACTCCTAGAATTTCTCATTTGATCGATTCAAACATCCTACCTGCAGAGTTCTAGTCGGCTTCTGCTTCTCACATGGCAAGAGAGTAACCTTAGACCTTACAGTTAGATAATAAGCCACCTTGCTACTCCACCACAGGCTTCTTCTATGTCATAAATCATCCACAAATAATTATAAAGCCTATGGGCCAAAGTCCAGGTTCCTTTAAAAGAAAAACCAAAATAAATTGCAAGAGCCAAGACTTGAACCCAGGCTCCCTTGCAACCCTAATGACGCCACAACTACTAGACCACATGCTTCATTGTGTCACTTATGTAACACAATAATTTAAAAGGCCTTCATCCAAGCATCTAGGGTTTTATTCATTTAAAACCAAATTTTTTTACTAAAGCCCAAGTTTGAACCCAGGACTTTTCCAACTCCTCTCAGGACCCTTAACCACTTGGGCAGACATTTAATTGTGTCATTTCCTAGCTCACATAAACTTTTATGCATAGTTTCCTAACCGTTTCCTTGCTCAAGGCCTAATACTTCTAGGCCCAAATTTCGAGGCGTTACATGGACAAGGCCGAATACACAAAAGCTTATAAACTCGTTTTTTTCTTTCTCAAGTTTCGATCATGCAAAATATGAACAAGCATATTTTTTTATGTTATGTTTTCTTATATTAACATATTTAACTAATTTACAAAACTAACCTTAATGATTTTAATGATAAAACCTAATAATATAAGCCCATTACCGTCCATGCATATTTTCAATGGTCAAATTGTAACATATGAACCCCACAATATAAAGAACATAATAATTCGGCACTTAAACAATTAGTAGCCAACTTTTTCATTTTACGCGATTAAGTCCTTTTTTATTAAATCGAGCACACAAACGATAAAATTTTCACATGAAACTTTCACACATATCAATTCGCATACTATAAACACCAAAAATAATTTTAAAATATTTTTTTGACTCAGATTTGTGGTCTCAAAACCACTATTTCGATTAGGGTCTAAATTAGGCTGTTACATCACTAGGGTATTATGTTATGTGATCCGAGTGCTGGTCCTGTACGTCCTACTGGTGGCTGAGTATACCAGCATATGCTGTGGTTACTTGATAGCTTGTGTGAGCATCACCATGTAGCTATGTCTTGACTGACAGCTTATGCGAGCAGGCCCGTTGATGGCTCGAGAGCGAGCATATATGTGTTATGAGATAGAGGTAGCAACGACTACATATGTGACACCTTGCGTGTATGATTTCCTGAGTATCCGATATTATTATTTCGAGTAGTTCATTGGGTATGCTAAATATAAGAATAAGTATGAAGCCAATACAAGTTGGTACAGGTATGTGCATAAAAACTTATGATTATTAAACTCGTGAAAAGATGAATTCAATGTAAGTTTGTGATGGAATGAATTATGGTTCTAAGATTATAGTAAATTACATCATTTTATATTATATTACTTGAATGTTAAATATATGGTAAGATTTTCTTATTTCTTCCATACGAGCTTGCTAAGCTATATAGCTTATTCCGTTTTACTTTCCATGTTTTACAGTGTCACCAAGCTAGCTCGAATTGGAGATTGTTAGAGATCGCATCACTCTGTCAAACTATCATTTTGGGTATCGAAGATCTTTATATCTTAGTATATGGCATGTATAGGGACTTGGTCATTTTGTTATATGTGTTATCATGATTTTGGCCAAATGTATTCGCTTGTAATTGACAAGGGCTTGATTTGGTATTTGGCCATGTAAATGGGCTCATTTTGGTTAAATTGATTGTAAGCTCATATATATATGCTTGTATGTGTCAAAGCCTTTTGGTGATATGGTTTATTGATTTGCTAAATGTTGATTAGGGCTTAGTGACTTCTTGTGAAATGGATGAGTTTGGTTCATTGATAGGCTAGAGTATTTTGATAAGTTAATGTAAGTTGACAGTATTCTTAGTGGTGTCTTAAATGTGGAACTGGTATGTTTGATCTAGCATAATAGAATGTCATGAGCATGATAGATGGTGGTATTGGATTGACATGTGTTGGCCATGATTGTAGATGTTTTTGTTGCCTATGTATACCAAGGTTTATGCCATTGAATTTGTGTAAGTGTGTGTGTGAATGAGGGTATCAAATGGCTTGGTAAATAGCCTTTATTTTGTCCACACGGGTAGACACACGGGCGTGTTTCTAGGCCGTGTGTCTGTCCTATGGACATGTATTTTGGCCGTGTGTCCCCTGTACCTTAATTCTGAGAAACAGAATGATCAGAATTGAGCACAAAGGTAGAGACTTGGGTGTGTGTCTCAGCCGTGTAAGGGACATTGCCACGGACATGGGCGTGTGTCATGGCCGTGTGAAGTCTACTTCTTTTTTATAAAAATTAAATTAGCCGTGTGAAGTCTACTTCTTTTTTATGAAAATTAAATTTACCGCACGTCCTGGCACACGGGCATGTGACTTGGCCGTGTGATTTCACTTTGTTCATGCCTTACAAAAAAAGAGTTACACGGGTTAGGGACACTGACGTGTGTGACCACACGGCCTGCCCATATGGGCGTGTCCCAAACCACAGGGGCATGTGACCCCTGTGTCTAGCAAAAATTTTCTAAGTTTTATAAAAATTCCTTGAGTTAATGGTTTAGTCCTAAACCACTTCCAAACCATGTGTTGGGCCTCATAGGCTCATATTAGGGACTCTATGATTGAATACAAATGGTTTTTAATTTGGTTGAAATTCAGGACTCAAATTTGTATGCTTGCTTCCGATGTAAGTCTGGTAATGCCTAATATCTTGTTTCATTGTTGAATACGGGTAAAGGGTGTTACATTTAATGGTATCAGAGCTATAGTTTAGTCAATTCTCGGACTGACATAGCCTGTGTGTGAGTCTAGCTATACATGCCATATATAATTGGTGATAGTGTGACGACTCTTGACAATTTAAATTGTATTTTCATATAGTAAATAGATCCAGACCGAGATGTAGCTAATGATGTTTAAAGTAATACAACGGCTTCTGCCAAGGGACAACGCAATATAAAAGTAGACCAGTAATGGTTAGTCAGGGAGGAGAGGATAGGGAAGCCTTCTTCCAAAGGATGAATGAGTGGTTTGCCGAGTTTGTTCAAACAAATTCAGCTGCTCAACATCCTCCACCTGCACCTAACCCTTAATTGATTCCCTAACTCCTCAAAGTATGGAATTGTTAAGACTGAACAAGCCTCCAGTTGATAAGATTCAAAAGCAAGGGGCTAAAGAATTTAGAGCTAATGTTGATGATGATCCCGAGAGAGCAGAGTTTTGTCTTGAGAACTCTATCAGGGTATTTGATAAGCTTTCTTGCACACCGGATGTGTGTTTGAAATGTGCTATATCACTTCTGAGGGAGTCAGCATATCGATGGTGGAATACTCTTGTATCCGTGGTACCGAGAGAAATAGTTACTTGGGAATTCTTTGAAGGTGAGTTCAAAGAGAAATATATCAGTTAATGGTTCATTGATCAGAAACTCAAAGAGTTTTTAGAGCTAAAACAGGGCCGTATGCCTATGACTGAATATGAGCGAGAGTTTGTTAGGCTTAGTAAGTATGCTCTGAAATGTGTTTCCACCGAGGCCATCATGTGCAAAAGATTCGAAGATGGGTTGAACAAGGATATTGGATTGCTAGTAGGGATTCTAGAGTTGAAAGAATTTGTTGTGCTAGTCAAACGACCTTGCAAAGCCGAAAAGTTGAGAAAAGAAAAGAGAAAAGTTGAGTTTGAGACTAGAGATTTGAGAAAAAGGTTGATGAATAAGTCATTTCAATCTTTGTCAAAGAAATCAAGGGATTTGTATACTCATTCAAATGTTTCAACTGGGTATCCCAATAGAGATTGTGGGAAGCAATATTCGAGTTGTAAGGCCCAAACTATATCAATAGTGAGCGTTGGTAATGCTGGGTCTAATAGACCAGAATGTCAACACTGTGGTAGACGACATCCCGGTGAATGTATAATGAATAACTGGGCTTGCTTTAAATGTGGCTCCCCAAGTCACTTTATTCGAGATTGCCCTGAAATGGCTAAGAAAGATAATTTTCAGAATGCAAGACCGAGCAACACTGCCACTAGAGGGAGGCCACCGAGAAATACGGGAAATGGGAACAATAGTAGAGGTGTAACGAAAGATTTAATTGTGAGATCAGAGGTGAGAGCACCTGCTACAGCTTATGTTATTCACGCTTGCGAAGATGCGTCATCTCTTCATGTTATCACTGGTACATTTTCTCTCTATGATACTAATGTAGTTACATTGATTGATCGTAGATCAACTCATTCTTATATTTGAAAATTTTGGTATCTAGTAAGAATTTTCCTGTTGAGTCTACTGAGTATGTGATTAAAGTGTCGAACCCCTTAGGCAAATATGTATTAGTCGATAAAGTTTGCAAGAGTTGTCCTTTAATGATTCGAGGTCACTGTTTTTCGGCTGACTTAATGCTTTTATTATTTGATGAGTTGGATGTAATTCTTGGAGTGGACTGGTTGACTCTACATGATGTCGTAGTGAATTGTAGACAAAAGATTATTGAATTGAAATGTCATGATAATGAAATTCTTCGGATTGAATCGGATGAGTCGGGTGAGTTGCCTATTGTGATTTCGCCGATGTCGGCTCAATGGTATGTAATAAAAGGTTGTAAAGCTTATCTTGCGTATGTACTGAATACAAAAGTATTTGAATTAAAGATCAAATCTGTGTCGGTAGTTTGTGAATACCTAGATGTGTTTTTAAAAGAGTTGTCTAGGTTGCCATCGATCAGAGAAGTTGAGTTTGCTATTGATTTGACACCGGGGACTTCACTAATATCGATAGCTCTGTATAGAATGGCTCCAACCGGATTGAAAGAATTGAAATCTCAATTGCAAGAGTTGGTAGATAAGGGTTTTGCCAGACTGAGTTTTTCGCCCTAAGGTGCACCAGTGTTATTCATCAAGAAGAAAGACGGATCCATGAGACTTTGTATTGATTATCGTCAGCTTAACAAGGTTATGATAAAGAACAAGTATCCTTTACCGAGAATTGATGATCTGTTTGCCGAGTTGAAAGGGGCAACAGTCTTCTCGAAGATAGATTTGAGATCTGGTTATTATCAGCTGAGAGTTAAGGATTCGGATGTGCTGAAAATCACATTCAAAATGAGGTATAGGCATTATGAATTTCTTGTTATGCCTTTTGGATTAACAAATGCTCTTACAATTTTTATGGACTTGATGAATCGAATCTTCAGACTCTATTTAGATAAACTTATGGTTGTTTTTATTGATGACATTCTGATTTATTCTCGAGATAAGTCTGAACATGCTGGGCATTTAAGAATTGTATTGCAGACCTTGAGAGAAAAATAATTGTTTGCTAAATTCAGCAAAAGAGAGTTTTGGCTCCGAGAAGTCAGATTTTTAGGACACATTGTTTCAGCGGAAGGTATATGGATTGATCCGAGTAAGATTTTGACAATTGTTGATTGGAAACCACCAAGAAATGTATCTGAAGTTAGAAGATTTTTGGGTTTGGCTGGTTATTATTGATGTTTTGTTAAGGGATTTTCGATGATTACTACACCTATTACCAAATTGTTACAAAAAGATGTGAAATTCGAGTGGTCTGAGAAATGTCAAAGGAGTTTTGAATAGTTGAAAGCATTGTTGACTGAGGCACCGGTGTTAGTGCAACCTGAGTCGAGAAAAGAGTTTGTGATTTTCAATGATGCATAATTGAACGGTCTTGGTTGTGTGTTGATGCAAGAGGGTAAAGTGATAGTTTACGCCTCAAGAAAGTTGAAACTGCACGAAAAGAATTACCCGAAGCATGACTTGGAACTTTCTGCTATTGTGTTCGCTTTAAAAATTTAGAGACACCATTTGTTAGGTGAGAAGTGTCACATCTTTACCGGTCACAAGAGTTTAAAGTATTTAATGAGTTAAAAAGATTTGAATTTATGACAATGGAGATGGCTCGAACTATTGAAAGATTATGAGTTTGTGATCGACTATCACCCAGGGAAAGTGAATGTAGTTGCAGATGCTTTAAGTAGAAAGTCTTTGTTTGCTTTGAGGGTGATAATACACGGTTAACCTTATTTGATGATGGATTAATTTTGGCCAAGTTGAAAGCTAAACCAGTATTTCTTCAATAATTTTGCGAAGTTTAGAAAGGTTATAATGAGTTCTAAGCTAAAAGAGTTCAATACAAATCGAACAGTGATTCAGAATATCAGATTGGATCTGATGATTGTTTGAGGTTCTGAGGTAGGATTTATGCATCGAGAGATACTGAACTGATTCAAAATATTCTTCATGAGGCACATAATGGCTTTCTATCTATTCATCCTGGAAGTACAATGATGTATAATGATTTGAAACAATAATATTTGTAGTTGGGCATGAAACGAGACATTTCAGAGTTTGTATCGAGATATTTGATTTGTCAACAAGTAAAAGCTGAACATCAAGTGCCTTCGGGTTTACTTCAGCTTATGATGATACTCGAGTGGAAATGGGATAGAGTTACGATGGATTTCTTATCGGGGTTACCTCTAACTCCGAAGAAGAAAGGTGTTGTTTGGGTTGTTGTTGATAGGTTGACGAAACTGGCTCATTTCATTCCAATACATACCAATTATTCACTTGATAAACTAGTTGAATTGTACATTGCTAAAATTGTTGGATTGCACGAAATGCCTACTTCTATTATTTCGGATAGATATTTGAGGTTTACATCACGATTTTGGAAATATTTGCAAGAAGCGTTTGGTACAAAGTTGAATTTTAGTACAACATTCCATCCGCAAACCGATAGTCAATCTGAGAGGGTAATCCAAATTCTAGAAGATATGCTTCACTGTTGTGTTTTAGAATTTGAAGGTAGTTGAGAGAAATATCTATTGTTGGTCGAATTTGCTTACAACAACAGTTTTCAATCGAGTATAAAAATATAAAAATGGCACCGTATGAAGCATTATATAGCCACAAGTGTCGAATCCGTTGTACTGGACCGAGCTTAGTGAGAAATAGATTCACAGGGTTCATTTGGTTAGAGAAACCGAAGAGAAAGTGAAAGTAATTCGTGATTGTTTGAAATCAGCTTCGGATTGACAGAAATTGTACGCGGATTTGAAATGGAAGGATATTGAGTGATAAAGTGCTTCTGAAAGTGTCTCTGTGGAAGAAAATTCTTAGATTTGATTGCAAACGCAAGTTGAGTCTGCATTTCATTGGGTCGTATGGGATTATTGAAAGAATAGGGCCACTGGCATATCGACTAGCTTTACCGTCAGAATTAGAAAGGATCCATAATGTATTTCATGTGTCGATGTTACAATGATATCGATCAGATCCATCGCATGTAATCTCACCCCCAGAGATTGAGATTCAACCCGATGTGACATATAGTGAAGAACCGATCCATGTATTAGTTTGAGAGGTTAAACAATTGAGAAATAAAAGCATAGCTCTAGTGAAAGTTTTATGGCAATGACACGGGGTCGAAGAGGCTACGTGGGAACCCGAGGAAGCTATGAGAAAATATTACCCTAACCTCTTTTCTGGTAAGATTTTCAGGGATGAAAATCTTTAAGGGGGGAGAGTTGTAACGGCTTGTTTTTAGGTCAAATTGGAACAGTGGTTTCGGGACCACAAATTCGAAGTAGAAATATTTATTTTATTATTTCTTTAAGGTTTACAGCATGATAAAATAATTGTGTGAAAATTTTGGTTAAGAAACTTTATTGATTGAGTGCTCAATTAGCTAAAAGGACTAAACTGTAATAGGTGCCAAACTTGAGTTCCCTTAGCTAAAGGTGTTTAATTGTTATGAATTTTTAAATTAGAGGACCTTAAATGGTAATTAGACCATTATACTTTAGGATGGTCAAAAATGGATATAATTAGGTGAAATTTTAAAGTTATGCATTAAGTGTAAATTGGCAATTTGGTAAATAAAGATAAATTAACCTAATAAAAGTGTCCATCTACTCAATTTAGTCCCCCTAGCCGAAGTTTTGGAGGAAGCCATAGCTAGGGTTTTGGCCAAGCTTTCAAGCTCGATTGTAAGTCCGTTCTTGTCCCATTTTTAATGATTTTTATATTTTTTGAAATCGTGGTAAATTGATATAGCTATTTAAGAACTAATTTGAAAGAAAGTTAAAGCTTAAAATTTTACCCATGTTGGATGTGCTTATATTTTGATGTTTGATGGTAGAAAATGCATGTTTGTTCTTAGTTAAACAACATTTGTAAAGTGATTTTCGATAAAAACGTCAAATAGAGACTTATTTGTAAAAGATTATAAAATGTGTAGAAAAGTGAATAAATGAAAAATGTGTGCTGTTATGAGTACAAGCAATATTCAACTAGGCTTGGGTGGTGGTGAAATTGAAAGAAATTCATTTTTCGAGCCTAGGGACTAAATCATAAGATGTTGAAAATGTTATGGGCAAAAACGTAATTTTGCCATAACGTGATTTTGGACTGCATTGAATAGCTTGATGATTAAATAAGTTAAATGTGGTATTATAGATTAAGAAAAAATGAAGTTCGGGTGTAGATTAGGGGAAAACAAAGTAATTGACGAATAGATCCTTTTTGTCGTTTTTGGAACCGAGGTAAGTTTGTATGTAAATATGCTTTATTATTATTGTATTTTAAATGCTTTAATTTTGTATGAATTGTGTAAATGTCTCTATGGACATGTTTGATGACGTTTTGACAAGCGAGAAATCCCAATCGAACCTTAGGAATAAAGTAGGATACAAGTGACATGTTACTAGGGTATTATGTTATGTGATTGGGGTGCTAGTCATGTACGTCCTACCGGTGGCTGATTATACTGGCATATGTTGAGGTTACTTGACAACATCTGTGAGCACTATCGTGTAGCTGCATCTTGACTAATAGCTTGTGTGAGCAGGCCTGTTGATGGCTCGAAAACGAGCATTTATGTGTTATGAGATAGAGGAAGCAACGGCTACATCTGTGACACCTTGTGTATATGATTTCCCAAGTACATGATATTGTTATTCTGAGTGGTTCATTGGGTATGTCAAAGATGAGAATAAGTATGAAGCCAATACGAGTTGGTACAGGTAAGTGCATAAAACATATGATTATTAAACTCGTGAAAAGATGAATTCAAGGTAAGTCTGTGATGGAATGAATTATGGTTCTGAGATTATGGTAAATTACATCGTTTTGTATTATATTACTTGAATGTTAAATATATGGTAAGATTTTCTTATTTCTTACGTACAAGATTACTAAGCTATATAGCTTACTCCGTTTTACTTTCCATGTTTTATAGTGTCACATAGCTAGCTCAAATTGGAGATCGTCGGAGATCGCATCACACTATCAAACTGTCATTTTGGGTATCGAAGATCTTAATATCTTGAGTATATGGCATGTATAGGGACTTGGTCATTTTGTTATATGTGTCATCATGATTTTGGCCAAATGTATTGGCTTGTAATTGACAAGGGCTTGATTTGGTATTTGGCCATGTAAATGGGCTCATTTTGGTTAAATTGGTTGTAAGCTCATATATATATATATATGCATCTCTGTGTCAAAGCCTTTTGGAGATGTGGTTTATATTGATTTGCTAAATGTTGATTGGGGCTTAATGACTTTTTGTGAAATGGATAAGTTTGGTTCATTGATAGGCTAGAGTATTTTGATAAGTTAATGTAAGTTGAAAGTAGTCTTAGCGGTGTCTTGAATGTGAAATTTGTTTGTTTGATCTGGCATAATGGAATGTCATGAGCATGATAGATGGTGGTATTGCATTGACATGTGTTGACCAAGATTGTAGATGTTTTGGTTTTGCATGGTTTATGCCATTGAATTTGTGTATGTGTATGTATGAATGAGGGTATGTGACACAGGGCTTGTCCCATGGGTATGTGTTTTGTCCATGTGTCCTGTGCACCTTAATTTTGAGAAACAGAATGCTCAGAATTGAGCACACGGGTAGAGACATGGGTGTATGTCTCTACCGTGTATAGGACACGGCCATGGACGTAGGTGTGTATCCTGGTCGTGTGAATTCTGCATCTATTTTATGAAAATTAAATTAACCAAAGGACCTAGCATACGGGCGTGTAACTTGGTCGTGTGACTTTAATTTTTTCATGCCTTGCAAAATAGAGAGTAACTCGTGTTAGAGGCACGGGCGTGTGTGACCACACGGCCTGCCCATATGGGCGTGTCCCAAACCACACGGGCGTGTAACCCCTGTGTATAGGAAAAATTTTCTAAGTTTTATAAAAATTCCCTTAGTTATCAGTTTAGTCTCAAACCACTTCCAAACCATGTTTTTGGGCCTCGTAGGCTCGTATTAGGGACTCCATGATTGAAAACAAATGGTTTTTAATTTGGTTGAAATTTATGACTCGGATTTGTATGCTTGCTTGTGATGTAAGTTCGGTAATGCCTCGTATCCTGTTCTAGCATTGAATATGGGTAAGGGGTATTACACTTTCCCCAGATGATAATCAATTACTAATTTATAATCTTTCAGCAACTCGAGCCATCTTTATTTTTGCAAATTCAAATCTTTTTGAGTCATTATATACTTCAAACTCTTGTGATCGGTAAAGATGTGGTACTTCTCATCCAATCAATAATGTCGCCAAATTTTTAATCCAAAAAAAAATAGCGGCCAATTCTAAGTCATGCATCGAATAATTCTTTTCATGCGGTTTCAATTGTCTAGAAGTATAAGCTATCACTTTGCCTTCTTGCATCAAAACACATCCCAAATTGTTCAATGATGTGTCACTGAAAATCACAAACTCCTTACCCGACTCAGGCTGAACTAAAACTGGTGCTTCAGTTAACAATGCTTTCAACTGTTCAAAACTCTGTTGACATTTCTTGGACCATTCAAACTTCAGATCCTTCTGTAGCAATCAAGTCATCGGTGTAGCAATCATCGAAAATCCTTGTAAAAAACACCGATAATAACCAGCTAATCCCAGAAAACTTCTAACTTCAGACACATTTCTTGGTGGTTTCCCATCAACAACTGCTGAAATCTTGCTCGGATCAACTCGGATACCTTCCACTGAAACAATATGCCCCAAAGATCTGACATCTCAAAGTCAAAACTCGCATTTACTGAATTTAGCAAACAATTGCTTATCTTTCAATGTTTGTAATACAATCCTCAAATGTTCAGCATGCTCATACTCATCTTGAGAATAGATCAGAATGTCATCAATGAATACAACAACAAATTTATCTAAATAGGAGCATTAGTTAATCCGAAAGGCATAACAAGAAATTCATAATGCTCATACCTTGTTCTGAATGCAGTCTTCAGCACATCTAAATCTTTCACTCGCAACTGATAATAACCAGATCTCAGATCAATCTTTGAAAATAATGTTGCTTATTTCAAGTGATCAAACAAACCATCAATTCTCGGCAAAGGGTACTTAGTTTTAATTGTAACCTTGTTGAGCTGACAATAGTCGATACACAATCTCATCGATCCATCTTTCTTCTTTACGAACAACACTGGTGCACCCCAGGGAAAAAATCTAGGTCATGCAAAACCTCTATCTGTTAACTCTTGCAACTGAGATTTCAACTCTTTCAATTCTATCAGAGCCATTCTATACGGAGATATCGGTATCGATGATGTTCCTAATACTAAATCAATAACAAATTCAACTTCTTTAATCGGTGGCAACCCAGACAACTCTTTTGGAAACAAATTCGGATATTCACAAGCTACTGAGACTGGTTCAATCTTTGAGTTAGACAATTTTGTATCTAGTACATACGCAAGGTAAGCATCACAACCTTTTCTCACATATTTCTCAACTAACATCGACGATATCACAACAGGTAATCCACTCAACTCATTAGATTCAATTTGAAGGATTTCATTATTATGACATTTCAATTCGATAGTCTTTTGTCTACAATTCACAATAGCATCATGTAGAGTTAACCAATCCATACCCAGAATTACATCAAATTCATCAAATGGTAAAAACATCAAATTTGCTGAAAACAATAACCCCGAGTCATCAAAGGACAATTCTTGCAAACTTTATCAACTAGGACATACTTGCCTAAGGGGTTTGATACTTTAATAAAAAATTTGGTAGACTCAACAGGAAAACTTTTACTAGACACTAAATTCATACAGATATATGAATGAGTCGATCCAGGATCAATCAAAGCAATTAAATTAGTGTCAGAGAGAGAAAATGTACCGGTGATAACATCTGGTGACGACGCATCTCCATGAGCGCGAATAGCATAAGCTCTGCCTGGTGCTCTAGCCTCAGATCTCAGAGCAGAGTCCTTTGTCATTCCTTTTCTACTAGTCATATTTCCCGTATTTCTAGGTGGTCTCCCTCTAGTAGATGTGTTACTCGGTCTTGCATTCTGATATCTATCTTTCTTGGGTAACTCAGAACAACCCTAATGAAGTGATCTTGCGAGCCACATTTGTAAGAGTATGCCCAAAGATCAATCACGAGATGGTTGTAATAACATACTTGGTTTATCATGTTTATTAATATAAGGCGTTGCCATTATTATTCCAGTTTCTTTTCTGCGTGCATAAATAAACTGTTTTATAATAATGTCCTGAGAATAATATGATTATTCTCAAAAGATCCTTAGTCAAGTACTGTTATTGGCTAGGACAATAATAATGCATCAAGACTAACATATAGTTGATTGATGATAAAGAGTTGTCATTGATATGGAGTGTCAGAATCAATGCATGAATATGTGTGTTATAGAACAACATATTGGACTGACCCGCTATGAGTATGTTTCTTGGATTATTATGTAATTGTCACAACATTACTCATAGTGATTAATATGTATATGATCCTCATACTTGCGATCATCTTTATCCTAACATCGTGAGTTGTATATTTTGATACAGTCAAACAAACACCATAACTGGTTGTTCTATAAAGACTGATGTTGGATATACCACAATCTATGTTGAGGGATATAGTTGATCAATATAGGATAAGTCCCTCCTACATAATGGGAGTAATATCTCAGGCCACTTGATTGAGTGAGGCTAGAAATGCATGGCCAAGCTCAAATAAGTTGATATGAGATGTCATACTTATTTGTGTATCGTAGTCTACTCGAGGTATCAAGAAACATGGGATGGACTATGCAAGTGTGACTATTCCATGACTTGTGTCCATTCCAAAGATATAGGACTTAAGGATGAATGCATGAAAGGTTAATCACAAAAGGTTATGTCGAATCATGACTTCTTGTAACTTAGGTAGCATTGATGCATTGCTAGATGCCACTCATTGTTTGTAACATTAGAATCGTTCTAATATTACCACTAACGTTACAAGAACCTATAGGGTCACACCCTATGGTTGAAATGAACGAGGTAAAACATAGTCGGTATATTGCTTGGTTGTCACATGAATTAAATTAATTATAGAATTAATTTAATTGGGCAATCAAATTGTTGAACATACTATTTATGTACAAGGATGTTGTACACATAATCAGAACATAATTTTATTGATATATGAATTTAGTTCGTATATAAGTTTAAATAAATATAGTTTACCGAAATCTTTATTATAATTAATGTAATTATAATTTTTCGGTTAAACATTATTATATTTATTTGAATGATAATTATTATGTTCGGATTAATTTTAATGAATTAAAATTCATTATAAATATATACCAATTAAGAGGGAGTTATATATAGCAAGGGTAAAAAAAATCCTAATAGGATATATATATAACTAGCCCGAAAATATGAAAGTGCTCTAGCAGCTGTTTCAGCAAAATACTCTTTGAAAATAGTTTTCTGGGATTTCTACCGTTCATTGTCAATCGGGTGGACTACGTAGAGGTCGACATCGGAAAAGGTTACGGCTTGGTTCGATAGTGGTTCAAAGATTCTGTTGCCTAGGCGTCATTTGTTTACTCATTGAAATATCGTGAAATTGAAACCTTTTTATCAACCCGATTCGTTCCTTACACATGGATCCTTGGTTTGGATCGCTGGTTTTTTAATTTTTAGCTGCGCCTTGGAGGCACCGGTGTTCCAACAGCGGTATCAGAGCCACTTGTGTAATACAGACTCGGGCTTAAATACTTGGATGATGCAATTGTATGAGATGCATGTTTCAATTTTATTATGTTATTCCGGTTTAAATCGTTTAAATAAAATCTGATAATTGTTCCTTTCGATAAGTGATTAAATGTTAATCATGATGTTATGGCCTATTCGATTTTATGTTTTTTACTGTTAACTTTAAGAAATCTGTGATGAAGCAGGGGTGACACTTACAATTTGCAGTAACAGATTACTGGCCAGTGGAACAAGGGTTGTTCCGATATGAAACCTCAAGGATTAAAATCCTAAAAACACGATTTTGTTGATAAAAGTTATCAAATCGTAGGTTTCATTTGACTGGGGTTCGCGGTTCGTACCGCGGGGCTCCGCCCCGCACCCTTGGTCCATACCGTGCCCATCATCTTCCAATATGTTTTGTAATAAATAAACTTAATGGGCCATAAAAGGTTGAAAGGATATTTTATAATTCACTTAGTAAAACATTGTATAAAGTATACTATTTTTGAAATGCACGGTGTTTGAAATGCATAGTTATAGCCCGATGACCTATTTGATAAAAGGTTGTAATTTTATAAATATGGCTTGCGTGTCGAGCCTTACTACTATTCTTTTGTATTTCTCTTCTCATCTTACTCCCTCGTATGTAAAACGAGTTTCTGAATTTTGTAATTTCTAAAAGTTGCTGTGGACTAGACGAGAAGGAAGATGGGCCGACCAGTGTGGATCGACATCTTGTGAAACGACTTACACCTTTAGGTTCCCTTTTGGTTCTCCCATTGGCTTGGGTTGAACCACCATAGTTTATGGGCTATAACTATTGCATTTATTTATTGCTTTACTTATTCATGTGTGAGATGCTATGGATGTCTAAAGCATGCAAATTTGGAAATAATAAACCCCATTAATTGATGAGATCAATTAAAAGATTAAATGGACTAAAGTAGACCATAATTGGTGAGATGTAACACTCTAATAAAATCCCTCTATTAAAATATTAAGTCAACATGGCCTTCCAATTTATGCCCTTGTTAAGGCCTCGAACAATACTATGTAGGTTTTACCAAAGTGAAGTACTAGTATTTATCTTGGTTAAAGGAGAAGAATAAACAAGTGATATTCACCGGTAAAAAATTGGTTAATGACTTAACTAGGTTACTCTAATAGGACTAGAAACCTAGAGGCAAGTTATTTGGATAAATCATAAGATGATTAGAACAAGAGTTGTTCACCAAATTGTAGGAGTTACATATGATGTAATTAGCAAGTGTTGCTTACCTAAATAACCATAATCTTGAGAGTAAAGCCAAAGCTGACTTAAGAGGAGGTGAAATATGGATCCTTAACCCACTAGAAATACTTTCAAGAAAGTCTTTCTGAAATTGATATATGAGGATTATTAATTTTGAAATAAAATAGTGGGAACATCTTTTAATAAAGTCCTTTTAATGATTGATATAAACTTGGTAAATTTATTCACACGCATATTTTATTGTTGTAGATATATTATGGCTGCAAACACTAATACACTCTCATTACGATCGGTCCTTGTGAAGGACAAATTGAATGGTTTGAATTTTCTTGACTGGTTCCGTAACTTAAGGATTGTCCTCAAACAAGAACGAAAATTATATGTCATTGAAAAACCACTTCCTGATGAACCACCGGCTAATGCCTCGAGGGCTAATAAAGATGTTTACAAGAAGCATCTCGATGAAATGGTAGACGTTGGATGTCTTATGCTTGCCACTATGAATCCTGAGCTTCAAAATAAACATGAGGATATGGTTGCTTATGATATGATCGAGCACCTGAAAGAACTATATCAAGGGCAAGCAAGGCAAGAGAGGTTCGATATCTCTAAGGCCCTATTCCAATGTAAGCTGGCTGAAGGAAGCCCAGTAGGACCTCATGTTCTTAAGATGATTGGTTATATTGAAAGCCTATCTAAGCTTGGGTTTCCATTGAGCCAAAAGTTGGTCACTGATGTTAATCTGCAATCGTTGCCGGATAGTTACAGCCAGTTTGTCCTCAATTTCAATATAAATGAAATTGACAAGACTCTTCCACAGTTGCTCAGTATGTTACGAACTGCTGAAGGCAACATGAAAAAGGTTGGACCCAAGCCCATACTGATGGTCCGTAACAACAAGGGCAAGGGAAAGGTAAGCCCAATCTTGGAAAGGGAAAGGCTACACTGAAACCTAAAGGTGGGGTGTCTAAGGAAGGAAAATGTTTTCCTTGTGGTGTGACTGGACATTGGAAGCGGAACTGCCCTGTCTATCTTGAGGAAATCAAGAAGGCCAAAACAAGCAGAACGTCTACTTCAAGTATTTATGTTATTGATATTAATTTATCAACTACTACTTCTTGGGTATTAGATACTGGTTGTGGTTCTCATATTTGTACTTCTGTACAGGGACTACAAAGGAGTAGGACTTTGGCTAGAGGAGATGTGGACCTGCGAGTTGGAAATGGAGCAAGAGTTGCTACATTAGCTGTGGGAACATATACTTTATCTTTGCCTAGTAGACTTGGTTTAATTTTAGAGGATTGTTATTTTGTGCCCAGTTTGACTAAAAACATTATTTCAATTTCTTGTTTAGACAAAATTGGTTTTGAGATAATAATTAAGAATAATTGTTTTTCCTTTTATCTCAATAATGTTTTCTACGGTTCGGCACAATTGATTAATGGCCTCTATATTTTAGATCAAATGAATCCCATTTACAACATAAATACTAAAAGATCAAAAATAAATGACTCAAATCAAACTTATCTTTGGCATTGTCGTTTGGGCCACATAAGTGAGAAACGCATATCCAAACTCCATAAAGATGGTCTCTTGGATTCATTTGTTTTTCAACAATTGGAAGTATGTGAATCTTGCTTATTAGAAAAAATGACTAAATCTCCTTTTATTGGTAAAAGTGAACGAGCTAGTGATTTATTGGGCTTAATACATTCAGATGTATGTGGACCAATAAATACAAAAGCCAGAGGTGGATTTCACTACTTCATTACTTTCACTGATGATTTCAGTAGATATGGGTATGTTTATCTTATGCGCCATAAATCTGAGGCCCTTGAAAAGTTCAAGGAATTCAAAAATTAAGTACAAAATCAACTAGGCAAAACTATTAAGACACTTCGATCTGATCGAGGTGGAGAGTATTTGAGCCTAGAGTTTGATGATCTTTTGAAGGAATGTGGGATTGTCTTACAACTTACTCCTCCTGGTACTCCTCAATGGAATAGAGTTTCTGAGAGAAGAAATCAAACTTTATTAGACATGGTTCGATCCATGATGAGTCATGCTGATCTACCGACTTCCTTTTGGGGACATGCACTTGAAACAACAATTTTCACACTAAATCGTGTTCCATCTAAATCGGTTCAAAAGACGCCATATGAGATGTGGACTAGGAAATGTCTCAGTATGTCTTTTATGAAAATTTGGGGTTGCGAAGCTTATGTTAAATGTCAGACGTCTACTAAGCTTGAACCCAAATCTGAAAGGTGTATCTTTGTGGGGTATCCGAAAGAAACCAAAGGATATTATTTCTTTAATCCCACTGACAACAAAGTGTTTGTTACTCGGACTAGTGTCTTCCTAGAGAGAGAATTTGTTTCTAGAAAAGGAAGTGGGAGAAAGATTGAACTTGAAGAAATTCGAGAATCACAAGATACCACTGAACCAGAGATAGAACAACAGTAAATTCCATAAGAAATTGAGGAACAAGTAACTGCTGTAGAAACACAACCACCGCGTAGATCTTTAAGAGAACGCCATGCACCTGAGAGATATGAATTTCTCATTACAATGCATGGTGACATTCTTCTTATAGATCAATATGAGCCTAGGACTTATCAAGAAGCGGTGGCGAGCCCAGACTCTGAGAAATGGCTTGAGGCCATGAGATCTGAGATGGATTCCATGTATGAAAACCAAGTTTGGACATTGGTTGACCCACCCGAAGGGGTTAAACCTATAGGGTGCAAGTGGGTTCTCAAAAAGAAAACTGACATGGATGGTAATGTACAAACATACAAGAGGCGATTAGTCGCTAAAGGTTTTCGCCAAATTCATGGTGTTGACTATGATGAAACCTTTTCTCCTGTAGCTATGTTTAAATCCATCAGGATCTTGCTCGCCATAGCTGCATTTCATGATTATGAAATCTGGCAGATGGATGTCAAAACAGCTTTCCTTAATGGGAAACTTGAAGAGGATGTGTATATGACACAGCCTGAAGGTTATGTCGATCCAAAGGATGCTGGAAAGATATGTAAGTTACAAAGATCCATTTATGGATTAAAGCAAGCTTCTCGAAGTTGGAATCTTCGTTTTAACGATGCAATCAAAGAGTTTGGTTTTATCAAAAATAAAGATGAGCCATGTGTTTACAAGAAAGTTAGTGGGAACACAATCACATTCTTGGTACTGTATGTGGATGACATACTTATCATGGGCAATGACATACCTTACCGTCTATTAAGACTTGGTTAGGAAGTTGTTTTTCTATGAAGGACTTGGGCGAAGCCACTTACATCTTAGGAGTCAAGATCTATAAAGATAGATCAAGACGACTACTAGGTCTAAGTCAAGGTACATATATAGATAAAGTATTGAAAAGGTTCAATATGGAAGAATCTAAGAGAGGATTCCGACCTATGAGACATGGTATTTCACTCTCGAAGGAATTGTGTCCTTCAACTCCGCAAGAGAGAGAACGCATCAGTAAAATTCCATATGCTTCTGCTATTGGATCTATCATGTATGCCATGTTATGTACCCGTCCAGATGTCTCATATGCCTTAAGTATGACGAGCAGGTACCAAGTAGATCCCGGTAAAGGTCACTGGACCACAGTCAAGAATATCCTTAAGTACTTAAGAAGAACTAAGGATACGTTCCTAATATATGGAGGTGAGGAAGAGTTAAGTGTAAAAGGTTACACTGATGCCAGCTTCTAAACTGACAAGGATGATTCTTCATCGCAATCTGGTTTTGTGTTTTACCTTAATAGTGGTGCTGTGAGCTGGAAGAGTTCAAAGCAAAAAAATACGAGAGCTTCGATTCTACAACAGAGGCTGAGTATATTGCAGCTAGTGAGGCAGCAAAAGAAGCGGTTTGGATCAAGAAGTTCATTACTGAACTAGGGGTTGGGCCTAGCATATCAGATGCTATAGAACTCCGATGTGATAACAATAGAGCCATTGCACAAGCAAAAGAACCCAGATCTCACCAACGATCCAAACATATACTTAGGCGCTACCATCTTATTCGAGAGATTATTGATCGGGGATGTAGAGATATCTGAGTACCTCTGGATGATAATATTGCTGATCCCTTGACCAAGCCTCGACATGTGAAGCATGATCGTCACACTAAGTCACTTGGTATTAGATATATAAGTGATTGGCCTTAGTGCTAGTGGAAGATTGTAAGACTATGCCCAAAGATCAATCACGAGATGGTTGTAATAACATACTTGGTTTATCATGTTTATTAATATAAGGCGTTGCCATTATTATTCCAGTTTCTTTTCTGTGTGCATAAATAAACTGTTTTATAATAATGTCCTGAGAATAATATGATTATTCTCAAAAGATCCTTAGTCAAGTATTGTTATTGGCTAGGACAATAATAATGCATCAAGACTAACATGTAGTTGATTGATGATAAAGAGTTGTCATTGATATGAAGTGTCAGAATCAATGCATGAATATGTGTGTTAGAGAACAACTTATTGGACTGACCCGCTATGAGTATGTTTCTTGGATTATTATGTAATTGTCACAACATTACTCATAGTGATTAATATGTATATGATTCTCATACTTGAGATCATCTTTATCCCAACATCGTGACTTGTATATTTTGATACAGTCAAACAAACACCGTAACTGGTTGTTCTATAAGGACTGGTGTTGGATATACCACAATCTATGTTGAGGGATATATTTGATCAATATAGGATAAGTCCCTCCTACATAATGGGAGTAATATCTCAGGCCACTTGATTGAGTGAGGCTAGAAATGCATGGCCAAGCTCAAATAAGTTGATATGAGATGTCATACTTATTTGTGTATCATAGTCTACTCGAGGTATCAAGAAACGTGGGATGGACTATGCAAGTGTGACTATTCCATGACTTGTGTCCATTCCAAAGATATAGGACTTAAGGATGAATGCATGAAAGGTTAATCACAAAAGGTTATGTCGAATCATGACTTCTTGTAACTTAGGTAGCATTGATGCATTGCTAGATGCCACTCATTGTTTGTAACATTAGAATCGTTCTAATATTACTGCTAACGTTACAAGAACCTATAGGGTCACACCCTATGGTTGAAATGAACGAGGTAAAACATAGTTGGTATATTGCTTGGTTGTCACATGAATTAAATTAATTATAGAATTAATTTAATTGGGCAATCAAATTGTTGAACATACTATTTATGTACAAGGATGTTTTACACATAATCAGAACATAATTTTATTGATATAAGAATTTAGTTCGTATATAAGTTTAAATAAATATAGTTTACCGAAATCTTTATTGGAATTAATGTAATTATAATTTTTCGGTTAAACATTATTATATTTATTTGAATGATAATTATTATGTTCGGATTAATTTTAATGAATTAAAATTCGTTATAAATATATACCAATTAAGAGGGAGTTAGATATAGCAAGGGTAAAAAAAACCCTAAAAGGATATATATAACTAGCCCGAAAATATGAAAGTGGTCTAGCTGCCGTTTTAGCAAAATACTCTCTGAAAATAGTTTTCTGGGATTTCTACCGTTCATTGTCAATCGGGTGGACTACGTAGAGGCCGACATCAGAAAAGGTTGCGGCTTGGTTCGATAGTGGTTCAGCATTCCTGTTGCCTAGGCGTCGCTGTCTACTTAGATTGAAATTTCGATAAATTCGAAACCTTTTTATCAACCCCATTCGTTCCTTACACATGGATCCTTGGTTTGGATCGCTGGTTTTTTAATTTTTCACTGCGCCTTGGAGGCACCGGTGTTCCAATAGTGGTATCAGAGCCACTTGTGTAATACGGACTCGGGCTTAAATACTTGGATGATGCAATTGTATGAGATGCATGTTTCAATTTTA
Organism: Gossypium longicalyx; assembly: GCA_025698465.1. Lineage (NCBI taxonomy): Eukaryota > Viridiplantae > Streptophyta > Magnoliopsida > Malvales > Malvaceae > Gossypium > Gossypium longicalyx. The sequence continues at coordinate 72,759,695 of CM047002.1, read as the reverse complement.
TTATGTTATTCCTGTTTAAATCGTTTAAATAAAATCTGATAATTGTTCCTTTCAATAAGTGATTAAATGTTAATCATGATGTTATGGCCTATTCGGTTTTATGCTTTTTACTGTGAACTTTAAGAAATCTGTGATGAAGCAGGGGTGGCATTTACAATTTCCAGTAACAGATTACTGGCCAATGGAACAAGGGTTGTTCCGATATGAAACCTCAAGGATTAAAATCCTAAAAACACAATTCTGTTGATAAAAGTTATCAAATCATGAGGTTCATTTGACTTGGGTTCGCGGTTCGTACCGCTGGGCCCCGCCCCGCACCCCTGGTCCATACCGCGGGGGCTTCGCCCCCGCCTTCAAATCCCCATCACCTTCCAATATGTTTTGTAATAAATAAACTTAATGGGCCATAAAAGGTTGAAAGGATATTTTATAATTCACTTAGTAAAACGTTGTATAAAGTATACTATTTTTGAAATGCACGGTGTTTGAAATGCATAGTTATAGCCCGATGACCCATTTGGTAAAAGGTTGTAATTTTATAAATACGGCTTGCGTGTCGTGCCTTACTACTATTCTTTTGTATTTCTCTTCTCATCTTACTCCCTCGTATGTAAAACGAGTGTCTGAATTTTGTAATTTGTAAAAGTTGCTGTGGACTAGACGAGAAGGAAGATGGGCCGACCAGTGTGGATCGGCATATTATGAAACGGCTTACACCTTTAGGTTCCCTTTTGGTTCTCCCATTGGCTTGGGTTGAACCACCATAGTTTATGGGCTATAACTATTGCATTTATTTATTGCTTTACTTATTCATGTATTAGATGCTATGGATGTCTAAAGCATGCAAATTTGGAAATAATAAACCCCATTAATTGATGAGAACAATTAAAAGATTAAATGGACTAAAGTAGACCATAATTGGTGAGATGTAACACTCTAATAAAATCCCTCTATTAAAATATTACGTCCACATGGCCTTCCAATTTATGCCCTCGTTAAGGCATCGATCAATACTATGTAGGTTTTGCCAAAGTGAAGTACTAGTATTTATCTTGGTTAAAGGTAAAGAATAAACAAGTGATATTCGCCGGTTAAAAATTGGTTAATGACTTAACTAGGTTACTCTAATAGGATTAGAAACCTAGAGGCAAGTTATTTGGATAAATCATAAGATGATTAGAACAAGAGTTGTTCACCAAATTGTAGGAGTTACATATGATGTAATTAGCAAGTGTTGCTTACCTAAATAACCATAATCTTGAGAGTAAAGGCAAAGCTAACTTAAGAGGAGGTGAAATATGGATCCTTAACCCACTAGAAATACTTTCAAGAAAGTCTTTCCGAAATTAATATATGAGGGTTATTAATTTTGAAATAAAATAGTGGGAACATCTTTTAATAAAGTCCTTTTAACGATTGATATAAACTTGGTAAATTTATTCACACGCATATTTTATTGTTGTAGATATATTATGGCTGCAAACACTAATACACTCTCATTACGATCGGTCCTTGAGAAGGACAAATTGAATGGTTTGAATTTTCTTGACTGGTTCCGTAACTTGAGGATTGTCCTCAAACAAGAACGGAAATTATATGTCATTGAAAAACCACTTCCTGATGAACCACCGGCTAATGCCTCGAGGGCTGATAAAGATGCTTACAAAAAGCATCTTGATGAAATGGTAGACGTTGGATGTCTTATGCTTGCCACTATGAATCTGAGCTTCAAAAGCAACATGAGGATATGGTTGCTTATGATATGATCGAGCACCTGAAAGAACTATATCAAGGGCAAGCAAGGCAAGAGAGGTTTGAAATCTCTAAGGCCCTATTTCAATGTAAGCTGGCTGAAGGAAGCCCAGTAGGACCTCATGTTCTTAAGATGATTGGTTATATTGAAAGCCTATCTAAGCTTGGGTTTCCATTGAGCCAAGAGTTGGTCACTGATGTTATTCTGCAATCATTGCCGGATAGTTACAGCCAGTTTGTCCTCAATTTCAATATGAATGAAATTGACAAGACTCTGCCACAGTTGCTTAGTATGTTACGAACTGCTGAAGGTAACATGAAAAAGGTTGGACCCAAGCCCATACTAATGGTCCGTAACAACAAGGGAAAGGGAAAGGCTAAAGTCCCAACAAAGCCCAAAGGGAAGGGTAAGCCCAATCTTGAAAAGGGAAAGGCTACACTGAAACCTAAAGGTGGGGTGTCTAAGGAAGGAAACTGTTTTCATTGTGGTGTGACTGGACATTAGAAGCGGAACTGCCCTGTCTATCTTGAGAAAATCAAGAAGGCCAAAGCAAGTAGAATGTCTGCTTCAGGTATTTATGTTATTGATATTAATTTATCAACTACTACTTCTTGGGTATTAGATACTGGTTGTGGTTCTCATATTTGTACTTCTGTACAGGGACTACAAAGGAGTAGGACTTTGGCTAGAGGAGATGTGGACTGCGAGTTGGAAATGGAGCAAGAGTTGCTTTGCATTAAATTTGTGGGAACATATACTTTATCTTTGCCTAGTAGACTTGGTTTAATTTTAGAGGATTGTTATTTTGTGCCCAGTTTGACTAAAAACATTATTTCAATTTCTTGTTTAGACAAAATTGGTTTTGAGATAATAATTAAGAATAATTGTTGTTCCTTTTATCTCAATAATGTTTTCTATGGTTCGGCACAATTGATTAATGGCCTCTATATTTTAGATCAAATGAAACCCATTTACAACATAAATACTAAAAGATCTAAAATAAATGACTCAAATCAAACTTATCTTTGGCATTGTCGTTTGGGCCACATAAGTGAGAAACGCATATCCAAACTCTATAAAGATGGTCTCTTGTATTCATTTGTTTTTGAACAATTTGAAGTATGTGAATCTTGCTTATTAGGAAAAATGACTAAATCTCCTTTTCTTGGTAAAAGCTGAGGCGAGCTAGTGATTTATTGGGCTTAATACATTCAGATGTATGTGGACCAATAAATACACAAGCTTGCAGGTGGATTTCACTACTTCATTACTTTCACTGATGATTTCAGTAGATATGGGTATGTTTATCTCATGCGCCATAAATCTGAGGCCCTTGAAAAGTTCAAGGAATTCAAAAATGAAGTACAAAATCAACTAGGAAAAACTATTAAGACACTTCGATCTAATCGAGGTGAAGAGTATTTGAGCCTAGAGTTTGATGATCTTTTCAAGGAATGTGGGATTGTCTCACAACTTACGCCTCCTGGTACTCCTCAATGGAATGGAGTTTCTGAGAGAAGAAATCAAACTTTATTAGACATGGTTCGATCCATGATGAGTCATGCTGATCTACCGACTTCCTTTTGGGGACATGCACTTGAAATAGCTATTTTCACACTAAATCGTGTTCCATCTAAATCGGTTCAAAAGACGCCATATGAGATGTGGACTAGGAAACGTCCCAGTATATCTTTTATGAAAATTTGGGGTTGCGAAGCTTATGTGAAACGTCAGACGTCTACTAAGCTTGAACCCAAATCTGAAAGGTGTATCTTTGTGGGGTATCCGAAAGAAACCAAAGGATATTATTTCTTTAATCCCACTGACAGCAAAGTGTTTGTTGCTCGGACTGGTGTCTTCCTAGAGAGAGAATTTATTTCTACAAAAGGAAGTGGGAGAAAGATTGAACTTGAAGAAATTCAAGAATCACAAGATACCACTGAACCAGAGATAGAACAACAGCAAATTCCATAAGAAATTGAGGAACAAGTAACTACTGTAGAAACACAACCCCCGCGTAGATCTTTAAGAGAATGCCATGCACTTGAGAGATATGAATTTCTCATTACAACTTATGGTGACATTCTTCTTATAGATCAAGATGAGCCTGGGACTTATCACGAAGCGGTGGCGAGCCCAGACTCTGAGAAATGGCTTGAGGCCATGAGATCTGAGATGGATTCCATGTATGAAAACCAAGTTTGGACATTGGTTGACCCACCCGAAGGGGTTAAACCTATAGGGTGCAAGTGGGTTTTCAAAAAGAAAACCGACATGGATGGTAATGTACAAACATACAAGGGGCGATTAGTCGCTAAAGGTTTTCGCCAAATTCATGGTGTTGACTATGATGAAACCTTTTCTCCTGTAGCTATGTTTAAATCCATCCGGATCTTGCTCGCCATAGCTACATTTCATGATTATGAAATCTGGCAGATGGATGTCAAAATAGCTTTCCTTAATGGGAAACTTGAAGAGGATGTGTATATGACACAACCTGAAGGTTTTGTCGATCCAAAGGATGCTGGAAAGATATGTAAGTTACAAAGATCCATTTATGGATTAAAGCAAGCTTCTCGAAGTTGGAATCTTTGTTTTAACGATGCAATCAAAGAGTTTGGTTTTATCAAAAATGAAGATGAGCCATGTGTTTAGAAGAAAGTTTGTGGGAACACAATTACATTCTTGGTACTGTATGTGGATGACATACTTATCATGGGCAATGACATACCTACCTTACAGTCTATTAAGACTTGGTTAGGAAGTTGTTTTTCTATGATGGACTTGGGCGAAGCCACTTACATCTTAGGAGTCAAGATCTATAGAGATAGATCAAGACGACTACTAGGTCTAAGTCAAGGTACATATATAGATAAAGTATTGAAAAGGTTCAATATGGAAGAATCTAAGAGAGGATTCCTACTATGAGACATGGTATTTCACTCTCGAAGGAAATGTGTCCTTTAACTCCACAAGAGAGAGAACGCATCAGTAAAATTCCATATGCTTCTGCTATTGGATCTATCATGTATGCCATGTTATGTACCCGTCCAGATGTCTCATATGCCTTAAGTATGACGAGCAGGTACCAAGTAGATCCCGGTGAAGGTCACTGGACCACAGTCAAGAATATCCTTAGGTACTTAAGAAGAAATAAGGATACGTTCCTAATATATGGAGGTGAGGAAGAGTTAAGTGTAAAAGGTTACACTGATGCCAGCTTCCAAACCGACATGGATGATTCTCGATCGCAATCAGGTTTTGTGTTTTGCCTTAATGGCGATCTGTGTGAGTGGAAGAGTTCAAAGCAAAGTACGATGAGCGATTCTACAATAGAGGTGAGTATATTGCGACTAGTGAGGCGACAAAAGAAGCGGTTTGGATCAAGAAGTTCATTACTGAACTAGGGGTTGTGCCTAGCATATCAGATGCTATAGAACTCCGATGTGATAACAATGGAGCCATTGCACAAGCAAAAGAACCCAGATCTCACCAACGATCCAAACATATACTTAGGCGCTACAATCTTATTCGAGAGATTATTGATCGAGGGGATGTAGAGATATGCAGAGTACCTACAGATGATAACATTGTTGATCCTCGGCCAAGCCTCGACACGCCAGGAAGCATGATCGTCACACTAAGTCACTTGGTATTAGATATATAAGTGATTGGTCTTAGTGCTAGTGGGAGATTGTAAGAGTATGCCCAAAGATCAATCACGAGATGGTTGTAATAACATACTTGGTTTATCATGTTTATTAATATAAGGCGTTGCCATTATTATTCCAGCTTCTTTTCTGTGTGCATAAATAAACTGTTTTATAATAATGTGCTAAGAATAATATGATTATTCTCAAACGATCCTTAGTCAAGTATTATTATTGGCTAGGACAATAATAATGCATCAAGACTAACATGTAGTTGATTGATGATAAAGAGTTGTCATTAATATGGAGTGTCAGAATCAATGCATGAATATGTGTGTTAGAGAACAACATATTGGACTGACCCGCTATGAGTATGTTTCTTGGATTATTATGTAATTGTCACAACATTACTCATAGTGATTAATATGTATATGATCCTCATACTTGAGATCATATTTATGCCAACATCGTGAGTTGTATATTTTGATACAGTCAAACAAACACCGTAACTGGTTGTTCTATAAAGACTGATGTTGGATATACCATAATCTATGTTAAGGGATATAGTTCATCAATATAGGATAAGTCCCTCCTACATAATGGGAGTAATATCTCAGGCCACTTGATTGAGTGAGGCTAGAAATGCATGGCCATGCTCAAATAAGTTGATATCAGATGTCATACTTATTTGTGTATCATAGTCTACTCGAGGTATCAAGAAACATGGGATGGACTATACAAGTGTGACTATTCCATGACTTGTGTCCATTCCAAAGATATAGGACTTAAGGATGAATGCATGAAAGGTTAATCACAAAAGGTTATGTCGAATCATGACTTCTTGTAACTTAGGTAGCATTGATGCATTGCTAGATGCCACTCATTGTTTGTAACATTAGAATCGTTCTAATATTACTGCTAACATTACAAGAACCTATAGGGTCACACCCTATGGTTGAAATGAACGAGGTAAAACATAGTTGGTATATTGCTTGGTTGTCACATGAATTAAATTAATTATAGAATTAATTTAATTGGGCAATCAAATTGTTGAACATACTATTTATGTACAAGGATGTTGTACACATAATCAGAAAATAATTTTATTGATATATGAATTTAGTTCGTATATAAGTTTAAATAAATATAGTTTACCGAAATCTTTATTATAATTAATGTAATTATAATTTTTCGGTTAAACATTATTATATTTATTTGAATGATAATTATTATGTTCGGATTAATTTTAATGAATTAAAATTTGTTATAAATATATACCAATTAAGAGGGAGTTAGATATAGCAAGGGTAAAAAAAACCCTAAAAGGATATATATATAACTAGCCCGAAAATATGAAAGTGGTCTAGCAGCCGTTTTAGCAAAATACTCTCTGAAAATAGTTTTTTGGGATTTCTACCGTTCATTGACAATCGGGTGGACTACATAGAGGCTGACATCAGAAAAGGTTGCGGTTTGGTTCGATAGTGGTTCAGCATTCCTGTTGCCTAGGCGTCGCTGTCTACTCAGATTGAAATTTCGGTAAATTCGAAACCTTTTTATCACCCCGATTCGTTCCTTACACATGGATCCTTGGTTTGGATCACCGGTTTTTTAATTTTTCACTGCGCCTTGGAGGCACCGGTGTTCAAACAACATTTAAAACAACCTTTATTATTCATCCAACAATCTCCAAAATGTCACCTTCCACACTATTGACACTTAGGTTTATTGTTTCTCACACTACCCACACTCGATACTGATGTAGTTGTGGCTTTAGGACTCGTGTAGTGCTTTCCACGATCTCTATTAGAATACCTCGTTGAAGCTGTTGAACGATTATACGAATCCTATGATTTCTTTGACGAGGATTGATAATGTTTATTCATCGACCTCTTTCTTGAATCTCTAGCCTCAAAATCAGTATTTCTCTTTTATTTGCCCAGTTCCTCGACTTTGCATGCTCTGTCGACTAGCAGAACAAATTCTTTCAACTCCAGAATCCTTACTAGCAATCCGGTGTCTTCATTTAATCCGTCTTCGAATCTCTTACACATAATTGCCTCAATGAAAACACATTCTCGAGCATACCTACTGAGTCTCACAAACTCTCTCTCGTACTCGGTCACAGTTATTCGACCTTGTTTCAGTTCCAGAAATTCCTTACATTTTTTAACAATGAACCGTTGGCTTATGTATTTCTTTCTGAACTCGGTCTGGAAGAATTCCCACGTGACTCTTTCTCTTGGTACCACAGATATCAAAGTATTCCACCACTGATATGTAGTGTCTTTCAGAAGTGATACGGTGTATTTTACACATTCAGCTAGCGTGCACGATAATTCATGAAATAATTCTTAAGCCAAAACTTGGCTCTCTCAAGATCATCGTCAACTGTAGCTCTAAACTCTTCAGCCTCATACTTTCAGATTTTATCAACAGGCAACTTACTCAATCGTAAATGTTACAAACCTTGAGGAGCTACGGGGTTCGATTAAGGAATAGGTAGGGGTAGAGGTTGTTGAGCAGCTGGATTTGTACGGATAAACTCAGTAAACCACTCACTCATCTTTGGAAGAAAGCTTCATTGGCATCTCCTCCCTAACTACCCGATACTGGTCTTGACTCAGATTGCACTACTCTGTGAACGAAGGCTGGCGCATTACTCTCAACATCATCAGCCACAGCTCAATTGGGATCCATTACTATATGAAAACACGATTTAAACAGTCAGGAGATATCACATTATCACAGGTTATATATGACATGTATAGCTAGACTCTCACACATGCTACGTTAGTCCTAGAATCGACTAAACCGTAGTTCTGATACCAATAAATGTAACACCCTTAACTTGTATCCATCGCCAAAATAGGGTTACAAAGCATTACTGAACTTATAACACAATCGAATATACATTTCATATACATTCTTCTATTTCAAATATAACACATTCACAATCATTCATAAAGTCCTTAATACGAGCCCACGAGGCATAAAACATGCTTTAGCAGTGGTTCAGGACTAAACCGATAACTCAGGAAATTTTCAAAAAACTTAGAAAATTTTACAAAATACAGGTGACACACGCACGTGTGGTTAGGCCGTGTGAAACATGCCTGAGTCACAGGCTATGTGGACATTCGAAATGGGATTACATGGCCATGTCCCAGCCCGTGTCTGACCCCGTGTAACCCTCTAACTTGAGTCACACGGCCAACCACATGCTCGTGTGACTAACCCGTGTGCCCTTTTAAATGGCTTCACATGTTTGTGTGCCAGGCCGTGTGCTAGGTCATTCCAAACCTGTAGGGTATATTGGCTTACACCACATGGCCAAGTCATATGCCCGTGTGCTGGGTCGTGTGGAGCGTACTGACTTGGTTTCTAATTAAACACCAGGGGACACTCGGTAGTGTCACCTGACTGTGTGTCACACACAACTGAGACAAACGCCCATGTGGAAAAAAGGGCTATTTACCAAGCCATCTTTCTCACCCAAATTGCAACCACCTAATAATATCAATTGGCATATAGCATACCATTAATAGACATTCAAACCAATCTCAACCAAGCATAATTCATGCCATTTCAAAGCCGTCAACTACAAGGCACACAAGTACCACAATATGTCATTCAATTTTATACCAAATTTACATTCTCAATTCACTTAACTAGTTAACTTCATATATGTACTTTCTTACCTCTAAAACACATACATACCAAATCTTCAAATCTCAAACATATGGTACTCCAAATACCAATTCACAACAATCATATAAATGCCAATATTACATAACATAAAAAAAAGGCTATTTGCAAAAATATATACATCACCAACTATACCAAAATAAGCCAACTCTTATGGCTATACACAAAACCAAACACTTAACATTTACAAGGCAACTCAAATAGCTAAATTCATTACCAAACCATAAACCAAAATGACCATAATTCCTATACATACCATATAACCAAATATATAAGTTCAAAAGTACCAAAGTGAAAGCTTGATAGTGTGATGAGATCTCTGACGACTCTTAATCCGAGCTAGCTTCGATATTCACTATAAAACATGGAAAATTAAACAAAGTAAGCTATAAAGCTTAGTAAGCTGGTATGCTAAGTAAGTAAAACTTACCAACCAATAATTCAATAACATAACCATCATATAATACAATTCATATTTGAAGCATGACTTAACACATATAATCAATCCAAAGATTAAACATAATTTTCATCAACTTCTTCGATTTGATGATTGTATAATTCACATACATACCTATACAAGCTCGTATTGTAACACCATTCACCTGTATTCAATGCCAGAGTAGGGCTACGGAGCATTACCAGACTTATGAAACAATTATACATTCACTTCACCTACATTTTCACAATTCATGCAATCATCATTCAATCTCAATCATAATGTCCCTAATACGAGCTTATGAGGCTCTAAACATGCTTTAGGAGAGGTTCGAGACTAAATCGATAACTTTGGAAACTTTTTGAACACTTAAGAAATTTTTCTCCAAATAGGGGACACACGCCTGTATGGCCCGACCGTGTGTCTCACACGACCAACAGACACACTTGAGTCACAAGCCGTGTGAACATTCAAAATAAGAGCACATGGCCGTGTCTCAGCCTGTGTCCGATCTTGTGTAACTCTCTAACTTGTGTCACACTTCCAACAAACACGCCCGTGTGCCCTAAATATGGCTACACACACTAGTGTGCCAGGCTGTGTGCTAGGCCGTGCCAATCCTGTAGGGTATACTGACTTAGTTTTTAAGTCATCACCAAGGGACACACGGCCGTGTAACCTGACCATGTGTCACACACGGCTGAGATACACACCCGTGTGGACAAAAATAGGCTATTTACCAAGCCATCTTACCACCCCAATTTGCACACACCTACACAATTCAAATGGTACTCATTCATAGCATAAGTGGGCATCCAATTCAACCACAATCAAGGCTAAAACATACCATTTCAATACCAACAACTAGCATGCTTATAATATCATATTTTACTCATTCAAATCATACCAACTTTACATATTCAAGTCATCTAATTAAACCTTTCCAAACATGCATCATCATGCACCAATTCACAAGCACATAGCTTCTCAATTATCAACCATTTGACATCTATAAAACTTACTATTGAAAAGCATCTCAAAACCAACCTCAATCACACAACATAGGTTGTTTGTATACATATAAACATAACCAAATCAACCAAAATAAGCCAACTCACAAGGCCAAATATACAAACCAAACCTTAGACATTTACAAGCCAATTCAAATGGCTAATTTCATAAGCACCACATTTATCAAAATGACCAAAGTCCCTATACATGCTATATGACCCAAAACTTAATTTCAAAGGTACCAAGTGATAGATGGATAGTGTGAAACGATCTCCGATGGTCCCCCAATCCGAGCTAGCTTTGAAATCACTATAAAACACAGAGAAATACACAAAGTAAGCTTTATAGCTTAGTAAGTTTGTAAAGCATTTAAAATTAACTTACCAAATGTGCACAATTTAAACAAATAAAACATAATATACAATTCATATATGGAATCATCATCCTATCACAATTTCATTTTCAAGATTAGTTATCACTTTCATAATCTCCTTATTTCAATGCTTGTACGGTTCACGTATATACCTGTACCATTCCTTATCAAACTCATACTCATCCACATCTTTGAAGTACCTATTGAACCATTCAAAATATTATTGGATACTCAAGAAACTTGCACAATAACTGCCAAATAAATGGCCGAAGCTATATCGATCTTACACACTAAGTGCCAATATATATGTAACAGCCTAGTTTAGACCCTAGTCGAAATAGTGGTTTCGGGACCACAAATCTTAGTCAGAAAAATATTTTAATATTATTTTTTGTGCTTATAATATGTGAATTGATATCTGGGAAAATTCTGTGATTTAATTTTATCTTTTGTGTGCTCAATTTGATAAAAGGACTTAATCGCGTAAAATGCAATAGTAGCATGCTATTAGTTAAAAGTGCCTAATTGCTATGGCTTATTAAATGTGAAGTCCTTATGTTGTGATTATACGATGGATAGTGGATATTGACATGAATAGACATATATTATGTGATTTTTAAATGATATTAAATAAGGCTATTTAAGTAATTTGTTAATTAAATGATAGTTAAAATAAAACAAAACCAAATGCTCATATTTATTCATCCTTTTTAACCAAAAATAAGAAAATAAATAAGGGTTTGAAAAGCTTTCATGCATTCGGCACTTGTGTGGCTTATTAGGTATATGTTTTTTTTATCGATTTTTGATAATTTCTATGTTTTTGTAATCGTTGTCAAGTGTTTTATCAAGCCCATGTCTCAGATTAAGAAATTGATGAAGATTTTGAGTTGAGCCATGAAATTGTGAGTTTTGTGATGTTAATTGATGAAAAATGAAAGACATGTGTTAGATTAATATGTTTTGTATTTGAAATTTTGATGAATTTGAGTAATTTGGTAAATTGTGAAAATGAGATTTTGAGGGACTAAAATGTGAATTAAATAAAATATATGGGCTTATATGGGCTAGAGGAAAATTTGGCCTAGCATGTGTAATATGAAATTATGTGTATTTTGTGATTTTATGAATTAAGGACTAAAGTGTTAAAATGTGAAAATGTGAGGGCTAATTTGTAAAATGTCCTAAATATGTGTATATGGATTGAATTGAATGATTTGTTGAATAAAAGAGTTAAATTTGAATTTATATAGATTAAGAACCAAAGAAAATGGAATTAAATCAGGGAAAGTCGAAAGTCGTTGATTAGCCAATTTCATCTATTCGAATAAGTATGAAGTAAGTCGATATACAAATAAATGTGTTTGAATTGAATTATTATTGCTTATATGTTAATGAATAGTGGTGAATGGCTATTTGAGTTGAATATGAGAAATCCAAGAAAGTTCCGATAATGTGACGACATCCGAAGAGTCTCGTACAAACCATAGGAATAGTTAGGATACTTATGTCATGACATAGGATTCCGATATGTGATTTCGTGTAAGACTACATCTAGGACGTTGGCATCGATTTGAGATTTATGTGTAAGACCATGTCTGAGACATCAACATTGTATTTAATTTCGTGTAAAACCCTATCTGAGACAGTGGCATTGATATTTGATTACATAAAAGATCACGTCTAGAACGTTGGCATTGTACGAGCTTTCTGAGCTATCCGCGTATCCTATTTGATTTCGTACTATTCAACGGGCACTCTGAGAAATGAATGAATATATGAAATGCGTATCCGATTCAGGTACATTTAAAATATGTATAAAGTTCAGAATGAGAAGTGAGTATATGTTTAATTGTGATTGAAATATGATATGTGATATTCATGAAAGTGAAATATGCTATATGTGTAAGTGAAATGAATTGGGATTATATGATTTGTATATGAGCAAATGAGTATGATGTGCTTCATAAAATGCATATTTGAAATGGTCATGAATCCTAAATGAATGAATTGAATTATATTTGATTCATAAGTTGAATTTACTTGTATATGGCTTACTAAGCTTTGGAAAGCTTACTTTGTGTGTGTTTTTCATTGTTTTATAGGTTATCGAAGCTACTGGAAGCTCAAGGATCGTCGAGAATCATCACCACACTATCGAACTCTATTTTGGTACCTTTTGAAAATGTGAATATTGAAGTATGGCATGTATAGGCAAGAAGTATTTAAATATGATTTGTGAAGTGTATATCATGCCATGTGATATGGCTAGATTAAAGTTGCTATTTGGTTTGGTTTTTGGTATATAAGTTGTGTTAAGAAATGGTATGTTTTGATGTGCATAAATGGCCTAGTGAAAAAAAATGGTCAATTTGGTAAATTATGTAACAGCCCGATTTAGACCCTAATCAGAAAGGTTGTTTCGAGACCATGAATCCGAGTTTGAAAAATATTTTAAAATTATTTTCTCTGTTTATTATGTGTGAATTTATATCTGTGAAATTCTCGTGATTTAATTTTGTCATTTGGGTATCGATTTAATAAAAAGGTCTTAATCGCATAAAATAAAAATTTGGTAGTTAAACATGTAGGGGCCGAATTGAACTTGTCTTATTAATATGAAACATTTAAGTTGCAAATAGACCATTGGAGTTAGTGATGACCGGTTGTATCCTTGATATATATTTTTTAGTTATTTAATTATAAATGTTATATTTGAAAGTTAATTAATATGTAATAATAATATAAAACATAAAATAAAACATAAAGTGTTCATACACTCTGCATGACCAAAATTAGAGAAAAGAAAAAGAAAATAAGGATTTTAAGGGTTCGGCCATTAGCAAACTTTATTCAAGGTGAGTTTTAGCTCGGTTTTTTATAATTTTTATGTTTTTGATATCATTGTTATGTTATCTACAAAGCACATGCTTGAATCTTTTATTTTGATGAATATTTTGAGTTATGCAATTAATGAATATTTGAGTTTTGTGATGTTAGTTGATGAAATATGAAAGATATGTTTTGGATTGATATGTTTTGTATTGGAATTTTTGATGATTTTGAGTAATTAGGACTAAATTACAAAAATAATAAATTGAGGGACTAATATGTGAAATAAATGAAATACATGGACTTGTATGAGGAAGATGAATAGTCAGACTAAGCATGATATATTGAAATTTTGAATATTTTGTGTTTTGTGCAATAGGGACTAAATTGTAAAAAGTGTAAAATATTAGGGGTAAAATGGTAATTTATCCATTTATGTGTTTTTGGACTAAAATGAATGAAAATATGTTTGAATGAGTTTAATTTGTATATGTTTAGATCAAGAACCAAGGAAATCGGATTTGGATCGGGGGAAAACTAAAGTTGCCGACTAGCCTTCCTGCCCTGTTTTTCATCGTCCGAGGTAAGTTTATAAGCAAGTAAATGCTGTTAATTTTGAACAAATGTAAACTTAAAATGTTGAATTGAATTTTATGAGTATTTATATATCATGACCGAATGTGTATATGCTCGGGAATTAAGTTTATGAATTCGATTCGACTGAGTTATGACGTCCAAAAGCCCCTACGAATCGTAAGATTCAGATATGTGCTTTCGTGTAAGACCACATCTGGGACGTTGGCATCAATATATGTATTTTCGTGTAAGACCATGTCTGGGACGTCGGCATCGATATATATGGTTACGTGTAAGACCATGTCTGGGACATCGGCATCGTATTTGATTTGTGTAAGACCCTGTCTAGGACAGTGGCATCGATATGAGATAGCATGTAAGACCACGTCTGGGACGTTGCCATTGTTCGATATATGTGACTATCTGAGTATCCTATTTGATTTCGAATGGTTCAACGGGCAATGATAAGTTATGATCGAAGGGTAAAACGAGCTAAAACGACCAGGTATGAGTTAGTTGATTGCCTATTTGAAAAAAATAAGGTAAGTTGACCATTAGGTATGTGATGTAAATTACATAAGTTACTAATGTGAATATGTGTGCCTTGTGAAGTATAATCGGCCATTGCTATGTATAAGCATATGATATTATATTTTGATCCATGAGTATATGTGTGTGTGTATAAATGTACTTGGTCATATAATGATTTTTAGCTTTGAAATCGAAAGATACATTGTTAATATATATATATAAATATATTTGTATTCGGCCATAAATAAGTTTATATGTGAAAGTATATGATATACGTAACATCATAAGATTGAGGTTTAATATGATTATGATAGTATAATTTGGTTAGGTTTAAATGAGTTGATTATGTCATTGAATTGTTTCTTTGCTTATGACTTACTAAGCTTAAATAGCTTACTATGTGTTATGTTTACCTCTGTTTTATAGATTTCGAGATCTAGTTATGTGCTCGGGGATCATCAGTAAAGTCTCTCGCACTAACTACTATTTCGGTACTTTTATAAGTTGAACTCGAACTTATGGCATGTATAGGCTAGGTTATATTTTGAAATGCTGAATTTTGGTTTGTGTATGTATATAAAGCCATACGAAAATGGCTAAGTATAATGTTTAAGTTTAAGTAAATTTCAGTCTTGATATATTTATATATATATGTGTGTGTGTGTGTGTAAGGTGTTTGATATATATATTTGTTAATGGTTGAGTAATATGTCTAATGAATGATTTTAGTTGATCATGTCCAAATGTAATGTGTATTTTATTGATATAAGATATGTGTATGAAATGCATGATATTATGGATGGTTGTATTCGAAAATTAAGATTGAAAATGGATTAATATGTGATATGCAATACATGTTTTGATAAGTGATGTGATGACTTTGCTATATAGTGAATTTGGTTATTTGGTGTGTTTTAGTATTGACACAAAATTTGATATACAATTTGACTTGTAAAATTTGCTTGGAATTGGTAAATGTCATATATGCATATTCGGCTAATAGTAGTTATATTAAATACATATGCATATAAGATTTGTGATTGGGATTTGGTTGTAAATAATGAATTATGTGTATAAGTATTTTGGCTTGTTGAATATGTGAAACGGTATATGGTATAATTACATTTATAATGTATTAAAGATATTATAAATGACCGAATAACTATTTAACTTATTGGTTATGTGTACGTGTTTTAAGTTTGGTAATTTGGCATGCAAAATGATTGTATGCATAGTTATTATTTGTGCTCAAAATAGTTTTAAGTTATTATGGTCTTGTGCCCATAGCTTTATGATGAATTTTATAACTAGGTATAGGGTATGGCTTGATTATTGAATATACGGAGTAGATGCTGTAAAATATTTTATGCTGTATAGTATTAGTGAAAAATAAAGTTGACATGGAAAATAGCATATATAATTATCATGTTTTAAATATTCAGACTCTGTATTGAAAATTTATCGTATGAATAGTAATTTTGTTATAAGATAATAAAATGGATATATGTAAGTTTAATAAAGTTGATTTGTGCTTTGTGTATTAATGATTCAAGATTTGGTAAACTGAAGTTACAAATGTATATTTTTGAATATGGTTTGTTAGACTATGTGAATGTGTAAGAGTTTAATCTTTTTCGGTAATGCCTCGTAACCCCAGTCCGGTGACCGATATAAGTTAGGGGTGTTACAAGTTAGTTATGTGAATTAGTTATGGAAATGGTATGATTTTGATATGAGAATGGGTGTGAAAAATTGGGATAATGAAATGTATGAATGAATGAGTTTGGTATGTTTTAGTTTGGATAATAAGGATGAAATTGGTTGGTGATTATATGACATGAATGATGTATGTTTTGTGATTGAAATTCGTTGAAATTTTGGAGTAAATGATGCTTAATTGATGCTTGTAGGGAGGACCCAAAATGGTGGCATATTGGCCTTGTAAATAGCCTATTTTTGCCCACATGGGCAGGGACACGGGTGTGTGTCTCTGCCGTGTTGTTCGAGGGCCATTTCCAAATGAGCCTAGGTATAATACACGGTCGCACACACGGGCGTATGCCTGGCCGTGTGGGCAAGTTAGAGAGTTACACGGTCTAGACACACAGGCGTGTCTTGTGGCCATGTGGATAAGTTAGTATGTATGCCCTATTTCGACATGGCCTAAACACACGAGCGTGTCTAATGTAGTGTGAGGCACACGGTCTGTTCACACGGGCGTGTGACCTTTGTAACTTAGAAAAAAATTGTTTAGTTTTGAAAAATTTTGTATGAGATCGATTTAGTCCCAACCCCTTCCTAAAGCATGTTTAAGGTCTCGTTGACCTAAGAAAGGGACTCTGTGATGATGTTTGACTATGATGCTATGATGTGTGGATGATATTTGTGAATTAATCATAAAATGTTCTGATATGTCTGGTAATACCTCATAACTCTAGTCCGGTGACGGATACGGGTTAGGGGTGTTACAATATATATATATAGCCGAAGCTATCTCAATCACACACATTGAGTGCCAATAGATATAGCTGAAGCTATCTCGGTCTCGCATACTAAGTGCCAATATATATATAGTCGAAGCTATTTCAATCTCGCACACCAAGTGCCAAAACATAACTGAACCATCGTCAAACATGTCTATAGTCTCGTATTCACAATTTATGCAATATCAAAGCATTTAAAACATCATTATAACAATGCTTATTACATACGAACTTACCTCGGATGCAAAAACAACTAAACTGATCGATTAGTCAAGAACTTTGTTTTTCCCCCGATCTAGATCCGAGTTTCGCTTTTCTTGATCTATATGTAATCAAAATCAGCTTATTTAATTAACTCACTATTCAATTTAGTCTAAAATTCACTTTAAGGCATTTTACACAATTGCCCTTAATGTTTCACAACTTGTAATCCTTATTTCATGAAAACACAAAATAATGCAATTTAGGACTAACCCATGCTAGCCAAATTTCTTTAGTACTCATATTAGCCCATATTTTTCATTTATTTTAAAATTTACCCACAAACTTTTCACATTTCTCAATTTAATCCTTAATTTGCATTTTCACTAAAAATCACTTAACAAAACTTGTATATCTATCAACAAGTATTCATAATCTATCAAGAAACTTCAAAACTCATGCTTATTCATCAATGGTAACATTCAAAATCTTTAACAATTTTGCAAAATAGTCCTTGGGCTAGCTAAATTAAGTTGCAACGATCTCAAAAACGTAAAAATCATTAAAAACGGGACAAAAATGAACTTACAATTGAACTAGGAAGCTTGGCCAAATGTAAAGGAGAAAAATGGCTTCCTTTGCCCTAGCAACCGGTTGGAGAAGATGATAATAGGTGATAAAATGATTTTGTTTTATTTTAATTAACCTTAATTACCAAATTACAAAATTAACCTTATTAATAATTCAGTATTTCAATTATGCCAAGACATTATCATCCACTATCTAATTAATGGTCCAATTACCACATAAGGACCTTAACTTTAAGGTTCTATAGCCATTAAACACCTTTAGCTAATAGAACACAAGTTTTACACTTTACGCAAATTAGTCCTTTTTATCAAATTAAGCACTCAAATGATAAAATTTCTTAACGAAAATTTCACACAATCATATTTTCATACCGTAAACATTAAAATAATAATAAAATAATAATTTTAACTTCAGATTTGTGGTCCCAAAACCACTATTCTGATTTGACTAAAAATGAATTGTTACATGTATCAATCTCATACTCATCCATATCCTTGATATATCTGTTGAACCATTTGGAATACTATCGGATACTCAGGAATCTCGCACCCTAAGTGCCAATACATAGTCGAAGTTACCTCAATCTCTTATCACATATAATGCTCACTCTCAAGCTATCAGTAGGTCTGCTTACACAAGTTGACGCTCATAACGTAGCTACACGGTGCTGCTTACACAAGTTGACGAGAATCTGTAGAACATGCCGGATAACTCAGCCACTGGAAGGACGTACAAACCAACACCCAAATCACATAACCCCTAATGACGTGTCATTTGTATCCTAATTTATTCCTAAGGTTCAATCGGGATTTCACATTTGCCGAATCATTGTTGAACATATTCGTAAGGTTGTATTCACAAATAATTCAATAATAAAGCATTTAAAACACAATTATATTAATGCTTATTAACATATGAACTTACCTCAATGTAAAAACGATAAAATGAGTCGATTAGTCCAAAACCTTATTTTTCCCCCAGTCTAGATCCGAACTTCACTTTTCTTGATCTACATGTAATCAAATTTAGCTTATTTAATTTTCATTCTATTCAATTTAGCCCAAAAATCACATTATGGCAACTTTACACTTTTGCCCCTAATATTTCAACATTTTTACAATTTAGTCCTTATGTAATAAAAATACAAATTCATGTAATTAGATCCTACCCATGCTTTCCGAATTTCATATAGACTCATAGCAGCCCATATTTTCATTTATTTCACATTTCTACCACAAAATTTACACATTTCTCAATTTAATCCCTAATTGACAATTTTACCAAAAATCACTTTACAAATGTTGGTTATCTAACAACAGCCATACATTTTCTATCATCAAACATCAAAAGACACCAATATTCATCAATGGAAAAACCCTAAACCTTTAACATTTTTGCAAATTAGTCCCTAGGCTAGCTAGACTAAGCTGCAATAATTTCAAAAACATAGAAATCATTAAAAACCGAGTCAAAATCACTCACCAATTAAGGCTTATAATAGCCAAACCATAGCATGCATCCATGGAGGATTTTCCCTTTATCTTTTGGTGGAAGAAGATGGATTAAAAGATGACAATATTGTTTTCTTTATTTTTTACTTAACTTATTTCACAAATTACTAATTTAACCTTAACTTAAAACATTAAAATTCACTTAAATGATGTCCAAGAATGTCAACTAACTTTATAAATGGGTTAGTTACCACATAGGGCCTCCAATATAAATTTCTATAGCTATTAGACACCTTTAGCTAATAGAAGTCATGTGACAACCCGAATTAGGGCCTAATCGGAATAGTGGTTTCGTGACCACAAATCCGAGATAGAAATAATTATTTTATAATTATTTTGAGGTTATGATATGATTGCATGATTGTGTGAAAATTTTATGAAGAAATTCCATGCATAAAATGCTTAATTTGAAGTTAGGGGCTAAATCGAATAAGCTGCAAAACTTGCATTCTAGAAGTTTTTAGTATGAAATTGCTTTGAAATATTAATTAAGAGGTCTTAAATAGCAATTTGACCAATTTCTAAAATTTTGGACAAAAATGGGCTTGTACATGAAAATTTTCAAAGAAAGGCATTAAGGGCATTTTGGTCATTTGTATATTAAATGAAATAAAATGGGAAAAATAACACAAAATTGGTTATCATCTTCATTAGTTGCTGCCGAAAATTGCTCTCCTCCATAGCTAGGGTTTCTTCAACTTTGAAGCTCCATAGTAAGTGATTTCAAGCCCCGTTTTTAATGTTCTTTACGTTTTTGGATTCCCGTTAGCTCGATTAAGCTTATGCTAACAATAATTCAACCTAGGGTTCATATTTGGAAAAATACCCATAGGTGAAATTTGTGTATTTTGATGTTTTATGATAGAATATGAGGTTTTAAATTATGTTAGACAACTTGTGCTACTCGGTTTTAAGTGAAAACGAGTAAAACGGCATAATCGGTAAAAATACCTATTGTTCACAACTATGTGTTAGAGTGAGAATTTGATGTGGTCATAGAAGATAAAAATGTTCAGCATGTCATAAAACATAAGAATAAGGGCTGAAATTAAATTTCCGAGCCTAGGGGCAAAATTGTAATTTTGTAAAAGTTAGGGGCAAAAATGTAATTTTACTATAATGTGATCTTTGGATTAAAATAAATAGTATGAGTGCTAAATGAGCTAAATGTGTTGTTATAGATCAAGAAAGGCGTGGAATTGACCTCGAGCGAGGGAAGGAAAAAGTTTTGGACTAAATCACAAAATTTCCACATTTTGCACCGAGGTAAGTTTGTATGTAAATATTATATTATTTTCATTTACATTCCTATATATTTCAGCCTATTATATGAATATACTAGCTGATGTTAAAATATAAATCGACTATTGGGAGAATAAAAATAAATAATAGAGAGGAATCCCGATTGAACATTCGGAGAGATCGAATAAAATAAAATAGAGGAGCGTAGCTAGGTCACATGTATGATGCTGAGTGCACATCATGTGTACAAGAAAGCTACGAAATACCATGTAGTAGCTAGGTCACATGTGTGATACGGGATGTATCCCATGTAGACAAGAGAGCTACGTAAGAGATAAATGTAGCTAGGTCACATGTGTGATACGGGATGTATCCCATGTAGACAAGAGAGCTACGTAATAAATAAATGTAGCTAGGTCGCATGTGTGATTCCAAGTGAAGGACACCATGTAGACAAGAAAGCTACTGAGACAAATTGGCTAGGTCACATGAGTGGTATTAAGTGTTCACCATGTGTACAAGAGAGCCGAATTAAATGAAGTATGATGGTGGGGCTGTGTGCTAAAACCATTAAATATCGAGGATTGATCCGAATTGTTCAACGGGATGGTTTTGTGGTGACGTTGTGGTTATGGACCTATACTTATGATGAATGAATTGTGGTGAAAATGATTTGTGGCATATCTATATATGTAAGATAAAATGAGGGTAGCATAAAGAATGTGTGAAAGAGTGAAATTTGCATTAAAACTGTTTTGGACGGTAGCAGTGATGTGATTTTGAAAAATCACCAAAAATAGGAGGAATATAATTAGAGGTTGAATGAGATGTGAAATTAAATTTTAATGAGTCTACTTTCATATAAAAGAATCAGAACAAGCAAAGGAATTTTATATTTTGAGATATTTACAATTGTGTGTGACTTGCTCAGGATGAATGTGTGATCCCCTGTTTCAACTTTGAAAAATCATTAAAAATTGTACAAAGCAAATTAAGAAATATAGTTTACATACCTAAATTCCTTATTGAGTCTAGTTTTAAATGAAACAAATTTCAGGGTTATTTGAATTGTGTACTGAGAGAAATTCAATTCGTAGTGAACAGAGGTCAGACTAGTCGAGCTGTGTAACAGGGGAAGCTTTAACTAATAAACTGTACTAATCGGCTGAACCAAAAATTCTAGAAAAAATTAGCAAAGAGATTTATGAGTCTAGATTCAGGGAAATTTTACGGATTTGAATTTCGAGTTTTTCAACTCGAGTTATGATTTATTTAGTGAATATGATGCAGGGGGGGACAGCTTGATCAAATTGGGACAAACAATAAAAGTATAAAAATATTTTATAATTGAGTTATGTTGTAAACATGTTAGATTTCTTATTTGTTATTTATATACTTACTTACTAAGCTATATGCTTATCTTCTTTTCTTTTCTTTTTTTTTTCTTGTCTTATAGAGTTACTAAGCCAGATTGGGAATTGAAGATCGTCGGAGACCCATCCACGCTATCAATACTTTTTGGTACATTGTGAACACTATTTTGAAATATGGCATGTATAGCAGGATTTGGTTATTTTTTATGTGTCATAAATGTCTAGGTTTAAATTACTACTTATAGTATCAAGCTAATCATTTTGTATGAAACTTTTGGAGTTAGTTTGAATTGTTAATAACTTGATTGTTATAATGATCAAATTGCACGCTATATTTTTGTTGGGTTTTATTTAATAGTATTTACCATGATTTGTTAATACCTCGCACCTGTTCCGACTACGGATATGGGTAAGGGGGTGTTACATTTAGTGGTATCGAGCTATGGTTTAGTCGGTTCTCGGACTAATAAAGTGTGTGTAAAAGTCTAGCTATACATGCCATAAAAATATTGTGATAGTGTGGTGACTCGACTATTCTAAATTGTGTTTTGTTTTAATATAGTAATGGATCTGAAGGAACTACGGTGATGATGTTGCTAGTAATGCACCGGCTCTGCACAAGAGGACCGTACCTATGGAAAGTAGACCAGAGACGTTGAGACAGGAGATGAGGCTCGGGATGCCTTTCTCCAAAGGATGAACAATTGGTATCATGAATTTATTCGAGCAAATCAAATACTCAACCTCCTCCACCCCTCCTATACCTCGGATGATTCCTGTAGCTGCTCAAGATGTAAATTTGGTAAGGATGAACAAGCCTCCAGATTGACAAGATTCGAAAACAAGGGGTAGAAGAGTTTAGAGCAAAGATCGACGATGATCTGAAAAAGCGGAACTCGGCTTGAGAATTCTACCCGTGTATTTGATGAGCTCTCATGTACACGAAGAATGCTTAAAGTGTGTTTGTATCACTTTTGAGAGATTCGGCCTACCATTGGTGGAAGACTTTGGTATCGGTGGTGCCAAAAGAAAAAGTTACTTGGGATTTCTTCCGGAAGAATTTAGAAAAAATACATAAGTCAACGATTTATGGATCAAAAGCGGAAGGAGTTCCTTGAATTGAAGCAAGGCAAGATGTCCGTGGCGAGAATATGAACGCGAATTTGTGAGACTTAGCAAGTATGCCCGGGAATGTGTGTCAACCGAGGCCATTATGTGCGAGAAGGTTTGAAGATGGGCTGAATGAGGACATTAAAGTGCTTGTAGGAATTTTGGAATTGAAAGAATTTGTTGTATTGGTTGATCGAGCTCTTAAAGTGAAGAATTGAACAAAGAAAAAGAAAAGTCGCTGCTATTGAGGCTCGAGATGCGAGAGAAAAAGACCGATAAGCAAGCCATTTCAATCTCAATCAAAGAGGTCCAAAGAGGCAAACCCTCGAATGATAGTTTCAATTGGGGAGTCACACAGAGATCGTGGTAGAGCGTATTCGGGGTCTAAAGCTCAAGCTACTTCGGTGGCAAGTGTGGGTAATGTGCGACCTAGAAAGCCCGAGTGTCAGCAATGTGGCCGGCAACATTATGGTGAGTG
The DNA here is from genome assembly GCA_025698465.1 of Gossypium longicalyx. NCBI lineage: Eukaryota > Viridiplantae > Streptophyta > Magnoliopsida > Malvales > Malvaceae > Gossypium > Gossypium longicalyx. Next base: position 72,735,836 of record CM047002.1, on the reverse strand, counting down.
TTGGGGAACCGAGCGAGCTTGTTTCAGGTGCGGTTCTCGCGAGCATTTTATTAGAGATTGTCAGGAGAAAGTTAAGGAAGAAAGATTTGAGAATGCTAGATGAATACCACCGCTAGTAGAGGTAGACCACCGAGAAATCTGGAGGTGGGACTAGCAAAGATAAAAGCTGCGATGAAAGACTCGTGAGCAAGATCGAAGCTAGAGCACTGCTAGAGCTTATGCTATACGCCCGAGAAGATGCATCATCTCCGATGTCATTCTTGGTACATTTTCTCTCTATGATACTATTGTTATTGCATTGATTGATCCTGGGTCCACTCATTCCTATATTTGCATGAATTTAGTATCTAATAAAAAGTTGCTGTTGAGTTTTCTCGAGTTTACGATTAAAGTGTCGAACCCTTAGGCCAATATGTGCTAGTTGACAAGGTTTGCAAGAATTGCCCATTAATGATTCAAGGTCACTTGTTTCCGCCAATTTGATGTTGTTACCATTTAATGAGTTTGATGTTATCTTGGGAATGGGTGGTTGACATTGTATGATGCTAAGGTAGATTGTAAACAAAAGACACTAGAGTTGAAATGTGAAAATGGAGAAATTTTGTGGGTTGAAACAGACGAATCAAATAAATTGCCTATGGTGATTTCGCACATGTCTGCATAGAAATACATGAGGAAAGGGTGTGAAGCTTATCTGGCTTATGTAATGAATCTTGAGTTGCCTCAATCAAGCTTGAATCGATGCATCGATAGTTTGTGAGTTTCGGATGTATTTCCGGAGGAATTGCCCAGGTTGCCTCGAACAGAGAGATAGAGTTTGCCATTGATTTGTTGCGGCATCGCACCGATCTCGATTGCTCCATATAGAATGGCTCTGACTGAATTAAAAGAATTGAAGGCTCAGTTGCAGGAATTAACAGATAAGGGATTTGTGAGACCGAGTTTCTCTCCCTAGGGTGCTCCTGTATTATTCGTAAAGAAGAAGGATGGTTCAATGAGACTTTGCATTGATTATCGTCAGCTCAATAAGGTGACTATAAAGAACAAGTACCCATTGCCGAGGATTGATGATTTATTCGATCGGTTAAAAGGGGCTGAGTGTTTTCAAAGATTGATTTAAGGTCGGTTACTACCGGTTGAGAGTTAAGGAGTCGGATGTGCGAAAACCGCATTTAGGACAAGGTACGGACATTATGAGTTTCTTGTAATGCCTTCGGCTTAACAAATGCTCCAGCTATATTTATGGACTTAATGAATCGGATCTTTCGCCATATTTGGATAAGTTTGTAGTAGTATTCATAGATGACATTCTAATTTATTCTCGGGATGAGTTTGAACATGCCGAACACTTGAGAACCATATTGCAGATCTTGAGAGAAAAGAAATTGTTTGCCAAGTTTAGTAAAAGTGAGTTCTGGCTTCGTGAAGTCGGATTTTTGGGACATATAGTCTCAGGTGATGGTATTCGGGTGGATCCAAGCAAGATTTCTGCGATCGTTGATTGGAAACCGCCAAAGAATGTATTTGAGGTTAGAAGCTTTTTAGGCTTAGCCGGATATTATAGACGTTTTGTTGAGGGATTTTTGATGATTGCCTCTCCTATGACTAAGTTGCTTCAAAAGAATGTTAAGTTTGAATGGGTGATGAATGTCGCAGAGTTTTGAAAAGTTGAAAGCACGATTGATGAAGCACCAATTTTAGTACAGCTTTGAGCCAGGAAAAGAGTTCGTAATTTATAGTGATGCATCGTTGATGGGCCTTGGATGTGTGTTGATGCAAGAGGGTAAAGTGGTAGCTTATGCTTGAGACAGATTAAAACCGCATGAAAAGAATTATCCTACACATGATTTGGAATTGGCCGCTATTGTCTTTGCTTTGAAGATTTGGCGACATTATTTGTACGGTGAAAAATGCCGAATTTTTACTGATCACAAAAGTTTGAAGTATTTGATGAATCAAAAGGATCTGAATCTGCGACAGCGAAGATGGCTTGAATTATTAAAGGATTATGATCTAGTGATTGATTATCATCCGGGAAAAGCAAATATAGTTCTTGATGCTTTGAAGTGAGAAAATTTCTTTTACTTTGAGAACCATGAATATGGGATTAGCATTGTCTGATGATGGGTAATCTTAGCCAGAGATGAGAGCTAAACCGTTATTTCTCCAGTTGATTTGTGATGCTCAAAAGGATGATAATGAGTTGCGGACCAAAAGAACTCAATGCGAATCAGGTTACGACTCAGATTTTCGAGTTGGACCAGACGATTGTTTAATGTTTCGAGACAGAATATGTGTGCCGAAAAATAATGAATTGATTCAGAAAATATTACAAGAGGCGCACAATGGCTGTTTATCAGTTCACCCTGGTAGCACAAAAATGTATAAAGATTTAAAGAAGTTGTATTGGTGGCGTGTATGAAAAGGACATTTCGAATTTGTAACCAAGTGTTTGGTCCATCAACAAGTAAAAGCCGAACATCAAGTGCCTTCAGGACTACTTGACCCGGTAATGGTGCACGAGTGGAAATGGGACAAGATTACCATGGATTTTGTAACCGGTTTGCCTTTGACTCCTAAAAGGAAGGATGCTGTCTGGGTAGTGGTTGATAGATTAACAAAATCAGCCCACTTTATATCAGTACGTACCGATTACTCACTTGATAAATTAGCCGAATTATATATTGCTGAAATTGTGAGGTTGCACGGGGTACCTATGTCTATAATATCAGATAGAGATCCGAGATTTACCTCAAGATTTTGGAAAAAGTTACAAGAAGCTTTGGGTACAAAATTGAACTTTAGTACCGCGTTCCATCCACAAACAGATGGTCAATCGGAAAGAGTAATCCAGGTACTCGAAGATATGCTTAGATGTTGTGTTTTAGAATTTGGAGGTAGTTGGGAGAAATATCTATCTTTAATTGAGTTTGCCTACAATAATGATTATCAGTCAAGTATACAAATGGCACCGCATTGAAGCCTTGTATGGTCGTAAGTGTCGGACTCCTTTATATTGGGTGAACTCAGTGAGAAACAGATTCACGGAGTTGATCTAGTTAAAGAAACCGAAGAGAAAGTAAAAGTAATTCGGGATTGCTTGAAAGCTGCTTCAGACCGACAAAAGTCATATGCAGACTTAAAAAGAAAAGAGATTGAATTTCAAGTGGGTGATAAAGTGTTCTTGAAAGTGTCACCATGGAAAAGATTCGAGATTTAGTCGAAAAGGCAAGTTGAGTCCGCGTTTTATTGGGCGCATGAAATTACCGAGAGAATTGGACGATGGCATATCGGTTGGCCTTACCGGCAGAGTTAGAGAGAATTCATAACGTGTTTCACGTATCAATGTTACGACGTTATCGTTCGATCCTTCACATGTGATCTCCCCAACGAAATTGAGATTCGATCGGATATGACCTATGAAGAGGAACCAATAAAGATTTTGGCTCGAGAAATTAAACAGATTAAGAAATAAAAGTATAGCCTTAGTGAAAGTATTGTGGCACAGACATGGAATAGAGGAAGCTACGTGGGAACCGAGGAGGCTATGAGGAAACGAAGACCCAAACCTCTTTTCTGGTAAGATTTGGGGACGAAAATCTCTAAAGGGGGAAGAATTGTGACAACCCGAATTAGGGCTTAATCGGAATAGTGGTTTCGTGACCACAAATCGAGATAGAAATAATTATTTTATAATTATTTTGAGGTTATGATATGATTGCATGATTGTGTGAAAATTTTATGAAGAAATTCCATGCATAAAATGCTTAATTTGAAGTTAGGGGCTAAATCGAATAAGCTGCAAAACTTGCATTCTAGAAGTTTTTAGTATGAAATTGCTTTGAAATATTAATTAAGAGGTCTTAAATAGCAATTTGACCAATTTCTAAAATTTTGGACAAAAATGGGCTTGTACATGAAAATTTTCAAAGAAAGGCATTAAGGGCATTTTGGTCATTTGTATATTAAATGAAATAAAATGGGAAAAATAACACAAAATTGGTTATCATCTTCATTAGTTGCTGCCGAAAATTGCTCTCCTCCATAGCTAGGGTTTCTTCAACTTTGAAGCTCCATAGTAAGTGATTTCAAGCCCCGTTTTTAATGTTCTTTACGTTTTTGGATTCCGTGAGCTCGATTTAGCTTATGCTAACAATAATTCAACCTAGGGTTCATATTTGGAAAAATACCCATAGGTGAAATTTGTGTATTTTGATGTTTTATGATAGAATATGAGGTTTTAAATTATGTTAGACAACTTGTGCTACTCGGTTTTAAGTGAAAACGAGTAAAGCAGCAAGATAATCGGTAAAAATACCTATTGTTCACAACTATGTGTTAGAGTGAGAATTTGATGTGGTCATAGAAGATAAAAATGTTCAGCATGTCATAAAACATAAGAATAAGGGCTGAAATTAAATTTCCGAGCCTAGGGGCAAAATTGTAATTTTGTAAAAGTTAGGGGCAAAAATGTAATTTTACTATAATGTGATCTTTGGATTAAAATAAATAGTATGAGTGCTAAATGAGCTAAATGTGTTGTTATAGATCAAGAAAGGCGTGGAATTGACCTCGAGCGAGGGAAGGAAAAAGTTTTGGACTAAATCACAAAATTTCCACATTTTGCACCGAGGTAAGTTTGTATGTAAATATTATATTATTTTCATTTACATTCCTATATATTTCAGCCTATTATATGAATATACTAGCTGATGTTAAAATATAAATCGACTATTGGGAGAATAAAAATAAATAATAGAGAGGAATCCCGATTGAACATTCTGGAGAGATCGAATAAAATAGAGGGAGCGTAGCTAGGTCACATGTATGATGCTTTGAGTGCACATCATGTGTACAAGAAAGCTACGAAATACCATGTAGTAGCTAGGTCACATGTGTGATACGGGATGTATCCCATGTAGACAAGAGAGCTACGTAAGAGATAAATGTAGCTAGGTCACATGTGTGATACGGGATGTATCCCATGTAGACAAGAGAGCTACGTAATAAATAAATGTAGCTAGGTCGCATGTGTGATTCCAAGTGAAGGACACCATGTAGACAAGAAAGCTACGAGACAAATTGGCTAGGTCACATGAGTGGTATTAAGTGTTCACCATGTGTACAAGAGAGCCGAATTAAATGAAGTATGATGGTGGGGTTTGTGTGCTAAAACCATTAAATATCGAGGATTGATCCGAATTGTTCAACGGGATGGTTTTGTGGTGACGTTGTGGTTATGGACCTATACTTATGATGAATGAATTGTGGTGAAAATGATTTGTGGCATATCTATATATGTAAGATAAAATGAGGGTAGCATAAAGAATGTGTGAAAGAGTGAAATTTGCATTAAAACTGTTTTGGACGGTAGCAGTGATGTGATTTTGAAAAATCACCAAAAATAGGAGGAATATAATTAGAGGTTGAATGAGATGTGAAATTAAATTTTAATGAGTCTACTTTCATATAAAAGAATCAGAACAAGCAAAGGAATTTTATATTTTGAGATATTTACAATTGTGTGTGACTTGCTCAGGATGAATGTGTGATCCCCTGTTTCAACTTTGAAAAATCATTAAAAATTGTACAAAGCAAATTAAGAAATATAGTTTACATACCTAAATTCCTTATTGAGTCTAGTTTTAAATGAAACAAATTTCAGGGTTATCTGAATTGTGTACTGAGAGAAATTCAATTCGTAGTGAACAGAGGTCAGACTAGTCGAGCTGTGTAACAGGGGAAGCTTTAACTAATAAACTGTACTAATCGGCTGAACCAAAAATTCTAGAAAAAAATTAGCAAAGAGATTTATGAGTCTAGATTCAGGAAAATTTTACGTATTTGAATTTCGAGTTTTTCAACTCGAGTTATGATTTATTTAGTGAATATGATGCAGGGGGGGACAGCTTGATCAAATTGGGACAAACAATAAAAGTATAAAAATATTTTATAATTGAGTTATGTTATAAACATGTTAGATTTCTTATTTGTTATTTATATACTTACTTACTAAGCTATATGCTTATCTTCTTTTCTTTTCTTTTTTTTTTCTTGTCTTATAGAGTTACTAAGCCAGATTGGGAATTGAAGATCGTCGGAGACCCATCCACGCTATCAATACTTTTTGGTACATTGTGAACACTATTTTGAAATATGGCATGTATAGCAGACTTGGTTATTTTTTTACGTGTCATAAATGTCTAGGTTTAAATTACTACTTATAGTATCAAGCTAATCATTTTGTATGAAACTTTTGGAGTTAGTTTGTATTGTTAATAACAGTTGTTATAATGATCAAATTGCACGCTATATTTTTGTTGGGTTTTATTTAATAGTATTTACCATGATTTGTTAATACCTCGTACCCTGTTCCGGCTACGGATATGGGTAAGGGGTGTTACAAGTCAAGTTTTACACTCTACGTGATTTAATCCTTTTTATCAAATTAAACACTCAAACGATAAAATTTCTTAATGAAATTTTCACACAATCATACTATAATACTGTAAACATTAAAATAATAATAAAATGAAATCGTATTTGTGGTCCCAAAACCACTATTCTGATTCGACTAAAAACGGGTTGTTACATTTAGCAAGGCACGAGGCAGTAAACATGAGCTCCTCTTGAGCTTGGCTTCCATCAGCTACTTGTGCCTGAGCATTTTGCTATCGTGGCTGTTGCTACTGTGGTTGCCTTTTATTCTTGCACACTTTCTCTAAATGGCCAAGCTACTTACAGGCACTACAATTAACATCCTGTCTAAATCAACAAAACCTTTCTGAACGACCCAGCCTTGTACAATGAGAACATGGAACATACTTCTTCCTTCCCCCATCTCTCTTTGGGTTTTCTCTCTTATCTATCAAGACCTTCTTTCTTTTGTAATTTGTGGAGCTCGAGCCTTCTTTACCTCTTGCTTGAAAGGCTCCCTCAACACACTCCTCTTGTCTTAATGCTCTCCTCAGTTCTTGAGCATATAGCGCATTGATCAACTCTTGTAGTGAGATTGTTGTCAGGTCTCTTGAATCTTCAATAGAGGAAATCTTTGACTCATACCTCTCAGGAAGTGTTGTTAAAACCTTCTTAATTACCCTACTGTCACTGAACTGGTCTCCTAGCAATTTGATGTTATTGACCACTGCCATTATCTTATCTGTATATTGCTTCATTGTTTCGACCGCCTTCATCTTCAAATTCTCAAAATCTCTTCTATGATTATTGAGTTGTTGTTGCCTGGTCTTGTTTGAACCTTAAAACTCCTCCTTTAGATTATCCCAAGTTTATTTGGGAGTCTCACAGGCCATAATCCTAGTGAAAATCACATCTGAAACATCACCTTGTAGGCACGACATCGCCTTGTACTTCTTAGCACAATCATCACTATGTTGCCTAATTTGTGCTATGGTAGGATTCACCCTTAATGGTGGTAGCTTAATATCGACATTCACTACCTCCTATAAGCTAAATGCTTGAAGGTGTATCTTTATCTTTACTACCCAAATATGGTAGTTTTCACCATTGAACACTGGCAACAGAGGAGCTAAAAAACTTGCTGAAGACATTTTTGCAGATACTCAAAAAATGGCCACCAAAGATCAATGGCTCTCAATACCAATTGTTGGGTTTTTGAGCAAAGGAAGAGAGTAAAAATAGAGTAAATTAGCAATCTAATTTGACTTGCTATATTTCACCATCGTTTTCAAATACAAATTATACAATATATATTAGTTGATTAATGTCAAAACTCAACTAATCCCACTAAAAGCAATCTTGAAAGATAAAAACTAATTTGAACACAAGCTGATTTGAGTCAATCTGCACCTAAACACATAAAAAATCCTACCAACTAAGATTGGTTTTTATCAGATACACGTAACATAATTTGTGTAACATGAACCAAAATATTTCCATGCAATTGGTGGATAAAATCCACCTGTCCACAATCCGCCAATTAATCAACAACTTCATAGTTCACCATAAAGTGCGTAGCTTGATCATTGGTGAGCTTGTTATTACTTGCCAGTGTCGGCCAAAATTCTTGCAATTTCAAACTATCCACCAGATGGCTTATGGTTGGACTGTCTGCCAGATAACTTATAGCTTGAGCTCCACCATATGTTGACTGCCAAATGTATTCGTCACTGCATACTTGGCCATCTCGCAACATAGACATACTATGAAGAAGACTCAATGTTGTATAAATAAATAAATAAAAAGAAAAGGAAAAGAAGAGAAGAAAAGAGAAAGTCTCAACGCTGAATAATTCCAAGCAGGTCCCTTTGTTTGCATTGCAACTCTTGAATGAGTATTTTTCTGTCAACAATTGGTTAACCTTTCCATCGATAACACCCCATCTCTCTGTCTGTCCTTATATTTTTTTTCATAAACCATTCTGTCAGCAAGTGTGGACACAAACAAGCTGTACACATAATAAGATATACTTCATTGATTTGACTTTAATATGTTCAAATTCATCAAAGCCCACCTACGGTAATGATATAAAGTGGCATGTGAACCCCACCCCCACATCATAGCATTAAGCTTATCGATGCTGATTTAGGCGTTATATATTTTCCTATTAGTAAGAGAGGTTCATTTATCAGTCTGCTAAGCTCACTCCTAACATATTCATCCCTAATTGTATGGATTTCAATTCCAAACCATCGCCTTCTGAGGCATGTCACGAGACCATGGATTTTCTGTCGCGTACATGGTGCAACTTTGCAGTTCAAGCTCTGCAGCCTCAGCTGCATGATCAATCGATTCCTGTCTTAGACAATCAAATCAAGGCACTTGAGAGTGACACCTCATTGTCTATTACGGTGAATTTCAAAATACTAAAAGATGTTATATATATTTATATATATATGATTGCTGCAAATATTGCATGTCTACGGTACAGAAAAAAAAAGTTGAATTCAAGTTTTTGTGACTGGCAGAATACGGAGAAAAGCGCAAATATTGATGCTACTGATTTCAAGTCGTCTTTGCCACCATGGAAGTCCGATGATGTGAAGGTAATTAAATCTATCATTATGTTCCATAAAAGCTACGTCCTGGAAATGGCATTGTTAAAGAAATACTTATTTTTCTTAATTATTTTCTTATCTTGAACTGAAGTTTTTGACTGTTCATGTTATCTTCAGTCATGGATATGGATGCAACAAGCAATGCATCCCGAGCTGAACTACAACAGCTGTTTTCGAAAGAAATGGGTAGGCGTTTACAATACAATCTATATAGGTGTTTAATTTTGTGGGGGAGGGGGGAAAGAATCATACTACTCAGAATTTATTTTTACCATAAATCCTCGTGTATATGCTCTCAGATGCCCTGGAAGATAGTCCCTTTCAAGGGTATCTCAATCAAGAAATGGATGAAGGAGATGAAAGCAAAGAGAAAGGAAAAGGATAGATTACAAAGAGCAGAAGTGCAGGCAGCAATATCAGTGGCAAGCTTAGCAGCAGCACTGGCTGCAGTTGCAGCCGAGAATTCCAAAAGGGAATATTTTAGCCCAACCAAGGAGGCGGCAGTAGCCTCAGCAGCTGCTCTTGTTGCGGCACAATGCGCAAAAGTGGCAGAAGCAATGGGGGCAAAGAAAGAGCAGCTCGGAGGTGTTATAGCTTCGACCATGAGTGGTACAACTGCAAGTGAGATCTTAACACTAACTGCTGCAGCTAATACTTGTGAGTATAAATGTAAATGATATGTCTGAAGCATTTGACAACACATGATATGCACAAGAATCAAATATTTGCAGATGAAGGATATAAGCAGACATTTATATAGCACCTGCAATGAGACATTACCATTATTATTTTGCAGTTGCGGATCTTTTTACAATGATATCCATCGCAGTTAACTTTCATAGTATGTGTTATTTTAAATACAAAATATATATCACGGTGTATGTACATGGCTAATTGTTAAAGGATTCATAACTACTGCTTCCAACAATGATATCTCTATGGTTTGAATTTGAATTCTCTCCTTAAGAATACAATAAACCTTACATTGCAGCGAATACTTGTTAATTATACATAAAACTTCTTTTCTATGTATATATATGGCGAAGTTAGTTGCTATACAATGTAAACCGCACTTAATGTTTAACATAATCTTTACTTAACTGTTGTAGCGTTAAGAGGAGCTGCTACCCTTAAAGCAAGAACAGGATGCAAGAACAGATACAATGGTAGTGCCTTACTGCTTCCATTTGAGGACAGCAACGATCTTCCATTTGAGTTTGATAAATGCAGGTCAATGCTAGCAAAGGGCGCTGAGCTTGGTGTAGAAACACCAGATGGCTAGTAGACAGCTGGTAACCAAAGTTTTCATTCCTAATAATGCTTTGCAGGTTATTATTAAACTAAGGAAGCTAAGCCTGTTGAAAAGCAAGAAAGAACGTGAGCCTCATAATTTTTTCATTTCCAGTCCTCCCCCTGTTTTTTTCTTTTCAAAAAGTACTCTATAATTATTTAACTAAAAAAGCTTTTTTTTTTTTCATTTAAGTCACATGAATTCATTAATTCAGGCATTATACTGGGCCTGCATGCTGAGTTGTATAGAGATCCTGCAGCTGATGAGACTACTGACACATGTTACGTAACCGTCTTGACGATAAATTCCGGAATGGTTAAACTTGACATGGTAGTTGATTACCAGCTTTATAAGACATGGTCTACAACCATTTATCACATGCTTATGATTTCCACTTCTCTTACCAAATATGATCTTCAGTTCTACAAAAACTGAAGTTACTGTGCTTATTGGTTATGTGCTGCATCTGTAATATCATTGTATATTGATGTACTTTGGAATAACTCTTGTTAGACAATCATAAGGAATTTGTTGTTAGATTATCGGACACTTATTCAAGTTGATGGTTACAAGAATTGTCAAATCTTGTTTGTAATCGTCTCGGCCCTTTAGATCAATTCTTCTAATTAACTACAAATATATGTTTATATTTTATGTTAGTGCTGCTGTGGTTGCACTGTGAATCATAGTTCACTTTTCAACTGAAATTTATGACCATCCGATTTTAGGTGTTGTGAGAAAATATAGTTTCAGAATTTTATTTAGGTAAATTAAGACAGTAAGGATGAAATAAAAATTAGTGAACTTATTAAGAAAATATATTGAAGTTTGGTTATGTACTTTAATCAAGAAAATAGTTAATTAATGCTCAGACACTAAATTATAAAAGTTTATGTAACAGCTCGTTTTTAATAAAATCAGAATAGTAGTTTCGGGACCACAAATTCGACGTGAAAATATTTATTTTATTATATTAATATCTACGATACGTTAGCAGTGTTGTATAAAAAATTCGTTAAGAAATTTTAATGTTTGCATGCTTAATTAATTAAAAAGGGCTAAATCGTAAAATGTGCAAAACTAGAGTTCTAATAGTTAAAGCTATCTATTAGCTATGAAATTAAATTGTTAAGGGATTTATGTTGTAATTAGACCATTGTAATTATGAGTAGACATTTATGGACATGAATTAGGTGATTTTAATGTTAAAATACAAGGTTATTTATGTAAATTAATAAATATATCATAATTAAACTAAGTAAAAAATTGTATCATCTTCAACCTTTGTTTATTCCACCAAAAATAAGAAGGAAAATCCTCCATTTTTGCATCTTGAGCATTCTGCATCTCTCTCTTGCATGTAAGTATAATTCTGTCCCCTTTTTAATGACTTTTACGTTTTCGGGATTGTTGTAGTTTAATTAGCTAGCGCAGGGACTAATTTGCAAAAATTTTAAAAGGTTAGGGTTTTACCCTTGAATGTGTTTGTGTGATTTTTAAAGTTTGATGGTAGAAAATGAATCTTTGTTGTTAAATAAACAACTTTTGTAAAGTAATTTTTTATGAAATTATCATTTAGGGACTATTATGTAAAAGTGGTAAAATGATATGATAAAATTGTGAATTAATTTTTTTGGGTTGATATGAGTCCCTAGGTAAATTGGCTGGCATGGTAGGTGGATAAAATTGCATGAATTTCAATTTAAGAGCTTAAGGACTAATTTGTAAAGAAATTAAAATAATAGGGGCAAAAGTGTAATTTTGAAAAAATATGAATTTTGAACTGAATTGAATAGAATAAATATTAGATGAATTAAATTTGCTTATTTAGATCAAGTTAAGTCTCATACGGATCTAGATCGAGGGAAAGATACAGTCTCGGACTAGTTGATTCTATTTCGTTGTCTTTGTATTCGAGATAAGTTCGTATGTTTAAATAGTGTTTTAATGTTATTTGATTTAAGTGCTATTATGCTATTCATCATATCATGTCACGACAGAAATCCAACAACATTATGATGACTATCGAGCCCCATTTGAACCTTAGGAATATATAGGATACAAATGACATGCCATTAGGTTCACCATGTTTCACGTGATGGTCTTGAATGTCCTACCAATGGCTGAGTTCTGGCATTTGTTGAGGATACTCGCCAGCTTGTGTGAGCAGCATTGTGTAGCTACATTCCGACCGTCAGCTTGTGTGAGCAGACCCATCTATGGCTTGAGTGAGCATCTATGTAAAGGAAAATGAAAAGGAATGGTTTCGACCTTGTGTTTAGCACACTTTGTGTGAGCTTCCCGTGTATCTGATATTATTTCAAGTGGTTCAACGGGCATGAAAAGGGAAGGAACGGTAAGTATTCCTATAATACCCCCTACCCGTACTCATTGCCAGAATAGGGTACGAGGCACTACCGGATTTTACGATTTTTTTTTAATAATAATTTTTTTTACTCAATATATCCCCTTTTATAAATATCTAATCTTCCCTGCAAATTTTAAACCGAGACCAATCCACATCAACCAAACCAATTCAACATATTTTCAAGATAAATTCATGCATATTTATAAGATAACGTCATCACATACCCAAAACCAGGTTTGTTAACCATACCAATGGCTAACTTTACATTTATTTCACAGAATCATTTACTTTATTAGCTTATACATGCCATTGATTTCCAAAATAAAGTTTCTTTATATACCGAAATCCTGAGGTTGATAGTGTGATGTGTCTCCGACCAAATCCGACATCCGAGCTCTTAATACTACAAAACAGGGGAAAATGAAACAGGGTAAGTACTTTGTGCTTAGTAAGCCCATGTAACAAGAATTATACTTACCTAATATTTTCAATACAATGTAATAAATATTCATATATCCATTCAATGCATTATTACCCTACATGCACAAACTCAACATTCAAGTTAGTACAATAATTTCCATGTGTCAATAATATATATACCATGATTTCCATTCCCTTATATTTTCTTTTTCATATTTATCCCGTTGAATTTCTTGAAATTTTCGATGGATTTTCAGAGGTACACTTTTAGTGTACATTTCCGATCCATCAATTCATATTTATGTGCGCACATTTCCATTTCAGAGAGCACACTCCAGCGAACCTCATCCTTACAGCAGGATTACCAGTCCAGGCTAAATCCCCTGTAATATAAACTCGTAGAGTATTGTCGGGATTACCAGTCCAGGCTAAATCCCCTGCAACGACAATTACTCTAATGAGCTCGGATCTGAATTACCACCGAGCTAAATTGGACCTAATTCGGATTACCCGTCCGGGCTAAATCCATTTTCCACATATTCTTCGGGAGGGCTATATCAGGATAGGATCACCCATCCGGGCTAGATCCTTTTTATCGTCAATTCCTTTTCAGAGATCCATCGAAATTTCCTTTCATTCAATCGGGATTTCTCCCCTTTTATTCAAATATATCAATGTTTCATAAATTTCCATATAATGAACATTCAAATCATGTTCATATCAAAAACATGCATTTCAAGCATTTAAGAATATAATTCAAGTTACATGAACTTACCTTGATACTTGTTCGTGTACAAAAATCTACAAATCCTGAACTTTTTTCTTTCCTCGATCTAGCTTTGAATTTGAATCTCCTGGATCTAAATAAATAAATTTAATTATCAATTTAATACATTTCATGTTCATATGCAACAATTTCTATAATTTCATTATTATTATTTATAGTTTATTCAAAATTGTCTATTTGAGTCATAATCATTAAATTATTTATAAATTGAGCTACAGAAATCCAAATTAAGATCCATTAATTTTACCTGAAACTAAACTCATATATCTTCTTACCATAAAATTTTCAGAATTTTTGGTTTAGCCAATAAGTACAGTTTATTCTTTAAAGTCACCCCTGTTCTGCTGTCTGACAGTTCTGACCCTTCTTCACTAAAAATTAATTATCTATTCATACAGAATTCAGTTGATGTTTTCGTTTGTTTCTTTGAAAATAGACTCATTTAGAATTCTAAAAATATAAATTTAAGCCCATAATTATTTTTATTAATTTTTTTATGATTTTTCAAAGTCAGAACAGAGGAACCTGAATCCATTCTGATATTGTCTCACAAAATTCATTATATCTCATGATTTACAAATACATTGCTTACACTGTTTCTTCTATGAGAAACTAGACTCAATAAGCTTTAATTTAATATTTTTTTCATCTTCTAATTCGATTTTTACAATTTATAGTGATTTTTCAAAACTAGTCTACTGCTGCTGTCCAAAACTGTTTTAGTACAAGCTATTTATTACCATTTTCCCCTAAGCTTTTAATAAATAATAATTTCATCCCTACTCAATTAACCTCTCAATTGAGCTGATTTTTCTCAATTAACACTTTATTATATCACTTTAAACTACTTTATAACCTTTAGGAATCAGAATTTCAGCAATAAACTTTAATTCCAAACATTTTCACAATTAGGTGCTAAAAATCAATTTCTATTGAAATTACCTAGTAAAATCATCTCATAAACAAATTAAAGCTTCAATTTCATTCTATGTCATCATAAGCTTACAGACTCAACCATGGTGACTTTCAATTTCATCCATGAAATCAAAAACTAATGAATTTAATAGTAGGACCTAGTTGTAAAAGTTTTAGAAACACAAAAATTACAAGAAATAGACAAGGAGTAACTCACTTGGTGCCAAAATTATGAAATACTAGCTTAGAAAACCCTCCTATGGCATTTTTAGCTGCTGGAATTGAAGAGAAATGAAGAGAAATCTAGATATTTCCTATTTAGTCCTAGCTTTATTTAGTTAATTTTGCAATATTCTAATTTTGCCCTTCATTTATCAATTTTCCTGCTGATTTCATGCCCTTGCCGTCCAGCCCAAATAAATTTTGGGTCTAATTGCCTTTTAAATCCTCTCTCATTAGACACTTAAGCTATTTAATCATCCCATCCTCTTTTACACCTTTTACAATTTAGTCCCTTTCATTTAATTAACTACCCAAACATTAAAATTTTCTAACGAAATTTTAATACCACATTACTAACATTTTATAAATATTTATAAAATTATTTTCGATTTGGTTTTATGAGATCGAGGTCTCGATACTTTTTTTTTACCCAATTTCTTCAATAATTTCTTTTTCTAACTAACCACTAAATCGGTAAAAAAATTTTATCGATATTTTCATACGATTTTCCTATTATATAAATATTCATGCAAAAATATTAAAATAAATTTCTCTTTAAATCGGATTTTTGGTTACGAAACCACTGTTCCGATAACCTTGAATTTAAGCCATTACAATTCCAATGGCTAACTTAAGAATTTATGGAAATGTATGAATTATTGATGATCAAAGTATGTATAACCATGTTTATAAAAAGTATGAATTCAAGTAAGCTATGTTCATGAAACTTATCTTACCATGAGATGATTTTGCTAAGTTATGTGTTTATTTACTAACTTGTGTTTTTGGTGATGCTTAGGCTTGTGCCAAACTTATGTTGGATTGATTCATGTCTATTTTTAATATTATGCATTGAAATGGTAAGCTATGTCATGATTTATGAACTTATTAAGCATTATATGCTTACGATGTTGTTCTTTTCTATGTTTTTTAGATTATAAGAAGCTCGATCAGTTTGGAAGCTCGTCGGAGATCTATCACACTATCCAGAGATTATATCAATAGATTTTGCTTTTTTGGTCATGGTTATAATGACATGAATAGGTGAATTGTGTTTGATGAACTAGTTGTTATGTTTGGCTTGTAAATATGGTAATTTAGTTGGTGTGTTTTTGGCAATTTGATGCTATAATGGTTGATGTTTATATGGTAAAATTGATTCATGGTTTTATGACAAAAGTGGTATGCGTTGGCATATTTGCACTATGGTCAATTGTGGTAAGTTTTGGTATAGAAATAGGTTAGATATGAACGCTAGATGAATGGTCAATTATGCATATGTTTGGATAGATTTGATAAATTGTGATTGAGGTGCCTTAATGACATATTGGTTGTATGGATTTATGGTCTATTAAAATGGTATTATTGTGCATGTTTTGGCACGGTTTGCTACCTTGTTCATAGGTGCATTTGGCTTGTAGGTACTTGTTGGAAATGGCTGAAAGGAATGGCTTGATTTTGGATTATTTCTTGTCTGCATAGACTAAGACACGGGCGTGTGTCTCAGTCGTGTGTGACACACGGCCATGCGACATGGCCGTGTGTCCCCTATAGGTTTCAAAGGGTTTTAAGTCAAGCAGTTACACGGCCTGGCACACAGGTGTGTTGTAACAGCCCGATTTTGGGCCTAGTCAGAAAAGTGGTTTCGGAACCACTATTTTGAAGCTATAGAAATTATTTTTAATATTATTTTATGAGTTATAGCATGATTATATAAGAACATGAAAGTTTTGGTGAATTAATTTTAGCGTTTGAGAGCTTAATTACGAAAAAGGGCTAAATCGCGTACAGAGTAAAAGTTGTATTTTAATGCCTAAATGTGTTAAATGGCTTGATAACTAAAATTGAAGGCCTTTAAATGGAAATTATACCATTTTTATTTGTGGTGGCCAGCCATAGGGGTCATAAAGGTTGAATAGTCAAAGCTGGTGTGTGCATTAAGTGACTTTTGACCAAATAAGTAATAAAATAAAAATAGGATGATATAATCCCTTTTCATCTTCTTCTTGACTAATTTTTCCAGCAAAAGAAAGGGGTTTTGAAGCTTTGAAATATCAGCCACTTACATTCCTTGCAAGTAAGTGACTTTAATGTCTTTTCTTGATGATTTTTGTGTTTTTGGAACCCTTAAAGCATGATCTTTCAAAAGAGGGGACTATTTTGCAAAATGATTAAGAGTCTAGGATTTTGCCATGAAAGCATATGTGTTGTTTGCTGAGTTTTTATGGAAGAATATGAGTCTTGGTAGTGTTGTAAACAACCTTTATGAAAGAAGTTTGCATAAAAACACCTAAAATGGGGTATTTTGCAAAGTTGTAAATGTGTGAAATAGTTGAAATTATGAGTTGCTATAGTTATGAAAATGGTTCATATAGGATTAAGGAGTAAATAAATTGAATAAAAATCATTTTACGAGCTTAGGGGCAATTTGGTAATTATGGCAAAGTATAGGGGCAAAATTGTAAATTTTGCCAAAATATGTCATTGGGCTAATTTGATTAGTATATTGTTTTAATAAGTTAAATGTGATGTTATAGATGATGAAAAATGAGATTCAGGTTTAGAACGAGGAAAAACGAGAAATTGATGTTTAGGCCTCTTTTACCAATTTAGTGTCGAGGTAAGTTTGTATGGTAATAATAATGCAATATCATGCTTGAATTAAAATTCTCTATTGTTATGGCATTAAGTGTATGATTGAATATTTTGGAAGTTTGATGGAATATGATGTTTCTTTGAAACGAGTAAGTTTGTATGAAAGTAATTTATCAACTTCATTATCATGTGCTTAATACTTGATATAGTACAAATGTGGATATATGCCTTTATTGGGATTTACTTGTGATGATTCAATGAAAATGTGATGATAGCTTTGTATCTCGGAAATCCTAGGTGACTCTGAGGAATGCTTAAGATTTCGGGTATCATGACACCATATTAAATGTGTGCCAGTGTAAGACCATGTCTAGGACATGGCATCGGTGATGATATGTGTGCTAGTATAAGACCATGTCTGGGACATGGCATCGGCACTGACACGAGACCTTGTATAAGACCATATTCAGGATACGGCAACTCTACGTGGATCCATGTAAGACCATGTATGGGACATGGCTTTGGTATTCTATTTGGTGTATGATAATTCCAAACATCCTTTAGCATCCCGAGTGTTCAACTGGTAATGAAATGGATGATGTGATGGAAGCCCTAAGGAGGGCATGTTAAAGAAGGTTTGATTATATACTTTATTACGAGTTGGTACAGGTATGTACACTAAACTTATGAGTAATACCATGATATATTATGGTTCATGATAAAGAGGTATATGGATGACAAGTAAGTCAAGGGTTTTGAATGATGAATAAGATTATGTTTATGTTTATTATGTCATCATATGATAGTTATCATGATATTGCACTAAAACAGTTTTGGACTACAACAGTAGTCCAACTTTGAAAATCCACCAAAAATCGTGGAAATTGAATTAGAAATTGAATGAAGTATGAAATTAAATCTTATTGAAGCTAGTTTCACATAGAAGAAACATTGTAAGAAAAAGAGTTTCATATTATAAAATATTTAAATTGTTGTGAGACAAAGTCAGAATGACTTTGAAATCCCCTACTTCGATTTGAAAAAATCATTATAAATTGTAAAAAAATATTTATGAGTTATAATTTATATTTTTAGAATCCTTAATAAGTCTATTTTCAAAAGAAATAAACGGGAACATTATTCGAGTCCTGTGCTATGAGATTATTAAACTTTAGTGTAGAAGGGTTGGAACTGTCAGACAGTGAATCAGGGATAGCTTTGAGGAATAAAATGTATTATTTGGATAAACCAAAAATTCTGGAAATTGTATGGTAGAAAGGTACGTGAGTCTAGTTTCCAGGAAAGTTAATAGAACTTAATTTGGAGTTTCGTAGCTCCAGATATAAATATTTTATTGACTGTTGTACAAGAAGACAACTTATCATGAACTTGAGAATATGTTGGACATTGATAAAAACATGTTAATGGGTTGCTTATTGTTTTCATATGAACTTACTAAGCGTAAAGCTTACCCCCCTTCCTTTCCCATGTTCTCTAGTGTTGTCAGGTTAGCTCGGGTTAGAGTTCGTCGGAGATATTATCACGCTGTCAAGCTATCGCCATTGGTGTAAGTGATTTCAAGTACTTTGAGTCTATGACATGTATAGGAGTTTAAATATTTGAGTGTGTGACATTTATTTTAGCCAAATGTATTGGCTTACATTAGCTATTGAGGTTGTAAACCTATTTATATATGCATGCATGTGCTATGGTCTTATGTGATGAGTTTATAATGATTATGGCATGAATGTGGTAAACATGTGAGTAAAATCTATGATATCTATTGCATGAGAAATTGACATGATCATAACATGTTTATGGACATTTAAGTGCCCATGTATGCCTTGTTGTATGCTATTGTATAAGTATGTGTGCTTATGTTGTGAGGGTGACAAAATGGCTTGGAAAATAGCCTTGTATTTGTCCACATGGGTAGACGCACAGGCATGTGTCTAGGCCGTGTGTGATACACAGTCAGCCCACATGGGCGTGTGACCTAGCCGTGTGTCCCCTCCACCTTGGAAATTAAAGTCAGTATGTATGGTAGTAAACACACAGAAAGAGACACGGCCATGTGTCTCAACTGTGTGGTGGACACGGCCTAGCACACAGGCGTGTGCCTTGGCCGTGTGCCTTCTTTTGTTCATGACCAAATGGACAGAGAGTTACACGGGTAGGGACACGGGCATGTCCCAATGAACACTTGGCCATGTGGTGAACACGGGCAACCAACACGGCCATGTCAAAATTATCACACGGGCATGTGCCCTATACCCACACGGGCGTGTAGAGCCTTAAAGCATGAATTTTCTAAGTTTTTCTTAAGTTCTCGGTTTGGTTCCGAACCACCCCGAATGTATGTTTTAGGCCTCGTAAGCCTGTTTCAGGGGCAGTATGCATGTGAAATGAAAAGTTTTAAATTCGAACATAATTTTATGGCCAGTTTAGTATGAAAGTGTTGGCTTAAATCCGGTAACACCTCAAGCCCTATCCCAACGTCGAATACGAGCGAAGGGTGTTACACGTGTGGCTTGGTCGTCTGACCTAAGTCAGAGAGTTAGACGGGTACGGACACGAGCTGGGGCACGACCGTGTCTCCCTATTTTGAATGTTACATGGCCTGAGACATGGGCGTGTGTCTCAGCCGTGTGAGTCACTTAGCCTGGCCAAATGGCCGTGTGACCCCTGCAGTTTGAATTTTTCTCACTTTTTCCTCAATGTTTCAAATGTTTTCGATTTATTCCCAAACTTTCTAAAGCGTTTCTAAGGCTTCAAGGGCTCGAATTAGGGACGATATTCATGTATATGAATGGGTTGTGATATATTTATGCTGATGTTTGGAAATGTATGTTTTTGTGTTGCGATTTTACAGCATTGCTCCATAGCCCTATTCCGGTGACAGATACGGGTTAGGAGTGTTCCATTTTATACAAGCTCCATTTGATATGTGTTCTTATGCGAGCTCCTTATATGAGCCTTATGTTTGATATATTGGTATACCAAAAGATTGTGTACTCACCTATAAGTTCTGTGATTTGACGTTGGGGACCTAGGATATGTGGACAGATAAGGGTTATGAGAAATTTATTTTCTAAGTATAAATTCTTTTTTTGTGGAAATAACAATTCTACTGGTTTTATAAAGATAGAATTATTTTCCTATCAAAAGTTGGGAACGTCTAGGATTAGTCTTGCACAAAGCATAGGTACTTTTCGAGAAAAATTTTATTGTTATAAATATCACAAATTGGCTTGATTTTTAAAATTTTAAATTTTCACTGTGAAGAAAACTATTTATAAACTGGACTTTTCCAACAATTCATATTAGAGTCAAGTTGTAAATGTTTATAGTATAAGCTGATACCGAATTTTCTCTCTTCTTCATGTTGTTAATTTTTTATAAGATATGAAATTCTTATAATTAATAGCATGTTTTGGGTTATGTATGTGCATGAATGTATTTTATTATTTTATTATTTTTCAGTGAATCATGGAGAATCAAGATGCATCCAGGACTGATCAGGATGACCCAAACCCAACCCAGCCGATTGGGAAAGGACCGATGAGGGACTAATAAAAGGTGGTCCGATGGCTATGGTCATCAACGGTCTAGTGGTAGTGGCTAGCGGTGGTAGCCGACTATGGCCTATAGTAGTGGTGATTGGCAACAGTCTGGAGCTGGTCGACAATAGTGGTTGACGATGGCCTAGCAGTGGCTTAACGGCAGAGATAGTGACGTCAACTATGGCAGTAGTGACAGTCTGCAGGGAAATCATAGTTCGACAATGGATCCTTTTAGTGTTTTCCAAGTCATCAGTGGCTTTGGGAAATCCCAAAACTATGATATTAAACTTTCATCTAGAAGACCCAAAGTATGCTTTGGGGTAATAATTGTATTTTTTTTTTTAGTTTTTCTAGGATGGAATAATGGATACTTTGGCTAGTTAGAGTCATTTAAATTTATGTTTTTTTTTTGTGATAGCATGGTGATATTTAAATTGATTGCAAAGTACGTTCATGCATATGTATGATAAGCATGTCATATAGTTGAGGAAAATAATGCCACATGTACTTGTCATTATATTTTAATCATTCATGATTGAAACCAGATAGAAACATGTTGCACGTTTTTTAAAAGATTAAGTGAGAAAATGTCCCTAAACAGAAGCTACGGCCTCAATCAATGGTCTCTTGTGATGACTTGACAATTTGTTGGCCCCAAGGAAAGTATTGTCATGTGGATTTCACTAAAGAGATTTCCTTGAAAGATATAACTTTCTTATGATATCATATGATAGTTTGTTGGCCTTGAGGTAGGTATTATCATGTGGAATTCACTGAAGAAGTTTTCTTCTATAAAGGACAACTAATCATACATGTTACTCGTTGAGATTATGCTAAGATGAATCATTCATGGTACATGGAATGATAGATGTTGAGTTGATGGTTATACATTTAAGATTATTCTAGTTAAGTAACTTCCCAAGAAGCTACGCTTAAGCTAAAATGATGGTCAAATCTCAAGCAATTATTACTACATGTGAATACCTAAGGAATTAGGTTCACGTACTAATTGGATAAAAATTCATGTTCTTACTAGTTTATTAATATTCTTGTAAAGTGACTTAATTCAATGGGTGTAGGAATTATCGTTGCAACGACTTACAAATGTTTTCAAGGTTTAGTGTGAGACGCATGCATAATCTTAAGACATATCATTTGTTATAAAAAGGTTTTTAATATTTTCTCAATACATAGATATTAACAAATAAACATTTTATTTTTAGTTCGAAAAATGGCACCTAGTCCTTTTCTAAACATACTTAGAACAAACTGAACGAGAATAAGTATAAGGAATGGAAAAGGAATCTCATGATTATCCAAAGCTGTAAGAAACTCAAAATGGTTCTTGATAATAGATGCCTGCTGACCATTCATGCTGAGGCTAGAAAATGCTAGGCGTAGTCAAATGAGATAGGTCGTTGCTATAAATTAGCAAGCATGACTAGCACTGTAACATCCTAGAATAGGGCCTAGTCAGAACAGTGGTTTTGAGACCACAAATCCAATGTTGAAATATTTATTTTATGATTATTATGAGGTCTAGAATATGAGAATATGCATGTGTTAAAGTTTCATGAAGAAATTTTATGAGTAAGGTGTCCAATTGGAAAATAAGGACCAAATTGAATAAATTGCAAAACTTGGATTCTAGAATCAATTTGTATGAAATTGTTTTAGATTATTAATTAAAAGGTCTTAAAGAGCAATTTGCCCAATTTCTAAGTTTTTGGACAAAAATGGGCATGTATGGATGAAATTTGAAAGAAAGGGCTTGAGGGCATTTTGGTCATTTGGCAAAATAGTGAAATAAAATGGGAAAAATAAGCCAAAAATTAGCCATTCTTCTCCTTCATCCAGCTGAAATTCTCAAGCTCTCTATAGCTAGGGCTTTCAACATTTTCAAGCTCAATAGTAAGTGCTCCCAGGCCCCGTTTTTATTGTTCTTTGTATTTTTGAAAATCCCGGTAACTTACTCTCTCTATTTCTACCCATATTTCATGCTAGGGTTCATGTTTAGAAATTTACCCATGCATGAGTTACTTTTATTTTGATGGTTTATGGAGGAATATGAAAGTTTAAAATATGGTAAACAACTTTTACCAAGTGATTTTTCATGGAAATGGCTTTAGGGACCATTTTGTAAAAGTTATAAAAATAGGTAGAAAGATGAGAAATAATGGAAAAATGTGGGCTACCATAAGAGGAAAGAACATTCAGCTAGGCTTGGGTAAGGTAGAAATTGCATGTATTTCATTATACGAGCCTAGAGACTAAATCATAAAAATGTGAAAGGTTAGGGGCTAAGCGGTCATTTGGACCGGGATGAAAATTTAGACTCAAAAAGCATAATGTGAGGTGTCACTGATTCATTTTTCATTGCTATAGACCCCGAGGAACAAATTTCAGAGGTCAATCGAGGAAAATGAAAGGTTTTGAAATAATCGAAACACGATACCAGAACGAGTACCAGGCAAGTTCAGATAACTTAAAGTAAAGTCTTAATATGCCTAATTGCATGATTTATGAATGTACGATAATTGTAGTTGATGATAGCATGAAAATCCATGAAATGCATCCTTAATAATGACATGTTGATAAATGTTCCGGTTGAGGTTAAAAAGAGAAATTTGATGGATAAACCATGATTAACATGCGACTTGAGATCTTTCATGTATTGCAGAAAGGATTTAGCCCGGACGGGTAATTCGTTGATCTCAAATATAGAAAGCATCTAGCCTGGACGGGTGTTCCTTGAGTGATCGTGTAACAGTCCGATTTTAACCCTAGTTGGAACAGTGGTTTTGGGACCACATATTTGACTTAGAAAAATATTTAAATATTATTTTCCGTGCTTATGATGTGTGAATTAGCATGTGTGAAATTCTCGTGTAAAAATCTCACTATTTGTGTACTTAATTTGCAAAAAAGACCTAAACGCGTAAAATGTAAAAGCTGTGTGCTAGATGTTAAAAGTGCCTATTTGACTTGGCTTTATAACTGAAAGGTCCTTATGTGGTTATTATGCCATTCACATGTGTAATGGACATTTGTAGCCTTAATATATGTGAATTTATAATGGTTTAATAAAAGGGCAAAATTGTCATTTAGATTATATGTTAATTTAAATAAAACAAAGCATGAAAATGGCCATTATCATCCTTGTTCTTTCAGAAAAGACAAAGAAAATAAAAGATAAAGAAGCTTTAAGGGTTCGGCTAGGTTAAAGCTCAATGAGGTATGATTTTTGATCGATTTTTGATAATTTCTACGTTTTTGTGATCCTTGCTTTGTGTTTTATCAAGTCCATGCCTCAATTTCTAATTTTGGTGATGAATTTTAAATATGACATGGATGAATTCATGAGTTTTGTGTTGTTAACTGGAGAAATATGAAAGCTTGATGTTGGGGTTACATGTTTTGTCTTTAGATTTTTGATGAATTTGAGCAAATTGGGCTAAATTGTAAAAATGTTATTTTGAGGGACTAAAATGTGAAATAAATGAAATGTTTGGACTAGTATGAGTACTAGGAGAATTCAACTAAGCTTGTGTATATGCAAATTATGTGTATTTTGTGATTTTGTGAAATAGGGACTAAAGTGTCAAAATGTGAAAATATGAGGGCTAGTTAGCAAAATGCCCTAAATATGTGTTTATGGATTGAAATTGAATTAATTGGTGAATAAAAAGGGTTAATTTTGAATACATATAGATCAAGAAAGGAGGAATTTGGATTTAGATCGAGGGAAGTCGAAGAATTTCGAGTAAACAATTCAAATCGACAATTCCGAGTACGAGGTAAGTTCGTACGTGATAAATGATGTTAAAGTTATGTATTAATACGAAACAATGCATAAATTATATAGATATTTGATCACAGATTGGGTACAATGATATTTGACTATGATTAGTACTAAGTGTGCGGTTTAATTTAGCTTTGGCTACAAATGGCACTAAGTGTGCGAGTTGGAATAGCTTCGACTATATAAGGCACTAAGTGTGCGACACCGGCTTAGCTTCGGTTGATTGAAATGGCACTAAGTGTGTGGAATCATTTTAGTTCCAGCTAAACCTTACGACACTAACTGTGCGGATGTTTAAAGTATGAATGATCGACTGAAAGTCTTCTAATATTCAATGAAAGGTGAGTATGCAAGTGAAGAAGTACGGACAGCTTCAGGTATGTATGATACCTATGTGGTAGATGAGATTATATGTATTCAAATCATGGAATTAATATGGTGATACGGATTGAAAATATGTAAATACTTATGTGTTGATGTTTTATGTTTTATATATTGTTAATGATTATAGTACGAGCTTACTAAGCTTTTGGAAAGCTTACTTTGTGTGGGTTTGCCTTGTTTTATAGAAATTGAAGCTACTGCAAGCTCGGAGACCGTCAAAGATCGTCACCACACTATCAAACCTTAATTTGGTACTTTTGAAAGTGTAAATATTTTTCAGTATGGCATGTATAGGCTAGAATGTATATATATTTAAGCTTTGTTATGTAGATATATGTTGTGCCATGTGAGTTGGCTAGCAAATGGTATATTTGTACTTAGTTTTGGTAAATGGTTTGTGATGCCAAATTGTGTATGCTTGTAATGGTTATATGGCCCTGTATGTGGTGGTTATTTTTAAATATGCCAAGTTGAAGAAATGGTAAGTTTAAGCATGAGATAGAAGGTGCTATAAGTGAGCTATGAAATGAGCATTTTGGCATGTTGTTGTACTAAGATTTTTAATGTGTTTTGGTATGGATTTGAATAGGTCATTGAATAATGATGATTTAGTTATAATGAAGTATATTTTGAGCATGGAATTGGCTGAAAGTTTTGGTATTTATGTTGTTTAATATTGCTTGTAGGAATGACCCATAAAGGGGTGACAAGTTGGCTTAAACCAAGCCTGCATTGTGCCACACGGCCAGGGACCACGGGCGTGCCTTGTGGCCGTGTATGCAAAGCATTAACCTCTTAAGATCACACGGTTAAGATACATGGGCATGTCATATGGTCATTGGCTCAAGTCAGTAGCTAGCTAAGTGTCACACGGCCATAGCATACGGGCGTGTCTATTGGCCGTGGGTGAAAGTTAGTATGTATGTCTTGTCTGGCACGGTTGGATCACATGGGCGTGTCTGGTACCGATGTGAGGCACACGGCCTGGTCACACAGACATGTGACCTCAATAGAATTGAAAGCTTTTCTGAGTTCTCAAATTATGAATGTGTTCGATTTAGTTCTGATTGCCTTTAAAAGTATGTTTTGGGTCTTGTAGACCATCATAAGGGGATGATTTATTGATGATTAATTATGTACTAATGTTATGTGATATCTGTGATTCTGAATCGGACTAAAATGTTTTATCTGTCTTGTAATGCCCCTTATCCATTCCAGCAATAGTTACGGGATAGGGGTGTTACATTTTATTGGTATCAGAGTTATGGTTTAGTCGATTCTAGGACTACCATAGCGTATGTGAGTCTAGCTATACATGCCATAAATATGAACTACGATAGTGTGATGAATCCTGACATTGGAATGTGTTTTTATATAGCAATGGATCCCGATAGAACTGTAACAGATGATATTGAAAGCAATGCACCTGCTCCAGTGCAAGGGATGGTGCAAGCTGATTCTCGACTGGCTACGAGCAGCCGTAATGGTGAGGCTAAATAAGCCTTTTATCAAATGATGAATGATTGGTTCACCCAATACATTAGAACCAATCTGGCTGTACAACAACCTCCACCCCCAGTTAATTCTCCTCAAACTCCTGTTATGCCACCAGTAAACCCGATACAGTTGAGTAAACCACCTGTTGATAAGATTAGAAAACATGGGGCTAAAGAGTTCCAAGCTACAACAATGGATGATGCTGAAAAAGCTGAGTTCTAGTTAGAGAACACAAAAGAGTTTTTGATGAGTTGTCTTTGAGTCCTGAGGAATGCATAAAATGTAATGTTTCTCTTTTGAGAGATACGGCGTATCATTGGTGGAAGACTTTGACATCCGTTGGTCTGAGTGAACGAGTTACCTGGGATTCCAAGCTGAATTTCGGAAGAAATATATCAGTCAGAGATTCATCAATTAGAAACGCAGAGTTTCTTGAGTTTAAACAAGGTCAAATGTCTGTCACGGAATACGAGCGGGAATTTGTAAAACTGATTCAATATGCTCGTGAATGCGTATCTACGGAAGAAATAATGTTTAAAAGATTTGAAGACAGCTTGAATGAAGAAACTCGTTTCTTAGTTGGGATCCTGGAAATCAAAGAATTCATAGTGCTTGTTGAACGAGCAGGTAAAGCTGAAGATCTTGGGAAAGAGAAAAGAAAGGATAATTTTGAAGCTAGAGAGGTACGAAAGAGATCTTCGAGTAAATCGTTTCAATCTGGATCCAAGAAGTTTAGATATGATAGCAGTCGATTAAAGACTAGTATGGGACCTTCGACTAGAGATCGTGTTAGGTCGCAATCGAATTTCAAATCTTCAACTACATTTGTTACCAGTGTTGATAATGTAAAGAATAAAAAGCCTGAGTGTGATCAATGTGAAAGATGAAATTTTTGTGAATGCTGGGGAAAAAGTATTAATCGAGCTTGTTATAGTTGTGGTTCAAGAAATCATTTTATAAAAGATTGCCCAGATTTAGCTGAAAAAGATAATGTTCAAAATCCAAGGTAGAGTGGTAATGTTTCTCAAGGTAGATTTTCCAGAAATTTGGGAAATGTGAGCTTTAGTCAAAGAGGAACGAAAGACACAGTGGTGAGATCTGAGGCTCGTGCACCTGTTAGAGCCTATGCTATCAGAGCTCGTGAGGAAGCTTTGTTGCCAGATGTGATTACGAGTACATTTACTCTCTATGATACTTCTGTGATTGCTTTGATAGATCCAGGATCGACATATTAATATCTATGCATGAACTTAGTGAACAGTAAGACTTTTCCTATAGAGTCTACTGAATATGTAATTAGAGTTTCAAACCCCCTAGGCAGATGTGTTCTTGTTGATAAAGTCTGCAAGAATTGTCCGTTAATGTTTCAAGATAATTGTTTTCCGGCTGATCTGATGTTATTACCTTTTGATGAGTTTGATATAATTCTGGGTATGGATTGGTTAACTTTGCATGATGTTGTGGTGAATTGCAAACGTAAAACTATTGATTTGAGATGCAAGAATGATGAAATAGTTAGAATTGAATCTAGTGATTTGAATGGATTATCTACTATGATATCTTCGATGAAAGCTTTAAGTATTGTGAGAAAGGGTTGTGAAGCTTATTTTGCATATGTGATTGATTCGAGAGTATCAGAAAAGAAGGTTGAATCTGTGCCTATTGTTTGTGAGTTCCCTGATGTGTTTCCTGAAGAACTTTCGGGATTACCTCCGGTTAGAGAGGTAGAGTTTGGTATTGAATTGGTACCTGGTACTACTCCGATTTCAATTGCTCCATATAGAGTGGCCCCGACTAAACTGAAAGAATTAAAGTCTCAGTTGCAAGAGTTAACAGATTGAGGATTTGCAAGACCGAGTTTCTCACCTTGGGGTGCTCCGGTTCTATTTGTGAAAAAGAAAGACGGTATAATGAGAATGTATATTGACTATCGTCAGTTGAATAAAGTGACTATCAAGAATAAATACCCCTGCCCCGAATTGATGATTTGTTTGATCAGTTGAAAGGAGCTGCTGTGTTTTCGAAAATATATTTAAGATCAGGCTATTATCAGATATTCCAAAAATTGCTTTCAGAACAAGGTACATTCACTATGAATTTTTAGTTATGCCTTTCGGATTGACTAATGTGCCTGCTATTTTCATAGATTTGATGAATAGATTTTTCAGACCGTATTTAGATTAATTTTTTGTGGTATTCATAGATGACATATTGATTTATTCACGTGATGAATTTGAACATGCCAAGCATCTGAGGTTAGTATAAAAAATTTTAAGAGATAAACAGTTGTATGCAAAATTTAGTAAATGTGAGTTCTGATTACGAGAAGTTGGTTTCCTGGGTCATATTGTATCAGCCTCTGGTATTCGAGTTGATCTGAGTAAAATTTCTGCTATTTTGGATTGGAAACCTCCGAGGAATGTATCTGAAGTCCGTAGTTTCTTAGGACTTGCAGGTTATTATAGAAGATTCATGAAAGGCTTTTCGATGATTGCAACTCCATTAACAAAACTGCTTCAGAAAGATGTGAAGTTTAAGTGGTCTGAAAAGTGTCAAAATAGCTTTGATCAGTTGAAAGCTTTGTTGACTGAAACTCCAGTATTAGTACAACCTGAATTGGGTAAAGAATTTGTGATTTACAGTGATGCTTCATTAATTGGTTTGGGATGTGTTTTAATACAAGAAGGAAAACTCATTGCTTATGCTTCGAGACAGTTGAAGCCACACGAAAAGAACTATCCGACGCATGATCTTGAATTAGCTATGATTGTGTTTGGCTTAAAGATTTGGCGCCATTACTTGTTCGGTGAAAAGTGTCATGTATACTCTGATCATAAAAGTTTGAAATATCTTATGACTCGAAAAGATCTGAATATGCGACAAGAAAATGGTTAGAATTGCTAAAAGATTACGAACTTGTGATAGATTATCATCCAGGTAAAGCAAATGTTGTTGTTGATGCCCTGAGTCAAAAATCGTTGTTTGTTTTGTATGCGATGAATGCTCATTTGGTTCTGTCTGATGATGGTTCAGTTTTAGCTGAATTAAAAGCAAGACCCTTGTTCTTGCAGCAAATTATTGAAGCTCAGAAGATTGATAATGAGATTTTAGCTAAACGAGCTCAGTGTGATGTAGAGTCTGATTCAGAATTCAGAGTTGATAAAGACGGTTGCTTGAGATTTTGAGATCGAATTTGTATTTTGAGAAATCTAGAGTTAATTCAAATTATTCTGAGTGAAGCTCACATTAGTAGTTTATCTGTGCATCCAAGTAGTACGAAAATGTATAATGATTTGAAATAACATTATTGGTGGTCTGGAATGAAAAAAGATATCTCTGATTTTGTTTCTAAATGTTTGATATGTCAACTAGTCAAAGCTAAGCATCAAATGCCATCTGGATTGTTACAACCAATTATGATTCTAGAGTGGAAATGAGATCAAGTGACCATGGATTTTGTTTCGGGGTTGCCCCTATCTCTGAGAAAGAAAGACGTAATTTGAGTTGTAGTTGATCGTTTGACAAAATCAGCTCATTTTATTCTGATTCGATCCGATTACTCACTTGCTAAATTAGTTGAGTTATACATTTCTGATATTGTGAAATTGCATGGTGTGCCATTGTCGATTGTGTAAGATATAGACCTGAGATTTACATCATGATTTTGGAAGAAGTTGCAAGATGCATTAGGTACTAAATTGCACTTTAGTACTGCTTTTCATCTTCAAAAGGATGGCCAATCTGAGCAGATTATTCAGATACTCGAGGATATGTTGAGATGCTGCATTCTTGAGTTTGAAGGTACGTGGGAACAATATCTACCTTTGATTGAATTCGCGTATAATAACAGTTTTCAATCAAGCATTAAAATGGCACCATACAAGGCTTTATATGGTCGCAAATACCATACACCTTTGTATTGGACCGAGCTCAGTGAAAACAAGATTCACGGGGTTGACTTGATGAAAGAAACAGAACAGAAAGTAAAAGTAATCCGAGATAGTTTGAAAGCAACTTTTGATCGTTAGAAATCATATGCGGATTTGAAAAGAAAAGACATTGAATTTGAGATAGGCGACAAAGTATTTTTGAAAGTATCTTTGCGGAAGAAAGTGCTTCGGTTACGTAGAAAAGGCAAATTGAGTCCGAGGTTCATCGGGACGTATGAAATTATTGAACGTATTAGGCCGGTAGCATATAGATTATTGTTGCCACAAGAGTTAGAAAAGATTCATAATGTGTTTCATGTATCGGTGCTTCGACGGTACAGATTTGATCTTTTGCATGTGATTACTCCATCTGAGATTGAAATCCAGTCTGATATGACTTATGAAGAAAAGCCGATTTGTGTCTTAGCTAGTGAGGTTAAAAAGTTACGAAATAAAAAAAATTCCATTAGTTAAAGTGATGTGGCATCGACATGGTATTGAAGAGGCCACGTGGGAGCCTAAAGATTCAATGAGACAGCAATATCCAAATCTGTCTAATGGTAAGATTTTCGGGGACGAAAATCCCTAAGGGGAAGAATTGTAGCAATCCGATTTCAACCCCAGTCAGAATAGTGGTTTCAGGACCACATATCTGAGTTAGAAAAATATTTAAATATTATTTTCTGTGCTTATGATGTGTGAATTAGCATGTGTGAAAGTCTCGTGTAAAAATTTAACTGTTTGTGTACTTAATTTGCAAAAAGGACCTAAACGTGTAAAATGTAAAAGCTGTGTGCTAGATGTTAAAAGTGCCTATTTGACTTGGCTTTATAATTGAAAGGTCCTTATGTGGTTATTATGCCATTCACATGTGTAATGGACATTTGTAGCCTTAATATATGTGAATTTATAATGGTTTAATAAAAAGAGAAAATTGTCATTTAGATTATATGTTAATTTAAATAAAACAACGCATGAAAATGGCCATTATCATCCTTGTTCTTGCCGAAAATACAAAAAAAAAAAAGATAAAGAAGCTTTAAGGGTTCGGCTAGGTTAAAGCTCAATTGAGGTATGATTTTTGATCGGTTTTTGATAATTTCTACGTTTTTGTGATCATTGCTTTGTGTTTTATCAAGCCCATGCCTCAATTTATAATTTTGGTGATGAATTTGAAATATGCCATGGATGAATTCATGAGTTTTGTGTTGTTAAATGGTGAAATATGAAAGCTTGATGTTGGGTTTACATGTTTTGTCTTTGGTTTTTTGATGAATTTGAGCAATTTGGGCTAAATTGTAAAAATGTTATTTTGAGGGACTAAAATGTGAAATAAATGAAATGTGTGGACTAGTATGAGTACTAGGAGAATTTGGCTAAGCTTGTGTATATGCAAATTTTGTGTATTTTGTGATTTTGTGAAATAGGGACTAAAATGTCGAAATGTGAAAATGTGAGGGCTAGTTTGCAAAATGCCCTAAATATGTGTTTATGGATTGAATTGAATTAATTGGTGAATAAAAAGGGTTAATTTTGAATACATATAGATCAAGAAAGGAGGAATTCAGATTTAGATCGAGGGAAGTCAAAGGATATCGAGTAAACAATTCAAATCGACAATTCCGAGTACGAGGTAAGTTCGTACGTGATAAATGATGTTAAAGTTATGTATTAATGCGAAACAATGCATAAATTGTATAGATATTTGATTACAGATTGAGTACAATGATATTTGACTATGATTAGCATTAAGTGTGTGGTTTAATTTAGCTTTGGATACAAATGGCACTAAGTGTGCGAGTTGGAATAGCTTCGGCTATATAAGGCACTAAGTGTGTGATACCGAATTAGCTTCGATTAATTGAAATGGCACTAAGTGTGCGGAATCATTTTAGTTCCAACTAAACCTTACGGCACTAAGTGTGTGGATGTTTAAAGTATGAATGATCGACTGAAAGTCTTCTAATATTCAATGAAAGGTGAGTATGTAAGTGAAGAAGTACAAACAACTTCAGGTATGTAGGATACCTATGTGGTAGATGAGATTATATGTATTCAAATCATGGAATTAATATGGTGATATGGATTGAAAATATGTAAATACTTATGTGTTGATGTTTTATGTTTTATATATTGTTAATGATTATAGTACGAGCTTACTAAGATTTTGGAAAGCTTACATTGTGTGGGTTTGCCTTGTTTTATAGACATCGAAGCTACTGCAAGCTCAGGGACCGTCACGGATTGTCACCACACTATCGAACCTTAATTTGGTACTTCTGAAAGTGTAAATATTTTTCAGTATGGCATGTATAGGCTAGAATGTATATATATTTAAGCTTTGTTATGTATATATATGTTATGCCATGTGAATTGGCTAGCAAATGGTATATTTGTACTTAGTTTTGGTAAATGGTTTGTGATGCCAAATTGTGTATGCTTGTAATGGTTATATGGCCTTGTATGTGGTGGTTATTTTTAAATACGCCAAGTTGAAGAAATAGTAAGTTTAAGCATAATATAGAAGGTGCTATAAGTGAGCTACGAAATGAGCATTTTGGCATGTTGTTGTACTAAGATTTTTAATGTGTTTTTGGTATGGATTTGAATAGTCATTGAATGTAACACCCCAAACCCGGCCCAGACATTATGGCCGAATCTGGTGCATCATATTGAAGTGTTTTAGCGAAAACCTTATTTTCATTGAAAACCCTTCCTTAAGATATGAAACCTTAGTTAACTTATGAAAAAGCTCTTTTCAGTTGCGAAAGCTTTGTTTAAAACATCTAATTTAAGAAAGTTTATCAATTAAAAGTTTGGTTGCAGAAACGTAGTATTTAAAACTATAGTTTAGAAAATTCCTGTTCAACTTCTCGCAATTACAACGCATAAGAATAATAATCCACATAATAACAAAAAAGGGAGGCCTTATTACAATCTAGTCTAAAATCACTTAATAAATCAGGAACTGAATGGTTTTAAAACAACCAAGTCCAAGTGGTCTTGCTAGTTGGCCACCTAGAGTCCCTCTAGACCTCGAACCTTCTATTGAGCATTACCTGAGAAAAATAAAAGAGGGGGTGAGTTTTTGCAAACTCAGTGTGTACACCCTCGTCGAGCAGCAAGCATTCATCAATAATCACAAAATCACACATGCAATGTAGTGCAATACAACCCACCCCAATAATCCATCCGCTACACTTCAGCTCCATCCCCCAGTACACTTCATGTGGGGATACAGATATCGACCCACCTAACTGATACACTTCAATGGTAGCCCGGTTGCGAAACTACCTTCATTGCAGCAAGCTGCTAATCATATAATGGACTTAAAAAGCCTTCGGTGGATCCATGGTTGTCAAGCGACCATGCGATCCTCATATACTTCCTCAGTTCCAAAATCCTTAACCCATATGCAACCTAAGCAGAATATCATATGTATGTATGTCACATCCATAAAACTTACCTTCAACACCTAAGGGTATTTTGGTCATTTTTGCCCTTAGAGGCATTTCAGTAATTTTCCCTTTCTTTACGGTTTTCACTTACCTTGGCCCGTTAACAAATCCCGTGAGCTAAGATGAACGAATACTATGCACCAGGCAAGATTCCAAAGAAGAGGAGGTGAGTCATTAAGATCGCTTAAGTACCAAGCTCTCCTTAGATCCAATCCTAGACATGCATATACCCGTTGCCACACCTTAACCCCTTTGACTTGTCCACGGTCGCAATTAATTAATTAAGTTTTACGTAGTCATCATATACTAGGCCCAAAACCCCTTTACAAAGCCTAGTCAAATTCACCTACCTGTATATGGCCCACTCCCAAGCATATTCATATAACCCATTAGGCCCAAATTACCTGTATACGGCCCATTAGGCCCAATTCACATTTATATACATGCTCACATACGAATTTCTACCACATAGCATCAATTATCAATTTTTACCTATTATGGGCCCAACAGCCCATTAGGCCCATTAGGCCTATTCTGGCCAAGTTGGCCAAATCACAACCCAAGTTCATGGAATCATGCATGGCCCTCAAACAACCTATCGGTTTCCTTTTCACGAGTGTTCGCGCACTCGCAAGACTACCGTAGCCCAACTTTTGGCTTTTCGGCTTTTCAGTATTTCAGCTTTTGCCGACTCATTGTGTGTGTGCAGTGTATGTACACACCTGGTAATAGAGCGTACTATGATTCCCTTAGTCGCAACCCTACAAATGATATCACCCTTCAGTTAATCGTATGCTTAATACATATTTTACCCAAAACCAAAACCTCACATTAACCTTACCTTGAACACCAATCCCTAATAGCTTTTCCTTGATCACGTACTCCCTAGATCTGTATTAATCTTGCTCATTAAAAACAAATACTTGGGGACTCGCATCCAACATCATTCATCCCCTTATCTCACTTAAAACCATTCGGCCAACCTTAGCCAACAAGAGAGGGATACTTACCAAAACTGCAAAACACCTTAGGAACAATTTTGACAGAGAGCTAAGATCCGAGATCCGATACTAAATCCCTACCATAGTTGATTAGAAAGAGTGAGGAAAGAACAATGTAATAGATTCTTAGCAAAACCAATTGGGAGAACAACACTTACACTAGATTTGACCGAAGTAGAAGGAGTAGTAATTGCACCAAGGGTATTCGGCCAAAGAGTATTCGGCCTTTGGGAGATTCGGCTTTCAAGCTTAGTATGGTGAATAAGGTTTATTTGGCACAGATTAAAGAAGAAGAGTAGAAGGTGAATAGAAAATTTTCACAAGAAAAGAAAGAAAGAAGCTAAGGTTTTCGGCTTTTTGGATCTTGAAGAGAAAAGGGTTTTCGATAACAAAGTGAGAGAGATTTCGGCATTAGCTTGGCAACCTTGCATTCAGCACCTATTTATAACCCCTATAGCCGAATTGCCTGACCCTCAATTCCCCATTCGGCTCCATCACTTCCCTCTTCTCATCTCCTCGTTTTTCTCCCTGATAATCCCTTGATCCTTTCCTCAAATTTCTCTTCTAACACTCCCCTTGGAGTCCATCTTCACGCCACTTCCAATCTTCTTGAAGGCCAAAATTAAACTTCTAAAAAATACTATGCTAGGATTTGAACCTTAGATCTCCTTGCTAGCCACTAATGCCACCTCCCTACACTCTAAGTGGCGTCACTTAGCCACTCCTCCACAAGGCTTTTTTATGCCATTTTCCCCTACCTTTATTTAAAAGCCCAACTACTTGCCAACAAGATACTTTTAATTATTAATGCATAATTTTATTTTCCCCTAAGTTCGAACTTAAACCTTAGCCAAGACCTACTATCACCTACTTAACCGAAAATACCTAGCACATTTTTTTATCAAAACCGAAAAAAAGAAAATTCGGGATTTCGGGATTTTTTGGGCGTTATATTGAATAATGATGATTTAGTTATAATGAAGTATGTTTTGAGCATGGAATTGGCTGAAATTTTTGGTATAGATGTTGTTTAATATTGCTTGTAGGAATGACCCATAAAGGGGTGGCAAGTTGGCTTAAACCAAGCCTGCATTGTGCCACATGGCCAGGGACCACGGGCGTGCCTTGTGGCCGTGTATGCAAAACAGTAACCTCTTAAGATCACACGGTTAAGACATATGGGCGTGTCATATGGTTGTGGGCTCAAGTCAGTAGCTAGCTAAGTATCACACGGCCATAGCACACGGGCGTGTCTATTGGCCGTGGGTGAAAGTCAGTATGTATGTCTAATTTTGTGCACGGTTGGATCACATGGGCGTGTTTGGTGCCCATGTGACGCACACGGCCTGGTCACACGGACGTGTGACCTCAAAAGAATTGAAAATTTTCCTGAGTTCTCAAATTTATGAATGTGTTCGGTTTAGTTCTGATTCCCCTTAAAAGTATGTTTTAGGTCTTGTAGACCATCATAAGGTGATGATTTATTGATGATTAATTATGTACTAATGTTATGTGATATCTGTGATTCTAAATCAGACTGAAATATTCTGTCTGTCTGGTAATGCCCCTTACCCATTCCGGCAGCAGTTACGAGATAGGGGTGTTACAAATCGAGCCTCCCGAAGAATACGTGTGCATTGTGGATTTAGCCCAGATTGGTAATCCAATTAGGGTCTGAATTTAGCCAGGACTGGTAATTCAGATCTAAGCACAGTAAGGGTGTTTGTCACTATAAGGGATTTAGCCTGGACTGGAAATTCCGACATAACGTTATGAGTTTATATTACGGGGGATTTAGCGTGGACTGGTAATCTCGCCCTAGGATGTGAGGTTCACGGGAGTGCATACATGAAATGATCGCTCTTATGACTTGACAGTAAATGGATAATCCATCGAGATTTTTGAGAAACTTAACGGGATAATATGGGATATGTATAAATGGAAATGTTGAACAATGAGCTCATCTAAGATTAATTACATGGTGCATTGTTAAGTGACTAACTTGTTGATTTAGTGCATGTGATAGGGAAACCATTCCATTCTTGTTGGTTTTATTGCCCAATATGGTTGTATGCTAATTAATCGATAAGTTTACTTTCCAATTATTCGGGCTTACTAAGCATGTAAATGCTTACCCCTCTTTTTTCCCTGTTTTACAGAGCTCGAGGACACGTAAAGATTAGAAGACGGTTGGAGAATCAACACACTATCATTTTGTCTAGCTTTTGTATATAGATACTTTTACTTTTGTTCAATGGCATGTATAGGTATTTTGTTTATTTTGTTATATATATCATTTGATTAGCCAATATGGAGCCTTATTAAGGCATATCCCATTCACTTGTATATGGCCATGGGAATTGGCTCGTTGTGATGTAGGTTATGACCTACAAATTTGTGCATGTTTATGTCTAAAAGTTCTTGTGATATTCAAATGTGGCATATCACAATTAGGCTTAAGTAATGTGACCAAATTACATGGGGTGGCTTGGCCATAATTGGAAATGAGTTATAATAATGAGTCAATCTTAAAAGTGTTATAAGGTTTATAAATCCTTAATACGAAGAAAATAACCTAGCATGTGTAAAATTGATGAAATGAGGTTTACATACAATGAGGTTTATCGAGGTCATTTAAGTATATAATTAGGCCTTGTTATGTATTATAGAAACCTATAAGTGAGAGTAGATGATAGAGGGTGACCAAAGGCTTGGAAAATAGCCTAACAAGGTCCACATGGGTAGACAAACAAGTGTGTGTCCAGGTCGTGTGTGACACACGGATCGCCCCATGGGCGTGTGGTATGGCTGTGTGTCCCCTGCACATAAAATTTTGAAGTTAGAATGCATGGTAGTAAACAAACATGTAGAGACACGACCGTGTGTCTCAACCGTGTGGAGGGCACAGCCTAGTACATTGGCGTGTGTCTCGACTGTGTGCCCCTAAATGCATGCTAACGTGATAAACATAATGCTCGAGTTGTTGGACACGGGTGACCAAACGAGCGTGTCTAGGCCATGTAAAGGACACGGGCCGGGGACACGGGCGTGTGCTTGGCCGTGTGAAAACCTCTATAGGTTTGAAATAGAAAATAAATTCAATTAATTCCACACGGTTAGGGGGACACGGGCGTGTCCCAAAGCACACGGGCGTGTCCCAAAGCACACAGGCGTGTCCCAAAGCACACGGGCGTGTGCATTGCCTTCACACGGACGTGTGAGGCTTTGTCTACAAAAATTTTTTATGAACTTT
The DNA here is from genome assembly GCA_025698465.1 of Gossypium longicalyx. Lineage (NCBI taxonomy): Eukaryota > Viridiplantae > Streptophyta > Magnoliopsida > Malvales > Malvaceae > Gossypium > Gossypium longicalyx. The sequence continues at coordinate 72,697,316 of CM047002.1, read as the reverse complement.
CGTAGGTTCTCAGCTTAGTCCCGAATCATTTTCAATGTGTGTTTAGGGCCTCGTAGGCCCATAATAGGGACATTAAGATGAAATTTGATTGGTTTTATATTGGAATAGAATTTTATAACCTGTATTTCTCGAAAATGTTCGAGTACATATGTAGTAACGGCCCGTATCCAATCCCTGTCTCGGGTACGGGTAAGGGGTGTTACATTTAGTAGTATTAGAGCTACGGTTTAGTCTATTCTAGGACTACCGTGGAATGGATCGAGTTTAGCTATACATGCCATTATACGAATGTTGATAGTGTGATATCTCCTAACTATTTAAATTGTTTTTCAATATTGTAAATGTCTTTCAATTAAGCACAAGATGAGTCCGAAGGAGTCGAGAGCCATACTCCAGCTTTCGTGCAATGAGCTGTTTCTAGTAGTAGTAGAAGGCCTATGTTCGAAGGCCGGGAAGAGGTCAGAGCCGCCTTTTTTGATATGATGGACGAGTGGTTTGGGGATTATTTGAGAAATCTTCCCAACATACCATGTCCTCCCCCGCCCCCTAACCGACCTGATGAGTTATTGCCATGAGGTATGGCACCTATAAGAATTGGTAAAGCCCTGTATATAAACTTAGAAAGTATGGGGCTGAGGAATTCAGAGCTAAGATCGATGATGATGCTGAAAGAGCCGAGTTCTGGCTTGAAAATACTACACGGGTATTAGACGAATTATCGTGCACACCTGAGGAGTGCTTAAAGTGTGACGTGTCTCTCCTGAAGGATACTGCATACCACTGGTGGAAGACCGTATCTTCAGTGGTGACAAAGGAAAACATCACTTGGGAATTTTTCCAAACAGAGTTTATGAAGAAATACATCAGTCAATGGTTATTAGACTCGAAGCGAAAGGAGTTCTTGAAACTCAAACAAGGAAATAAGACTGTAGCGGAATACAAAAGGGAGTCTGTAAGGCTAAGTCAGTATACGACTGAGTGGGTTCAAACAGTGTCAGAAATGTGTAAACCTTTTAAGGAAGGTTTGAATGAGGAAATCAAGCTGTTGATTGGGATCCTTGAAATACGAGAGTTTGCTGCAATAGCTGATCGGGCCAAGAAGGCTGAAGAGCTCAATAATGAAAGGAAGCAAGCTAAGAAAGAAGCTCAAGTTTCGAGCAAGAGATCCAGCGGTAAGGCTCTCTCGTTTCCCACAAAGAAAGTAAGGAGCCAACATGAACGCTCCACTTCATCGGTAGGATATTCGGGTAGAGCGAGAAGCTCCAAACGGCGTAACCAAAAGTCTTCTTCCCCGATGGTGACTACTATGGGGAGCGTAGATGATCAAAAGCGGAAGTGCAAATGCTATAATAAATTTCACTTTAGGGAGTGTCGAATGAGAAGCGGTGCATGCTTTGACCACTTCCTCAGAGACTGCCCAGAGTGAACTGATAAAGAGGTGAAAGTAGCCCCGTAGTTGAGTACTCCTATTCCACGAGGTAGACCTCTGAGATATCCTAAAAGTGCTAGTGGAAGTCAAGTTGCGACTAAAGACACTGCAAAATCAAAGGCTCGAGCCCCGGCAAGAACATATGCAATACGCTCTTGAGAGGAAGCCTCTCCTCCTGACGTCATCACAGGTACCTTTTCTCTTTTTAATTCTTATGTTGTTGCCTTAATTGATCAGGGATCGACGCATTCATATATTTGCATAAGATTAGTGTCTAGTATGAATATATCCATTGAACCTACGGAATTTATTATTAGAGTGTCGAACCCATTAGGCAAGTCAGTCTTGGTTGATAAGGTCTAAAAGAATTGTCCTTTGACAATTCAGGGTCATTGTTTTCCGGCTAACCTTATGCTATTGCCATTTGATGAGCTTGATGTAATACTTGGTATGGATTGGTTAGCCCTGCATGATGTAATTGTAAACTATGGTAGCAAGTATATTGATTTGAAGTGCCTAGATGGTAAGATTCTACGGGTTGATTCAAGAGAATTGGATACACTGCCGGTTGTAATCACATCAATGGTTGCTCAAAGATATATGAGAAAAGGGTGTGAAGCCTACCTTGCTTTTGTATTGAACACTAAAGAATCAGAGTTGAGGATTGAGTCTGTACCAATAGTATAAGAATATCCAGACGTGTTCCCAGAAGAATTACCTAGAGTACCTCTTAAAAGAGAGATAGAGTTTGGTATTGAACTGGTGCCAAGAACACCTCCTATTTCAATTGCTCCGTATAGGATGGCACCAACCGAGCTAAAAGAGTTAAAAGTAGAGTTGCAGGAGCTGACGGATAAAGGTTTTGCAAGGCCAAGTTTTTCGCTTTAGGGTGGTCCTGTATTATTTGTAAAGAAGAAAGATGGTTCAATGAGGCTATGTATAGATTATCGGGTGAACAAGGTGACTATCAAGAATAAGTATCCTTTGCCAAGGATCGATGATTTGTTCAACTAGTTGAGGGGAGCCACTGTGTTCTCCAAGATAGACTTGAGGTCTGGCTACTATCAGTTGCAAGTTAAGGAATTGGATGTGCCTAAGACAGCTTTCAGGATGAGGTTTGGTCATTATGAATTTCTTGTCATGCCGTTTGGGTTAACAAATGCACCGGCCGTATTTATGGACCTAATGAATAGGATATTTCAGCCATACTTGGATCGGTTCATCGTTGTGTTCATTGACGACATTTTGATTTATTCCAAGGATGAGACAGAGCATGCAAAGCATCTGAAGACTGTGTTGCAGACTTTACGGGAAAAATAATTGTATGATAAGTTTAGCAAAAGTGAGTTTGGGCTCCTAAAAGTTGGGTTTTTGGGTCACATTGTTTCGGGTGATGGCATCCGAGTTGGTCCATGTAACGCCCCAAAATTGGGCCTAGAAATATTGCGTTTGGAGTCCGAGTTTGGGTAGAATATGGCCCGAGATAGAATTATTGATGTTTTAACTTTTTACGGGAAATTATTATCAATATTGTTATTAATTATTTAGTGTAGGATCTAAGTGAATTACGATGGATTTATAGTGTGGGAAAAATTTAAATTTTATTCTACCTTAGGGAATCTGGGCAGTAGGCCTTTTTAATAATTTGGGCTGAGTTTTAGCACAAACAAGCGCCTGGCCCAGTGGCTAAGCATGCTAGGAGGGCGTGGGAGGTGCCTGGGTTCAAGGCACGGCGCGCGCAAATGGTTGGTTTTTTTTTAGTATTCAGGTTACGGTTAAAATAGGGTTTAAGAGGAGTTACGAGCATAATCTAGCACAAGGAGTGCCCGTGGCGCAGTGGCAGCAGCGTTCTGGGCACGCAGAGAGGGCGTAGGTTCGAGTCCTTACGCGGGTGAATTCTGTTTTATTTTTAAAGCGGGCCAGAACTGAAGCAAGTAAGGGTTATAAATTATTGTGGCAGTATTGTATCGAAAACAAGGTTGTGTCGCAGCGGCAAGCAGTGTAGTTGGGTGTTCTGGAGGTCGCAGGTTCGAATGGTGTGGAAGGCAAAGTTCTCCTTTATTTTTAAGCGGACCGGAGCTTCAGCAGGTAAGGCTTATAATTAATTGTGACCCTATATTAGTAAAGAGAGAAGTGTGGTGCAGTGGCCAGCAGCACGGGCGAAGGCGCAAGGGCTGACGAAGGTCTGGGGTTCGAGCCTCACTTCACGCACAGAAGGTTGGGTTTTGCTGCTAGCGTTGGGAAGGAGTTGGAGTCTGATTAGGACTCTCTTAGCAGCGTGCTGAAGCGGTGCAAGGGGTGGATCAGGCTGCTAAACGGTGGGAAAGAGTTTGAATGAAATTCAAACTGTGCTAAGGGCTAAAATTAAGGAGCAAAACAAGGAATTTGAATATGGGAAGGACGGTGGTGCCGAAATAGAACTCATTCGGCTTTGGGCAATTATATGCCGAAATAGCTCTCAAATTTTGGCTAGGATGAATTGTTTGTTTATTTTTTCAGCTCAAATTCTCTTATCATATTTTTTTTTATGTTATTTTATCAACTTTCATTCCTTTTGATCCATCTTTCTTTTCTTCGCCGAAGCCTAAATCTTCTATTGCTATTCTAAAATTCTTTTCCTTTTCTTTTCTTCCACCGATCTCTCTCAAACCATTGCTAACCGATTATCCTTCGAAAAGCCGAACCACACTACGTGATAGCCGACTTTACTTCTTCGTCGAATCCTCTATTCTTTTTCTTCGTTATTCTTCTATTTTCTTCTTAAACCGAAATAAGCATACCTAAGAATAAGTTCTAAAAGCCGAATCACCATATCTGTTCTCTCCTTGTATTTTGGGGATTTGATCTACAACAAATCTGGAATAGGAAGGTACTTCGGAACGTTTCTGGTAAGTAGATCCTCGGTAAGTGCTCAGATCTTTCTGTCCATTCGTTATTCTGAGTTTATTATGAAAAGCCGACAAGCCCTTAATCACTTAGGGAGACTGTCGTTTTAGACTAAAGGCTTTAATAGCCTCTTTTTTTGGTTTCATATGTATTTAGTGTGGATTTAAGGACAAGCAATCAAGAAGCGTAGAGGGTTGACACTGTTGGAGCATCTAGATCTGGTAGTTGGAGAACGATAAAGGTAAGGGTTAAAGATATGGACTATGGCCGAATATGGTAAGGGTTTAATGTGTTAAGTTATTATCGAGTTTCTATCTATTGTTATAGTAACCGATTGTAGGCTGCTCGTGTGTGGAACTCATCAGCGTTTCGTCGTAAAACAGGTGTGTAAACGACACCCACTTATAGTCTAGATCGGCAAAAGTCAAAAAGTCGAAATACCGAAGAGCCGGCATTTTGTGAACTTGCGAGCGTGCGAGTGCTCGTGAGATAGTTTGTTTGTTAATCATGGTAATCTCAAGCGGTAAGATTACAGAGTACGTAATTTCGTGTACTTCGGTATATTTGGGCTTAATGGGCCGAAATCGGGTTAATGGGCCAATGAGCCCAATTCGGTAAAAACGCTCGGTAAGTGTTTCTGTTAATACGTTAATGGCTGTAATATGCATGAAAACCCTAAAATAGTAAACTTACTAGAATACCCCTAAGTTTCAAAATTACCATTATACCCCTAGGCGCAAAATGACCATTATACCTCTTGGGTTAATTCAGTTTGAAACGCATGGTATTCTGTTTTTGTATGCTATATGCCATGACATGCATATCTGTTGCATGGGATTTGGGATCTATTGATGGAGGAAGCGTTCTGGTGGCTATGCCACAAATATTTGTCCTGGTGGCTCTGGCACAATATCTGTATCTGGTGACTCTGTCACAATATCTGTTCTGGAAGCCATGTTGCAAATTTTGTGGTGTGTAGCGAATGGGTGGGTTGAGTTGTCTCCCCACATGGTGTAAGGTTGTTATGGGGGTGTATACGGATGGGTATGGTTTAGGTTTTCTGCATACATGATATTTCTGTTCTTTATCTGTTATGGGCCTATGGGCTTCATTTTAAATTTTGTATAGGGTTAAGGCCCAACTTAATCTATTTCTGTGGTTTGAACTAATTTGGACTATGGTTAGGTTATTTTACACACTGAATTTTCCAAACTCACCCCTTAATTTCATCCATACAGGAAATCCCCAACCATAGTGGACTTGGAGCCGTGAGGGATTCGAAGTGGCCACATGTTCTGCAAATTCGCTTTTCTTCATGTGTTTTGATCAGCACTTACTTCTTTTAATTGTTTTGGGTTTTTAGGTTGTAACAAGGCCGCTTTAATTATTTTTAATTATTTTTAGTATGTTTTGTTATCTTAGATAAGATATTGTTTTGATTGTTTGAAATTGAATAGCTCTAGGACGTTTTAAAAAGGTTACTTGATTTCAAAATATCACGATAACAAAGTAAAGATTCCGCAACGAAAACATTTTCAAAATTAATAACCTTTTCAAATGGTTTTAAACGAATTAGTTTTCCCTAAACAATCACTCAGTTAAAGTGTGTCAATGGTTGTGTGCATGTCTAGGATTGGATCCGTGGAGAGCTGGGTACTTAAGCAGTCTAATTGACTCACCTCTTCTTTTCTGGCATCCTACCTGGTGCACAGCTTCCATTCACTTTAATCTATAATGAAGATATTCTTCAAACACTAAGAAAGACATTAGATAAAAATTACTTTTCTAGTAAGGCTTCAATGTGACACGTCGAATTCGGTCGTAACGTCTGGGCCAGGTTTGGGGTGTTACATTTAGTGGTATCAGAGCTCGATTGCAACAACACGGCTGTGGAATGGGTTTAAAAAAATAGATTTTTAAAAATTGCTTTAGGAATTCGTTTTTAAGATTTTTCTTCCTAAAATAAATGATTTCAAAGATTGTACATCCAATTTTCTAAAATTTGGATTCTGAGAAGGTGGCACACCAAATCTTCGGCCTAAGTCTGTAAGTATCATTCTGAATTTTTCTGAATGTTTCTGAATTATCAGCTATATGCCTGTACTGAAACCCTATTATGATACTCTAGTTAAGGTGATATTGGAACTGTAGGAATTTTTGATAACTAGACTGAGACTGTAGCTAGGCTACGATTCCGCAAAAACCAAACTCTGAATTACTGTTTGTTCATAAAACATCTGTAATAAACACTAAAATATTTAATTGTTGCATAAAATTCGTAAAACAGATAATACGACATGAGTACGAGAGCAGCTCGTTGAAGAGGCCGTGGACGTGGTCGAGGTAGTGCACGGGCTGGATCTTCGTCTTCAGGACATATGCTGGCGGCAGGTGCACATGTACCATCGGCAACAGAAGAGGATTCTCATGATCGAGGTGTCGAGGATGACGCTCTATCTCAGGCAATGCTTCGTGTTCTGGAAAGGGTTACCGGGGTAAGTACGGGTAACAGAATTGAGGATTTATTTTCGAGCGACTCCGGGCTAATGGAGTGGTGATCTTTAAGGGTGTATCTGGTGTAGCCCCGAATGTGACTGAATACTGGTTAGAGGCTACGGAACGAATTATGGATGATTTGGACTGTTCCGTAGAGCAGAAGTTGAAGGGAGCCATATCATTGCTACGAGATGAGGCTTATCAGTGGTGGCTCACTGTGAGAGATGGGACCCCAGCTGACAGGGTGACTTAGGAGTTGTTTAAGACGGCCTTCAAGGGAAAATATGTTGGAGCGAGTTATGTGGATGCCCACAGGAAAGAATTTCTGAATCTGGTTCAAGGGGGTAAGACAGTTGCTGAGTACGAGGCTGAGTTTCTAAGGCTGAGCAGGTATGCCGTTGGGATAGTCGCTACAGAGTATGAACATAGTGTGCGCTTCGAGGATGGTCTTAGAGATGAACTTATGGTGCTGATTGCTCCATAAAGGGAGCGTGACTTTGCTACTTTGGTGGAGAAAGCTAAGATAGCTGAGGAGGTGAAGCGTACTGAAAGACAGAATCGTGAGAAGGATCAAAACTATTTTCGAAGGGATTCAGGACCTTCGGGTGGTGCAAGAAGGAATGTTAAAAGAGCAAGAGTGAAAGAGCCAGTTCGAGCGATTCCGATGAAAGTTGTTAGACAACAAGTTTGTGGGGACCGTGGTAAGGTACACCTGGGCGAGTGTAGGAGACGTTCTGGTGCTTGTTTTCGGTGCGGATCTATGGAGCATAAAGTCAATGACTATCCTCAGAAAACATATCAGGTTCAAGTTGCAGAACAGAGGATTGCTCAACGAATGAGAGGTGGACCACAACCACCGAGAGGATGTGGACAAGGTAAGGGCGGTAATGGAAAAGGTCAAGGTCGAGGAGCACCTGGCAGGGGTGCCGGAAATGCTGAGGCTCGTCAGCCAACGTTGGTGTATGCAGCTCGTCATCGCGAGGAAGGTGATGTACCTGACGTCATAACTTGTACGTTCTTGATTTCTAACATGCCGTACACTGCTTTGATAGATATTGGATCTACTCATTCGTATGTTACATGTGCCATATCTGGGTCGTTAGGTGCGCACTTTGAGGAGACTGTGAGTGGGGTATCGGTACTAAGTCCTTTGGGCCACTCGGTTAGGGTAGACAAACTATATAGAGACGTGCCTTTAAAAAATCAATGTAAGATTTTCTCTGGAGACTTGATGGAGTTACTGTTTGGAGAATTCGACCTCATTCTGGGAATGGACTGGCTTATTAAGCATGGGGCAACTTTGGACTGTGCAGCTAAGCAAAGGGTGTTAAAGACCACAAAGGGGGAGGAGGTTATGGTCATAGGTGAGCGAAGGGATTATTTGTCCAATGTGGTGTCGACGTTGAGAGCCGAGAAGTGGATTTGTAAGGGTTGTGAGGCTTATTCAGCATTTGTAGGTCATTCAGAGACTAAGGGTTTGACGGTGGATAAGGTTAGAACCGTTAAGGAATTCCAAGATGTTTTTTTAGAGGAGCTCCCGGGATTGCCTCTGAACCGAGAAGTCGAGTTTGGAATCGACTTGTTACCTGAAACGGCACCAGTGTCCATCGCACCATACAGGATGGCACCGAATGAGTTAGTAGTGGTGAAAGCACAGATTCAAGAGTTGTTGGATAGAGGCTTTATTAGGCCGAGTGTGTCTCCGTGGGGAGCACCAGTGTTGTTTGTGAAAAAGAAGGATGGGACGATGTAGATGTGCATCGATTATCAGCAGTTGAACAAACTGACAATTAAGAATAAGTACCCTCTGCCAAGAATCGACGATCTGTTTGACCAGCTTAGAGGAGCTTCTGTATTCTCCAAGATCGATCTTCGATCTGGATACCATCAGTTAAGGGTAAAGGAAGTAAATATTCATAAGACGGCATTCAGGACTTGGTATGGTCATTACGAGTTTCTGGTTATTCCATTTGGACTGATGAACGCTCCTACAGCATTCATGGATCTAATGAATCGTGTATTCCAACAATTTTTGGATCAATTCATAGTCATTTTTATTGACGATATTTTGGTATATTCTGAAACCGAAGAGAAGCATGATGAACATCTCCGCATGGTGCTGCAAGTGTTGAGGGAGAAGAAACTTTATGCAAAATTCAGTAAGTGTGAATTCTGGTTGAGGGAGGTAACCTTCTTAGGTCATGTTGTCTCTGCTGAGGGGATCAAGGTGGACCCTCGAAAGATTGAAGCGATTCTAGAGTGGAAGCCACCTAGGTCGGTGTCAGAAATTCAGAGTTTCCTGGGTTTGGCAGGGTATTGCAGAAGGTTTGTGGAAGGTTTTTCTGTGTTGGCAGCACCATTGACAAAGTTTATAAGGAAAGGAGCACCGTTTGTTTGGACCGAGAAGCAGCAGGAAGCTTTTGAGAAATTGAAGGAAGTTCTGACCGAGGCACCTGTATTAATTCAGCCAGAGTCTGGGAAGGATTTTACCGTGTACAGTGATGCATCACATGTGGGTTTGGGTTGTGTGTTGATGCAAGAGGGTAAGGTGGTTGCTTATGCATCACGATAGCTTAAGCCTCACGAAGTAAACTATCCTACTCACGATTTAGAATTGGCAGCAGTAATCTTTGCACTTAAGATTTAGAGACACTATTTGTACGGGGAAAGGTGTGTCATATACACGGATCATAAGAGTCTTAAGTACTTGCTGACTCAGAAGGAGCTGAACCTTAGGCAACGAAGATGGATAGAGTTACTTAAGGATTATGACTGTTCAATTGAGGCAAGGCTAATGTGGTAGCCGATGCCCTAAGCCGTAGAGCTGTATCTAATCTAAGAGCAATGTTTGCTCGTCTGAGTCTGTATGATGATGGTAGTTTGTTGGCTGAGTTACAGGTAAGGCCAACCTGGATGGATCAGATTAGGGAAAAACAGTTGAAGGATGAGTCTTTAGTTTCTCGATTCTAACAAATTAAGAAAGGGGAAACTTCCGAGTTTGGGTTGAATAGTGAAGGAGTTCTGTGTTTCCGAGGAAAAGTTTGCATTCCGAAAGACTCTGACTTAAGGCAGTCAATACTGAAAGAAGCTCATGGAGGACTTAGTGCTATGCATCCTGGAGGGAATAAGTTGTATCGCGACTTGCCAGAATTGTATTGGTGGCCTGGGCTTAAACGAGAAGTAACGGAGTTTGTGAGGAAATGTTTGACATGCCAGCAAGTGAAAGTTGAGCATCAGCTACCTTCCAGACTTTTACAGCCAGTGAATATACCACTTTGGAAGTGAGAGAGAGTAACCATGGACTTTGTGAGTGGGCTACCCTTGACACCGACGAAGAAGGACTCGATTTGGGTACTTGTGGATAGGTTGACCAAATCTGCTCAATTCATACCTGTCTGCACTGATTATTCACTGCAAAAGTTAGCCAAATTGTATATGGCAGAGATTGTGCGACTTCATGGAGTGCCAGTATCGATTATTTCTGATCGGGATCCTAGGTTCACATCTCGGTTCTGGTAAAGGTTGCATGAGGCATTGGGAACGCGATTGAACTTCAGCACGGCTTTTCATCCTCAGACTGATGGTCAGTCGGAAAAGGTTATTCAGATTTTGGAAGACATGTTGAGGGGCTGCGTTATTGACTTTCGAGGTAGTTGGGAAGGTTACTTTCTGTTGGCAGAGTTTGCGTATAACAACAGTTATCAGGCGAGTATCTGGATGGCACCATATGAAGCGCTGTATGGACGTATGTGTTGTACACCTAGTTGTTGGACTGATTTGGGAGAACGATAGGTTCTTGGACCTGAGTTGGTAGCAAATACTAAAGATAAGGTTAGAATAATCAGAGATCGATTAAAGGAAGCATCTGATAGGCAAAAGTCGTATGCAGATTTGAAGCGTAAGGAAATTGAGTACTCAGTGGGTGATATGGTCTTCTTGAAGGTTTCTCCTTGGAAGAAGATATTAAGGTTTGGTAAGAAGAGAAAGTTGAGTCCGCGGTTCATCGGGCCTTATCGGGTTCTTAAGCGAGTAGGTCTAGTGGCTTACCAATTGGAATTACCTCCGGGGTTAGACAGGATTCACGATGTTTTTTACGTCTCCATGTTAAGGCGATATCGTTTTGACCTTACTCATGTCGTGTCGGTTGCAGAGATTGAAGTGCAGCCTGATTTTACTTTCGAGGAAGAGCCTACACAGATATTGGATCGAAATGTTAAGGTTCTAAGAAGGAAGTTAGTTTCATTGGTAAAGGTACTCTGGCATAATCATGGCAGAGAGGAAACTACTTGGGAACCAGAAGAGGCAATGCGGCAACAATACCCCCATCTGTTTGAATCAGGTAAATTTCGAGGACAAAATTTATTTAAGGAGGGTAGAGTTGTAACGCCCCAAAATTGGGCCTAGAAATATTGGGTTTGGAGTCCGACTTCGGGTAGAATATGGCCCGAGATAGAATTATTGATGTTTTAACTTTTTACGAGAAATTATTATCAATATTGTTATTAATTATTTAGTGTAGGATCTAAGTGAATTACGATGGATTTATAGTGTGAGAAAAATTTAAATTTTATGCTACCTTAGGGAATCTGGGCAATAGGCCTTATTAATAATTTGGGCTGAGTTTTAGCACAAACAAGCGCTTGGCCCAGTGGCTAAGCACGCTAGGAGGGCGTGGGAGGTGCCTGGGTTTAAGGCACGACGCGCGCAAATGGTTGTTCTTTTTTAGTATTCAGGTTGCGGTTAAAATAGGGTTTAAAAGGAGTTGCGAGCATAATCCAGCACAAGGAGTGCCCCTGGCGCAGTGGAAGTAGCATGTTGGGCACACGGAGAGGGCGTAGGTTTGAGTCCTTGCACGGGTGAATTCTATTTTATTTTAAAGCGGGCCAGAACTGAAGCAGGTAAGGGTTATAAATTATTGTGGCAATATTATATCAAAAACAAGGTTGTGTCACAGTGGCAAGCAGTGTAGTTGGGTGTTCTAGAGGTCGCAGGTTCGAGTGGTGTGGAAGGCGAAGTTCTCCTTTATTTTTAAGCGAACCGGAGCTTCAGCAGGTAAGGCTTATAATTAATTGTGACCTCATATTAGTAAAGAGAGAAGTGTGGTGCAGTGGCAAGCAGCACGGGCGAAGGCGCAAGGGCGGACGGAGGTCTGGGGTTCGAGCCTCACCTCGCGCATGGAAGGTTGGGTTTTGCTGCTCGCGTGGGGAAGGAGTTGGAGTCTGATTAGGACTCTCTTAGTAGCGTGCTAGAGTGGTGCAAGGGGTGGATAAGGCTGCTAAACGGTGGGAAGGAATTTGAATGAAATTCAAACTGTGCTAAGGGCTAAAATTAAGGAGCAAAACAAGGAATTTGAATATGGGAAGGACGGTGGTGCCGAAATAGAACTCATTCGGCTTTGGGCAATTAGATGCCGAAATAGCTCTCAAATTTTGGCTAGGATGAATTGTTTGTTTATTTTTTCAGCTTAAATTCTCTTATCATAATTTTTATATGTTATTTTATCAACTTTCATTCCTTTTGATCCATCTTTCTTTTCTTCGCCGAAGCCTAAATCTTCTATTGCTATTCTTAAAATTCTTTTCCTTTTCTTTTCTTCCACCGATCTCTCTCAAACCATTACTAACTGATTATCCTTCGAAAAGTCGACTTTACTCCTTAGTCGAATCCTCTATTCTTTTTCTTCGTTATTCTTCTATTTTCTTCTTAATCTGAAATAAGCATACCTAAGAATAAGTTCTAAAAGCCGAATCACCAGATCTGTTCTCTCCTTGTATTTTGGGGATTTGATCTACAACAAATCTAGAATAGGAAGGTACTTTGGAACATTTCTGGCAAGTAGATCCTCGGTAAGTGCTCAGATCTTTCTGTCCATTCGTTATTCCGAGTTTATTATGAAAAGCCGACAAGCCCTTAATCACTTAGGGAGACTGTCGTTTTAGACTAAAGGCTTTAATAGCCTCTTCTTTTGGTTTCATATGTATTTACTGCGGATGTAAGGACAAGCAATCAAGGAGCATAGAGGGTTGACACTGTTGGAGCATCTAGATCTGGTAGTTGGAGATCGATAAAGGTAAAGGTTAACGAAATAAACTATGGCCGAATATGGTAAGGGTTTGATGTGTTAAGTTATTATCGAGTTTTAATCTAATGTTATAGTAACTGATTGTAGGCTGCTCGTGCATGGAACTCATCAGCGTTTCGTCGTAAAACAGGTATGTAAACGACACCCACTTATAGTCTAGATCGGCAAAAGCCGAAAAGTCGAAATGTCAAAGAGCCGGCATTTTGTGAACTTGCGAGCGTGCAAGCGCCCGTGAGATAGTTTGTTTGTTAATCCTGGTAATCTCAAGCGGTAAGATTGCAGAGTGCGCAATTTCGTGTACTTCGGTATATTTGGGCTTAATGGGCTAAAATCGGGTTAATGGGCCAACGGGCCCAATTCGGTAAAAACGCTCGGTAAGTGTTTCTGTTAATACTTTAATGGTTGTAATATGCATGAAAACCCTAAAATAGTAAACTTACTAGAATACCCCTACGTATGAAAATTACCATTATACCCTTAGGTGCAAAATGACCATTATACCCCTTAGGTTAATTCTGTTTGAAACGCATGATATTCTGTTTTTGTATGCTATATGCCATGACATGCATATCTATTGCATGGGATTTGGGATCTATTGATGGAGGAAGCGTTCTGGTGGCTATGCCACAAATATCTGTTCGGGTGGCTCTGCCACAATATCTGTATCTGGTGACTCTGTCACAATATACGCTCGCACCATGCAAAGAAATTTACGTGGTGTGTAGCGGATGGGTGGGTCGAGTTGTCTCCCCACATGGTGTAAGGTTGGTACGGGGGTGTATACAGATGGATACGGGTTAGTTTTTCTGCATACATGATATTTCTGTTCTTTATCTGTTATGGGCCTATGGCCTTCATTCTGAATTTTGTATAGGACTAAGGCCCAACTTAATCTGTTTCTATGGTTTGAACTGATTTGGACTATGGCTGGGTTATTTTACAAACTGAGTTTTCCAAACTCACCCCTTAATTTCATCTATGTAGGAAATCCTCAACCATAGTGGACTTGGAGCCGTGAAGGATTCGGAGTGGCCACATGTTCTGCAAATTAGCTTTTCTTCATGTGTTTTATCAGCACTTACTTCTTTTAATTGTTTTGGGTTTTTAAATTGTAACAAGGCCGCTTTAATTATTTTTAATTGTTTTTAGTATGTTTTGTTAGGTTAGGTAAGATATTGTTTTGATTGTTTGAAATTGAATAGCTCTAGGACGTTTTAAAAAGGTTACTTGATTTCAAAATATCGCGATAACAAAGCAAAGCTTTCGCAACGAAAACATTTTCAAAATTAATAACCTTTTCAAATGGTTTTAAACGAATTGGTTTTCCCTAAACAATCACTCAGTTAAAGTGTAGCAATGGTTGTGTGCATGTCTAGGATTGGATCTGTGGAGAGCTGGGTACTTAAGCAGTCTAATTGACTCACCTCCTCTTTTTTGGCATCTTACCTGGTGCACAGCTTCCATTCACTTTAATCTATAACGAAGATATTCTTCAAACACTAAGAAAGACTTTAGATAAAACATGACTTTTCTAGTAACGCTTCAATGTGACACGCCGAATTCAGTCGTAATGTTTGGGCCGGGTTTGGGGTGTTACAGTCCAAGTAAGATCTCTGCTATTATTGATTGGAAACCGCCTAAAAATGTAACCGAGGTTAGAAGCTTTTTGGGCTTAGCCGATTACTACCAAAGATTTGTCCATGATAGTGGCTCCAATGACAAGGTTGCTACAGAAAGACGTTAAGTTTGGATGGACAGAAAAGTGTCAACAAAGTTTCAAGAAGTTGAAGACACTATTGACTGAAGCTTCTGTTCTAGTATTGCCCGAGTCAGGAAAAGAGTTTATGGTCTATAGTGATGCATTCTTCAATGGACTGGGTTGTGTACTTATGCAAGATGGCAAGGTGATAGCTTATGGTTCACGGCAGTTGAAGCCACACAAGAAGAATTATCCGACGCACGACTTAGAGCTCACTGCCATTGTTTTTGCCTTGACAATTTGGAGGCATTATTTATATGGTAAGACTTGTCGTATATTCACAGGCCACAAGAGTTTGAGGTATTTGATGACTCAAAATGAATTGAATCTGAGACAGCGAAGATGGTTAGAATTAATTAAAGATTATGAGCTGATCATCGATTACCATCCAAGAAAGGCGAATGTGGTCACCGACGCGTTAAGCAGAAAATCTTTGTTTACACTAAGGGCATGGACGCTCGATTGGCGTTGCTTGATGATGGTTTAGTCTTGGCAGAGCTAAAGGCTAGGTCGACATTTCTTCAAGAAATTTATAATGCTCAGACTAATGATAGTGACTTGTAAGAAAAAAGGACTCAATGTGAGTCGGGTATCGAATCAGATTTTCAGATCCGTCTTAATGGATGTTTGATGTTCAAAGATAGGGTTTGTGTACCCAAAGATGATGAGATTATTCAAAAAATTTTGCAAGAGGCACATGATAATTGTTTGTCTATTCATCCGGGAAGTACCAAGATGTATAATGATTTGAAGAAAATGTACTGGTGGAACAGCATGAAAAAGACATCTCTAAATTTGTGTCGAAATGCTTGATATGTCAGCAAGTCAATGCTGAACATCAAGTACCTTCAGGTTTGTTACAACCTGTGATGGTCCCCGAATGGAAGTGGGACAGAATCACTATGGACATTGTGACATTGACCCCGAAAAAGGGAGATGCTATATAGGTTGTGGTTGATAAGTTGACAAATTCGGCTCAATTTATTCCAATTAGGATATATTATTCACTTGAAAAGTTGGCTGACTTGTATATATCTGAGATTGTGAGATTACACGGGGTACCGCTATCAATTATTTCAAACAGAGACCCGAGATTCACTTCGAGATTTTGGAAGAAGCTACTAGAAGCCTTGGGTACTAGGTTGAATTTTAGTACAAATTTTCACCCACAGACTGATGGTCAGTCTCAGCGAATGATTCAGATTCTTGAGGACATGTTGCGATGTTGTATCCTCAAATTTCAGGGTAGCTGGGAAAAATACTTGCCATTGGTCGAGTTCGCCTACAATAATAGTTTCCAAATGAGTTTGAAGATGGCACCTTATGAGGCCGTGTATGGCAGAAAATGTCGAACTTCATTGTATTGGACAGAACTCAAGGAGAGTCAGATTCACGGAGTTGATCTGATTAATGAAACTGGACAAAAGTTTAAAGTGATACGTGACTATCTGAAAGCAGCATTGGTTAGGCAAAAGTCATATGCTGATCTAAAAAAAAAAGGGATTGAGTTCCAAGTTAGAGATAGAGTATTCTTGAAAGTATCTCCATGGAAAAAGGTATTAATATTTGGCCGGAAAGGCAAACTGAGTCCGCGATTTATCGGACCATATGAGATCACTGAAAGAATTGGACCGTTAGCCTATTGTATAGGGTTGGGACATTGATACGGAGGAAGTTCTGACAGGATCGTACGGGTCGCATGAGACGACTGTGGATCCAATATTGATCGGTTAAGGTCGCACGGGTCACACGAGACGACTGTGGACCGATGGACGGCTTAATGCCATCTTGACTATGGCTTTGTGCCAAACGTATTTACCTGTGGCTATGTGCCTAACATACTTATTGATGACTCTGTGTCGATCATATTTACCCAAGGCTGTGTGCCGATTATATTACTGTCGCTGATGGCTATGTGCCAAACATGATACAATTATCGATGGCTTTGTGCCAATTATAATACCGCTACTGAAGGCTTAAAGCCGTATATATACTAGCAACTTTGCTGCGATTTCGGTTAGTGCTGCAACCGGTGCTAACATTATAAGTGTAGGGATGGCGTGGATGAGTTATTCCCCACAGGTAGTGCAGGGTTGAACGGAGGCAAGTGCAGGGTTGGATGGGGTAGCATGCATCCATACATTCACACATTCTGTTCTATTATTGGTTTGGGCTAGGCCCAATTGATTCTGTTATGGGCTGTGACCCAAATGTTATTGTAATAGGCTTTGGCCCACGTATGCTCTGAACTGGACTATACTGTTTCTGTTAACGGGCTCTAGCCAGACTATTTCTATTTCTGTATACTGACTGTTACTCTAGTAAGGGAATTACACACTGAGTTATTGTAAACTCACCATGTTTATTAACTGTATAGGTAATCCGTAGCGATAGGTGGTTCGATGCTGCAAGGGACTCGGAGATGGCCACACACTGCTTATGTTTTCAGATTCGTTTATTTACTGTTGTGTATTTCTTTTTAATTGGGTTGTAATAAGGCCTCTCTTAATTCTGGTTTTTATTTTACTTTGGGATTTTATTTACTATGTTTTATAATGGTTAGAAGTAGATCGCGGTTTTCCAAAACAACAACTGTTTTCAAAACACTACATTTTCGCAACTTTACATCATATTTTCGTAAATCGGTTACTTTTAGAATTAGTTTCCGCAAAGTAAAAAGGAATTTTTGAAATAAAATTAAGAAGTTTTCAATGTACTACGTTTTAAATAAGAAGGGTTTCTAATGAAAATATGGTTTTCAAAAAACACTTCAATGTGACACGCCAGATTCGGGTCTAACTTCTGGGCTGGGTTTGGGGTTTTACAAGTTAGGTGACGGTTGAATATATATGGTATTGTTTATGTCCGTTCGGTTATGTTTTAGACTTATTGTGGGAATTATGTTTCATGGTATATGTGTACTGTTTAGATATATGATTCGATAGTAGGTAATAAAAAGAATGATGAATAATCGGCCATGAAATTAGCTCATTTGGAAGTGTATTTTATGGTATAATTTGTATAGATGTATATGTGTTTTGGCTTGAATAATGATGTGGAAGATGGATGTGTTTTACCTTTTTTAGTATGATTTCAATTATGAAAGTTGGTTATGCAAATGAGTTTATTTTGTAAATTAACAAATGGAAAATGATGTTTACTGTTAATCTTGTATATCAGTAAATTTGGTATGGTAAAGACATGGATATGATTATTTCGTTAAATGTTAAAGTCATGTGTGTGCAAGTGTGTTTATTATTGCTTTGGTTATTTTGTGAGTTAAATTAGGTTATAATGCATGTATAAATTCGGATTATGATGGTAAATATGCTTATATATATTATACTTGAATGTTTTATCGTATAGGTTATGCTTTATATGGCTCTTTAGATGGTTGAAAGTTTTATGTTTGGACATGATTTTTAGCAATCGAAATAGAAATGATGTGTTTAATATTGGTATTCATAAATGGTTCAAATAGATATGGTCATATGCGTATAAACTTGGGATGAAGTGAGAGTAGGTATATTTGGTTTTGAAATGATGTTTATTATTGAGTATATATATATGTCAAGTATGCCATGTGGATAATTTAATTTAGAAGTATGCCTTTTGAATAATTTAACTTAGTTTAATATGTATAACATGTGCATTTGTATAATTATGAATTAGGTAATCGAATGGGATTTTATTCATATGGTAAAGTCACTTTATGTTAGTACATGTTTGAATTTATTTAAAGTTTACAAATGTTATGAATGTAATGAAGATTTGTTTTGAGTTGTGTTATGACCAATAATACCTCATAACCCTATTCTGGCGACGGATACGGGTTAAAAGTGTTACAATTTGATTGGTATCAGAGCTACAGTTTAGTCGATTCTGGGACTAACGTAGCGCATATGAGTCTAGCTATACATGTCATATTTATAAACTACGATAGTGTGATGATTCCTGACAATTAAAATGTGCTTTCGCATAGTAAATGGATCCTGATCGAGTCATAGCTGGTGATGTGGAAAGTAATGCACTCGCTCCCACTCAAGGGGTAGTGCAATCTGATTCTAGACCTATTACGAGTAGTCACGAGGGAGTGGCTAAACAAGCCTTCTTCCAAATGATGACGAATAGTTCACACAGTATATCCGGACAAATCCGACTATTCAACAACCCCCACCCCCACCTAATCCTCATCAGATACCCGTGGTACCTCAAGTTATTGATCTAATGAGATTAAATAAGCCCCCAATTGGTAAAATCAAAAAAGACGAGGCTGAAGAATTCAGAGCCACTTTTGATGACGATGTTGAGCGAGCTGAATTTTGCCTTGATAATACTATCTATGTGTTTGATGAGCAATCATGTACCCCTGATAAGTGTATTAAATGTGTTGTATCTTTGCTTCGAGATTTTGCGTATCACTAGTGGAATACACTAGTATCGGTGGTTCCAAAAGAACGGGTTACTTGGGAGTTCTTTCAAACTGAATTCCGTAAGAAATACATCAGTCAGAGATTCATTGATCAAAAATGCAAAGAATTCATCGAGTTGAAACAGGGTTATATGGCCATAACAGAATATGAACGGGAATTTGTGAGACTTAGCAGATATGCCTAGGAATGTGTTTCAACTGAAGCTATAATGTGCAAAATATTTGAAGACGGGCTGAATGAAGACATTAAACTGCTAGTTAGGATTCTCGAAATAAAAGAGTTCGTTGTCTTGTTGAGCGAGCATGCAAAGCCGAAGAGCTCAGGGAAGAGAAAAGAAAAGCTGACTTTGAAGCTAGAGATTCATGAAAAAGATCATCGGGTAAAACATTTCAGTCGGCATCAAAGAAATTTTGAGATGATTGTAGTCGTTCAAAGGTTATTGCGGGTTATTCTAGACGGGATTGATATAGACCACCTGTGAGCTCGAGAGCTACCTCAGTAGCTAGTGTTGGTAACATCCAACCGAACCAAACTAAGTGCAAACATTGCAGTAAATGACACCTCGACAGTTATAGATTGAATGATCAGGCTTGCTTTAAATGTGGATCGATGGATCACTTCATTTGTGAATGCCCTGAGTTGGTTGAGCAAGACATGAAGTAGAATACGAGACTGAGTAACACGACAGCTCGAGGTAGACCACCCAAAAATACAAGTAATGTGAGTGGCAGCTAGAGGGGAACTAAAGACATGGCTGTTAGATCTGAGGCTCGTGCACCTGCCAGAGCTTATGCTATCTGCGCTGGTGAAGAGGCTTCGTCTCCAAATGTGATTCCCGGTACTTTCACTCTCTATGACACTAGTGTTGTTGCATTGATTGATCCTGGATCCAGTAAGACTTTACCTTTATAGTCTACTGAGTTTGTGATTAGAGTGTTGAACCCCTTAGGCTGGTGTGTTTTGATTGATAAAGTATGCAAGAATTGTCTATTGATGATTTTTGATTCATGTTTTCTGGCTGATTTGATGTTGTTTCCATTCAACGAGTTTGATATAATTTTGGGTATGGATTGGTTAACATTGCACGATACTATTGTGAACTGCAAACGAAAGACTATTGATCTACGATGCCAGAATGGTGAAATAATTCAGATTGATTCTAATGATCTGAATGGTTTACCGGTAGTGATTTCTTCGATGTTAGCTCAAAAATATGTGAGAAAGGGTTGTGAAGCTTAGTTTGCTTATGTACTCGATTCTAAAGTGACCGAAAAGAAGCTTGAGTCAGTACCAGTTGTGTGCGAGTATCCGGATGTGTTTCCTGAAGAATTATCAGGTTTACCATCGATCCGAGAGGTAGAGTTTGGCATTGAGTTAATATCGGGGACAACTCCAATTTCGATAGCTCTGTACAGAATGGCACCGACTAAATTAAAAGAGTTGAAAGCTCAGTTTCAAGAATTGATTGATAGAGGCTTTGTGCGACTGAGTTTTTCAACTTGAGGCGCACTGCCTTTGTTTGTGAAAAAGAAAGACGGAACTATAAGAATGTGCATTGACTACTGACAGATTAATAATTTGACTATGAAGAATAAATACCCTTTGCCACGAATTGATGACTTGTTCAATCAGTTGAAAGGGTCTACAATGTTTTCAAAGATAGATTTGAGATCGGGTTGCTATCAGCTGCAAGTTAAAGACTTCGATGTGCTGAAAACTGCTTTCTGAACGAAGCACAGACATTATGAGTTTTTGGTTATACCTTTTGGACTTACTAATGCACCTGTTGCTTTTATGGATCTAATGAATCGAATATTTAGACCGTATTCAGATCGATTTGTGGTTGTGTTTATTGATAACATCCTAATTTATTCCCATGATGAATCTGAGTACGCCGAACACCTGAGAGTTCTGCTATAGGCTTTGCGGGATAAACAGTTGTATGCGAAGTTCAGTAAATGTGAGTTCTGGTTGCGTGAAGTTGGTTTTTAGGACATGTTGTATCAGCATCGGGATTCGGGTTGATCTAAGCTAGATTTTGGCCATATTAGATTAGAAGCCTCTAAGAAATGTTTCCGAAGTCCTAAGCTTTTTGGGACTTGCTGGTTATTACAGATGGTTTGTAAAAGGTTTCTCTATGATTGCAACCCCGATGACGAGACTACTTTAGAAAGATGTTAAGTTCGAGTGGTCAGAAAAGTGCCAGAAAAGTTTTGATCAATTGAAAGTTTTGTTGACTAAAGCTCTGGTGCTAGTTCAGCCAGAATCGGGTAAAGAATTCATAATCTTTAGTGATGCATCTTTGAATGGTTTGGGCTATGTGTTAATGCAGGAAGGCAAAGTTATAGCTTATGCCTTGAGATAGTTAAAACCGCACAAAAAGAACTATCTGACACACGATTTGGAATTGGCCATTGTGTTTGCGTTGAAGATTTGGCGTCACTATCTGTTCGGTGAGAAATATCACGTTTATTCTGATCACAAAAGCTTAAAATACTTGATGACTCAAAAAGATCTGAATCTACGGTAGCGAAGATGGTTAGAGTTATTAAAATATTATGAGCTTGTAATTGACTGCCATTCGGGAAAGGCTAATGTTGTTGCTGATGCTCTAAGTCAAAAATCCTTGTTTGCTCTGCAAGCGATGAATGCACATATGGCTCTAGTTGATGATGGCTTGATTGTTGCTGAGTTGAAAGCAAGACCATTATTTATGCAGCAAATTTGTGAAGTTTAGAAAGTCGATAATGAATTGTTAGCAAAACGAGTTTAATGTGATTTGAATACTGGTTCAGAATTTCGAGTTGATGCTGAGGGTTGTTTGAGATTCAGAGGCCAAATATGTGTTTCGAGAAATTTAGAGTTCATTTAGATGAATTTAAATGAAGCATATAGCAGTCGATTATCAGTTCATCCGGGAAGCACAAAAATGTATAATGATTTGAAATAACTTTATTGGTGGCCTGGTATGAAACGAGATATTTTGGAATTTGTTTCAAAATTCTTAATTTTTCAGCAAGTCAAAGCTGAGCATCAGGTTCTGTCTGGGTTAGTTCAGCCGATTACGATTCTCAAATGGAAATGGGACAGAATCACGATGGATTTTGTATCAGGTTTCCCTCTGTCACCGAGTAAGAAAGATGCAATCTGGGTTATTGTTGATAGATTGATTAAATCAGCTCATTTCATTCCAGTCCGCACAGATTATTCACTTGATAAGCTTGTTGAGTTGTACATTTCTCAGATTGTGAGATTGCACAGAATACCTATTTCTATTATTTCGGATAGAGATCCGAGGTTCACATCACAGTTTTGGAAGAAACTGCAAGATGTATTAGGTACGAAACTACACTTTAGCACTGGTTTTCACCCATAGACGAATGGTCAATCTGAATGGATTATTCAGATACTCGAGGATATCTTGAGATGTTGTATTCTTGAGTTTGAAGGTACGTGGGAACGATACTTGCCACTGATTGAATTTGTGTATAATAATAGCTTTCAGTCGAGTATTAAAATGGCTCCTTATGAGGCTTTGTACGGTCACAAATGTCGAAGACCTTTATATTGGACTGAACTCAGTGAGAATAAGATACACAAGGTCGATTTGATCAAAGAGACTAAACAGAAAGTGAAAGTGATTCGTGATAGTCTAAAAGCAGCATCAGATCATCAAAAATCGTATGTAGACTTGAAATGAAAAGATATTGAGTTTCAGATCAGAGATAAAGTGTTTTTGAAAGTCTCACCGTGGAAGAAAATACTCTGATTCGGTCGTAAAGGCAAATTGAGTCCAAGATTTATTGGGTCGTATAAGATTATTAAGTGTATCGGGTCGGTTGCTTACAGATTATTGTTGCCACCTGAGTTAGAAAAGATCCATAGCGTATTCCATGTTTTGATGCTTCGACAATATCGGTCTGACCCATCGCATGTGATTTCCCTATCGGAGATTGAGATTCGATCCGATATGACATACGAAGAATAATCGATTCGAATTTTAGATCGCTAAGTTCAAGAATTAGAAAATAAGAAAATCTCTTTAGTGAAAATCTTATGGCATCGGCATGGGGTAGAAAAAGCTACGTGGGAGCCCGAGGATGCTATGAGAGAACATTACCCAAACCTATTCGCTGGTAAGATTTTCGGGGAAGAAAATCCCTAAGGGGGGAGAGTTGTAACAGACCAGTTTAAACCCTATTCAGAATAGTGGTTTTGGGACCACCAATCCGAGTCAAAAAAATATTTTAATATTATTTGTCGTGTCTACAGCATGTTAATTTATATGTGTGAAAATTTCGTGTGAAAATTTTATCGTTTGTGTGCTCGATTTAATTAAAAGGACTTAATCGCGTAAAATGTAAAAGTGGCTAGCTAATTGCTAAAGTGCAACATTGCTATTGTTTTTATAATGTGGAGTCCTTAAGATGAAATTTCATCCTTGAAACCATGCATGGACGGTATTAGACTTGATATATATAGTTTTGTTATTAAATTAAAAAGGTTAATATGGTAAAAATGCAAATTAATAATGTTATAACAAAACAAAAAATTAAAATAGCCATGCAATTGCTCATCTTTTGACCGAATTTAACAAAGAAAAAGAGAAAGAAAAGAGTTTTAAAGGTTTGGCCCTTGTGTTCTTCAAATTAGGTATGTAATTTGTTCAATTTTTTATTATTTTTAAGTTTTTGGGATCGTTGCTTCGAGTACTAGCTAGACCATGCTTGAATTTTTGAATTTGATGATGTATTCATGAATTGCTATTGATGATAGCTTGTGATTTTTGTTGTTTGATGGTGGAAAATAAAAATATGTTGTTAGATTAATATGTTTAATTAAGTGATTTTTAGTAAAAATGTCTATTTAGGATTAAATTGTGAATTTTGTAAATTGAGGGGTCAAAATGTGAAATAAATGAAATAAATGGGATACTAGGGACCTTAGTGAAATTCGGCCAAACATGGGTAGGGTGAAATTTTGAATATTTTGTGTTTTGTGAAATAGGGACTAAATTGTGAAAAATGTAAAATATCTGGGTAAAATTGTAATTTTCCCATTTATGTGTGTTTGGATTAAATTAAATGAATCTTTTAATAAACAAGTTAAATTTGTATTAATTTAAATCAAGAAAAGAGGAAATCGAATTTGGATCGGTGGAAATCTAAAGTTGTCGAATAGTTGTCCCGGCTCGTTCGTCTTTGTCCTAGGTAAGTTCATAAGTAAATAAATATCGTTAAATTCGATTGTATATATTTTAATAGTGTCGAATTGAATTCCTACTTGTGTATATGTATATGCCGAATTGAATTAAGCATTGAAGCAATATTAACGAGCTTGAATCAATCAAGCTATGACGTCTGAAAGCCTCGTATGAACCTTAGGAATAGTTAGGATACATATGTCATGACATAGGATTCCTATATGTGATTTCATGTAAGACCATGTCTAGAACGTTGGCATCGATTTGTGATTTACGTGTAAGACCATGTCTAGGACATTAGCACTGTATATGTGTTCGTGTAAGACCATGTTTCGGACAGTGGCATTGATATGTGATTACATGTAAGACCACGTCTGGGATGTTGGCATTGTACGAGATTTTCGACTATTCGAGTATCCTTATTAATTCCGAATGGTTCAACAGGTAATATCGAGTTAAGATAGAATATGAAATCGAGCTAAAAGGTCAGGTATGTACTAAGTTAAATGATTGAGTAGTAAGGTAAGTATATACTTTATATGAATATATGAAATGTGCATTAGGAAAGTGAGAGTTAAATATGCTTATGAATATGTATGTATTCGGCCAAGTGAAAAAATAATGCTAAAGTATATGTGTTGATATATGAAGTTGCGAACTTGATTATTATATTGTGGTTATGGTTGGTATGATTCGGTTTAATTATATTGAATTATAAATGTCATTGAAATGATTTATTTGCTGATGACTTACTAAGCTATTCAAGCTTACTGTGTGTCTGTATGTTCTTTGTTTTTATAGATTTTGGAAGCTAGTTACGAGCTCGGGGATCGTCAAGGAAATTCGTCACACTATCGATCATTATTTTGATATTATAAAAGTTTAAAACTATAAACTTATGGCATGTATAGGCTAGCCTTTGTGTTAGTTGATTTTGGACTTGTATATATACGAGCGATGCAAAAATGGCTTGTAATGAAACTTATGTTTATGCATTTTCGGTTGTGATATAAGTTCATATTAGGTATATATAATTATTTTGGAGTAAAGTAACCATTTATGGCTTATGTTTAGTTCTTTTGGGTAAGTTTGTATATGTGGTTGATGCATGTGTTTGAGATATGGATTGTTAATGATTTATTATTAAGATACATATTTGAAACCTGAATCAATTTGGAAATTGTTTTTAAAGTAAGTTATGCATTTAGTTATGGCATAAACTTATTATGAAAGTGTATTTCATGATATATATATATGTGTGTTTGGTATTGGGTTATATGGATTAGTTTTATTAATGAGTTATGTAACACCCCGAATTTGGGCCAAGAAGTATTGGGCCTTGAGTATGGGTCCGTAAAAAGGTTGTATATAAGTATTTAATTGTGCAAGGAAATGACACAATTAAATGTCTACTTTGGTGGTTAATGGCTCTGAAAAGTGTTGGAGGAATCTTGGGTTCAAACCTAGGCTGTAGCAAAAATTTTGGTATTAAGTGAATAAAACCCTGGATGCTTGAATGATGGCCTTTTAAATTATTGTTTTAAATAAATGACAAGGAAGCATGTGGTCTAGTGGTTGTGGCGTCATTATGGTTGCAAGGGAGCCTAGGTTCAAGTCTTGGCTCTTATAATTCATTTTGGTTTTTCTCTTAAGTGAATTTGGACGTTGGCACATATGTCTTAAAGTTAATTATGGACGTTTTTATCACAGAAAGAACCTGTGGTGGAGTGGCAAGGTGGCATGTTGTGCAACTGTGAGGTCTGAGGTTCAAGTCTTGGGACGAGCAGTGGAGTATTTATTTTGCGAGTTGAGGTGTGTAGGAGGTGGAGTTGGACTAGAACTCTGTGGTTGAAGTGGTCATAAGAAAGAGGAATTTTCCTAATGGTTGAAAGTAATCCCACATCGGGATGCTAACATGGGAATTGGTATTCATAAATGGTTCAAATAGATATGGTCATATGCGCATAAACTTGGGATGAAGTGGGAGTAGGTATATTTGGTTTTGAAATGATGTTTATTATCGAGTATATATATATGTCAAGTATGCCGTGTGGATAATTTAACTTAGTTTAATATGCATAACATGTGCATTTGTATAATTATGAATTAGGTAATCAAATGGGATTTTATTCTTTTGGTAAAGTCACTTTATGTTAGTTCATGTTTGAATTTATTTAAAGTTTAAAAATGTTATGAATGTAATGAAGATTTGTTTTAAGCTGTGTTATGACCAGTAATGTCTCGTAACCCTATTCCGACGATGTATGCGAGTTAGAGATGTTACACATAATTAATGTGCATGTTTATTATGAGGTTTGAAATGACGGGTTGATTGTGGTAATTTGTTATAATGTAGAGATTACGTTCGTTATGCTAAGGTCAAAACATGTTAAATTATGCTTGCAAATTGATAGAGCAAACAATGTGAGTGAATAAGTTATAACTGTGAGTTTTAATGCAATTTATATTATCTTGTGTTTATATTATTAGACTTGGTAAATGATTGGTAAGAGTTGCTTATTATTTTCATACGGACTTACTAAGCTATATAGCTTACCCCCTTCCTTTCCCATGTTTCATAGTGCTGTCAAGCTAGCTCGGGTTGGAGATTGCCGGAGATCCTATCACACTATCAAGCTATCGTTTTGGGTATTGATGAATTCATGTATTTTGAGTTATGGCATGTATAGGGACTAGCTCATTTTGTTATATGCGTCATGTGATTTTAGCCAATGTAATGGCTGGTAATCGTCAAAGGCTTGTTTGCTATTTGGCAATGTAAGTTGGCTTATATTAGCTAATATGGTTGTAAGCCAAAGTATATTCATATATATGTCAATGTCTATGGTGATATTATAGTGGTATGCTTTGTGAATGTGAAATGTTTGGAAATGTGATTATTGACATGATTGTGTAATTTTTGGAAATGTGACCTATTGATGAGATGAGGAATTTGAGTATAATTTGGTAACTAGAAAGTAATTGAATGAAGTCTAATGAATGTGAAATTTGTATGTTTGATTTACAGCTTAATAATTGTAGTGAATATGTTAGATAAAGACATTGAGTTGATATGTTTTAACCATGAATGTGGATGTTTTGGTTGCCCAAGTATGTATTATTTTGTGCCTTTGAATTAGGGTAAGTGTATGTGTGAAGAAGGGTGGCAAAATGGCTTGGTAAATAGCCTTGTTTTTGTCCACACGGGTAGACACACGGGCATGTGCCTAGGCCATGTGTGACACACGGTCAGCCCCATGGGAGTCTGATCCGGCCGTGTGTCCCCTGCAACTAAATTTTTGCAAAACAAAATGCTCAGTATCGAGCGCACGGGTATGAGACATGGTTATTGTCTCAGCCGTGTGAAGGACACCGGTGTGTGCCATGGCCGTGTGACTTCAATTTTCTCTTGGGTGACAAACAGAGAGTTACACGGGTTAGGGACACGAGCGTGTGTGACCACACGGCTTGCCCACACGGATGTGTCCCAAGCCACACAGACATGTGACCCCTATTTTAGCAAAAATTTTCTAAGTGCCATAAAATTTTCTAAGGTTCTCGATTTAGTCCCAAACCACTTCCAAAGCACGTTTTGGGCCTCGTTGGCTTGTATTAAGGACCTTATGATTGAATGCAAAAAGTTTGAATTTGATGCCAAAATTTATGGCTCGAAAATGTATGGTTGCTTGTGTTTAAGTCCGATAATGCCTCGTACCTTGTTTCGATGTTGAATACGGATAAGGGGTGTTACATTTAATGGGATCAAAGCTATGGTTTAGTCGATTCTTGGACTAACCTAGCATCTCTGAGAGTCTAGCTATACATGCCATATATAATCTGTGATAGTGTGATATCTCTCAACTCTAATGAAATTGTTTTGTTGAGACAGAGATGCTTTGCAATCGACCTACTTTCAAAAATGCTGAAAGTGATACTAAGATATTTGAAAATGTATTTGTGATAAGTTGAAACTTGGAAAGGTATGAATAAGAGTTCATAATATGTATGTGATGATGTACAAAATGAAATAACCATAAGTTGAGAAATATGGGTAAAATGTCATTGTTTCGACTGAACATTGTGTTTAAATGGATTATGGTGCTTTTATGAAATGAAATAAAATTTTATATTGTGATAAGCTCATCCATGTTTGTTTGTCATTCGTATGAGGTTATGTGCCTAACTTGTTTGATTAAGTGAATGCGATAAGTAAATTTACTCAAAAGTTATAGAATGCATGTATAAGTGCACTTGTTTGAATAATATACTCGGAAAGTTCATGTAACATAAATATGTATGTTAATTTGGCTGAAGTAAATTATATAACTATTATGATATTTGATGATGATGAATATTAAGTCACGTGTGTGCATATATGAGAGTCGAGTTAGAGGCTTTACGACTTCACCCCTTACCAATGTGGTATTTTATGACGAAATTTCATGAGATTTATGTTGAATAAGCCTACAAGTAAGCGACTAAAGAGTTCAATAGTGGAATAACTAATAATGTGGTCAAAGTTGAGAATAGTTTGGCAAATGAATATAGTTTTGGAAAAGATGTCAGGTTATTTTAAAGATCATTCAGTTTTTGTAATGTCACAGTTAAAGAAAAAGTTAATCTTGGCTAATCGACTCATTCAAGTATAATGTCTAAGGTATATATTTTCTGGAATTTCTTCCAGATTGATTTTCGTTAGTGAATGGAATAATACAGGATTAGTGACGGCAGAATTAGTCAGAGAAATGATATTTGAATCATAAAGATGTTTGAGTGTAACCGTTGAAATTGAATATTTTATGATGATCTCTCCTGGGTATTTTATATATCCGTTTATCCTTAGAGATATATGTGATTGTTTGTTTTTTGATGAAATTCTTATCGCATGAGAATGCTAACTGATTATAATGTTAGATGAAAGCACTATTGGTCTGGTTGGTTGATGATCAGCATATCTTATCTCTCTCACTTTGGGTTCTATTCTAGTATGTTTGGAATAAAAGTTTATGGTGAAAATTTCTGTGAGTCTATTCTTCTGTTTCTACTGGATGTTGTTTTGTTTTATATATATATTTGGAAAATATATTATCTCTGTTACAATTGATTCTAGAGCGTGTAAGCATTGTTTTTCTTCTGATTTTCTTCGAGGAATCGTCAAAATTTTTATTATTTCTTATGAGTGATGTTTTCAGACTTCCAATATGGTATTCACATATTGGATTTCTTTATCCTGGTTTTCTTATCATCCTTATTTCGTAAATTATCAATCATGACTCATCTTTACAATGTGTTCTTTGACTTGTGGTAACTATGTCTATTATGGGTGTATTTCTGGTTCGATCATAGGAACGTGGTAATTCTGGTATCAGAATTTCTCTAATTTTCGTTAAAGGAATTGACATCGGCAAAGGTATAGATTGTAGAAGCTCAAGCTCAAATTGTATGATGGTTTTCTTTTCTCAGGTAAGTTTGATTAAGGTCAATGAGTTCAATCGGGATATTTTGTTTCCTTGAGCTAATGCAGTTGTAAAGGTCTTTGATTAGCATGTTAAGGGAATTATAAAAGATTGTATGTTTAAGTCGTTTCACAGCATGAAGAAAGGAGTATTTTGATATGTTATTATTTGATAGTTGAAATAGACTCAGTTGATTTTATCTAAGCAAGTTGGTCAATTGAAAGGTAATTTGAGTTATAAGCATTTAAGTTTATCCCCATGTAAGGAAATAAAATCTTGTACATTCATGGGTGAATAGACAGTTAGTTTGAAGGAAGAATTCATATTCTAGAAAGTATGATACAGAGATATACCTATTAGATTTGTTCTAATCGAATGATATTGTTATGAGTTAAAGCTGTCCCGATGGATGAGTTATCACATTTGTGAAAGTTCGAATGGTCTGTTGCATGTTAATAAAGTTGAAAACAGTTGAAGGTGTTATTAACCAAAACACTGACTCTGGGTTTTGCTTGAATTGAGTAAAGAATTCGTGATTTTTTTCAGTGATGCACTACCAAACGGATTAGAATGTGCCTTAATTTAAAAATGTAAACTGACAGTTTATGCTTTTAGATGATTAAAGTCCCATTAAAAGAATTGTTAGAAAAGTGAATTAGAGCCAGCCGTAAGTATGTCTGTGTTGAGAAATTGATGACATCGTTTGTTCGATGAAAAATGTCATGTGCTTCTTGATTCAAAGAGTATAAATTACCTAATGTTATAGAAAAATCTAAAAATTAAGACAACATTGATGGCTTGAACTATTGAAAGATTGTGAATAGTTAACGATTAACCTTTGGGGAAGTAGATATAGTTGCACATGCTTGAATGGAAAGCCTTTGCTCATTTTGTGGGTGTTGGTTTCATGAGTAATCTTATTTGATAGAAGTCTGAAGTTAGCTAAACTAAAAAGCTAAAGCGATGTTTTCTTTGCAAGATTGAGAACCTCAAAAATGTAATAGAGAGTGGTAAACTAAACGAGTATAGTGTGAGACAACTTTTGATTTTGATTTCTATTATCATTACTCCGAGTTAGAATTCGAGCAATGAATTATCCAGAGCTTATGCAGAAAATGTTGTACGAAACCCAGTATTAGCTCATCTCTTCATTCAGGGAGTATTAAATATGCAGTTATTTGAAGAAGATGTCCTGATGATCGGGAATATAATCTGAGTATGCAGTTGCATCTTGGCAATGTAATTCATCTTTAGATTGACGGTAAGCCTGAGAGAGTAATTTAGATCTTTGACAATATGCTCCAACACTGTGTTTCAGAGTTCAAAGGTGATTGGACAAAGATATAAGGGTTGGAATTGATTCGTGATTCTGAGGAAAAAGGTGAAAGTGATTCATGAAAGTTGAAAGCAACTTCAGACTGACATAAGTAGTATACAGATTTGAAAATTTAAGGTACTGGATTCCAGATCGATGACAATGTGCTTCTAAAAGTATTTCCCTCGAAAAGGACTCTTCGATGAGGAAGAGGAAACTACGAGAACGTTACACTAACCTCTTCTCTGGTAAGATTTTCGAGGATGAATATCCCTAAAGGGGGAGAGTTGTAATAGCCCGATTTTGGGTCTAGTCGAAACAGTGGTTTCGGGACCACAAATCTGATGTAGAAAAATTTATTTTTTATTATATTTTTATGGTCTATAATTTTATAAAATGATTTCGTGAAAATTTCATTCGAAAATTTTGACGTTTGGGCACTTAATTTAGTCGAAAGGATTAAATTGTAAAAAGTACAAAATGTGAGTTCTATAGGTTAAAGGTGTCTAATTGTTATGAAATTTTAAATTCGAGGTCCTTAAATGGTAATTAGACAATTTTTTTAAGTTAGTGGACAAAAATGGACGTGGTTAGGCATGTTTTTAAAGTTTTTCATTAAGGGCATTTTAGTAATTTGGTAATTAAATGAATTAAAAAGCCAAACTAAAAGCCAATTTTTGTCCATCTTCCTCCCATCGCCGAAATTCACAAGGATAAACTAGGGCTAGGGTCTTTCAAGCTTCCAAGCTCGATTGTAAGTCTGTTCTAGTCCAGTTTTTAATGATTTTTATGTTTTTGAAATCCTTGTAACATGATCTATCTATTTCTACCACTAATTTAAGACATAATCAAAGTTTAAAATTTTACCCATGATGGATATTTATGTATTTTGATGTTTAATGGAAGAAAATGCATGTTAGTTGTTATATAAACGACTTTTGCTAAGTGATTTTCGATAAAAATGCCTAAAAAGGACTTATTTGTAAAAAGTTGAAAAATGAGTGTTAGAATGTGAATAAAAGAAAAATGTGGGCTGCTTTGAGCTTGTATAAGGTTCGGCCAGTCATGGGTATTGAAGAAATTGAGTGCATTTCTTTTTACGAGCTTAGGGACTAAAATGCAAAAATGTGAAACTTTAGGGATAAAAATGTAATTTATGCCATAATATGATTTTGAGATGATTTGAATTGTATAATGATTAAATAAGTTAAATGTGATATTATGGATCAAGAAAAACGAGGTTCGAAATTAGAACGGGAGAAAAACGAGTATTTGACGGTTAGGTCCTTTTCGCTATTTTTATGCTGAGGTAAGTTCGTATGTTTAATAAGCATTAAATTATATATGTATAAATGCTTAATTGATATAATTGTGGTAAATGCTATATTATTGAAATAAAATGTGAATTCTATTGAGTATGATACTACAGAAATGACCGACAGAGATTCGATACAGCGAAAGTCCCGGTTAAACCTTAGGAATAGATGGGATACAAATGTCATGACATTAGGATTACTGAGATTACGTGTATGACCATATATGGGATATGGCATCGATACGAGACTTTGTGTAAGACCATTGCTAGGCCATTGGCATCGATACGAGATTACATGTAAGACCATATCTGGGATATGGCATTGGTACGGTACTGTGTGTACGAGATTCTCGAGTATCCTTTAGTATTCCAAGTGGTTCAACGGGAAAATTAACAAGTATGTCAAAGAAGAGAAAGAGCATGTAAGTATTATGAATTGTATAGGTATGTACATAAATTTTATTAACATTGACTTCATGATATTGTGAGTTCAAGGTTTCCATGAAGATGTTTTTGGGAAAGCCTTGTGATTTTGGTCTATACTTGTGATGTACAAAATACATGGCGAATTCGGTAGGCGATCGTGTAATTGGATTTTGGGCCAAATTGAGTTATGGTATAGTATTGTTTTATTCATTCAAATTGTGATTTATCGGATATGAGAAAAGAAAAGATTGGCATAATTGCCTATTAAAATGATAAAGGGAAGATATGAGCTTTGAAAAATTAAAAGATGTTAAAATATATGCTTGTAAAGTGAATACTCATAATTAATGTGCATGTTTATTATGAGGTTTGAAATGATGGATTGATTGTGGTAATCTATTATAATAGAGAGATTACGGTCGTTACGCTAAGGTCAAAACATGTTAAATTATGCTTGCAAATTGATAGAGGAAACAATGTGACTGAATAAGTTATAACTGTGAGTTTTAATGCAATTTATATTATCTTGTGTTTATATTATTGGACTTGGTAAATGATTGGTAAGAGTTGTTTATTATTTTCATACGGACTTACTAAGCTGTATAGCTTACCCCCTTCCTTTCCCATGTTCCATAGTGTCGTCCAGCTAACTCGGGTTGGAGATCGCCAGAGTTCATATCACACTATCAAGCTATCATTTTGGGTATTGATGAATTCAAGTATTTTGAGTTATGGCATGTATAGAGACTTGGTCATTTTGTTATATGCGTCATATGATTTTAGCCAATGTAATTGATGGTAATCGTCAAAGGCTTGTTTGCTATTTGGCCATGTAAGTTGGCATATATTGGCTAGCATGGTTGTAAGCCAAAGTATATTCATATATATGTCAATGTCTATGATGATATTATAATGGTATGCTTTGTGAATGTGAAATGTTTGGAAATGTGACCTATTGATGAGATGAGGAATTTGAGTATAATTTGGTAACTAGAAAGTAATTGAATGAAGTCTAATGAATGTGAAATTTGTATGTTTGATTTAGGGCTAAATAAATGTAGTGAATATGTTAGATAAAGACATTGAGTTGATATGTTTTAACCATGAATGTGGATGTTTTGGTTGCCCAAGTATGTATTGTTTTGTGCCTTTGAATTGGGGTAAGTGTATGTGTGAAGAAGGGTGGCAAAATGGCTTGGTAAATAGCCTTGTTTTTGTCTACACAAGTAGACATACGGGCATGTGCCTAGGCCATGTGTGGCACACCGTCATCCCCATGGCCGTGTGTTCCGGCCATGTGTCCCCTGCACCTAAATTCTTACAAAACAAAATACTCAGTATCGAGCATACGGGTATGAGACATGGTCATTGTCTCAGCCGTGTGATGGACACTGGCGTGTGCCATGGCTATGTGAATTCAATTTGCTTTTAGGTGACAAATAGAGAGTTACACGGTTTAGGGACACAGGCGTGTGTGACCACACAGCCTACCCACACGGGCGTGTGACCCCTGTTTCAGCAAAAAAAATTTAAGTGTCTTAAAATTTTCTAGGGTTCTCGTTTTAATCCCAAACCACTTCCAAAGCACGTTTTGGGCCTCATAGGCTTGTATTAGGGACCTTATGATTGAATGCAAAAATTTTGAATTTGATGCCAAAATTTATGGCTCGAAAATGTATGGTTGCTTGTGTTTAATCTGGTAATGCCTCGTACCCTGTTCCGACTTTGAATATGGGTAAGGGGTGTTACAGGGCAAATAGGCTGTGCCCCTTACAAATTACTCTCAGCCTACTCGCTAAAACTTAGAACTCGCCAAAACTGGGTGTTACAAGGTCTAGAAGGTAGGGTCGAGGGTTGCAGTGGCCAAAATCAGAGAGGTTGTGAGGGTTGTTCTAATATTGAATGTGGCGATTTTCCTAATAAACGCGAATCCAGTACATCGATAGAAACTCTAATTTTTCAGATGCATGAAAACTAAGGAAGAGATGGTCAGGAATTTGACAGTCAGAGGAATCCTTGCCCAACTTTGCCTACAATTTCGAAATCATTTAAGGGGAGTGTTGATAGAGCGAATCCGACGATGGGTTTATTCTCACTTTGTATCTACTAAAGTAAGGTTTTCATCTTCCATAAAAATCCTTCTTTTGTGCAGTGTTAAACGATTATGGAATTGCATCGGGGCAACTTGTAGGCCTATCAAGGTGGACATTGGTAGCTTACTTCATAGATTATAGCATTCGAGAGGAGCCACCCCTTATTGGTGTTTTCTAGTAGATATATCAGCTAAAAGTCATCACCCAAGGGGCCTCAACTGGAATGGTTCATTTTAGTGCCCATGTAACAGCCTATTTTTGTCAAATCGAAACAGTGGTTTCGGAACCACAATCCAAGGTCGAAATATTTATTTTATTATTACTTTAATGTCTACAGCATGTTAGTAGTAAAAATTTCGCTAAGAAAATTTATCAATTGCTTGCTCAATTTGATAAAAAGGACTAAATCACATAAAGTACAAAATTAGAGTTCTATAAGTTAAAGGTACTAAATGGCTATGAAATTAAATAGTTAAGGGATTTATGTGGTAATTAGACCATTTGTAATATGAGTGGACATTTATGTGCATGATTAATTAAATTTTAATGATAAATAACAAAGGTTAAATAAGTAAATGAACAAATAAGCTAAGTAAAGTAAAGAATAACAAAACGTCATCTTCCAAACAAGCTTTCATACACCGAAAATAAAACTTAGAAACTCCATTGAAGAGGTTTCAAGGTTCGGCCAAGTCTCCTTGTGCATGTAAGTGCGATTTCATCCCGTTTTTAATGATTTTTATGTTTTTGGAGTCGTTGTAGCTTAATATAGCTAGCCCGGGGACTAATTTGCAAAACTGTTAAAAGTCTAGGGTTTTACCATTAATGAATATATATGTGTTTTGAAGTTTAATAGTAGAAAATGAATGGTTGTTAGATAAACAACATTTGTTAAGTGATTTTGGTTGAAATTACAAATTAGGGATTTATTTGTAAAATGTGTAAAATTCATGGTGAAATGTGTGAAATAATGAAAATTTTGGGCTACTATAAGTCTATATAGAATTCGGCTAGTATGGGTTGAAATGGAATTGAATGAATTTTTCATTTTTTGAGCTAGGGACTAAATTGTAAAGAATTCAACATTTAAGGGGCAAAAGTGTAATTTTTCTATAATATGATTTTTGGGTTTAAATAAGTTAGATTTTATTATATAGAGATCAAGGAAAGCAACGTTTAAATTTAAATCTGGGGAAAAACAAAATAGTGGATTGATAGCTCGATTCTCTCCGTATAAATTCGAGGTAAGTTCGTATGTTAATATGTATTAATGCAATTGTGTTTTAAATGCTTTATTATTGCATTATCAATGAATACGATTTCACAGAAATATTCGACAAAGATTGGAGACGTGTGAAATCCTAGTTGAACCTTAGGAATAGATAGGATACAAATGACATGTCATTAGGGGTTTTTGTGTTTTGGGTGCTGGTCTGTACGTTCTATTAGTGGTTGAGTTTTTCGGCATGTGTTGCAGATTCTCGTTAGCTTGTGTGACTACAACCGTGTACCTACGTCTTGACCGTCAGCTTGTATGAGCAGACCCAGTGATTGCTCGAGATGAGCATTGACATATGAGATATGATATTGAGATGGTTTCGACCATGTTTTGGCACTTAGGGTGCGAGATTCCCGAGTATCTAATATTATTCCAAATGGTTCAACGGGTATATCGATGATATGAAGGAATAAGTGATTGATACGTATCATAACAGGTTTGTATGTGAATCATATAAGCTTTGAGTCTATGAAACTTGTGAATTTCATATCTAACCTTGTGAATGAATATGTGATAGGTTTGTGGATCATTACGAGTTATATTATGATATGTTATTACTTAAATTGTGTTCACATTGTAAGTTGAGTTTCTTGCTATACGAACTTACTAAGCTTAATAGCTTACTCTATTTACTTTTTTGTGTTTTATATTGATTTCGGAGCTTGCTTGGATTGGGGGTTGTCAAAGATCTCATAACACTATTTGGCCATTGTTTTGGTACTTTTGAACTCTGTACTTGGTTATATGGCATGTATAGGTGTTGTGGTTAATATGGTCTATATGTTTGTAATGCTGTTAGCTAATTGATTTGGCTTGTAAATGATATATGTTTTTTGTTATGTGTTTAGCCATGTGACTTGGCTTATTTTAATATACTTGGTTATGTATACATGTGTAAATGGCCTTTCATATTTGGTTTATAATTGATATGTGAATACCTTGTTGCGAAATGGTATTTTGAGTACAAAATGATTGAATTTGAGAATGTCGTATGCATGTTGATTTAGGCACAAAGTCTAATAGGTGAGTTTGATCATTTAGGTGATTTTTGGATGTGAAACTGGTATGAATTTGAATGGCTATTTGGGATGTTTATGAGCATTTTGGTCGTTGTTATTGGTACTATATGATTTTGGCTTGAAATTGGTTGGTTATAAGTGCCTATTTATGCATTGGTTGTTTGTGCATTGTTGAACCTAGGTTGACATCATTTTGGGTGAGAAATGTGGCTTGAAACATAGCCTATTTTTGTCCACACGGGCAGAGACACGGGCGTGTGTCTCAGTCGTGTGTGGCACATAGCTAGGTGACACGGCCGTGTGTCACCTGGTATTCATTTAGGAACCAAGTCAGTAGCTCCACACGGCCCAGCACACAGGCATCTGACTTGGCCGTGTGGCATAAGTCAGTGTACCCTCCAGTTTTCACACGGCCTAGCACATGGCCTGGCACACGGGCTTGTGTGGGTATTTTGAATGGTACACGGGGTAGTCACATGGGCACGTGGTTAGTCATGTAACCCAAGTCAGCGAGTTACACGAGGTAAGACACGGGCTAGGACACGGCCATGTGATCCCATTTCGAATGTCCACACGGCCTGGCACACGGGCGTGTATGGCTATTTCAAATGGTAGACGGGCTAGTCACACGGCCCAGCACACAGGCATGTGACTTGGCCGTGTGGCAAAAGTTAGTGTACCCTCCAGTTTTCACACGGCCTAGCACATGGCCTGGCACACAGGCTTGTGTGGCTATTTTGAATGGTACACGAGCTAGTCACACGGGTACGTGGTTAGTCGTGTAACCCAAGTCAGTGAGTTACACGAGGTAAGACACGGGCTAGGACACAGCCATGTGATCCCATTTCGAATGTCCACACGGCCTGTGACACGGGCGTGTCTTAGGCCATGTGAGACACACGGTCGGGCCACACGGGCGTGTGTCCCCTATATTTTGATATTTTTCTATGTTTTCCAAAAATTTCCCTAAGTTCTCGGTTTAGTCCTGAACTACTTTTAATACTTGTTTTAGGCCTCGAGGACTCGTATTAAGGACTATATGATTGTATTTGAATAATATTTTTTTGGTTATGAAAATCATATGATTGTTTAATTGATAAGTCCAGTAATGCTCCGAAACCCTATTTCGGTGACAGATACAGATAAGGGGTATTACATTTATTGGTACCAGAGCTACGGTTTAGCCGATTCTCGGAATAACGTAGCATATGTGAGTCTAGTTATACATGCCATATTTAACCTGTGATAGTGTGATATCTCCTGACAATTTTAAATCATGTTTTCATATAGCAATGGATCCCAATCAAGTAGTTACTGATGATGTAGAAAGTAATGCACCAACCTCCGTTCACGAAGTAGCACCATCTGAATCGAGACCTGTATCTGAGAGTCAAGGACGAGAGGCTAAGGAATCCTTTTTCAAAAATGATGAACGAATGGTTCACTGAGTCTGAACGAATCCGACTGCTCAGCAACCTCCACCCCACCGATTCCCTAACCAATTCCCGTAGCTCTTCAAGGTTTGGAAACCTTGCATATGAACAAGCCACCTGTGGATAAAATTCAAAAGTACAGGGCTAAAAATTTTAGAGCTACAGTTGATGATGGTCTTGAGAGAGCCGAGTTTTGGCTTAAGAATATGATCTGGGCATTTGATGAATTATCTTGTACGCCAGCGGAATGTGTTAAATGTGCTGTATCACTTCTGAGAGATACTGCATATCAGTGGTGGAACACTTTGATATATGTGGTGCCGAGAGAGCGAGTAACGTGGGAATTCTTTCAGACTGAGTTTAGAACGAAATACATAAGTCAGCGGTTTATTGATCAAAAGTGCAAAGAATTTCTGGAGTTGAAACAGGGTCGTATGACTATGACCGAGTACGAAAGAGAATTTGTAAGATTAAGTAAATATGCTCAAGGGTATGTTTTTATTGAAGAAATTATGTGTAAGCGGTTCGAAGACGAGTTGAACGAAGACATTAAACTTTTGGTTGGAATTGAAAGAATTTGTTGTTTTAGTCGACAGAGGTTGCAAAGTCGAGGAACTTAGCAAAGAAAAGAGAAAAGCCGATTCTGAGGCTAGAGATTCAAGAAAGATGTTAATGGGTAAACCCTATCATTCTTTTTCAAAGAAATCAAGGGATTCATATAACCGTTCAACTGCTTCAATGGGGTATTCTAATAGAGATCGTGGGAAGTAACACACGAGTCCAAAAGCTCAAGCTACTTCAGTATCGAGTGTTGGTAGTTTCAAAGCCAACAAACCTAGGTGCCAACAGTGTGGAAGATGGCATTTTGGAGACTATTGGATGAATACTAAAACCTGTTTTAGATGTGGCTCACAAGATCATTTTGTTCGAGATTGCCTTAAGTTACCTGAGAAAGACAAATTTTTTAATGCAAGACCGAGTAATACAGCTGCCAGAGGGAGACCACCTCGAAATACTGGAAATGTGACTAGTAGCAAAGGTGTGACAAAGGATTTTGTTGTGAGATCTGAAGCTCGAGTGCTAGCCAAAGCCTATGCTATTCGCTCTTGCGAGGATGCATCGTCACTAGATGTTATCACCGGTACATTTTCTCTTTATGACACTGATGTAACGAGCTTAGTGTGATTTGGATTCTGATTTTGAATTTAAAGTTGATGTTAATGATTGTTTGAAATTCCGAGATCGAATTTGTATTCCAAGAAATCCAGAATTGATTCAGATGATTTTGAACGAAGCTCACAATAGTCGTTTATCTGTTCATCCGAGTAGTACGAAAATGTATAATGATCGGAAATAGCAGTATTGGTGGTCTGGAATAAAAAGAGATATTTCTTACTTTGTTTCTAAATGTTTAATTTGTCAACAAGTTAAAGCTGAACATCAGGTGCCATCTGGTTTGGTACAACCAATTATGATTCCGGAATGGAAATAGGATAGAGTGACGATGGATTTTGTTTCGGGTTTGGCCCTATCTCCGCAAAGGAAAGATGCTATCTGGGTTGTAGTTGACTGATTGAAAAAATTAGCTCATTTTATTCCAGTACGATCTGATTACTCACTTAATAAATTAGCTGAGTTATATATTTCTGATATTGTGAGATTGCAGGTGTAATATCTCGAATTAGGGCCTAATCGGAATAGTGGTTTCGTGACCACAAATCCGAGATAGAAATAATTATTTTATAATTATTTTTAGGTTTATGATATGATTGCATGATTGTGTGAAAATTTCGTGACGAAATTCTATGCATAAAGTGCTTAATTTGAAATTAGGGACTAAATCGAATAAGTTGCAAAACTTGCATTCTAGAAGCTTTTAGTATGAATTTACTTTGGAATATTAATTAGGACGTCTTAAATAGAAATTTTACCAATTTCTAAGTTTATGGACAAAAATTGGACATGGATGGAATTTTTGGAAAGTTTAGTAGTAAGGGCATTTTGGTCATTTAGGGGTAAAATGAATTAAAATACAAAATTAAAAGCCAATTTTGCTCATCTTCAACCCCATGGCCGAATATAGAAAGGAGAAACCATGTCTAGGGTTTTTCAAGCTTCCAAGCTCAATTGTAAGTCCATTCTAGCCCCGTTTTTCAAGTTTTTTACGTTTTTAGAGTCCCGGTAGCTCGATTTAGCTTATGCTAGCAATAATTCAACCTAGGGTTCATATTTGGAAAAATACCCATAGGTGAAATTTTGTGTATTTTGGTGTTTTATGATAGAATATGAGGTTTTAAATTATGTTAGACAACTTGTGCTACTCGGTTTTAAGTGAAAACGAGCAAAAGGGCTTAATCGGTAAAAATACCTAATAGTCATAAGTACATGTTAGAGTGAGAATTTGGTGTTGCCATAGAAGGGAAAAATGATCATCATGTAATAAAACATAAGAAAATAGGCTGAAGTTTAATTTACGAGCTTTGGGGAAAAAGTGTAAATATGCAAAAGTTTAGGGGCAAAATTGTAATTTTTCAAAAATATGATTTTGGGTCAATTTGAATAATCTGAGTCCTAATTAGACTATATTTTAAATGATAGAGCAAGGAAAACTAAAATTCGGGCTAAAATGGGGAAAATACCAAGTTGTGGACGAAATGGTAAAAGTAGCCATTTTCGCATACTAGGTAAGTTCATATGTAAATGTTGGTAACATAGTTATTATTTTAAATGTTTTTATATTATTTAAATGATATGATAATTATTATGAAATATTATACTCGTGATAACTGTTTGATAATATGTCAAATTATGTGATATACTTGGAAAATGTGAAATACTACCGAGTATCGGTATCGGTATTCCGTAGAAGATGGTTGAGACACATGATTGGGAAAAAGGTCCCGTTGAACCTTAGGAATGGATTAGGATACAAGTGACATGTCACTGGGATATTTGGGCATCCGAACTCGTTGAGTTGAGTCCGATTTCACTTATGGATGCAAATCTCTGAACTCGTTGAGTTGAGTCCGAGTTCGTGAGATGTAACTAGGCATCCGAGCTCATTGAGTTGAGTCCGAGTTCACTTATGGATGCGAACGCCCGAGCTCGTTGAGTTGAGTCCGAGTTCGCTTATGGGCGGGTTACATGGTAGCTTGGCTACATATGTGGCACTTATGTGCAAACTTTCCATGTATCCGAATTATATTCCGATGTGTTCAACGGGTAAAGTTCTACTCAAATGGAGGAATACTCAAGATGAAAGGGACGTATTGGTAAGTGTTGTCAAATGGATACTTTGAACAGGTATGTACTTAACCCTCGGGTTGAAAAATCGATATAACAACAATATGGTAAGATGATAAATGAAAATATGATATGAATGTCTTGGTGATGATTATGCAAATGATGTTTTATGTTTGCTTATATGGTTATGTTACTTGCTATTTGTATGTGAACTTACTAAGCATTTATGCTTACTCCCTCCTTTTCATTCCTTGTAGTGTTGAAAAGCCAGCTTGGAAATCGGGAACGGTCGGAGGCACGCTCACACTATCCGTATACCATCTTGGCATAATGGCTTGT
The DNA here is from genome assembly GCA_025698465.1 of Gossypium longicalyx. Taxonomy (NCBI): domain Eukaryota; kingdom Viridiplantae; phylum Streptophyta; class Magnoliopsida; order Malvales; family Malvaceae; genus Gossypium; species Gossypium longicalyx. The sequence goes on along the minus strand of CM047002.1, from coordinate 72,655,110 downwards.
ATATTTTGAGTATGGCATGTATAGCATTATAATCATTTTGTATATATGGTCTTATGATATGGTTATTGAGTAGTATAAAAATGCTTGGTAATGATTAGCCATTGGAATGGCTAATTATGATCATATTTGGTGTTATGTATGTTAAATTGCTAGTTAATCCATGGAAACCATGAAATAGGTAAAATTTACCATAAAATAGATTCGACAGCGATAGTGACGTGAATTTGAAAAATCATTAAAAATAGTAGAGATATAATTAGATGACGAATAAAACATGGAATTGAAGAATTATGAGTCTATTTTCATATGGAAGAAACGAAACAGGTATATGAGTTATATTTTATGAGATGTTTAAATTTTTGTGAAACAGGGCCAGAGCGATTTCTGGATCCCCTATTCTGATTTTTGAAATTCACCATAAATTGTATAAAAATAATTAGAAGTCATAATTTATATGTGATTTCTTATTGAGTCTAGTTTTAAGAGAAACAAACTTCATAGTCATTGAAATTCATGCAGAGAGATATCCGATCGATTAAGTAATACACAGAGGTCAGAGCAGTCGAACCCTGAAACAGGTGAGACTTTAACTAATAAACTGTACTAATTGGCCTAGCCAAAAATTCTAGAAAAAAATTAGTAAATAGATAAATGAGTCTAGTTTCAGGGAAAATTTACGGAATTGGATTTTGAGTTTCAAAACTCGAGATATGAATTTTTAAGCGACTGTGACGCAGTTAGTCAGCTTGTCTGGAATTTCTAAAATTAAATTGTTTGAGCTGTTTAAGTAATGAATTAAGTCTGTTAACACCTCATATTCGACTCCAGCGACGGTCTCAAGTACGGGGCGTTACACACAGTGTACCATTATCTATTGTATCAGACAGAGATCCAAGATTCACATCGCGATTTTGGAAGAAATTGCAAGATGCTTTGGGTATGAAATTGCATTTCAATACTGCTTTTCACCCGCAAACAGATGATCAATCCGAGCAGATTATTCAGATCCTCGAGGATATGTTGAGATGTTGCATTCTTGAGTTTGAAGGTACGTGGGAACAATATTTGCCTTTGATTGAATTCGCTTATAATAATAGTTATCAATCGAGCATTAAAATGGCACCGTACGAAGCCTTATATTGTCACAAATGATGTACATCTTTGTATTGGACTGAGCTCAGTGAGAATAAGATACACGGGGTTGATTTGATAAAAGAGACTAAATAGAAAGTAAAAGTGATTCGAAATAGTTTAAAAGCAGCTTCCGATCATCAGAAATCATATTCAGATTTTAAACGAAAAGATATTGAATTTGAGATTGGCGACAAAGTGTTTCTAAAACTGTCTCCGTGGAAGAAAGTACTCCAATTCGGCAGAAAAGGCAAATTGAGTCCGAGGTTTATTAGGCCGTATGAGATTATCAAGCGTATCGGGCCGGTTGCATATAGATTGTTGTTGCCACCAGAGTTAGAAAAGATTCATAATGTCTTTCATGTATCGATGCTTCAACGATACAAATCCGATCCATCACATGTGATTTCTCCGTCCGAAATCGAGATTCAGTCTGATATGACTTATGAAGAAGAACCAATTCGTATTTTGGCTCGTGAAGTTAAAGAACTGCGAAATAAGAAAATTTCGTTAGTTAAAGTATTGTGGCATCGGCACAGTGTTGAAGAGGCTACGTGAGAGCCCGAAGATGCTATAAGACAGCAATATCAGAATCTGTTCAATGGTAAGATTTTCGGGGACGAAAATCCCTAAGGGGGAGAGTTATAACAGCCCAGTTTAGACCTTAGTCGGAATATTGGTTTCGGGACCATAAATTTAAGTCAAAAAAAATATTTTAGTATTATTTTCCATGCTTATTATATGTGAATTAGTATGTGTGAAAATTTTGTATGAAAATCTTATCGTTTGTGTGCTTAATTTGATAAAAGGACTTAATTGCAGAAAATACAAAAGTGGCCTTCTATTTGATTAAGTGTCGAATTGATGTGTCTCTTTAAATATGAGGTCCTTAAGATGTAAATGGACCACTGGAATTATGTATGGACAAAATTAGACATGAGTTGGTGGATTTTAAATGTAATGAAAAAGGTTAAATTAGTAATTAGAATATTATGTTATTATAATTAAAACAAAACATCAAATTAGTTATTATATTCATCATTTTAGCCGAAATTAAAGAAAGAAAAGCTAGGGTTCTTGTGTTTTGATATTCGGCTAATTTCAAGTTTGATTAAGGCATGGTTTTGATTCGATTTTTGATAATTTTTACGTTTTTGTAATCATTGCTTAGTAATCTTGTGACAGCCCTAATTTGACCCTAGTCGGGAAGTGGTTTCGGGACCACAAAATCGAGTCACGATAATAATTAAATGTTATGTTCTATGCTTATTATATGTGAAAGTGTATGTGTGAAAGTATCGTGTCTTAACATTGTCATTTGAATGTGGAAATAGCTAAAAATGACTTGTGTGTTAAAAGTTAAAAATGTGATAGGAAGAATTTAGAGGGCCGAATAATGCATGATATATTACAAGGAGGACTTGCATGTCAAATGGACCACTAATAAATTAGTGGACGGCAATGATGAAAGTTGACAAGAAAAATATGTATTTTGTATTGTATAATAGTAACCTATTGAATATTATATGCATTCCATATTAGTATTATAATATTTAATGATTTTATAAGAGGACATATATTAATTAATAAAAGAAAATAGGTGAGAAAAACAAAGTTTTCATCCATTCTTCTTTCATTTTTGCCGAAATTTAAAGAAGAAGTAAAACAAAAGGGTTCTTGGATATTCGGCCATGGTGTTTCTAATTTGGAGGTATGTTGATTTTATTTCTTGATAATTTATGTGAAATTGAGTTAATTGCTAAGCTCCTTTCATAGCCCATGACTTAATTTTTGTTATTGATTTGAAATGATGCATTCGGCTATGGGTTGTATGGGTGTCTTTGAAGGTGTTAAATGTTTTGGAAATGGTTTGTTAATGATGTCAATTATAGTGATAATTCGGTCATGATTTAGCTTATATTGAAAACATGTAATTATAAGCATAATAATAAACATGTGAAATGGTTGTATTTTTAGTTGATATTTGTGTTCAAAATGGTTCAATTTGTTTTAGCCACATGTGCATAAATTGTAATAATAGAATATAGATAATATGTACTTGAGTATTCGGTTATGGTTTTAGGTTTGAGTTGACGGATATGCAAAATTAGCTTTTGGTATGTATTGATTAAGTATAGGAGTTCGAAAATGGCTTAATCTTCATGTTTAAATTCGGTTATATCCGATCATGGTTGGAGTTATTTTGATATGCATATTATAAGGTATGTATGATTTGTGTTTTGGTTGCATAACTATATTTGGTTAATGATATGAATAATTTATAAATAGCTTTAAGCAAGCTTGATATATGGACAATGGATATATTTGGATTGAGATAATGCTTAAGTGAAATTATAGATATGTGATGAAATTGATTGGTGATATACATGTTTAAATAATATGAATGCAAAGAGTTGTGAAATAGCAAATTGTAGTAAATCTGCTTGGGACAGCAGTTGTAATATGATTTTGGAAAATCACCATAAATTATGAGAGTGGAGTTAGAAGCTAAATAAACTATGTAATTAAAGCTTAATGAGTCTACTTTTAAATGAAATCAACGAGAACATATTTTGACTTCTGTACAATTAGAAATTTGATTCGTAGTAAAGGGTGATCAGATTAGTCAAACAGTGAAACAGGGGAAATTTTAAGAAAAATCTGGTATTGATTGGCCAAACTAAAAATTCTGAAAATTTTATGGATAAAAGATATATGAGTCTATTTTCAGGGAAATTTTACGGCAATTGATTTGGAGTTTCGTAGCTCCAGTTATAAATAATTTGGTGACTATTGCTCAGGAAGACAGCTTATTGTGAATTTGTGATTATGTGGTAAACATTGATAAAAATTTGTTAATGAGTTGCTTAATATTTTCTTATAAACTTACTATGATCTATATGTGTGAAAGTCGAATATATATATATATATATATTATATTTCTGAAGTAATGCTTGAATAGTCGAATAATGACTAGTTTAAAATTTTTTGAATTTAAGCTCAAGAGCAAAGAGGGTCGAAGTTGGATAGGGGAAAAGAGAAAGTAATTGAGTAGCCTTTCCGCAACCGTTCAAGTATATCCGAGGTAAGTTTTGAATAGTCACATTTAGTACGTAATTGATAATGTCTTGATATGTGTATGATAACTGTACTGCGATCTATTGAATCTATTTGAATATAGTTGAGTGACAAATAATTTATGTTTAAGGCTTAAAGCCGAGTAGACATTAGAAGTTAAGCTTGGATAGTAAAATGGACATATATTCTTATGTATGTTATTGAGCCAAAAGTTATATGAATGGTGCCCATGTTATGCTATTATTCGAAGGAAATAAATGAACTGTGATTATGAGATGTTATGTGAATTGAATTTTCTTGCAAATAAGTATGCATGACATTCAGTGATGTATATCCGGACTTAGGGTCCGTAGGCTATGTCTTTGGAATTATATCCGGACTTAGGGTCCGCAGCTATGTCTTTGGAATTATAACCTAGGACTTAAGGTCCGCAGCTACGTCTTGGAAATATGTCGGGTTAAAGTCCCGCAGCTTCGAGTGGTATTATACCGGGTTTAAATTCCCACAGGCTTGTGCTGGTTATTAGTTTCAAGTCCTAAGACCTAACAGGCTTAATGCCAGTAAGTTAAGTAAGATTACGATATTGAATGTTCGCAGTAAACCATCGTCGAGTAAGTACATACTATACATTTAAGATGTCCAGGTACGTACTACTTACTCATCGGTGAATTGATTTCGAAGTGAATCATTAGCATCAAAGAAGAATATATATATAAATATGATTGATGGTTATATTTGCGAATATGAGAATGATTTAATCGGTCATGGTATATTTGTATATGAATTATATGTTAAAATTTCTTTATGTACTCATGTACATTCAGTCAATGATTTTGTGAATTAATAGTATTAAAGAATGATACTTAAGTGTGAATGATTGTTATATCTACGAGTAAAACAATGACCTATTCGGTCAAATGTTGTTAATATATGAGATTATTTGATTTAAATGCATCGTATGAACTTTAAGTAGAAGAAAAATATGTGCTGAGAAATCTATGTATATGTTTATGTGTATTCGGCCATGAAGTAATTTGAATTGAGAATAAGTATGTTTAAATGATTGTTTCAATTTTCGATAAGTCTTTAATTGTTTGTGATGCTTAAAACTTACTAAGCTTTGAAAGCTTACTCTGTTCTTTATTTCTCTGTTTTATAGATTGTTGATTTTGGCCACCGACTCAGGGATCGTCAGCAATTCATCACACTATCGATCTTTTTGGTACAGTTATATTTTGGACTCGATATGGCATGTATAGGTTAGACTGTTGATAACGATGTTTTGAAATTGTAAATATTTTGGGCCATACGAAAATGGCGTATAACTTAAATATCAGTATGTATTTCAGTTCAATCTCTGTTTATGTTTATTGACAATGTGAATGAGATAATTAAATGTTTAGTTCGGTAATACCTCTTAGCCTTAATCTGACGATCGGATTCGGGTTAGGGGTGTTACAAATCTATCAAAACCATGTCTCATTTTCTGATTTTGATGATGATTTTGAGTTGATCCATTGATGAAATTATGAGTTTTATGAAGTTTGATGATAGTAAATGAAAGATATGTATTGGGTTAACATATTTTGTCTTTGAATTTTTGATGAATTTGAGTAAATTGGGCTAAATTGTGAAAATGAGATTTTGAGGGACTAAAATATAAAATAAATGAAATGTGTGGGCTTTTATGAGCTAAGTGAATATTCGGCCTAACATGTGTAAAAGGGAATTTTGTGTATTTTGTGATTTTATGAATTAGGGACTAAAGTGTTAAAATGTAAAAATGTGAGGGCTAGTTTGTAAAATGTCCTAATTATGTGTATATGGATTGAATTGAATGATTTGTTGAATAAGAGAGTTAAATTTGAATTTATATAGATCAAGAACAAAAGAAAACGAAATTAGATCGGGGGAAATCGAAAGTCGTCGAGTAGTCGACTCCGTTCGTTTGAATCCGTACGAGGTAAGTCGATATACAAATAAATGTGCTTGAATTGATTTATTTATGCTTATATGCTATTGAAATGTAATGAATGGCTTTGGAGGATGAATATGTGAAATTGTGAAAGCATCGACAGTGTTTCGACATCCGAAAAGTCTCGTACGAACCATAGGAATAGTTAGGATACATATGTCATGACATAGGATCCGATATGTGTTTTCGTGTAAGACCACGTCTTGGACGCTGGTATCAACTTATGATTTATGTGTAAGACCATGTCTGGGACATCGGCATCGTATTTGATTTCGTGTAAGAACCTATTTGGGACAGTGGCATCGATATATGATTACATGTAAGACCATATCTGGGACATTGGCATTGTATGAGCTTTCCGAGCTATCCAAGTATCCTTATTGATTCCTAACGGTTCAACGGGCATTCCGAGAAAATGAATGACTATGTGAACATGTATCCAGTTTAGGTACGTATGAAATGTATATTAAGTTTGAGAATGAAAGGTAAGTATATGTTTATATATGTGAACATATAAAGTATATTTGTATTATATGGAAATGTGATGTACATGTGAGCAAATGGCTCTAAGTATTTGAGCTAAATGAGCAATATGAACTTTACATTGAATTATGCTATAAATCATATAAATGATTCGTTTATAGTTGTGATTTGTGATAAGTTTATTTGTATATGGCTTACTAAGCTTCTGAAAGCTTACTTTGTGTGTGTTTGCATTATTTTATAGATATCATAGCTATCGGGAGCTCGAGGATCGTCGAGGATCATCACCACACTATCAAACTCTATTTTGGTACTTTTTGAAAGTGTAAATATTGGAGTATGGCATGTATAGGCTAGAGGTAGTTGAATATGTTTTGTGAAGTGTATATTTAGCCATGTGATATAACTTAATTATGGTTGAACTTATGGTTTGATTTTGGTATATGAGATATGATGCAAATTATGCCTATGTGATGTGTTCTTGAATGGACAAGTGAATTGGTCAATTTGGTAAGTTTTGGTGTGTGTTTATTTGATGATTTGGTAAAATTTTGGTATGAGAATGGTTTGAAATGAGGCTATGAAACAAATGTTTAGATATGATTTTGTCTTACGTTTTGGCATAATTTGGTATGGCTATTAAGTATGAAATTGGTTGACAATGTTATGGCATAATTGGTGTATGTATTGGTTGTGAAATGGTTGAACATTTGGTATACAGTTGATGCTTATTTGTTGCTTGTAAGGATGACCCTAAATAGGTGGCATTTTGGCCTTGTAAATAGCCTATTTTTGCCCACACGGGCGTGTCTCAGCCGTGTTGCCTGAGGGCTATTTCGAAATGAGCCTAGGCAAACCACACGGTTGCACACACGGGCGTGTGCTAGGCCATGTGGCCAAGTCAGTTTCAACCGCGAGCTAGACACACGGGCGTGTGACTGGTCGTGTGACTTAAGTCAGTAGCCTCCCTAATTTTCACACGGCCTGGCACAGAGACGTGTCATGTGGCTGTGTGGACAAGTCAATAGGTATACCCTGTTTTGACACAGCCTAGACACACGGGCGTGTCTAATGCTGTGTAAGGCACACGACCTATTCACACAGGCGTGTGACCTCTACCACTTTAAAAAATGTTTAAGTTTTCGAAAAATTTTGTATGAGCTCAATTTAGTCCCGACCCCTTTCTAATGCATGTTTAAGGTCTCGATGACCTATATATAAGGACTCTATGGTAATGTTTGAATATGATTGTGGATGAGATATATGAATTGTTTGTAAAATATTCTGATTTGTCCGGTAACACCTTTGACCCTAGCCTAGCGACAAATACAAGTTAGGGGTGTTACACATATAGCCAATCATACGGTTCATGTAATACTAAAAAATTTAAATACAATTATATTAAAGCTTATTTACATACGAACTTACCTCGATTACAAAAACGACTATTAGTTTGATTTAGTCCACAAACTTGTTCTTTCCCCGGTCTAAACTCGAAATTCGTCTTTCTTGATCTATAATACCAAATTTAACTTATTTAATCATCACATTATTCAATTCAGCCCAAAAACACAATATGAAAAATTACACTTTTACCCCTAAACTTTTGACATTTTACATTTTAGTCCCTAGGCTTGTAAAATGGTTTTCATCCAATTTCTTCATCACCCAAGCCTAGCCGAACCTTTTTCATGCTCATGACAACCCATATTTTCCATTTATTCACATTTTACCACACATTTTACAACCTTTTACAATTAGGTCCCTTTTTGACATTATCATCAAAAATCACATTGTAAATAATGTTTAACTAACAACAAACATGCATTTTATAACATTAAACATCAAAATACAAGCTTATTCAACATGGGTAAAATTTCATAAAAGCCAAAACTAAAATTTGACAATTATCCTATAATTTAAAATGAAAAATAAAAAACAAAGACAACATCAAGAAATGAAAAGTTACTCGTCAATTTCTAATACTCTTAAAACATTCAAATTATATATAACCACATAATATTTTAATAAAAAAGTTAACAATATTAACTATTTGGAGTAATTAATAATATTATAAAAATATAAGGACCAAACTACATTAGAAACTAAAGTATAAAAATTAAATTACAAATTTAAGTATAATAGAGAGACCAAAATTGAAATTTAACCACTAATCTTAATATATAATAAATAAATAAATAAAAGCACCATGAGGTGCCATCTGTCAAAGAAGGAAGGTATTTGGAACTTCATTTTATATTATATAGTTTATAGATTATATTGCATTTTGAAATGGGACAATTTTCCAAATGATATAAACGTGCATAGAATCAAAACGTATAATAACACGAACAGGAAGCAAGATGAAATGACTATAATATTATAAGTTTACAACTCATTAGTGCAAGGAAGACCAATCCATAAAAGAATCCGTCGGGGCCTATCTAGAAATCTAGCTTGCCAAGCAGGCTCATCATTTTCATGAATGAAACCACTTTTCATGTACAAATTCTTCGCTGGCTCATTGCCGACAGCAACATGTACATATAGATCAGTTATGCCTGAAATATACAACAACAGCATCTAAATATCGCATATCCAGATTGAGTTCTCTATGTATATACGTATATAGCCACCAATGAGCCAATGCTCATATGCAATTTCCTATAATAATTGCCCCAAAAAGTTTTGAAACACATTGTTGCAGCAGAATGCTAAAATGCATGAAGGCAAGCACTAAGTGAGTGCAGACTCCTCTAGTCAGTCTTTGTCAACGAGCAGTGTCCTTGACGTTTTACGAACTATAATTAAAGGAAAACATTGCAGCGAGGAAGCAAAGTTCGCTGAAAAAGTTTGGTAGCATTAATAATACACAAGATAACATGGTTCACATCATCCCTTAGGGCAACCTTCGCTTTCCTCCAATAAAATTGAAGAAACTAGTAGTGCTTATTTGATTACTTCAAGTTCCATTTCCAGCAACAGTATATCAAACAATCTATTCATGATTAACTTACACAGCACCTGAAAATATTCATTACGCTTGACCTGTAAACTAGAAATGTAAGACCACAGAGATGATTCAGGGCTAAACCAGTTTAATGTTTAGAAATATGTGGCGGCCCCTCAGCTAGTATATAGAACCTTATGCTCTACGTTTTTAAATAGCGAGGCAGGATTAGAAAGCAAAAGAGCAAGGATAAAGAAATCCTCTTGTATGAAGAAAATGCCTGCTAATGCCTTAAGTCTTACACGTGTCTCCATAGGAGTCAAAACTGATATCAGAAAAAACTGATATCAGAAACTATATCAATATCATTTCCTTTCAATTTCCTCATAAGGAAAACTTGGATAAACAGAATTAATATTTGGAAAATGTGGGTGAAAGTCCGGGTGATTAACCTTTCATTATCCATTTTAAAGTTAAGACTGAGGTTGGCAATTCTAGAGTAGTTTTTGATAAGGTCAAGGCCTCCCTACCCAGTGGCATGGTGATACCGTCATTATGCCATTACCATTGAGAGATACCCTAAGAAAATATGACCCTAAAGACAGGACCCTACAGACAGTCAATCCATTTATATATTTGAAAGGGTAAATCTCTAAATGACTGAACCAAATGGCCCAAGTAGGTATCGGTGATGCATTTAGCTTCTACCATCTGATGCAGAACTTCATGATTTCAATTTTTGGTGAGTGACAGTCCAGGAAATTTGTTTAATCTACGTCAGATGATTATGACAGGGACAGAATTATAATAAAAGATAAATGCATTCATTACCCCATTCTTCGGCAACTATCTTTGATTTTGTGACAATGTCATAACCTAAGCCATTTCTGTGCAGTTCCCTTGCAACACATACATTGCTCAAGTATGCTCTTCCAAAATCAGCTTCAATCCCCTGTCGAAAAATTATAACAAAATAAAGTCGATCCATGTTATTTCATAATGATGGATGGGGTAATTTGCTTTTCCATTTAAGGTGTGTTTATTTCTTGGAAAATTATTTATGAAAAATGTTTTCAATACTTTTCTATTTTTATTTCATGAAAATAGTTTGGTGAAAAAAAATAATTTTTGAAATTTACTTATCCTTATGAATAAGGCAAACATTTTCTAAAAAAACCTCTTATAAATAACTGGGGTTATATTTGATGAATAGTCACTACGTAAACTCTATGCAACATTAATGCACTACAATTCGCCACATCGTTAATGAGTAAACTCAGAAAAAATTAAAGGACTCTTTAATAAATACTTAAAATTTATTTTTAATTTCTCACTTTATAATTTTCTCATCTTCTTCCTTGTGTATCAATACAAAACAAAAAAGATTTAGGTTTCACTAAAATCTTAGAAAATTTAGATACAAAAATTGGGTAATCACTAAAATCTTACTTTTGATAAACATTTCTCTTATAAGTTTGCAGAACTTCCTTTACAATGAACTAACATTGTTTTCAAAAAATTAAAAAGACTGAGTTCCCCTGAAATAATAACATAAAATCATGATCACTTCATAAACTAATCTCATACCGAGCAACACTCAAATATGTTATATTATGTTGCATTATTTGGGCTTAATTATAAGGCAATGGTAGTTTGATCATTGCCTCCCATTTTAGTGATTACCCAATTTTTGTATCTAAATATCTTAAGATTTTAGTGAATCCTAGAACTTTCTTAGTTTTGTGTCGATACACATATATGGAGATGAGAAAATTATAGTGAGAAATTAAAACTAATTTTAATTAGGTCTAAATATTTCTAAGCATTTATTAAAAAGTTCGACTTTTTTTTAGTTTATTCATTAACGGTGCAGCGAGTTGTGATATACTAGTGGTGCATAAAATTTTTGTATTGATGATGTATCAAATATAATTCCTAATTAACTTTGGTTTTTATATAAAAGCTAACTTAAATCAAGCAAAATTTTATTATATTACTAATAATTTTTTAAAATTTAATTTTTAAAATATTTAAAATAATAAAATATTAACCCAATTGTTTGTCATTATATTGTCATTTACCTATAACACTTCAAAAAGAATCAAGTTGGTGAAAAAAAGTTTCAATACTAAAAATATAATTATAAAAAATTAAACATCATATTAACTTATAACATCAACTCAATCAACGACATTACCTATACTGGAAATTCTATAATCTATATACACGAAGTTGGTGAGAAAATATTTTATGTAACATTTATTTTTTATAAAATTTACTTAATATTTATTATTGGTGTAGTGATAAGGAACTTGTTTATAAACTCATTGAACATGTGTTTGATCCTTGTAAATGTTAATTTTAATACTTTAATTTAAAATTTATATTAAAATATGAAAAGAAAAAAAAACTATTAAAATAATAATAGAATCATTTAATAGAAAAGGTAAATTAGTCTTTTATTTTTAACTGAGTTGATACCCGATTAACTCAATTAGGAACTAAAATAATAGTATAGATTAAGCATTGGTTATTATTAAATATATATAATATATTAGTTATTATAAAATATTATAAAATAAATTTCGGTTATTAAAAAGAATGCTTTTATAATACTAAGTTGTGTTTGCTTTACTGAAAAAACTTTCAAAAAAACAACAGAATATTTTACGCATAATCATCGAAATATTAAAAAATATTAACTATTTCAAATAAAGTAATACATTTTCTAAAAATTATTTTTCGGAAGTAGTTTTCCATAAAAGAAGTGAATTGAAGACTTGTATTAATAAAGGCGAATTAACGGTTCTAGATTCTATTACTAAGACTTCGCAGTGAATGTCGAAAGAGAATGTATGCAAATGAGTTAATTTTTCTAGGTTCTTTTTCATATATCTTCATACACCCTTCTTTGGATACGTGTAGGATATTGGTGCTACAAGGAAAATAAACATATTTGTAGTAATTTAGCTGTAATTTCATATCCTTTTAATATCTTATTCGACAGTTTTCATTTCTAGGCATGATTGAGTCCAGCATTTGGATTAATTATTTCTCCACCACAAAACACGAACAATCCACAATTGGATTATGCAACCCATTAGGAAATTTTTAAGTTGACTGCAAATTGTTGTGGAGCAAAGCAGTCTGTATACAATATACAATAACCTTACCTCAGGTCATAAGCAAATATGTTCTTGTTTTGAAGAACAACTAAGACGCCTTAACACCAAAAGATATATAGATAACTGAATAAGCACACACGTAACACAAGAAAAATGTTGAGATATGATGAATACCTCTGGTTTTGTTCCAGCTATTTCTTCTGGAAGCCAAAGACATTGGTTAAGATCAAGGGTTCCAACAACTACTCTATCCTCTCCATTGGAAGTAAACTACACACAATACAGGTGAAGCAAACAAACAATCAAGAAGGCATAAGTTTCTCTAAAACTTTTGCAGCTCAAATTATATTTGAAAATGTGGTAGAACTTTGATATTGGAAATCTACACCTGATAAACAGAACATAGAATAGCTTAAAACCCTCTTTTTCCAAAATCATAAAATTAAACACAAAAGAATCTTTTACCTGACAGAAACCATTAGATGATTGAATTACACACAAAAGAATCTATAAAAAAAAATAATATTAACTAGCATAAGTATGTCCACAAAGTGATTTGTCCAATATCCGCTAGTTCACTAAAATGGTAACTTGGGACTGACACATGGTACACTTAGGCTTGGATGGGTTTATATTCTTTGGCTGTTAGGAATTCTAAGAAACTTGAGTACAAATCTGCATTGCCAATCATCCTCCCCAAGTTCGAGTCATAAAATTCACATGATTTTTGAAAAATTTAGAAACAAAGTTGTGTTTTTTTGGAAGTTTACTTATGAAGAAAAGATTGCAATCTAGATTTGGAACCTAAAGAATTGAATGAAGGATTAGGTCCTTTGAAATTTTAACAAGACCTATTCCAACTATTTTTTACAGTGATCCATCTGCTATCCTTACCGCCGAATTCTTATAACATGATTTTAAAGATTCAAATAAGATCTCATCACCTGTGATACAGTCAATTGCTCCTGAATCCAGAATCCAATCACTTAACTTCCTTTTTTCGGACATTGAAAGCATCTAAATCATTACATTTATTCCAGATGCATGGGAAGGAATAGGGGATGAAAATTGAGCCTGGCTGATTAATTTTTGGAGTATTTCCAATTGTTCTTTGCTAAAAGTTGAAGGCTTAGCTAATGGAAAGTTTCCTTCTAATGTTCCTATGTTACCTCTACAATCTTTGTCGTTATTATAGGGTGATGGCTTCCAATACATACGTTACCCATGAATTTTCCAACAATTGTCTCGATTATGGCCTATTCATTTCCAATATTCACACCATGGACATCCCTTTTTATTGTTGGTGAAAGGTTAGGTACCACGGGCTGCTAAGATTGAGCTTTCTCCTGAGTTGTTGGACTGGTTGAGGTGCTCCCATCATAACTTTCTTTCTACCCTCCTCTTTGCAAACTTTTAAAAGGCCTTTACAAATACTTCACAATAGTTTTTAAGCCATGATCCTCCCTCGGACTTCATCTAGGTTCTTGTCGAACCCAATTAGGAACTTGTTGATACAGTGTACAAGGGAGTAAGGAAGAGGTAAGGAAGAGTGTTACGGGCCATGGATCAAAACCCATGACAATTGCGCGAAAAGTGTCTTATAGAGGTTAGTGAATGAAATGGGACTTATTTAACCCGACTGAATTGGACTGACTCGTGGAACCTGTGAAAAAGCCCATCTACTTAAAGCTTTGATGACCCAGTAAAACACTCCCGTAAAACTAGAGTTACCAGGGTAAATAGTGTATATCCTAAAGGGATAAAATAGTATAGAGTTTAAACCTCTTAGAACTCCCAATTGTTGATAGGCCCTAATCTAAACTATCGATGTAACTCAATCTATACCACTGATTTTGATGGAGCTCAACTATAAATTGAATATATTTTAGAGTATTTACTCAAACACTTGACATTTTATTTTCCTTTACCTTTTCTGTTTTTCGTTACTCTTTCGGTTCAATTTTGCTTTTGCTACACTTTGGTGCCTAAGAAAAATTCTGTGGGAATTCTCACCTTTGCGAGAATTAGACTGACTTAGATAGATTCAAATAAAGAAAATTGCTTAAGTCTGCACGATTTACAAGATTAAAGGTTTAGTATGGTGACAGTTGGTATCAGAGTTAGGGATCGAAGGCGCCGTTGAGATGACAAAAGTATGAGGCAAGCAGAATATCTCAATGGACACTCGTGGGAGGTCGAAGAAAAATAAGAAATCAAGGGATATGCTATCTACTTTAGAAAGTCGTATGGTCCATCTCTAGGAATCCATGAGGGAAGTGAAAGAAACACTTAAGGTAATAAAGACGCGCACTGATGAGTTAAACCGATGAAAAAACTTAAGAAATATGTGGCAAAGGCCCTTAGTTCCAATATGGATATAGTGAAAGCATTTCTTAATACTACTGTGGGTAAGCTGACAGAAAAAAAAATAATTCTTTTAAAGTTGAGATGACAGCTATGTAGGAATAAAATGAAGTCACAATTATAGTTTTAAACTCAAAAATCAAGGAACTTGAGAGCGAGCTTAAAGTGTGTAGAAGATGTTGAGTGCAAAACTAAATTGAGAGATTGATGTTCCCAAATGGGAGAAGTTTAAGGCAGCAAGGTTCACAAGGGAAGTGGACAACTTCTTATAAGAGATGGAACAATACTTTCGTACCATGGACATTAAGGATAATGATGCTAAGGTAAATATTATTTCTCATTTGCTCTTCTTTGGTGGAGACATAGATCCACAACTGAAAAGCGTGGTCAGGCTACAATTGAGATTTGGGAGTTTTAGAATGAATTCAAGGTGCAATTTACCCTTAATATGTTAAGACAAAGGCTCAAGCTAAGTAGCAACAATTTTCATAATGAAACACAATTTGAGAGTATGTGAAGGAGTTCATTGAATAGATGCTTCAAATCAAGAATCTGAGTGAGAAGGAAACATTATGTGAAGGAGTTCATTGAACAGATGCTTCAAATCACGAATCTGAGTGAGAAGGAAACATTCTTCTTTTTCATTAATGTGTTGAAGCCATGGGTTAAGCAAAAATTGGAACGTCGAGGGGTTCAAGAATTGTTAAAAGTCGTGATCGTGGTGTTAGTGTAACTGATAAAGTCAGTTAGCCGTTAGCTGTTAACTGATAGTTGTTAGCAAAGTCAGTAGTCAGTTAATGCAGTTAGCCTAGCTTATGCTACTATATAACCCACATGCGTATATATTCAAAGAATAAGGTTTTTTGATATAATGCTACTGTAATCTTTCTTATTCAATATAGTGATCTTCTTTTTCATATCTTTAGTCATTGTCTAACACGTGGCAGAATCTTTAATTGAGCTTGTTCAGAGAAAAGATAAGCTCAAGTCTTCCAAACCAAAAGAAAAAGGTAATGATGGGGAAGATGAAGATAAACAAGTTGAGTTTAACAACAATAATGGTGGTCATAATGATAATGAGAAACCACAAAATGGAAAGAGGAAACCCGACAAGCCATGGGAAAAGAAAGGGTCATTGAAATGCTTCATTTGTGAAGGTTCACATATGGTGAAAGACTGTTCGAAGCGATCTTTGTTTTCTGCCATAAAAAAAAAGATGAGCCAGAAAAAGCTCCAATGAGACTTGGTTCGATTGTGTGTAGGGTTGAAGTTAAGAGGGGTGACGAGAATGAGAAAAAGCCAGTGAAGTGTTTCTCATGATGTGGTTAGTATAGGATGCGAAACTGTCTAAAGAAATTTAAGTTATCTGCAACCACTAAAGAAATTGAAGCAGAGCCTGTTGATAATAAGGTATTGGAGCTTGGATCAATGATGCTCAAATCTGCTAAAGTGAAGAGAAATTGCAAGTAGAAAAGGGTTGATCTATGTAGACATCAAAATTGTAGGTCAAAAGAAAAGTACTTTTATTGATACGGGGCCATTGGACCTGTTCATATCGAAGAAAATCGTGGGTAAACTTGATCTCTCAGTGAGTGAGTCGACTAAGAAGATCAAGATAGTAAATTCCAAAGAGGTCCCAATTGTAGGAATAGTACAAGGAGTTGAGCTACAGATCGATCAATAAAAAGTTAAGGAAGACTTTGAGGTAATTCACTTGAATGATTATAGCATTTTTCTCGGTTAAAATTTCCTTGACAAAATTAATATTCTTTTGGTTCCTTTTGCCGACTATATGTGCATCTTGAATATTCAACAACAACAATGCGTTGTGCTGAAGAGTCGAGACATGAGGGGCGAAACGAAGGTATTATCGACAATCCAACTAGTCGTGGATGTTCATTGTGGAAAGAACATCAACTTGGTAGATCGGAGTGCTAAGGAGACCTACAAGAAAATGCTAGAGAGACAAAAAATCGATATGAAGCCTATGAAGTTATTAGACGGGACTACCACTTAAGAAAGAGGGGAGTTATGTATCAGACTTTTAGGGTAAAATAATGATGCAAACTGGGCAAATGAGACAAGTAAATGCAACAAGCGAGGTACATCACAAATACTTTTATAGTGTTTTACATTTTAACTTACCATTAGTTTGGCAAAGACACAGGTGCACTTTCAAAGTTCTAAAGCGGGTAGGCCAAGATGCTTACAAACCAGAGTTAATAGCAAGACTCAATGTTAACTCGATGTTCAAAGTGGTTGTGCCGAAGCCTATTTGTGCGGATTAAGGGAATCATGATCGGAGCAAGTCACAATGTGGACGAGTAAGAGTGGTGGGCTCTTGCAAACAATATGTACCAAAAATGAGAGAAATAGTTCGAGTTAAGAGATGACGAAAGCTGAGGCAAGCATTCCCAGGGGTAGGACTACTTGACAAAGTGTCTTGTCAAGAATCGACCGAGGAATTAAGAAAATTTCGAGGCGAGTTAAGTCAATGCAATTCCGAGGACGCAATTAAGGTGTTGCAAGAATAGGTGGGAGAGAATGTCATTGGTCAAAATCAAAGCCCATGACGATTGTGCAAAAAGTGTCCCATAGAGGTTAGCGGACGAAATGGGGCTCATTTAGCCCAACTAAACTAGCCCGACTCGTGCAACCTGTGAAGATGCCCATCTACTTTAAGCTTTGGTGACCAAGTGAAACGCTCCAATAAAGCAAGAGTTACAAGGGTAAATAGTGCAAATCCTAAAAAGATAATATTATATAGAATTTAAATCCCTTAAGACTCTCAATTATAAATAGGTTCTAATCTCGACCGTCGATATAACTCAATCTATACCATTAGTTTTGGAAGAGCTCAACTATAAATAGAGGTCTCCCCCTTCATTTGTAATCACTTCACTTCATTCATAGTTAAATATATTTTAAAGTATTTATTCAAATACTTGACATGTGATTTTCCTTTGCCTTTTTTGTTTTCCATTGCTCTTTCGGTTCAAGTTTGCTTTCGCTATACTTTGATGCCTTAGAGAAATTTTGTAAGAATTCTCACTTTTGTGAGAGTTAGGCTGACTTAAGAAAATCCGAAGCAAGTAAATTGCCTGAGGCCGCATGGTTTGCAAGACTAAAGGTCTAGTCCCGTGACAAGAGTATGAGGTGGTGTTGATGAGACCGATTCACCTAAGGAAGTGGAGAGCCAGGAATAGACAAGAGGACCGGTTGATTGTTGGAAGGAGTAGAGATTGCTCAGAGTAAGTTTAAGACTGAAAAGGTCAATCCTTTCTTCATTATTAGGAAGGTATTTATAGGAGAGATCCTTTTGTCCTGTAGTGTGACATGACAAACTGTTACAATGGATAGTGGACGTACTAGCACAATGCACGTGAGATGCAAACATAGTGGTCCCAAACAGTATGAGGTTATTATTTTCTAGTGAGGTCCGCTCATCGTTAAAAGTTTGTTCACACTTAGAGAAATGTTTGCATCTAAAAAGCAAATGCTTGATGAGACAACATGTTTAACAAGTGGCCTTGCCATGAGAGTGAGTGATCAATGTAACAGTCTATTTTCAGTAAAATCGAAACAGTAATTTTGATACCACAATTTGACGAGTAAATTATTATTTTATTCTTATTTTAATGTCTATGGGATGTTAGTGAGGTCGTATAACAAAATTTTAACGTTTGCATGTTTAATTACGTAAAAAGGACTAAATCATAAAATATACAAAAATGAAGTTCTATTAGTAAAAAAGGTCAAATGATTATGAAACTTAATTGTGAGTGGACTTAGATAGTAATTAGACCATTTATAATATTAGTGGACAAAAATGGATATGAATTAAGTGTTTTATTTCATTAATTAACAAGGTTCTAAAAGTAATTTAATAATTAAATTAAAGTAAAATAACATAAAACAAACTAGTTTATGTTTCCACCAAAAATTAGAGGAAGGAAAAGCCATAGCTAGGGTTCTTCATTCGGCCAAGTTCTGCCTTAGCATGTAAGTGATTTTTGAGCTCATTTTTAATAATTTTTATATTTTTGAGATCGTTGTAGCTTAATCTAGCTAGCCTGAGGATCAATTTGCAAAGCTGTTAAAAATTTAGAGTTTTATCTTGCATGATTCTTAATGTTTAATGGAAGATTATGAGTCCTTGTTCATAAATAAACTAATTTTGTAAAGTGATTTTGGATGAAAATTCATGGTAAATTTGTGAAACGATGATTTGTATGGATTGATATAGGTCCTTAAAAAATAAGCTAGCTTGAGAAAATGATGAAAACGTTTAGATTTCAATTTATGAGCTTAAGAACTAAATTGTAAAAAATAAAAATATTAGGGGCAAAATAGTAATTTTGTAAAAGCATGAAATATGGACTTAATTGAATAATAAAAGTATTAAATGGATTGAATTTATATATTTAGATCAAAATAGACCACGTACAGACTTAGACCGAGGAAAAGCTAAAGCATCGGATTAATCGACTTCGTTTTTACGCCTTAATCGTCGAGGTAAGTTCGTATGAATAAATATCGTTTTAATGCTATTTTTCAACTATATTTTATTATGTTAGTTGTCATATAATTGAATGATGAATATCCAATAATGTCATGACGGTTATCGAGTCCCTATTGAACTTTAGCAATTCATAAGATATAAATGACATGTCATTATGGATTTTATGTTTTGGGTGCTAGTCTTGAATGTCCTACCGATAGCTGAAGTCCTACATCTGTTGCGAATACTCCAGAGCTCGTGTGAGCAGCATCGTGTAGCTTACATTCTGACCCACAGCTCGTGTGAGTAGAGCCATTTCACAGCTCGTGTGAGCAACGATATAAAGGAAAGGTTACGGTTATATGTTTAAACACTCTTCGTGTGAGCTTTCCCGAGTATCCGAAGATATTCTAAAGGATTCAACGGGCAATGAAAAGGATTGAAATGGTAAGCTTTCAAATGGAAGTATACTTTTGTTCATGAAAATGAAGAATGGATCCAATGATGTATGTTCATGTGGAAATGACTTACCTTATGTTTAATTCAAGTGAATTATGTTTAAATGTACTAACTTGTGTATTGATAATGATGCTTAGGCTTGTGCTAAACTTGTGGTTGGATTACATTATGCTTATACTTAATGTTATATGATGAAATGATAAGTTATGTTTCATATTCTACGAACTTACTAAGCATTACGTACTTACATAATTTTCTTTCCTATGTTTTATAAATAATCAGAAGCTTGATCAATTTAAAAGCTTATCGAAAATCTATCACACCATCCAGCATAAATATCAATAGTTTTTAATGTTTTGATCAATGTTATAATGACATGTATAGGTTGAATATCATAATGTCATACGGATGAATGTTTAGTTGATGAATTGGCTTGTAAAAATTGTAAATGTTATCTTGTTTTGGTACTTTGATGCCTTGATAACTTGTGTTATTGTGCTATTTCATGTTGCATGTTTGGAATGACTTATGTGGTATGTTTTGAGATAATCTGAATATGGTAATATTATGGTATGTTTTGTAAGGCATTGATATTTGTAGTTGATGAATGAAAAGTGATATAATATGCATGTTTAGGTAAGTTGTGGATGAATGCATTTGAGGTGCCTTATATGGCATATTAGTTGGTTGATCTTGAACTATTGAATTGGTCATTTCATGTAGGTTTTAGTCATGTTTTGATGTCTTGATTGTGTACTAAAGGCCTTTAGATGGTTGCTTGAATTGGTGATGGAAATGACTTGTTTTTGGCCAAATTCATGTCCACACGACCTGAGACACAAGTGTCTGACTCAGCCATGTGTGACATAAAGCCTCACGACATGGCCGTATATCCCCTATAGGTTTTAATGCATGCAAGTCAAGCTGTTACACGGCCTAGCACACAGCCTGGCACACGGGCGTGTGGCTTGACCGTGTAACCCAACTCATTGAGTTACACGGATAAGAACACTGGCTTGGACACGGTCGTGTGTTCCTATTTCAATTGTTACACAGCCTGAGATACGGGCGTGTATCTCAACCGTGTGAGGCACACGGTCTAGCCACATGGTCGTGTGATCCTTGCAATCCAATTTTTTAACTTTTTCTTGAACTTTCCTATTGTTTCCAATTTGGTCCCGAATTATTTCCCAGGTATTTCCAGGGCCTCAAGGGCTCGATTTAGAGGCGATATGTATATGAATGAATGATTTATATCATGTTCATGTCAATGTAGGAAATCTATGTTTAATGTTTAGTTTGTACGGTAATACTTCATAACCCTATTCCAACGACGAATACGGGTTAGAGGTGTTACAATCAAGGCCATCTTTAAGGAGCGGATGGTTCAAGCTCTTATTTGAAAGCAAAAAGAGGGTTAAGCGAAAAGAGCAGGTGATTTGGCCTAGGAAGATGTCTAGGTAATAGGGACTCGATGATGGGGAATAGAAAGGATTATTCCAGTGGCTTATTGTGCAGACATGTGTTTAACGTCTGGGAGGTATAACAAAACTTATAATTCTTTTCCTCTCCACAATCTTATTATACTGAATTCCATCTGGGCAACTCCATTAAATTTCCTAGTACATATCAATTTGTTAGTAATACTTAGTAAGTGTATTGAAATGTTAGATCATTAACTTATCAATCCTTTCATAAATGGTTGATACCCAACTTGATACTAAGATAAAAGTTTTGAGAATTGATAATGACAATGAACACAATTTTCATCATTACCTGAAATCTTATGGGATAATTCATCAAATTAAGTGTCTTGGCATGAGTTCGAAAAATGGAATAGAAAAAAATGAAGAATATGCATCTATTAGAGGTTGCAAGATCCCTCATGTTCACCATGAACCTTGCAAGATCCCTCATGTTCACCATGAACCTCCCAAAACCTTACTTTTGAGATGCAACTTTTGTAGTTGCATATCTTATTAACAAAATGCCTCTTAAAATTCTCGATTTCAAAAGTCTCTTAGAAGTCTTATAAGGAAAAATGATTACATTGTTCCTCTAATGGTGTTTGGATGTGTTTGCTTTGTTCATACTTGAAATGTTGGAAAATTAGATCCATAAGCCCTTACATGTGTGTTTATTGGGTATTCTCCAACACAAAGGTTACAAGAGTTACCATCATCCATCCTAAAAGTACTTTGTAAGCATGGGCATACCTTTTGTGAGGATGAATCTTATTTTGGTACAATCTAATCACCTTTTCAAGGGGAGATTAATGGAGATGAAGAGATGATACCTAACTCTATTACTCTTAAGGATTCCAGTCTGAAAAAAATTTTTGGCAAAGGGAGACTATTGTTCAAGAAGAAACCATTTAGGGAGACATTATTGGGCGTCTGGATAGGCCTAATTTAAGGAAATGCTCCAAGAGAAACAAGATCAAAAAAGACATCATGCAACCTACTCAATGCCTAGAGTCTTCCCTGTCAAGTGAATCATGATTGAACCTTGAACACCAGTTATTTAAATTTACCCATCGCTCAAAGGAGAGGTGTTAAATCCCATACTCTACATCCTACCTCTAATTTCATTTCCTATAACTCCTAATCCTCATCTTATAAAGTTTCTGCTTTGTCCTTGTCCTTTGTGTTTATAGCAAAGATTAGAGGAAAGTTATCAATAATCAAAGGTGAAAAGAAGCAATGGTCAAGGAGATAAAGGCTCTATCAAAAAACGAAACTTGGCAACTAGTTACTCCTCTAAAGAGAAAAACTAGTTGACTACAAGCGGATGACTACTATAAAACAAAGGTCGATGGTTTAATTGAAAGGTTCAAAGTCAAATTAGTTGCAAAGGGATCCACTCAAACCTATGTAGTAGATTATCAAGAGACATTTGACCCTGTTGCAAAGATGAAAATTATCATACTCCTATTGTCTTGCACGACTAACCTTAATTGGGAATTACTACAATTTGATGTAAAAATATGCATTCTTACACGAAGAGCCAGAAGAAGTATGAGATCCCTCCAAGTTTTAATAATGCAAGAACTCATGAAAAAGTGTGTAAATTTAATAAAGTCTTGTATGGGCTGAAACAATCTCTCAAAGCATGATTTGACAATTTCAACAAAGTTATGGTGCCTTTCGATTATAAGCAGAGCAATGTTGATCATACCCATTTCATAAAACATCGAAAGGTAATATCACTCTTCTTATAGTTTTTTGTTGATGATATAGTTATGATAGAAGATGAAAAAGAAGAGATCACTCGATTGAAAAGCAATTGGCTCAAGAATTCGAAATCAAGGATCTGGTAAAATTGTAATATTTTCTAGTAAGCAAACTTACCATGTTAAGAAAAAGGAATCTTCATTCCTCAAAAGAAAATATATTTTGGATCTTTTAACAGAAACAGACATGAAGGTTGCAAACCAGCAGAATCGCTTGAGAGCAATCATAAATTGCAAGCAAGGGTTGGAGATTCTATGAACAAGGAGATATATCATAGACTAGTTGCATGACTAATTAACCTCTCGCAAATTAAGACCAAACATAACATATGCAATTAGTTTGGTAAGCCACTTAATGCATAATCTTTGAGAATCTCATGTGTAAGCGGTTTCAAAGAATGGTCACCTTCGATTAAAGGCCTTCACAAATGCTGATTGGGTTGGATCTTCGGATGATAAGCGATCTTTCTCAAGGTATTGCACATTTGTGGGAGAAAACTCAGTCATTTGGAAAAGCAAACAAAGTGTAATTACTCGGATAGTGCGGAAGCTATATGTATGGCTATGGCTCAAGGTGTCTGTGAGATCTAGTTGTTGTAGATAATATTGGAAGAATTAAAATTATCATAAGAAGATATATTATTCATATTCTGTGACAAGGTGATAGAACCAAACACATTGAAATTGATCGACAATTTATTAAAGAAAAATTAATTGATGGTGTCTTAAGCTTATTTCATTTGACATCCAACAAACAACTATCCAAAGCCTTTACCAAAAGTCTTAACAACAAGATTTATCATAATTTGATCCACAAGTTGGGCATATGTGATATCTATATACCAACTTGAGAAGGAGTGTTGACTAATTAGCATGAAATTAGTGTATATAGCAGATTCTTAGGGATGTAGACAGATTCTTTGGGGTGTAATTAACCTTTAGGGATTCTGTTTCCTGCTTCCTAATTATTGTATATATAAAACCATGTATTTTTTCAATGAAAGTATTAACAAGAAGTAAAATTTCTTCATATTTCAACTACCATTTCTCTGTTTTTAACAGATTAGGTTCCAGACACGCAAATCTAGAACTTAATATGTCGCTCTTCTCTAATAGCTGTCTATTCATGACAAAAAGGCATCCTAACTCAAAAAAATTAGGTTTAAAGTTCTTCCTTATTCCTTATTTTTCTTCATCATTATAATACAGATTCTCCCTAGACGAATCTATGACACATTAAATGTCGTTAAAATCTCTAATCAATCAAAACAATAGCATTAACACGCCAAACTGACATTTAAAATTTGAAGCATTATAAATAGAAAAAAAATAAACAAAAAAGAAGGCAAACAAACCTTACATGCAGCACATAAATCATTTGCAGAGCTTGACAATTGTGACAATGGAAGCGTAGCATTTATGCAAGAAACTCTCTTAAAGCCCTCCCTCTTCCCAGCAATTCTTTCCTTTAGCGCAACAAATTCACGTTCTGCCAAGTACCTTTTATGATCCTAATACTTGAAAAGGACAAAATACCGTAATAAAAGGGGAATAGAAACAGAAAAAAGAAAAAAATTACTATCCTTCAAGAGACATTTTTCTTTCTTTTCAAGTTTCCTTATAACTAAAACAATGCTGCAGTAAAAGGTATAAAACTAGTTCTCACACAACAAAAGAAAAACTAAACAATCATGTCAGTTCAAAACTGCTTGCTGCACCAAAAATGCAAGGGTGTAGAAGCAAGAATCTATCAGCTTTGACATGGTTAGTCTTTTGCCTCAAAACCGCTTCCATTTCTGTCCCTCAAGGATAAAGAAACAGGGATTAATTCTACTACTTTTTGCCTAAATCCATAACCAACTTTGACCAAAACTTTTTTTTGACAAAAGCCACTCAAAGAAGGAAAACGTCATTATGACCCACATTCATAATGCCCAAGAACTTGCAAACAAAATACATCTAGTGAACCAAAAATGTAGTCTCCCCAGAGCACATCCTGTCCATGAGAATCCAGTGTTAATGAAGGAAAGCCATAGATGAAAATGTCTACGCCTAGAGCCTTGTGAGTACAATTACAAAGAGTTTCAAACATGAAAAGGGCCTCTCTATCTGCTGGGAGACCAATTTATTGACATATCGGTAATAATTAGACAAAGCGAAAACCATAGAGTACGTTTAATCTCTAGGCAGCTAGAAGATGCCTATGGATGGAAAAGTCTTGGACATTCAACCCATTACATGCATAGCTCTGCATGTTTTGCTCGGAAATTTCTTCTATGATAAGATTAACCAATAATCATAGTTCCTAAATGGTCTTTTTATGATTTTACCAGTTTCCTCAAACAAGCACGTTTGCATACAAATGAAATTAGACAGACTCAGGCGACAGTTCCCACTCCCAAGGATTTTTCAAGTGAAATTCTAAAACCAGGCACTTTACACTCCGGGGGACCTCTGTTCATGGCAAATTTAAAACGGCAATGACAAAAAGGAACCAAAATTTCTATATTCGAGCTATTAATGAGATAACAAGAAACTCCCTCTTCACTAACATCAATATCTACAATCCTCTAAAACTTCGATAACTTCTAAAATGCCCTAAACAAATTACTATGAAATCGTTCATCAAACAATTAACATTCAGCCGTTGACCTTTTTTATGCCTCTCCAGTGAAAAAAAAAAGCAACCTATTAATTCTTTTTTTTTCCTTCTTTATTTTGAAAACCAAATGAAAGAAATAAAGTCTCACATGGATGCCATAGGAGGAAGCCTGGAAGTCATAGAAGGAGCGAACACGGAGGCAAGCGGCTGCCCAAAGCTGGTCCTCCTCCGACGCTTCAGCAACAGCTAGCGAAGACTTGTCAAGAGGAATGGAATGTTGGCGATTGTGAGTGGTGGTGGTAGCTGCGACTGGCAGAAACCGGATACGGCGACAAAATTGGTGGCCGGAAGAGAGTGAAATGGAAAAACAATGTGAAGAAAACGAAGGAGAAGAAGAAGAAGGAGAAGAAGGCGGAGGTAACGAGAAGAGGAGTGCCATCTTTGAAATAAGAAATGTGATGGGGTTATCCTTTGCTATATTTGGTGTGACATACTAAGAAATGAGAATCAAAAGTTTAAAAGGATAATGGAATATATTAGAATTTATAGTTTTCCAGGTTCTTTTCGCACTGCTAGACACGATTGGCTCCAGCTTTTCCAAGTCATCTGGAAAATTTTGAAGGATACGTATATCCATCCTTACGACTGGGCTCAAAATCATAGTTAAAAGTTTAAAAGTTGTGCTCCGACTGATGGCCATAATAAAAGATCAACCTTTAGCCCATTTTTTATTTTGGGTCATCCCATATGTAGCTAAGATTATAGAAATAGAAGCCAAATTTTGTTTTTGTTCGAAGTTTCATACCTGACTGAAAATGTAAACAATACCGCTACGCACTAGGGCCTAAATCTATTTATAGGTAAGTTCGAAGGCCTACTTAAAAAATAGAAGATTTGGATAAAAAAATAAGTTCAAAAATGGGTTTGGCCAAAAAATAAAGTTCGTTTAGAAAATAAGTCTTCGGGTAAGGCTTTTTTGCTCGAATATGCAAAAAAATGAACTGTAGTTTTTTTGCTTTTTTTTGCTATTTTCTTGTTATTTTTTCATTATTTTGTTACCATTTCACTATTATGTTGTTACTATTTTGTTGTTATTATATAATTCTTGTTCTATTGTTAATTTTGTTACTATTTTAAAGGCATTTGCTTGTTAAGTTGCACCTATCTTAGTGTTATTTAAGTATACATATTTTTTTAAAATTTATTTTCAATTTGTTGGGAAACATTTATTTTAATATTTTTAGCATTTTTGATGTATTATATTTTTAAAATATATATATATAAAAATTAATACGGGATGGGCCAGGCCCAAGTTTTGACATTTTTATCTAAGTTGGGTTTAAGGCCTTACTCACCATAGCACCTGTGTTGATACAACCAAAACCTTGAAAAGACTTTGTGGTCTACAGTGATGCCTCGAACGTGGAACTTGGCTGTGTGCTTATGCAGGAAGGAATGGTGGTGACTTCTCGAGACAACTGAAGCCTCATGAACGAAACTACCCAACCCATGATCTGGATTCAGCAGCAGTGGTGTTCGCACTTAAGATTTGGCAACACTAATTATATGGTGAACGATGTACCATCTACACAGACCATAAAAGCCTCAAGTATTTGCTCACATGGAAGGAATTAAACTTGTAACAAAGACGGTGAATAAAACTACTAAAGGACTATGATTGTGTGATGGAATTTCACCTTGGAAAGGTAAATGTGGTCGTAAGTGCTTTAAGTAGAAAGTCAATGAGTGAGTTAGGAGCTCTGTTTGTGCAATTGAATGTAATGAGTGATAAGGGACTGCTCATAGAATTGCAAGTAAGACTAACCTTATCATAATAAATCAAAAAGAGGCAAACCACAAAATAAAACTTGGCGAATAGGGTTCACCAAGTAGAACAAGTAATACGGAGGGACTTTGCACTGAATGCAGAAAGAATAATCTATTTTCGTGGAAGACTCTGCATACCTTGTGGCAAAGAGCTTCGACTTACGATCCTTAGTGAAGCTCATTGTAGTCCTTATGTAATGTACCTAGGTAGTAACAAGATGTACCATGACCTCCGCGAACTGTATTGGTGGCTGTTTGAAGCGAGCTATCACATATTTTGTGGCGTAGTGCTTAGTCTATCAGAAAGTAAAAGCAAAGCATCAATTCCCTTCAAGCTTGCTACAAACACTTAAAATCCCACAGTGGAAATGGGAAAGGATCACCATGGACTTTGTTTCAAACTTTCCATTGACTTTGACAAAGAAAAATGATATATGGGTGATTGTGGATTGCCTTACGAAGAGTTCGTACTTCTTAGTAGTTCGCACCACTTATACTTTGTAAAAGCTAGTAGAGATATACATTGCAGAAATAGTGCAACTCACTGGAGTACCAGTTTCAATTATCTCTGATTGAGATCCTTGATTCAGTTCAAGATTCTAGAAAAGTCTGTAATAAGCCTTGGTGTAACACCCCTAACCTGTATCTGTCACTGAGATAGGGTTACAAAGCATTACCGAAAATTCATAACTTAAAACATTCGATTCAAAACCTTTCATAAATCATGGCAATTAACAGTCAATCACATTCATAACGTCCCTTATTCGAGTCCTTGAGGCCTTAGAAACACATTAGAAACAATTCGGGACTAAATCGAAATCATATAGAATTTCATGGAAAAATTTTAAATTTTTCATACTGTAGGGATCACACGGCCGTATGACTCACACGATTGAGACACACGCCAGTGTCTCAGGCCTTTTTGGCATTCGAAGTAGAGATATAAGGTCGTGTTCTAGCCCAAGTTTGTGCTCATGTAACTATCTGACTTGGGTCACACGGCCAAGCCATATGCCTATATGTCAGGCCGTGTAACTCTCGAAATTGCCTCACACGCCCGTGTGCTAGGCCATGTGCTAGGCCATGTAATTGACTGACTTACAACCCTTTAAAACCTAAAGGGGACACACGGCCGTGTCGCATGGCCGTGTGTCACACACAGCTGAGACACACGCCCGTGTCTTAGGCTGTGTGCACAAGAAATAAGCCATTTTCAAGTCATTTCCTCCATCCAAATCACGCACACACATACAAGCCATTTTCACCCATTTCAAGCATTCAAAATGTACCTAAAACATGCATAATCAAACTAGATCAATATGGTACCTATTAATACAACCAATATGCCAAAAGGCACCTCAATTCACATAACATTAAATATACTTAAACATTAGCATAACTTAGCCATTTATCAACTCAACATTTGCAACCTAATTCCATACCAAATCCTACCATAATGGCCACATACCAAGATCACATTCAAGCATACCAAAAGATCCATTCAAAACATATCATCACTAACTATTTTAACATTAGCCAACAAGCACCAAAATGCCAAAATGTCATCAACCAAAGTACCTTATTAACAAACTAAACATATTGGCTATTTTGTCAAGTACAAAACACCTATACATGCCATTATAACCATGACTTGAAAACATCAAAATCTATTGATATAGTCGATGGATAGTGTGATGGGTCTCCGACGATCTTCTAACCCGAACGAGATTCTGATTAACTATAAAACATTAAAAAAAGAGCACAAAGTAAGCATATAATGCTTAGTAAGTTCGTAAATCATAAACAATGCTTACCATTTTAATGCATAAACTTAAAAATAAATATGAATCAATCCAACTCAAGCTTGGCACAAGCCTAAGCACCACCAACAACACAAATTAGTGCTTAATCACATAACTTAACAATATAATCACATGATAAGATAGATTTCATAAACATAATTCACATGAAATCATACTTTCCATAATTACGAATATACATACTTCATACCTTTCAAAAATATCAAAGTGAATTTCATTGAAGCCTTACCGAAGCTTACAAAAAGTGTGTTAAACTATGGTCAGAACCATCCCTTTTCATATTCGATGGTTGTCACTGTAACACCCCTAACCTGTATTCGTCGCCAGACTAGGGTTAAGAGGCATTACCGGACATATTGAAAGAATTTGCATTCATTTCATAATCAATATAGCATCAAAGTCATACATCATTATAGAGTCCCTTACGTAGGTCAACGAGACTTTAAACATGCTTTAGAAAGGGGTCGAGACTAAACCGAGCTCATACAAAAAATTTTCTAAACTTAAACATTTTTCAAAGTTATAAAGGTTACATGCTCGTGTGAGCAGGCCGTGTGCCTCACATGGCATTAGACATGCCCGTGTGTCTAGGCCGTGGCAAAATAGGGCATATATACTGACTTGTCCACACGGCCACTAGACACGCCCATGTGCCAGCCCGTGTGCCACACATGACCAATAGACACTTATGTGTGTCTAGGTCGTGTCAAAACTGTAGGGTATACTGACTTTAAATCGTAAGGTACCCTAGGGGACACACGGCCGTGTAACATACCTGTGTGTCACACACGGCTGAGACATACGCCCGTGTCTCGACTCTTGTGGAAAAAAATAGGCCATTTACAAGGCCAAAATGCCACCCTTTGAGGGTCCTCCCTACAAGTATCAAAATCAATACATTTCATACCACATTTTCAAACAATTCACAACCAAAATATAAACCATTCATGCCATATCACTATCAACAAATTTCGTCCTATTAATCCATACCAAAACATAATCCAAAGTCATACTTAAAACATACGATTCAAAACATTAATACATTCTCATACCAAACCTTACCAATTTCCTCAATTAAGCACATACCAAAACTTACCAAATTGTCCAATTCACTTGGCCATTCATGAACATATCAAAATATACCATTTTTGAACACAAAACATATACCAAAATTCATTCATAATCATATCCATAACCAAGCCATATCACATGGCTAGTTATATATACACATTACAAGACATATACTAAACTTCTAGCCTATACATGCCATACTTCAATATATACATTTACAAAAGGTACCAAAATAAGGTTCGATAGTGTGGTGATGATCCTCGATGATCCCCGAGCTCCCAGTAGCTTCAATATCTATAAAACAAAGCAGACACACACAAAGTAAGCTTTCAAAAGCTTAGTATGCCATATACAAATAAGCTTAACACATAACATCAATCTAGATCAATTCATTCATATAACTCAAGGAAAAATACATTCACATAGTCATCTATTTTCTCAAAATTCCCGTTGAATCGTTCGGAATCAATAAAGATACTCGGATAGCTCGAAAAGCTCATACAATGCCAACGTCCCAGACATGGTCTTACATGTAATTAAATATCGATGCCACTGTCCCAGACATGGTTTTACACGAAATCAAATATGATGCCGATGTCCCAGACATGGTCTTACGCGTAAATCATAAGTCGATGCCAACGCCCCAAACGTGGTCTTACACGAAAACACATATCGGATCCTATGTCATGACATATGTATCTTAACTATTCCTATAGTTCGTACGGGGCTTTTTGAATGTCGAAACACTGTTGATGCTTTCACAATTTCACATATTTATCTTCCAAACCATTCATTTCATTTCAATAACATATAAGTATACGTAATTTGATTTAAACACATTTATTTGTATATCGACTTACCTCGTACGAATTCGAACAAACGGAGTCAACTACTCGATGACTTTCGACTTTCTCCGATCTAATTTTGTTTTCTTTAGTTCTTAATCTATACATATTCAAATTTAACTCTTTTATTCAAAAATTCATTCAATTCAATCCATATACACATAATTAGGGCATTTTACAAATTAGTCCTCACATTTTTACATTTTAACACTTTAGTCCCTAATTCATAAAATTACAAAATACACAAAATTTCCTTATACATATGCTTAGCCGAATTTTCATATAGTTCATACAAGTCCACATATTTCATTTATTTCACATTTTAGTCCCTTAAAATCTCATTTTTACAATTTAGCCCAAATTACTCAAATTCATTAAAAATTCAAAGACAAAACATATTAACCCAACATCAAGTTTCCATATACTATCATCAAACTTCATAAAACTCATAGTTTCATCAATGGTATAACTCAAAATCATCAACAAAATCAGAACTTGAGACATGGGCTTGGTAGAATATAGAGCAACGATTACAAAAACGTAGAAATTATCAAAAACCAAACAAAACACATACCTAAAGTAAAGAAATCAATGGCCGAACCCTAGTTGTGTTTTTCTTTCTTTTTCCTTCTTTAATTTTTGGCTAGGATGATGATAATAACATAATTTCATGCTTTTGTTTTAACTAAATTAACATTAATAAGCCATTTACATATTTAAGCTTATTATTTTCATTAAAATCCCATTATCTCATGTCCGTTAATGTCCATGCATTAATTCAATGGTATAATTGCATCATAAGGACCTCGCATATATAAAGACATAGCAATTTGACACTTTAGCAATTAGAACACATCTTTTTACATTTTCTGCGATTAGGTCATTTTATCAAATTAAGCACACAAATGATTAAGTTTTCATACGAAATTTTCACACATACTAATTCACATATAATAAGCACAGAAAATAATATTAAAATATTTTTTTGACTCGGATTTGTGGTCCTGAAACTACTATTTCGACTAGGGTCTAAACCGGGCTGTTACAGTCACCATCCCTTTTCATATTTGATGGTCGAAACCATCCCTTTTCATATTTGATGGTCATCACCATCCCTTTTCATATTTGATGGGTGTCGATATGTTGTTGGATTTTTCTGTCGAGACATGATATGATAATGTAACATGATAGCATATAAAACAACAAATTTTATAATGCTATTTAAACGTACAAACTTACCTCAACAATAAAACGTAGAAACAGAGTCGATTAATCCAAAGCTTTATCTTTGCCCCGATCTAAAGCCGTACAAGGTCTATCTTGATATGCACAAGGTAACCTAGCTGAACCTTCAAAGCACCAAAAATGGTGTTTTTCTTCAATATTTTGGTGCAAGTAACCAAATTAGAAGATGATGCCATCTTTTACTATATTTTATTTTAATTTATTTATTAAATTACAACTTTAACCTTATTAATTAACCATTTAAAACACATATAAAATGTCCATAATAGTCCATCCATTATATTAATGGTTTATTTACAATATAAACCATTTAACCATTTAATTTCATAGCTATTAAATCCCTTTAGCTTGTAGAACTCAAGTTTTTCACTTTTTGCAATTAGTCGTTTTTACCAAATTAAGCATGCAAACGATAAATTTTTTTAAAAAAAGTTTATACGATAATACTAAAATGATGTAGACATTAAAATAATAATAAAATAATTATTCTCACATCGAGTTTGTGGTTCTAAAACCACTGTTCTGATTTCACTAAAAACGGGATGTTACAACTCTCCTCCTAAGGAATTTTTATCCTCGAAAATCTTACTAGAAAAGAGGTTCGGATAATGCTTTCTTATAGGTTCTTCTGGTTCCCAGGTGGATGCTTCTAAACCGTGTCATTGCCAAAGAACTTTCACTAAAGCTATGTTTTTATTTCTCAATTCTTTAAACTCTAGAGCTAAAATTCTGATCAGTTCTTCGCTATATGACATATTAGGCTGAATCTCAACTTCAACAGGTGAGATTACATGCGAAGGGTCTGATCGGTATCTTTGTAACATAGATACGTGAAACACATTATGAATCTTTTCTAACTCTGATGGTAAAGCTAATCGATAAGCTAGTGGTCCAATTCTTTCGATAATCACATACGGCCTAATAAACCACGGACTTAACTTTCTTTTATGACAAAAACAAAGAACTTTCTTCCAGGGTGATACTTTCAAGAACACTTTATCGCCAACTTGAAATTCAATGTCTTTATGTTTTAAATCCGCATAAGATTTCTATCGATTTGAAGCTGCTTTCAAACTATCTCGAATTACTTTTACTTTTTCTTCAGTTTCTCATATCAAATCAACCATGTGAATATTTTTCTCACTAAGCTCAGTCCAATAAAACAGAATTCGACATTATAACCAAAGCTTCGTACGGTGCCATTTTAATGCTCAATTGATAACTGTTATCATACGCAAACACAACTAACGGTAGAAATTTCTCCCAGTTGCCTTCAAATTCTAAAACACAACACTGAAGCATGTAATCAAGTATCTAAATTACAAGCTCAGACTGACCATCGATCTGAGGATGAAATACGGTGCTGAAATGCAAACGTGTACCTAGAGCCTCATGCAACTTGCTCCAAAATCATGATTTAAATCGCGGATCTCTATTCGAAATAGTGGAAACTGGCACCCCGTGCAATCTAACAATCTCACTAACATAAAGCTCGGCTAACCTCTCAAGAGAATAGTCTGTACGCATTGGAATAAAATGTGCAGACTTCGTTAGACGATCAACAACAACCCAATTTGCATCTTTCTTTCTCGGAGACATGGGTAATCCCGATGCAAAATCCATGGTGACACGCTCCCATTTCCATTTTGGTATCATTACTGGTTGTAACAAACCAGAAGGTACTTGATGTTCAGCTTTAACTTGCTGACACACTAAACATCTCGATACAAACTCAGAAATCTCTCGTTTTATACCCAGCCACTAGTACATTTATTTCAAGTCGATGTATATCTTATTATTACCAGAATGAATAGATAAACTTCCATTATGTGCTTTATGCAAAATATTCTAAACGAGATTTGAATTTCTCGAAACACAAATTCTGCCTCTGAAGTACAAACAATTGTCGGATCCAATCTAAAAATCTGAATCAAAAGTCAACTCACTCTATTTTCGTTTAGCTAACAACGCATCATCGCATTTCTGGGCCTCGCAAATCTATTGTAAAAACATTGGACTAGCTTTTAACTCAGCTAAGATCAAACCATCATCAGTCAACGTCAATAGCGTATCCAATGCTCGTAAAGCAAATAGAGACTTTCTACTCAAAGCACCAGCAACTACATTCGCTTTACCCGGATGATAATCAATGATCAAGTCATAGCCTTCAATAGCTCAAGCCATCTGCACTGTCTTAAATTTAAATCTTTCTGTGACATTAAATACTTCAAACTTTTATGGTCTGTAAAGATGTGACATTTTTCACTGTACAAATGGTGTCGACAAATCCTCAACGCAAACACAATAGCTGCAAGTTCTAAATCGTGCGTCAGATAATTCTTTTCGTGTGGCTTCAACTGGCTAGAAGCATAAGCTATAAATTTGCCTTCCTGCATCAAAACAAAGCCTAAACGATTTAAAGAAGCATCACTAAAAATTATAGACTCATTACCTAACTCAGGTTGAACTAACACCGGTGCCTTTGTCAACAATGCTGTAACACCCCTCACCCGTATTCAACACGAGAATAGGGTTACGGACCATTACCAGACTTAAAAACACAATTACACAAACTTTTCAAATACATAATTTCATTTCATACATTCATCATTCAAATTCAATCAATTTGTCCCTTATACGAGCCTACGAGGCCCTAAACATGCATTGGAATTGGTTCGAGACTAAACCGATAACTTTTAAAACATTTGAAACACTTAAAAAATTTTTCTCAAAATAGAGGACACATGCTAGTGTGACTAGGCAGTGTGCCGTGTGTCTCACACGGCCACCAGACACGCCCGTGACATAGGCTGTGTGAACATTCAAAATGGTAATACATGGCCATGTCCTAGCTCGTGTCCTATCTCGTGTCCAAACAAGTGAGCTTACTGACTTGGATCACATGGCCAACCACAGGCCTATGTGTCTAGCTCCTATGCCCTAAAAATGGAATACACGCCCGTGTGCCAGGCCGTATGCTAGGCTGTGCCAAACTTGTAGGGTATACTGACTTATACCACACGACCAAGTCAGACGCCCATGTGTGAGGCCGTGTGGAGCATACTGACTTAATTTAAATTTCAACACCAAGAGACATACGGTCGTGTAACAAGATCGTGTGTCACACACGGTTGAGACACACGCCCGCGTCTCTGCCCATGTGGACAAAAATAGGCTATTTAAGAAGCCAATTTGCCATCCAAATTTCATGCACCTGCACCACAATTCAAAAGCACCAACTCAAGGCTTAATAGGCATTAAATCAATCTCATAACAAACACATTCCATACCATTTCATTACCCATCATTACCATTCACTAAATACCATAATAAACCATCTAATTTCATGCCAACCTAGATCTTCACAAAACATCAAAAGACCATTTACAAATATACATTATTATGCTCAATTTCACAAACATACTATTTCACAAATAATCCATTTAATACTCAATATGCCTATTATCATAAAACATCACAACCAACTTATTAACACAAGACATAAGCATATAAATACACATAATTCAAATATACCAATTATACCAAAGTTAATCCATCACCCATGGCTATATATATACAAACCAAATTATAGACATTTACAATGCCAATTCATTTGGCCAACATCATTACCAAAACATAACCATTCATAAGCCATTTCCAAATGGCAAAGCTCACTACAAAGATACATATAAAAAAGACTATAATCCTATACATGCCATATGGCCAAACATGAGATCAAAAGTACCAAAGTGATGGTTGGATAGTGTGACGTAGTCTCCGACAATCCCTGAATCTGAGTTAGCTTTAAAATCACTATAAGACATAGAAACTAAACAAAGTAAGCTTTATAGCTTAGTAAGCTCGTATGATATAAACTTAACCTATAATATCCCGAATTAGGGCCTAATCAGAATAGTGGTTTCGTGACCACAAATTCGAGATAGAAATAATTATTTTATAATTATTTTGAGGTTTATGATATGATTGCATGATTGTGTGAAAATTTTGTGAAGAAATTTTATGCATAAAGTGCTTAAATTGAAATTAGGGACTAAATCGAAAAAGTTGCAAAACTTACATTCTAGAAGTTTTTAGTATGAAATTGCTTTGAAATATTAATTAGGAGGTCTTAAATAGAAATTTGACCAATTTTTAAAATTTTGGACAAAAATGGGCTTGTACATGAAAATTTTCAAAGTAAGGTATTAAGGGCATTTTGGTCATTTGGATATTTAATGAAATAAAATGGGAAAAATAACACAAAATAGTCATCTTCCTCATTTAGTTGCTGCCGAAATTTCACTCTCACCATAGCTAGGGTTTCTTCAACTTTCAAGCTTCATAGTAAGTGATTCTAAGCCCCGTTTTTAATGATTTTTACGTTTTTGAGATCCCGATAACTCGATAAAGCTTATGTTAGCAATAATTTAACCTAGCGTTTATATTTGGAAAAATACCCATAGGTGAAATTTGTGTATTTTGATGTTTTATGATAGAATATGAAGTTTTAAATTATGTTAGACAACTTGTACTACTCGATTTTAAGCAAAAACGAGTAAAAGGGCTTAATTGGTAAAAATACCTAATAGTCACAAGTACATGTTAGAGTGAGAATTTGATGTTGCCATAGAAGAGAAAAGTGATCAGCATGTTATAAAACATAAGAATAAGGAATAAAGTTTAATCCTGAGCCTAGGGGCAAAAATGTAAATATGCAAAAGTTTAGGGGTGAAATTGTAATTTTGCCAAAAATTGAATTAAGGATTAATTTGATAATGTGAGTAATAAATAAGCTAAATGTGTTATTTTAGATCAAGAAAGACGTGGAATCGACCCCAGTCGAGGAAAAGAAAAGATTGTGGACTAAATTGCAAAAATCTTTGTATTTTGGTACCAAG
This sequence comes from Gossypium longicalyx, assembly GCA_025698465.1. Taxonomy (NCBI): domain Eukaryota; kingdom Viridiplantae; phylum Streptophyta; class Magnoliopsida; order Malvales; family Malvaceae; genus Gossypium; species Gossypium longicalyx. The sequence continues at coordinate 72,617,504 of CM047002.1, read as the reverse complement.
GTAAGTTCATGTGTAAATAATGTAACATAATTGTTATTTTTTAAGTTATTGATGTTAATTATATGATATGCTGATTTTTATCATGAAATATATGCTTTGTGGTTAATTTTGAATAAAATGCAAATTATGTGAACTACTTGTTAAAAATAAATTGTTCCGAAAAAATCTTGGTTTTTGGCATTCTACGGAAGACGGCAAGGATATGTGTTCGAGGAAAATCCCGTTTGAACCTTAGGAATAGATTAGGATACAAGTGACATGTCACTAGGATGGTTGAGCATCTGAACTCGTTGAGTTGAGTCCGAGTTCACTTATGGATGCGAATGTCCGAACTCGTTGAGTTGAGCCTGAGTTCGTGAGATGTAACTAGGTATCCAAACTCGTTGAGTTGAGTCCGAGTTCAATTATGGATGCGAACGCCCGAGCTCGTTGAGTTGAGTCCGAGTTCGCTTATGGGCGGGTTACATGATTGCTTGATTGCATATGTGGCACTTATGTGCAAGTTATCCATGTATCCGAATTATATTCCGATGTGTTCAACGGGTAAAATTCTACTCAAATGGAGGAATACTCGAGATGAAAAGAGACGTATTGGTAAGTGATGTGAAATGTATACTTTGGACAGGTATGTACTTAACCCTCGGGTTGAGTATTGATACAACAACGATAAGGTAATAAGATGATGAAAAATGATTAGAAATGTGATATATGTTTTGGTGATACCATGCTAATATTGGTTGGTATGATTGCTTTGTTATGTTACTTATTATTTGCATATGAACTTACTAAGCATTTATGCTTACTCCCTCCTTCTTACTCATTGTAGTTTTGGACAAGCCAGCTTAGGAGTCGGGATAGGTCGAAGGCTCAGTCACACTATCTGAAGAACTTTTCGGTAAATGGCTTGTAAATTTAAGTATGGCATGTATAGCAATATACCTATTTTGTGTAAATGATCTTATGGTATGGTGATGGAATGGTTGAGGAAATGCTTGACAATGATAAATTATGGAAATGGTTAGTTTAGATTATGTTTGATGTTATGGAAAATTAATAAGTTATCTAGTTCATGAAAACTCATAAAAAGGATGAAATTTGCCATAAACAGAACATTGCAGCAACACTGACGTGAGTTTGAAAATTTACTAAAAATCATAGAAATTTAATTTGGTGATGGATTAAATATCAAATTGAATATTATTATGTCTAGTTTCACATAAAACAAACTAAACAGGTAAAGTAATTATATGTTAGAAGATATTTAAATTTTAGTGAAACAGGGCCAGAGTGATTTCTGGATCCCCTGTTCCAACTTTATAAATTCATCATAAATTGTACAGATATAATTAGATGGTTTATTTTATATCCTCATAATCCTTATTGAGTATAGTTTCAGGAGAAACAAACCTTATAATCATATGAATTTTGTACAGAGAGAAATATGGTTCGTAGTAAATAGAGGTCAGTTCAGTCAAGTCCTGAAACAGGGGTAACTTTAACTAATAAACTGTACTAATTGGCCCAACCAAAAATTCTAGAAAAAATTAGTAGATAGGTATATGAGTCTAGATTCAGGGAAAATTTACGGATCTTGATTTCAAGTTTCGTAACTCGAGATATGATTTTTCTTGTGACTATGACGCAAGTAGATTGAAAGCTGTGAATGTAGAAACAAATAATCCAAAGTTCTAAAAATGTTAAATTAAGCTTAGTAACACCTCTCATACGACTCTCGCGACGGTCTCGAGAGTGAGGGCGTTACATAGCGATATCGAGCGAGTTTAGTCGGTTCTCGGACTACGTGTTGTATGTACAATTTTGCTATACATGTCATATGTATAAATTGTGATAGTGTGACGACTTCCGACCTTTTAAATGATTTTTTTATAGTAAATGGATCCCGATCCAGTGTGGCGAGATGAAGTAGTAGAGTAACGCGCGCTAGCTCGGTGAAGGAGCAGCACTGCCCTGAAAATCCACCTCCTACTGTTGGTCGAGAGGAGGAGAAAGGGGTCGAGAAGCCTTTCTCCAAATGATGAGTGCATGGTACATCGAGTTCGTTCGCATTTAACCCAAATGTACAACCTCCCCCCACCTCCCCAATTCCTCAACCTGTACCCCCGATGCCTCAAGGTATGGATCGATGAAAGTTCATAGAACTCCAGTTGATAGAATCTGTAAGCAAAGGGTAGAAGAATTTAAAGCAAATATTGATGATGATGCCGAGAAAGCGAGTTCGGCTTGAAAATTCTATCCGGATATTTGATGAATTATCTTGTACACCTAAAGAATGTTTGAAATGTGCTATATCTTTGTTGAGGATTCAGCCTATAATTGGTGGAAGACTTTGATTTTGGTGGTACCAAAGAGAGAATAACTTGGGAATTCTTTCAAGAAGAGTTTGGAAGAAATATATTAGTGAAAGATTTATTGATCGAAGCGTAAAGAATTTCTTGAGTGAAGCAAGGTAATATAGTGATTCTGAGAATATGAAAGAGAGTTTGTTCGATTAAGTAAGTATGCTGAGAGTATGTTCCTACAGAGGCCAAGATGTGCCGACGATTTGAAGATGGGCTCAACGAAGACATCAAGGTATTTGTTGGAATTCTTGAATTAAAAGAAATGGTAGTATTGGTTGATCGAGCTTGCAAGGTGAAGAACTACTTAAAAGAGAAGAAAAGGTAGAATTTGAGACTAGAAATTGGAAGAAAAGACCGACGAGCGGTTCATTTTCACACGGCAGAACTGGAAAATCAAGGAATATGAATCCTCGTTCCCAAGCTTCATTTGGGCAATCATATGGGAATTATAAGAAGCAAAATGTGGGTCCTAAGTCCCGGACTACTTGGCAACGACAGTGTAGGGAATTCGAGATTTGTTAAACCTGAGTGCCAGCGATGTGGTAGGAATCATTTTGGTCCGTGTAGAGCAAATGAATGTTTTCGATGTGGTTCTCCGGATCATTTTATTAGAGACTGCCCAGAGAGAGCTCAAAAAGAAAAATATCAGAATACAAAAACAAGTGGTGCAGATTCAAAAGGAAGATATCCAAGAAAAATTGGGAGTGAAGCAAGCAAAGAAGAATATAGCCGAGGATGCACCAGTTAGACTGAAGGAAGGGCTCGGCTAGAACTTATGCTATTAAAGCGCAAGATGCTTCCTCACCGATGTGATTCTTGGTACATTTTCTCTCTATAATGTTAATGTTATTGCTTTGATTGATCCCGGTTCTACTCATTCATATGTGTGCATGGCGGTGTCTAGTATGAATATACCTGTTGAGAACACAGAATTTATGATTAGAGTGTCGAATCAGTTAGGCAAATGTGTGATTGTTGATAGAGTATGTAAGAAATGTCCTTTAATGATTCGGGATCATTACTTTCCTACCCGACTTGATGTTGTTGCCGTTTGATGAGTTTGATCTTATTTTGGGTATGGATTGGTTGACATTGCATGATGCTATAATAAATTGCAAAGAAAAGGTTATAGAATTAAAGTGTGAAAATGGTGAAACTCTGCGGGTTGAATCAGACAAATCAGAGGCATTATCTAGTGTGATTTCTTCAATGTCGGCTCAAAGATATCCGAGAAAGGGTTATGAAGCTTATTTGGCGTATGTAATTAATACAAAAGAAGTTGAAAAGAAAGTTGAATCGAATCTTAGGTTGTGTGTGAATTTGCGGACGTATTTCGAGAAGAATTGCCGGGTTTGCCTCAATCGAGGAAGTAGAATTTGGTATTGATTTGATACAGGGAACAACTCCGATTTCGATTGCTCCATATAGAATGGCACCAGAGAGTTGAAAGAATTAAAGTCGCGATTGCAAGAATTGGTGATAAAGGCTTTGTGAGACCGAGTTTTTCACCTTGGGGTGCTCTGTGTTATTTGTGAAAAAGAATGATGGTTCTATGAGGTTGTGTGTTGATTATCGGCGATTAAACAAGGTGACAATCAAAAACAAGTATCCGTTGCCAAGAATTGATGATTTGTTTGATCGGCTAAAAGGAGCGACATGGTTTTCAAAGATTGACTTGAGATCTAGGTATTATCAACTACGGGTAAAAGAGTCGGATGTGCCTAAAAGCGCTTTTAGAACAAGGTATGGTCATTATGAATTTTTAGTTATGCCATTCGGGTTGACAAATGCTCCTCTTTGTGTTTATGGATTTAATGAATCGCATATTTCGACCATACTTGGACAAATTTGTTGTGGTGTTTATAGATGATATTTTAATTTATTCAAAAGATGAGACAGAGCATGCTTGAGCATTTGAGGATAGTTTTGCAAACTTTGAGAGATAAGCATTTGTATGCTAAGTTTAGTAAAAGTGAATTTTGGCTCGGGAAGTTGGATTTTTGGGTCATATTGTTTGTGTGATGGTATACGAGTTGATCCTAGTAAAATTTCAGCCATTGTTGATTGGAAACCAGAAAAATGTAACCGAAGTTAGAAGTTTCTTGGGGCTAGCTGGGTATTATCGGCGGTTTGTAAATGGATTTTCCATAATTGCTGCTCCTATAACTAGATTACTCTCAGAAAGGATGTTAAATTTGAATGGACAGAGGAATGTCAATGAGTTTTGAAGAATTGAAAAGTTATTAACAGAGGCATTAGTGTTAGTACACCGAATCGGGTAAAGAATTTGTGGTGTATAGTGATGCTTCTCTAAATGGTTTGGGGTGTGTGCTTATGCAAGAAGGAAAAGTGGTGGCCTATGCTTCGAGGCAGTTAAAACCTCATGAGAGGAATTATCCTACTCACGATTTGGAATTGGCTGTGGTGGTGTTTGCTTTAAAGATTTGGCGACATTATTTGTATGGTGAAAAGTGCCGGGTATATACCGACCATAAAAGTCTTAAGTACTTGATGTCACAAAAAGACTTGAATTTAAGACAGCGAAGATGGTTGGAGTTATTGAAAGATTATGAGCTTGTTATTGATTATCATCCGGGAAAAGCGAATGTAGTTGCCGATGCTTTAAGCAGAAAGTTGTTGTTTGCTTTGAGAGTTATGAACACTCAGTTGAAAATGTCAGATGATGGTTCGATTCTAGCAGAGTTAAGAACAAAACCAATGTTTTTACAAGAAATTTCTGAAGCTTAGAAAGATGATCAAGAATTGCAAGCCAAAAGAAAGCAGTGTGAAGTTGATACAGAGTCAGATTTCAGAATCGGTTCTGATGGGTGCTTAATGTTTAAAGATCGGATTTGTGTACTAAAGAATGAGGAATTGATTCAAAAGATCCTACAGGAAGCACATAGTGGTTGTTTCTCGATTCATCCAGGTAGTACGAAAATGTATAATGACTTGAAGAAAATGTATTGGTGGAATGGAATGAAAAAGATATATCGAGTTTGTGTCCAAATGCTTAATTTGTCAACGGTGAAAGTTGAACACCAAGTGCCTTTGGGATTACTTGACCTATTATGGTTCCGAATGGAAATGGGATCGGATTACTATGGATTTTGTATCGGGATTGCCATTGACTCGGGAAAGAAAGATGTCATCGGGTAATAGTTGTGATTAACTAAGTCGGCTCATTTTATCCCGATGCGTATGGATTATTCTCTTAACAAATTGGCTGAACTGTATATTAGAGAAATTGTTAGACTACATGGAATACCATTGTCGATTATTTCAGATAGAGATCCAAGGTTTACCTCGCGGTTTTGGAAAAAGTTGCAAGATGCGTTAGGTACAAAGTTAAATTTCAGTACTACTTTTCATCCACAAACTGATGGACAATCAGAGAGAGTAATTCAGATTCTTGAAGATATGCTCAGATGTTGTGTATTGGAATTTCAAGGAAGTTGGGAAAAATATTTACCGTTGGTAGAATTTGCTTACAATAATAGTTATCAGACAAGCTTGAAAATGGCACCTTATGAAGCATTGTATGGTCGTAAGTGTCGAACGCCTTTGTATTGGACTGAACTCAAGGAAAATCAGATTTATGGAGTTTATCTAATAAAAGAAACTGAAGAAAAAGTGAAGGTAATTCGAGATTGTTTGAAAGTCGCTTGAGATAGAGAGTAAATCTTATGCAGATCTAAAACGAAAGGACATTGAATTTCAAGTTGGTGATAAAGTATTTTTAAAGGTGTCTCCGTGGAAGAAAGTCCTTAGATTTGGACGGAAGGGCAAATTAAGTCCGCGTTTTATTGGGTCGTATGAAATAATTAAAAAGTTGGACCGAGTAGCATATCGGCTAGCATTACCACACGAATTAGAGAAGATTCATGATGTGTTCCACGTATCTATGTTATGCCGGTATCGTTCGGATCCTTCACATGTAGTTTCACCGATGTAAATTGAACTACAAACAGATATGACCTATGAAGAAGAAGAACGATTAAGATTTTGACTCGAGAGGTCAAACAACTAAGGAATAAAAAGATTGCACTTGTGAAGGTGTTGTGGCAAAAGCATGGAGTAGAAGAAGCTACATGGGAATCCGAAGAAACTATGGGAAATCAATACCCATATCATTTCTGGTAAGATTTTCGAGGACGAAAAATCTTAAAAGGGGAGAGTTGTAATATCCCGAATTAGGGCCTAATCGGAATAGTGGTTTCGTGACCACAAATCTGAGATAGAAATAATTATTTTATAATTATTTTAAGGTTTATGATATGATTTCATGATTGTGTGAAATTTTTGTACAGAAATTTTATGCATAAAGTGCTTAAATTGAAATTAGGGACTAAATCGAAAAAGTTGCAAAACTTGCATTCTAGAAGTTTTTAGTATGAAATTGCTTTGAAATATTAATTAGGAGGTCTTAAATAGCAATTTGACCAATTTCTAAAATTTTGGACAAAAATGGGCTTGTACATGAAAATTTTCAAAGAAAGGTATTAAGGGCATTTTGGTCATTTGGATATTTAATGAAATAAAATGGGAAAAATAACACAAAATAGTCATCTTCCTCATTTAGTTGCTGCCGAAATTTCACTCTCACCATAGCTAGGGTTTCTTCAACTTTCAAGCTTCATAGTAAGTGATTCTAAGCCCCGTTTTTAATGATTTTTACGCTTTTGAGATCCCGATAACTCGATAAAGCTTATGTTAGCAATAATTTAACCTAGGGTTTATATTTGGAAAAATACCCATAGGTGAAATTTGTGTATTTTGATGTTTTATGATAGAATATGAAGTTTTAAATTATGTTAGACAACTTGTACTACTCGATTTTAAGCAAAAACGAGTAAAAGGGCTTAATCAGTAAAAATACCTAATAGTCACAAGTACATGTTAGAGTGAGAATTTGATGTTGCCATAGAAGAGAAAAGTGATCAGCATGTTATAAAACATAAGAATAAGGAATAAAGTTTAATCCTGAGCCTAGGGGCAAAAATGTAAATATGCAAAAGTTTAGGGGTAAAATTGTAATTTTGCCAAAAATTGAATTAAGGATTAATTTGATAATGTGAGTAATAAATAAGCTAAATGTGTTATTTTAGATCAAGAAAGACGTGGAATCGACCCCAATCGAGGAAAAGAAAAGATTGTGGACTAAATTACAAAAATCTTTGTATTTTGGTACCAAGGTAAGTTCATGTGTAAATAATGTAACATAATTGTTATTTTTTTAAGTTATTGATGTTAATTATATGATATGCTAATTTTTATCATGAAATATATGCTTTGTGGTTATTTTCGAATAAAATGCAAATTATGTGAACTACTTGTTAAAAATAAATTGTTCTGAAGTAATCGTTTTTCGCATTCTACGGAAGACGGCAAGGATATGTGTTCGAGGAAAATCCCGTTTGAACCTTAGGAATAGATTAGGATACAAGTGACATGTCACTAGGATGGTTGAGCATCCGAACTCGTTGAGTTGAGTCCGAGTTCACTTATGGATGCGAATGTCCGAACTCGTTGAGTTGAGTCCGAGTTCGTGAGATGTAACTAGGCATCCGAACTCGTGGAGTTGAGTCCGAGTTCACTTATGGATGCGAACGCCCGAGCTCGTTGATTTGAGTCAGAGTTCGCTTATGGGCGGGTTACATGATTGCTTGATTGCATATGTGGCACTTATGTGCAAGTTATCCATGTATCCGAATTATATTCCGATGTGTTCAACGGGTAAAGTTCTACTCAAATGGAGGAATACTCGAGATGAAAAGAGACGTATTGGTAAGTGATGTGAAATGTATACTTTGGATAGGTATGTACTTAACCCTCGGGTTGAGTATTGATACAACAACGATAAGGTAATAAGATGATGAAAAATGATTAGAAATGTGATATATGTTTTGGTGATACCATGCTAATATTGGTTGGTATGATTGCTTTGTTATGTTACTTATTATTTGCATATGAACTTACTAAGCATTTATGCTTACTCCCTCCTTCTTACTCATTGTAGTTTTGGACAAGCCAGCTTAGGAGTCGGGATAGGTCGAGAAGGCTCACCACACTATCTCGAAGAACTTTTGGTAAATGGCTTGTAAATTTAAGTATGGCATGTATAGCAATATACCTATTTTGTGTAAATGATCTTATGGTATGGTGATGGAATGGTTGAGGAAATGCTTGATAATGATAAATTATGGAAATGGTTAGTTTAGATTATGTTTGATGTTATGGAAAATTAATAAGTTATCTAGTTCATGAAAACTCATAAAAAGGATGAAATTTGCCATAAACAGAACATTGCAGCAACACTGACGTAAGTTTGAAAATTTACTAAAAATCATATAAATTGAATTTGGTGATGGATTAAATATCAAATTGAAGCTTATTATGTCTAGTTTCACATAAAACAAACTAAACAGGTAAAGTAATTATATGTTAGAAGATATTTAAATTTTAGTAAAACAGGGCCAGAGTGATTTCTGGATCCCCTGTTCCAACTTTAGAAATTCATAATAAATTGTACAAATATAATTAGATCGTTTATTTTATATCCTCAGAATCCTTATTGAGTCTAGTTTAAGGAGAAACAAACCTTATAATCATATGAATTTTTTAAAGAGAGAAATATGGTTCGAAGTAAACAGAGGTCAGTTCAGTCAAGTCCTAAAACAGGGGTAACTTTAACTAATAAAATGTACTAATTGGCCCAACCAAAAATTCTAGAAAAATATTATTAGATAGGTATATGAGTCTAGATTCATGGAAAATTTACGGATCTTGATTTCAAGTTTCGTAACTCGAGATATGATTTTTCTTGTGACTATTACGCAAGTAGCTTGAAAGCCGTGAATGTAGAAACAAATAATCCAAAGTTCTAAAAATGTTAAATTAAGCTTAGTAACACCTCATACTAGACTCCAGCGATGGTCTCGGGCGTGGGGGCGTTACATAACTAATCAAAAATACACCAGTCATCAATTTAAACATATTAACATGGAATTCATGATTTCTAACAAACCTTTCACATGCTTATTCATACGCTTATATGTAAACTTCGTAACTTCTTCCATTTAAAGCTTATATTATACATGTACATCCCTATACCAATCCATAACAAGCTTATACATATTCAGAATACCGTTGAATATTCTATATCTCACACACTAAGTGCCGTACATAGCCTAAGCTATCTCAAATCGCACACTAAATGCCATATATAGCCGAAGCTATCTCGATCTTGCACACTAAGTGCCACATATAGTTGATTTGTCGTCGAACATAACTGTAGTCTCGTATATACAATTTATGCAATATCAAAGCATTAAAAACATAATTATAACAGTGCGTATTACATACGAACTTACCTTAGATATTAAAACGACGAATCAGGTCGATTAGTCGATAACTTTTATTTTTCCTCGATCCTGGTCTGAATTCCATTTTTCTTGATCTAAATATATTCAAAATTAACTCATTTAATCAATTATTTATTCAATTCAATCCAAAATATACATTAGGGCTATTTTACACATTTGCCCCTAAACTTTCACATTTTTCACAATTTAGTCCTTATTTCATAAAATCACAAATTAATGAAATTTCAAATATACCCAAGCTAGCCAAATTACCATTATGCCCCTCGCAGCCTATATTTCTCATTTATTTCACATTTTAACCACTAACTTTGTACATTTCCCAATTTAATCCTTATTCTGTATTTTCACTAAAAATCACTTTACAAAACTCGCTTAACTATCAACAACCATTCATAATCTATCATCAAACATCAAAATAATAATGTATTCAACAATGACATCATTCAAAATCTTTAACAATTTTTGCAAATTAGTCCCTGGGCTAGGTAGACCTAGTTGCAACGATCTTAAAAACGTAAAAATCATTAAAAACGGGACAAAAATATTACCTTAATTGAAGAGATTAAGGTTGCCGAATGTTGAAGACAAAAATGGCTTCTTTCTCTCTATGTTTCGGTTGAATATAGTGAAAAAACGATGATAAATTGATTTTGTTTTATTTTAATTTAACTTAAATTAACAATTTTACTAAATTAACCCTTAATAACTTTAATAACCACATAAATACCAAGCCACCAACTTTCACTAACTTCATATTGTATTAATTAATACTTAAGGACCTTTATTTTAAGGTTCTATAGCTATTAAACACCTTTAGCTAATAGAACAACACTTTTACACTTTACGTGATTTAGTCCTTTTTCTCAAATTGACCATTTAAACGATAAAATTTCTTAACAAAATTTCCACACAATTATCATGCCATGTTAAAAACATTAAAATAATAATAAAATAAATATTTTGACTTTGAATTTATGGTTTCAAAACCACGGTTCTGATTTGACTAAAAACGGGCTGTTACAACTCTACCCCTTAGGGATTTTCATCATCGAAAATCTTACTGGTGAATAGGTTAGGGTACTATTTTCTCATAGCTTCCTTGAGCTCCCACGTAGCATCTTCAACTCCATGACATTTCCACAAGACTTTCACTAAAGCTATGTGTTTATTTCTCAATTCTTTGATCTCTCGAGCCATAATTCTAATCGGTTCTTCATTGTACGTCATATCAGGCTAAATCTCAATCTTTGACGAAGAAATCACATGTGAGGGATCTGATCGATATCGACGCAATGTTGATACGTGAAATACATTATGGATATTTTTTAACCCTGATGGTAAATTTAATCGATATGCCACTAGCCCTATTCTTTCAATGATCTCGTAAGGCCCAATGAAACGCGGACTCAACTTGCCTTTCCGGCCAAATCTAAGGATTTCCTTCCACGGAGATACTTTCAAAAACACTCTATCACCAATCTGAAATTCAATGTCTTTTCGTTTCAAATTCGCGTACGATTTTTGACAATCTGAAGTTACTTTCAGACAATCGCGGATTACTTTCACTTTCTTTTCGATTTCTCTACTCAAATCAACCCCGTGAATCTGTTTCTCACTAAGTTCATTCCAATACAAAGGTGTTCGGCACTTACGACCATACAAAGCTTCGTACGGTGCCATCTTTATGCTTGATTGAAAGCTGTTATTATATGCAAATTCAACCAATGGTAAATATTTTTCCCAATTGTCTTCGAACTCTAAAACACAACATTGAAGCATAGCTTCGAGAACCTGAATTACTCACTCAGACTATCCGTCAGTTTGCAGATGAAAAACTATACTAAAATTCAGCTTCGTACCCAAAGCTTCTTGTAATTTCTTTCAAAATCTCGATGTAAACCTCGGATCTCTATCCGAAATAATCGAAACTGGCGCTCCGTGCAATCTAACAATCTCAGCAATGTACAACTCAGCCAATTTATGAAGCGAAAAGTCAGTACGTACCGGAATGAAATGTGCGGATTTCGTTAGTCGATCAACGACAACCCAAATTGTATCTTTCTTTTTCGGAGACAGGGTAATCCCGATACGAAGTCAATTGTAACCTTATCCTATTTCCACTCTGGTATCATCACAGGCTATAACAATCCCGAAGGTACTTGATGTTCAACTTTAACTTGTTGACAAACTAAACATCTCGATACAAATTCTGAAATGTCTCGTTTCATACCCAACCACGAATACAATTGCTTCAAATCATTATAGATTTTGGTACTCTCCGGGTGAACAAATAAACTACCACTGTGTGCTTCGTGCAAAATTTTCTGAATGAGCTCGGAACTCTTTGGTACGCAAATTCTACCTCGAAACATTAAGCAATCATCAGATCCGATATGAAAGTTTGAATCACTATTTGACTCGCATTGCATTCTTTTGGCTTGTAACTCGGTATCACACATTTGAGCTTCGCAAATTTGTTGAAGAAAAAACGGTTTGGCTTTCAACTCGCTAATATCAAACCATCATCAATCAAAGTCAATCTTGTATGAATTGCTCTCAAAGCAAATAGAGATTTTCTACTCAAAGCATCTGCGACTACATTTGCTTTCCCCGGATGATAATCAATTACTAACTCGTAGTCTTTCAATAACTCAAGCCATCTCCGTTGTCGCAAATTCAAATCTTTCTGAGTCATAATATACTTTAAGTTTTTATGATCAGTAAAGATATGACATTTTTCACTATACAAATGATGATGCCAAATTTTCAATGCAAAAACTATAGTAGCCAATTCTAAATCATGCGTCAGATAATTTTTTCATACGGTTTCAACTGTTTGGAGGCCTAAGCTATAACTTTTTCTTCTTGCATGAAGACGCAACCCAAGCCATTCAATAACGCATCGCTGTAAATCACAAATTCTTTACCCGACTCAGGTTGAACCAACACTGGTGCCTCTGTTAACAATGCTTTCAACTGATCAAAACTCTGTTGACACTTCTCAGACCACTCAAATTTTACATCTTTTTGTAGTAATTTGGTCATCGGTGTAGCAATCATAGAAAATCTTTTAACAAAACGTCTATAATAGCCAGCTAACCCCAAAAAGCTTTTGACTTCAGATACATTCCTCGGTGGTTTCCAATCAATAATGGCTGAAATCTTTCTCGGATCAACTCTTATACCTTCCGCTAAAGCAATGTGCCCCAAAAATCTGACTTCTCGGAGCCAAAACTCACATTTGTTGAATTTAGCGTACAATTGTTTATCTCTCAAGGTCTGCAACATAATTCTCAAATGCTCGACACGCTCAGTCTCGTCTCATGAATGATTAGAATGTCATCATTGAACACAACAACAAATATGTCTAAATACGGTCTAAAAATTTGATTCATCAAATCCATAAAAATGGCAGGAGCATTAGTTAGTCCAAAAGGCATAACAAGGAATTCATAGTGTCCATACCTCGTTCTGAATGTAGTTTTCGACACATCTGAGTCTTTAACTCACAACTAATAATAGCCAGATCTCAAATCAATCTTTGAAAACACCGTTGCACCTTTCAACTAATCAAACAAATCATCTATTCTTGGCAATGGATACTTGTTCTTTATCTTAACTTTGTTGAGCTGACGATAATCAATTCACATTCTCATTAACCCATTTTTCTTCTTAACAAACAATACTTACGCACACCAAGGCGAAAAACTAGGTCGTGCGAAACCTCTATCTGCTAACTCTTGCAACTGAGCTTTTAACTCTTTCAACTCTGTCGGAGCCATTCTATATGGAGCTATAGATATCGGTGAAGTTCTCGGTACTAACTCAATAGCAAACTCAACCTCTCTAATTGGTGGCAAACCCAGTAATTCTTCTAAAAATATATCCGAAAACTCACAAACAATAGGTACAGATTTAATCTTTGATTCAAACACCTTTGTATCCAGTACGTATGCAAGATATGCATCACATTCCTTTTTCATACATTTCTGAGCTAACATAAACGATATCACAGTAGGTAATTCAGTCGAATCATCAGACTCAATCTAAAGAATTTCATCATTCTGACATTTCAATTCGATAATCTTTCATCTACAATTCACAAATGCATTGTGCATAGTCAACCAGTCCATACCCAAAATCACTTCGTTCTCATCAAATGACAAAAGCATCAAATCAGTCGAAAAACAGTGACCCTGAGTCATTAAAGGACAATTCTTGCATACCTTGTCAACTAGAACATACTTTCCTAAGGGGTTCGATACTTTAATCACAAACTCAGTAGACTCAATAGGCAAACTCTTATTAGACACCAAATTCATAAATATGTACGAATGAGTCGATCCAGGATCAATTAAAGCAATCACATTAGTATTGCAAAGAGAGAATGTACCGGTAATAACATCTGGTGATGATGCATCTTCACGAGCACGAATAATGTAAGCTCTAGCAGGTACTCTAGCCTCAGATCTCACCGTAGAATCTTTCGTTGTACCATGATTACCACTTGCATTTCTCGTATTTCTCGGTGGCCTGCCTTAAGTAGCTATATTGCTTGATCTTGCATTTTGAGATTTATCTTTTTCATTTAACTCAGGACAATCTCGGATAAAATGATCTTGCGAACAACAACTGTAATAGGCTCTATTATTATTTTTCATCCAACAATCTCCAAAATGCCGTCTTCTACACTATTGACACTCGGGTTTAACATCTTTCACATTGCCAACACTTGATACTGATGTGGCTTGAGCCTTAGGGTTGGTGTATTGCTTTCCACGATCTCTATTGGAATATCCCACTGAAGTTGTCGATCGATTAAAATAGTCTCTGGATTTCTTTGACAATGATTGATAAGGTTTACTCATTGATCTCTTCCTCGAACCTCTAGCCTCTGATTCAGCTTTCTTCTTTTCTCGACTAAAATCTTTGGCTTTGCAAGCCCAGTCAAATAACACAACAAATTCTTTCAAATCTAATATCCCAACCAGAAGTTTAATATCTTTATTCAACCTGCCAACAAACTGCTTGCACATAATCTCTTCGGTAGAAACATACTCCCGAGCATACTTGTTTAACCATACAAATTATCTCTCGTACTCGGTTATTGTCATACGGCCTTGTTTCAGTTCTAAAAACTCTTTATGCTTTTGATCCATAAACCGTTGACTGATGTATTTCTTTCGAAACTCGGTCTGAAAGAATTCCCAGGTTACTCTCTCCCTCGGCACCACAGATACTAACGTATTCCACCACTGATATGCAGTGTCTCTCAGAAGGGATGTAGCACACTTTAAACATTCAGCTGGCATGCAAGAAAGCTCATCAAACACTTGAACCGTATTTTCAAGCCAAAACTCGGCTCTCTCAAGGTCATCATCAACATTAGCTTTGAACTCTTCAGCCTCGTGTTTGCGGATCTTGTCAACTGGAGGCTTATTCAATCTTAAAAGCTCGACTCTTTGAGGAGCTATAGGAACCAGTTGGGGATTAGAAGGGTTGAAGGTTGTTGAGCAGCTGGGTTCGTACGAATGTATTGCGTGAACCACTCATTCATCATTTGGAAGAAGGCTTCTTTAGCCTCTCCTCTCTAGCTACCCGTTACGGGTCTAGAATCAGATGGCACTGTCCCTTGAGCGAGAACATGCGTATTACTCTCAACCTCATCAGCTATAGCTCGATTGGGATCTATTTCTATATGGAAACACATTTAAAAATGTCAGGAGCCATCACACTATCACAGTCTGTATATGGCATGTATAGCTAGACTCTCACATACACTACGTTAGTCCTAGAATCGACTAAACTGTAGCTCTGATACCAATAAATATAACACCCCTCACCCGTATTCAACGTCAAAATACGGTTACGGAGCATTACCAGGCTTGAAAACACAATTACAAAAACTGTAACACCCCTACCCTGTATCTATCACCGAATTAGGGTTACGAGGCATTACTAAACAAAACACAGTTTAGCACAGTCATTTATCACTTTTCATTTATCAATATTCACGTTACAAAATCATACTTTGAAATTCAATCAATCGATACTCTTAACCTATTTAAAAGTTAGAACCTATTTATTATCATATTCATACCATTTGAATATTTATAATATATTCAAGCTTATAACAATACATCATATATACTAAGCTTATGTCAAATCATCCATTGCATATATTTATTTCATTAGCAAACTTCTAGCCATACTATTTTATAAACTATGCACATATGCATAGTAAGTAATATCAATCTATATCTTTAACTAAATATCAAATATATCATTTTATAAGATATATACGTGCGCATAACACTCTAAAACAAAAACCATTTCTAAATACAACTACCAAATCATGGTTAACCCAATTCATTAACTAATTTATAAAAATAGCAATTCGTATGTTATGCATATGCACACATTTACTTAAGTTAAGCTTTTCACACACCTTATTAGGCTTACAAATATAAAACATAATCAAGCTTCGTTATAAGACCACATACATTTGTAAACATCACCAACTTATGTGCATTACACCATAGCCACGCTAAATAATTTTTTTAAACATAACAAAAATTTTAAGTACACCAATTCGCATGCTAAATATCATGCCCCAAAACACATAAACACAATAAATCAATTATCCCTATATTCGACCAGTAAATTTAGCCTCAAAAGATTAAACCAAACCATTTTAAAACATGTACATTAATTACCATTTCAAATTGTACTGAAATAACCAATGCACCATCAATGATATACTCATATTTCTATCTTTTTACCTATTTATTCATGCCGAATCATGTCATCATATAACACACAAAATAACCACATATCATACTTACAAAATATACTACCTATAAGACCGAAAATGCATACACCTCATTTATCACCTTTAAGCCAATTCACTAGACAAATTGTACGTCCAAAATAAGTCAATAATAAACCACACCAAATACCAATTTCACAATTTCACAATTTCACAATTTAGAGCAAATTCATCACATAGCTTATAAATACATGCACCACAATTCAAAGACACATCCATTTACCACACAAATTATACCATAAAACACATTTCCAAATGAGCTAATTTCATGGCCGATTGTTCATCATACTTTTTATTACTCATTGCCGAATCATAAAACCAAACACTTCAAGCATATAAACCATGAAACATACCTCCAAAATAAATATAAGTCATAACCACATACACACAAGCCATAATATTGTAATCAAGCCATTTTCGCATGGCTGCATATATATACAAATTCAAAACCAAACATATTTAAACTAGCCTATACATGCCATATGTTTAAAGTTTCAAACTTCAAAAGTATTGAATGATTGTCGATAGTGTGACGATAATCCTTGGCGATCCCCGAGCTCATAACTAACTTCCAAAATCTATAAAACACCGAATGAACACACAAAGTAAGCTTGGAAAGCTTAGTAAGCCATAAGCAAATAAATCATCAAAAGAACATTTGTATTATAAATTCAACTTGGCCAAATATGATCAATCTCATATACATATATATAATCACCCTTTTATCATATATAATTCATATTATCACCTTAAGTACTACGCTTACCTTACTTTTATGAACATTTAATTTCACAGGTACCTGAACCATTTAGCTCGATTTCACATTCGATATTGATTCGACATTGCCCGTTGAAGCATTTGGAATTGACAAGGATACACGAAAATCATATAAGCTAGTACAATGCCATATCTTGGATATGGTCTTACATGCTATCACATATCGATACTACTGTCCCAGACAGGGTCTTACACATTTTCTCACTTTGATGCCAATGTCCCAGACATGGTCTTACACGAATCACACATCGGAAGTCCTAATGTCATGACATACGTATCCTATACTATTCCTATGGTTCGTACGGGGCTTTCGGATGTCGTAATTCAATCAATTCAAGCTCGTAACAAGTTCTCCAATGCTTAATTCAATTCAGCACATACATATATTTATTTACAATTCAATTCAGCACATATAATACATATACATTCAAATTTAACAACATTTACTTACTTATGAACTTACCTCGTACGAACATGAACGGACTGGAATGACTATTTGACCACTTTCGATATCCCCCGATCTAATTCTGTTTTCTTTCGTTCTTGATCTAAATAAATTTAGATTTCACTAATTTAATCACACATTTAATCAATTCAATCCAAAAATACATAATTAGGCCTTTTTATACTTTCGCCCTTATATTTTCACATTTTAATATTTTAGTCTTTATTTCACAAAACACAAAATATACTTAATTTCCTTATACACATACTTGGCCGAATATTCCCTTATTTCATATAAGCCCATATCTTTCATTTATTTCACATTTTGACCCCTCAATTTACAAATTTCACAATTTAATCCTTAATACATATTTTTATAAAAAATCACTTAATTAAACATAATAATCTATGAACAAAGATTTATTTTTCATTATCAAACCACAAAAATCTCAAGCTACCAATAATGGCATATCACAAATCCACAACCAATTCAAAAATTTAAGCACGGGCTAGCTAGTATTCGAAGCAACGATCTCAAAGACGTAAAAATTATCAAAAATCGAGCAAATTACATACCTCAATCAAGCAAAATGAGTGCCAAATACACAAAAGCTCAAGAACTATTTTTCTTTCTCAAGTTTCGGCCAAAAGATGAACAACATGCATGGTTTTTATGTTTTATTTTATTTAATTACATTATAACACATAAATTACTATTTTAACCATTATAAAATAATATGAAAACATTATAACTTATGTCCATAACTATCCATGCAAATATTCCATGGTCAGATATCAACATAAGGACCCCACACTATAAAAGCCATAGCAATATAGTACTTTAACAAATAGCAAGTCACTTTTGCATTTTATGCGATTAAGTCCTTTTATCAAATTGAGCACACAAACAATAAAATTTTCATACAAAATTTTCACACACATTAATTCACATACTATAAACACCAAAAATAATATTAAAATAATTTTATGACTTCAGATTTGTGGTTTCAAAACCACTATTCTGATTTAACTAAAATTGGGCTGTTACACAAACTTTTCAAATACATAATATCATTTCATACATTCATCATTCAAACTCAATCAATTTGTCCTTTATACGAGCCTACAAGGCCCTAAACATGCATTGGAATTGGTTCGGGACTAAACCAACAAATTTTAAAACATTTGAAACACTTAAATTTTTTTCTCAAAACAGAGGACACACGCCCGTGTGGCTAGGCCGTGTGTCTCACACGGCCACCAGACACGCCCATGTCACAGGCCGTGTGAACATTTGAAATGGGAACACATGGCTGTGTTCCAGCCCGTGTCCTATCCCGTGTCCAAACAAGTGAGCTTACTGACTTGGGTCACACGGCCAACCACACGCCTGTGTGTCTAGCCCGGGTGCCCTAAAAAAGGCCACACATGCCCGTGTGCCAGGTCGTGTGCTAGGCCATGCCAAACTTGTAGAGTATACTGACTTATACCACACAGCCAAGTCACAAGCCCGTGTGTGAGGCCGTGTGGAGCATACTGACTTAATTTAAATTTCAACACCAAGGGACACAGGGCCGTGTAACAAGACTGTGTGTCACACACGGTTGAGACACATGCTCGTGTGGACAAAAATAGGCTATTTACTACGCCAATTTGCCACCCAAGTTTCATGCACCTACACCACAATTCAAAAGCACCAACTCAAAGCTTAATAGGAATTAAATCAATCTCATAACAAACACATTCCATACCATTTCATTACCCATCATTACCATTCACTAAAAACCATAATAAACCATCTAATTTCATGCCAACCTAGATCTTCACAAAACATCAAAATACCATTTACAAATATACATTATTATGCTCAATTTCACAAACATACTAGTTCACAAATAATCCATTTAATACTCAATATGCCTGTTATCATCAATCATTACAACCAACTCATTAACACAAGACATAAGCATATAAATACACATAATTCAAATATACCAATTATACCAAAGTTAAGCCATCACCCATGGCTATATATATACAAACCAAATTATAGACATTTACAATGCCAATTCATTTGGCCAACATCATTACCAAAACATAACCATTCATAAGCCATTTCCAAATGGCAAAACTGACTACAAAGATACATATCAAAAAGACTATAATCCTATACATGCCATATGATCAAACCATGAAATCAAAATTACCAAAGTGATGGTTGGATAGTGTGACGTAGTCTCCGACGATCCCCGAATCCAAGTTAGCTTTGAAATCACTATAAGATATGGAAAATAAACAAAGTAAGTTTTATAGCTTAGTAAGCTCGTATGATATAAACTTAACTAATCACAAATACACCATTCATCAATTTAAACATATTAACATGGAATTCATGATTTCTAACAAACCTTTCACATGCTTATTCATACGCTTATATGTAAACTTCGTAACTTCTTCTATTTAAAGCTCATACTATACATGTACATCCCTGTACCAATCCATAACAAGCTTATACATATTTAGGATACCGTTGAATATTCTATATCTCATACACTAAGTGCCGTACATAGCCTAAGCTATCTCAAATCGCACACTAAATGCCATATATAGCCGAAGTTATCTCGATCTTGCACACTAAGTGCCACATATAATTGATTTGTCGTCGAACATAACTATAGTCCCGTATATACAATTTATGCAATATCAAAGCATTAAAAACATAATTATAACAATGCTTATTACATACGAACTTACCTCGAATATTAAAATGACGAATCAGTTCGATTAGTCAATAACTTTTGTTTTTTCCCCGATCCTGGTCTAAATTCCATTTTTCTTGATCTAAATATATTCAAAATTAACTCATTTAATCAACTATTTATTCAATTCAATCCAAAATATACATTAGGGCTATTTTACACATTTTCCCCTAAACTTTCACATTTTCACATTTTAGTCCTTATTTCATAAAATCAAAAATTAATGAAATTCCAAATATACCCAAGCTAGCCAAATTACCATTATGCCCCTAGTAACCCATATTTCTCATTTATTTCACATTTTAACCACTAACTTTACACATTTCTTAATTTAATCTCTATTTTGCATTTTCACTAAAAATCACTTTACAAAACTTGGTTAACTATCAACAACTATTCATAATCTATCATCAAACATCAAAATACTCATGTATTCATCAATGACATCATTCAAAATCTTTAACAATTTGCAAATTAGTCCCTAGGCTAGCTAGACCTAGCTGCAACGATATCAAAAACGTAGAAATCATTAAAAACGAAAAAAATCATACCTTAATTGAAGAGATTAAGGTTTCCGAATGTTGAAGACAAAAATGGCTTCTTTCTCTAAATGTTTCGGTTGAATATGGTGAAAAGATGATGATAAATTAATTTTATTTTATTTTAATTTAACTTAAATTAACCAATTTACTAAATTAACCCTTAATAACTTTAATAACCACTTAAATACCAAGCCACCAACTTCCACTAAGTTCATATTGGGATAATTAATACTTAAAGGCCTTTACTTTAAGGTTCTATAGCTATTAAACACCTTAGCTAATAGAACAACACTTTTACACTTTACATAATTTAGTCCTTTTTCTCAAATTGACCATTTAAACGATAAAATCTCTTAACGAAATTTCCACACAATCATCATGCCATTTTTAAAAAATTAAAATAATAATAAAATAAATATTTTGAATTCAGATTTGTGGTTCCAAAACCACTGTTACAATTTGACTAAAAATGGGCTGTTACAAACGCTTTTAACTGATTGAAACTTTGCTGGCATTTCTCAGAACACTCAAATTTCACATCTTTTTGCAATAATCTCATCATCGGCATAGAAATCATCGAAAATCCCTTAAAAAACCTTTTGTAATACCCGACTAATCCCAAAAAACTTCTAGCCTTGGATACATTTCTTGGAGGTTTCCAGTCAACATCAGCTGAAATCTTACTCGGATCAACTTTGATGCCCTCGATTGATACAGCATGTCCTAGAAATCTGACTTCTCGAAGCCAAAATTTATATTTGCTAAACTTAACGAAAAATTGCTTTTTGCGTAGAGTTTGAAAAACAATTCTCAAATGCTCAGCATGTTCAGACTCATCTCGTGATATATTAAAATATCATCGATGAATACCACAACAAATCGGTCCAAATACTATCTGAAAATTTTGTTCATCAAATCCATAAATATTGTAGGTGTATTAGTTAAACCAAACAACATCACAAGAAATTCATAATGTCCGTACCTGGTCTTGTGTAACAGCCCAGTTTTAGCTAAATCAGAACAATGGTTTCAGAAATACAAATCTGATGTTAAAAAATTATTTGAATATTATTTTTTGTATTTACAACATGTTATTTGATATGTGTGAAAATTTCATGAGCTAATTTTATCGATTGATTGGTTAATTTGATAAAAAAGATTAAATCGTGTAAAATGCAAAAGTTGCATTCTACTTGTTAAATGTGTTTAATTGCTATGATTTAATAAATCAAAGGTCCTTATAATGTTATTAGTCCATGATTAGTGTAAGTGGATAATTATGGCCATCCATTATATGTTTTTATATGTTTATAACAAAGGTTATTGTAGTAAATTAGTAATTAAGTTATAATTTAATAAAGCAAAGCCAAAATTCAATTTCATTCATCTTTTTAGCAACCAAAAATAGAAAATAAAGAAAGGGTTTGAAGCTGTCTAAGGTTCGGCACACTCCTAGCTTGATTAAGGTACGATTTTAGCTCTTTTTTGATGAATTCTATGTTTTTGTAATCGTTACAGCTCAATCTAGCTAGCCCGTACATTTAATTTCGAAACTGTTAAAGATTTTGAGAGTTTCCATTGTTGAATCTATGTGTTCTTTGATGTTTAATGTTGAAATATGAAAGCTTGATGATAGTTTTACATGTTTTGTTAAGAGAATTTTGATGAAAATGCATAATAGGGATTAAATTGTGAAATGTGCAAATTGTGTGGTTGAAATGTGAAATAAATGAAAGTTTTGGGCTGCTATTACATATATATAATTCGGCCAAGCATGGGTTTTGTTGAATTGTGTGAATTTTATGTAATAATGAAATAGGGGCTAAATTTATTAAGTGCGAAAGTTTAGGGGCTAATGTGTAAAAATGCCCAAATGTGTATTTTTGGATTAATTAAATGAGTAGATGAATAAATAAGTTAATTTTGAATACATATAGATTAAGAAAGAAAGAATTCAGATTTAGATTGGGGGAAAAATAAGGTTATCGAGTAGTCGACCCGATACATTATAAATGTATATTAAAATTCTTTAATATTACATAAACTGTTAAAATGGGATTATGGATAATGTATGAATTGTGAAAATGACTCTACGAATGAATTCGATGATGGAAACGAAAAGTGTGAAAGCCAGGTTGAACCTTAAGAATAGTTTTGGATACTATTGACATGTCAGTAAGTGATACGTTGAGTTGGCTTCGGGCCATGATATTAGCACTTCAGGTGCATATTTTATCGATTTGGCTTCGAGCCATGCATATCAGGTGATTTGGCTTTGGGCCATGGTAATAGTTCTTCAGATAAGTTACCTTGATTCGGCTACGGGCCATGGTATAGGTACTTATCATACGAGACTTCTGATTATCCGATTTCTATTCTAAATGTTTCAACAGGTAAACAAATGATGTGGTTGAGAAAGAGGTTAGTACGAGGCGATACAGGTATGTGGAGAACCTATTCGAGTATTAAATAGTGAAAGTTCAATGAGTTTGTATTTGATCATGTTTTGAGACATGAGAAAGGTTTGTAGTTAATGTGTATATTGCTTTGTCATGTGTAATTGGTTGATTTGCATTTATTCGATGAATTAACTTATTCACATACGAGCTTACTAAGCTACGAAGCTTACTTCGTGTTATTTTTTTCTATGTTTTATAGTGAATCAAGGCTAGCTCAGATTCAAGAGTCGTGGGAACATCATCGTGCTATCAAACATCTAAGTTGGTACTTTTGAATTATACATTTATGGTATATGGCATGTATAGGCTAGATGTGGTATTTTGGTTGTGATTATAGCCATGAGATTTGGCTTGTAAATGATGTTAATATTGGTATGTGTTTGGCTATTAGAAATGGTTGTTAATGACTTTTGTAAGATGTTTATAATGCCTTGTGAAATGGTTTGTTTTGGTATATATTTGAGTAAGTGAAATGGTTGTATTTGTATAGCATGAATTGTGCATGAATTAGGATTGATTTTGGCTGCCCTTTGTGTATGGAAATTGTTCATTTTGCCTTGTGTAGGTACATTGAAGTTGGGGTGGAAAATTGGCCTTGCAAATGGCCTATTTTTGTCCACACGGGCGTGTGTCTCAGCCGTGTGTGACACACGGTCATGGTATATGGCCATGTGTTCGCTGGTGATGCTTAGAAATCAAGTCAGTGAGTTACACAGCCTAGACACACAGGCGTGTGGTCGGCCGTGTGGCCAAGTAGTATACCCTTCAATTTTCACACAGCCTGGCACACAGGCATGTCCTCAGCTGTGTGATACAGGTCAGTATGTATGCCCTGTTTCCATACGGCCTGAGAAACGGGCGTGTCTGGGGCTGTGTGAGGCACACGGCCTATTCACACAGGCGTGTGACCCCTGTATGGTTGAAATTTTTCTAAGTTTCCAAAATTTTCATATGTTATCGGTTTAGTCCCGAATCGCTTCTAAAGCATGTCTAAGGCCTCGTAGGCCCTTATAAGGGACAATGTGTTTGTGATTAAATGGTATTTGAGTATGAATGCATAAATGTATGAGTTATCTATGTTAAATGATGTGTATTGATCAGTAATACCTTGTAACCCTACTCCGACGACGGATACGGGCTAGGGGTGTTACATCCTGAATGTGATTTTTGGCACATCTGAATCTTTAACTCACAGCTAATAATAACCAAAACGAAGATGAATCTTCGAAAATACTGTTGCACCTTTCAACTAATCAAACAGATCGTCAATTCGCAATAATGGATACTTATTCTTGATTGTAACTTTATTGAGCTGGCAATTATCAATACATAATCTCGTATAGATCCGTCTTTTTTCTTAATGAACAGAATAGGTGCACCTCAATGTGAAAAACTGGGTCAAGAAAATCATCTTTTTGTCAACTCTTATAACTGTGCTTTCAACTCTTTCAACTCAGTAGGAGCCATTCTGTAAGGAGCTATCGATATCGAAAATGTTCTCGGTACTAAATCAATAGCAAACTCAACCTCTCTGATCGGTGGTAACCCGGGTAACTCTTCTGGAAACACATTTGGATACTCACAATCCACTAGAATTGATTCTAACTCCAGCTCAAAAACTCTAGAATCAAATACATATGTAAGGTACACATTACGACCTTTTCTCACATATCTCTGTGCTAACATAGCTGAAATAACATTAGGCATACCACTCAAACTATCTGATTCAATCTGAAGCTTTTCACCGTTTTGACACTTTAACAGAATAAGCTTTCGTATGCAGTTCACAATAGCATCATGCTGAGTCAGCCAATCCATGCCCGAAATCACGTCAAACTCATCAAATGGCAATAACATCAAATCGACCAAAAAATTACAACCCAAAATCATCAACGGACAGTTTTTCCAAACTTTATCTACTAGTACATACTGACCTAGGGGGTTTGATACTTTAACTAGGTAAATTCTTTCTTGACACTAGATTCGTGCATACATACAAATAGGTTGATCCCAGATCAATCAAAGTAGTAACATGAGTATCAAAGATAGAAAATATACCAATAATAACATCTGGCGTTGAAGCTTCCTTTCGTGCACGAATTGCGTAAGCTCTAGCTGGTGCTCATGCCTCAGATCTCAAAGTAGATTTTTTTGTTTCAGCATGACTATTACTCACATTGCCAAGATTACAAGGTGGTTTACCTCTCACAATATTGTTGTACGTTCGAATGGTCTGAAACTTTTCTTTTTTAGGTAATTCTGGGCAATCTCAAAAAAAATGCTTATATAATCCACATTTGAAACACACACTGTCTTTCACCTTGTACTCACCAAAGTGTCGATGTCCACACTGTTGACAATTGGGTTTATTGTCTTTAACACTACCTACGCTCGCTATAGACGTAGCTTGAGGTTTTGAACCCGTATATTGTTTACCTCAATCTCTTCCAGAATATCCTTCTGAAGCAGTCAAACGATTGTAATGTTCTCTCAATTTCTTTGATGACTAATGATATGAATATCCCGATGATGTATTTCTTGAATATCTAGCTTCAAAATTAGATTTTCTCTTTTCTTTGCTAAGTTCTTCGGCTTTGTGCTCTCAATCAACTAGAAAAACAAATTCTTTTAGTTTAAGTAACCCGACTAATAGCTTTATGTCTTCATTTAATCCATCTTCGAACCACTTACATGTAGCAAATTCAGTTGGAATATATTCTCTTTGCTCAATCTAACAAACTCCCTTTCATACTCGAACATTGACATTTGGCCCTGTTTAAGCTCAAGAAATTCTTCACGTTTTTGATCAAGAAATCTCTGACTTATATACTTCTTTCAAAACTCAGTTTGGAAGAATTCCCAATCGATACGCTCTCTCAGCACAACTAAAACCAAAATGTTCAACCACTGATAAGCTGAATCTTTTAAGAGAGATATAGCACATTTTACACACTCTGTCGGTGTACACGATAGCTCTTCGAAAACTCTGATAGTATTTTCTAACCGAAATTTGGCTCTCTCTAGATTATCATTAACTGTAGCTCTAAATTCTTTCGCCCCATATTTATGAATTTTGTCGACTGGTGGTTTATTAACTTGCATTGGTTCCAAACTCTGAGGAACTACGAGGATTGATTGAGGAAAAGGTGGGGGTGGAGGTCATTGAGCCGCTAGGTTTGTTCGTACGAACTCGATAAACCATTCACTCATCATTTGAAAGAAGGCTTCCTTAGCCCCTTCTCCCTAGCCCTCAGATGTGGGCCTAGTGCCACTGACGCTGCTCCGTGAATGGAGGCTTGCGTGTTACTTTCAACTTCATCAGAGTTAGCTCAATTGGACATCATTACTATATAAAAACATAATTTAAAATAAGTTAGGAGTTATCACACTATCACAGGTTATATAATGGCATGTATTTCTAGACTCTCACACGTTATGTCCAGTCCGAGAATTGACTAAATTGTAGCTCTGATACCATTAAATGTAACACCTCTAACCCGTATATATTGCCAAGATAGGGTTACAGAGCATTACCGAAAATTCATAACTTAAAACATTCGATTCAAAATCTTTCATAATCATGGTAATTAACAATCAATCACATTCATAACGTCCGTTATTCGAGCCCTTGAGGCCTTAGAAACATAATAGAAATGATTTGAAACTAAATTGAAATCATATAAAATTTCATGGAAAAAGTTAAAAATTTTCACACTGCAGGGGTTAAACGGCTGAGACACACGCCCGTGTCTTAGGTCGTGTGGACATTCGGAGTAAGGGCACAAGGTCGTGCCCCAGCCCGTGTAACTCTGTAACTTGGGTTACATGGCCAAGCCACACGCCCGTGTGTCAGGTCGTGTAACTTTCGAAATGTCCTCACACGCCTATATACCAGGCCGAGTGCTAGGCCGTGTAACTTCCTAACTTGTAACCCTTTGAAACCTATAGGGGACACATGGTCGTGTCGCATGGCAGTGTGTCACACACGGCTGAGACACATGCCCATGTCTTAGGTTGTGTGGACAAGAAATGGGCCATTTTCAAGCCATTTCCTCCACCCAAATCATGCACACACATACAAGCCATTTTCACCCATTTCAAGCATTCAAAATGTACATAAAACATGCATAATCAAACTTGATCAATATGGTACCTATACATACAACCAATATTCCAAAAGGCACCTCAATTCACATAACATTAACTATACTTAAACATAAGCATAACTTAGCCATTTATCAACTCAACATTTCCAACCTAATTCCATACCAAATCCTACCATAATGGCCACATACCAAGATCACATTCAAGCATACCAAAAGAGCCATTCAAAATATATCATCACTAACCATTTCAATATTAGCCAACAAGTACCAAAATGCCAAAATGTCATCAACCAAGTACCTTATTAACAAACTAAACATATTGGCTATTTTGTCAAGTAAAAACATCTATACATGCCATTATAACCATGACTTGAAAACACCAAAATCTACTGATATAGCGGACGGATAGTGTGATAGGTTTCCAAGGATCTTTCAACCTGGACAAGCTTCGGATTAACTATAAAACATAGAAAAAGAAGACAAAGTAAGCATATAATACGTAGTAAGTTCGTAAATCATAAACAATGCTAACCATTTTAATGCATAAGCTTAAAAATAAATATGAACCAATCCAACTCAAGTTTGGCACAAGCCTAAGCCTCACCAACAACAAAAATTAGTGCTTAATCACATAACTTAATAATATAATCACATGATAAGATAGATTTCATAAACATAATTCACATGAACTCATACTTTCCATAATTATTAATATACATACTTCATACCTTTCAAAAATATCAAAGTGAATTTCATCGAACCCTTATCGAAGTTTACATAAAGTGTGCTAAACGATGGTTGAAACCATCCCTTTTCATATTCGATGGTCGTCACCATCCCTTTTCGTCTTCAATGGTCATCACCATACCTTTTCATATTCGATGGTTGAAATAATCCCTTTTCATATTGGATGGTTGTCACCATCCCTTTTCATATTGTCACCATCCTTTTTCATATTCGATGGTCGAAACCATCACTTTCCATATTTGATGGTTGCCACCATCCCTTTTCATATTTGATGGTTGTCACCATCCCTTTTCATATTCGATGGTCAAAACCATCCCTTTCCATATTTGATGGTTGTCACCATCCTTTTTCATATTTGATGGGCGTCGATATGTCGTTGGATTTTTCTGTTGAGACATTATATGATAATGTAACATGATAGCATTTAAAACAACAAATTTAAAATGCTATTTAAATGTACGAACTTACCTTAACAATAAAACGTAGAAACGAAATTGATTAATTCGAAGCATTATCTTTGCCTCAATCAAAAGTCATACGAGGTCTATCTTGATATGCACAAGGTAACCTAGTAGAACCTTCAAAGCACCAAAAATGGTGTTTTTCTTCAATATTTCAGTGGAAGAAACCAAATTAGAAGATGATGCCATCTTTTACTATATTTTATTTTAAGTTATTTATTAAATTACAAGTTTAACCTTATTAATTAACCATTTAAAACACATATAAAATGTCCATAATAGTCCACTCATGATATTAATGGTTTGTTTACAATGTAAGCCCTCCAACCATTTGATTTCATAGCTACAAAATCCCTTTAGCTTATAGAAATCAAGATTTGCACCTTTTGCAATTTAGTCCTTTTTACCACATTAAGCATGCAAACTATAAAATTTCTTAACAAAATTTTTATACAATAATACTAACATGCTGTAGACATTAAAATAATAATAAAATAATTATTTGCACATAGGGTTTGTGGTCTCAAAACTACTGTTTTGATTTCACTAAAAATGGGATGTTACACTTGTGTTCGAAACCGAACTTCAGTACTGCTGTAACACCCCTAACCCGTATCCGTCGCCGAAATGGGGTTACAAGGCATTACCGATCAAAATACAACTCAGAACAGACATTCATTTCAATTCATGCACAAAATAATATAATCATTTCAACACTAATCATCTAGTAAAATTTTAAACCAATCTAACATGCTTCGATTCTATAATTCATACACTTCCCAAATTAATATTCAAACATTATAGCCAATGAATCATGGCGATCGAATGCTTAACTTATAACCAAGTATAGTTCATTTCATTTACCGATCATATATTAAGACATCCACTCATATAAATATAATTCATTAACTACTTTCCAAAAACACTATTTATAAATATGCACTTCTTCACATTTTACTAAGTCAAACCAAACCACATGATTTATTAATCATTAATATATATATACGAAATTAACAACTTCACATAAGGTCAAGTATAAAATTTGGTTTTACCAAATTGTGCACATTTTACCAAAATAATAACTACCAATTTAGACATAAACGCCGAATCAAATCATACCATAATTACAATATCACTTGACTAATGAAATATCCAAAATACCTATCTGTCATTTACCAAATTCATAAACCACATATAAGGCACATTTTTAAACTCAAGCATTTAACTTAACAACTTAACCATTAATTACCAAATCATGAACAAAACATATTATAGGCATTTAAAAGTATATTTTACCTATTGTTAGCCAAATATACACACCCCTTTACCATTTCCAAAATACATATGCATAGCCAATCTTTTAACCATACATTCAGTCATAAAATTTATTCTTCGATAATTCAA
This sequence comes from Gossypium longicalyx, assembly GCA_025698465.1. Classification (NCBI taxonomy): domain Eukaryota; kingdom Viridiplantae; phylum Streptophyta; class Magnoliopsida; order Malvales; family Malvaceae; genus Gossypium; species Gossypium longicalyx. The sequence goes on along the minus strand of CM047002.1, from coordinate 72,587,231 downwards.
CCAATTTCACAATTTAAAACAAAACTAATTGTACCATTTATAACTGTACTTAAATGACCATCAAATAAATTACAAAACATATTCATACTTTAACATTTCAAACCGTACCTTAACAAACAATATGCAAGCTATCATATATATATAACTTAGCTTATTTGAGCATATGTATTATATAAAAAACACATCATTTACCATTTTCAAACCATTACCCAACACAAATTATACATCCAAAATAGGTCAATAGTAAGCCACAATCGAAACACATCCATCAACCATATTTACCTCACTTAAACTAAATTTTATAATCAACCACCACACAAAATATACCACAAATCATAATTCCAAAATGGGCTACTTTCATGGCCGATTTTATTTCATCATTAACACATCTCATTTTCGAACCATATAACCAACATCACAAACATATTTAACATGAAACATACCTCCAAATTAAGCTTATAATATGACCATATATATATACCAACATTAGTATCATGATCAAGCCATTTTCGAATGGCTTATATATATATACACATACCAAAAATCAACATATCCAAATATATTCTAGCCTATACATGCCTTAGGTTCGAAATTCAGCTTATAAAGTACCAAAAATAGTTGATAGTGTGATTGACTTTGCTGACGATCCCCAAGCCCGTAACTAGCTTCCACAATCTATAAAACAAAGACAAACATACACACACAGTAAGCTATCATAGCTTAGTAAGTCATAAGTAAATAAACATCTCAATGACATAATCAACTTAATTTAATCAAACCAATTTATGCTATCATAATCACATTTAATTTCAAGCTTACAGTTTCATATACGACATATGCTTTCATACATAAACTTTATCTTGGCCGAATATACATATATCTATTATCTAAGTATCATACAATTTCAAAGCCATATTATCAATATAAAATCGAATATTTATACATTCGTATGCATATACTCATGAATCAAACTTTAATATCACATACTTATACATAACATTTGGTCGAATATACTTCACAATTACACATATATTCACATTAACATCATGTATATTTTGCATCACATATCAAATAACCAACTTACCTTATTTTCAAATAGGAAATCAACTATCACATGCCTGATCACTTTAGCTCGATTTACACATTCGATCACAACTTATCATTGCCCGTTGAACCATTCAAAATTGAATAGGATACTCAGATAATCACACATATCGTACAATGCCAACGTCCCAGACGTGGTCTTACATGTAATCATATATCAATGCTACTATCCTAGACAAGGTCTTACACGAATCAAATACGATGCCGATGTCCCAGACATGGTCTTACACGTAATCACGTATCGATGCCAACGTCCCATACGTGGTCTTACAGGAATACACATATCGAAAATCCTATGTCATGACATTTGTATCCTAGTTATTCCTAAGGTTCGTACGGGGCTTTTGGACATCGTAACTCAATCGAATCGAACTCTTTCACATAGATTTCAAGCTTATACATATTTAGATTCCACTTATATACTATCACATTATTCATTTCAGCATATATAGTTCGTATTTAATCAAATAAATAACATCTATTTGCTTATAAACTTACCTCGGACAATAATAATTGGAACAGGATGATTATTCGACAATTTTGGTTTTCCCCTAATCCAAATATGATTTCTTTGGTTCTTGATCTAAACATATTCAAATTAAACTTATTCAAACATAGTTTCATTCAATTCAGTCCAAAAACACATAAATGTGAAAATTACCATTTTACCCCTAACATTTCACACTTTTTACAATTTACTCCAAATTGCACAAAACACAAAACATGCAAAATTTGCACACACCATGCTTAGGCCAAATGTTACCCATGCTCATACAAGTCCATACATTTCATTTATTTCACATTTTAGTCCCTCAATTTATTATTTTTGCAATCTAGCCCTAATTACTCAAAGTCATAAAAAATTCCAATACAAAACATATTAATCCAAAACATATCTTTCATAATTCATCAACTAACATCACAAAGCTCAGTTTTTCATCAATGGCATAACTCAAAATATTCATCAAAATCAGAAATTCAAGCATGGGTTTTGTACATTACACTGCAGCGATCTGAAAAAAAACGTAAAAATTATCAAAAATCGAGCTAGTTACATACCTTAATCAAGTTTCAACAATGGCCGAAACTTGAAAACCTTATTCTTTCTCTTTTATTTTTAGTATTCAGTCATGGAAAATAAAAGGCAAATGAATGATATTTTATTATATGTTTTATTATAATAACATATTTACTATTTTACTTATTTAACTTTTAAACTAAAATTTTAAACCATTATAATTCATAGTTATCACCATCCATCACTTAAATAATGGTAATATTGCATTATAAATACCTCAAATTAAAAAGACAACAACAATTCGACCCTTTTACAATTACCCATCAAATTGTCATTTTACGCGGTTAAGCCCTTTTATTAAATCGGGCACTCAAACGATAAAATTTTCAAATAAAATTTTCACACACATAAATTCACACATAATAAACACATAAAATAATTTTTAAATATTTTTCTGACTCTTCCCCCTTAGGGATTTTCATCCCCGAAAATCTTACCAGTGAATATGTAACACCCCTTACCCATGTTCGACGCCGGAACAGGGTACGAGGCATTATCAGACTTAATCACTAATCATCGTATAAAAACTGATTCATAATTTCACTCTAATTTAAAATTTTTCAAACACATTCAAGCTATCCCTTAAAAAGAGCTTACAAGGCCCATACCATGCTTTAATTCAACCACACACATAGGCAAGCATGCACATTCATAAATTGCATCATTTAATTAATAACATAATCAAGACTATCTACATTAAATGACTTTATACAATAGAGACCTTCAAATAACATAGGTCAGTATTTTAGGCCAATTCCTAGCAACTTAGTAACAATTAAACGAGTCTCCATACATGCCAAACACTTAAAAATACTTTAAAACCTTTATATATCGATCAATAATTTGATAGTGTGAATTAACCTCCGGTGACCTCCAACTCGAGCTAACATCTGAGACACTATAGGAAAAAGGAAAGGAAGGGAGTAAGCATTACAACTTAGTAAGTAAGTATGTAAATATTAATAAAAAATACATTATCATACTTTTAATGAAGTCACAATACGTTCCCGGAATATTACCATCACAAACACACACATACTTTCACTATTACAATCATAAACAGGTTCAAAATAAGCTATCTAGCAGACTACCAGCAGCTAAATTATTTATTTCTGGAGCTACAGAACTCCAAATTACAAACCGTTAATTTTTATTGAAACTAGATTCACGTATATTCTTACCATAAAATTTTCAGAATTTTTCGTCCAGCCAATTAGTACAATTTATTCATTGAAGTTACCCCTGTTTCATTGCTCAACTGTTCTGACCACTCTCCACTACGAATCAATTTTCTCCTCGTACAGAATTCAAAGAATGTTTTCGTTTATTTTATTCGAAACTACACTCATTAAGGATTTCAAGCATATAAATTATATCCCATAATTATTTTTTTACAGTTTTTAATGATTTTTCCAAGTCAGAACAGGGGATCACGTAGTCATTCTGAACCAGTCTCTCAAAAACTTAAATATCTCATAATATAGAATTCATTTACTTGTTCTGTTTATGGTATATGAAGATAGGCTCATTAAGATTTAATTTGATATCTCATTCAGTCTCTGATTCAATTTCTACTATTTTTGGTAAACTTTTAGATTCACGTCACTGCAACTATCCATAACAGTTTTATTGTCAATTTTGATCTTTCACACTTCAATTATATTCATCGCTTACCCATAACAATCTTTCCAATTTCCAATCACATATCAAGCATATTGCTCATAAGTCACACACGTATATACTTACACTTATCATCACAAATTCATACACAATTTCATTTAATCAATTTCCCAGTTGAATGCTTTGAATAATAATGATCTGTGATGGTATCGCTTACTACACCCACCTTTAAAATCGAAGCTCTCTTGTACACATAGTGGCCTTCACTTAGCACCACTCATGTGACCTAGCTCGATTGTACACATAATTTTGGCTCTCTTGTACACATGGTGAACACTTAGTACCACCCATGTGACCTAGCCAGTTTATCTCGTAGCTCTCTTGTCTACATGGTGTCCTTCACCTGGAACCACGCATGCGACCTAGCTACATATATCCCGTAGCTCTCTTGTCTACATGGTGTTCACATAGTATCACCCATGCGACCTAGCTACATCATAATGTCTCATAACACTCTTGTACACATGATGTGCACTCAGTACCATACATGTGACCTAGCTACATATCATCTATATCATCCAATCTTTCCGAAGGTTCAACCGGGATTTCTCTCTCTTTCTAATACTTGATTCCATACTTCTAATAGTCAATTATGATTCAAAAATCAGCTACAATACATAAAATATGCTGAAATATAAAAACATAATAAAGATAATGTATTATTTACATACAAACTTACATACTTTCTCATTTCCATGTCGAATTAATATTGAACATTTAAATCATCATAATTATACTTACTTTCAACACCTCGACAGTCATAGTAAATTTATAAATTTTACATTGAAACATGCATAAATTAATTCTTATTATACAAATGAACTTACCTCGATACTAAAACGGCCATTTTACCAACTTTCCCGATTTTCAATTTTTCTCCCATTCTAGGTTCAAATCTCATTTTCCGGGATCTAAAACATCATATTTTACTTATTTAATTAATGTAATATTCAAAACATTCCTTAACTCAAACTTTGGCAAAATTACAATTTTGCCCCTAAACTTTTGCATATTTACACTTTTGCCCCTAGGCTCGGGAATTAAACTTCATCTCTTATTCTTATGTTTTATGACATGCTGATCATTTTTCCCTTCTATGAAAACATCAAATTCTCACTCTAAGACATAGTTATGAACAATAATAACTTTTACTGATTAAGCCGTTTTACTCATTTTTGCTTAAAACTGCTTAGCAAAAGCTGTTTAACATAATTTCAGCCTTCATAGTCTACCATAAAACATAAAAATAAACACATTTCACCTATGGGTATTTTTCCAAAGATGAACCCTAGCTTAAATTATTGCTAGAATAAGCTTAATCAAGTTACCGGGATTCCAAAAACGTAAAAAGCTTGAAAAACAGGGCTAGAACGGACTTACTATTGAGCTTCGAAAGATTGAAAACCCTAGCCATGGCTTCCCCCATGCTAATTTCGGCCTCCATGAAAAGGATGAGTCAATTTTGGCTTTATTTTCCCTTTTTATTTCTTTTAATTACCAAATGACTAAAATGCCCTTAAGGCCTTTCTTTAAAATTTTGTCCTATTAATGCCCATTTTTGTCCAAATGAAATGTAATGATCTAATTACCATTTAAGGACCTCCTATTTAAACCCCCATTTCAATCAAGTACTTATGAATTAGAACACATATTTTGCAACTTTTGCAATTTAGTCCTAAAAGTCCAATTAAGCACTTTATCAGTAAAATTACTTAACGATATTTTTACACAATATTTTAATCAATAAATAAACCTTAAAACTTAATCGGAATAAATTTTTTGACTTCAAATTTGTGGTTCTAAAATCATCGTTCCATTTAGGCCCTAAATCGGGCTGTTACAGCAACTTCTACAAATAAGCCCTAATAGGCAAATTAAACATGCAATCTATAAAATTTCTTATCAATACTCTAACACATGCATCTAATCACTTGGTAAATCATAAAAATTAATCGAAATAAACTTTTCTATCTCAGATTTGTGGTTTCGCAACCACTATTCCATTTAGGCCCTATTTCGAGATGTTACATTTCTCCCCCCTTTAGGGATTTTCGTCCCCGAAAATCTTACCGGTAAAAAGATTCAATATCTTTTCTCAAAATTTCTTAAACATCTCCAAACAAATTTTCTTCAAAGCAGTACTTTCAAAATCACCCCACTATCAAATTGAAATCCAATATAACTAAGTTTCAACTCGGTATGACCTCTATATTAATCGAAAACTATTTCCAATTCTCACATTTGCTTTCACCTTTTTTTTTAACCAAAAACTCTGCATTCAGCTATTAATACAGCTCAATCATTATTCTTCTGTCTAATTTTATCATTACTAAATCCACATTATCTCATTCACAATCAAAATTTATTTATTTTTTTAAAAATCCAGCAATCATATACTTTAAGCATCATACCTGTATGAGTTAATTAACTAAGTCTAATTTTTCTTTAACTGTAACATTTCAGAATTCAGAAAATCTTCATATTAACCTAACATCTTTTCTTCAACTGAGTTCATTTATTAAACCATTCTCAAATGCTATCACATTGTCAATTAATCTTATTGGAAGGGGGTGAGGCTGTAACACTTCTCACTTGCCTCTTATATATTCATGCATATAACTTAACACTCATCAATATATATAATTTGCTTCAAATAACTCAACATGCATATTCATTTTACACAATCCTCCTATCATCTTATACAAACAAATACACTTATACATGCGTTCATAATTCTCAAATAGAATTACTCATAACATTCATTTAATTTCACAAGTTACACTCATAGCATCACACAATTGCCAATCAACATGAACACTTATCATAATATAAACTTTCCCTTCATCTCATCTTTCATATTCCAAGAGAAATTCTTATTCACGACTCATTCATTATCACATAAACATCATGAACTAGTACTCTTACCTTTTACGAGTCTCATTTCATCTTAATATTATCACAGTTATATAATTCACTTTAGACAAACTTACACACGTATTCATATTTTAAAACAAATGCACTCAAACATACATTCCACAAATTTGAGTAAATCAATTTATCACATTCACTTAGTCAAATAAGTTAGACACATAATATCATGTCAATGTCAAACGAACATAGATGAGTTTATAACGAGGTAAAATTTTGTTTCTTTTCACTTTTCTATATTTCTCCACTTATGTCTATTTCATTTTACACTTGATCTCACACATATCATCACAAGTCACCAAGATCAATTTAAGTACACCAATATATCCACCAAATTATACGAACTTACTTAACACCTTTTTACACTATCGATGGTAGCTCGGTTGGAAAACACTTCTGTCTCAACAGAACTATTTCATCGGGATCGAGAGGCATCACACTATCACATGTAGTAATATGGCATGTATAGCTTAACTCTTACACATACTAGGTAAGTCCGAGAACCGACTAAACCATAGCTCCGATACCACTAAATGTAACACCCCTTACCCGTGTTCGACGCTAAAACAGGGTACGAGACATTACCAGACTTAATCTGTAACGCCCCGTACCCGATACCGTTGCCGGAGTCGAACACGAGGTGTTAACAGACTTAATTCATTGCTTAAACAGCTCAAACAATTTAATTTTAGAAATTCTAGACAAGCTGGCTAACTGCATCACAGTCGCTTAAAAATTCATATCTTGAGTTCTGAAACTCAAAATCAAGATCCGTAAATTTTACCTGAAACTAGACTCATATATCTATTTATTAATTTTTTTCTAGAATTTTTGGCTAGGCCAATTAGTACAGTTTATTAGTTAAAGTCTACCCTATTTCAGGGTTCAACTGCTCTGATCTTTGTGTATTACAAATAAAATATCTCTCCGTACAGAATTTCAATGACTATGAAGTTTGTTTCTCTTAAAACTAGACTCAATAAGGAATCTGTACATATAAATTATGACTTCTAATTTTTTTTATACAATTTATGGTAAATTTCCAAAGTCAGAACAGGGGATCCAGAAATCGCTCTGGCCCTGTTTCACAAAAATTTAAACATCTCATAAAATATAACTCATATACCTGTTTTGTTTCTTCCATATGAAAATAGACTCATAATTCTTCAATTCCATGTTTCATTCATCATCTAATTATATCTCTATTATTTTTAATGATTTTTCAAATTCACGTCACTACTACTGTCTGAATCTATTTTATGGTAAATTTTACCTATTTCATGGTTTCCATGGATTAACTAGCAATTTGACATACATAACACCAAATATGATCATAATTAGCCATTCCAATGGCTAATCATTACCAAGCATTTTTATACTACTCAATAGCCATATCATAAGACCATATATACAAAATGATTATAATGCTATACAAGCCATACTCAAAATATACAAGCCATTATGCCAAGATGGTATACGGATAGTGTGAGCTTGTCTCTCACCGTCCCGATTTCCGAAGCTGGCTTGTCAACACTACAAGGAATGAAAAGGAGGGAGTAAGCATAAATGCTTAGTAAGTTCACATGCAAATATCAAGTAACATAACCATATAAGCAAACATAAAACATCATTTGCATAATCATCACCAAGACATTCATATCATATTTTCATTTATCATCTTACCATATTGTTGTTATATCGATTTTTCAACCCGAGGGTTAAGTACATACCTGTTCAAAGTATCCATTTCACAACACTTACCAATACATCCCTTTCATATTGAGTATTCCTCCATTTGAGTAGAACTTTACCCGTTGAACACATCGGAATATAATTCGGATACATGGAAAGTTTGCACATAAGTGCCACATATGTAGCCAAGCTACTATGTAACCCGCCATAAGCGAACTCGGACTCAACTCAACGAGCTCGGGCGTTCGCATCCATAAGTGAACTCGAACTCAACTCAACAAGCTCGGATGCCTAGTTACATCTCACGAACTCGGACTCAACTCAACGAGTTCGGACATTCGCATCCATAAGTGAACTCGGACTCAACTCAACGAGTTCAGACATTTGCATCCATAAGTGAACTCGGACTCAACTCAACGAGTTCGGATGCTCAACCATCCTAGTGACATGTCACTTGTATCCTAATCTATTCCTAAGGTTCAAACGGGATTTTCCTCGAACACATATCCTGCCGTCTTCCGTAGAATAAAGAAACCAATACTCGGTAACAATTTATATTTAACAAGTAGCTCACATAATTTGCATTTTATTCGAAAATAACCACAAAGCATATATTTCATGATAAAAATCAGCATATCATATAATTAACATCAATAACTTAAAAATAACAATTATGCTACATTATTTACACATGAACTTACCTAGTATGCGATAATGACTACTTTTACCATTTCGTCCACAACTTGGTATTTTCCCCATTTTAGCCCGAATTTCAGTTTTCCTTGCTCTATCATTTAAAATATAGTCTAATTAGGACTCACATTATTAAAATTGACACAAAATCATATTTTGGAAAAATTACAATTTTGCCCCTAAAATTTTGCATATTTACACTTTTGCCCCAAAGCTCGTAAATTAAACTTCAGCCTATTTTCTTATGTTTTATGACATGCTGATCATTTTTCCCTTCTATGGAAACATCAAATTCTCACTCTAACATGTACTTATGACTATTAGGTATTTTTACCGATTAAGCCCTTTTGCTCGTTTTCACTTAAAACCGAGTAGCACAAGTTGTCTAACATAATTTAAAACCTCATATTCTATCATAAAACACCAAAATACACAAATTTCACCTATGGGTATTTTTCCAAATATAAACCCTAGGTTAAATTATTGCTAGCATAAGCTAAATCGAGCTACCGGGACTCTAAAAACGTAAAGAACTTGAAAAACGGGGCTAGAATGGACTTACAATCGAGCTTGGAAGCTTGAAAAACCCTAGCCATGGTTTCTCCTTGCTATATTCGGCCATGGGGTTGAAGATGAGCAAAATTGGCTTTTAATTTTGTATTTTAATTCATTTTTACCCTAAATGACCAAAATGCCCTTACTACTAAACTTTCCAAAAATTCCATCCATGTCCAATTTTTGTCCATAAACTTAGAAATTGGTAAAATTGCTATTTAAGACCTCCTAATTAATATTTCAAAACAATTTCATACTAGAAACTTCTAGAATGCAAGTTTTGCAAATTATTCGATTTAGTCCCTAATTTCAATTTAAGCACCTTATGCATAAAATTTCTTCACGAAAATTTCACACAATCATGCAATCATATCATAGACCTCAAAATAATCATAAAATAATTATTTCTATCTCAAATTTTGTGGTCACCAAACCACTATTCCGATTAGGTCCTAATTCGGGATATTACATAATCACTAATCATCGTATAAAAACCGATTCATAATTTCACTCTAATTTAAAACTTTTTCAAACACATTCAATCTGTCCCTTAAAAAGAGCTTACAAGGCCCATATCATGCTTTAATTCAACCACACACATAGGCAAGCATGCACATCCATAAATTGCATCATTTAATTTATAACATAATCAAGACTATCTTCATTAAATGACTTTATGCAATAGAGACCTTCAAATAACATAGGTCAGTATTTTAGGCCAATTCCTAGCAACTTAGTAACAATTAAACGAGTCTCCATACATGCCAAACACTTAAAAATACTTTAAAACCTTTATATATCTATCAATAGTTTGATAGTGTGATTTAACCTCCGGCGACCTCCAACTCGAGCTAACATCTGAGACACTATAGGAAAAAGGAAAGGAAGGGAGTAAGCATTACAACTTAGTAAGTAAGTTTGTAAATATTAATAAAAAATACATTATCATACTTTAAATGAAGTCACAATATGTTCCTGGGATATTACCATCACAAACACACACATACTTTTACTATTACAATCATAAACAAGTTCAAAATAAGCTGTCTAGCAGAGTACCAGCAGCTAAATTATTTATTTCTGGAGCTACAGAACTCCAAATTACAAACCGTTAATTTTTATTGAAACTAGATTCACGTATATTCTTACCATAAAATTTTCAGAATTTTTGGTCTAGCCAATTAGTACAGTTTATTCATTGAAGTTACCCCTGTTTCACTGCTCAACTGTTCTGACCACTCTTCACTACGAATCAATTTTCTCCTCGTACAGAATTCAAAGTATGTTCTCGTTTATTTTATTTGAAACTAGACTCATTAAAGATTTCAAGCATATAAATTATATCTCCTAATTATTTATTTAAAATTTTTAATGATTTTTTCAAGTCAGAACAGGGGATCACGTAGTCATTCTGAACCAGTCTCTCAAAAACTTAAATATCTCATAATATAGAATTCCTTTGCTTGCTCTATTTCTGTTATATAAAGATACACTAACTAAGATTTAATTTGATATCTCATTTAGTCTCTGATTAATTTCTACTATTTTTGGTGAATTTTTAGATTCACGTCACTACAGCTATCCATAACAGTTTTATTGTGAATTTTGATCTTTCACACTTCAATTGTATTCATCACTTACCCATAACAATCTTTTCAATTTCCAATCACATATCAAGCATATTGCTCATAAGTTACACACGTATATACTTACACTTATCATCACAAATTCAAACACAATTTCATTTAATCAATTTCCCAGTTGAACGTTTCGGAATAATAACAGATACGCAATGGTATCGCACACAACCCACCTTTAAAATCGAAGCTCTCTTGTACACATAGTGGCCTTCACTTAGCACCACTCATGTGACCTGGCTCGATTGTACACATAATTTTGGCTCTCTTGTGCACATGGTGAACACTTAGTACCACCCATGTGACCTAGCCAGTTTATCTCGTAGCTCTCTTGGCTACATGGTGTCCTTCACCTGGAACCACACATGTGACCTAGCTACATATATCCCGTAGTTCTCTTGTCTACATGGTGTACATATAGTATCACCCATGCGACCTAGCTACATCATAATGTCTCATAACTCTCTTGTACACATGATGTACAGTCAGCACCATACATGTGACCTAGCTACATATCATCTGTATCATCCAATCTTTTCGAAGGTTCAACCGGGATTTCTCTCTCTTTCTAATACTTGATTCCATACTTCCAATAGTCAATTATGATTCAAAAATCAGCTACAATACATAAAATATGCTGAAATATAAAAACATAATAAAGATAATGTATTATTTACATACAAACTTACATACTTTCTCATTTCCATGTCGAATTAATATTGAACATTTAAATCATCATAATTATACTTACCTTCAACACCTTGGCAATCATAGTAAATATATCAATTTTACATTGAAACATGCATAAATTAATTCTTATTATACATATGAACTTACCTCGATACTCAAACAGCCATTTTACCAACTTTCCCGATTTTCGATTTTTCTCCCATTCTAGGTTCAAATCTTATTTTTTAGGATCTAAAACATCATATTTTACTTATTTAATTAATTTACTATTCAAAACAATCCTTAACTCAAACTTTGGCAAAATTACAATTTTTCCCCTAAACTTTTGCATATTTACACTTTTGCCCCTAGGCTTGGGAATTAAACTTAACCCTTATTCTTATGTTTTATGACATGCTGATCATTTTTCCCTTCTATGGAAACATCAAATTCTCACTCTAACACATAGTTATGAACAATAACAACTTTTACCGATTAAGCCGTTTTACTCATTTTTGCTTAAAAACCGCTAGCGTAAGTATTTAACATAATTTCAGCTTTTATATTCTACCATAAAACATCAAAATAAACACATTTCACCTATGGGTATTTTTCCAAAGATGAACCCTAGCTTAAATTATTTCTAGAATAAGCTTAATCAAGTTACCAGGATTCCAAAAACGTAAAGAGCTTGAAAAACGGGGCTAGAACGGACTTACTATTGAGCTTGGAAAGCTTGAAAACCCTAGCCATGGCTTCCCCCATGCTAATTTCGGCCTCCATGAAAAAGATGAGTCAATTTTGGCTTTATTTTCCCTTTTTATTTCTTTTAATTACCAAATGACTAAAATGCCCTTAAGGCCTTTCTTTAAAATTTTGTCCTATTCATGCCCATTTTTGTCCAAATGAAATATAATGATCTAATTGCCATTTAAGGACCTCCTATTTAAACCCCCGTTTCAATCAAGTACTTATGAATTAGAACACATATTTTGCAACTTTTGCAATTTAGTCCTAAAAGTCCAATTAAGCACTTAATCAGTAAAATTACTTAACGATATTTTTACACAATATTTTAATCAATAAATAAACCTTAAAACTTAATCGGAATAAATTTTTCGACTTCGAATTTGTGGTTCTAAAACCATCGTTCCGTTTAGGCCCTAAATCGGGCTGTTACAGGAACTTCTACAAATAAGCCCTAATAGGCAAATTAAACATGCAATCTATAAAATTTCTTATCAATACTCTAACACATGCATCTAATCACTTGGTAAATCATAAAAATTAATTGAAATAAACTTTTCTATCTCAGATTTGTGGTTTCGCAACCACTATTCCATTTAGGCCCTATTTCGAGATGTTACAGAATAGGTTTAGATAACGTTCTTTCATTGCATCCTCAGGCTCCCAGTTGCCTCTTCAATTCCGTGTCTATGCCACAATACTTTCACTAACAAAATTTTCTTATTTCGTAATTCTTTAACCTCACGAGCCGGAATACGAATTGGTTCTTCCTCATATGTCATGTCAGACTTAATCTCAATCTCTGAAGGATTAATCACATGTGAAGGGTCAGATCTGTACCATCGAAGCATCGTAACATGAAATACATTATGGCTCTTTTCTAACTCAGGTGGCAACAACAGTCTATACGCAACTGGCCCGATACGCTCAATAATTTCATACAGTCTAATAAATCTCGGACTCAATTTGCCTGTACGGTCGAATTTGAGAATTTTCTTCTACGTCGAGACTTTCAAAAATACTTTGTCCTCAATCTAAAACTCTATATCTTTTCGTTTCAAGTCAGTATACGACTTCTAACGATCTGACGTTGTTTTCAGACTTTTGCGAATCACTTTCAGTTTCTGTTCAGTCTCTCTAATCAAATCGACCCTGTGTAACTTATTTTCACTGAGCTCAGTCCAATACAATCGTGTACGACATTTAAGACCGTACAAAGCTTTGTAAGGTGCCATTTTGATACTCGATTGAAAACTATTATTGTATGCGAATTCAATTAGAGGTAAGTATCATTCCCACGTACCTTCAAACTCGAGAATGCAACATCTCAACATATCTTCAAGTATTTGAATGATTCGTTCGGACTGACCATCTGTTTGCGGATGGAAAGCAGTACTGAAATGTAATTTTGTACCTAGAGTATCTTGTAGTTTCTTCCAAAACTGCGATGTAAACCTCGAATCTCTATCTGAAACAATAGAAATAAGTACTTCGTGCAATCTCACAATTTGAGAAACATACAATTCAGCTAGCTTATCAATCGAGTAATCTGTGCGAACCGGGACAAAATGAGCCGATTTAGTCAATCTATCCATAATAACCCAGATCGTATCTTTCTTGCTCGATGTCAACGGTAAACAGGATAAAAAATCCATCGTAACTCTGTCCCATTTCCACTCAGGTGTCATGATCGGCTAAAGCAATCCAAAAGGTACCTGATGCTCGGCTTTTACTTGCTGACAGACTAAACATTTTGAAACAAAGTCAGAAATCTCTTGTTTCATACCATGCCATCAGTAAAGCTGTTTTAGATCATTATACATTTTCGTACTACCCAGGTGAACAGATAATCGATGATTATGAGCTTCATTCAAAATCATCTGAATCAATTCTGGATTGTTTGGAACACATATTCGATTTCTAAACCTCAGACAACCCTCAACATCAACTTGAAATTCTAAATCAACATTCAAGTCACATTGACCCCGCTTTTCTAACAAATCATTATCAACTTTCTGAGCTTCGCAGATCTGTTGTATAAATAACGGTCTTGCTTTTAATTCAGCTATTATAGAACCATCATCAGATATAGCCATATGCGTATTCATTGCACGCAAAGCAAATAGTGATTTTCAGCTTAGAGCATCAGCAACAACATTAGCCTTTCCTGGATGATAGTCAATCACAAGCTTGTAGTCTTTTAACAGCTCTAACCATCAACGCTATATCAAATTCAGATCTTTCTGAGTCATCAAATATTTTAGGCTTTTGTGATCAGAATAAACGTGGCAGTTTTTACCGAACAGATAGTGACACCATAGTTTCAATGCAAACACAATAGCTGCCAATTCTAGATCGTGCGTCGAATAGTTCTTTTCGTACGACTTTAACTGTCTCGAGGCATAAGCTATGACTTTGCCTTCCTGCATTATCACACAGCCCAAACCATTTAAAGATGCATCACTATAGATAACAAATTCTTTACTCGATTCTGGCTGAACAAGCACTGGAGCTTCGGTCAAAAGGGCTTTCCACTGATCAAAACTTTTTTGGCACTTTTCTGAGCACTCAAACTTAACATCTTTCTGTAGTAGCTTCATCATCGGGGTTGCAATCATAGAGAAACCTTTCACGAATCGTCTATAATAACCAGAAAGTCCTAGCAAACTTCAGACTTTAGAAACATTTCTCAGCAGTTTCCAATCGAGTATAGTTGAAATTTTACTCGGATCAACCCGAATACCTGATGCTGATACAACATGTCCCAGAAAACTGACTTCATGTAACCAAAACTCGCATTCTCTGAACTTTGCATACAACTGTTTATCTCACAAAGTCTGTAAAATAAGTCTTAAATGTTCTGCATGTTTAGATTCATCACGAGAATAGATCAATATGTCATCTATGAACACAACCACAAATCGATCCAGTTACTGTTTGAAGATTCAATTCATCAAATCCATGAAAATAATAGGTGCATTAGTAAGTCCGAAATGCATAACCAAAAACTCATAGTATCCGTACCTCGTTCAGAAAGCAGTGTTTGGCACATCGGAGTCTTTAACTCACAAATGATAGTAGCCTGATCTCGAATCTATCTTTGAAAACACTATAGCCCCTTTCAGCTGATCGAACAGGTCGTTAATCCATGGCAATGGATATTTATTCTTTATAGTCACCTTATTGAGCTGTCTATAGTTGATACACATTCTCATAGTTCCATCTTTCTTTTTCACAAATAAAACTGGTGCACCCTAGGGAGAGAAACTCGATCGCGCGAAACCTTTATCTGTCAACACTTGCAGCTAAGCTTTCAATTCTTTTAATTCAGTAGGTGCCATTCTATACGGAGCTATCGATATCGAAGTCGTTCTCGGCACTAGCTCAATAACAAACTCTACTTCTCGGATAGGTGGCAAACCCGAAAATTCTTCAGGAAACACATCCGGATACTCACACACAACTGGTACTGAAACGATCTTTCTTTCGGTCACTTTACTATCAATCACATATGCAAAGTAAGCTTCACAACCCATTCTCACATACTTCTGAGCTAACATCGAAGATATCACTGCCGGTAAACCATTCAGATCATTAGATTCAATTCGAATAACCACATCATTTTGGCACCATAAATTAATAGTCTTTCTTTTACTGTTTACGACAGCATCATGCAAAGTCAACCAGTCCATATCCAGAATTATATCGAACACGTAAAATTGAAACAACATCAAATTGGCCGGAAAACACGAATCTTGAATCATCAAAGGACAATTCTTACACACTTTGTCAACCAAAACACACTAGCTTAAGGGGTTTGATACTCTAATCACAAACTTAGTAGACTCAATAGGCAAAGTCTTACTAAATACTAAGGTCTCACACACATTAGAATGAGTCGAACCAGGATCAATCAATGCAATTACACTATTATCATAGAGAGTGAATGTACCAATAATAACATCTAGGGGTGAAGCCTCCTCACGTGCGTGAATGGCATAAGCTCTAGCAAGTGTGCGAGCCTCAGATCGAACTACTGTGTCTTTAGTTCCTCTCTGACTGCTACTTACATTACCCATATTTCTAGGTGGTCTACCTCGAGCTGACATGTTACTCAGTCTCGCATTTTGTAGTGTATTTTGTTCAGCTAACTCACGGCATTCATGAATGTAATGATCCATCAATCCATATTTAAAACAGGCCTGATCAAGCAAACTACAACTACCGGGATGTTGTTTACCATAATGTTTGCACTTCGGTTGATTTGATCTAATGTTACCAACACTAACTACTGAGGTAGCTTTTGAACTCACAGGTGATCTACCTCGATCACGTCTAAAATAACCCGCAGTAGCCTTTGAACTGCTAGAATCATCTCGGAATCTCTTATGTGATGCTGATTGAAATGACTTACTCGATGATCTTTTATGTGAATCTCTAACTTCAAAGTCAGCTTTTCTTTTCTCTTTCCCGAGCTCTTCGGCTTTGCATGCTCGCTCAACCAGTACTACGAACTTTTTTATTTCAAGAATGCCAACTAGCAGTTTAATGTCTTCGTTCAACCCATCTTCGAATCATTTACACATTATAGCTTCAGTCGATACACATTCACGGGCATATCTGCTGAGTCTCACAAATTTTCGCTCATATTTTGTCACGGTCATATGACCCTATTTCAATTCTAGAAATTCTTTGCGTTTCTGGTCGATAAATCTCTGGCTGATGTATTTCTTATGAAACTCAGTATGAAAGAACTCCCAAGTCACCCTTTCTTTTGGAACCACCGATACTAGTGTATTCCACCAGTGATATGCGGTGTCTCGTAGCAAGGATATAGCACATTTTAGACACTCATCAGGGGTACAGGATAGCTCATCAAACACGCGGATAGTATTACCAAGCTAGAATTCAGCTCGCTCAGCATCATCATCATCAGTGGCTTTGAATTCTTCAGCTCCGTGTTTTCTAATTTTATCAGCAGGGGGCTTATGTAATCTCAACGGATCAGTCACTTGAGGAATAATAGGTATCAGAGAAGGACTTGTTGGGGGTAGAGGTTGTTGTGCAGCCGAATTCATCTAGATATACTGAGTAAACCAGTCATTCATCATTCGGAAAAAGGCTTGTTTAGCCTCTTCCTCTTGGTTACTTGAAGTCAGTAGAGAATCAACCGGCGTTGTCCCTTACGCGAGAGCAGGCATAATGCTCTCGACATCATCAGCTACGGCTTGATCGGGATGCATTTACTATACGAAAACACATTTTCAAATGTCAGGAGTCATCACACTATCACAGTATAAAATATGGCATGTATAGCTAGACTCACACGCGCTACGTTAGTGCTAGAATCGACAAAATCATAGCTCTGATATCAATCAAATGTAACACCCCTAACTCGTATCTATCGTCGAAATGGGGTTACGAGGCATTACCAATAAAAATATAACTCAGAACAGACATTCATTTCAATTCATGCACCAAATAATATAATCATTTCAACACTAATCATCTAGTAAAATTTTAAACCAATTTAATATGCTTCGATTCTATAATTCATACACTTCCCAAATTAATTATCAAACATTATAACCAATGAATCATGGCAATCGAATGCTTAACTTATAACCAAGTATAGTTTATTTCATATACCAATCATATATTAAGACATCTACTCATATAAATATAATTCATTAACTACTTTCCAAAAACACTATTTATAAATATGCATTTCTTCACATTTTACTAAATCAAAACAAACTACATGATTTATTAATCATTAATATATATATATACAACATTAACAACTTCACATAAGGTATTGTGCACATTTTACAAAAATAATAACTACCAATTTACACATAAATGCCGGATCAAATCATACCATAATTACAATATCACTTGACTAATGAAATATCCAAAATACCTATCTATCATTTACCAAATTCATAAACTACATATAAGGCACACTTTTAAACTCAAGCATTTAACTTAACAACTTAACCATTAATTACCGAATCACGAATAAAACATATAATAGGTGAAACGCCCCAAAAATGTAGGGTCTATAATTTTGCATGCTTTGACACAAATTTCATGTTTGCTTTGTTGGCTTTGTGATTTGGGTATGTTTGGGGGTGTCTAGGAAGTCCTGGGTTCAAGCTTCGGCTTTTGCAGAACTTTTGTTTTTGCTCTTAAAAGAACCTGAAGACTAGCACCTAGGCTTTATGAATAATCGTGTTTGTTTGATGACATAAAAAGCCTTGTGGCTTGGTGGCAAGTGGCGTGATTTGGCCACTGAGGAGGCTGGGGTTTGAATCCCAAGGCAGGCAAGGGATGATTATTTTGCTACTTAGGACGGCAAGAGTTTGAAGTGGTTTTGAATTCTACTGTGTGAGAGTTTGAACTGGTCTTGGTGGTTGTTGTGGAGGATATTTAGGAGGGATAAGGGGAGATATTCATGGAGATTTTGAAGGAGTTTGAAGTGTGAGAGGGGTGTAGCCGAAATGAGAAGTGGAGGGTACCTATTCAATCATGCCACTTAGTGCCGAATAGGTTTTGTTCATTTGAGTTTTGGCATTTGCTCTTTCTCCTCTTTTGGTTTTGTGCAATTTTGGTAGCGGTGGTGTATTTTGACCATTCGGGTCTTTTCTTTTCAACTGTGGTTCTCGTTTATTTGGCCGAAGATAAGAAAACAAGTGCCAAACTCTTTTGTGGAGACTTTTCCCTTTCTTCTTCATATTTACCCCTCTATGTCGAATTAGTATTCTTCTCCTCCCTTCTAAACTGATTACCTTAGGTCATCAATCCTCATTTAAGGTGCTTGGTCGATTATTGCTTTCTCTATACCCCATATTGCCTTACTTCTCTTTACACTGTTTTTGGCCGAACCCTACTATCAAACTTAGCAATCTCTTAATCGAAACTTCTTTCCCCCTTTCTTCAAACACTTCCCTATTTCTTTTATTCATCTTTTAAATCTCTGTGTTACTCGGTTAGTTTGATTGGGCGAATTCTATGCTTCTCTGCTAGTGGTAAGTATATCGTGTAGTGGCTAACAACTCTGTTTCTTTTATTACTCTCTAAAGATGAATACTATTTTTCCTCTTAATTCTCTGTATTTGTCGAGTGGTGACTCCTTTCCTATGATGCATGTCGTGGGTTCCAGATATCACTGAGGAAAGAAGGGTGCAGAACGTTCTCGAGCCATTGGAACCCTGTCTTCCAATACTTAGGTAGGCCGACTACTCCTTGTTCTTAAAAGTGTTATCTTTAGGGGCATAGATTACTTTTTATTTAGTTCTATATATTAATTTGTCGAATATGCAGTTAGGTGCCAGGATCTAAGAGATCGGCCCTTAATAATCTAGACACGGTTGGCCACTTTCTTTTCGATCAAGGTAAACAGAAGAGTTGGGTTAGAGATTTGTTATTGTGATGGATTGTAGTGGAGACTAACTAAATGTTGGATCGATTGTAGGCTTTGGGCTCATAGGGTATTCTCTTACTTTTGCAAATCAAGGTGTGTAATCGTACACCCAAACTTTTGCTACCGCCAAAACGTTGGACAAAGGTGTGTATTCACACCATAATGTAGTTGTGAATCGGCAAAAACCGAAAAGCCAGAACTTCGATCACGAGCGTGTGAACGCCCGTGTGGTAAACCGATCCCACAAATCAAGGACGACAGATTGTAGAGGCTGCCACGAGCATTTTTGTAAGTTTGGGCCGTTATGGGCCTCGTTGGGCCGTGTTGGCCCAATGGGCTTGTGGGCCCCACACGAATAAAGTTTACAATAAGTGACAAATAATGGAGTTGACCATGGGGTTCGCATAGCCGCGACTGAAATTGGGCTGTTTGGGCCACACGAGCGTGTGGGCCCACTTGGATAGGGTAATGGGCCTTGGGCCCATTTACACTGTTTTGACCATACGGGTTATCTGAGTCATTCGAGATGACTGTAGGCCATTTGAAGGGTCATTATCTGTATCAAGACCCAAAAATTGGTTAAATGACCAAAATACCCCTGAGGGGTAAAATTACTACTTTACCCCTAATGGGTGGAAATGAGCATTATACCTTAGAGGTAGGTTTATTGATGAGTGTATGATATATGCATGACTATATCTGAGTATGAAACCTTGCATACACGAAATATTATGACAAGACATTTCGCATTGGGGTTGGGATTCGAATTCGGAGGAAGTACTATGCTAGTGGCTTTGCCACGTTTTATTGTGCTAGTGGCTTTGCCACGTTTTACCGTTCTAGTGGCTTTGCCACATATTCTGACATTGGTGGCTACGCTACGTTTACTATTATTAGCAGCTTTACTGTGTTATCGTTAGCAACTTCGCTGTGATTTTGGTGTGCTGGCTGGGTTGGTCGATTTAATCCCCACGTGGTGTGCTGGTTGGTACGGGTGGTGTGTTGGTTGGATTGGGTTGGGTTGCATACCTGCATTGTAATTATACTATTTTGGGCATAGGCCCACACTGTCATTGTATAGGGCTTAGGCCCAGACTGCACTGTTACTGAGTAGCGCTTAGGCCCAGACCGATACTATATGCTCTGTTTACCGTTTGACTGGTAGGGGATTACACACTGAGTTTTTGTAAACTCACCCTTCCTTTATACTGTGTAGGTAATCCCTAGCCTTAGACGATTTGGAGCCGTGAGGGACTCAAAGGTGGCCACACGACTGCAGACTATTTTGATTATGACTTAATTTATTCAAAGATTTTATATTCGGGTTTTAATTATATAATAAGGCCATTTGGGGGGTTTTTAACTTTTATTAGGCTTTTGGTTTCATAATTTAAACTGCTAGAGTAGGAACATCAAGTTTTCAAATAATAACGTTTTCAAATAAAAACCTGCATTTTTAACCTTAAGGTTTTCAACTAGAGAAGCTTCCACGATTTTACTCGGGTTCGGTAATCGAAGAAAAAAACGTTTTGATAAATCAATTTTAGATGTAACACGGAATTTACCGAGTTTACTCAGGCATAAAAAAAACTAGATGGGTTTAACTTAAAAATGGTTTTCACCAACAAGTATAAGATTTTACAAAACACTATGGTGTGACACACCAGATTCGGCCGTAACGTTTGGGCCAGGTTTAGGGTGTTACAATAGGCATGTAAAAGTATATTTTACCTATTGTTAGCCAAATATACACACCCCTTTACCATTTCCAAAATACATATGCATAGCCAATCTTTTAACCATATATTCGGTCATAAAATTTATTCTTCGATAATTCAACCAATTTCACAATTTAAAACAAAAACAAATTGTGCCATTTATAACTATACCTATATTACCATCAAACAAATTACAAAATATATTCATACTTTAACATTTCAAACTGTACCTTAACAAACACTATGCAAGCTATCACATATACATAACTTAGTTTATATGAGCATATGTATTATATCAAAAACACATCATTTACCATTTTCAAACCTTTACCCAAGACAAATTATACATCCAAAATAGGTCAATAATAAGCCACAACCAAAACACATCCATCAACCATATTTACCTCACTTAAACCGAATTTTATAATCAACCACCACACAAAATATACCACAAATCATACTTCCAAAATGAGCTACTTTCATGGCCGATTATATTTCATTATTAACACATCTCATTTTCGAACCATATAACCAACATCACAAACATATTTAACATGAAACATACCTCCAAATTAAGCTTATAATATGACCATATATATATACCAACACTAGTATCATGATCAAGCCATTTTTGCATGGCTTAAATATATACACATACCAAAAATCAACATATCCAAATATATTCTAGCCTATACATGCCATAGGTTCGAAATTTAGCTTATAAAGTACCAAAAATAGTCGTTAGTATGATAGACTTTGTTGACGATCCCTGAGCCCGTAACTAGCTTCCATAATCTATAAAACAGAGACAAACATACACACACAGTAAGCTATCATAGCTTAGTAAGTCATAAGCAAATAAACATCTCAATGACATAATCAACTTAATTTAATCAAACCAATTTATGCTATCATAATCACATTTAATTTCAAGCTTACAGTTTCATATATGACATATACTTTCATAGATAAACTTTATCTTGGCCGAATATACATATATCTATTATCTAAGTATCATACAATTTCAAAGCCATATTATCAATATATAACCGAATATTTATACACTCATATGCATATACTCATGAATCAAACTTTAATATTACATATTTATACATAACATGTGGCCAAATATACTTCACAATTACACATATATTTACATTAACATCATGTATATTTTGCATCATATATCAAATAACCAACTTACCTTATTTTCAAATAGGAAATCAACTATCACATGCCTGATCACTTTAGCTCGATTTACACATTCGATCGCAACTTATCATTGTCCGTTGAACCATTCAAAATTGAATAGGATACTCAGATAATCATACATATCGTACAATGCCAACGTTCCAAACGTGGTCTTACATGTAATCATATATCGTTGCCACTGTCCCAGACAGGGTCTTACACGAATCAAATACGATGCCGATGTCCCAAACATGGTCTTATCACATATCGATGCCAATGTCCCAGATGTGGTCTAACACGAATACACATATCAAAAATCCTATGTTATGACATATGTATCCTAGCTATTCCTAAGGTTTGTACGGGGCTTTCGGACGTCGTAACTCAATCGAATTGAACTCATACACATAGATTTCAGGCTTATACATATTTGGCTTCCACATATATACTATCACATTATTCATTTCAGCATATATAGTTCGTATTTAATCAAATAAATATAATCTATTTGCTTATAAACTTACATCGGACGACGATAATCGGAACGGGATGGTTATTCGACAACTTTGGTTTTCCCCCGATCCAAATCTGATTTCTTTGGTTCTTGATCTAAACATATTCAAATTAAACTTATTCAAACATAATTTCATTCAATTCAGTCCCAAAACACATAAGTGGGCAAATTACCATTTTACCTCTAATATTTCACACTTTTTACAATTTACTCCAAATTGCACAAAACACAACATGCAAAATTTGCACACACCATGCATAGGCCGCATGTTACCCATGCTCATACAAGTCGATACATTATATTTATTTCATATTTTAGTCCCTCAATTTATTATTTTTGTAATTTAGCCCTAATTACTCAAAATCATCAAAAATTCCAATACAAAACATATTAATCCAAAACATATATTTTATAATTCATCAACTAACATCACAAAGCTCAATTCTTCATCAATTTCATAACTCAAAATATTCATCAAAATCAGAAATTCAAGCCTGGGCTTTGTACATTACATTGCAACGATCTCAAAAATGTAAAAGTTATCAAAAACCGAGATAGTCACATACCTTAATCAAGCTTCAACAATGGCCAAAACTTGAAAAATTTATTCTTTCTATTTTCTTTTTAGTATTCGATTATGGAAAATAAAAGGCAAATGAATGATATTTTATTATATGTTTTATTATAATAACATATTTACTATTTTACATATTTAACCTTTAAACTAAAATTTTAAACCATTATAATTCATGGTTATAACAGTCCATCACTTAAAAAATGGTAATATTGCATTATAAATACCTCAAATTAAAAAGACAACAACTTTTCAGCCTTTTTACATTTAACCATCAAATTTTCATTTTACGCGGTTAAGCCCTTTTATTAAATCGGGCACTCAAACGATAAAATTTTTGAATGAAATTTTCACACACATAAATTCACACATAATAAACACAGAGAATAATTTTTAAATATTTTTTTGACTCGAATTCGTGGTCTCGAAATCGCCGTTCTAAATAGGGTCTAAATTAGGCTATTACAACTGCTTATCATCCACAAAAAGATGGCTAATCAGAAAGAGTGAACAGGTATTGGAAGACATGCTGCGAAGCTGTGTATTAGAGTTTACAGGAAGTTGGATGCAATACCTACCTTTTTCAAAGTTTGTATATAATAATAGTTATCAAAAAGCATCCAAATGGTACCCTTCAAAGCGTTATATGGAAGAAAATGTAGAACTCCTACATGTTGGGTAGAAGTAGATGAAAGGCGAATGGTAGGATTAAAACTAGTTTGCAAAATAGAGGATATGATCAAAATGATATGTAAAAGGCTGAAGGTTGTATTAGACAAACATAATTCCTATACTTATCTAAAACGACGAGACATTGAGTACCAAGTGGGTGAGCAAGTGTTCTTAAAGGTCTCGCCATGGAAGCAAGTATTAAGGTTTGGACTGAAAGGAAAATTGAGTCCGTGATTCATTTGTCTTTATGAAGTGGTTGAAAGGATTAGTCCAGTGGCCTATTGTCTTAAGTTTCCACCTGAACTCGAGCAAATCCATAATGTCTTCCATGTCTCCCTGTTAAGAAAGTATTGTGCAGACCCATCTCACGTTGTATCAGCAGACAAGATAGACGTGCGACTTGATTTAACATATGATGAAGAGCTAGTGGAAATTATAGCTCTTAAGGAGAAAGTCTTGTGAAATGTGAAATTCCTGTAGTCAAGGGATTATGGCAAAACCGTAAGACTAGCAAAGCCACTTGGGAAATAGAGGAAGCAATGAGGACCCAGTGCCCCTATCTATTTTGATATAGGTTATTTCAAATACGAAATTCCTTAAAAGGGGGAGAGTTGTAACATCCAAAGATAGGGCCTAGGAGTGTAGAGTCTGGTGAGCAGGTATTCGCTAGTAGGTCTAGTGAACAGGGGGTTTGCTAGAGGAATTTGTGAACATGTATCTGCTAGAAGATTTGGTGAGTAGAGGTCGCTAGTGGGCCTAGCGAATTGCAAATACTGGTTTGGGTCTAGCATGCTAAGAGCACCAGTATGATTGGAAAAATGGGGTTCTCTAGTAGGTTTGGCGAACAGGGGTCGCCAATTTTGGCCACGTGTAAAAGGTGCAGTTATACCTGGGTTAGGAAGTCAAATTATACTACAACACCATTCATGCATGTAACTATTTCCTACTTCTATTACAACTAGAGTATCCTAAGAACACTAAAACACTTAGTCCCTATAAATTAAGCTCATTTCCATTAGAAAGTTCATATTATGTTATTTTCTTAAATTCTTCATCATTATTCTGTTACCAAGCTCCAAGTGTAACAGCCCAAATTCAGTGAAATCGGAACAGTGGTCTTGGGACCACCAATTCGAACCGAAAAATAAAATTTATTTTATTTTATTTTATGGTTTGTATTATTATAGACATGTCATGTGAAAATTTTGATAAGGAAATTTTACTGATTATGTGCTTAATTACGAGCAGGGCCAAATTGCATAAAATGAAAAAGTTGGATTCTAGAAGCTAGAAGGATCAAATAGCTATGGAATTAAAAAATTAAGGTCCTTATATGATAATTAGACCATTAGTAAAAGTATGTAGATATTTTGGCATGACTCATCCTTGGAAAATTTAAAAAAGGGTAGGGACTAAATTAGAATTAAATTAAATTAATTAATTAAAAAGATGATAAAAGAATTATCATCTTATTTTTCTCATCTTCTTCCCCAAATAATACATGGAAACCCTAAGAGAGAGAGAGAAAACTTTCATGGCCAAATTGGGTAAGTATTCAAGCCCCGTTTTTAGTAATTTTGATATTTTTGAAACTAGGACAGCTTAATCTCTCTATTTGAGGGGTTAATTTGAAAAGTTATCAAGGTATGAAAAATGTGTCATGGATGTATATGCTGGAAATTAGAAATTTATGGTAGAAAATGAAAGATTATTGATAGATAAACAACTTTTACAAAGTGATTTTTGATGAAAACATGATTTAGGGACTAAAATGAAAAGTTGTAAAATTTGATGAAAAATTTTGAAATTTTATGAATACATGTTCTGTAGAATTTGTAATGGGGATTTGGTTAGGCTTGGAATAGGGAGTAATTTGCACAAGTTTCATTTTCCGGGCCTAGGGACAAAATAGGAATTTATGGAAAAAATAGGGGCAAAATGGTAATTTTGCCTAGGTTGTAAATTGAGTCCACATGAATGTGAAATGTGATAAATTGTTGTCAAATTTACTCGTATAGATCCGGATAGACCAAATTCGGTGCTAGAACGAAGAAAAGAGGAAAAGTCGGGTTAGTAGATTTTTCGTACACGAACAATCGTCGAGGTAAGTTCGTGTAACTAAATTGTGTTTAGTTACATGCTTGCATTGATTGTGTTTATGTAAAATGTATAAATGTAGTAAATATGTGAAAATGATTACATATTCGATCAAGCCTGATAAATGAAAATGTTTGAATTAAATGATAATGCCCTATAGATGTTAAAGGATAAACGATGAAAATGTTACTTATATGCTTGAAATGAATGTGGAATGTGTTTATTTGAATTATATGAATGTTGTGGATGTATGAAATAATCACTTGCCTGATAATACTTGAAAAATGTTTGAATCCCGGTTGAATAAAATGGAAATTCGATGGATATGTGATTTCTCGAAATGAATGAGGTCCTGCATTTGTTGCTGATAGGATTTAGCTCAGATGAGTAATCTTATTGACCTTATCATAGAAAAGGATTTAGCCTGGACAGGTAATCCTGATATGAGTCCTCTCGAGCACATGTTATAATTGGGTTTAGCCCGGATGGGTAATCTAGATCAAGCTCCTTAAAGCATATGTCATAAAAATGATTTAGCCTGAACTGGTAATACTGTTGTATACATGTGTTGCTCGAGAGTGTATTCTCTGATATAGAACCTTATAGGTACCATTGAATATGAATTGACAAATCCCGATTTGTACACCACGAGTGTACTACTTGTGTATCTATCGATATTTCAGATAAATTCAATGGGTAAAAGTTCTAGACATGAGAAGATATGAATAAGAAATGAGTTATTACACATATCGGCCTAAAATACATGAAAATGACGATATGTGATAATTAATATATGGAAATATGAAATGATGATATTGTACGTGGAATTTATTTGATGAGTATGTACATCATTGATTATAGACTTATACACCTTGAGTGTACTAATCGTGACCTTAATATTCCGATTAATATGAATAAAGTTCTGATATGAAATGATCTGAACTCGAGATGAACTATTATGAAATTATACTTGAAATAATGAGATGAATTATACATGTTGAATGAATACATGTTGTGAAAAGCATATGTGCTTGGAAACTTGATTGTTGTTGAGCCCATATATGTTTTGATGCTATTATGGAATATATGACTAACAAGGGCAATAAGAATGTATATAGGGCTTGAAGTCAAATTGATTGATTATGCCTTACATAGTTACCTCAAAATTGAATGAATGGTAAGTTAAGTACCATGTTATGTGAACTTACTAAGCATTTTATGCTTACTTAGTTTTATTTCCCTGTTTTAGAGTAAATCGGAAGCTTGGTTGATTGGAAGCTTGGCGGAGATAATGATTATAATGGCATGTATAGGTTATATTGGCCATGTTGGCATGTAAATGTAAATAATGCTTGCAATCTAGCCATTGGAATGGCTAGTAATTATTTGTTTAAATATACTTGTAATGTCAAACTATGGTAGCTACATAAATGTTAAATAGTTGATCAAATCATGTTTAATACATGGATTGAACTAAGGTAAGATTGTAGACATGTATGCATGAAATGATATGCCATGATGAATGATGGTATTTGCTAAATTTGAATGCTTAAATTGGTTGGTTTATGAATGTGAGTTTAAGTGCAAGTCATTAGTGTGAATTTGGGTGAAAAATGAAGCTAGAAATGACTTTATTTTTGTCCACACGGACAGACACACGAGCGTGTATCTAGACCGTGTGTGACACACGACCAGGTACATGGCCATGTAGTTAGGCCGTGTGTCCCCTGCACCTTAATTTTGGGAAATAAAATGCTCAGAATTGAGCACACAGGCAGAGACAAGGGCGTGTGTCTCAGCTGTGTGTGCCATATGGCCTAGAACACGGGCGTGTGGCACGACCGTGTGTACAAGTTGGAGAGTCACACGGGGTGGAACACGGCCTCCAACACGGTCATGTCCTAGGGTCACACGGGCTTGTCCCTTGGACTATATGGGCATGTGGCCCTGCACCTTGCAAAAATTTTTTAAAGTCGCGAAAAATTCTTAAAGCACCCGATTAAGTCTCGACTCGATTCTAATACTTGTATTGGGCCTCGAGGGCCCAATCAAGGGAAGTTATGAATAATCTTGGTAAATGAATAGTAATTTACATAAGTTATTTGTAAATGTTTTTGAAAGTTTTGGTAATGCTCCGAAACCCTGTTCTGATGACGAATATGGGTTAAGGGTGTTACACCAAAAACCTAAAATTTAAGCCCTTATGACCTAAGGTAAGACTCTGATCCTCTATTGATGTTTAGAAGTGTTTGTAACAAAGGAAGTTAGGTTCGCCAAAATACTAGCATGTGCAAACCTAGGTTCGCCAAAAGACTAGCATGTGCGAACCTAGGTTCGCTTGTGGTTATGTATGAAATTTTAATATGTTTTGTCTGTTAGTGACTTATGAAATTGCAGACTTGACAGAACCATCTTCGAGCAAAGACAAGGGAAAAATAAAGCTTGTCTAAAGTTTCAAAAAATTAGTGAGTGTTTAGGGATCGCCACTTGTATGTTCGAACCCCAATGTTAATCAAGAGCTTAGGGTTTTAACCTAAGTTCCAAGAGTAAGCATTCTTTATAAACTTTGTTTTTGTGATTGTCTTAACTGTGCTTTTTCATGAACAGTGATACGGGAGCTCTGTATGACGAGCTCTTTATGGCAAGCTCTATATGTTTATAAGTTTTGTGAGTTTCCCATGAATTGCAAGCTCTATATTTTTAGGTATATGTGTTGACACAATAATTTTCTATAAATGTTAGATATAATGGCTTGCCATAGGACTATAAGTACTCACCCATATATTTTATGTTTTAGGCATTAAAGCCTTGGGAGAGGTTGGAGAGATAAGGGAATGTTGAGCTCATCTTCATTCAATAGGACATGTTGGTGTGTTGGAGAGTGCTTAGCTTTATACTGCACTTATGGGACATGTTAAGACTCTATCAGTCATTTTGAGGCCTTATAAGGAGATCCGCTTATCCAACAGTAAAGATCATGTGTACGAAAATTATGTTTTCTGAAATGCAATGTTTTATAGTTTAATGTTATTTGATAGTAAGTATTGGCGAACTAGGTTTTCCATAGGTATAGCGAACCCAGTTTGCAGTTCTATTTTGCCAAAAGCTTTTGTTAACTTATGTTTTATACTACAATGTGGTTATTCTTTCTTGTTTATTCACTGAGTTCGCAAGAACTCACACATTCCTTCCTTAACATTGCAGATAACTAGATCACAAGGTGAGTCGTGGCAGGGCGAGTGATCCAAGAAGTAAAAACTCTAGAAAGGTAGAACACGCAAGCCCTAGATTAGAGGCAATGTGGGTTTCTGTTTGGGCTGAGAAATATCTGTCTGGCGACTTCACTTCTTGTCTTAAGACCTAGTTATTTTCTTTATGTTTTCTTAGGTTTGTCTTTATATTTTATCCGTGAACCGATATTACTTTATAAACACCTTTTTATTTCAAGCATAAGATTTTAATCCAAGCCTAAATGATGTTTTCTTAATTGATGAGTTCACAACTAAGCACTAAATTATAAACCTTGAGTACGCCAAAGGCAATAGTGGAATATTTTAAAACTGACAAACTTATAGAGTTTGCCAAGGTTGTAGCGAAGTGACAAGGGTTGAACTTTGCTAAAGTGTGGACCCCAATGATTGGTGAAATGTTATCTGTGAACCCATATTGTTTTTGAGTTATAGAAAACTTGCGAACCGAGTTTGCATAACCTTTGCTCTTAAAGGTAGCTTACGAGACTGTAAACTGAAAAATATATAAGATTTTTATATAATTCGTCACCTTTTTACTTAAATTTGTTGTTAAACCAAGTAATTATTTAATAAGTTAATGAAATATATGAAAATATGAAATTGGGACATAGAAATTATTAAAATGTGATTTTATGCTTTATTATATAGTTTTCATGCAAAAAATGGCTTCTTTTATATTAATTTGAGCATATTATATTTTCAAGCTATAAAGTGGGCCGTGCATGATTAAATTAAATAATAAAATATAAATTTATATTAAATAATTTATTTTAATATATTTCATTAATAAATTTTGTTTTAATTAATTAAAGTGGTTAAATTATATTCTTTGGTCTTCTAAATTATTTACTATTGTTGGACAGGTCTGAGAGCTTTATGTTGATTACAAAACCATCCAAATAGAGGACCAAGTCAACCCAAAATTCGGCTGCATGTGGATGTTCATAAATCAAATTTTGGTTTAATTACACAAGGTCTTTGAAGAGTTGAAGAAATCAGAGATTTACTCGGAGATTTGCAATTGACTGAGTCCTGATCCTGATGATGTTGTGGCACTTAAATCAAGCAAAAATCAGCCAAACTCCCACAAATCATGATCTGCCACCCTTGGATGAAGTTTCAAATGATGGACACTCCTATTTTTAGCAAACTAGCTCCCTTGCTTCACCTATAAATAAGACTCCATTTCTCACTTATCCATCATCTCTCACTCATTCATCATTCTCTCCTCTCTCAACTCTCTTAGCTTTCTTTCCCCCTCATGCTTATCATCATATTTGCATAAGGATTTTTAGCAAATTAGCCTCTTAAAGAGCCCTTGGTTGGCCACCGCGGAGAGCCATTAGCAAAGAAGCAAAGCGAAGGAACAAAGGAGCCCTCGTCAGTCAGAGTCTTGGGTGACAACCACTTTGATTTGGGTTTAATCTTTCTTTTCTTAACTTAATTCAAGAATGTTTGCTATGTGTTTAGTGTTCTTGTTTAAAAAAATGATAGCTTAATTTTATTTAAGTTAGGATGATTGCTTTAATTAAATAATATTTATTAGATTCATGCTTATAATGTTTGTGCCTCAATCGATCATGTTTTCAATTAAAATCAAATCTGTATTTTGTTCATACGTGATTGAAATGCACCTGAATTACCTAAGCGATCCTAACTAGATGGCGGCTAATGGACACATAATTGAAATGTGCATGCTCAATTTAGATCCTAACCCAATTAAATTGCAGGTTGCATAACAACCCTAACTAGGCTCTATTATCTGCCTAGTTTTTAGATTTGTGTGATTAAACTGTTTCAAACCTAACACGTCCCTGTTACCTCGCATGAATTCTAAGAAATCCTTAGTAAATAAGGATCAGTAAAATGCATATTTACTAAGTAAAGGATTCTGAAAGGACTTATTGTGGTTTCCAAACTCATGAAAGATTGAGTTGCCATGGAATGTTTTTTCGAATATTACTAAACATGTTGAAAATAATTTGAGTTTAATTAAAGTAGTTGTCCTAGCTTATTTATGTTATAATTGTTGCTTATTGTGTTAATTTTGCTAAAATCTATTTCATTCATATAGTTTGCACACTTAGGTTAATTTGTATTGGGGATCATTGCATTTAGTTTCATGTACTTAATTTTTCATCACTTCTCAATTATATTGTTTTTATTTATCAAATTGTTAATATAATTTTACAAATTAACTGACTTAGCACAAATACAATCCCTGTGGAGACGATAACTCGATACTTACTTATTACTTGATAACGACTATGTACACTTGCACAAACCCGAGCGTTACAAGTTTTTGGCGCCGTTGCTGGGGATTGTCAACTATTGCCATTGTCATTCCTTGTGAAATTATTTATTTTCAATTTGGTTATTTCTAGCAGTAGTAACTTAATCTTTTTAATTTTGTGATTTTCTTTTCAGGTGTTTATGAGCATAGATAAGATTATCGATTTACTCCCAGTAGACCCTGAACTTAAGCAAACTTTCAGACAAAGAAGACATGAACAAACAGCTCAGAGACAGAACGAGATGGACCTTGGAAATCAAAATCAAGACCAACGAGCCGATGATAGGGATCGATGCATCAGACAATATGCTGTGCTGCTTTTCAATGAGTTAAATCCAGGAATTAGAAGGCCAGATATTGAGACAACCCAATTCTAATTGAAACCAATGATGTTTCAAATGCTACAACGATGAACCAATTTAGTGGTATGCCCACGGAAGATCCACATCTCAACCTTTGATTGTTTATGGAGGTTAGTGATTCATTCAAGATAGCTAGTGTGACTGAAGGCGCACTGAGGTTGAAGTTGTTTCTGTACTCGTTACGAGATCGAGCATGGGCATGGCTCAATTCATTGCCACCAAGTTCCATATCTACATGGCAAGAATTAGAAAAAAGATTTTTGGTTAAGTATTTCCCGCCTAGCAAGAATGCTAAGTTGAGGAATGAGATCACAACTTTCCAACAATTGGATGATGAGTCTTTGTATGAGGCTTGGGAGCAATTCAAGGAGTTACTTCATAAGTGTATTCATCATGGGTTTCCTCATTGTATCCAGTTGGGGACATTCTATAATGGTCTCAATGCACATACAAGATTGATGGTAGATGCTTCAACGAATGGTGTAATTTTGTCTAAGTCTTATAATGAGGCTAATGAGGTCATCGAGAGGATCACGAGCAACAACTATCAATGGCCAACAAACCAAATAGCTTCAGGAAGACGTATAGCTAAAGTTCATGAAGTTGATGCTTTCACTTCGTTATCAACTTAGGTATCATTTATTTCCTCTATGTTAAAATAGTTTACCGCTAATAGTGCTAATAATTTTGTAGCTCAGCCACCAAGTCCGTTTGAAGTAGTTTTCTGTGTGTACTGTGGAAAAAGGTCATTATTTTGAGAATTTCCCATTAAATTTCGAGTCAGTGTACTATGTGGGGACCCAACACAAAAATAGGAGTGGACAAGGACCCCAGTCCAACTTCTACAATTCTTCATGGTGTAATCATCCTAACTTTTCTTGGAGCAACCAAAGAAATGGACCGAACCACAACTTCTTACAGTATAGACCGAACCAATCTCAAGGGTTTAATCAGTAAGCTCCAAAACCACCTCAAGATGAGGCATGAAACAATTTGGAGAACTCGTTGAAAGCGTACATGGCAAAGAATGACACTTTGATCCAAAGCCGAGCATCAACACTGAAAAATTTGGAAAACCAAATGGTCTAGTTAGCTACGGAACTTCGTAATAGACTGCAAGGAACCTTACTGAGCGATATTGAGAATCCATAAAATTTGGGTAAAGTACATATCAATGTAGTGGCATTGCGAAGTGGTAAAATTTTGGAACCCCAATTGATTGAGGTCGAAGATAAGCCCGTTGAGAAGAATCAACCAGCTGTTGAAATTCCTATGCCAAAGGAATCAGAATCTGCAAAGATTGATAAGGTAATTCCTAACTTAGTGAATTCAGATACTTTAACATCTTCTTTGGATGTAGATTTACCTACTCAGAAAAGTTGTCTGGTTCAACCGAAAGTTCTATCACCTTCATATTCACAAATATTGCAGCAACATAAGCAGAAATAGGAGGTGCAATTCAAGAAGTTTTTGGATGTTCTGAAGCAATTACACATTAATATTCCATTGGTGGAGGCTTTAGAACAAATGCCGAATTATGTGAAGTTTATGAAGGATGTACTATCCAAAAAGGAACGATTGAGTGAGTATGAGACTGATGTTTTGACAAATAAGTGTAGTGCATTCCTACAAAACAAGCTGCCACCGAAATTGAAGGATCCAGGAAGCTTTACGATACCCTGTAACATTAGTGAATCTTATTGTGGTAAAGGTTTGTGTGACTTAGGAGCAAGTATCAACTTGATGCCTAAGTCTATTTTCAAGATGCTAGGGATAGGAGAAGTAAGACCAACAACTATGACGCTCCAGCTAGCCAATCGATCTTTAGCATACCCCGAAGAAAAGATCGAGGATGTTTTGGTAAGAGCCGATAAATTTATTTTTCCTACTGATTTCATTATTCTAGATTTTGAAGCAGATAAGGAAGTGCCAATTACCCTTGGGAGACCTTTCCTAGCCACGGAAAGAACGTTAATTGATGTGCAGAAAGGAAAACTCACCATACGAGTTCAAGATGATCCGGTAACTTTTAACATTCTTAAAGCGATGAAGTTTCCTGATCCGACAGAAGAGTGTGTAGTTATGAAAGAGATAGAAACCTTGATTCTATGGAAAGCAATTTTGAAGAAGATCCATTGGAGAAAGCCTTAGGGTTTGACCCTTTGGAGGATGAAGAAAGTGAAGAAAACATGGTTTTGGTGGAAGCCAATCTGAGAAATTTTATTCAATCCACATGGTTTGAACCATTAGAGTTGGAAGTTAGAGAATTTGTGCAACCCAAATTGTCAATCGAAGAACCACCTACACTCGAATTAAAGGTACTTCCTTTCCATTTGAAATACGTTTATTTAGGTGACTATTCCACTTTGCTTGTGATTATTTCAACAGAACTGACAAAAGATTAAGAGGAGCAACTAATTTTTGTTCTAAATAAATTTAAGAAAGTAATTGGTTGGACCATAGCTGATATTCGAGGTATAAGCCCTTCATTTTGCATGCACAAAATTATTCTAGAGAAAGGTGAAAAAGCTCGAATTGATGGGCAAAGGAGGCTCAATCTAATTATGAAGGAAGTTGTGAGAAAGAAAGTGATCAAATGGCTAGATGCATGAATCATCTATCCTCTTTTAGATAGTTTGTGGGTAAGTCTGGTGCAGTGTGTATCGAAAAAAGGTGGAAGTACGATTGTTGAGAATGAGTATAATGAATTGATTCCAACAAGATCTGTTACTGGTTGGAGAATTTGTGTTGACTACAGAAAGCTAAATAAAGCCACTCGGAAGGACCATTTTCTGTTGCCTTTTATGGATCAGATGTTAAATCGACTGGCAGGTAATGAATTCTATTGTTTTTCTAGATGGCTATTCAGGATATAACCAAATAGTTGTGGCTCCAAAAGACCAACATAAAACAACCTTTACTTGTCCGTACGGTACGTTTGCTTTTAGGCGAATGCCTTTTGGTTTATGCAATGCACCTAGAACCTTTCAACAATTCATGATGGCAATATTCACTGATATGGTTGAAATTTTTTGTTGAGGTTTTCATGGATGTTTTTCTGTTTTTGGTAACACTTATGATATTTGTTTGAGTAATTTGGTTAAGGTACTGAAGAGATGCGAAGAGACGAATCTCGTCCTTAGCTGGGAGAAATGCCATTTTATTATTAAGGAAGGGATTGTCTTAGGGCATAGAATTTCAAAGAAAGGAGTTGAAGTCGACAAAGCAAAGGTGGACGTAATTGAAAGATTACCAACTCCAATGAATGTGAAAGGAGTCAGAAGTTTCTTAGGCCACGCTAGTTTTTACCGAAAGTTTATTAAAGATTTTTCAAAAATTTCTAAACCGTTGTGTTTGTTGTTAGAGAAAGACGCAGTGTTTGATTTTAACAAAGCATGTCTAGAAGCTTTTGAAGAGCTAAAAAAAAGGGTTAATCTTAGCCCCAATAGTCATTACATCCGATTGGAGCACACCTTTGGAGTTGATGTGCGATGCAAGTGATTATGCTGTTGGAGCTATGATGGGTCAAAGAAAAAATAAAGTGTTCCACCCCATTTAATATGCAAGTACAACCTTGACGGGAGCCCAACTCAATTATACGATAACTAAAAAGGAACTATTTGCTATATTTTTTGCTTTTGACAAATTCTGTTCATATCTTATAGGTACCAAAGTTACAGTATTTACTGACCATGTGGCCATTAAATACTTGCTCTCGAAGAAAGATGAGAAACTGAGGCTAATTCGTTGGATACTTTTACTCCAGGAGTTTGACCTTGAGATCCAAGACAGAAAAGGTGTTAAAAATCAAGTAGCTGATCATCTGCCGAGGTTGGAGCAAGATGAGATAACTCGATCACATGCGCCTATCAGTGAGAATTTCCCAGATGAGCACTTATTTGAGGTGAGTTGAATTCATGAAACACATTGGTTTGCTAATTTTTCCAATTATCTTGCATGTGGAATAATTCCTCAAGAAATGACATACCAACAAAGGAAGAAATTCCTTCATGATAGTCGGTATTATTTCTAGGAGGACCCATTCTTGTTTAAACAATATGTAGATAATATAATCCAAAAGTGTGTAGCTGAAAGTGAGATTGCTGAGATCTTATATCATTGCCATTCATCTCCAAGTGGGGGACACTTTGGTGGTGCACGTACTACAGCAAAGATTTTGCAAGTAGGTTTCTTTTGGCCTACACTATTTAAAGATTCTTATGTTTATGTAAAGAACTGCAATAATTGTCAAAGAACCGAAAATATATCATGGAGGAAAGAAATGCCCTTAACAAATATTTTGGAGATTAAATTATTCGACGTATGGGGCATTGACTTCTTAGGACCATTTCCTTCTTCGTATGGGAGCAAATACATCTTAGTTGCTATGGATTATGTGTCCAAATGGGTTGAAGATGAAGCATACCCTACAAATGATGCTAAGGTAGTCATGCGAGTCCTACATAAGCATGTGTTTACACGATTTGGGACACCAAGAGCTATTATTAGTGATGAAGGTTCTCACTTTGTGAACAAATGGCTTAAGTGTTTGCTTGATAAATATGATGTGAAGCATAAGATTGCTACTGCTTATCACCCTCAATATAATGGGCAAGTTGAAAGAGTGAACTGTGAAATCAAAGGTATCCTTGAAAAGGTAGTACGCCCTAGCGAACAACATTTAAGACACCATTAGGAATGACTCCTTATCAGTTGGTTTTTGGGAAGGCATGCCATTTGCCATTAGAGTTGGAGAATAGAGCTCACTGGGCTTTGAAGAAGTTGAATTTTGATCTTAAGCAAGTCGGTGAGAGAAGGATGTTACAACTGGATGAGTTGGAAGAGTTGAGGTTGTTTTCCTATGAGAATGCCAAAATGTGTAAAGAAAGATAAAAAAGATGGCATGATAGTCATATACAACCTCACGAGTTTAAAAAAGGTCAAAAGGTGTTGTTGTTTAATTCAAGGCTGAAGTTATTTCCTGGGAAGCTGAAATCCTGATGGAAAGAACCTTATACCATCTATCGAGTTCATCCTTATGGAGCTATTGAATTATATGACAATTACGGAGATACATTTAAAGTTAATTGTCAACGTCTCAAGCATTATTGGGATGGTGACGTTGAGCGAGTTGAATCCTCGTTCAAATTAACAGACCCTTGATTTCTTATGAAATCATTTTGTAAATAAATAAACAATTAGAATTTATTTTCTTAATTTAGTACATTTAATTAATTTTGTCTAAGGAGATTGGAACTTAAGCGGGACCGTTGTGACCCTTCCAACCTTTCCTGGGAATTAATTTAATGTAATTTGTTAAGAAGAAATTTTCTAATTAAGATTTAAAATGTTTTTTTTCTAGTTTAATTTATTTTGTTTAATTTAAAATGTTTATATTAATAAAGGGGGTCAAATTTGGCCCAAATGCTAATCAGTTTCTCTTTGTTGAATAAGTTTGTAAATATAATCTGAATTTGAGGCCCAAGACAGCAGATAGGAGGGAAAAATCCACACCTATTGCCTCCACTTCTATTGCTTGCCGCCCAAGTAACCTTAATGTAGCTAAATTTTTGCTACATGTTACCCTAATTTTTCCCTATATAAACCCCTCTCTATTCCACTAATTTTCATATCATTGAAAGCAATTTGCTTACACCCTAAAAATCCCTAAATCTCCCTTTTTGTGCCGTCAACCTCAAATCCTGAAGGAAACCCTAGTTCTCTTTCCCTTTTTTCCTAAATCATCTATTGCCGCCGCAAGAAGATTGCCGAAGCACCATCCTTGCCGTCGCATGATTTTTGCCATAGCAAGTCTTAACCACCTTGTCGATTTCTTTTTTTCCCTTTTGGCAGAAACTTTACCGAATTTTCAGGAAAATATCATGTCTTGTAAAAGAACTAAATTGTTAAAGACTATTCCTAAAAACCCGATTGTGATCGATGAAGAAGTAAAAGAGAGATTTGATTCAAATTTTAAGCATCAACCTATGATGCCAGAAAAAGGTTTTAATTTGAAGAGTAATGATTTGATGGTTATCCCTGTGCCAATTAGAAAGAAAATCAATGCTCTCAAGTGGGAACAATTTTGTGATGCTCGTTCACTACCCGATGATGAACTAGTCCGAGAGTTCTATGCAAGTTTGACCACACAAGATGCTATTGAAGTCATCGTTCGGAAAAAAAAAAGGTACCTCTTACTTCTAACTCCATCAATGATTTGTTTAAGTTACCTGATGTTGAAGAAGATAAGTATTACCTTATGATGAACAACATAAATTGGGATTTTCTTCAACAAGTACTTGATGTTGTGACAAATCCGGGATCCCAAAGGATTATAAGAAAGTACGGGAGCCATTCTTGCCGAAGGGAATACCTGAAACCAGTAGCAAATGTATGGCTTTATTTTGTTCGCTACAGTTTTATGCCTATCTCACATAGTTCCACCATATCAATGGAACGAATGCTCTTATTATATGCAATGGAACGAATGCTCTTATTATATGCAATCTTGACAGAAAAGTCCATTAATGTTGGGAAAATTATTCTCAAGGAGATTTATGACTGTGCTTAAAAGAAGACAGGAAGTGCTTATTTCCCATCATTAATCACTTCACTTTGCTTAAGGGCTTGTGTTAAAACACAAGCGAATTTGAGGGGGCAATATATCCAAGGGTGCATTACAAGTCATGATTTTGAAAGGTTAGTAGAGAAGGTGCATGAGCTAAATCAAGGTGAGTAAGAAGAACCAACTGAGCCAGATACTGAGGAGTCAACAAATGAAACTGAAACTGAATCAGTTATAGACATTGAAGAATAAGAATCTGATAAGGAACCAAACAACCCTAAACCAGTTGAAAGATCTGAAAACCCTGAACCAAGGGTTGAACTAGAAGAAGAACCAGTCAAGCTAAGTGTTGAACCTGAATATACAACTCCCATGCCAATTTTTGCAAGTACTTCAAGGAAATCGGAGTTGTCAATTTTGATGGATATGTGCAAGTTCATGCACAATCAACAATAAACTTACTGGAAATATGCAAAAATTAGAGATGATTCGGTTCGAAATACTTTTAAATATCTCTAATACTTTTGTTCTTGAGTTCCCAGATGCTATCTTTGAGACATGGATGGAAGATACTGATTATACAAGCGGAGAATGAGCTAAAGAAGACAAGGGGAATGAGTCAGAAAAATAAAAGGGGGATTCTTGTCTTTTTATTTATTTTAGGTCTTTAGGAATTTGTTTTTTTAGTAACTAGGATTTAATTTCTGCAAAATAAAACATAGCAAGCATGAATAAATGATTCTTTAAAAAGAGAAAAACTAAGTGACGTGGTAACGAGAATGAACATGTCTTGTAACACCCCTTACCCGTACCCGAGACCGGGATCGGATACGAGGCGTTACCAGACATGTACACGAACATTTTCAAAAAATACAGGTTATAAAATTTCATTCCAATATAAAATAGATCAAATTGTATCATAATGTCCCTATTATGAGCCTACGAGGCCCTAAACATACATTGAGAATGATCCAGGACTAAACCGAGAACTTACGAAAGTTCATAAAAATTTTCCTAGGTAAAACCTCACACGCCCGTGTGCTTTGGGACATGCCATGTGCTTTGGGACACACCCGTGTCCCCTACCTGTGTTGAATTTATGAAAATTATTTTTCATTTCGAACCTACAGGGGTTTTCACATGGCCAAGCACCACGCCCATGTCCTTGGCCCGTGTCCTTCACACGTCCGTGTGGCCGCCCGTGTCCAAAAACTCGAGCATTCTATTTATGACATTAGCATGCATTTAAGGGCACACGCCAAAGACACACGCCGTGTGTCCAGCCCGTGCTTGACACTGACTTAAAATTTTAGGTGCAGGGGACGCACGGCCATACCACACGCTCATAGGGGCGATCCGTGTGTCACATACGGCCCAGACACACGCCCGTGTGTCTACCCGTGTTGATCTATTTAGGCTACTTTCCAAGCCTTTGGTCACCCTCTATCAACCAATCACACTTACAGGTTACCTTAATGCATAATAAGGCCAGATTATACCCTTCGATATAACCTTGATAAACCTCATTGCATGTAAACCTCATATCATCGATTTTATACATGCTAGGTTAATTCCCTTTTTGTATTTAGGTTTTCCATGTCTCGTTGATACATTTAAGATTGACTCATTATTGTAACTCATTGCCAATTACGGTCGAGCCATCCCATGTAAACATAAGCATACATAAATTTGTAGGTTATAGCGTATTTCAAAATGAGCCAATTCTCATGGCCATATATAAAAAGATAGATATATCTTTACATGCCTTAATTTTGGCAAATCAAATGACACATATAAAAAAATACACCACAAGCCCTATACATGCCATTGAACAAAATAAAAGTGTCTATATACCAAAGCTAGACTAGTTGGTAGTGTATTGACTCTCCAACCGTGTTCTAATCTTTACGAGTCCTCGAGCTTTGTAAGACAGGGAAAAGAGAGGGGTAAGCATTTACATGCTTAGTAAGCTCAAATAATTGGAAAGTAAACTTACCGAATAATTAGCATACAACCATATTAGGCAATAAAACCAACAAGCATGGAATGGTTTCCCTATCACATGCACTTAGTCAACAGGTTAGTCATATAGCAATGTACCATGTAATTTATCTTAGATGAGCTCATCATTCACCATTTCATTGATATGCATCATATTAATCCCGTTGAGTTTCTAGGAAATCTCAATGGATTACCCAGTTTTTGTCAATTCATAAAAGCGATCATATGCACTCCCGCGAACCTCATATCTTACGACGGGATTACCAGTTCAAGCTAAATCCCCCGTAACATAAACTCATAAGGTGATGTCGGGATTACTAGTCCAGGATAAATCTCTCATAGCGACAAACACCCTTAATGAGCTCGGATCTGAATTACCAGTCCAGGCTAAATTCAGACCCTAATCAGATTACCTTTCCAGGCTAAATCCATTTCAGCATATATATTCTTCAGAAGGCTTGATCACTCAAGGAACACCCTCCGAGCTAGATATTTCTATATTTGAGATCAACGGATTACCTGTCCGGGTTAAATCTTTTTCTGCAACACATGCAAGATTTCAAGTAACATGTAAATCATGGTTTATCCACCGAACTTCCTTTTTAACCTCAACCGGGACATTTATTAACATGTCGTTATTAAGGATACATTTCATGTATTTCATGCCATCGTCAAATGCAATCATCATAAATTCACAAATCATACAATTAGGCATATTATGAGTTTACTTTAAGTTATCCGAACTTACCTAGTACTCGTCTCGGTATCGTGTTTCGGTTATTCCAAAACCTTTCATTTTCCTCGATCGACCTCCAGAATTCGTTCTTCGGGGTCTATAAAAATAAAAATAAATTATTAACACCTCACATTGTACTTTTTGAGTCTAAATTTCACCCCCGATCCAAATGACTGTTTTGCCCTTAACCTTTTACATTTTTACGATTTAGTCCCTAGGCTCGTATAATGAAATGCATGCAATTCCTATCTTACCCAAGCCTAGCTGAATGTTTTTCCCTCATATGGCATCCCACTTTTTTCCATTATTTCTCATTTCTACCACACATTTTACACCTTTTGCAAAAAGGTCCTTTTAGGAGTTTTTCATGAAAATCACCTAGGAAAATATGTTTAACACACATCCAACTTTCATATTCCTCCATAAAAAATCAAAACACAAGTAACCCATGCATGGGTAAATTTTTAAGCATACACCCTAGCATGAAATATGGGTAGAAATAGAGGGAATAAGCTACCAGGATTTCAAAAATAAGAAGAACATTAAAAACGGGGCTTGGGAGCACTTACTATCGAGCTTGAAATGTTGGAAAACCCTAGCTATGGAGACCCTTGGAGTTTCGGTAGCATGGGGAAGAAAATGAGCTGATTTTTGGCTTGTTTTCCCATTTTATTTCATTAAAATGCCAAATGACCAAAATGCCTTTAAGCCCTTTCTTTGAAATTTAATCCAAACAAGCCCATTTTTGTCCAAAACTTAGAAATTGGGCAAATTGCTCTTTAAGACCTTCTAATTAATATTCTAAAGTAATTTCATACAAATTGCTTCTAGAATCCAAGTTTTACAATTTATTCAATTTGGTCCCTAATTTCCAATTGGACACCTTACTCAAAGAATTTCTTCATGAAACTTTAACACATGCATATTATCATATTCTAGACCTCATAATAATGATAAAATAAATATTTCAACGTCAGATTTGTGGTCTAAAACCACTGTTCCAACTAGGCCCTATTTCGAAATGTTACATTTCTCCCCCTTAGGGACTTTTGTCTTCGAAAGTCTTACCAGTAAACAGGTTTGGATATTGGCTTCTCATGGTTTCTTCCGGATCCCATGTAGCCTCTTCCACACCATGTCAATGCGATAAAACCTTTACTAAAGCCACATATTTATTTCTCAGCTGTTTAATCTCACGAGCCAAAATCTTGACCGGTTTCTCTCCATAAGTCATATCCGGTCTAATCTCAATCTCTGCCGGTGAAATCACATGAGTGGGGTCTGATCGATATTGCCTTAACATGAATACATGGAACATGTCGTGAATCTTTTCCAGTTCGGGTGGCAATGCCAAACGATAAGCTAATGTCCAACTCTTTCAGCGATCTCGTACGGTCCGATAAATCGCGGACTCAGTTTGCCTTTTCGGCCAAATCTCAATACCTTTTTCCATTGAGATACTCTCAAGAATATTCTATCTCCAACTTGGAACTCAATCTCTTTTCTTTTCAAATCAACATATGAGTTTTTCCTATCCGACGTTGCTTTTAAACAGTCTCGTATCACTTTAACCTTTTCTTCAGTTTCCTTGATCAGATCAACTCCGTGAATCTGACTCTCTTTGAGTTTTGTCCAATACAATGGAGTTCGACACTTTCTGCCATACAAGGCCTCATAAGGTGCCATCTTCAAACTCGTTTGAAAACTATTGTTTTAGGAAAATTCTACCAATGGCAAGTATTTTTCCCAGCTACCTAGAAATTCGAGGATGCAACCTCACAACATATATTCAAGAATCTGAATCATCCGCTCAGACTGACTATCGGTCTGTGGGTAAAAAGCCGTACTAAAACTCAATTTTGTACCCAAGGCTCCTTGTAACTTTTTCCAGAATCTCGAAGTGAATCTCAGGTCTCTATCAGAAGTAATCGACAGTGGTACCCCGTGTAATCATACAATCTTAGATATATACAAGTCGGCCAACTTATTAAGAGAATAATCTATCCTTACCGGAATAAAATGAGCTGACTTTGTCAACTTATCCACCACAACCCATATGGCATCTTTCTTTTTCGGGGTCAATAGCAATCTTGTCACGAAATCCATAGTAACTCTGTTCCACTTCTATTCGGGGACCATCACAGGGTCTAACAAACCTGAAGGTAGTTGATGTTCAGCTTTGACTTGCTGACATATCAAGCATTTCGATACAAATTCAGAAATGTCTCTTTTCATGCCGTTCCACCAATACATTTTCTTCAAATCATTGTACATCTTGGTACTTCCTAGATGAATAGACAAACGGCTATCATGTGCTTCTTGCAGGATTTTTCGAATAAGCTCATCATCTTTGGGTACACAAACCCTATCTCTGAACGTCAAACATCCATCAGATCTGATCTAAAAATCTAATTCAATGCCCAACTCACATTGGGTTCTTTTAGCTTGCAGGTCACTATCATTAGATTGAGCATCATAAATTTCCTGCAGAAATGTCGGCCTAGCCTCTAGCTCTGCCAAAATTGAACCATCATCAAGCAATGCTAATTGAGCGTCCATGGCTCTCAATGCAAACAAGGATTTTCTACTTAACGCGTCGGTGACCACATTCGCCTTTCCCAGGTGATAGTCAATGATCAGCTCATAATATT
The DNA here is from genome assembly GCA_025698465.1 of Gossypium longicalyx. Lineage (NCBI taxonomy): Eukaryota > Viridiplantae > Streptophyta > Magnoliopsida > Malvales > Malvaceae > Gossypium > Gossypium longicalyx. Next base: position 72,542,397 of record CM047002.1, on the reverse strand, counting down.
TAATTAATTCTAACCATCTCCACTATCTCAGATCCAATTCTTTTTGTGTCATCAAATACTTCAGACTCTTGTGGTCTGTGAATATATGACAAGTTTCACCATATAAATAATGCCTCCAAATTTTCAAGGCAAAAACAATGGCGGCAAGCTCTAAGTCGTGCGTCGGATAATTCTTCTCGTGTGGCTTCAACTGTCGTGAAGCATAAGCTATTACCTTGCCATCTTGCATAAGTACACAACCCAGTCCATTTAAAGATGCATCACTGTAGACCACAAACTCTTTTTCTGACTCGGGCAATACTAGAATAGGAGCTTCAGTCAGTAGTGTATTCAACTTCTCGAAACTCTGTTGACACTTTTCTGTCCAGTCAAACTTAACGTCTTTCTGCAGCAACCTCGTCATTGGAGTCGCTATCATGGAGAATCCTTTCACAAATCTTCGGTAGTAACCAACTAAGCCCAAAAAGCTTTTAACCTCGGTTACATTTTTAGGCGGATTCCATTCAACAATAGTAGAGACTTTATTGGGATCAACTCAGATACCTTCACCCGAAACAATATGACCCAAAAACCTAACTTCTTGGAGCCAAAACTCACTTTTGCTAAACTTGGCATACAATGTCTTTCCCATAAGGTCTGCAACATAGTTCTCAGATGTTTCGTATGCTCTGTCTCATCTTTAGAATAAATCAAAATGTCATCAATGAACACAACGACGGACTTATCCAAATATGGCCGAAAGATTCTATTCATTAGGTCCATGAATACGGCCAGTGCATTCATTAACCCAAACGGCATGACAAGAAATTCATAGTGACCATACCTCATTCTGAAAGCTGTCTTAAGTACATCTGATTCTTTAACTCTCAACTGATAGTAGCCAGACTTCAAGTCCATCTTAGTGAACATGGTGGCTCCTCTCAACTGGTTGAACAAATCATCGATCCTTTGGAAAAGGATACTTATTCTTGATAGTTACCTTGTTCAGTTGGCTATAATCCATACATAGCCTCATCGAACCATCTTTCTTCTTTACAAACAACACAAGGGCACCCCAAGATGAAAAGCTTGGCCTTGCAAAACCTTTATTCGTCAACTCTTGCAACTGTGCTTTTAACTCTTTCAGCTCGATTGGCATCATCTTGTACGGAGCAATAGAAATAGGAGCTATTCCTGACATTAGTTCAATACCAAACTCTGTCTCTCTTTTAAAAGGTAACCCGGGTAATTCTTCCGGGAACACGTCTGGATATTCACATACTATTGGCACAGACTCAATCTTCAATTCTATTTCCTTAGTGTTCAATACAAAAGAAAAGTAAGCTTCGTACCCTTTTCTCACATATCTTTGAGCGACCACTGCCGTGATTACAACCGACGGTGTATCCAATTCTCTTGAATCAACCCGTAAAATCTCACCATCTGGGCATTTCAATTTGACATACTTGCTACCACAGTTTACAATTACATCATGTAGGGCTAACCAATCCATACCAAGTATTACATCAAACTCATCAAATGGTAACCGGAAAGCATTGACCCTGAATCGTCAAAGGACAATTCTTATAGACTTTATCAACCAGAACTGATTTGCCTAATGGGTTTGACACTCTAATAATAAATTCCGTAGGTTCAATGGGTATGTTCATACTAGACACTAATCTCGTGCAAATGTATGAATGCGTCGACCCTAGGTCAATTAAGGCAACAACACATGTATTAAAAAGAGAAAAAGTACCCATGATAACGTCAAGAGCAGAGGCTTCCTCTCGCGCACGTATTCCATACATTTTTGTCGGGGCTCGAGCCTCTGATTTTGCAATATCTTTAGCTGCAATTCGACTGCCACTAGCACTTCCAGGATATGTCGGAGGTCTACCTCATGCAATGGGAGCACTCGAATTCGGAGCTACTTCTACTTCCTTTTCATTTCACTCTAGGCAGTCCCTGAGGAAGTGGTCAAGAGAGCCACATCTGAAATATACACCGCTCTTCATTTGGCACTCTCTAGAGTGAAATTTTTTACAGCTTTTACACTTTGTCTTTTGGTCATCTACACTGCCCACACTAGTCACCATCGGGGAGGAAGACTTCTGATTACGTCACTTAGAGCCTCTTGCGCTACCTGAATACCCCACCGATGAAGTGGAACGCTCATGTTGACTCATCGATTTCTTTATGGTAAATGAGAGCGTCTTACCGCTGGATCTCTTGCTCGAAACTCGAGCATTTCTCTTTGCTTGCTTCCTTTCATTATTGAGCTCCTCGACCTTTTTGGCCCGATCAGCTAATCCGGTGAACTCCCGTATTTTAAGAATCCCAATTAACAACTTGACTTCTTCATCCAGACCTTCCTCGAAGCATTTACACATTTCTGACTCAGTTTGAACTCATTCAGTTGCATACTGACTTAGCCTTACAAACTCCCTTTCGTATTCTACTACAAGCTTATTTCCTTGTTTGAGTTCCAGGAACTCCTTTCGCATCGAGTCTAAGAACCATTGAATGATGTATTTCTTCTTAAACTCTGCTTGGAAAAATTCCCAAGTGATGTTTTCCTTTGGCACCACTGAAGATACGGTCTTCCACCAGTAGTATGCAGTATCCTTCAAGAGAGACACGGTACACTTTAAGGATTCCTCAGGTGTGCACGATAATTCGTCTAGTACCCGTGTAGTATTCTCGAGCCAAAACTCAGTTTTCTCAGCATCATCATCGATCTTAGCTCTAAATTCCTCAGCCCTATACTTTCTAAGCTTATCTACAGGGGCTTTACCAATTCTTACCAGTGCCATACCTCGTGGCAATTCATGGTATGTTGGGGCGATTCCTTAAATAATCCCCAAACCATTCATCCATCATGTCAAAGAAGGTGGCTCTAGCCTCTTCCCGGCCTTCAGACATGTAACACCCCTAACCCGTATCCGTCGCCAGAATGGTTTGTAGGGCATTACTAACAAAAGTACAAATCTGAATACATTCATAATAACTCAAACATTAATCATATATATATATATAACATATAACTGATTAAATATTAGACATACACAACTTCAACTAATTTTGAACAACTTACATTGTAGTTCGATCTTAAACATAAATATCATAGACAAACTCACCGAATGATCATATATAAATATGTTCACATTTCCTGAATCAATAATCTTGTTATGCATAAAGAACTATATCAAAACTTGGATTATTGCCGAACCTTCCTTGCTTAAACATATCAAGTCAAACTCACATATCAAAATAAATAAACCCAAATCATTTACATGCAAATAATTGTCATTCAAGCCATTAATAACGATTTTAAATACCCTCAAATCTCATGATAATTATCATGTCCCTAATTGCATAAAGACAACCGAATTAATTAGATATGATTTCGGCTATGAAATTAATCTATCAAATAGTTTTTAAAAAAATAATTACACCTTTATATTAAAGGAGAGACATCACATACATAGGCACATAAATTTAAGGACTAAAAATCATAATTCAGCATATACATTAATTAAATTTCACATCTCATTAGATCAACTTGTCAACCGAAATAACTATTATCACCTTTTTATATCATAGTCGAATTATAGTAACATGTAACATTCTAATATACACCTATTTAAACAACAAGTTCACGTACACCAGGTCAAGCCATATTCAAACTGATTTATCTAGCCATGCACACCACACATACATAGCCAGAGAACAAAATCTCCAAGTAGTGCTTGTTACAAACCGACTACTCACAGTAATTTTCATCACCAAAAAACCGAATCAAACATAAATTGTCCAACACATAGCTTATAATTTTAAACATATAACATTTTTAGCAAAAAAAAAAAAAGATTAAACCATGTCCAAACATGATTAAATTCAAGCTTAGAAATAAAGCCATTTTTACATGACTTAAAGTATACAAAATTAAAATCAAAACCATCAAATTTATCTATATATATATGTACAGTCATTATATTTATTTCATATCCAAACCTGCCTATAAATATTTAAATTTATCCTCAGTTCAAGTATATGATGCTTACCACAATACCATGCATTCAAGGCACACAAGATTTTAACTAAAACTTACACATACCATAGGCAATATAACCAACTTTAAACATAAGGATTTAGCCATTTTTGCATGGCTTTATACATAACCAAAATAAATCCAACCTTTCAAAACATAACCAACCTATATATGCCATAATTTAGGTTTAGCAAATAAGGTACCAAAACAGTAGATAGTGTGATGAGCTTGGCTGACAGTCCTCGAGCTTGTAGCTTGACTTCAAAATCTATAAAATTGAAACACGTATACAACAGAGAGTAAGCCTTTGAAGCTTAGTAAGTTATAAGCAAACAAGCAAATCAATAACATAATCAACTTAGGTTAATCAACCAAACTACAATGTCATTAATAAGTTTATTCTTAACTTACAACTTCAGTAAAGATATACCTAACACATATCTCTATTAGCTTCGCCGAATGCTTACAAAATTAGAATCATCAAATCTTAGCTGAATTTTCAAAAGCCAAATATCTTAATATAATCAAACATACACTTACACAATTATACAAGTTCAAAAACCATAATTCAATATCATATACTTATACCACTTATATGGTCGAACATACAAGATCACTTATATATGCATATTCAAAATCAATATCATAGTATACATACCATTTGTTCAAAACCGAATACACTTGTTTAATTCATGTATATCTAACCTTACATCACATATAACTTATTAACTTTCAAATCACATACATACCTTATTATCGATAGCTAACAAGCTAAATCGTACCTGACCATTTAGCTCGTATTATACAATCCGTACACGATTTACCTTTGTCCGATGAACCATTCAGAATTGGAATGGACACTCGAATAATCACATAAATCGTACAATGCCAACGTCCCAGACGTGGTCTTACATGTAGCCACATATCGACACTATTGTCCTAGACAGGGTCTTACTCGTAAACACATATTGAAATCACAAATTGATGCCATGGTCTTACTCGCACACATATATCGGAATCTTATGTCATGACATATGTATCCTAACTATTTCTAAGGTTCACACGGGGCTTTCGGACTTAACCAAGCCTTTTCATGTTCGGCTATCACAAATATAAATTCTAACATTTCATAACAACATATATATTTAATATTTAATTACAATTAAACGCGTCTATTTGCTTATAAACTTACCTCGGACGATACAAAACGGAATCGGGCAGCTAGTCGACAACTTTCATTTTTCCCCGATCCAAATCCGATTTCTTTGTTTCTTGATCTAAACATATTCAAATTAAGCTCATTCAAACATATATTCATTCAACCAAAAACACATAAATGGGAAAATTTCCATTTTACCCCTGACATTTATAATTTTTACAATTTTTACAATTTAGTCCCTATTGCACAAAACACAAAATACACAAAATTTCCAATTACCCATGTTTGGCCGAATATCCCTAATGTTCATACAAGTCTATATATTTTATTTATTTCACATTTTAGTGCTTCAAATTATTATTTTTTCAATTTAGTCCTAATTACTCAAAATCATCAAAAACTCTAATACAAAACATGTTAATCTAAAACATATCTTTCATATTTTATCATCAAACAACAAAAATCACAAGCTATCAACAATGGCACAACTCAAAATACTCATCAAAATAAAAAATTAAAGCGTGGGACTTGAAGATTTCTAAGCAACAATCTCAAAAACGTAGAAATTATCAAAAACCAAGCTAAACTCATACCTTAGTCAAGCTTGAATACCACTGAACCCTAGCTTGTTTTTATTTTTCTTTCTTGTTTAAGTTTCGGCCAAGAGAAAGGTAATATGAAAACCTTATTTTAATTTGATATAAATTATAACATATAATAACATATAATAACATTTTATTTAATTACTTATTTAATCTTAATAATATTATAACAAAGCCATAACTTATGCCTAGTACTGTCCACTTATTCTCTTAATGGGTTAATTGCAACATAAAGGCTTCCATTAATAAAGCCAATAGCAATTCGGCCCTTCTTGAAATAACCACTAAATTTTCATTTTACGCTATTAAGTCATTTTATTTAATCGGACATCTAAACGACAAAATTAAATCATGAAAATTTCACAGATATAAATTCGCACAAAATAAACACAAAAAATAATTTTAAAATATTTTTCTGACTCGGGTTTGTGGTCCCGAAACCACTGTTCTAATTAGGGTCTAAATCGAGCTGTTACAACTCTCCCCCTTAGGGATTTTCGTCCCTGAAAATCTTACCAGTGAATAGGTTCGGTTGGCGTCCTCTCATTGTATCCTCTGGCTCCCATGTTGCTTCCTCAACTCCGTGCTTATGCCACAATAGCTTAACTAATGAGATCTTATTATTCCGCAACTCTTTAACCTCACAAGTCAAAATGCGAATCGGTTCTTCTTCGTAGGTCATATTAGGCTAAATTTCAATCTTAGACAGACTAATCACATGCAAAGGGTCAGATCGATATCTACGAAGCATTGAGACATGGAATACATTATGGATCTTTTCTAACTCAGGTGGCAACAATAGTTTGTAAGAAACCGGCCCAATACGCTCTATTACCTCAGACGACCTAATAAACCTCAGACTCAATTTGCCCTTGAGACAAAATTTGAGTATTTTCTTCCATGGTGAGACTTTCAAGAAAACTTTATCTCCGATATGAAATTCTATATCTTTACGTTTTAAGTCCGCATAAGATTTCTGATGATCCGACGCTGCTTTCAAGCTTTCACGGATCACTTTCACTTTCTGTTCAGTTTCTCTGATCAAGTCAACTCCGTGCATCTTATTTTCACTAAGCTCAGTCCAGTATAATGGCGTACGACATTTGCGACCATACAAAGCCTCATAAGGTGCCATTTTGATACTCGATTGATAGTTGTTATTATACGCAAATTCAATCAGAGGCACGTATCGTTCCCATGTACCTTCAAACTCAAGAATGCAACATCTCAATATATCCTCGAGTATTTGAATGATTCACTCAGACTGGCCATCTGTTTATGGATGGAAAGCAGTACTGAAATGTAATTTTGTACCTAGTGCATCTTGCAGTTTCTTCCAAAACTACGATGTAAACCTCGGATCTCTATCCGAAACAATAGATATAGGCACAGGTGATGAGCCTTAACCCCCTAAGCAGTAGGGCAATAGGCTGAAGATTACAGATCTCAACCCCATAGGCAGTAGGGAAACAGATCGAAGGAGATGGGCCTTAAACCCCTATTTAGTAGGGTAACAGGCTGAAAATTACAAATCTTTTCTCCCTGAAATTGCAGTGGAACAGATCGAAACCATTAACCTTATCTCCTTGAAGTTTCAGCGGAGAAGATCGAAACCAAGTCTTATCTCCCTGATTCATGCAATCTCACAATATGAGAAACATACAATTCAACCAGCTTATCAAGTGAGTAGTCTATACGTATCGGAACAAAATAAGTCGATTTTGTGAATCTATCAACAACAACCCAGATTGCATCTTTCTTGCTCGGTGTCAACGATAAACCAAATACAAAATCCATTGTGACTCTATCCCACTTCCACTAAGGTATCATGATAGGCTGAAGTAATCCTGAAGGCACTTGATGTTTAGCTTTTACTTGTTGACAGACGAAACATCTTGCAACAAAGTTAGAATTGTCTCGTTTCATTCCATGCCACCAGTAAAGCTGTTTCAGATCATTATACATTTTTGTACTACCTGGATGAATAGATAATCGACTGTTATGAGCTTCATTTAAAATCATCTGAATCAATTCTGAATTTTTCGGGACACATATTTGGTCTCTAAATCTCAAACAGTCATCAGCATCAATTCTGAACTTTGAATCGGTATCTGTCTCACACTGAGCTCGTTTTGCAATCAATTCATTATCAACCTTCTGGGCATCACATATTTGTTGAACAAATAACGATCTAGCTTTCAATTCAGCTACTATCAAACCATCATCAGACATGGCCATATGCATATTCATTGCTTGCAAAGCAAACAGTGATTTTCGACTTAAAGCATCGGCAACAACATTAGCCTTTCCCGAGTGATAGTCAATCACAAGCTCGTCGTCTTTTAGTAATTCTAACCATCAACGTTGTCTCAAATTCAGATCTTTCTGAGTCATCAAATATTTTAGGCTTTTGTGATCAGAATAAACATGACAATTTTCACCGAACAAATAGTGGCGCCATATCTTTAATGCAAACACAATAGTTTCCAATTCTAAGTCATGTGTCAGATAGTTTCTTTCATGTGGCTTTAACTGTCTCGAGGCATAAGCTATCACCTTACCTTCCTGCATCAAAACGCAGCCCAAACCATTTAAAGATGCATCATTATAAATAATGAATTCTTTACCCGATTCTGGCTGAACTAGCACTGGAGCTTCAGTCAAAAAGGCTTTCAACTGATCAAACTCTGCTGACACTTCTCTGACCACTCGAACTTAACATCCTTCTGCAATAGCTTTGTCATCGGAGCTGCAATCATAGAGAAACCTTTCACGAACCGTCTATAATAACCAGCAAGTCCTAGAAAGCTTCGGACTTCAGAAACATTCTTCAGAGGTTTCCAATCAAGTATTGCTGAAATTTTGCTCAGATCAACCTGAATACCTAATACCGATACTACATGGCCAAGAAAACTAACTTCACTTAACCAGAACTCACATTTACTGAATTTCACATACAACTGCTTATCCCGTAATGTTTGCAACACAAGTCTCAAATGTTCGCCATGTTCAGCTTTACCACGAGAGTAGATCAAAATGTCATCTATGAACACAACCACAAACTGATCTAGATACGGTCTGAAGATCTGATTCATCAAATCCATGAAAACAACAGGTGCATTAGTGAGTCTGAAAGGCATAACCAAAAACTCATAGTGTCTGTACCTCGTTCAGAAAGTAGTTTTGGGTATGTCTGAGTCTTTAACCCGAATTTGATAGTAGCCTGATTTCAAATCTATCTTTGAAAATACTGTAGCTCCTTTCAATTGGTCAAACAGATCATCAATCCGTGGCAATGGATACTTATTCTTTGTAGTCACCTTATTAACCTGTCTGTAATTGATGCACATTCTCATAGTTCCATCTTTCTTTTTCACAAACAACACAGGTGCACCCCATGGGGAGAAACTCAGTCACGCGAAACCTCTATCTGTCAATTCTTGCAACTGAGCTCTCAATTCTTTTAATTCTGTAGGTGCCATTCTGTACGGAGCTATGGATATCAGAGTCATCCCAAGCATTAACTCAATACAAAATTCTACTTCCCGAATAGGTGGTAAACCCTGTAATTCTTCTGGAAACACATTCGGGTACTCACATACAACAGGTACTGATTCAATGTTTCTTTCAGCCGCTTTACTATCAAGCACGTAGGCAAAATAAGCTTCACACCCTTTTCTCACATATTTTTGAGCTAGCATCGAAGAAATCACTGCTGGTAAACCATACAAATCATTAGATTCAATCCGAATGACTTCATCATTCTGGCTCTGTAGATTAATGGTCTTTCTTTTGTAGTTCACAACAGTATCATGTAAAGTCAGCCAATCCATACCCAGAATTTTGTCGAACTCATCAAATGGTAGCAACATCAAATCAGCCGAAAAGCACAAATCTCGAACCATCAAAGGACAATTCTTACACACTTTATCAACTATAACATACCGACCCAAGGGATTTGACACTCTAATCACAAACTCAGTAGACTCAATAGGTAGAGTCTTGTTGAGTACTAATGTCTCACATACATAAGAATGAGTAGAACCAGGATCAATCAATGCAATTACATTAGTATCATAAAGAATGAATGTACCAGTAATGATATCTAGGGATGAAGCCTCCTCTCGTGCATGTATAGCATAGGCTCTGGCAGGTGCACGAGCCTCAGATCTAACTGGCATATCTTTAGTCCCTCTCTGACTACCACTTGCATTACCAAGATTTCTGGATGGTCTATCTCGAGCTACAGTATTACCCGATCTTATATTCTGCACCGAATTTTCCTCAGCTAACATTGGGCAATCTCGAATATAATGATCTGTTGATCCGCATTTAAAGCAAGCCTGATCATACAATCTGCAACTGTCAGGATGTTGTTTACCATAGTGTTTACACTCGGGTTGATTTGATCTAACATTACCCATACGTGCTACTGAGGTAGCTCTCGAGCTCACTGGTGATCTATTTTGATCTCGTCTGAAGTAACCTGGAGTGGCTTTAGAACGGCTGAAATCATCTCAGAACTTCTTTGGTGTCGACTGGACTGACTTGCTGAATGATTTCTTATACGAGTCTCTAGCTTCAAAATCAGCTTTCTTTTTCTCTTTCCCGAGCTCCTCAGCTTTACAGGCTCGTTCCACAAGTATCACAAACTCTTTTATCTCAAGTATGCCAACTAATAGTTTAATGTCTTCATTCAGCCCATCTTCAAATCTTTTACATGTTATGGCCTTAGTAGAAACACACTCTCTGGCATACCGACTGAGTCTCATGAATTTTCGCTCGTACTCTGTCATGGTCATCTGACCTTGTTTCAGGTCAAGAAACTCTTTACGCTTCTAATCAATAAATCTCTAGCTGATATATTTCTTACGGAACTCAGTCTGAAAGAATTCCCAGGTCACCTGCTCTCTCGGAACTACTGATACCAAGGTATTCCACCAGTGATATGCTATGTCTCGAAGCAAGGATATAGCACATTTCAAACATTCATCTGGGGTACAAGAAAACTCATCAAACACACAGATGGTATTAACAAGCCAGAACTTAGCCTGCTCAGCATCATCCTTATCAGTAGCTTTAAACTCTTCAGTCCCGTGTTTTTTTATTTTATCAACAGGTCTCATATACAATCTCAGTGGATCACTTACTTGAGGTATAGTAGGCATCGAAGATGGATTAATCGGGGGTGGAGGTTGCTGTGCAGCCGGATTAGTCCAGATATATTGAGTAAACCAGTCATTCATCATTTGATAGAAGGCTTGTTTAGCCTCACTTCCTTGATTACTCGAATTCGGTCGAGAATCAGCCGGCACTGTCCCTTGCGCGGGAGCAGGCGCTACACTCTCGACATCATCAACTACAGCTCTGTCAGGATCCATTTACTATATGAAAACACATTTCAAATGTCAGAAGTCATCACACTATCATAGAATAATATTATGGCATGTACAGCTAGACTCACACGCGCTACGTTACCGACTAAACCATAACTCTGATACCAATAAAATGTAACATCCCTAACCCGTATCTGTCGCCAGAATGGTTTGTAGGGCATTACTAACAACAGTCAAATCTGAATATATTCATAATAGCTCAAACATTAATCATATAAATATATATAAGACATATAACTGATTAAATATTAGACATACACAACTTCAACTAATTTTGAACAATTTACATGGTAGTTCGATCTTAAACATAAATACCATAGACAAACTCACTGAATGGTCATATATGAATATGCTCACATTTCCTGAATCAATAATCTCGTTATGCATAAGAAACTATATCAAAACTTAGATTATTGCCGAACCTTCCTTGCTTAAACATATCAAGTCACTCACTGTAATAGGCCCATTTGCCCGGGCCTATAATAAACCAGAAAGCCAAAAAAAAAAATATCAAACAAAAATAAAAAACAAAGAAAACCCAAAACAATAAAAGTCCATTAGTCTAAATAATCCAAGACCCAAACACTAAAATCCCAGCCGAAAACCTGAGACCCAAAATGACCTGAAAAAAGACCGAAATACCAGAAACCCTAGAGGTTTCTGGAAAACACTAGCAGCTAGCCAGGATTGGACTCCCCACGAATGGTCCCACGCACGGCCTCCTTCAAGCGCGCCTCCCCTCATTCCTTTGTATGGCTGTTCCTGCAAAAGAACACACGAAAAGAAATAGACTAATAGAATACACAAATGACAGCAGGAAAATATTTTTATTTTTTGCTATTTATTCTGTAAATTTGGGCTATAAAAAGCTATTACCTGTACTTTGTAAAACTTACGCATACTGAATAGAAAAAATTCGAAAGCAAATTCTGAAAAGGTGATTTATGTTTTTTAATCTCTTTTCTGTTGATTTTTTTATCTATTTCCTTCATTTTATTTTCATCATTTGCATTTAAAAGCAAAACAAGAGGAAAGTGAGACCTTACCTTGCGAGTCGGCCATCGATTCCTTTTAACTTCATCAAAATCGAAGCCTAAAAAGAATCTCAAGGCTAAAAACCACCCTTTTGAAGGCCGAGAACGCTGGTCGTCGCTTGTGTTGGTGAATCGATCTTTGAAGGAAAAAATTTTGGGGTCTGCTAGTTGAGAAGAAAAGAGGCTAGGGTTGTTCGGCCGGATGGCTTGGTTTTAGCCTTTATAAAGTACTAAAAACGGTGTTGTTTTGAGCTGTCTCAGTGGCTCCAAAACGGTACCGTATTGATTGCACCCGACCTGATCCAATCTTTTGCTCCTAGGATCCACGCATTTCTGCAGAGAGGGAATATTTGTGCACTAGGTCCTCCCCTTTCGCATGATCGTCCAATTGTGCATTATTTGTTTCACTTCATTTTTTAATTTAGCTTTGTAATCTGTGCATGATTCCAATTTGATCCGCGCCTTAACGCAACGTGTTGGGATCTGGAATATTTCCAACTTTGGTCCTTGTGCATTCGCACACATTGCGCGTCAGTCCCTATTTTAACTTTAATAGTTTATTTTATTTATAAAGTATTACTTTTATTTTAAATTTATTTTAATTAAGTTTTCTATTTATATAATTCATTTTCTTAAGAGAATTCACCTAATTTTTTTTTCTATGTGTTGAGATTACATTAAGAAATTTACTTTGTTTTAAAAAATTATCATTCTGAAGTTTTATATTATATTATTTTAATATCTTGTATTATATTTCATTTAAATATTTTTATGTATATATGTACATATATTATTTTAATTGAATCTTCTACTTATAATACCTATTATTTTTAAAAGTTCTTATTATTTTTATATGTGTGTTGAGCTATTTTAATAACTTTACTTTGTTTTTATAAAATCAATATTTTGAAGTTCTTTTTATATCATATTATTTTAACATTTTATGAAATATTTAATTTAAATGTTTTATATATATATATTGGTACATATATTTGATCCTAGATACATACTTAATTCTATATTATTTTTATATATGATTGCTTCTAAAATCTATTTGTGTATATATATATATATTAAATTTATTATGTATATAGTTTATTTCCTAAGATTATATTTTATTATACACTTTTGCTATCCTTTCATATTTTATGTATTATTTAAATTATCTTTTATTGTATAAATTTGGTCAACTTTAAATAAATGTTTTATTTCTCAATATTTTGCGTATTATTTGATTCAAATGTCTTCATTCTATAACATCTATTTAAATAATTATATCCCTAGTTTTTTCATGCAAATTATTTCAAATTCACCAATTCATATATTATGTATATTATGTGTTCATCAATTCATCATTATTTTTAATTTGTCTTATATCACATTGGCGTCTACTTTCTATTTTGTTTTATACATTTTGCATTGATTGTTTTATATTATGCCATATATATTATTGTTGCATTCGTTTTTTATATTGTTATATCAATTGTTCACCATCCATGTTTGAAAATTTGGTTACATTTTTCTTAGATTAGTTATATTTAATTGTTTGTTCTGTTAGTTAGTTATATAAGGTTATATTATCTTCATTCAAGTATTGTACTTTATGTGTGCATATTATCTCATGTTTATTATTCCTCTTTTTGTACGCTCTACATTTTTCAACCTTTCGATTTTAAAATTAATTATGCCATTTTATTTCAAAGCAACCTAATTCGTTTTTGGAGTTAGTTTTACAATTATTCATTTAAAAATTCTTTGAAACAAGGCAATGTTCAATGTTTGGAAATTCGAGGAACCGTGCCCTAGCATGCTGGGTATTGGTTTTTTCGTTGGACTAAGTAATTGAGCATCCTTTTGTAATTTTCAACATATAAGCTTTTGGAAGTCAAAAATTAATCGTGTTTTCAAAGGTATAAAGTATCGTGTCCTATCGTGCTGGATGTGATGATGTACTCCTTTGAAACAAGAGAATTTTGCCGACCAGCTTGAGCCATTCAAATGCTTTACAAGAAACCATATTTTGAAATATTTTAAAATTTTAGATATAAGGACATTGCTTAATCAATTTGGTACCAATTTTGGGCGTAATGAGGATGCTAATCCTTCTTCATACATAACCAACTCCCGAACCCGTTTTTTCAAATTTATGTAGGCCATAATTGATTTAAATGGAGCAAAATATTTTATTAGGTGATCCAATCACACATAAACAAAAGGATTGGTGGTGACTCCACACTTTGTTTTAAAAGTTGATCCCCAAATTTTTTTAAAAATAAAAATGGTTTCGACAACTTGGCGACTCCACTAGGGATTGAACAAAAGAGTCAAACCATAAAATTGATTATTTTCTATCCTTTTGTCTAAAATTGAATATCTGATTTGAAAATCATGATTCTTTGTTGTATTCGTTTCCCTGATTGTTGTGGTCCATTGTAGAATAATATTGCATTGCATGACCATTGTGGTTATACCTTTAAGTGGGAGTGAGAAACTACGCTTTCGTGAGGTTTTCACCTCCGCATAGGCTAGTGGATTACTTTCGGGATACATCCATAGCTATGATTTTGTGAGATTTTCATCTTCGCATGGTCATAGGGAAATGTAATCCCCTGAGCTGAACTCGATCCATATGAACCTATAATGGGTGAGGATTGAGGAATCTGCTAGCTCGGTACCTTTTCTTTAGAACCAAACCACATATAGTAAATCTTAAGAGCCATCCTTAGGTAGAGCTATGTTAAACCTTAGTAGTTGCTCATATATGTGTTTTGATTATCTTTGTTTTGTTTGTATTTTATTACTTATATTGGATACTGACTTGTTTTGTTTTGATTGTGTTTTGCATAACATTGCATATTTAAGGAGGTGTTGATTCATATTTGATTACTAAGTTAGAAGATTTAACATTCTTGATAAAGTCGAGGGTAATGCGGCCGTCTTTGCATGGTCAGAGAAGTTACAATCAGAGAAAGGGGATAGCCTGGCGGGATTATGGAATTTTACCTGCATCAATGTGATACAGAATGAGTTGCAAGAATTAAGAGATATATGGGCTCGTTGGGATGAGGGAACTAAATAGTTGTTCTATCAAAGCTATGGTGTTATACCCTACTTGCTTGATATTAAGGTGGACAAGCATCTGTTCCGAGTTATGGCTCAGTTTTGGAATTCTGCCTATAGTTGTTTCACTTTTGGGGAAGTAGATCTTATGCCTACCGTGGTCGAATATACTACCTTGCTATGATGTTCAAAAATTCAAGTCAACAAAGCTTATTCTAAGGTTTTTAATGGCCCAACTTTTGTGAAGAAGTTAATGAACATTACCAGGATGAGTGAACCTTGGGTCACTGCTCGAATTCAACAAAAGGGAGATAGTAAATGTATTCCTTGGGAGAATTTGAAAGATTTGATTTTGGCACATCCAGATGAAAGGAAAAGTGTCGGTGATTTTTCCTAAGGCTTTAAGGCATGTTGATGAAGTAGTCACTGATTTGTTCGATCGTCTTGATAAAGGAATCACACCTGTACCTGCAATACTAGCTAAGACACTTAGATCCTTGAGCATGTGCCGGAAGGTGGGCGAAGGTAGATTTATTAGATGTGCACAGCTGTTGATGGTATGGTTTCATGAGAATTTTTGGAAGGTGAACAAGGTCTCTTATTGGGTTTTCTCTGAAAGTTACTCCCCATTAAAGGAAGAGGCAGTTATGCAAAGGAGAGATGATATTTCGAAAGAAAAGTGGATGGAAATTCTGCAAAATCTCAAAGAGGAGGATATAGAATGGAGAGCCTTTTGGATGGTCCCTGATGAGATCCTTTATCGATGTGGAAAATTTGATTGGGTACCATTGCCAGGGATTTGGGGAGCCATTGGATATACTCCTTTGCTTGCATTAAGGTAATATAAATTGAGGCAGCTTATACCCACGACTTATGGGCTTGCTCAGTGTGAATTCTCATATAAAGGTGACCATTATAAGAAGAAGGTTCGGGAAGTATCTGATGCTTAGAAGCAAGCTTGCTAGATTAAGAGGTTGGCTGTTGGTTTCATGACGACACCTGAATACAAGAGATGGTTTAGTAAGAAGGTTAATGATAATATTCCTAGGCCAAGTGTCGAAGGTACTCGATCAATAGAGAAACACTTGCAAGTCGCCCCGTCAGAGTTGGAGATTATAAAAAAAGGACCTTAAGAAGAAGAGTTTTGAGCTCGGGAAGAGGATTGAGCAGTTGGAGAAAGAAAAGATGCACCTTAGATTAGATGTGGAGGTTCAAAAGTCAGTGGCAGAAAAATTAAAGAAAAAAGAAGAATGAAGTTGAGGAGGATCTGGAAAGTTTGAAGACAGATTATAAGAAGCTGTGTCTGTCAATGAGAACTGCTGGGTTAGGAAAAACTTCAGAGCAGTGGCGTCAAGAAGTTTGAGAAGAAAAGACTAAAGCTTATCAATGGGAAAAGAAATTTCAGGAGGCTCAAGCTCAAAATGAGGCCTTAGGGAAAAGTCTATCAGAGAGTAAAGATGAGCAGGGCGAATTGAGGGCTAGAGTAGCGGAACTCGAAAGATCTCTTTGTCTGTACCAAAATCACAATTCTGTGATGGAGTTGAGAGCAAGCTTGAGTAAGATAGAAGAAATGAAAGGGAAAATAGAAGAGTTAGAGGCGACATTACAAAGTTGTGAAATGAGGATCGAGTTCTTAGAGGTAAGTGAAGAGCAATGGAAGGGACAGCTTCATCATTCTCAAAATCAGGTTAGAAGTAGGGATTACATTATGGGAGAAGTCGTAACACAAATTCAAGAGGTAGCTGATTACTTGCAGACTTTGGTGGTACAAGTAGACATTTTAAGTGTGAAGTATGAGTTGGAGTCAGATCGAGGACAGGAGCTAGCTTCGTTGCTTAGGAAAATTAAAGCTTTGAGCGTTAGGGCTAAGTCTTATTTGTAACTTGGTTTTATGTAAAGAATTTTGTTTTCTAATAAAGTTTTCTAAATGGAATTGAATCAGAATTGATGCCTCCTTTGCATTCATTTCATGGATTTGCATTACATTACATCATATGCATTAAAGGCTATTAAAAGATCCTAATTAATGAAAAATTATTTTAGTAATCTGGAAACCAAAAAAAATACACCAAATACACATCCCTATGGCACAAGGAAAAAGACCAAGTCAATGGACAAAAGACTTGAAAAATTAGAGCAAATGCAAAGGGACATGCAAGAACAAATGCAGGCACAGATGCAAGAGCAGCTAGCTAAGATTCAGCAAGAGATGAAGGATCAGATGATGGAGTCCCAAAGAAACATGATGACGCAATCGTCCCAGTTGTTGGTAGGAAGAATGGATAAGGGGAAAGATCCTATGGACAATGTTGGAGAAAATAATGAAGACCCTCAATATCCTCCTAGTTTCACTCTATCACATTTATAGACACAAATGGAAATAAATCTACAGAAACCATCTGTTAAAATTAGGCCTCAACAGTTTCAGGCTGGAGTTTTGGTACCAATGAATTTTTAAGCTGATTTAGGTTTTAACCTTGGTAATAACTCGAATAATCCAATTGTGCCTGATCTGGATGAAATTACAAAAGAGGAAAAGGCGAGGACAGAGTCATAGAAACAATTGGAGGAGCGTTGTAAATGGCTGGAGAAAAAGGTCAGGGCAATGGAAGGCATTGATAGACATTCTGGAATTGATGTAAAATATTTGAGTTTGGTCCCAGACTTAGTACTTCCATACAAGTTCAAGATGCCAGAATTTGAGAAGTACAATGGAACGAGCCGTCCTAAAGCTCATATCACCATGTTTTGTAGGAGAATGGCTGGGTATGTTAATAACGATCAATTGTTGATTCATTGCTTCCAAGACAATTTGGTGGGAGTAGCAGCTAAATGGTATAATCAGTTGAGTCGAAACAGAATTAGTTCATGGAGAGATCTGGCACAAGCATTCATGAAGCAGTACAACCATGTAACAGATATGACTCCTGACAGAATTACTCTATAGAATATGGAGAAGAAACCAAATGAAAGTTTCAAGCAATATGCACAAAGATGGAGGGAAGTGGCTATCCAGGTTCAGCTGCCGCTCTTGGAGAAGGAAACTACGATACTCTTTATTAATACTTTAAAAGCTCCGTTCATAACTCACATGTTAGGAAGTGGCATAAAGAGTTTTTCAGATGTGGTAATGATTGGAGAAATGATCGAGAATGCAATAAGAAATGGAAGGATAGATGCAGGAGAAAATACCAAAAGGTCTTCCCTGAGGAAAGAGGAAAATGAAGTGAACAATGCAAATATGGGGTTTTCAAAGTCTGTTACTATAAGCCAACCAAAAGCGATAACTGTTAGTCAGGGCTCATCAAGGCAGGAATCTGGAGCAAAGCAAAACAATGAGAAACTTCAATTTACGCCAATCCCTATGACGTATAAAGAATTATATCAAAGTTTGTTCGATGCACATGTGGTGGCACCTTTTTATCTAAAGCCATTACAACCTCCATTCCCTAAATGGTACGATGCCAATGCTCAATGTGAGTATCATACGGGGATCGTAGGACATTCGATAGAAAACTGCACTACTTTTAAGAAGCTAGTTGAAAGATTTATTCAAATGGGCATTGTGAAATTTGATAATGCGCCCAGTGCAGAAAATCTATTACTTAATCATACCGCTAGTGGGGTAAATGCGATAGATGGAGGTATGGGGAAAAGAATCAAGGCGGATATTACGGAAGTAAAAACTCCTTTGAAATGGGTCTGGAAGGAGATGGCAAGAAGGGGGCTGGTTACTTCAAATGCAGAAAGAAGTTAGGATGATATAGAGAATTATTGCAAGTTCTATCATGAAAGGGGGCATGGAATTTAGGAATGTGTGAATAGGTTAAAGAGGAAAAGTATATATACACGTCAGAATCCACGATGAGTGTCCCAAAAGTCAATCGTCCTGTGGTTATTATTTCACGTCCTAAATGTGAGGCAAGGATTCAGATGACGCCGAAGATCATAATTTAGAAACCAGCGGTTTTCTCTTACAAGGATAAAAAAAGGGTTCCTTGGAACTATGATTGCAATGTGAGAGTTCCGAGAAAGGAAGTTCAGTCAGCGTATTAAACAAGGATCAAAATACAGGTTCTCACACACGTAGTGGAAGGCGATATGATTTGGTAAATGCTCGAGTAGAGCCTGTAAAAGGAAAAGATCTGACGGTTGAACAAAATAGGGGAAAAGTGGTTGAACCTGGGGTGCCTGTTAATGAACCAGTAAAAGAGGAGGAAGCTAAGGAATTCCTGAAATTTTTGAAGCATAGTGAGTATAGTGTGGTGGAATAGTTGCATAAGCAGCCAGCCCGTATATCCATATTAGCTTTGCTTTTAAGCTCCGAGGTACACCGAAGTGCATTGATGAAAGTACTGAACGAGGCGTATGTGACCAATGATATTTTTGTCAATAAGTTGGATCAGTTGGTTAATAACATAAGTGCTGACAACTTCATCTTCTTCAATGATGATGAGATACCACCAGGAGGTATGAGATCTACCAAAGCTTTGCACATAACCACCAGCTGTAAAGGATACACGTTGCCAGGAGTTCTGGTAGACAATGGATCAGCATTGAATGTATTGCCCTTGTCCACATTAAACAGGTTACCTATGGATAGCTCAAACATGAAAAGATGTCAGAATATAGTGCGAGCATTTGATGGCATGGAAAGGAAAGTTATGTGGAGAATAGAAATACCTTTGTTGATTGGCCTAACTACATATGAGGTAGACTTCTTAGTAATGGATATTAAACCCTCTTACAACTGCTTATTAGGGAGGCCTTGGATACATTCAGCAGGGGCAGTGCCTTCGTCATTACATCAAAAGTTAAAGCTAGTAACAGAAGGACGGCTGGTAACGATAAATGCTAAAGAAGATATTATTGCAGCTGTAAGCAATGATATGCCATATTTAGAGACAGATGATGAAGCAATTGAATGTTCTTTTTGGTCTTTGAAGTTTGTAAATGCAATATTCATCACTGAAGGAAGCAGAATTTTAGAGCCGAAAATGTCCAAAACTACAATGATGGGTCTACAGTTGATGGTAGGAAGAGGGGCTTTACCAAGAAAAGGGACTTGGGAGATATCTCTAGGGAAGAGTTGAGGTTTCGATGCTGAAGGAAAAGCATGATCATTTTGGTTTGGGGTTCAAGCCAGATGCAAGACAAAGAAGAAGGGAATTGCAAAAAAGGCAGGAAAGAAAAAAAGCACGTATGAACGGTAAAGAAATCAAATGGGAACCCATGATAATACCTTACATCTCCAGAACTTTTGTATCGGGAGGGATTCTTTATCATGAACGAAGGATGCTAGGGAAAGAAAATATGGAAGGAGAATTGGGAAATGTGCACATCAATGCCATATTTGAAAAAGCAATTGAAGAGGGACTTTGTCAGATATTTGTCCTTATGAGCCTGGGAGTATTCTAGACAATTGGACTGCAGAAGACCTTCTTGTAGTTTTTAGAGTTTACTCAGAGTAATATTCAAAACAAACTTGTTGTTTTAAGCCTAGAGGCAATAAGGATTTCTTTGTGAAATAGGCTCATGTTCAAGCATCATTATTTCAATGAAGTACATTTTTGCTATCATTTTGAGCAGATATTCTTTCATTCTTTCCATAAGCAATTGTTTTATTCTTTTTATGTAAGTAATTGTCCTGATCTTTTTTGGACTTTCTTCAATCATTCTTTCATTTCTTTCATAATCATCCCATACTGACAATAATTATCAAATTCATTTATTCTTTGTATATTTTTTGTGCCTATAATAGGTCTCTGGATATCAATATCATGAGTGACGCTATTATTGACTCAGAATCACTATTTGAGCAAGACATGTGTTTAGAGGGATCTTAGGACTTTGAAGATGACAGAGACTGTGAATTATCCCCTGATTTGTTAAGGATGGTAGAACAAGAGGAAAATCAAATTTTACCTCATAAAGAAGCAGTGGACATGGTGACTTTGGAAGAAGGGAAAGTTGTAAAAATTGGAACATGCATAACTGAAGAAATAAAGTGAGACCTTGTTGGGCTGCTTCAGGAATTTAAAGATGTTTTTGCATGGTCATACCAGGATATGCCCAGTTTAAGCACTGATATTGTAGTACATCGCCTTCCCATAAAAGAGGATTGCAAGCCAGTTCAGCAGAAACTTCGAAGGATGAGGCCGGATATTGTCTTAAAAATAAAGGAGGAAGTCAAAAAGTAATTTGAGGCTGGATTCCTTCAGGTGGTCAAGTATTCAGAGTGGGTAGCCAACATTGTGCCTATTCCTAAGAAAGACGGTAAGGTGCAAATGTGTGTGGATTATAGAGATTTAAATAAGGCAAGCCCAAAGGACAACTTCCCCTTGCCTCATATTGATACTTTAGTGGACAATACAGCTGGATATTCATTGTTTTCATTCATGGATGGCTTCTCGGGGTATAATCAGATCAAGATGCATCCTGAAGACATGGGAAAGACCACCGTGATAACCTTGTGGGGCACGTTCTGTTATAAGGTGATGTCGTTTGGGTTGAAAAATACTGGAGCAACATATCAAAGGGCCATGGTGACCTTGTTTCATGATATGATGCATAAAGAGATCAAAGTTTATGTTGACGACATGATTGCCAAGTCTCGAACTGAAGAGGAACACATTCAAGTGTTGAGAAAGTTATTTTTAAGATTGAGAAAATTTCAGTTAAAACTTAATCCAACGAAATGTACTTTTGGGGCCAGATCAGGAAAACTATTGGGCTTTGTAGTCAGTGAAAGAGGAATTAAGATTGACTCAGACAAAGTACAGGCTATACAAGGATTGTCCCCACCACGTAATCAAACAGAAGTTTAAGGCTTTCTAAGAAGATTAAATTACATTGCTCGATTTATTTCTCAATTAACAAAGAAATGTGACCCTATATTTCATCTGCTTAAAAAGCATAACCCAGGAGAGTAGGATGGTGAATGCCAGAAAACTTCTGATTAAGTTAAAAAATATTTGTCGAGTCCTCCAGTGCTATCACCTCCAAGCTCAGACAGGTCGTTGATACTGTATTTAGCAGTGTTTGATAATTCTATGGGATGTGTGCTTGGACAACATGATGAATCAGGAAGAAAATAAAGGGCAATATATTACCTCAGTAAGAAATTCACTGAGTGTGAATTGAGATATTCGCCAATTGAAAAATTGTGTTGTGCTCTGATTTGGACAGCTCGAAGGTTGAGACAATACATGTTGTACCATACGACTTGGTTAACCTCAAAGTTGGATCCTCTAAAGTATATGATGGAGTCAAATGCCTTGAACGGAAGGATGCCTAGGTGGCAAATTCTGCTTTCTGAATTTGACATAATTTACGTAAGTCAAGAGGCTATGAAGGGGAGCGCAATAGTAGATTTTCTGGCCAGTCGAGCTTTAGAAGATTATAAGCCCTTGAATTTTGATTTCCCTAATGAGGAGATAATGTATGTGGCAGCTACTGAAGAGGACACTTCAAAAGATCACTCTTGGAAATTGAATTTCAACGAAGCCTCAAATGCTGAGGGTAATGGAATTGGAGCAGTCTTGGTATCTCCAAGTGGAGATCATTATCCATTCACATGCAAATTGGATTTTGATTGCAAAAATAATATGGCAGAGTATGAGGCATGTATCATGGGACTCCAAGTAGCTATAGAGCAAAAGATTAAGTCACTGGAAGTATATGGAGATTCTGCGCTGGTGATTTACCAACTTTGAGGTGAATGGTAGACAAGAGATTCCAAATTAATCAATTATAGAAGGTTGGTGTTGGGGTTAGTTGAAGAGTTTGATGTTATTACCTTCACTTATCTCCCGTGTGATGAAAACCAGATGGTAGATGCTTTGACTACT
The DNA here is from genome assembly GCA_025698465.1 of Gossypium longicalyx. NCBI lineage: Eukaryota > Viridiplantae > Streptophyta > Magnoliopsida > Malvales > Malvaceae > Gossypium > Gossypium longicalyx. The sequence goes on along the minus strand of CM047002.1, from coordinate 72,519,263 downwards.
TTGACTTCCATGATTAAAGTGAACAGACAAGAAGATGTGAAACCCATTCAGATGAGTATTTGTGAGGCCCCATCTTATTGTTATAATATAGAGGAAGAAGAGAGGGATGATCACCCTTGGTATCAAGATATATTGCAATATGTGAGAAATCGTGAATATTTAGATCAAGCAACGGAGAATGACAAAAGAAAGTTGAGAAGGCTAGCCTGTGATTATGTTTTAGATGGAAAGATCCTATATAAGAGAAGAAAGGATCAAGTACTATTGAGATGTGTGGATGCTGTGGAGGTCAAGAAAATATTGGAAGAAGTCCACGAAGGCATTTGTGGAACACATGCTAATGGGTTCACAATGGCAAGACAAATTATGAGATTTGGATATTATTGGTCAACTATGGAAGGAGACTGCATCAATTATGCTAAGAGATGTCACAAATTTCAAATTTACGATGATAAGATTCATGTACCTCCCTCTCCTTTGCATGTTATGACTTCTCCATGGCCGTTTTCCATGTGGGGCATGGATGTCATAGGACCAATCTCGCCGAAGGCTTCAAATGGGCATCGTTTCATCTTTGTGGTCATTGATTATTTTACCAAATGGGTGTCTGCTTCATATGCTAATGTAACTAAATCGGAGGTTAGCAGATTTTTAAAGAGGGAAATCATATGTCGGTATGGGATGCCTGAAAGGATCATATCTGATAATGCATTAAATTTGAACAATAGCACAATAGCAGAGGTCTGCAGTCAGTTCAAGATCAGACACCATAATTTATCACCATATCATCCAAAAATGAATGGGGCAGTGGAAGTAGCCAATAAAAATATCAAGAAGATTGTGGGTAAAATGACTGAAACTTATAGAGATTGGCACGAGAAGTTACCATTTGCTCTCTATGCTTATCAAACATCTGTCAGAACTTCTACTGGGGCAACACCTTTTTCATTGGATTATGGAATAAAAGTAGTTCTACCCATTGAGGTGGAGATATCTTCTCTCCGATTTTTAGCAGAATTGAAGTTAGATGAAGCAGAATGGATACAGTCTCGATATGATCAGTTGAATTTAATTGAGGAAAAGAGGCTAAAGGCTATTCAGCATGGTCAGATGTATCAAAAAATAATGATGCGGGCATATGACGAAAAGGTTCACCCAAGAGAGTTTCATGAGGGAGATTTAGTTTTAAAAAAGATCCTTCCTATACAAAAGGATTTCAGAGGAAAATGGATGTCAAATTGGGAGGGGCCTTTTGTGGTGAAGAAAGCTTTCTCTGGAGGAGCATTAATTCTGGTTGAAATGGATGGAAAAAACTTGTCCAATCCTGTGAATCCAGATTCAGTAAAAAATTACTACACCTAATGAGGGGAAGAAGCCAAAGTGAAAACACACAAAGGGCGCTTTGAGACTCAATAAAAAATAAATATAAAAAGAATAAAATAAAAGAGAGGCTAAGGTGAAAACCCTCAAAGGGCGTCTTGAGACCATAGGGGATTTGAGTTGAAAATCCAAAAAGGGCGGCTCAAATTTTAATCTAACATGGGGAAGGCGATGATCTTGCTATACCTGAATTAGCAAGGGAAGGGTATGTTGCATATTGGGGCATTGACAAAGTACTTCTGATCTCCTAAACACATGTCAAGTTTAAATTGGTCTTCAAGAAGTTCGTATAGAGAAACTCAGTTGGCGATGTCAAGGGTACCTAGTCTTCATTTTATTTCCAATAAATTGGCTATCTTTGAAATAATTTTTTCTTTTTCGAGATATACATTCCCAAATCAATTGCCATTTTTTTTATTCTTTTGATGATTTATTCATTTTGAGCTCAAATTCAATCATATTCTTATCCAATGTTATGATTTGATTGCAAGCATGTTGCATTGAAATAATGATGAATGAACTAGTAATGTTTTCACAATAGAAGTTTCGCATATTACTCTAGAAGTTTCTAGATAATGCAAGAATCTGAAACAGGACTATTGCTTAGAACACACCAAGCTCAAAGACATATTTGAATAAATCACCTATTTGGATTTTTGTCTGAGTGATGATTGAATAAAATGACAGGATATGGCGTTGGAGATATAATTTTGAAAAATGATCAACATAAAAAAGAGTTATTCTCGAGAAAGAGGAAATGATATTTTGTATCTATGCAAACATAAAAAATGCACATCTGGCTATAACACCCAAGAAGTGAGGTAGCAGGTCAAACATATGAAATTTCAACTATGAGTTGCTCTGTTTTTGTCTTAGAAAGAATAAGTGGAAGGGACATTGGAATTACAATAGGGCAAGCTTGCCGAGCAGAATATGATTGTTTCTTTGGGATACTCTGTCAAAATGCTGGTTGAGTAAGATGACTGTGTAATACGTCAGAGACAACATACTGATGGGCAACGAGGGATGATGCCTTAAGTTTTTTTTTTTAAAAGGGGGGAATTATTCTCATTTTTACATACATATATCATTCATATCACATTTAGTTAGGAGCATTGGATTCATTTCAATCATAGCATCCTAATCATTTGGCATAAACATGCGCATATAAAATCAAGTCTATAGGACATGTTCCCCAGAGGACAGAGTAGCGACATCGATGAAGTCAGATCTTATCTCCCTACAGTTGCAGTGGAACAGACCAAAAATGGTGAATTTTATCTCCATGTATTGGCAATGGAATAGATTTTAGCCACCAGCCTTATCTCTCTGAGGTAGCAAGAGAGCAGGTTGAAGATTGAGTCTTATCTTCCTGAGGTAGCAAGGAAGCAAATTGAAGATTGAAGATCTTATCTCCCTAAGCAGTAGTGGAGCAGATCGAAAGAAGCGAATCTTATCTCCATGTATCGGCAATAGAGCAGATTTTAGCCACTAGCCTTATCTCTCTGAGGTAGCAAGAGAGCAGTTTGAAGATAGTAGTCTTATCTTTCTGAGGTAGCAAGGAAGCAGACTGAATATTGAAGATCTTATCTCCCTAAGCAATAGTGTAGCAGATCGAGGATGGCGAATCTTATCTCCATGTATCGACAATGGAGCAGATTTAGACCACTAGTCCTATTTCCCTAAAGTTACAGTCAAAACTTAGCAAAATCGAGAAAAATTGGCCCTATTTAAAGTCTTTGCTTTATTCTCGTTACACGACAATGAGCAAAGAGGTGCAGCTATAATAGGCCTAATTTTCCCGGGCCTATAATAAACTAGAAAGCCAAAAAAATAAAAAATATCAAACAAAAATAAAAAAACAAAGAAAACCCAAAATAATAGAAGTCCATTAGTCTAAATAATCCAAGACCCAAACACTAAAATCCCAGCCCAAAACCCGAGACCCAAAATGACCTGAAAAAAGACCCAAATACCAGAAACCGTAGTGGTTTCTTAAAAACACCAGCAGGTAGCTAGGATTAGAATCCCCACAAATGGTCCCAAGCACGGCCTCCTTCACGCGCGCCTCCCCTCGTTCTTTTGTACGACTGTTCCTGCAAAAGAACACACGAGAAGAAATAGACTAATAGAATACACAAATGACAGCAGGAAAATATTTTTATTTTTTGCTATTTATTCTGTAAATTTGGGCTATAAAAAGCCATTACCTGTATTTTTAAAATTTACGTATACTGAATAGAAAAAATTCAAAAGCAAATTCTGAAAAGGTGATTTATGTTTTTTAATCTCTTTTCTGTTGATTTTTTTTATCTATTTCCTTCATTTTTTTTTCATCATTTGCATTTAAAAGCAAAGCAAGAGGAAAGTGAGACCTTACCTTGTGAGTCGGCCATCGATTCCTTTTAACTTCGTCAAAATCGAAGCCTAAAAGGAATCTCAAGGCTAAAAACCACCGTTTCGAAGGCCGAGAATGCTGGTCACCACTTATGGTGGTGAATCGGTGTTTGAAGGAAAGAATTTTGGGGTCTGCTGGTTGAGAAAAGAGGAGGCTAGGATTGTTCGGCCGGATGGCTTGGTTTTAGCCTTTAGAAAGGACTAAAAACGGTGCCGTTTTGAGCCTGTCTCAGTGGCTCCAAAACAGTGCTGTATTGATTGCACCCGACTCGATCCGATCCATTGCTCCTAGGATCCGCGCATTTCTGCAGAGAGGGGATATTTGCGCCCTAGGTCCTCCCCTTTTGCATGATCGTCCAATTGTGCATTATTTGTTTCACTTCGTTTTTTAATTTAGCTTTGTAATATGTGCTTGATTCCAATTTGATCCGCGCCTTAACGTAGCGTTTTGGGATCTGGAATATTTCCAGCTTTGGTCCCTGTGCATTCGCACGCATTGCGCGTCAGTCCCTATTTTAACTTCAATAGTTTATTTTATTTATAAATTATTCCTTTTATTTTAAATTTATTTTAATTAAGTTTTCTATTTATATAATTCATTTTCTTAAGAGAATTCACCTAATATTTTTTTTCTATGTGTTGAGATTACTTTAATAATTTTACTTTATTTTAAAAAATTATCATTTTGAAGTTTTATATTATATTATTTTAATATCTTGTATTATATTTCATTTAAATATTTTTATGTATATATGTACATATATTATTTTAATTGAATCTTCTACTTATAATACCTATTATTTTTAAAAGTTCTTATTATTTGTATATGTGTGTTGAGCTATTTTAATAACTTTACTTTGTTTTTATAAAATCAATATTTTGAAGTTCTTTTTATATCATATCATTTTAACATTTTATGAAATATTTAATTTAAATGTTTTATATATATATATTGGTACATATATTTGATCCTAGATACATACTTAATTCTATATTATTTTTATATATGATTGCTTCTAAAATCTATTTGTGCATATATATATATATATTTTTAAATTTATTATGTATATAGTTTATTTCCTAAGATTATATTTTATTATACATTTTTGCTATCCTTTCATGTTTTATGTATTATTTAAATTATCTTTTATCGTATAAATATTGTCAACTTTAAATAAATGTTTTATTTCTAAATATTTTGCGTATTATTTGATTCAAATGTCTTCATTCTATAACATCTATTTAAATAATTATATCCCTAGTTTTTTCATGCAAATTATTTCAAATTCACCAATTCATATATTATGTATATTATGTGTTCATCAATTCATCATTATTTTTAATTTGTCTTATATCACATTGGCGTCTACTTTCTATTTTGTTTTATACATTTTGCATTGATTGTTTTATATTATGCCATATATATTATTGTTGCATTCGTTTTTTATATTGTTATATCAATTGTTCTCCATCCATGTTTGAAAATTTGGTTACATTTTTCTTAGATTAGTTATATTTAATTATTTGTTTTGTTAGTTAGTTAAATAATGTTATATTATCTTCATTCAAGTATTGTACTTTATGTGTGCATATTATCTCATGTTTATTATTCCTCTTTTTGTACGCTTTACATTTTTCAACCTTTCGGTTTTAAAATTAATTATGCCATTTTATTTCAAAGCAACCTAATGCGCTTTTGGAGTTAGTTTTACAATTAGTCACTTAGTTTTACAATTAGTCATTTAAAAATTCTCTGAAACAATGCAATGTTCAATGTCCGGAAATTCGAGGAACTGTGCCCTAGCGTGCTGGGTATTGGTTTTTTCGTTGGACTAAGTAATTGAGCATCCTTTTGTAATTTTCAATGTATAAGCTTTTAGAAGTCAAAAATTAATCGTGTTTTCAAAGGTATAAAGTATCGTGTCCTATCGTGCTGGATGTGATGCTGTACTCCTTTGAAACAAGAGAATTTTGGCGACCAGCTTGAGCCATTCAAATGCTTTACAAGAAACCATATTTCAAAATATTTTAAAATTTTAGACATAAGGACAGTGCTTAATAAATTTGGTATCAATTTTGGGCGTAATGAGGGTGCTAATCCTTCTTCATACATAACCGACTCCCGAACCCATTTTTTCAAATTTACGTAGGCCATAATTGATTTAAATGGAGCAAAATGTTTCATTAGGTGATCCAATCACACCTAAACAAAAGGATTGGTGGCGACTCCACACTTTGTTTTAAAAGTCGATCCCCTTTTTTCTCAAAAATAAAAATGGTTTCGACACTCACATATCAAAATAAATAAATGTAACGCCTCAAAAATCCCGAAATCCAAAAATCCTGAAATCTCGAATTTTTTTTATTTTCGATTTTGATAAAAATTGTGTTTAATATTCTTATCCAAGCGATAATTTTAGTAGGTCTTAGCTAAGGTTGAGTTCGAATTAAGGGGTAGAAGAAATTATAATTTAATTATTAAAAGAATCAGGGCTGACAAGTAGGTGGCCTTTTGAATAAATGAAGAAACAATTGAACACAAAAAGAGCCTGTGGTGGAGTGGCTAAGTGACGCCACATAAGGTGTAGTGAGGAGGCGTTAGTAGGTAGCAAAGGGGTCCAAGGTTCGAATCCTAGCTTAGTATTTTTAGAGTTTAATTTTGGCCTTCTAGAAGGATGGAAGTGGCGTGAAGATGGACTCCAAGGGAGTCTTCAGAAGAGAAAATTAAGGAAAGGATCAAGAGGTTATCAGGGAGAAAAACGAGGAGATGAGAAGTGAGGAGTAAGTGGAGCCGAATTGGGAACTTGGGCTTGAAGAATACGGCTATAGGGCTATAAATAGGTGCCAAATGAGAGGGTCGAAAAGCTAATGACGAATTTCCCTTCACTTTGTGCCAGAAACCCTTTTCTCTAAAAAGCCAAAAACCCTTTTTTCTTTCCTTTCTTTGTGCCGAATTCTTATCCCTCCTCTACTCAATATTTTCTTTGCTTTAGCCGATTCTTCTTCCTCTTTTCTTTGGTGCTGAGTAATCAATTGTTTCCATTCAAATCTCTAAGAGCTGAATACCCTTGGTGCTGCCACTACTCTTTCCACTCAATCGATTCTAGTGTAAGTGTTTGCTCTCCCAATCGATTTTTGATAAGTATCCAGTATTCGGTCCATCACTTCTTTCTAATCGACTTTGGCAGGGAATTAGTGTCAGATCTCAGTTTTGGATTCCTTCCAATTTGCTCTTCAGATCTGAGAAATATGCGTGTTTAGTGATAAAAGTAAAAGCTAGTAAAGGCTTGGCGTTCAGGTAAGGTTAAGGTGAGATTCTGGCTTTTGGTAAAGTAATCGATAACTACGTGTGATTAATCTTTGAGTGATATCAATTGTAGGTTTGGGCTAAGGAGATCGCATCACGCTTGCTTACTAGGTGTGTACATACATTGTACACACACAATGAATCGGCAAAAGCCGAAATGCCGAAAAGCTGAAAGTTTGGCTACTGTAGTCTTACGAATGCATGAACACTCGTAAGGGAGGAACTGATAGGTTGCCTGAGGCCCACAGGCGATTCCGTGGGCTTGGGTTGTGATTTGGCCATATGGGCCGAAATGTGCTAAATGTGCCCAATGGGTTGTTGGGCCTATAATAGGCAAAAACTGAGTATTGATGCTTTGTGATAGGAATTTGTATGTGAGCATGAATATGAATGTGATTGGGCCTAACGGGCCATATAAATGTGATTTGGGCCTAATGGGCCATATACAGGTGATTTGGGTCGAATGGGTCATACGAATATGATTGGGCTTAATGGGTCAGATGCAGGTATGTGAAATTGTTAGGCTTTGTAAGGGGATTTTGGGCCTAGTATATGATATCCACATAAGACTTAATTAATATATTGTGACCGTGGACAAGTCAAAGGGTTAAGGTGTAGCAACGAGTATATGCATGTCTAGGGTTGGATCTAGGGAGAGCTTGGTACTTAAGCGGTCTTAATGACCCACCTCTTTTTTTCTGGAATCCTACCTGGTGCATAGTATTCATTTATCTTAGCTCACGAGACTTGTTAACAGGCCATGATAAATGAAAACTGTAATTAAGGGAAAATTATCGAAATGCCCCTAAGGGCGAAAATGATCAAAATACCCCTAAGCGTTGAAGGTAAGTTTTATGGATGCAACATGCATACATATGATATTCTGCTTAGGTTGGATATGGGTTGGGAATTATTGAACAGAGGAAGTATATGAGGATTGCATCGTTACTTGACAGTCGTGGATCCACCGACGGCTTTTAAAGCCCAATATGTAAATGAAGGTAGTTCCGCAACCAGGCTACCATGGTGTGTGGGTTGGGTGGGTAAATATTTATATCCCCACATGGTGTGACGAGGGATGGAGCCGGTGTGTAGCGGATGGATAATTGGATGGGATTGCATTGCATGAATGATGAACGATGAATGATGTTTTTTTTGAATGCTTGTTTTCTTCGAGGGTTGTATACACTGAGTTTGCGAAAACTCACCCCCTCTTTTATTTTATTTTCAGGTGATGCTCAGTAGAGGGTTTAATGTTTGGAGGGACTCTAGGTGGCCAGCTAGCAAGATGATTTGGACTTGGGATTTTTTTTAAAGCATTTAAATTTTTACTTTTTTTTAAGTATGTTCAGATCAGATTGTAATAAGGTTTTCATTATGTTATTATTACTTGAATTATTATTATTATTATTATTTTCATTGTAATTTACAAGAATTTGAACATGGGTTTCCTAAATTATAGTATGTTTTCTACGTTTCCACAATTAAATTTTTAAATGATAAGTTTTCTTAAATCAAATGTTTCAAATAAGGTTTTCGCAATTGAAATGTGTATTTTTTTAAATTAAGGTTTCTTTTATTTTAAGAAGGGTTTTCAATGAAAACACAATTTTCGCTAAAACACTTTAATGTGACACACCAGATTCAACCATAGCGTCTGGCCCGGGTTTGGGGTGTTACATTTAGTTGTATCAGAGCCCAGGTTGCAAAACTCGGGCTGTGAAGTGGGCCTTATTATTATTTGGCTTTATTTGGATTTTAAAAATACTTTGGATCGCGATACTTTGGAAAAAGAGAAATCTTGTTGAGTAGCACACCGAGTCTCCGACGTTAAACCAAGTAAGTACTTTTTTTTTTAAGTTTTTTTAAATTGTTATACAGTAGATAGTTAGAGGGTTACTTTAGATGATGGTTAGAATGGAACTAAAGCCCGTAGGATCTAGAAATTATAGAGGATTTTTGAAAACGATCTTCTCTTTAAATATTTTCATAAAACATTGGTGTAATTACTAAACTAACTAAATCTTCATAAAATTTCTAATCCAGATAATACTTGAATCGACGATGAGTGCTAGAAGAGGTGCAAGGGGCCGTGGCTGAGGCCGCGAAAGTGTTAGGGCTGAATCGTCGGCATCGGGCCATATGCCCGATGTTAGAGTAGAAGAGGCTCCGGCCTCACCTGTGGCTAGGAATGGACCGTATTATCGGGTTGCGGGAGAAGACGCATTGTCGCAGGCAATGCTAAGAAATTTGGAAAGGGTCGATGGGCCTAGCAATGGCATTGGAATTCGGGGATCCATTCAAGAGTGATTTCGATCGAATGGGGCTGAGATCTTTAAGGGCATAGCTGGCGTGGCTCCTAACGTGGCAGAGTATTGGTTGGAGACCACTGAAATGATAATAGAGGACCTGGATTGTTCACCGGAGCAAAAGTTGAAAGGAGCAGTGTCACTGCTTAGGGAAGAAGCCTACCAGTGGTGGTTGACAGTGAAAGAGGGCATCCAATCGGAGCGGGTCACCTGGGAGCTTTTCAAAGCCGCATTCCAAGGGAAGTATGTGGGTGCAAGCCATGTGGATGCTAGGAGGAAGGAGTTCCTGAACTTGACCCAATGCAATAAATCAATGGCGGAGTACGAAGCGGAGTTTCTATGACTTAGTAGGTATGCAAGGGTAATGGTGGCAACGGAGTATGAGCATTGTGTTAGGTTTGAGGATGGGTTTAGAGATAGCCTCAGGGTGCTGATAGCTCCACAAAGGGAACGAGTTTTCTCAGAGTTAGTGGAGAAAGCAAAGATAGCGGAGGAGGTAAAGCGCCTTGAGCGACTAAACCGGGAGAAGGAAAGGGGTAAGAATAAGAGGGAGGTTGAGACCCCAGGTGTTGGACAGAGGCCTAGGGCTAGGGCCAGAAATAATGGGCCAGTTAGAGCAGGGCCCCCTGCTACTAATCTAGGGGAGCCACCTTGTGCTATTTATGGGAGAAGGCATGGAGGCGAGTGTTGGAAGAGAATGGAAGCTTGTTTCGCTTGTGGGTCTATGGAGCATAGGATCAAGGATTGCCTTCGAACGCTAGGTCGAGAGCCAGTAGAGGGTTAAGGAGGTGCTCAGCCACCAAGCGATGGACAGTTGCTGCCACAGGGTCGTGGACAGGCCAGGGGTGGTAATGATAATAGACATGGATGAGGACCACCAGGCGGAAATGTGGGCCATGCTGAGGCGAGACAGCCAGTTTTGGTTTATGCTGCTCGTCGTCGAAAAGATGGGGATGCCCCAGATGTGATAACGGGTATGTTCTTTATATATGAGTTATCTTACACAACCTTGATTGATATTGGATCGACGCATTCATATGTTTCATGCAATAAGACTGAGTCTTTGGGTTTTATGTTTAAGATTATTACAAATGAGATGACTGTGATAAGTCAGTTAGGGCAGTCAGTAGGAGTGAATAAGATGTTTAGAGAGGTACCCTTAGTAGTCCAAGGGGTTACCTTTTTAGTGGATTTGATGGAACTTTCATTTAGCGAATTTGACTTAATCTTAGGTATGGATTGGCTAGTAAAGCACCGAGCCACTTTAGATTGTGCTGCAAAGCGAATGATGTTAAGAAAAGCGGAGGATAAGGAAGTAGTGGTGATTGGTGAACGCCGGAACTATCTGTCGAACGTGATTTTAGCGTTAAGGGCTGAGAAGTTAGTACGAAAGGGGTGCGAAGCCTTTTTGGCTTATATTAGTGATACGGAGGCTAAGAGCCTTACTGTTAAGGAGTTGAGAGTAGTTAGGGAATTTTCAGATGTCTTTCCCGAGGAGCTACTTGGGTTGCCACCCAGCAGAGAAGTAGAATTTGGAATCGTGCTCTATCACTCCTTATCGGATGGCACCAAAGGAGTTGGTGGAACTTAAGGCACAAATTTAGGAATTGTTGGATCGAGGGTTCATACGACCTAGTTGTCCCCATAGGGAGCACCGGTGTTATTCGTGAAGAAGAAGGATGGAACATTACGAATGTGCATCAATTATCGATCGTTAAGCAAGTTAACTGTTAAGAACATGTACCATCTACCAAGAATCGATGATCCTTTTGATCATTTTAAAGGAGCTCCAGTGTTCTCGAAGATTGACCTGCGTTCGGGGTATCACCAACTAAGGGTTAAGGAGGCAGATGTTCATAAGATAGCTTTCAGAACTCGTTATGGGCACTACGAGTTCTTGGTGATGCCATTCGGGCTGACGAACGCACCTGCCGCTTTCATGGATCTCATGAATCGGGTTTTCCAACCCTACTTAGATCGGTTCATGATAGTCTTTATAGATGACATTTTGGTGTACTTAAAAGATGAGGATGAGCATGATGCACACTTAAGGATTGTGTTGCAGACTTTGAGGGAGAAGCAGCTGTATGCCAAATTCAGTAAGTGTGAATTTTGGCTAAGGGAGGTTACTTTTCTAGGACATGTGGTGTCAGCAGAGGGGATTAAGGTGGATTCTCGAAAAATTGAAGCGGTGTTAGACTGGAAAACACCCAAGACGGTATCAGAAATCTAAAGTTTTCTGGGCTTGGTAAGATACTATACGCGATTTGTTGAGGGCTTTTCTGTAATTGTTGCACCCTTAACTAAGTTATTGAGGAAAGGGGTACCGCTTGTTTGGACGGACAAGCAGCAAGAGAGTTTTGGAAAACTTAAGAAAGTTCTAACTGAGGCCCCTATGTTGATTCAGCCAATTCCTAGGAAAGAGTTTACGGTTTATAGTGACGCATCGCATGTAGGCTTAGGTTGCGTATTGATGCAAGAAGGAAAGGTGGTTGCGTATGCGTCAAGACAACTTAAGACTCACGAGGTGGATTACCCAACCCATGATTTGGAGCTAGCTGCGGTGGTGTTCACGCTCAAAATATGGAGGCATTACATATACGGGGAGAAGTGCATAATCTATTCGGACCATAAGAGTTTGAGGTACCTCCTTACCCAAAAGGAGTTAAACCTTAGGCAACGTAAGTGGGTGGAGTTATTGAAGGATTATGATTGTATGATTGAATACCACCTTGGCAAAGCAAATGTGGTAGCCGATGCATTGAGTCGTAGGGCTAGGTTAGACTTGAGAGCTATGCTCGCCCGTTTAAGCTTATTGGATGATGGTAGCTTGTTAGTAGAGTTTCAAGTAAAGCCGGTGTGGGTCGAGTAGATAAGGAGTAAGCAATTAGTGGATGAGACTTTGAGTGCTCGCTTTAAACAAATGGAGAGTGGGGAGACATTAGACTTTGGGATAAATGGTGAAAGAGTATTGTATTTCCGTGGGAGAATGTGTATACCAAAGGATGATGATCTAAGGCAGTCTGTTCTACGGGAAGCACATAGCGGTCTCTACGCAATGCATCCTAGCGGAAACAAGATGTATCAAAATTTACGTGAACTTTATTGGTGGCCTGGACTTAAGCACGAGGTTATGGAGTTCGTAGGTAAATGCTTGGTTTGTCAAAAGGAGAAAGCGGAACATCAGTTGCCTTCGGGAATGCTTCAGCCAGTGAAGATTCCACTCTGGAAGTGGGAAATGATCACTATGGACTTTGTTAGTGGGAGAAAGACTCGATATGGGTTATAGTGGATCGGTTAACCAAGTCTGCCCATTTTGTATCGGTTCGCACCGATTACTCATTGCAAAAGCTGGCTAGGCTGTATGTGGAGGAGATTGTAAGATTGCATGGAGTGCCAGTTTCCATAATATCTGATAGGGACCCGCGTTTCACTTTGCAATTTTGGAAGAAGCTGTATGAGGCGTTGGGTACTAGGTTGAATTTTAGTACGGCTTTTCACCCTCAAACTGATGGACAGTCGGAAAGGGTGATCCAAGTGTTGGAAGATATGTTGAGGGGATGCGTGATTGAATTTCGATGTAGTTGGGAGGACTATTTACCGTTACCCGAATTTGCGTACAATAATAGCTACCAAGCAAGTATTGGGATGGCTCCGTATGAAGCACTGTGTGGGCAAAGGTGTCGAACTCCAACATGTTGGACGGAGTTGGGTGAACGAAAAGTTTTGGGCCCTGAGTTAGTAGCCGATACTGAGGATAAGGTAAAATTGATTCGGGATCGTTTGAAGGAGGCCTCGGATAGGCAGAAGTCGTATGCTAACCTTAAGCATCGAGAAATAGAGTATGCAGTAGAAGACTTAGTTCTTCTGAAGGTCTCTTCGTGGAAGAAAGTGTTAAGGTTTGGACAAAAGGGAAAGCTAAGCCCAAGGTTCATTGGGCCATATCGGGTGGTAAGACGGACTGGGCCAGTCGCTTATCAGCTAGAGTTACCTCCTAAACTAAGCCAGATCCACGACGTGTTTCATGTTTCCTTGCTAAGGCGATATCACTCAGATCCTTCACATGTCGTGGCGGTGGAAGAAATTGTGGTCAGGCCAGACCTGACTTTCGAGGAAGAGCCCATACAAATAATTGGTCGAGATGTCACAGTACTGAGAAAGAAGTCCGTTCCATTGGTTAAAGTACTTTGGTGGAATCACAAGGATGAAGAGGCTGCTTGGGAACCTGAAGAAGTGATGCAACATCAATATCCTCAACTGTTTAAACCAGGTAAATTTCGAGGACGAAATTTCTTTTAGGGGGTAGAGTTGTAACACCCCAAAAATCCTGAAATCCAAAAATCCCGAAATCCTGAATTTTCTTTATTTTCGATTTTGATAAAAATTGTGTTTAGTATTCTTATCTAAGCGATAATTTTAGTAGGTCTTAGCTAAGGTTGAGTTTGAATTAAGGGGTAGAAGAAATTATAATTTAATTATTAAAAGAATCAGGGCTGACAAGTAGGTGGGCTTTTGAACAAATAAAGAAACAATTTGACACAAAAAGAGCCTGTGGTGGAGTGGCTAAGTGACGCCACATAAGGTGTAGTGAGGTAGCGTTAGTAGCTAGCAAGGAGGTCCAAGGTTCAAATCCTAGCTTAGTATTTTTAGAGTTTAATTTTGGCTTCTAGAAGGATGGAAGTGGCGTGAAGATGGACTCCAAGGGGAGTGTTCAGAAGAGAAAATTAAGGAAAGGATTAAGGGGTTATCAGGGAGAAAAACGAGGAGATGAGAAGTGAGGAGTAAGTGGAGCCGAATTGGGAACTTGGGCTTGAAGAATTCGACTATAGGGCTATAAATAGGTGCCAAATGGAAGGGTTGAAAAGCTAATGACGAATTTCCCTGCACTTTGTGCCAGAAACCCTTTTCTTTAAAAAGCCGAAAACCCTTTTTTCTTTTCTTTCTTTGTGCCGAATTCTATTCCCTCCTCTACTTAATATTTTCTTTGCTTTAGCCAATTCTTTTTCCTCTCTTCTTTGGTGCTGAGTAATCAATTGTTGCCATTCAAATCTCTAAGAGCCGAATACCCTTGGTGCTGCCACTACTCTTTCCACCTAGTCGATTCTAGTGGAAGTGTTCGCTCTCCCAATTGGTTTTTGATAAGTATCAAGTATTCGGTCCCTCACTTGTTTATAATCGACTTTGGTAGGGAATTATTGTCAGATCTCAGTTTTGGATTCCTACCGATTTGCTCTTCAGATCTGAGAAATACGCGTGTTTAGTGATCAAAGTAAAAGCTAGTAAAGGCTTGATGTTCAAGTAAGGTTAAGATGAGATTCTGGCTTTTGGTAATGTAATCGATAAGTACGTGTGATTAATATTTGAGTGATATCGATTGTAGGTTTGGGCTAAGGAGATTGCATCACGCTTGCTTACCAAGTGTGTACATACACTGTACACACACAATGAATCGGCAAAAGCCGAAATGTCAAAAAGCCGAATGTTTGGCTACGGTAGTCTTGCGAGTGCGCGAACACTCGTAAGGGGGATAGTGATAGGTTGCCTGAGGCCCACGGGCGATTCCGTGTACTTGGTTTGTGATTTGGCCATATGGGCCGAAATGGGCTAAATGGGCCCAATGGGCTGTTGGGCCCATAATATGCAAAAACTGAGTATTGATGCTTTGTGATAGGAATTTGTATGTGAGCATGAATATGAATGTGACTGGGCCTAATGGGCCATATAAATGTGATTTGGGCCTAATGGGCCATATACAGGTGATTTGGGCCTAATAGGCCATACGAATATGATTGGGCCTAATGGGCCAAATGCAGGCATGTGAAATTGTTAGGCTTTATAAGGGGATTTTGGGCCTAGTATAAGATATCCACATAAAACTTAATTAATATATTGTGACCATGGACAAGTCAAAGGGATAAGGTGTGGCAACTGGTATATGCATGTCTAGGATTAGATCTAGGGAGAGGTTGGTACTTAAGCGGTCTTAATGACCCACCTCCTCTTTTCTGGAATCTTATCTGATGCATAGCATTCGTTCATCTTAGCTCACGAGACTTCTTAACGGGCCAAGATAAGTGAAAACCATAATTAAGGGAAAATTATCGAAATTCCCCTAAGGGAAAAAATGACCAAAATACCCCTAGGTGTTGAATGTAAGTTTTGTGGATGCGACTTGCATACATATGATATTCTGCTTAGGTTGCATATGGGTTGGGAATTATGGAACAGAGGAAGTATATGAGGATTGCATGGTTGCTTGACAATCGTGGATCCACCGACGACTTTTAAAGCCCAATATGTAAATGAAGGTAGCTCCGCAACCTGGCTACCATGGTGTGTGGGTTGGGTGGATCGATATTTATATCCCCACATAGTGTGATGGGGGATAGAGCCGGTGTGTAGCAGATGGATAGTTAGATGGGATTGCATTGCATGAATGATGAATGATGAATGATGTTTTTTTTTGAATGCTTGTTTTCTTCGAGGGTTGTACACACTGAGTTTGCGAAAACTCACCCCCTCTTTTATTTTATTTTCAGGTGATGCTCAGTAGAAGGTTTGATGTTTGGAGGGACTCTGGGTGGCCAGCTAGCAAGATGATTTGGACTTGGGTTTTTTTTAAGGCATTTATGTTTTTACTTCTTTCTAAGTATGTTCAGATCAGATTGTAATAAGGTTTTCATTATGTTATTATTACTTGAATTATTATTATTATTTTCATTGTAATTTACAAGAAGTTGAACATGGGTTTCCTAAATTATAGTATGTTTTTTGCGTTTCCGCAATTAAATTTTTAAATGATAAGTTTTCTTAAATCAAATGTTTGAAACAAGATTTTCACAACTGAAATGTGAGTTTTTTTTTTTAATTAAGGTTTCGTTTATTTTAAAAAGGGTTTTCAATGAAAACACGGTTTTCGCTAAAACACTTCAATGTGACACACCAAATTTGGCCATAGCGTCTGGGCCGGGTTTGGGGTGTTACAATAAACCCAAATAGTTTACATGCAAATAATTGTCATTCAAGCCATTAATAATGATTTTAAATACCCTCAAATCTCATGATAATTATCATGTCCCTAATTGCATAAAGACAACCGAATTAATTAGATATGATTTCGGCTATCAAATTAATCTATCAAAATTTTTTAAAAAATATAATTACACCTTTATATTAAAGGAGAGACATCATATACATAGGCACATAAATGTAAGGACTAAAAATCATAATTCAACATATACATTAATTAAATTCCACATCTCATTAGATCAACTTGTCAACCGAAATAACTATTATCACCTTTTTATATCATAGTCGAATTATAGTAACATGTAACATTCGAATATACATCTATTTAAACAGCAAGTTCACGTACACCAAGTCAAGCCATATTCAATCCGATTTATCTAGCCATGCATACCACACATACATAGCCAGAGAACATAATCTCCAAGTAGTGCTTATTACAAACCGACTACTATAGTAATTTTCATCACCAACAAACTGAATCAAACATATATTGTCCAACACATATAGCTTACAATTTTAAAAATATAAAATTTTAGCAAAAAAAAAATAGATTAAACCATGTCCAAACATGATTAATTTCAAGCTTAGAAATAAAGCTATTTTTACATGACTTAAAGTATACAAAATTAAAATCAAAACCATCGAATTTATCTATCTATATAAATGTACGGTCATTATATTTATTTCATATCCAAACTTGCTTATAAATATTTAAATTCATCATCAGTTCAAGTATATGATACTTACCACAATACCATGCATTCAAGGCACACAACATTTTAACTAAAACTTACACAAACCATAGGCAATATAACCAACTTTAAACATAAGGATTTAGCCATTTTCGCATGGCTTTATACACAACCAAAATAAATCCAACCTTTCAAAACATAACCAACCTATACATGCCATAATTTAAGTTTAGCAAGTAAGGTACCAAAATAGTAGATAGTGTGATGAGCTTGGCTGACAGTCCCCGAGCTTGTAGCTTGACTTCAAAAAATAGAAACACGTATACAACAGAGAGTAAGCTTTTGAAGCTTAGTAAGTTATAAGCAAACAAGCAAATCAATATCATAATCAACTTAGGTTAATCAACCAAACTACAATGTCATTAATAAGTTTATTTTTAACTTACAACTTCAGTAAAGATATACCTAACACATATCTCTATTAGCTTGGCCGAATGCTTACAAAATTAGAATCATCAAATCTTAGTTGAATTTTCAAAAGCCAAATATCTTAATATAATCAAACATACACTTACACAATTATACAAGTTCAAAAACCATAATTCAATATCATATGCTTATACCACTTATATGGTCGAACATACATCATCACTTATATATGTATATTCAAAATCAATTTCATAGTATACATGCCATTTGTTCAAAACCGAATACACTTGTTTAATTCATGTATATCTAACCTTACATCACATATAACTTATTAACTTTCAAATCACATACATACCTTATTATCGATAGCTAACAAGCTAAATCATACCTGACCATTTAGCTCGTATGATACAATCCGTACATGATTAACCTTTGCCCGATGAACCATTCGGAATTGGATAGGGCACTCAGATAAT
The DNA here is from genome assembly GCA_025698465.1 of Gossypium longicalyx. Classification (NCBI taxonomy): domain Eukaryota; kingdom Viridiplantae; phylum Streptophyta; class Magnoliopsida; order Malvales; family Malvaceae; genus Gossypium; species Gossypium longicalyx. The sequence goes on along the minus strand of CM047002.1, from coordinate 72,501,244 downwards.
TACATAAATCGTACAAAGCCAACGTCCCAGACGTGGTCTTACATGTAGCCACATATCAATGCCACTGTCCCAAACAGGGTCTTACTTATAAACACATATCGAAATCAAAAATTGATGACATGGTCTTACTTGCACACATATATCGGAATCCTATTTCATGACATATGTATCCTAACTATTCCTAAGGTTCACACGGGGCTTTCGGACGTCGCAACTCAATCGAAACGAATTCAGAAATGAAATAACCAAGCCTTTTCATATTTGGCTATCACAAATATAAATTCTAACATTTCATAACAGCATATATATTTAATATTTAATTACAACTAAACGCGTCTATTTGCTTATAAACTTACCTCGAACGATACAAAATAGAATCGGGTAGCTAGTCGACAACTTTTGTTTTTCCCTGATCCAAATCTGATTTCTTTAGTTCTTCATCTAAACATATTCAAATTAAGCTTATTCAAACATATTTTCATTCAATTTAGTCCAAAAACACATAAATGGACAAATTACCATTTTACCCCTAACATTTATAATTTTTACAATTTAGTCCCTATTGCACAAAACACAAAATACACAAAATTTCCAATTACCCATGTTTGGTTGAATATCCCTAATGTTCATACAAGTCCATATATTTCATTTATTTCACATTTTAGTTCTTAAAATTATTATTTTTGCAATTTAGTCCTAATTACTCAAAATCATCAAAAACTCCAATACAAAACATGTTCATCTAAAACATATCTTTCATATTTTATCATCAAACAACAAAAATCACAAGCTATCAACAATGGCACAACTCAAAATATTCATCAAAATCAAAAATTAAAGTATGGGACTTGAAGATTACTAAGCAACGATCTCAAAAACGTAGAAATTATCAAAAATCGAGCTAAACTTGTACCTTAATCAAGCTTGAATACCACCGAACCCTAGATTGTTTTTTTTTTCTTTCTTGTTTAAGTTTCGGCCAAGAGAAAGGTAATATGAAAACCTTATTTTAATTTGATATAAATTATAACATATAATAACATATAATAACATTTTATTTAATTACTTATTTAACCTTAATAATATTATAACAAAGCCATATAACTTATGCCTAGTACCTTCCACTTATTCTCTTAATGGGTTAATTGGAACATAAAGGCTTCCATTAATAAAGCCAATAGCAATTCAACCCTTCTTGAAATAACCACTAAATTTTCATTTTAAGCGATTAAGTCCTTTTATTTAATCAGACATCTAAACGACAAAATTAAATCATGAAAATTTCATAGATATAAATTCGCACAAAATAAACACAGAAAATAATTTTAGAATATTTTTCTGACTCGAATTCGTGGTCCCGAAACCACCCTTCTGATTAAGGTCTAAATCAGGCTGTTACAAGACATAAGCCTTCTACTACTACTAGAAACAACTCGTTGTACGAAAGCTGAAGCATGGCTCTCAGCTCCCTCAGACTCATCTTGTGCTTGATTGGAAGACATTTACTATATTCAAAACAATTTAAACAGTTAGGAGATGTCACACTATCAATGTTCGAATAATGGCATGTATAGCAAAACTCAATACTCTCTATGGTAGTGTAACATCCTGATTTTCGGGTTTTTTTCACGATTCTCGATATTTTGGCAAAGTGTATAAAATTTGGTATTTGGTTGTGAAATTAATAATTTGAGTATGTAAAATGGGCTTATGGAAGGCCCATGTGTTGGCCAAAACCCGATAGAACTTTTGAATTTTAGACTTAAGAAGTTAGGGGCCTTGGATAGGTGGTCTTATTAAAATTTGTGGGTAAAATGTATCACAAAAGAGCCTCTAGTAAAGTGGCTAAGTGACGCCACTAGGGAGCTATAAAAGTGGTGTGTAAGTGGATAAGGGAAGACCTGGGATCGATTCCCTGTGATGGCAGATATGATGCTAATTTTTATGCTTTGAGCATGCAAGAGTTGTAGCCGAATGGAACTCTTTGGGGGAGAGTTTGAATTAGTCAAATGCATGGATTAAGGAGGGATAAGGGGAGAGATTTTAAGGATTTTAGAGGGAGATAGAGTTGGCTGAATAATGGGGATTAGAGAGGGGATTTCGGCAGAGGGGTTTAGTTAGGGATTTTCGGAACTTGGGTACTTGTGTGCTGTTTTCTTCCTTTTGTTTAGTCTTTCCTCTCTTTTCCTTTTGCAGCCGAATCTATCATCTCTCCTCTCATCTTTTCTTCCTTTTTTCTTTTCCAAAACTATCCCACTACTTCCCTCCATTCATCGATCGTTTCTTTCCGTTACCTCCACTTCTGCCGAAATACCGCAAAAAGCCGAAATATGTGAACTAGGTGGTGCCAATTTTTTGTTGACCAGCAATCCTCTTTTTCTTTTCACTTTTTAGTGGTCAATTCTCTTATCTTCTAGGCATAGACGGTTTCAAGAAGAGAAGACTGTGGTGAGTGCTCAAACTTTAAACGATTCCTATAATAACTGTTGACAAAAGCTGAAACCCCTATAGTTTAGGAGATGGCCGAATATGGGTATAGGCTCTATTGGGTTCTTCTTTTAATCTTTTTATGGTTTGTATAGTGGAGGAGCAGCAAGTCATAGGGACGACTTGGATTAGCTTGGATCATCGGAGTCACTAGATCTAGTCATCAACTTCGGCAAAGGTATGGATTCTAAGGCCATTATGGATGGTGGCCGAATGTGTAAGTGTTGATAATAGATGGTTCTCGTTTTGGTTTAATTATTGTGAGCTGATCTATAAGTGGTTGATTATAGGAGAAATCGTGTAGGGGATCTTGTCAAGGGATATCGCAAATCAAGTGTGTAAAGAACCCTATTTCGTAGCTTGTTTCGATAAATGCCGAAATGCCGAAATTCTGGCATTTCGAGGGCTTGTGAGCAAGTGAACGCTCATTGGTTAGTTAGATTCGCTAATTTGACGATTGGGAATGTTGGAAAAGGTAAGAGCATGACTTTTGGCATTCACGGTAAGTTGGGCCTCGAGGGGCTAAAATCGGGCCTAATGGGCTTTCGGGCCCATTTGGTTAAAATTGGTAGAAAATGAAAACCTGTTAAATTGCGCATTAAGACTGGTAACACCATTATGGAATATAGGCTAAATGTTCCTAGATGACTAAATCGGCTATATAGGGCCCATTAGGGGTTTTTAGCCCAATAACTCGGTTTCGCTAAAAATGGGCCAGAATCGCGGTTTAAACAAATGAATAGTTAGTAACTGATAATGAACATGGAAAATCCCTAATATTTGGTAAGATTACGAAATTACCCTTATAATATGAAAATGACTGTTTTGCCCCTAGGTAAAAATGACCATTATACGCCTAGGGTTTAATTATGAATTTGATATATGGGATTTTGATATACATGATATGTATGATATGCACATGATATATATGATATGCACATGATATGTATGATATACACATGATGAATTCATAATGCATTGGGTTGGGTTTTATATGGATGGAGGAAGTGCAAAAGGGCTATGCCCCGCCATCTGAAAAAGGCTTTTGCCCCAGTTATTAAAAGGGCTTTTGCCCCAGTTTATCGAAAGGGCTTTGCCCCAGTTATTAAAAGAGGCTAGGACTCCAGTTATATGATAAAGCAGCTATGCTGCTAGTGGAGAGTATTGGTTGGGTGGGTTGAGTTATTCCCCACATGGAGAGCTTGGTTGGTACGAGTGGAGAGTAGCGGATGGTGGGTTGAGTAGTCTCCCCAAATGGGTTGCATTCTTTCATTGACTTTGCATATGATATTGAAATGGGCCTATGGGCCATACCATTTACAGTAAAGGCTTCGGCCCAGTGTTACGGAATATGAAAAGGCTTCGGCCCAGTGATATGAAATATGAAAAGGCTTCGGCCCAGTATATGCTGAGATGGAGTTTGGGCTTAGGCCCAGTAGGCTGATATCGTTTTGGGCTCTGAAAGGGGCTTGTTGCACATTTAGTTTCCAAACTCACCCCCTTTCCTTAACCTTGCAAGTGAGCCTTGATTTGGGGACTTGGAGCCGGAGGGGATTCAGAGTGGCCACGGTGATCGCTTTTGGGCCTTTGAATAAGCGTTTGGTTTTCTTTAAGTTTACTTTATTTATTGTTTACTTTTGGGTTGTAATAAGGCCATTTTAACTTTATTTTTCTTTTTTTTCCTTTTTTCTTTTCTGAGATTATTTTATTATTAATAACTTCAAACTGGTTGATATTAATTCAAATGGGCTAAACTTAGGACGTGTTTTCAAACTATACTTGTTTTCAAAATAACACAACGCCACGATTATCCGATTTATCAAAGTTATTCACTTAAATAAATTTCTACTCGATGTAACCAAGTGTGGCAATGGTTGTGGGCATGTCTAGGATTGGATTCAATCGAAGAGCTTGGTATTTAAGCAGCCTTCATGGCTCACCTCCTCTGTTACGGATTCTTACCTAGTGCCCAACTTCCATTCACTTTGTTAGCTTAACAAAAGTCAGTTTTTAAACACTAAAATGAAACATGGATTGTTAAACTTTTATGTGGCACGTCAGATTCAGCCATAATGTCTGGGCCGGGTTTGGGGTGTTACATTTAGTGGTATCAGAGCCAGGTTGCAACAACTCAGCTGTGGATCGGGTCCGAAAATCTTTTCGAAAACTTTGGCCTAAGAGGGGTATTTTTTGGGAAATGGTTTTTGGAAAGCTCTTTTCAAAGATGTTTTACAGAGTATATATGTTAAAATGGTTCAAGTTTTTCTGTTTTTAAACGGGGTTAAAAATCAAGAGTTTCAAAACAAGGGTATTTCAAATTGAAATTTTAAATTCCTATTTTTGTGATCAAATGGTTCTTGAGTTTTAAATAGATTGAGAAAGAAGTGGCGCACTGAATCCCCGGTACCAAGTCTGTAAGTATACTCTCTTTACGTTATGTGATAATGATATGATGCTATGAATAGAACTGAGACCCTACTATGATACTATAGATAGGGTAGAGCTATGAAAATGGTAGAAATGAGACTGTAGCTAGGCTACGATGATGCGAAAACAATCCTTGAACTGCTATATTTCCATAAGACATCTCGTAATAAACAGTTGAACATTATACTAATATCATAAAATTCATAATCGGATAAACCGATATGAGTACAAGAGGAACTCGTGGACGAGGCCGCGGACGTGGTCGTGGAAGGGTACAAGCTGGATCTTCATCCTCGGGGCATAAGCCAGCTGAGGAGGCATCTGTACCACAGGCAACTGAGACTGGGTCATATGATCAGGCTGCGGGGGATGATGCTTTGTCCCAAGTAATGTTAAGGGTTTTGGAAAGGGTTGCTGGAGCAAGCACCGGGTCAGTGAATAAGGGATCCATCTCTGAGCGACTTTGGGCTAACGGAGCAGAGGTTTTTAGGGGCGTATCTAGAGTAGCCCCAAATGTGACTGAATACTGGCTAGAGGCAACAGAGCGGATTATGGACGACTTAGATTGCTCTGTGGAGCAAAAGCTGAAGGGGGCTGTGTCATTGCTACGAGACGAGGCATACCGGTGGTGGATCACTGTAAGGGAGAGTACCCCGATCGAACGAGTAACCTGGAAACTGTTCAAGACTGCTTTTAAGGGGAGGTGTGTTGGAGCTAGTTATGTGGATGCCCATCGAAAGGAATTTTTGAATCTAACACAGAGAAATAAGATTATTGCGGAGTATGAGGTGGAATTCTTGAGGTTGAGCTGATATGCTAGCGGGATAGTTGCGACTGAATATGAGCGCAGCGTTCGATTTGAGGATGGCCTTCGCGATGAGCTTAGGGTGCTGATAGCTCCACAGAGAGAGCGTGATTTCGCTGGATTGGTAGAGAAGGCTAAGATAGCCGAGGAAGTGAAACGGACTGAACGACAGAATCGTGAGAAGGATCGACCCAGATTTAGGAGAGATTTTGGACCCTCGGGTGCTGCAAACAGAAATGTCAAAAGAGCTAGAATGTAGGAACCGGTTCGGCCAGCTCCAGTTAATACTTTTAGATCGCAGGCTTGCAGGGATTGTGGCAGAGCGCATATGGGGGAGTGTTGGAAACGAACTGTGGCGTGTTTTTGATGTGGGTCAAAGGAACATAAGTTTAGAGAGTGTCCTCGGAGAGCAGCTCAGGATCAAGCTGCGGAGCCAAGAGGTGTCCAACCGCAGCGAGGAGGACCACCACCACAGAGAGGTCGTGGTCAAGGTAGAGGTGACAATGGTAATGGACAAGGATGTGGGGCACCTAGTAGGGGTGCTGGACATGCTGAAGCTCATCAACCAGTGTTGGTTTATGTTGCACGGCGTCGTGAGGAGGGTGATGCTCCTGATGTTATAACCGGTACGTTCTTCATTCATAGCAAGCCTTACACTGCTTTAATTGATGCGGGTTCCACTCACTCGTATGTTGCCTGTAATGTATCTGGGGCATTAGGTGTGCCTCCTGAGGAGACTGTGAGTGGGGTATCGGTGATAAGCCCTTTAGGACACTCGGTCAAGGTAGATAAACTCTTTAGGGCGGTGCCTTTAGAGACACAAGATAAGATTTTTGAAGGAGATTTGATGGAGCTGCCATTTGGGGATTTTGATCTTATTTTGGGTATAGACTGGCTAACTAAGCATAGGGTGACGTTGGATTGTGCTGCTAAGAAAATGGTGCTAAGAACTATCAAGGATGAGGAGGTAATGGTCATAGGGGAGCGAAGGAACTACTTGTCCAATGTTGTCTCGTCTTTGAGGGCTGAGAAGTTGATTCGGAAAGGTTGTGAGGCGTTCTTAGCATTTGTGAGTCAAGCTGAACCCGAGGGGATAACTGTGGAGTCGGTGAGGACCATCAAATAATTTTAAGATGTATTTCCGGTGGAACTTCCTGGACTACCTCCGAATAGAGAAGTTGAGTTTCGAATCGACTTGTTGCCTGGAACAGCTCTAGTGTCCATTGCGCCTTATAGGATGGCACCAAAGGAGTTGGTGGAACTGAAAGCTTAGATTCAGGAACTGTTGGATAGAAGGTTTATACGACCAAGTATTTCTCTGTGGGGCGCACCAGTGCTGTTCGTAAAGAAGAAAGATGGGACCATGCGAATGTGTATTGATTATCGGCGGTTGAACAAACTGACGATTAGGAACAAGTATCCTTTGCCAAGAATTGACGATCTGTTCGACCAACTAAAAGGAGCCTCGGTATTTTCTAAGATTGACCTTCGGTCAGGATATCATCAGTTAAGAGTCAAAGAAGAGGATATCCATAAGACGGCATTCAGAACTCGATATGGTCATTACATGTTTCTAGTTATGCCCTTTGGTTTGACTAACGCACCGGCAGCATTCATGGATTTATTGAATCGGGTGTTTCAGCCATACTTGGATCAGTTCGTAGTCGCTTTTATCGATGATATCTTAGTATACTCGAAAACGGAAGAGAAGCATGATGAACATCTTCGTATTGTGCTGCAAGTACTAAGGGAAAAGCAACTTTATGCAAAGTTTAGTAAGTGTGAGTTTTGGCTGAAGGAAGTAACTTTCTTGGGGCATGTTGTGTCTGATGAGGGAATCAAGGTAGACCCTCGAAAGATTGAGGCAATTCTGGAATGGAAGCCACCAAGGTCAGTAATTGAAATCTAAAGTTTTCTAGGGTTGGCAGGTTATTATCGAAGATTTGTGGAAGGATTTTCTGTGTTGGCAGCACCGTTAACGAAACTTATAAGGAAGGGAGCACCGTTTGTTTGGACAAATAAGTAGCAAGAGGCTTTTGAGAAGTTAAAGAAGGTTCTGACAGAAGCACTAGTGTTGATTCAGCCAGAGTCTGGTAAGGATTTCACTGTGTACAGTGAAGCGTCACATGTAGGTTTGAGCTGTGTGTTGATGCAAGAGGGTAAAGTGGTCGCTTATGCTTCACGACAGCTTAAGCCTCATGAGGTAAACTATCCTACTCATGACTTGGAGTTGGCTGCGGTGATTTTTATGCTTAGGATATGGAGGCACTACTTGTATGGGGAGAGATGCATTATCTATACGGATCATAAGAGTCTTAAGTACTTGCTGACTCAAAAGGAACTGAATCTTAGGCAGCGAAGGTGGATAGAGCTGCTAAAGGACTATGACTGTTCGATTGAGTACCATCCAGGTAGGGAAAATGTCGTGGCTGATGCGTTAAGTCGAAGGACTATGGCAGAATTGAAGGCAATGTTTGCTCACTTAAGCTTGTATGACGATGGAAGCTTATTGGCAGAATTACAGGTGAGACCGACTTGGGTGGAGCAAATTAAGAAACAGCAGTTGGTGGATGAGTCGTTGGTTTCTTAGTTTCAGCAAGTTGAGAAGGGGGAAAATCCAGACTTTGGGTTAAATAATGATGGGGTTCGTTATTTTCGAGGAAGAATTTGTGTGCCGAAGGACTCTGACTTGAGAATGATGATTTTAAGGGAGGCACATGGTGGACCTTGTGCTATGCATCCAGGAGGGAGTAAGTTGTATCGAGACTTTCGAGAACTATATTGGTGGCCTGGGCTTAAGCGAGAAGTGACCGAATTCGTGGGGAAATGTTTGACGTGTCAACAAGTAAAGGACGAGCATCAACTGCCTTTAGGATTGTTACAGTCAGTAAAGATACCACTGTGGAAATGGGAAAGGGTAACCATGGATTTTGTGAGTGGTCTGCCATTGACACTTTCCAAGAAGGACTCAGTTTGGGTAATTGTGGATAGGCTGATGAAATCTGCCCATTTTCTACCTGTCCGAACCGATTACTCACTTCAGAAGTTAGCCAAGTTGTATGTGGCGGAGATAGTGCGATTGCATGGGGTGCCAGTATCGATAATTTCTGACCGAGACCCAAGGTTTACATCTCGATTTTGGCAGAAGTTGCATGAGGCGTTGGGAACACGATTGGATTTTAGTACGGCTTTTCACCCTCAATCGGATGGGCAGTCAGAGAGGGTCATTTAGATTCTAGAAGACATGTTGAGAGGTTGCATTATTGAATATAGGGGTAGTTGAGAGGACTACTTGCCTTTGGCGGAGTTCACATATAACAACAGTTAACAAGTAAGTATTCAGATGGCTCCTTACACAGCACTGTATGGGCGAAGGTGTCATTCGCCTACTTGTTGGGCAGAGTTAGGGGAAAAGCAAGTACTTGGTCCGAGTTGTAGTAGCGCATCACGAAGACAAGGTTAAGGTGATCAAGAATCGGTTAAAGGAGGCAGCGGATTGACAAAAGTCTTATGCTGATCTGAAGCGTAAGGATATTGAATATGCTGTAGGGGACATGGTCTTTTTGAAGGTATCGCCTTGGAAGAAGATATTGAGGTTTGGTAAGAAGGGCAAGTTGAGTCCACGGTTCATTGGGCCTTATCGGATCCTTAACCGGATAGGACCGGTGGCTTATCAGCTAGAGTTACCTCCAGAGCTGGATCATATTCACGACGTTTTTTATGTGTCCATGCTAAGGCGATATCGTTTGACCCAACTCATATCGTGCGATTGCGTAAATCAAATCTGATCGGATTTGACTTTCGAAGAGGAACCTGTGCAGATACTTGATCGCGACGTCGAGGTGTTGAGAAGGAAGTCAGTCCCATTAGTGAAGGTACTTTGGAGGAACCATGGCAAGGAAGAAGCTACTTGGGAGACCGAAGAGGCGATGCGTCGTGATACCTTCAATCTATTTGGATCGGAGTAATTTCGAGGCCGAAATTTCTTTAAGGAGGGTAGAGTTGTAACATCCTGATTTTCGAGTTTTTTTCGTGATTCTCGATATCTTGGTAAAGTGTATAAAATTTGGTATTTGGTTGTGAAATTCATAATTTGAGTATGTAAATGGGCTTATGGAAGGCCCATGTGTTGGCCAAAACCCGGTAGAATTTTTGAATTTTGGACTTAAGAAGTTTGGGGCCTTGGATAGGTGGTCTTATTAAAATTTGTGGGCAAAATGTATCACAAAAGAGCCTCTAGTAAAGTGGCTAAGTGAAGCCACTAGGGAGCTATAAAGGTGGCATGTAAGTGGATAAGGGAAGACCTGGGATCGATTCCCTGTGATAGCAGATATGATGCTAATTTTTATGCTTTGAGCATGCAAGAGTTGTAGCTGAATGGAACTCTTTGGGGGAGAGTTTGAATCAGTCAAATGCATGGATTAAGAAGGGATAAGGGGAGAGATTTTAAGGATTTGAGAGGGAGATAGAGTTGGCCGAATAATGGGGATTAGAGAGGGGATTTCGGCAGAGGGGTTTAGTTAGGGATTTTCGGCACTTGGGTACTTGTGTGCCATTTTCTTCCTTTTGTTTAGTCTTTTCTCTCTTTTCCTTTTGCAGCCGAATCTATCATCTCTCCTCTCATCTTTTTTTCCTTTTTCCTTTTCCAAAACCAGCCCACTACTTCCCTCCATTCATCGATCGTTTCTTTCCCTTACCTCCACTTTTGCCGAAATACCGCAAAAAGTCGAAATCTATGAACTAGGTGGTGTCGATTCTTTGTTGACCAGCAATCCTCTTTTTCTTTCCACTTTTTAGTAGTCAATTCTCTTATCTTCTAGGCATAGACGGTTTCAAGAAGAGAAGACTGTGGTGAGTGCTCAAACTTTAAACGATTCCTATAATAACTGTTGACAAAAGTCGAAACCCCTATAGTTTAGGAGATGGCCGAATGTGGGTATAGGCTCTATTGGGTTCTTCTTTTAATCTTTTTATGGTTTGTATAGTGGAGGAGCAGCAAGGCATAGGGACGACTTGGATTAGCTTGGATCATCGGAGTGACTAGATCTAGTCATCAACTTCGGCAAAGGTATGGATTCTAAGGCCATTATGGATGGTGGCCGAATGTGTAAGTGTTGATAATAGATGGTTCTCGTTTTGGTTTAATTATTGTGAGCTGATCTATAAGTGGTTGATTATACGAGAAATCATGTAGGGGATCTCGTTAAGGAATATCGCAAATTAGGTGTGTAACGAACCCTCTCTCGTAGCTTGTTTCGATAAATGCCGAAAAGTCGAAATGCCGAAATTCTGGCATTTTGAGGACTTGTGAGCAAGCGAACGCTCATTGGTTAGTTAGATTTGCTAAGTTGACGATTGGGTACATTGGAAAAGGTAAGAGCATGACTTTTGGCATTCACGGTAAGTTGGGCCTCGAGGGGCTAAAATCGGGCCCAATGGGCTTTCGGACCCATTTGGGTAAAATTGGTAGAAAATGAAAACCTGTTAAATTGTGCATTAAGACTGGTAACACCATTATGGAATATAGGCTAAATGGGCCTAGATGACTAAATCGGCTGTGTAGGGCCCATTAGGGGTTTTTAGCCCAATATCTCGGTTTCGCTAAAAATGGGCTAGAATCGCGGTTTAAACAAATGAATAGTTAGTAACTGATAATGAACATGGAAAATCCCTAATATTTGGTAAGATTACGAAATTACCCTTATAATATGAAAATGACTGTTTTGCCCCTAGGTAAAAATGACCATTATACCCCTAGGGTTTAATTATGAACTTGATACATGAGATTTTGATATACATGATATGTATGATATGCACATGATATGTATGATATGCACATGATATGTATGATATACACATGATGAATTCATAATGCATTGGGTTGGGTTTTATATGGATGGAGGAAGTGCAAAAGGGCTATGCCCTAGTTTACCGAAAAAGACTTTTGCCCCAGTTATTAAAAGGGCTTTTGCCCCAGTTTATCAAAAGGGCTTTACCCCAGTTATTAAAAGAGGCTAGGCCTCCAGTTGTATGATAAAGCAGCTATGCTGCTAGTGGAGAGTATTGGTTGGGTGGGTTGATTTATTCCCCACATGGAGAGCTTGGTTGGTACGGGTGGAGAGGAGTGGATGGTGAGTTGAGTAGTCTCCCCAAATAGGTTGCATTCTTTCATTGACTTTGCATATGATATTGAAATGGGCCTATGGGCCATACCGTTTACAGTAAAGGCTTCGGCCCAGTGTTATGGAATATGAAAAGGCTTCGGCCCAGTGATATGAAATATGAAAAGGCTTCGGCCCACTATATACTGAGATGGAGTTTGGGCTTAGGCCCAGTAGGCTGATATCGTTTTGGGCTTTGAAGGGGCTTTTTGCACATTGAGTTTCCAAACTCACCCCCTTTTTTTAACCTTGCAAGTGAGCCTTGATTTGGGGACTTAGAGCCGGAGGGGATTCAGAGTGGCCACGGTGATCGCTTTTGGGCCTTTGAATATGTGTTTGGTTTTCTTTAAGTTTACTTTATTTATTTTTTATTTTTGGGTTGTAATAAGGCCATTTTAACTTTATTTTTCTTTTCTTTTTTTCCTTTTTTTCTTTTCTGAGCTTATTTTATTATTAATAACTTCAAACTTGTTGATATTAATTGAAATAGGCTAGACTTAGGACGTGTTTTCAAACGATACTTGTTTTCAAAATAACACAACGCCACGGTTATCCGATTTATCAAAGTTATTCACTTAAATAAATTTCTACTCGATGTAACCAAGTGTGGCAATGGTTGTGGGCATGTCTAGGATTGGATTCAATCGAAGAGCTTGGTATTTAAGCAGCCTTCATGGCTTACCTCCTCTGTTATGGATTCCTACCTGGTACCCAGCTTTCATTCACTTTGTTAGCTTAACAAAAGTCAGTTTTTAAACACTAAAATGAAACATGGATTTTTAAACTTTTATGTGGCACGTCAGATTCGGTCATAACGTCTGGGCCAGGTTTGGGGTGTTACAGGTATCTTAGAACCGACTAAATCATACCTTTGATACCACTAAATGTAACACTCTTTACCCGTACCCGAGATCGAGACTGGATACGAGGCGTTACCGAACATGTACACGAACATTTTTAGGAAATACTAGTTATAAAATTTCATTCCAATATAAAATAGATCAAATTGTATCATAATGTCCCTATTATGAGCCTACGAGGCCCTAAACATACATTGAGAATGATCCGGGACTAAACCGAGAACTTACGAAAGTTCATAAAAATTTTCCTAGGTAAAGCCTCACACGCCCATGTGGAGGCAATGCACACGCCCGTGTGGAGGCAATGCACACGCCCGTGTGGAGGCAATGCACACGCTTATATGGAGGCAATGCACACGCCCGTGTGCTTTGGGACACGCTCGTGTCCCCTACCCATGTTGAATTTATGAAAATTATTTTTCATTTCAAACCTACAGGGATTTTCACATGGCCGAGCACAACGCCCGTGTCCCTGGCCCGTGTCTTTCACACGGCCTAGACACGCTAGTGTGGCCACCCGTATCCAAAAACTTGAGCATTCTGTTTATGACATCAGCATGCATTTAGGGGCACACGGCCAAGACACACGCCCATGTGTCTAGCCCATGCTCGACACTAACTTAAAATTTTAGGTGCAAGGGACGCACGACCATACCACACGCCCATAGGAGCGACCCGTATGTCACACACGGCCTAGACACACGCCCGTGTGTCTATCCGTGTAGATCTATTCAGGCTATTTTCCAAGCCTTTGGTCACCCTCTAACAACCAATCACACATATGGGTTACCTTGATGCATAATAAGGCTAGATTATACCCTTAGATATAACCTTGATACACCTCATTGCATGTAAACCTCATATCATCGATTTTATACATGCTAGGTTAATTCCCTTTTTGTATTAAGGTTTTCCATGTATTGTTGACACATTTAAGATTGGCTCATTATTGTAACTTATTGCCAATTACGGTCGAGCCATCCCATGTAAACATAAGCATGCATAAATTTGTAGGTTATAGCCTACTTCAAAATGAGCCAATTCTCATGGCCATATACAAAAAGATAGATATATCTTTACATGCCTTCATTCTGGCAAATCAAATGACACCTGTAACAAAATACACCACAAGCCCTATACATGCCATTGAACAAAATAAAAGTGTCTATATACCAAAGCTGGACTAGTTGATAGTGTATTGACTCTCCAACCGTCTTCCAATCTTTACGAGTCCTCGAGCCCTATAAGATAGGGAAAAGAGAGGGGTAAGCATTTACATGCTTAGTAATCCCGAATAACTGGAAAGTAAACTTACCGAGTAATTAGCATACAACCATATTAGGCAATAAAACCAACAAGCATGGAATGGTTTCCCTATCGCATGCACTCAATCAATAGGTTAGCCACATAACAATGCACCATGTAATTTATCTTAGATGAGCTCATCATTCATCATTTCATTGATATACATCATATTAATCCCGTTGAGTTTCTAGGAAATCTCGATGGATTACCCATTTTCCGTCAATTCATAAGAGCGATCATCTCTTGTATGCACTCCCATGAACCTCACATCTTACGGCAGGATTACTACTCTAGGCTAAATCCTCCGTAACATAAACTCATAAGGTGATGTCGAGATTACCAGTCCAGTCTAAATCCCTTATAACGACAAACACCCTTAATGAGCTCGGATCTAAATTACCAGTCTAGGCTAAATTCAGACCCTAATCGGATTACCCATCTGGGCTAAATCCATTTCAGCATATATATTCTTCGGAAGGCTCGATCACTCAAGGAACACCCTCCGGGCTAGATCCTTTCTATATTTGAGATCAACGGATTACCCGTCCGGGCTAAATCCTTTTCTACAACACATGCAGGATCTCAAGTAACATGTAAATCATGGTTTATCCACCGAACTTCATTTTTAACCTCAACCGGGACATTTATTAACATGTCGTTATTAAGGACACATTTCATGTATTGTCATGCCATCGTCAAATGCAATCATCATACATTCATAAATCATGCAATTAGGCATATTATGAGTTTACTTTAAGTTATCCGAACTTACCTGGTACTCGTCTCAGTATCGTGTTTCGGTTATTCCGAAACCTTTCATTTTCTTCGATCGACCTCCGAAATTTTTTCCTCGGGGTCTATAACAATAAAAATAAATCATTAACACCTCAAATTGTACTTTTTGAGTCTAAATTTCACCCCCAATCTAAATGACCGTTTTGCCCCTAACCTTTCACATTTTTACAATTTAGTCCCTAGCCTCGTATAATGAAATGCATGCAATTCCTATCTTACCCAAACCTATCCGAATGTTTTTCCCTCATATGGAATCCCACATTTTTCCATTATTCCTCATTTCTACCACACATTTTGCACCTTTTGCAAAAAGGTCCTTTTAGGAGTTTTTCATGAAAATCACCTAGGAAAAGATGTTTAACACACATCCAACTTTCATATTCCTTCTTAAAACATCAAAATAAAAGTAACTCGTGCATGGGTAAATTTTAAAACATAAACCCTAGCATGAAATATGGGTAGAAATAGAGAGAGTAAGCTACTGAGATTTTAAAAATATGAAGAACATTAAAAATGGGGATTGGGAGCACTTACTATTGAGCTTAAAATGTTGGAAAACCCTAGCTATGGAGACCCTTGGAGTTTTGACAGCATGGGGAAGAAAATGAGCTGATTTTTTGCTTGTTTTCCCATTTTATTTCATTAAAATGCCAAATGACCAAAATGCCCTTAAGCCCTTTCTTTGAAATTTCATCCATACAAGCCCATTTTTGTCCAAAAACTTAGAAATTGGGAAAATTTCTCTTTAAGACCTTCTAATTAATATTTTAAATAAATTTCATACAAATTGCTTCTAGAATCTAAGTTTTACAATTTATTCAATTTGATCTCTAATTTCCAATTGGACACCTTACTCAAAAAATTCTTCATGAAACTTTAACACATGCATATTATCATATTCTAAACCTTATAATAATCATAAAATAAATATTTCAATGTCAGATTTGTGGTCCCAAAACCACTGTTCCGACTAGGCCCTAATTCGTGATGTTACTTGTCTAGGATTAGATTATGAGGAAAGACTTGGTATTTAAGTTGTCTTAATGACTCAGCTCTCTTTCTTTTTAACCCTACCTGGTGTTAAATTTTCATTCATTACTTTGTTCTTGCAATGAGGACATTGCTTATTTTTAAAGGGGGTAAGGCAAAAAATTGCTCAAAATCTTTAAAATTTTCAAGTATGTTTCAATCATTTCTATCATGAGTATGTTTTAACAAATGAATGTTTAGAGAAATTCTTTATTAATGAGATAGCTTGTATGCAGGCATGAATGATGATTTTATCTGAGTGATTGTATGTTATCATGAACAACGAAATAATTGTATGATCTTAGTCTTAGGTAATGCTTGCCATGAAAACTTAGTTTCTTTTGCGAATAGACATGCATGAAGGTTTATATCTTTAGAATTGACTTAGTAACTTTCTTGATGTGAAATCCTAGAAGACATAAAAATATAAGATAATATAGACACCATCTTCTTTGGATCATTTGAGCCTTTTCAAGCCCACCTTATGATATTAGACTCTCGAAACTATAATTTTGAGCTTAAAAGGCCTGTTTATTGCAATGAACCTACATTACAAGCCATATCTCCATCTTTTGAAGTTATCCTAATTTTGTGCACCCATCTTAAATAAATTTGTCTTGGTAAATGACATTTGAGGAAATTTTCAGAGGATGTACGTGCTCATGCTTAAAAAAAAAAGAGAGCGAAGAAAAGTTTGCTCAGTTTCCACAAAGAAAAAATGTATGAGCATGAGTTCAAAATAAGTTTGGGGTATTCCAAAGGATCACTTAAAAGAACAAGGTGGAATTTCGAGAAATCCAAGACAAAGTTAAAGGTTAAGATTTTGAAACCGAAATGAACCATCTCTTAAAACCTTACCTCTAACCAAGCCCCATTACAACCTTATAAAAGACCTATGGACTTGATGATTATGTCACCTACATTAGTGGAGAGGAAGTACTAAGTTCAACATATGAAGATCATAAATAAGCCTTATGATTGTTTTGCTTGATTGAGGAGAAATTATGTTGAATGAAAAATATTATCTATGGCTATGACATATATACATACTATGGTTCATGTTGGCATATCTTGAAACTTAGTATAAAATTTTTAAAATGTTTGCGTATGATTTACTTGTTAATAAAGAAGATCTATGAGCATGAATTTATTAATACATGATTATGGGGCAAGGATTGATGCTGCTTACACTTTTAGCAATTTTGCTTTAGCGAGACCTTATGCTATGCATGAACATTACTTAGGACGAGCAATGAATTAAGTTTGGGGGTGTGTAAACTGAAAAATATATAGGATTTTTCCTATATAATTCGTCACCTTTTTACTTAAATTTGTTGTTAAAACCAAGTAATTGTTTAATAAGTTAATGAAATATATGAAAATATGAAATTAAGACATAGAAATTATTAAAATGTGATTTTATGCTTTATTATATAGTTTTCATGCGGAAAATGGCTTCTTTTATATTAATTTGAGCATGTTATATTTTCAAGCTATAAAGTGGGCCATGCATGATTAAATTAAATAATAAAATATAAAGTTATATTAAATAATTTATTTTAATATATTTCATTAATAAATTGGGTTTTAATTAATTAAGTAAATTGATTAATTAAAGTGGTTAAATTATATTCTTTGGTCCTCTAAATTGGATAGGTCTGAGAGCTTTATGTTGATTACAAAACCATTCAAATGGAGGACCAAGTCAACCTAAAATTCGGCTGCATGTGGATATTCATAAATTAAATTTTGGTTTAATTACACAAGGTCTTTGAAGAGTTGAAGAAATCAGAGATTTACTCAGAGATTTGCAATTGGCCGAGTCTTGATCCTGATGATGTTGTGGCAGTTAAATCAAGCAAAAATCAGCCACACTGCCACAAATCATGGCCGACCCCCCTTGTATAAAGTTTCAAATGATGTACACTCCTATTTTTAGCAAACTAACTCCCTTGCCTCACCTATAAATAAGACCTCATTTCTCACTTATCCATCATCCCTCACTCATTCATCATTCTCTCCTCTCTCAACTCTCTTAGCTTTCTTTCCCTCTCATGCCTATCATCATCTTTGCATAAGGATTTTTAGCAAATTAGCCTCTTAAAGAGCCCTTGGTTGGCCACCTTGGAGAGCCATTAGCAAAGGAGCAAAGCGAATGAACGAAGGAGCCCTCGTCAGTCAGAGCCAATGTAACACCCCAAACCTTACCCAAAAGTTAGACCCGAATCTGGCGTGTCACATTGAAGTGTTTATCAAAAACTATGTTTTCATTAGAAACCCTTCTTATTTAAAACGTAGTACATTGAAAACTTCTTAATTTTATTTCCAAAATTCCTTTTTACTTTGCAAAAGCTAATTCTAAAAGTAACCGACTTACAAAAACATGATGTTTAAGAGTTAAGTTGCGAAAGCATTTTGAAAATGTTGCAGAAGCGTAGTGTTTGAAAATAGTTATTGTTTTGGAAAACTTTGTCCTACTTCTAACAGATATTAGACATACTAAATAAACTTTCCAAATAAAAAGTTAAGGAAACAAAGAGGCCTTATTACAACCCAAATCAAAACCAAAATGCTTAACTAAATAAATGAAATAGAAAAACATGTGCAGTTGTGTGGTCATCTCCGAGTCCCTCTTCGACACCGATCCACCTAACGTTGGGGATTACCTGCACGGTTAATAAACAGGGTGAGTTTACAAAAAATCAGTGTGTAATCCCCTTACTAAAGTAATAGTCAGTATATAGAAAAAAAATAGAAATAGTCTTAGCTAGAGCCTGTTAACAGTAACAGTATAGTCTAGTTTAGAGCATACGTGGGCTAAAGCCTATTACAATGTCATTTGGGTCACAACCTATAACAGAATCAATTGGGCCCAGCCTAAACCAATAACAGAGCAGAATGTGTGAATGCATGGATGCATGCTATCCCATCCCAATAATCCAACCGTTACACATCAACTCTAACCCCCGGTACACATCATGTGGGGATATAAATATTGACCCACCCATCCGATACACATCAATGGTAGCCCGGTTGCGGTACTACCTTCATTACAACAAAACTGCTAATCATATATTGGGCTTAAAAAGCCTTCAGTATCGGTATTATAATTGGCACAAAGCCATCGGTAATTGTATTATGTTTGGCACATAGCCATCAGCATCGGTAATATAATCGACACACAGCCTTGGGTAAATATGATCCGCACAGAGTCATTCATAAGTATGTTAGGCACATAGCCACAGGTAAATATGTTTGGCACAAAGCCATTGTCAAGATGGCACAGAGCCATTTTTAGGTTGGCACAAAACCACAATCAGAATAATTGGCTTTAAGCCATCGGTAGCTATTTCATGTTAGGCACATAGCCATCAGTGACGGTAATACAGTCAGCACATAGCCTCAGGTAAATATGATCGACAAAGAGTTGTCAATAATCATATATTGGTCTTAAAAGCCACCGGTGGATCCACGGTCGTCAAGCAACCATGTGATCCTTAATCGGTGGATCCACGGTCGTCAAGCAACCATGCGATCCTAAATCGGTGGATCCACGGTCGTCAAACAACCATGCGATCCTCAATTTCTTCCTCCGTTTCATAATTCCAACCCCATGCAATATGTCGTGTATGTCATGCTCAATAATCACACATGTATGCAAAATGGCCATGCTCAGTAGGGCGTTCTCATAGGCTTAGGCTGTTTTGGGCCTCGATGGGACGAAATGGGTCATGTGGGCCCAATGGGCTTATGGGCTCCACACGGATAAATTCCACAATATATGGTAATTATTGGACTGGGCTATGTAGTTCGCATGGCCGTGGTAATTTTTGGGCTTGATGGGCCACACGGGCGTGTGGGCCTACTTGGACTGGATAATGGGCCTTGGGCCCATTTACACTGTTAAGACCGTTAAGGTTACACGAGTCGCTCGAGGTGACTGTAGACCTTCTGATGGGTCGATAAGAGTACCTAGACCCCAAGGCAGGTAAAATGACTGAAATACCCTTATAGGGTAAAATGACTATTTTACCCCTCGAGGGTAAATGATTGATTGTGCTATGATAT
The DNA here is from genome assembly GCA_025698465.1 of Gossypium longicalyx. Lineage (NCBI taxonomy): Eukaryota > Viridiplantae > Streptophyta > Magnoliopsida > Malvales > Malvaceae > Gossypium > Gossypium longicalyx. The sequence continues at coordinate 72,481,307 of CM047002.1, read as the reverse complement.
GACTATTTTTTCTGAGTATGACATTCTGCATACACGTATGATTTTTAACATGACATTCTGCATGGGGTTGGGATACTGTTATGGAGGAAGTTTACTGAACTGGTGGCTTTGCCACATATATTGTTATTGATGGCTTTGCCACATATACTGATACTGGTAGCTTTGCTGCGATATTGGTGTGCTGGCTGAGTGGGTTGACTTTGTCCTCACATGGTGTGTTGGTGGTACGGAGTGGTGTGTTGGCTGGATTGGGATGGGTTGCATTGTTGTACTGTATTGTTACTGCATTGGGCTAAGGCCTACTCTATACTATTTCTGAGTAAGGCTCAGGCCTTGACTGTTACTGTATGTTGTATACCAATCGACTGATAGGGGTTTACACACTGGATTTTCGTAAACCCACCCATTTGTTTTAACTGTTCAAGTAATCCCCAGTCGTATGGGGGATCGGTGCTGCGAGAGACTAGGAGATGGCCACACTACTGCTCCTGTTTTCTTTTATTTGGCGTTTATTTGCTATTAAATTTCGTTTTGGGTTTTAAATTATGTAATAAGGCCTCTCTAATTTTCTAGCTTTTAATTTGGGATTTTTTTAATTATGATTTATATCTGTTAAAAGTAGAACGCGATTTTTCAAAATGATAACTATTTTCAAAACACTACATTTTCGCAACACTTTTGAAATGCTTCCGCAACAAACAGAGTTTTAAGGCTAATGACAATTTAAAATTAATAACGAATAGCTAGAATGATTTGAGTTCTAACAAAGAGGCTTTAAATTTCCAAACGAATTTTCATCAGCAAGAGCAAGTTTTTGAAAAGCACTCCAATGTGACACCACCAGATTTGGCCATAACATCTAGGCTGGGTTTGGGGTGTTACATGTTGGCATCGTAGATATGTGTGATTATCCAATTATCCTGTTCAACTCTGAATGGTTCAACGGGCAATGATAAGTTGTGATCGAATGTGATCAAATAAGGTAAGTTGGTTATTTGATATGTGATGCAAATTATACATGATACAAATGTAAATATGTGTGTATTTGTGTAGTATATTCGACCACATGATATGTATAAGTATGTGATATTAAAGTTTGATTCATGAGTATATGCATATCAGTTTATATATATTCTGTTATATAATGATATTGTGGCTTTGAAATTGAATGATACTTTGATAACAAATTTATGTATATTCAGCCAAGATAAAGTTTATATATGAAAGTATATGTTGTATATAAAACTGTAAGCTTGAAATTAAATGTGATTATCATAGCATAAATTGGTTTAATTAAATTCAGTTGATTATGTCATTGAGTTGTTTATTTGCTTATGACTTACTATGCTATGATAGCTTACTCTGTGTGTATGTTTGCTACTGTTTTATAGATTTTGGAGGCTAGTTACGGGCTCGGGGATCATTAGCAAAATCTATCACACTATCGACTGTTTCGGTATTTTTATAAGTTTGAACTTGAACCTATGGCATGTATAGGCTAGTATATATATTTGATTTTGGGGTATGTAAATATGAGCCATGCGAAAATGGCTTATTATTTTGTTAAGCTTGGATTTTTATGCTTTGATCAAGTGATGGTTATGTTTGGTTTTGGTGTTTCGGCTATGGCTTATATATATAAGTATATATATATGTGAATCTTGTTTGATATGATTTGTTAAGGTTTTGTTATGTGAGTCGGTATTAAGGTAAATTCGGTTATTGCATATAGAGGAAGTGAAGTTGATATAGTTATTTAATATTTGAGGTTTAGTATGTTTAATTATGGATGAGTTTATTTTGATAAATGTTAAAGATATATGTGTTAATGAATGTATTCGGCTAATGATAGATAAATTAAATACATATGCATAGGACATGTTTGTTTGTGGTTTGATATTTAAAGGTCAAGTTGATTAGTTTAATGTTTGATTTTTGTTATGTGCATAAAGTGTTACTCGCAAATTATAGAAGTAAAATGGCTACTTTGATTCGGTTACTTATTAGTAAATAATGATTATGTATTAGGTATGTTTTGTTAGCTAAATGGATAGTCATAAAGTGACAAGTTGACATTTGTATTCGGTTATGCAACGTTAAATTTAACTTAAGATTGAATGGTGGAATTGGTATGACTTTAGTTGTTAATTTTGATAACCGAATAGGTGAGAAATGAATTGGTTGTGTACTTCTAATTTTGTCATGATGCTAGCATATAAATTTTGGTATGTTTTGATTTTGTAATTACGCTTAGAAATGGTCCATATTGATATGGTAATATGCACATGAATTTGAAATGTAAAAGAAGTATATTTGGCCATGTTGTAATGCTAGCTACTATCTTTTATGCTAATGAATATTATGCAGTGTGATATAGGGTGATATGGTACAGTATGCGAATGTTGTAACGCCTCAAAAATTCTTTAATGCTCATTTTTATACATTGTGTTGCACACAAATCCATGTCTGCTTCAGTGGTTAAGTGTTCTGGGAAGTGTCTGAGAAGTCTTGGGTTCAAGCCTTGGCTTGTGCAAAAGTTTTGTTTTTATATGAATAAACCCTATCTCCAGTCAGTAGGCTTTTAAATAAATGTGTGTATTTCATGACAGAATGGGCCTGCTGGTCTAAGGGATAAGTGGAGTGTTGTTGATGCCTGAGGTTTGGGGTTAGAGTCTTGGCGATGCAGGGAAGTGGTTTTTTTTTGTTGGATGCCGTGTTAGTGTTTGTATGTCAGTGGAATCTGATGCTAGTGAGCGGTTGGAGTGTTTAAGGGGTGTGGGGATTATATAGCCGAATTTTAGGAGAAAATTATGCGAAGTTGAGGTAAGAGGGAGTGGTGTGCTGAATTTGAATTGTGGCACTCAAGACTTTCGGCTTTGGGGATTTTTAGCACTCCATTTCGATTGCTACTAAGAGTTTTAGGGTTCTTTTCTTTTCTTTAGAGACTGATTAGTGCTAGGGAGTTTTCTGGTGTCTCTCATTATTTTTTTTGTTTGCCTATTTTGAGTTTGCATTTTGGGTCCCTTGCTGGTCATTTTGCTTCTCTTTTCCTTTCTCCTTCGCTGAATGCTCTCTGTCCCTTGCATCTTGTTGCTTTGGCTGATTCTCCTTGCTTCTTCCCCTCTCTCATTCGGTTTTGTTATGGCCGAATACCTCTTCTCCTTGTAGCCGAATTATGCCTTTACTCCATCAATCTCTTCCTCTCCTTCATTGCCGACTCTTATCCCCTCTTTCTTAGTTGTTGGGTTTCTTTCGGTTTCTGAAACTTCTCGAGGAGTGAAGGATTATACATTGATATTGAAGCAATCGAAACCTTTCTCCCATTACTCGATCCAAGTTAACTCTGTCCTTATTCATCGTGTTCAACTTGGGTATTTTGGTTTGCATTCTTGGGTATAGGCCGAATGTTTCATTCCCCTACTTTTGGGTTCTATGTTTTCTGTAAGTTAGTATACGTTGATTTAAGCCATGTGTATGAGTAATCATGATTAATAGAATTCGCTTGAAATGCAGATATTCGTCAAGGAGCTTGTAATTAATCTTTGTCAGCGGTTTAAGTAGGTTAAGCCACACTCATTCAATTAAGACAAGTAACAATTATTATTTTGGGATAAATGTTAAAAAAGGGGGTTGTTTAACCCTATTGATTAAAGGACTGACGAAATGTCTTGATTAAATATGGGTTTGGTGCTCGTGGGCTTTTGCGCTTTCCGTGAACAAGGTATGTAAAAATACTGCCCCTAATCATAAATCGGCAAAAGTCGTAATAAGTGAACAATAATCCTACACGGGCATGCACTCGCTCGTGTGGTAGTCCGTATGACTAAACATGGACGTATGATCGTTGAGGCCAACCATGAGCAATTTCATAGGCCATATTGGGTCAAAATGGGTCATGTGGGCCCCACATGGGTAAATTACATGAACTTGTGGAGAATATTGAGCTAGGCTATGTATACACACGGCCAAGGCCATTATAGGCTGTGTGGGCCACAATATGGGTCATAGGACCATTTTTACTGTTTGACTGTTAAGGTTGCATGGGTCGCCCGAGACGACTGTGGACCTACTGTTGTGTTGAAAAGTTTACCTAGACCCCCTAATTGATAAAATAACTGTTATACCCCTATGTGGTAAAATGACTGTTATGCCCTTATTGGTGTATGATTATGTTAAGCATGCCATTTTAGACGTATTGACTACATGTATGATATTATGACATGACATGACATGATGCATGATGCATGGTGTGTTGCATGGGGTTGGGTCTTATTTTTTGGAGGAAGTGTGCTATACTGGCAGCTCTACTGCAAATACTGTTTAGTGCCGCAACTGGTACTATTTAGAGTGTAAGGATGGGTGGGTTGATTATATCCCCACATGGAGTGCAGGGTTGGACGGAGATGGATGTAGAGGTTGGCTGGGTAGGATCTCTTGATTGCATATCTGTACTGTTACTGTCACTAAGATGGGCTCAGGCCCAAACTGATATTGATACTGTAATGGGCTAAGGCCCTAACTGAGACTAAACCATTACTGAATTGGGCTTAGGCCGAGACTGTAT